>CM054059.1:495106224-496401224 GCA_028641055.1 Alopecurus myosuroides
GGCATAATGCCGGTGTGAACTTTTCTTTTCTCAAAGTGTGGTTGATAAACATTTCTCTCTAAAGAAGAGGTGGGCCATCAACATTTCTTTGCAATGAACGTTTATTAGGTCTGGAAAACCTTGTTAGGTGCACTCGTATGTGAAGGATACACAAGAGGCTCAAAGCGAGGATTCATGCGTTCTTCTTCTCAAGAAGACGGAATGATTGCTCGGTATGAGAGAGATTCTTAGCCAGGGGTTTGGTAGCTTATGCCCCCTAGTTTGCAACATAGAGCAGAAATGGTTGAAACGGCTCCCATTGTGTGTGGGAATTCTTTCAAATGTGCATGGAAAGAGCTAGACCCCCTCTCATATCTTGAATCGCTCATCAGATTGTTCGGGAGCAGCATAGCTATTGACTTGGTCATCATTTGATGAAACTTCCCCGCCTAGCGTTGGAAGGAGAGAGTTTGTCAGAAATGACTTGTACCTTCAGGGATATCTTGGCTGCCGTGAATGATGCTGAGCTACCGGATCTTGGGACCATGGTGAATTATCTACCTACCAATGGGGTCTGCTTTGTAAAACAAGTAAAGTGCACGAAGACGTGTCAAAGGGAAGGAATAGAACTTGTTTGGCTGTTCGACCCGCGTCGGTTGTTGATATTGGATGAGATAGCTCGAGAAGGGAACAAAGAATTCCAACTGGCCGTGGCGAGCGCTCTCCTACTGTTAGTGGCTTAGCTTCGGGGCTCGACTCCTCGATGGAATAAATATAGAGCTATTAACCCATACGCCCTCTTGTTTAAGGTTTCATAGTTTAGGCAACTACAATTCTTGTTTGTATTAGAATGCATAGTTGTTTGAAACTAAAGGAAAGGAATGCTGATTCAAATAGGGATAGGTGATATCTTTGATAGGTCCCCGGTTGTTAGATTGAGGGAAAACCTAGTGTTAGATTAAGGATTCCCCCTGATCAAAAGCAGATTTCGTTGAGAAGATGTCATGGTTGTTGGGGATCCAAAGTAGTTTCTCTTTCTCGCCAGCAAAGCATAGAATATAAAACAAAGAAATGGTGTATAATACCCGTATTCCAATAATAAATCACTTAATCTGCTGCCTGAAATCCTCTTACTTGTACGAGCTATGGTACTGGTGTACCTCTAAAGTTGTGCCCCGAGGCCAGTTCATCATCTTGATCTTTTGATTAGTACGAATGATGAAGCAGCAGATACCGGGGTTCTTGCTTGCCTTGTCTCTAACTGCGGCTTGCCTAGGTATCCACCTTAGGCGCCGCTCTCTTGTTTCACTCACAATTCCGTAGTTGACTGAGCTATTTCGTCATTTTCTAATAGACTCATTGACATGAGAGAGATTTGATGCGATGTGCCGGTTTCCCTTAACAAGGGGTCGATTTTGAAAAAAGATCATTCCGCCTATGTACCCAAACCTATAAAAATCAAATTAAGTAAACTATGATGTGTTTCACGGAAAACGACGATTAGAATTCCATTCAATAAAAAAATCAAAAAGATCAAGGACTCGAAAAGGGGCAAGAGAGAATGTCATAAAAGGTACCATGTCACTCTGTAGACGAAAGCGAGGTAGACTAGACTAACATTAGCACATAAGCATAGTGGAAAAGCTAACCTAGAAAAAGCTACCATAAGCATTTCCTAGATCTTGAGGTAGGCGTAGGAATGAATCCTGGAAGCAAACAGGAAGAATGCAGGAAGCAACTCACACCATTTAGCCGTATTATGGAAACCATTTCCCACATTAACCATGCGGCCCTCCTTAGAGGCCGAAGGCAAACCTTAGAGGACGGTGAATGGTACATAGGCTTTTCCTCAATCTATAGATGCTTTAGTGCCAGGCAGGCAGAGGCAGAGCCGTGTCGGGCAACGAACAAGTAGAGAGTCGGAAGATAGTTGCAGCTAAAGCTAGCAGTAGTTGGAGCTAAAGCAAGCAATAGGTGTTCGGATAGTTGTGTTGATAGAGGTTGCTATAAGCCCTTGATTGGGGAGACCGAGGGATAGCAACATTGAACCACACTATTCTTTTCTATTTAGGGGAAAGATGCTCAGGAAAGTAGCCATCCCGAAGAAAGATCAAGTTTATAGACGATACTAGACTGTATGAAACAGATGGGCTTACTACAGCACTTATCCAATATAGCTCAGATCAAGGGAGGTTCAACTAGATTGCAAGGGAAGAGAAACGATCCAGTAGCATACCCTAGCAAGATTCCTGAAAAGATAGATAAAGTAGATAGACGATACCAGACTGGATGATACTCTAGATTAGGATCAAGATGGATATGCCTCTATCTAATCAATTCAGAGTAGATGGTAGATTTATATTGTTATTCCCCGAAGGGCTATGTTCGTCAGCAGCCAGGATAAAAGATATGTGTGAATCCTGGGAAACTGAAACCAGTGCTCTATCCTGCAGGTCATGATATGTTATTCTTGTTCTTGATTCTCTTCTCTGTTCTGGATGTAGCAATGCTGCTATCATCGAAGATGGTGGGTGGATGTTCTTCTTGTTCTTAGAAGAAAGAGATGCCCGGCCGGATGGTTGAATAGGAGGTCTTGCCCATCCATATAGTAGGTAAGACCGAGTAGGAAACGCTTCCTTTGCTCTTATGGTAAACTATTACCATAATCCATGAAGTCAAGTATTCAACTGATAGGGAAGATAGATCGATGAAGCGGCAGATGGAAAACAGGATATAGGCTTATTTCTTACTCCTTTCCAAGAAGAATGTCCCGTAGGATTGTTTAAACGAGATGATAAATTACCTTTACTTTTAGATTGGAGAAGACGGTTGCCAACCCGAAGGCAATGTTTCTATGCTGCTAAGAAGAAAGGAAACCAATGCAAAGAATCAATAAAATCAAGTATAGAGGAGCTCTACCCTAGAGCGAACTCGAATCAAGTTCATCCAGTGATAGAAGCTGGGAAGAGATAGATGCCTGTTGATGGGGAAAGTTGGTGACGAAACTCCCATTAAAGGTCATATAGATGGGATAAGTGGGGAATCTAAAAGGTTAGATAGATGGGTGGATCCGGAATGAACCAGGTAAGAGATAGGAAACCAACAGTGTTCGGGATGAGGTATGTCGGATAAGAAAGAAGGCAGGATCTGGAAACAGCAAACACAGGGATAATCCAGGAAGTAGCAAAGAATCTAGTATTCCACTATAGATAGGTCTGATAGATGAACATATCCATGAAGAAAAGGCTGACCCTATCCACCTCTTTTGCGGAATACCAGATCAAGAGATGAATTAGCGGATCACAGGGCTAAGTCGAAGCATGCCAGAACCTTCTTTAGTAGTGAGCCGTACCGACTAGCTCCTAGCAAGGGCTTCAAGATCACAGTAATTCCTGCCAAAACTTTCCTTGGGTACGAATGTCATGTTCAAAGCAGGTTTCTCTAGACACCTTGGAAAAGATCACTGACGAGCTCAATTTAAAAGTGTGAATGAAATTAGAAGTTTCATCCTCTTTATGAGCCTGAGATCATATGGGTCAACAATTCTCATTTCTTAGTTATAGAAAGCCCTTCTCAAGGAAGTGAGCCACTCAACCTCAGCCTAGCGGATTCTCCCCGTTACCTGGACCTGCCTCTCCCGCAGTCAAAACTATCCTCTACAGCCCCTCTGGCTGGGCCAGAAGCCTCGTCTCCTTTAACTGATTCAAGTGATTCAGTAAAAATGAAAGTAATCTCACATGAAATTGGATTATCTAAAAACTCGTGAAAATGACAACGCTAAATCGAAAGTCCTTTATTTATATACAACACACACATATTCCTCCCTTACGAACATGAAAATCCGGTGGATGGTTTGGAAGGCTTTGACCTGATCTTTTGATTTATAATGAGAGAAAATCCATAGAAAGATGGAAGTCATCATCATCCCCTTTATCGATCACAGCCTCTTCCTCCACCCATGATTTCGTTTTCCCATTGACAAATCAGACGAAGACGAACTTGCATTTGTTGAATCAAAAAAAAAGAGTTCGATGTAGGAGGAGCGAGCCTCCCCCAGAGCTTTCGGCAGCCACACTTTCTTCACAAAAGCAAACTTTAAGAGAAAGATGGACTCTCTTTCACCGCAACTTGCCCGCCCTAACAGATGGAATTGATTCACGATCAGCCTCCTTCGGACCCGGTAGCTACAGCCCGTAAGCAAAACAAGATTTGGTCTCGTACGCCTGCTAAGCAAGTTCCCTCTCTTTTTCATTTTCACAGATAGCCCTCTCGTTACTTGAAAGGAAATGGAATGCTTCTTCGGTGCCTAAGCTTGAGTGAGCGCATCGCAACTGTGCCGATTTATTGATTTTGGCTTTCAATTCACCCTCTGCCTAGCCTCAGCCTAGAAAAGGATAAGGAAGCTCAGCCCTTTTCGGAAAGGCAAGAAAGTGAAAGCACTTCGGTCTTTCAAGAAAAGAAGGCATTCTAGTTTTTGGTGTCTTTGAGAGGCTTTTTTCTTTGAAGTGCCTAAAGTCAATAAAAGTGAAAGAAGTTTGAGACATGAGTAAACAGATGAAAGAGAGAGTTGAAAGCGCTGACTGACTAGTTAATGGGGATTTGACTCGTTAAGCTCCTATGGCTTTGTCTCGTGCGCGGCTTGCTCAATTAGCATGACCATGGGTTCCATAACCAGCAGCTATTCCTTTCCCTTGGCTTGCTCCTTTTTCTATAGGTCGGGATGTCATCAAAGCCAGGGCTTCTCGCCTTTCCTATATGGGCCCCGTGAGTGCATAATCTGGTGTAGAACGGAGGGGATATCCTAAGTTGATGTGCACAAGTGCTTCCTCTGCTTGAAGTCGATTGCCTCAACCAATTTATTAGTACATCAACACAAGAAGTGTCGAATTGGGGATGGTACTACCTCAGTGAAACTGTGGGAAGATGGGTAGGTGGGGCCTCTCAACCAAGACATCACGGTTGGCGAGTGGGGACTCTACTGAATTCTAGCATGCGTGTGGTAGATTACTGACGTGAAGCCGGACCTCTATGAGTGCTCTACATGGCCGGATCAAAGCTCCAAATCGTAATGTCGCGGCATACATAATCAGAAAATAGGATTCGTGAGAGCGTTTTCTTTAGTTGTTCCTTAAGAAAGCTATCGACTTAACCGCTTGTGTTAAACTTACAGATTGTCCTATTCTCTCTTTTTTTTCTCAAATGACCTATTTCACATAACCGATGTTGACTACTGATTTTGCCTTGCGTCACATTATCGTGGTGATCAATTCCTTTCGTGGATCGATTGAAATAACCGATTTTGATTAATTCAATATAGGTAATTTTCCTCAAGGTCATAAAGATCGGTCATCTAGCGTGGACTTCTGACTCTAAGTGGAAAGTCTTTTGTCATCTACCTCTTCCATCCAAAACCATTTTCCGCAGGGCCCGCTGCCAAGTGACTTAAATCTATATCGGAGCTATAGGATCGGTAGACCCGTAAGAGAAGATGGTTCGCTCCCACATAAAGAGACGGATATTCGATGTGTTTGGCATAGTTACACTTTTTTTGGTGCCGAAACAACCCCAATCCCTTTGGTCATTTCGCTTTTCGTGCCGGCCTGTATTCGGAGTTTCTTGGATTTGCGGTGCCTGAATGCCTTTCTCTGACGTCGGATGCCCGCCTTTGGCGCTCAGAAGTGGATTCTCCTTCAAAGAGGGCTTTTCCCTGGGCGAAAGGGACATGGTTATACTGGATTTCTAGTCCTATAGTGGAAGAGCAGATAGGATCACACCTACACGTAAGTTCATTCGTTGGGTTAGTGGCCACCCGCACTCCAACCATATGGCAACAACACGAATGACAAGGCCAAAGTAGCTGACTCTTATCGCTAACTTGACTCGGTCTAAGGGCGGCGAGCTTGAATACAACTCACAGAACGACTCCTCCAGGGGCCTTCAGGCACTCAAACAGATAGTGAGACAAACACCATCTATAGAACTTGAATGACAATACACCCATATATTCTAGCTAACAATCAGAAACTGTATCCAAATGGAGGGGACACTCTTCCTTCAGAAAGATGCCTTCGAAAGACTCGCTCTTCCCCTCAACGACACAACACATTTTATCAAATGTTCCACGTTTCTCACCATATCCTCATAGGGCTGAAGCACAAGAAAGAGGATTACTTGGTTACCTTGCTTCCCTCGCCTAAGAGGGAACAACTCTCAAACGTGATAAAAGCCCTATTTTCGGCACCTTCATGCTCCTTCTTGAAAAAAGGGGTCCAACCCTATAATCTAATCGTTGGGGTTTTGCTTCGTCTTTCTCCTTAGGGACAGACCTCGACTCACTACATGATGGAGTAGACCAAGGCGAAGAACTGATATAGATAGTCATATTGGCCTCTCATACTGCCAGACTTTTAGTTTGCTTTATTGATTCAAGGAATAGATCCCTGACGAAATTCCTTTAAAGAAGGACATCTCCTTCCCTGCCTGCTTCTTGGCCACAACCACAGCTACGGCTAGTAGTATTCATAGGGTCCTTTGATCGCATTCTTTCCCGCTGAAGAGTCTGATCCATCTCCTATCCTTCTTGGGAAAGATATGGTACTAATGGCTGGCCTAGCTGGCACTTTCTTTATGCTAATCAAACTATAAGTTCTTTGAGTTGAATAGACGATGACTCACTACAAGAAATATGTTGATACATGACCTTTTTTTAATGACCATGGATGAATTTGTCATAGATCCATGACCATGTTTAATCTGTTGGTCATGACATGTTTGGGAGGGACTAAACACATGACTTTTTTGTCAAAAAACTCATGATTTTCTTTAACAAGATGGTCATAGGACATGATACCTGGTGTATGACCTTTTTTTTTGCTTAACTAAGACCAAATTAATTGGTCATGCGTTTGTTGGCAGTAATTTTTGCCTATGTATCATGTCCACGTGTCAATTTTTGCCTATGTGTCATGTCCACGTGTCAATTTTTGCCTATGTGTTATGTCCACGTGTCAACTTTTAATCATCCATAGAAAACAAAGAAAATGTTGGCAGTAATTTTTGCATATATATCATGTCCACGTGTCAATTTTTGCCTATGTGGCATGTCCACGTGTCAATTTTTGCCTATGTGTCATGTCCACATGTCAAGTTTTAATCATCCATAGAAAACAAAAAAAATGTTGGCAGTTATTTTTGCCTATGTATCATGTCCACATGTCAATTTTTGCCTATGTGTCATGTCCACGTGTCAATTTTTGCCTATGTGTCATGGCCACGTGTCAAATTTTAATCATCTACTGAAAAATGTATCATGTGTATAAATTGGAAGCGCAGGTGTATTTGTTGACAAGCAACACCCACCTCCGATCTGAGAGAAATCAGAAACTGCATAAATAATGCGTCGTGCTGTACTTGAACCCACGCCCTCGCTGTTGCACAACCGAACTGGACCCTTACCAACAGGCCACTTCCGAACTTGTGTCTAAGTACTACGCTGAACCCTTTTCTCTCTAACGATTTCGTGGGGGACTTGAACACAGCACCACGAGTCCACCGCACCGCACCGCACCCACGAGTCCACCGCACCGCACCGCACCCACGAGTCCACCGCACCGCACCGCACCAGCACCACACCACACGCAAGAGAAAATAGGAAATAAAGGGCGTCGGGGAGAGGAATCGAACCAGCTACCTCCCGCATGTGCTCCATCTCCGAAACCAGTAGGCCACAACCATTTCGTGATACAAACAGAAGTTTTACTCTATTTGTCTACATACAAACCGTCCGCACTGGGCTGCTGGGCTGCGCCGGCTAGGAAAGATCGACCGGGCTGCTGGGCTGCGCTAAGAAAGATGGGCCATCCTGGCCTGGGCCGGGCGCGCTGCTGGCAGGTTTGTTTTCTTTAAAAAAAATTTGGGACTCCAATTTCAACCAAATAAGTTTTGATTTTTTAAAACAAAATATGTATTTTGCTATTATAGACTATTAGGAACAATATTTAGTCAATAAAAATACAAAATACACCTAACCTTTATATATTGCTTCATATAGGGTTGTGAAGATTCCGAAATAAAATTTTGGATTATTCTTCTAAATTCAAATGCGAGATAGAATTGTAGGGTTTTCAAATTATTCCATGATTAAATTAAAACATCCACTTTTAAAACTTGGTTTTTAATTAGTTTTTTGCAAAATTCATGTGGTCACATTGCGAAGCTTTTCCATTACAAAAATGATTTCGGAAAACGGTCAAACAGGGGACATGACCGTTAGTACCTAGGTGTTGAATATTTATGAACTCTTGGTGTATCTATGTTGAAGTAGGTACTTGGGTACCTAAAAATGATTTTTGAAAAAAATCAATGGAAAACTACGAGGCACCTGTAGTTCAAATTTGGCCCGGTTTCAGCGGAATCGGCAGAAATTTGTCTTTTTCAAAGGAGGTGTATTTTGAGATATTGAGAGGTAGTAAGTTTGTTATTTGTAGATCAAATATGACATAATATATTTAGAATTTTACTTTGTACATTTTGGCAACATATTTTGTGTATGTGCTTCACAAAACAAACCGGTTTTGGCACTCCGGAAGGGAAAATGGTATTTTTATTCAACGAAAAATAAAACTTTCTTCGTGAACATTGTTAGTTGTTCCAATATGCATACTCGTGTGGAATATGGTCACATTTAAACAAACTATGCCATGGATGTGGCCAAAACATCCGTCATTTCGACCGAAAGCCATGAATCTTCGTACGAGATAGCTCATTTCTGTGAACACATTTTCCACCAAATTGTCGTATTCCAAGTTTATTATTTTTGGTCGATACTAGGACATATATAACAACACCACGCGAAGATCTTGCATCGTTTCGAGTTGTTTTGAATTTTCTGGAATTTTCAAAGTCGGTTTCGGAGAACGGTCAAAACGGGGGACATGACCGTTCGTACCTAGGGGTTGAATCTTGATGAACTCTTGGTGTATCTATGTTGAAATAGGTACTTGGCTAACTAAAAATGATTTTTTCAAAAAATAATGAGAAAACTACGGGGCACCTGTAGTTCAAATTTGTCCCGGTTTCAGCGGAATCGGCAGAAATTTGTCTTTTTCGAAAGAGGTGTATTTTGAGCTATTGAGAGGTAGTAAGTTTGTTATTTATAGATCAAATATGACATAATATATTTAGAATTTTACTTTGTACATTTTGGCAACATATTTTGTGTATGTGCTTCACAAAACAAACCGGTTTTGGCACTCCGGGAAGGGAAAATGGTATTTTTATTCAACAAAAAATAAAACTTTCTTCGTGAACATTGTTAGTTGTTCCAATATGCATACTCGTGTGGAATATGGTCACATTTAAACAAACTATGCCATGGATGTGGCCAAAACATCCGTCATTTCGACCGAAAGCCATGAATCTTCGTACGAGATAGCTCATTTCTGTGAACACATTTTCCACCAAATTGTCGTATTCCAAGTTTATTATTTTTGGTGGATACTAGGACATATATAACAACACCACGCGAAGATCTTACATCGTTTCGAGTTTTTTTGAATTTTCTGGAATTTTCAAAGCCGGTTTCGGAGAACGGTCAAAACGGGGGACATGACCGTTCGTACCTAGGGGTTGAATCTTGATGAACTCTTGGTGTATCTATGTTGAAATAGGTACTTGGCTAACTAAAAATGATTTTTTCAAAAAATAAAGAGAAAACTACGAGGCACTTGTAGTTCAAATTTGGCCCGGTTTCATCGGAATCGGCAGAAATTTGACTTTTTCGAAAGAGGTGTATTTTTAGCTATTGAGAGGTAGTTAGTTTGTTATATATAGATAAAATATGACATAATATATTTAGAATTTTACTTTGTACATTTTGGCAACATATTTTGTGTATGTGCTTCACAAAACAAACCGGTTTTGGCACTCCGGGAAGGGAAAATGGTATTTTTATTCAACGAAAAATAAAACTTTCTTCGTGAACATTGTTAGTTGTTCCAATATGCATACTCGTGTGGAATATGGTCAAATTTAAACAAACTATGCCATGGATGTGGCCAAAACATCCGTCATTTCGACCGAAAGCCATGAATCTTCGTATGAGATAGCTCATTTCTCTGAACACATTTTCCACCAAATTGTCGTATTCCAAGTTTATTATTTTTGGTGGATACTAGGACATATATAACAACACCACGCGAAGATCTTGCATCGTTTCGAGTTTTTTTGAATTTTCTGGAATTTTCAAAGCCGGTTTCGGAGAACGGTCAAAACGGGGGACATGACCGTTCGTACCTAGGGGTTGAATCTTGATGAACTCTTGGTGTATCTATGTTGAAATAGGTACTTGGCTAACTAAAAATGATTTTTTCAAAAAATAAAGAGAAAACTACGAGGCACCTGTAGTTCAAATTTGGCCCGGTTTCAGCGGAATCGGCAGAAATTTGTCTTTTTCGAAAGAGGTGTATTTTGAGCTATTGAGAGGTAGTAAGTTTGTTATTTATAGATCAAATATGACATAATATGTTTAGAATTTTACTTTGTACATTTTGGCAACATATTTTGTGTATGTGCTTCACAAAACAAACCTGTTTTGGCACTCCGGGAAGGGAAAATGGTATTTTTATTCAACGAAAAATAAAACTTTCTTCGTGAACATTGTTAGTTGTTCCAATATGCATATTCGTGTGGAATATGGTCAAATTTAAACAAACTTTGCCATGGATGTGGCCAAAACATCCGTCATTTCGACCGAAAGCCATGAATCTTCGTACGAGATAGCTCATTTCTGTGAACACATTTTCCACCAAATTGTCGTATTCCAAGTTTATTATTTTTGGTCGATACTAGGACATATATAACAACACCACGCGAAGATCTTGCATCGTTTCGAGTTTTTTTGAATTTTTCTGGAATTTTCAAAGCCGGTTTCGGCAGAAATTTGTCTTTTTCAAATGAGGTGGATGGAAAGATTTTTAGAGGAAGTAATTTGAGTTTTTGTAGATAAAATGTGGTCTAATAAATATATAATTTTAAGTGGTACAATTTTGTAACATATTTTTGGTAGATGCTTCACAATAAAACCCGTTTTTGACACTCCGAAAATGAAAAATGGTGTATTACCTTTTAAAGGCACCTAATCATTTTCCATGATTGAGCAAGACAAATATTTTGGAAGAGCCCCCAAGGACAAACATTTTGAATCCGAATATTTTTGAAATTTGGGTCCAAAATTTAGAGATTCCAGCGCGAGACAGCCAGCCAATGAGAAGCGAGGAGCGACCTTGAGACGGATCACCCCGTTGGACGCGATCTGAGCTGTCCATCACCCACCATCCCATGGCGGAGCTTTGTTTGGAGATAACAAAAACACCGCGCTTTTGACTAGAATTGGAGCGAAAATTTGGGAGGAGGCGCGCGGAGAAGCCCACCACTTTCCCCACCCGAGGTCAAATTTCGGAAGAGGCCACTTTCCCCACCCGAGCACTTTCCCCACCCAAACCCTAGATCCCATCTCTGCCTCCCGCCGTCGCCATCTTCCCATCTTCCCATTGCCTCTTCGATCTGGATCTCCTCACCCCATCGACGCATCTTCCTCTCCCGCTGCCAGAAGCTTCGACGGCGTGGGAGGCCGACGCGCGGAAGTTGTTGCGCCGAAGACGAAACCGGTGTTGGGAGCTCCGTCCGCTCTTTCCCATAGCCGACGCCGCCATCCAGAGCAAGGGGACGACAGGGACGCTGCCGTGTTCTAGGCGATGGATAACCTCTGCATCGACCTCGTCCATCTCACCGGCGGCAAGATCGGCGCCCAACCTTGTCTGGTGCCACGCCGTCACCATGCAGCCGCCGCCGTCCGTGTGCACCGTCGCCATCCATGACGACCTCCACCGGTGGGGCTTCACTTACGATGGTGCACTGGAGGACTCAAGGTCGTCGGCACGTCGGCAGCGCCGGTCTTGACCGATCTGCTGGTGGTCGTCGCCTCCGACTTGCTCCTCAGGTGTCCCCCCCACCCCCCGGAGCAAAAGCCGTAAATATCCCTGCCCCCTCTCTGAGCTGGTGCTCCTACCGCCGGCGACGTCCCTTTCCAGCTGGTGTCGTCTTCCACTCCGAGATGTTGCTGCCTGTAAGGCCCCTCTACCCTTCCAAGTATTTTTAGGTAATTTGTACCTCTGCAATCTGTACATATATCTCTAGATGGTTCAGAATAGTTCTGTTGATATGAACGTGGCTCCTAGATGCTGCTGCCTATGAATAGTTCTGTTGGTATGAATGTGATCTATTGTATTTGTGTGCTTAAGATGGTCTTGCTTTAGCAGCTAGACCAACAGTCAAATATGCTTGTATAGGTTAAGATGTTGTATTGGTCTGATAGATAGGCATACTAGCTACACTACTTTGCCTTGACAGGACTTGCATCTGGCTACAATGTGTGCTTCATCTTTTAAAGTTTGATTTAACAGAGGCCTTGCTGCACTGAAATTCTGTAACCTGTAGCTCCTCAAGGGCTCCAACCTGAATTGGTAGGAATTTAGGTGTCACTCGAGCAACTCATACAACCTTAAATAAGACAGGACTAGAATAGCGATCTCACAAATTCTTTGCACAATGACCTGCATTTAAATGCTTGATTTAATAAGCGGCGGAGTGTTGTTTCTAGCCTGATAACATTGCTGTTTTGTTGAACTGCTACTATGGAAGCTGAACTGAATTTTTATTGTTCAGCATCACAATTTTGTTCCATGCATGTTAAGTGAACTATGTTCTGGTCGGTGTTACTTTCAGGGATGAGGCAAGTAAATATAAGGGGGTCAATTGCTTCTTCATTCTACATATTTGATCCATGAACTGCTATTTTTTTTATTATCAAACTACTAAGGCTGGTTCTATACTGTGTATGCCATAGGAACAAGAAGTTACTGATTGGAGCACCTCTCTTTTTTGTTTTTGATCAACCTGCAGGTGCTCTGCCCCGAGCTCCTCTACACCGCGCCGCCGCCAAGACCAGTGCCCACTGAGAATAGAGCTGACAAAGGCCAACTCTCCAACCTACTCCTGCAGTGTTTCTCCAACCTGTTGCTGCAGCCAACTCCCCATCTTTACTACCTTGCATAACCTTGAACTGATATGTTTTGTTTCCTTAATTTGATTCTGCCATGTACCTCTCTCCACTTTCATAATAATTCAAAATTTATGTCAATTGAGCCATTTTGGAGCTTACATTGCTTCGTGCTTCATGATCTGCACATTTATGTTCACCACCAATGGATGTGTTTCTTAATGTTTATATGCCTATTAGGCGTTGAAAACTGATTACCAGTGGATAAAATTATATGGTCATTGTGTATGAGTCAATGCCATAGTAATTCTCAGCGTTCTGCAAATGTAACATGTGTTATGTCACTGTTTAATAGCGGATATGAGAATATTATGTCCTAGAGTCATTTGTTCAATTCGTTTTTATGTCTCTTGGTTTAAGGGATATGATGATCCTTCCCCCAGGTGATTGTTAGATTAGATAGATAGCATCACCACTTCATACAAGAGATGGCTATACTTCTTCAGATTATGTAGCAGAGTTGTTGCTATTAGACTGCCCGAAAACATGCTCCTGAAACAGTAATGCATGGTAGCTTAATATATATATGGTTATTTATGGTAGCTCATGTATTGGTATAACATTTTGTCTTGCTAGAGCCTCCAGTTTGTAATCATGTCTTTTAATCTTGTGTATTCGAGTTAATACTGAGAACTAGTGCTTGCACGTGCAACACAATCGTTGGTTGCAAATTTAGCTTGCTAGTACAGAGAAAATAGGCATTTGTACCTTCTATACCTTCTATAGCTTGCTGTTAAGTTTCCTGTGGTTTCTGGTGGGTTTTACTGTGATTCTGTGAAGGCATTGTAGCATGTATTTATGGTTTTCTGGTTTATGTGCAGTGTTTCAACCGACAGCAGAAAAACCAGTTTGATGTGTGGATGCTTCATGCAGTGGTTGCTAATGATCTATGTACTGATGACAGTTTTTTTGGTAAGTGTACTATGGTGAAATGTAGCTGTTAGTTATTTTCTCGGTCAAGTATTAACTATTAAGCACTACTACACCTGTATGACATGGCTGCTATAGTTGTCCACCTTGATGCCCCTCTAGAGATGTCATTACCAGAATGTGTTATGCAGTACTCGCCTGTGTGTTTTGTCTAACATAGTGGTGTTTTATTCTGCAGTTCTCAAATGCTGTAGGGAAGATCAAAGATGCCATCTCAGTCCTGCCAGTAGCATCGGTGGACGCTGATAAGGATGAAGCAACAACACTTGCAGCTGGGTTGGATGTACCTGATGCTGGGTTGGTTGGATGTACCTGATGCTGGTTGGATGTCCTTTCAGTCTAGACAATCTCCTTGGATGTTGGTTGGATGTACCTGATGTTGGTTGGATTTGTTCATTTTTGTTTATCATTAGACTAGCGATTTGACAAGTGACATGCACTGTTCTAATGGGAGTGCAATGAACCCACCCTGTTTCTGTATTTGATATTTGATATCCACTGTCATTTGTTGATTAATGTATACATGCTGCATTAACAGTAGAATTGTACAGAAATGTGAAAGAGGCCATGGCCCATTTAGAATTGTACTGTAAATTTGACCAGGCGCTAAAATGACGGGCCTTGTCTACACAGTGGCCCAAATTAATAATAACAGAACGTAAGCACACTGAATGGCTAAAGCCCAGGAAACTACAGGCCCAAAATATACCACCTCGCAAGTTTGGCTTAAAAAATCTAGCATAAAAAAAACTTGAATGGGACAAATTGTTGGGCTTGGCCCGTGTATGGGAGCACTATGGACTGGGCTGATTCTTATCCATGACCTACTCATTTGGTCATGATTTTGCCACGTAGGATTGGCCACGTAGGATGTGTGACGTGGCTATGGGAGAATATCACATGACCAAATCAGTTGGTCATAGGGTTATGACCCCTCTGATTGGGTCATAGAGTCTATGACAATTCCATTCAATTAGTCATTGACGATCAAATAAGACGCTCGGTATGTGACTTTCCATTTTTGGTCAAAAAGGGGTCATGAATCAACCTACGTGACCTTCTAGTGAAAAAAATTGAGGGTCACGTATCAACATATTTCTTGTAGTGACTGGACACAATGGAACTCTTCCTCTCTCATAGGGTCACTGACTCAATTTCATTTCTTTAAGGGAGGGTTCTAGCTAAAGGGCGGTCCTTTTCATCTCTAACTCGAATGTTCGATCTAATGTTTCCGGTAGTTGGAGTTGCGGGGAAACTTCCCGGATGAAAAGAGATTGAATGAGAACTGGCAGAATATATGCATGGAGATTGACTTGGTGCGAAGGAAAATAGTAGATCTTCCATAGGCGCTTTTCGGACTACACGCCAGTCTTTTTCACCAAGAGCTTGTTCCGAAATGGAGATGTACTTTGGAATGATTTTATTGGGACGCTAGTAAGTTAATGAGCACTCTTTGCATGGTTCCATCAACCCTTTTCTATCGTGTTCTCAATCGACTTCTCATCTATAAAGAAGAGATGCCCCGTAGAAGACTCCAGGCCACCGAAGATAACAAAAGGCTAAGACGACTCATTTAGTTCTTCGTTCTTATGCCGACTAAAGCTAGCGGAGCCACAGCTTGAATCTCCCTAGAAATCCCGAGTCGTAGCCCGACGGCTGGGTTTGTTAAGCATATTCGATTGGAATCTCTTCTTCACCGGGTTAAGCGATGGTAGTTTTAGGCTTGGCTTATCACCATATCCAACCCGAATTCCGTAGTTCGAAAGGAGAATTAGGCTACCTGAGACCAGCTGATTATCCAAAACATGAGACTGCTTTCTTAGCAAAGCTTTGCTTGGCTCAACTTAGTCTCTATCTCTAATGGCTAGACCAAGACCCCTGGTCGGATACTTTTATTGAGTCCAAATTACTGATAACTCAAGTGAGTTTTACCTTGTGAAAGTGTCCTCTGAGAAGAAGCCAGCCTCGAATGCTTTATTGTTTAAAGGAAATGAATCAATGGTGTCAAACGCCACATCTGGACGAGAGATTCCTAATTCGATTCATACGAAGAGCTGGTGCTCTATCTAACCTGATGGATGTCGGAATAGCTGCTTGCGTGGTTACAAGGGTTCTTCCTTCAACTTCAAGAGCACCAACTCCAGCTTCTCAACCAACTCAACCCGGCACCGTTAAATATCTAACTTCAAGCCTTCTGTCACATCGATCAATGTGTTCCTTTGGTGGCATTTAAGCTTCAGGGTGGAGCTGGTGCTTGGTGGCATCGCCATCAGGAGGAGCGTAGGTTGAAAGGAGAACCACGTGTAAATCGTTGGCCGCAGATGATCGCACTGTTAAAGGCTAGATTTTAGCCTGCGGAACATGAACAAATGTTGTTTATTCAGTTCCAGAATTGTACGAAAGGAAGCCGAACTGTTGATGAGTATACAGAGGGGTTTTTAGGCTGCAAGTGAGGTGTAATCTTGCTGAAACTGAAGACCAGCAAGTTGCATGGTACCTTAATGGGCTCAATGATCTAATCAAGGATCGGTTGATGATGCAACAAATTTGGTCCGTCGATCAAGCCCAATCTCTTGCTATGAAGGTGGAGAGACTAATGAAGAATAGAAGGGCATCCAAGGGATTCTTCATCCTTTCCTCGAGCTGAGAACACTTTAAGGAACCAAACCAGCAAGGTAGAAGATAAATATGCCCCGCCTAAAGCGAAGAAAACATAGGCGAAGCAAACAGTGCCGAAGGGGAGAGAGAAGCCGTCCTCCAGAACCATCAAGTGTTACAAGTGTGGTGAAGAAGGACATATATCCAGCAGATGTCCAAAGATCAAGTTTGTTAACACCTTTCACCAAGAATCAAGCGGTGAGGAAGCATTGGAAGAGAAGAATCTGAATGACTCGTGAACAAGAATTCTGCGAAGAAGAAGGCGATGAGGTTGTGTGTGTAATTCAGCGGCTCCTGTGCTCTCCAATACAGCCTTAAGATACACAAAGAAATAAAATATTTGAGAGCAAGTGCACTGTTAATGGCAAGGTATGCAAATTGGTGGTCGACAACTGCAGCTGTGAGAATTTGGTTTCTCAATAGCTTGTGGAGCATTTGAAGCTTGAGACACATCCTCACCCGAATCCTTACACTATTGGTTGGATCAAGAAGGGAGTAAGCATGAGGATTACCATGCAGTGCCATGTGTCTCTTTCATTGGGTAAAAACTCTCGCTCAAATGTGTTGTGCGATGTTGTTGATATGGATGCCATCCATATTCTTCTTGGGAGGCCTTGGCAATATAATGTTGATGCTACAAGCTTGGCTTATCACCATATCGAACCCGAATTCCGTAGTTCGAAAGGAGAATTAGGCTACCTGAGACCAACTGATTATCCAAAACATGAGACTGCTTTCTTAGCAAAGCTTTGCTTGGCTCAACTTAGTCTCTATCTCTAATGGCTAGACCAAGACCCCTGGTCGGATACTTTTATTGAGTCCAAATTACTGATAACTCAAGTGAGTTTTACCTTGTGAAAGTGGCCTCTCAGAAGAAGCCAGCCTCGAATGCTTTATTGTTTAAAGGAAATGAATCAATGGTGTCAAATGCCACATCTGGACGAGAGATTCCTAATTCGATTCATACGAAGAGCTGGTGCTCTATCTAACCTGATGGATGTCGGAATAGCTGCTTGCGTGGTTACAAGGGTTCTTCCTTCAACTTCAAGAGCACCAACTCCAGCTTCTCAACCAACTCAACCCGGCACTGTTAAATATCTAACTTCAAGCCTTCTGTCACATCGATCGTTGTGTTCCTTTGGTGGCATATAGTCTGGAATCCTCTTATTCCTTTATATGGAACAATCTCTAGATTGTTATTATTCTAAAGAGCATGGAGAATATTTTAAAGAAGTGGAGGAAGTAGAATGGATAAAATCTATCAATTTCTAGCTCTCATAGCTGAATGAAGAAATAGATAATGGGATGCATTAATAGTTTCATCCAATTCCTAGCAAGTCAAGTACATAATAGTATAATTGAGTATTTATAAAAGCATGTCTAAGACAAGTCGGTGTTGTATGCTGAGTGTGGTATCTTCCTGTTTCCGGAGTAGCCTCTATATATTGAGTTTATAGGATGGAGTCCATATCCCTCCTTTTTACTTCATGGATCTTGTCAGCATACAGGATACTGTCGTAAAGAAAGCGGTTATCTTAGAATATGGATCAGCAGCGGATACCAGATTGGTAAAAATCTGCTCAAAAAGCAAGAGTTGATGGTTTCGGGAAAGCAAAGCTAAAGCAAGCAGTAAACTAGTGGGTGCAAGCACGTTAAAGAAAAAAAACGTGATAGAAAATCCTACCGTTAGCAGCGACTGCGACACTTTGTAACAGCTCCTTAGAGATTAATGTCTTATTGGTATTTGCTCGATTGCAGGCAATAACGTTAGTAAATTAGGTGAATGTACGTAAATCGAGGTATACGAGTCTAGCCAGGTATAGGTAGAAAAGGGGTATAGTAGGTCTCATGGAAAGGGAGATAGTAGGACGAATAGTTCATCGTGCAAGTGTTACGAATAGATAGGAGTCTCGACTCTGTCCTTCGAAAAGAAGATGGTTCGCGCTAAGGGTGACTAAAGGCAGAGAATTCTGTACGCCAAGAAGAAAAGAAAGTTTGTAGGGGTGAGAATGAACTTTCAAACCCTTTTCTTGCCCCTATCCTTTTTGCTTTCGATAACTTCTATCGCTTCCTAATCATATGAGTCTAGTGCAACATACTGCTACTAATATGGAGTCATATTCTTCTTAAGCCTCCTTTCCCAGATCCAAGTTCCGAATCCCAGGGAGAGATCAAGACAATGCAGCAGGGTTGGCAAGCATACCTGTATCACTGAGCAAATCCAAAGGATACTTTCCCTCTAAAGAGTGAAGAAAAAGACTTGGTACAGCTAGAATACCGAGTGGATGTGGAATCCTACTTGAATTCCAGTCAGAAAAGGAAACTCGAATCCGGAACTTGCTTACTTCGGCTTGATCAGATACTGGAATCCAATCGGGGAACTTGGTTATTGACCGACTAATCTTTCCCTCTTTCGAGTCCAAGTCTCAAGAGGGCGCTTAGGCCGGGCCCTTCTCCAGAGTTCCGATACCGATATCACTATTGAAATTAGTTGATTGATTTCCCTTAGAATTTCATTCCTCCTCAAGTCCCAGTTTCGGTCAAGTAGTGGCAAGTATCATCTGTATCTGGCAGATAAGCTTTCACATGCATGAATTGAACTACCGAGATCTTTTCTTACTTGGCAACTAGAGCCTCCCCTTCGGGATTCGAGATTGAAGAAGAGGAAAACTGCTTCTAAAGGGAACTGATCCGAAGTAACAAGTCCTAGACCTAGAATGCAGGTACCCTAGTCTTGAAATATGCCATGAAGAATGAAATCTCTTGTTTTCATTCATATCATCAAAACAGTTCTTCTTTCACGGCCACCCCTCAATTCAAGAGTTCCGATTGGATCAACAAGAATCCAATCTATATGCCAAGAAGAAAAGAAAGGGATTACATCAAGTGCAGACTTGAAAGATACCGAAATCAGGAACCATGGAAAGCAGATACCTGATTATATATATATAAAAGGGATATAAGTGCTGGATCTGAACTATTGAAATTAGTGAATTGGCGGAAAAGCAGGAATGAAGGTTGGGACAGAAAGGGGAGAGGAGAGCCCGGACGAGGAAAATAAGCACCCCTTTTAGGATTCTAGGAAACAAGCAATACTTTCCCATCTTGAACTGAACTGAACAGCGCACAGAGACTAGAATCAGAACTGGAATTCCCTTCTCTGAATTCAAAAGCCCACCCGGACTTGGTTTGAGAAGTAGCTTGTTCAATTTGTCCTCAGCAGAAGCGAAACCTGTTGCCAAGAGATCGAAATTTCAATCGGAATAGCAAGGGAAAGCTAGAATGAAGCAGATACCAGATCCGAGTTCCCATATCTTACTCACCCTCAAGCCCAAGTTTCGGACGAGCGCTTTGGCAATCCAGTTATTCCAACTAGAAGAGGGAATCGATATGAAAAACTAGACTCGAGAAATGCAAGCCACAATTACCAAGTGCCGATTAGATTGTTTATCCTTCTTGAATGAATATCCGCAAATCATTCCAATCATAACATCAATTCTATAGGGCTGTCAGAAAAGCCTGGGAATTCCCCCCAATTGTACTTGAATGGAGGAAGCAAGTAGTAGCTGTGGAAGAAGGGAAAGAAGTAGGAATCAGCTGAACCCGCAGCCTGATCTTTACAATAAATAGTATGGCTTTTGTCAAGAATAGATGACGAGAAGAGAGTTTTGACTACGAGGGAGGCAGGATCCACTAATAATTGAGTCGGCCAGACTTGGCTCGGCCTGCCAGTTGTACAAGGTCGTAGTGGCCACCTGAGTGCTCAAGTAAACATCAGGCTTCGTAGATGGATAAAAAATGGGGGCTCAACCCGGCTTTCTTTTTGACCGAGAGTAGTTCGGGAACAAGGATAAAGATAAGGAAAGGATTCTTAGCCGAGTAGGCACGCGCATATCCATATCTACGTACCATATTCTTTACAAATCACTCCCCAGAATTGGTTTAATAAAAGAAAGAAATACATGTTTGGATTAGATATCTTCGGAAGCCGCTTTATCCTTATTATTGGATAAAATACCCGTGGTTCACCCGTAAAATAGGTTTAGTTGTTAATATGCACTGGCGGGAGCCTTCGGAGCCACAGAAGACTAGGGAGAACCTCGTTTGAACAAGATGCGTTCGGTTCGCGCCATTGAATACATCATATTCATATAGAAGGAGTCGAGAAAGAATCAATCACAAGCAGTCTTTACTGAAGGAAACCCCCAATCTGCGGAATTCTACTCGAATAGTTCGGTCGAGCACTGGGCTCCTTGCCCTTAATGCTTATACTTATGCTGGGGCCCACGATGAACGGCGCGTCAACGAGTCCTTCCAAACTACGCCACGGACCGGGCGTGGGGCTGTGGTGGGGCCCACTCTAAAGGGGGCCAGCCGGCCTACTATTGAAGGGGGCCAGCCGGCCTGCTGATACCCTTTGGGGGTTCACGTGCTGTTAAAAGAGCGACTGATTGATACCTTCCCTGCCTTACCTATGTCTTCTTGCCTGCTTCTACCGGGGTTCATAGAACCAAGGTGGTGCTACACTCTCGTCTTGAATGGAACTTTCTCTAACATCATTCCCGGGGGTGATCTACCAAATAGAGCCCCTCTTCCTGCCCACGGAACAAATAAAGCAAGCCGTTGCTGGCAAAAGAGTAGGCTTTTCTCGACCGGAGGGTAAGGTTTACTAAGCATGCGAGGGTTGCACCCACAATTGACTTTACTTTTATTGCCATATCGCTTTATGCCACGATCTGTGATGTGGCCATTCTACATATGGATTTCTCCTACCTTTTCCCCTGCATCATAGGGTCTCTCTGACTCCGTTTCTCTGTTTCTTCTTTCGAATTGGGGGCTCTGGTCGGGGACGAACTTCGATCTTTTCTTCCTTTTTTTAGGATAAAGCGCTTGCTGCGCCTTTAACAGCTTCTTTTGGGGGAGAGACAGAAGCATCTGCCGGCTATTCATATCAATAGATTCTTTTTGCAAAAGATGAAGGTCCTGGAGTGCCTATATTCACAAGGAAAAGAGGCGAGAAGTATTTGTGGGACTTCAGACGCCCTGTATCTACCTGACCTAGCTTTATTGCTTTAAACTACTAAGGGAGGAGGGAACTACTAGTGCTGGTATGTATTATGAGCATTGAACGCTGCACATAAAGTAAAGGGAAGGCGTTTTCAACATGCAGTTTAGGCAAAAGAAAAGTAGCGGAGGAAATGGATTGGATATGTGATCTACCGGAAATATGTTAATAATAAAAAGAAAAAGAAAGAGGATTCTGTCTAAATCCATCCTCGATTCACTAATTTCTACCGCATAAAAACAGAGTCGGATTCTCCGAGAAAACCCTGCAAAAGCTCTGCAACGATTCCTTGTCTAATAATAAAGGCATTGGGATGAAGCGGTAAGTGGCACACATGACCTACCATCCGCGGGAATCTACTAACCACAAGGGCGCTAAGAGAACTCTTACTGGACTGGAAAGGGCTAGTGCACGTCGAATTTGATAAAATGTTACCTGAGAGTGCTTATGGCTCACCTTCCTGCTTCCTATATTTTCTCGGATTCCACTAATAAGAAGCGCCCTCCTGCGGGAGAAAGTCGCCCATCATATCTATAGTATAGAAGAAGACCCCCAATCCTGCGGTGCCATCCACGTCGCGCGCTTGATTCCTTTCTGTTCAAAACCATATCCTTTCTTTGCCTATTAGACTACCAATTATATCTGTGATTTCGCTCTGGTCACTATTATTTGTATTATCGAATATCTCCTTTTCACTACTAGTGTACGATTCTATGTGAGTTGTATGATCAATGAAGTAATTGTATTGTATTCTGATTGCATTTCTCGGATGAAATATTTCTCAAAGTCAAGAAGTTTCTAATATCATTCATATTATAGCTATATTTAGTCCCTATGTAAAAATAAGTAGAATATTGTACTAGTAAAATGAAATTGAGAATCATTATTTATTTTTTCTGTATCTTTTTTGTTTCGGGATTATGTCGAATGATGTCAATACCCGTGTTGTGGCGTAAGCCACCTCTAGCGTTGTTGCTAGCTAGAGAAAGACACCCCCTTTATGTATATAACCAGTATTTAACCAGACCTTTCTTTAGAACAAGTATTCGTGATATCGGTTTCCCTCCCTCGGTCTACAGTCAACTACTGGGCTGCGGATTCAGGGACAAGCAAACTGTGATGACAGTACCTGGAACCCGAAAAGGGTGACCCCCTTAGGGTCAAGTAGTTCTCTTGTCTGATAAGATCTATGGGTTTCATAGGATCATTAGACGCCCGAGCGAGTAGGCATCGCATCTTATATCTCCTGTATGATAGATAATATATAAGAGTTATTGAAACTAACATACTATATACCGTCTTTCAAGTATACTATCTCCCCACTAACGGCTATCTTTTTCAAGCGTAGAGCGAAGTCGATGAATGATATACTTCTTTTAGCTGAATCATTGACTCTGATCGGAACCTGTCGACCCCGAAGGGAGAACAAGTTCAAAGAAAGAGATGTCCGAATGGTTAATAGCACGAGCTCTGCCCCATCTATTGAATCATTCAAACCGGAGAGTCAAGTATATTAAACATAGGGTATAAGTATCATAACCTATACTCTATTAAGAAATATTTCCCATGAAGACTTTCAAAGCGGGGAATCATCTTCATTCCTAAGACAAGGGCCCTCCGCTTTTTGGGGCATGGGGAAAGCTTTTAAGAAGCAGTATGTGACAGGAGATAACCGAGGAAAATGAGACTGACTTAGGCCTGCGAACCTACCCCCAAGACTTTCATGTCTAACGGAAAGTGAAAGTGTTGAACGCATTGACTAGCTTTACGTTATTCTCCTTATATGCTAATTGTGTGAGAATTAGCAGCTTATAAGCATGTATGCGATATCTGATCAATCGCTCCTGCCGGTTGTACAGATTCTATCACTGGCTTTAGGTTATTCCTTCTCGGACCTGACGTCTCTATCACTACTAATAAGGAAGGCCACTTTCTTTTGTATCGGGCCTTCAAAACGCAACGCAGTAGAAACAGATAGCTGAGTAGAGAGTGCGGCCGAAGCATCCATAGCTTAGCGATTATGTTCTTATAGATAAGGATTAGACGGATGTAGACAACCAAGAAATCTAAGGTGAACCAATAGAAATAGAGTCTGGTGGAAGCGGTCATCCCGTGGGGAGAGACTCAAGAATATGATAATATGATGACTCCGCTGCGCTGCTCTGATGACTAGCCGTTTCCTATTCTAAGTAAATAACCAGCTTCAGTTCATGCTCCTTGCTGGCATAACCATATTAAGCTGCATTGGATAAACAATCGAAACTCCGTAATTGTTAATAGTAGGGTAGCGAAGTAGCCGGGGTTGCACGCGTCATCAGAATTCTAGTATAAGGAAGCGACGGGAAGGGAAAGGTGATTACAAAATACGGATACGTAAGGGTTGCGTTTATTGACTATCACAGGAAATTGGGAAGAATTTCTCACACATGGTATCATGATACCTTCACCCAAACCGTAGACGCCGGCGGTGAAGAAGGAGGTGAGGGCGCCTGCTTTGATTAGGCTTACTGTAAGTTTGTAATTTGAAGCTCCGGAGTCTAGTCTACCAATGGGTGCTATGGTGTGTCCTCCCCTCTAAGGTCTCGCTTGGATAATCGACTCTTACGACCCACACAGGAGAGGGTTTTTCCCAACGGTTCATGCCTCTCGGCTATTAAATAAAAGAGTGGGCTCTTTGAAGCTAGGTATTAAGCACAGGAAGGTATGGGAATATAGCGAGCACTTTCTTAAACCGAGATGTGAGACTACTAAAGAGGCAGGTAAAGTGGGAAGTGGGATTCATGATGCAAGCTTATGAAGAAAAAAAGAGATCTCATTAATGCTTCTAAAAATAGTTATAGAAATCCCTCGCCATCTGAGCCAGAACGAATCCCAGTAAAATCTCTAAATGCTTTTGGCATTCTTTTCCCTCGCATTTCCCTAATTCTTTTATTAATATGGGAAGGGGAGAAAATGAGGAGGCATCGAGTCGAAGAAATGAATTGCTCTTTGGCTAGTGGAAATGGGGTTCTTGTCGTCAACGAAGTAACTGCTCTATTTGGAGAGTGGAGCCAGCCTCAAAGCCGCCTTGGTTCTTGGTTCTATAGTAATCTCTCAGCGTTTGAGTTGACTAATCCGATGGTACTTGAAGAAGAGTGAAACGACGGGATTTCCTTATACACTAGTGGAAACAACCCCTCTCGTCCAGGGGGCCAGGGGGCAGCTGTCCCGGTTGCAACCGAATCCGGGACAAATGCCATGCTTTGGTCCCGGTTCGTGCGCCCGGGACAACAGGAATCGCCTGGGGGCATTGGTCCCGGTTCGTGGGGGACATATCGGTCCCGGCTCGTGCCACGGACCGGGACCAATGCCTAGCCACATGCCACGTGGCACGCGCATGAACATTTGTCCCGGTTCAGTCCACGAACCGGGACCAATGCCCCCCTTCCCCTATATATACTGCCCCAGCCCCTCCCCCTTCCATCTTTTTTTTTTGCTTGGAGGTGTGAGAGAGTGTGGTGTTAGTGTGTTTTATTTTACTATGCACACGAGGTGTTCGACGAAATTCCCGAGCCGCACATAAGCTCACTGAAAATGGTATCTTCGACCGAGGTTAACAAACTTATCTTTTTCATCTGTAACTGATACATAAAAAAGTAGTATTTGTCGTATTAATATGTTATTGTAATGTATTTTGATAAACTTAATTATACGATGCAGCTGGATGCACGGCAGCGATGGATGTATGGTGACCGACGCACTTCCGAGTATATGGCAGGCCTGAATGCATTTCTTGCTGTAGCTCAGGCGAACAAAGATAATGGCTTCATGTGTTGCCCATGTGTTGATTGTCGGAACGTCAGAGAGCACTCTTCCGAAAGAATCCTTCACGGCCATCTACTTCGGAGAGGTTTCATGCCCAGCTATAATTGCTGGACGAAGCATGGAGAAAGAGGGGTTGTGATGGAAGACGATGAAGAAGAAGAAGAAGATCCTTTGTTCCCTGAATACGACGATACTGCAATGGAAGAGAATGGAGAAGAAGGAGGTGATCAAGAACAGGCATCAGAAGAGCCCGATGATGATCTTGGCCGAGTTATTGCTGATGCAAGGGAAGACTGTGAAAACAAATTGGAGAGGTTGAAGCTGGACAACATGTTACAGGATCACAAAAAATTGTTGTACCCAAATTACGAAGATAGTAGCACAAAGCTCGGTACCACACTGGAGTTGCTGAAATGGAAGGCACAGAACTAATGAAGCCAACACTTCCAAAGGATGTGACTGACAAGGCATTTGAGAATTTACTTCAACTAATGAAGCCAAAAATTCCAAAGGATAACGAATTGCCTGAGAGTACGTTCGAAGCAAAGAAAGCTCTCTGTCCTCTAGGATTAGATGTGCAGAAGATACATGCATGCATTAATGACTGCATCCTCTTCCGCGGTGAGAAGTACGAGAATTTGGATGAATGTCCGATATGCACTGCACTTCGGTATAAGATCAGAGCAGATGACCCTGGTGATGTTGACGGCGAGCCCCCGCGTAAGAGGGTTCCTGCTAAGGTGATGTGGTATGCTCCTATAATACCACGGCTGAAACGTCTGTTTAGAAACAAAGAGCATGCTAGGTTGTTGCGATGGCATAAAGAAGACCGTAAGAAAGACGGAAAGTTAAGGCACCCCGCCGATGGATCGCAGTGGAGAAAGATCGAGAGAGACTTCCCAGACTTTGCAGGAGAGGCGAGAAACTTATGGTTTGGTCTAAGTACAGATGGCTTTAATCCTTTTGGGGAGCAGAGCTCTAGTCATAGCACTTGGCCTGTAACTCTATGTATGTACAACCTTCCTCCTTGGTTGTGCATGAAGCGCAAGTTCATTATGATGCCAGTTCTCATCCAAGGCCCGAGGCAGCCTGGCAACGACATTGATGTGTATCTAAGGCCATTAGTGGAAGAACTCTTACAATTGTGGGGCAAACCAGGTGTACGTGTGTGGGATGAGAACGAACAAAAGCCATTTGACCTACGGGCGTTGCTTTTCGTAACCATCAATGATTGGCCTGCTCTTAGTAACATTTCTGGACATACAAATAAGGGATACAATGCATGCACACACTGTTTAGATAATACTGACAGTGTTTTTTGGATAAATGTAAAAAGGTTGTATACCTGGGGCATCGTAGATTTCTTCCGATCAAGCATCCCGTAAGAAAGAAAGGAGGGAAGCATTTCAGAGGTGAGGCAGATAACCGGAAGAAGCCTGAGCTGCGTAGTGGTAATGATATATTCGATATGGTCAAGGACCTAGAAGTAATCTTTGGTAAGGCTGTTGGCAGCCAACCAGTTCCGTACGGCCCTGATAAGCGCGCACCCATGTGGAAGAAGAAATCTATATTTTGGGAGCTACCCTATTGGAAAGTTTTAGAGGTCCGGTCTTCGATCGACGTGATGCACGTGACAAAGAATCTTTGTGTCAATCTGCTATGCTTCCTGGGCGTGTATGGGAAGTCCAAAGATACGCCAGAAGCACGGGAGGACCAGCAACGTATGAAAGACCCAAGCAACAAGCACACAGATAGGCGCCATTACTTAAGCAGCTACGCTCTTACTAAAGCAGAGAAGGAAATATTCTTTGAAGTCCTTTACAGTATCAAGGTTCCGTCTGGCTTCTCGTCGAATATAAAGGGGATAATAAACATGGCAGAGAAAAAATTCCAAAACCTGAAGTCTCATGACTGCCACGTGATTATGACGCAGTTGCTTCCGATTGCATTGAGGGGGCTTCTACCGGAAAATGTTCGAGTACCCATTGTGAAGCTATGTGCATTCATGAACGCAATATCTCAGAAGGTAATCGATCCAGAAAGTCTGACAAGATTACAGAGGGATGTGGTCCAGTGTCTTGTTAGTTTTGAGTTGGTGTTCCCACCATCCTTCTTCAACATTATGACTCATCTCCTGGTTCACCTATGTGAAGAGATTCATATTCTCGGTCCGGTATTTCTACACAATATGTTCCCCTTTGAGAGGTTCATGGGAGTCTTGAAGAAATATGTTCATAACCGTGCTAGGCCAGAAGGAAGCATCTCGAAGGGCTATGGAACAGAGGAGGTCATTGGGTTCTGTGTTGACTTTATTCCTGACCTTAAGACAATTGGTGTTCCTGAATCGCGGCATGAGGGGAGACTGAGGGAAAAGGAACGCTGGGAAAGAAAACAATGATACCTTGGGACGGGCATTCTTTGACCAAAGCACACTACACAGTTCTACAAAATTCTATGTTCATGGCTACGTATCTCGAGGAACACAAGAATATTGTACGGTCTGCAAACCCGGGGAAGGATGACTCATGGATTAAACGCGAACACATGGAGACTTTCGGAAGTTGGTTGCAAACACGTCTTATAAATGACACCACTGTTTGAAGATCAGCTATACATGTTGGCAGGGTCACCATCTTCGACTATTGGGAGTTTTCAAGGGTACGAGATAAATGGGAATACATTTTACACGAGCTCCCAAGATAAGAAGAGCACCAACCAAAACAGTGGTGTCCGCTTTGATACAACAAACGAGAATGGAAAAAATGACACATACTATGGTTACATAGAGGAGATATGGGAACTTGACTATGGACCTTCTTTTAAGGTCCCTTTGTTCAAGTGCAAATGGGTCAACCTGAATGGAGAAGGGGTAAAGGTAGACCCGCTTTATGGAATGACAAAAGTGGATCTCAACAATATTGGTTACAATGACGAACCATTCATCCTAGCCAATGTTGTGGCTCAGGTCTTCTATGTGAAGGACATGTCTTCCAGACCGAAGAAAAGAAAAAATAAGGAAACAAATTCATCATACGATGAGCCGAAGCGTCACATAGTTCTCTCAGGGAAAAGAAACATCGTGGGAATCGAGGACACGACAGACATGTCAGAAGATTATAATAAGTTTGTTGAAATTTCACCCTTCACAGTGAAAGCTGACCCCACCATCCCGTTAAATAATGAAGATGCTCCATGGTTACGGCCGAAGCGATCATAAGCAAGGGACACGAAGAAAATTCAGAATACTAGATAGGGATGTTGTTGGTGATGTGTAATAATAAACGTGGAATACATGATCATAGTTTTTGACAAATATTCTGTAATAATAAACGAGATTCTGTGATTATGAACGGAGTAGGTGCAAATTTGACCAATAATTTGTATTGACCGGTCAAAAGCTGGCAAGCATTGAGTGCTTGACAACTATGACCAGCCCTGTGTCCAGACTTCGAAGCTAACTACCTTGGAGTTCAAATGACGTAAAGGGTTGCACCTGTGCGGTTACTTTGGCAAGGTGCTAATGCATACACTCCTGCACTGTTTGAGATTTTCATATTAGAATTTGAACTGATATTGGATTGCGTGGTCTATAACTGTGGCGAAATTGGACCCATATCCGAGTCTGAGATAACTGTCAAAAACAGGCGTCGGGGTCATTTTGTTAGATTCGACTCATCAGAATACATTTGTAGCTGCAAAAAGTTTGAAAATGTAGGTCTGCCGTGCTGCCAGGTACTGAAGGTTCTTGAGATCAGAAATATTAAAGAAATTCCATCACACTATGTTTTGAAAAGATGGCGAAATTAATAATGCTCAGATTGAACCTTCGAAGGAGAACTATGGTTACACACATGGCCGGTTACAGCAGCCCATGCGCAGCCCACATCTCAATGGGGGAGACCGAAGAGAGAGAAACAGTTTGGTGGCTGCGCCGGTGGAGATAATAATGAAGATGTCAAACACTGGAATAAACTTCTAATTTACATAAATATTTAAGTTACCAATCAACGTTGGCCCTAAAAGAAGATGTCACCTTGAGTTGAGTAAGTATTTTAAGTATTCATTGTGTTGCTTGAGGAAGATACCAAATTCTCCGTGTTAAGAAGGTACAATTCGATTTGTCGATATTTATATTAAAATTATATGAAAATGGTATAATAATTAATAGTTTCAATAGTTAAAATAATTATTTAGTTAAACGAAAAATGAATTTGAATTAGTTATGCAATTTCTATCATTTTTCATGTTGAAATTTTTGTCAAATTCGAAAGTATGTAGAAGTTGTTAAAGTGCAAACTTTAACAATTTTCAAATTTTGGCGCTAAAAAGCATTGCCGCGCAGGGTGCCACCAAGTTTTGAAAAAAAGTTTTGGTCCCGGCCCGTGGTACCAACCGGGACCAAAGGGGGGGTGCCTCTAGTCCCGGTTGGTGGCACGGGCCGGGACTGAAGGCCCAGGTGTATAAATAGCTCAGCCCTCTCTCCAGGCCGAGCAACCACTCAGGGACAGCGGGCTTGCCTTGGCGAAACCCTGCCGGCGAGGGGGTAGGAAGATCCCGCTGGCGATGGTTCCGCGGGCGGGTCTAGGAGTGACTAGGGACGCGTTACTGGACACGAAAAATATATATTAAAAAGGCCCGAGGGCCGTGCTTACATAGGGGGCGCGGCGCGGCCACAGGCGGCCGGCCGTGCTTACATCTAGGGGCAGCGGCGCGGCCACAGGTGGCCGGCCGTTTCTTGGGGGGTCCTAATATATTAGCGGGGGGGAGGGGCGCCGGCCTAGTCCTCCTCGTCGGAGGAGATGCACTGGTGGGGGGTGCCTGCCACAGGTGGGCAGGCAGCTGGGGCGGGCCCGCCGGTGGCTGCGGAGGCATCGGGGGCGCGTGCCGTGGTGGCGGGGGCAGCTCCTCCTGCTGCAGCGGCGGTGGCGGGGGCAGCTCCTCTGGCGACCAGACGCCCCCGGTCCAGGCCCAGGACATGCCGTACTCCAGGACGGGGGGAGCGGCTGCGGCGGCGGCTGGTCCTCGGACGCCTCCCACTAGGCGTACAGCGCGTGCCACCAGGGGGTATGCTCGGTAGGGGGCGGGGGCGGCGGCATGGCGTTGGCGTCGGCGGAGGCGGCGGCCACGACCCGCTCCCACCGCCTGACCTCATCCTCGACGATGGTGCGGTTAGGTTTCTCCTTTTTCCGTCGAGGATGAGGTCAGGCGTAAGTAATACCCAATTCGTAAGTTGACAAAAAATTACCCACTATGCCACCCGTAAGTAATACCCAATTCGTTTTTCCATCGAGTCATACAAGTGGTTAGGTTTCTCCTTGATCCGTCGTTCGTACGCCCTCCATGGGTGCTCGTAAAACAACTTGTACGACTCCTGATCGGATCAGCACACCCACGCACGTTTGGCAATTGAGCGTACCGTATGGAGACTCACAATGGATTTGCACAGGGTACGTCGTCTAAACTTTCTGTTAGGCTAGGGCATCGCTAATTTCGTGCTGCACGGGCCTATTGATGAGATTCGTATCAAGACCAAACCAGCATAGCTAGCTACGGCATATGCTCGGTGCACGAGAGTCCTAGCCGGACCAGACTAGCTAGCTACGGCTTATTCTGCATGCATCTACATCAGACGTCCGTCCAAGAGGCGATCGATTAAATACATCAGCCCATGTGAGGGATGGAGAATCAGACATTGACGGCGTCCAGGTCAAGCTCACCGGCGGCGGACGACAAGGCGGCAGTGACTGGGTGTCTGCACGATGAACGGGAAGGGGGAGATCGATATATTTATTCTCTTCAACAAAGAAGCCACTCCTGGCGCGAGGCTCGAGCAATGCCGGTGTTTGCCAGAAGATCGATATATGCGTGGGAACGGGACCGATGGACACGGTCGATGGTTCCTGCATCACCGCTGCCAGGAGCCGGCTGAGGATAGTGGTCGAGTTGCGAGGTCGTGGGTAAGGCCACGCCATCCGGCCGATGGTCAGAACGACTAATGATGGCCTAGGCCCTAAGAGTTCATGCAGGCTTGATCAGAGGATCTACATTGATATCTTTTGGCAGCAGCACATGCCCAAGCGCACCAGTTTGGGACTCCTTCAGGTAGGGCCATAATGTGCAGTGCAGCGGTGGAGGGCTGTGTGCAGGACACACGAAGTCTGCAATCAGCGCGACCTGCCAACCTTCTAGCCGAGGTTTTCCTCGCATACAGATTTAACGATTGGTCAGGTTAGTTGCTAGCTTAGCGTCATATATGTATTTATTATTTTAGCCGATACAAGAGGCTTCAGTATCCTCTGGATACAACTTTTTTCCAATTTATGTGAGGTGCTTAATTAGCTTCATGCATTTTTTTTTACATGCATGTATTTCTTTTAGGGCGTATCTTTGTACATGATGTTTGTTTAATCACGTGAGGGGCTAGCTTTGCATGGTACTTTTTTAAAGGTCCATTTATCTTTCTTTCCTCTAATTGTTCTTTAATTTTATTCAGTCCTTTAAGTACAATACTAAAATTTCCATATCATCTCATTGGCGATGTATCATGTATCGATATGGAAACCGATTCAATTTAGTTGGAGAACTCTGTTCTTATATTTGTCTAACCACATGAGAGGACAACCATGGCAATCCAAAGATCATCACTGTGGCGGGGACTGCTTAGAGTTAACTCCATTGAGAATGAGCTCGTCTAAGGGCATGTCCAATGCCCCGACCCATTTATTGTCCGCGCATGCTCTGGTGTTGTCCGTTCGGGTCTCCAAACGGATAGCCATCCAGCCTCTGTCCGGCTGTCACAGGCAAGTGAACCCATGGGCCATCATTTGGTCCGCCCGGGCCATCATTTTCTAATTTGTTGATCAATCCCCAATTTTGAATCAAAACAAGGAGCAACTAGATAACACATCAAACATAGAACTTTGTATATCATGCAAGAAACCATCCCCAGCATCCTCCAGCCCCCTCCGTGGCTATCATGGCCCTCGTAGTACCTATAGTCGTCTGCCCCCATTTCGTCGATCCTGTTGTGAGTGACGGGCAAATTCGTCGCAGGGATCAGCCGCACTGGCTTTCTGCCCATCACGTGTGAGTCACCGGACAGGGGAACTGTGTTGTGGTCCAGGGGACGCACGTCCGAGACAACGATCGGCCTTGAATCTGCTTTCTCTGCCAAGTGGTAAAGTGGCGATGGCGGGCCGATAGCCATAGTTCGGTGGCGATGGCGGGCCGATAGCCATAGTTCGGTGGCGATGGCGATGTGCACGGCTTCCTCAGCGGTTTGCCGACAGATGAGACCGAGCTAGCATCCATCGCGAAGGTGGCCACCATGGCCACTCCTGCCTCCCGCGACAATGCCTAACAAGCGGAGGTTTGCTAGGGTGCCTGCTTGGGCGGCTTTCGCGGCGGGGATATCAGGATCCATAGGAGAGCGGGTGGGGGTGCTACGTATATGTTGCATCGGCCTGAGCCTGCTTCATCGTGTTCTTCCTCTTCCTTCGGTCGCCCCGCTTCTTGGTCTCCACCGCTCTCTGCTTTGGTGTGAGATATTTTTTCGGATTTTTGGCGGACGCGGCGGGGTGGGGGAAGGTTTACACGGCAGCGGCTTCTTCCGCTATCGTGGCAGCAGCAGCGAGCGCGTCCATGGGGTTTTCGATCTGGGCGTTGGGAGCAAAATGGTTGGAACAGTTTCTGTGTGCCACGGACAAGCGGGCTTTTGTAGCACAAGGGAAGGAAATGGCGGGACACCGAGCGCGTCCGCGCGCCTCTACTGTGACCCAATTTTGTCCCAAATTAGGACCGGGAATGGGTAAAAACGGATAGAAAAACGACATCTTTACGGAATTTTCAAATGGGTCGCGCGCGTCGGGCCGTGTTTTTGCCCCCACCGGCTGGAATCGGACGCGGCCGGACCAAATAGGTCGCCGCGTTTGAGATTCTCTAACCGTAGCAACCCTCTGGTGAGCTTTGTGGGGTCGGGCGATGGTCAGTTTGTGGTGCAATCGTGCATACAGAATTTGGGGTATTTTTCTTCCGTTGCAACGCACGGGCAAATTTGCTAGTTTACACAATATCTTCAAGAAGAAAGATACGTGTGGGGGAAATTCAATGTGTTGAGAAACCTCTGGTACAAAATAGGACGTAGAGATTTCGTGCGCTGTATGTACATATAGTCGTACGCATGCCTACCTGCTGCTTCAGGCAGACGGTTTGCCCTTCATGCACCGTAATCTCCGCAGCGATCTCTAATCCTCCTCCCAAACGGCGGCCACCGGTGAGGATTAGGCGACCGGCCGATTGATCTGGGCATATCCACATGTGCCGCTCGCCTCTGGCCCGTGCCCTGCGTCGTCCTCCCCGTCCGATAGTCCACTTCTCTTCCTTTCCAAACCAGCTGGCCTTGCTTGTCCCCATTCTCTGTTGTGGTGTTGGGGGCTGCGGGGAGGGTGATGGGGGAGATTATGTGTGTATCCGACGCCGGCGGCCCATCCGCTTCTCCTCTTCCTCCCCAAACCATTACGATGGCCTTCTTTGCTCTCGTACTCTGTCCTGATGTGCGTGGTGGGTGGAACACTCGAACGCGCGGACGATGTATTGGCCAGCGAGAGGAAGCTTTGATGATGGGCTATTTCGGGGTTTAGGAGCGCGAGCGGGGAGGCAAAGGAGATGAGTGGGCAGCTTGGACCTAATTCCAGCCTCCACGCAACGGAGGAGAAAACCGTGGGGACGCGGCGGGGAGCGTGGGTGGAGGTGACGGACGAGAAGAGAAGCTGTTAGGTCCGAAAAAACGAAGCGGTATATTGACTTAAGCTTGCAGCGGTGGGTAATTCTCTTTCAGTCATAGGGGCAATTTAGTAATTTAAAGGTTGGACCGGAAGAAGCTCTCCTCTCTTTCTTTACCTAATAATAAAGAGAGGAAGGTTTCTTCCGGTCCAACCTGTTGTTTTACCGATTTGCCCTTCCACCAAAATCAGTTTATACGTCAATAAATCTATCAAGAAAATAAGTTCTCGCTAAAAAAAAGTTAAAAACCAAACCGATCGTTTATGACTCAAACCCACCTGCTATCTCGGTCCACTCAAAAGGAATTTTTTTTACCAATGTATGGATGGACATGAGAATCCTACACCAACACCGTCATCCGTTGCTTTCTGGATACGGTTCTGTTGTGTCCGTCCTAGATATTATGACCGTGTTGGACCCGACCACTTGATCGCTCAACTAGAAGGAGTGTACCTCTACTTTCCTTCTGCAAGCCTTTTATATAGAGGAGCGGTCCCGTAAAAAAACGAGGAGCAATTCTCAATCAAATCGATCCAACTTTATTATAGAGATCAAGCAAAAATAGGGGCGACCCAGCGGACGGAAGGAAAGTCGACGCCGGCCGTGGACGGAAGAGCAACATCAAGCTGGTCAGCTCCAACGATGAGTGCTACGAGATCATGCACGCTACAGAATTCCATGTCTTTACAGCCGCGGCTGCCCCTGCGGCTCGCCCTGCAAGCTCCCCTGTGCGCGTCCCCAGCAGGCACGGCTCCCTGCTTCCCGAGTTGGGGCCAGCGTTTACGAGCGATGGACGAGAACATGCAGGCAGCCGGGCAGATCAGCAGGACGCTTTGCGTCGTGCCAACCAAGCGCCATCGCGGACGCCGCACTGTTTGTGGCCACCATCGGCATCCTTGCTCCGAGGCTGGACGGCCTTGATCCGAGGCTGCTCCTTTGATTTGCGTGTTCCTTTGGTCATAACAACCAGGACATGAAGTTATTTATGAGTCGGTGCAATGGCTGCAGAGCTCTACACTTTCTCATCTTGGTTTTGATTATCGAGTAGTCATATGACAGCCAGATGATTATATGGTTGGTCTTGTGGATGTTCTGATTGCTGAAGAGTATCTGTCTGTACCAGATGGCGTTCAAGGGCGGCTGATAACCTACAACGAGGATAAGTGTCATGAATCCTTTTATCGTGGCCTTCATGACAGCATGATTTGTTTCAGTGAGCACACAGGTAACTGGAACGCTCAAGTTGATGCCCACCCTCCGGCATGAGATGGTGACGTAGTATTTTTTAAGTTGTAGTTTTCAGAATAGATTGATGAACTGATAGAGATGTGCTGAATAACGAGGTGTTTTATCTTAGGAGTTAAGTTGTGCAGTATATGGTCATCATATTTGTTTGTGGATTTGATACTTTAAATATTATTATTTTTGTTTTCTCTTATCAGCAATAAATTGGTTTTAATTGTGAACCTCGCAATGATGACACCGTCAAATTTATTTTAGATAGACATCAACTTGTGGGTCGTTCATGTTACATTAGTGTGATTATATGTGTGTTTACATACTTTTCAAGTTCCACTTCATTTCTATGGGTTCATATATGACAGGGAATTTAGAGTAAAATTTGCATACTATAGTCAATCTATGGCTTATGTGATGTAAGGAGCATCAAAATTATTTTACCAGTTTCTAAAGCCTTCATCAATTATCCGAGTTTTGTTGGATCAGTTTAGTCCGATGACATCTGACTAATGATGTTCCGGAGATTCCAGGAATGATGATAGAATCACTACAAGAAATATGTTGATACATGACCCTTTTTTAATGACCATGGATAAATTTGTCATAGATCCATGACCATGTTTAATCTGTTGGTCATGACATGTTTGGGAGGGACTAAACACATGACTTTTTTGCCAAAAAAGTCATGATTTTCTTTAACAAGATCGTCATAGGACATGATACCTGTTGTATGACCCTTTTTTTGCTTAACTAAGACCAAATTAATTGGTCATGCGTTTGTTGGCAGTAATTTTTGCCTATGTATCATGTCCACGTGTCAATTTTTGCCTATGTGTCATGTCCACGTGTCAATTTTTGCATATGTGTTATGTCCACGTGTCAATTTTTAATCATCCACAGAAAACAAAGAAAATGTTGGCAGTAATTTTTGCCTATGTGGCATGTCCACGTGTCAATTTTTGCCTATGTGGCATGTGCCTATATACATTGCATTACGCCACCTCACCAGGTTTTGCTTATGTGTCATGCTTATTTGTCTCAATTTTGCACACCTCACCATGTTTTGCTTATGTGGCATGCTTACTTGTCATGTTTTGCTTATGTGGCGTGCTTACTTGTCTCATTATTATTTTTAGAAGGCTCTCAGCTTTATTTTCTTGGGTAGGATCCGCTCTCGTTTTTTTTTTGAACAACCACCAAACCGGGGCCCACCGACCTGAAGAGCAGGACTCACCGGTCACCACAACGAGGAGAAAATAAAATAGCGGGCGAGCGGGGTCGAACTCACCACCTCCGCGGTTGGAAAGAAAGCACAAACCACCAGGCCATCAGCTCGCACATGCAATAGACAAACATCCAATCGTTTTTATACCAATTACTCGCCCTGGACCGGCCAGGCCGCTCAGCTGGCCGGACCAGTCTGCTGGGCTGGGCCGGAAAGGCCTCTCCGTCACCCATACGAGTCTCCTGGGCTGGGCTGGGCTAGGCCGGCCAGCTGAGCATGATTTATTTTTGGTTTTTTCTGCCTTCTTTTATAATTTTTGATTTGAAACTCTAATTTAAACCAAATAAGTTTTGATTTTTTTCTTAAATATGAATTATTTTATTATAGACTTATAGGTACTATATTTAGTCAAAATTAAATACAAAATATCCCTAAGTATTATATATTTAGTCACATATGATGACAAAACGCGAAGGTTTTTCATTTTTTTTATTTTTTATGAACATCTTTTGAACCTTTTATGCCGAGTTAGTACCTAGGTGTTGAATATTGATTAAATCTTGGTGTATCTATGATTAAATAGGTACTTGGGTACCTAAAAATGATTTTTGCAAAAAATAAAGAGAAAACTACGAGGCACCTGTAGTTCAAATTTGGCCCGGTTTCATCGGAATCGGCAGAAATTTGTCTTTTTCGAAAGAGGTGTATTTTGAGATATTTAGAGGTAGTAAGTTTGTTATTTGTAGATAAAACATGACATAATATATTTAGAATTTTAGTTTGCACATTTTTGCAACATATTTTGTGTATGTGCTTCACAAAAAAACCCGGTTTTGACACTCCGGGAAGAGAAGATGGTATTTTTATTCAACGAAAAATAAAACTTTCTTCGTGAACATTGTTAGTTGTTCCAACATGCACCTTTGTGTGGAATATGGCCACATTTAAACAAACTAGGCCATGGATGTGGCCAAAACATCCGTCATTTCGACCGAAAGCCATGAATCTTCGTACGAGATAGCTCATTTCTGTGAACACATTTTCCACCAAATTGTCGTATTCCAAGTTTATTATTTTTGGTGGATACTAGGACCTATATAACAACACCACGCGAAGATCTTGCATCGTTTCGAGTTTTTTTGAATTTTCTGGAATTTTCTAAGCCGGTTTCGGGAAACGGTCAAAACGGGGGACATGACCGTTCGTACCTAGGTGTTGAATCTCGATGAACTCTTGGTGTATCTATGTTGAAATAGGTACTTGGCTACCTAAAAATGATTTTTGCAAAAAATCACGGGCAAACTACGAGGCACCTGTAGTTCAAATTTGGCCCGGTTTCAGCGGAATCGGCTGAAACTTGTCTTTTTCAAAAGTGGTGTATTTTGAGATATTTAGAGGTAGTAAGTTTGTTATTTGTAGATAAAACATGACATAATATATTTAGAATTTTAGTTTGCACATTTTTGCAACATATTTTGTGTATGTGCTTCACAAAAAAACCCGGTTTTGACACTCCGGGAAGGGAAGATGGTATTTTTATTCAACGAAAAATAAAACTTTCTTCGTGAACATTGTTAGTTGTTCCAATATGCACCTTTGTGTGGAATATGGCCACATTTAAACAAACTAGGCCATGGATGTGGCCAAAACATCCGTCATTTCGACCGAAAGCCATGAATCTTCGTACGAGATAGCTCATTTCTCTGAACATATTTTCCACCAAATTGTCGTATTCCAAGTTTATTATTTTTGGTGGATACTAGGACATATATAACAACACCACGCGAAGATCCTGCATCGTTTCGAGTTTTTTTGAATTTTCTGGAATTTTCTAAGCCGGTTTCGGGAAACGGTCAAAACGGGGGACATGACCGTTCGTACCTAGGTGTTGAATCTTGATGAACTCTTGGTGTATCTATGTTGAAATAGGTCCTTGGCTGCATAAAAATGATTTTTGCAAAAAATCACGGGCAAACTACGAGGGACCTGTAGTTCAAATTTGGCCCGGTTTCAGCGGAATCAGCAGAAATTTGTCTTTTTCGAAAGAGGTGTATTTTGAGCTATTGAGAGGTAGTAAGTTTGTTATTTGTAGATCAAACATGACATAATATATTTAGAATTTTACTTTGTACATTTTTGCAACATATTTTGTGTATGTGCTTCACAAAAAAACCCGGTTTTGACACTCCGGAAAGGGAAAATGGTATTTTTATTCGACGAAAAATAAAACTTTCTTCGTGTACATTGTTAGTTGTTCCAATATGCACCTTTGTGTGGAATATGGCCACATTTAAACAAACTAGGCCATGGATGTGGCCAAAACATCCGTCATTTCGACGGAAAGCCATGAATCTTCGTACGAGATAGCTCATTTCTGTGAACATATTTTCCACCAAATTGTCGTATTCCAAGTTTATTATTTTTGGTGGATACTAGGACATATATAACAACACCACGCGAAGATCCTGCATCGTTTCGAGTTTTTTTGAATTTTCTGGAATTTTCTAAGCCGGTTTCGGGAAACGGTCAAAACGGGGGACATGACCGTTCGTACCTAGGTGTTGAATCTTGATGAAATCTTGGTGTATCTATGTTGAAATAGGTCCTTGGCTGCATAAAAATGATTTTTGCAAAAAATCACGGGCAAACTACGAGGGACCTGTAGTTCAAATTTGGCCCGGTTTCAGCGGAATCAGCAGAAATTTGTCTTTTTCGAAAGAGGTGTATTTTGAGCTATTGAGAGGTAGTAAGTTTGTTATTTGTAGATCAAACATGACATAATATATTTAGAATTTTACTTTGTACATTTTTGCAACATATTTTGTGTATGTGCTTCACAAAAAAACCCGGTTTTGACACTCCGGAAAGGGAAAATGGTATTTTTATTCGACGAAAAATAAAACTTTCTTCGTGAACATTGTTGGTTGTTCCAATATGCATATTTGTGTAGAATATGGGAACATTTCAACAAACAATGCCCTATCTCCTCTGTCTCTCCTTCCAAAATCGAGATCTTGATCCGCGGCAACAGCATTACCAACTCATGGCCCTCCGATAAAACCATTCCCACTTAGCCCCTCCCTTCGTCTCCCACCACGATGTGGTCATGAGGCCGCCGATTTTATCAGTGACCGGCATGAAATTTTATCTCCCGAGAAAAACCATTTGTCACCGCATGACACGGGAGTTTTAGGACCAAATCGTCTGCGGCCCGTGGAACCCCCTAGTTCTCATTTTCCTCCACGGAGGGAGTATATTACTACTAAATTACCTAACTAGAGACTGTACAGTGGGGCCAGCACGTGGCAGGTCCCAGCTGCAGCCATTAAATGATGTGGTGGGAAACTAAATACAAGAAGAGGTTTCCAGAATTTGGAGGAAAAATTTCAGAACGCCCGCCGACCGCAGCCCTTTATCCCGCCTCCTTATCCACCAAAAGGCCGAAAACGGTCCAAGCTAGGGTTTGCCGCTGCCTAATCCCCTCCCTCGCGCAGTCCCGTGCTCCTTCACGCCGCCATGAGCCAGATCCAGATCCCCGTCAGAGCCAGAGCCATGAGCCAGATCCCTCTTCCCTTCCTTCGAGACCCAGGGCGACTGCGGCGCCAGCGCCCTCTTCCCTTCCTTCTCCATCTTCTAGAGAGAGACTGAGCCAAAACCCACCGAGAAACCCTAACCCTAGCCCGCGAGCAGACGGAGGCGGCCATGGATCCGTCGCGGGTGGCCGAGCTGCGCGCCTTCGTGGACACGTGCAAGAAGGATCCGCCAAAAATCTCAACCGCCGCCTTTTCCTGTCGCCGCAGCCACGCTCCAGAGATTCCGAGCGGATCCTTGCTGCTGAGGCCGGCGGATGGCCCCAAGGCGCGCACCATGCAGGGCGAGGTGTCACCGGTCAACCTGCAGGAGGACGGGGAGCACGAGGCGCTTTACCCTCCTGGCGATTCCTCCTCGCGCCGCCGCCTGCTCAGCGACCATGGGCTCGTCACCGGGGACCAGCAGCTACGACTGCTCCTTCAAGGTGCTCCTCATCGGGGACTCCGCCGTCGGCAAGAACAGCCTCCTCGTCAGCTTCGTCTCCCCCGCCGCACACGCCCACGACGCCGCCGACATCTCCCCCACCATAGGTATCCTCCTACTCCCGCCGGCCTCTCCTGGATCTCCCTGCCCTGTGCCTATGCGCTACCTCAGCTGTCAGTTATGAGCATGGTGTTGTTCCGGTCATGAATCAGTTATAAGCCAGTCCGTCCCGATCAGGGAACAACACCAACCCTCTCCTGCAAGTTGTAATGCACATGTTTATGTGTTCGTTTGTACTCCGAATGCCAACATTTATAGATAATTAGTGTTCTGAATGATGTTCTTGTGACTGTCAATGTTATGATGTGATATGCAGAACTGTACAACATGAAGTCGTTTTTGTATTGGATTACTGGTAGCAGCTAAATGCTGTTAATATCTGTGCATAGTTTGATAATGCTGAAGGTCTTGTAGTAGCCTAATTCTCTCTTTATGTCTACTAGGATTCATGATCTGTTGCTAGGCAGCCATTTCAATGGTAATTGCATTTCAATAGCCATGAGTGAAATCTGTTGTACTATAGTTGATTGGCATTTCAATTTCATACCCCCATATGTTGAATGTTGTATCATTGTACATTCTTCGTCGCTGAGCTAGTCAAAGAAGACCTGTGCTTGATATCTCGTTGCTTAGGGTTATGTTTTGGGGTTTCTTAAATGTACTGGTGTCTCTCAAGTAATTAGCTGCTACTGTTGATAACTCTGTATTTTTCTTAGCCTGTGAACTATGAAGTAGGCAAAATAATAAAACCAATCTATGGGAAGAAGCATAACTATATAGTGGTTTATATTCTTCTGGTTGTCTTGAAACATACCACTAGAACACCTACCTAATTGTGATTATCCTCTTTGCAGGTTTGAGTGTCCCGGAGGTTAAAGCACCAGGCTAGGCATTTCTTAATTTGACATATAGGTGCTGGGGTAGTTCTGTTGTGTCAAGCTGAACTTATTGTAGCATGAAGCAATTACTTATCCACACCATTGTAACATATTGAGTATTGCTTTATCAATTGATTGAATCATCCTGCACATCATTTTGCATTCACTGCTTGCTTGATCTGATGTCTACATGTTCGCTATATTTCTTCCATGATTTTGGGCTGCTCATCCGTTACATGCTTCCATGATATAGTGCTATGTTTTGTAAGCCCGGCTCTAGCATGATCTGTCTCCTATAACATGTAATGAATAACAGTGCATCTTGCATTCCTCCGTCTATATTTCTGTTCCCTACTGTTTGGTGTGTGCATTGGTTTTCTAGGGCTAGTCTGCTCCTGTAGAAAAGTAAGCCATTCCAATGTTTCGTTCATGCAGTGTGGGCTGCCAACATGTCTTTAGATTGCAAGTACAACTCTTATTTACAAAAAAGAACTTCAATTTTTTTATGTTGGCTAGAACGTGATAATTTATATCCAACAAAATAGGCATTTGTACCTTCTATAGCTTGCTGTTAGTATACTGTTTTTCTACTAATATAGTTTTTTATTACTGTTATTGACTTGTGCTATTTGGTTTTACTATAATCTCTCTACACAGTTTGCCTACAATTGAACATGTTAATATTTTATCCCTGTTTCAGTCTATGAAAGGAGTTGAACTGCTGGAGTAGTGAAGCTGGTGACGTACATCAGGTCAGTGCACGATTGGTCCCATCCCCCTTGTTAAGTTTTCTGTGGTTTCTGCTGGGTTTTACTGTGATTCTGTCTTTGTTTTGATTGAATTTGCGATGTGTTTCTGCTGTGTCGTAGGCTTAGGTAAAGAAGAGAGCTGAGAACAAGCCAAAGCAACCCAGTGACCTCATTCGTCTTCATCTAAGTCAAGGCCGCAGGTAAAGATCATGTGGTATAGTGTTATTAGCTTGCATCTAGGATATGGGACACAAAGTCAGCTAGCAAAGCTACCATCATGTGTACACTTGTTGGATCTTAAATGTAATTAGACTTCATGCCCTGTTTCTGCAGGTGTTTATGTGGTGTTCCTAATATTTGATCGTTCCTTGTCGCTGTTTAGAAATGCGCTTTCTACTTTGTTTCTGCGTGAAGGTATGCAACATGCTGGTTCTACTGATATTTATGAACACCTGTTGCCTAGAAATTAGCCTTCTATGTATTTATTCTGTTCTTAACTGGTTTGTTTATAATGTGTAGATGTTGTCCATGCTGAGAAAGCTCCAGGCTCACTACATTTACAAAAGCTCCAGGCTTAGAAAGCTTCAGCAAGCTGGAACCTGCACCCAGCAAAGCGTAGCTTATTAGAGGTCGTTATTTGTTGATATGTTGTTTGTGTGTATTAGAAAACTGAGCACTGCTGTAACAGTTTGGCTGTATTATGAAATATTATGTATTTTTTTGCCCCAGTTTGAATGGGATTATTGAATATCGACTTAAAATGTGCCCCGGTTTAAATGAGATTATTGAATATTGATTGAAAATGACCGATATGCAATTGCAACGGTCGACTCCCCCAATAAGAAAATGAACTGAAATCGTTTGGGCACATGTAGCTGACAACGATTGGCACGAAAAAATAAAAATAAATGGGCTCTATACTGGACCATAAATATGCCGAGGCCCAGATTCGAAATGGATGAAAAAGGCCTAGGCCCAGACGAAATTTCACATGAGCCTTTTAACCTGACAACAAATTAAAGGGAAAAAAAATTATTGGGCTAAAACATTGGGCTGGCCCATTTAGTGGAGTAGTATGGACTGGGCTGAATCTCTTCCATGACCTAGTCATTTGGTCATAATATTTGCCACGTAGGATTGGCCACGTAGGATGTGACCTGGCTATGACAGGATATCACATGACCAAATCAGTTGGTCATAGGGTTATGACCCCTCTGATTGGTTCATAGAGTCTATGACAATTCCATTCAATTAGTCATTGACGATCAAATAAGACGCTCGGTATGTGACTTTCCATTTTTGGTCAAAAAGGGGTCATGAATCAACCTACGTGACCTTCTAGTGACAAAAATTGAGGGTCACGTATCAACATATTTCTTGTAGTGAATGCAAATATATATTTACACAGCTAGAAAATAGAAGAATGTGCATATGAATTACGAGCAGGTAGATGGAGAGGAATATACCTTCCTTTTTTATGCATCGCCCTCTCCCCTAAACTCATCTTGACGTTGATAAAATTGGGTGGGAATTCATCGGCAAGGCCTTAGTGTCACCGTTGTTTTGGAGTGGTTGATAGAACGGCCTCCATGCATCTGCATCCCGACTCCTCCCCCGATGATGTATCAACCTTCCTCTATTCCTTTGCCTGATGGAAGCCAAGGCCTTCGTGGAGTTGTGTGAGGTGCCAATGGGCCATGTGTCTCTGTTGGCACTGGCGCGTGTGTACCGGTTGGTCTAGCTGAAATAGAGGTCAATGTGGGCAGTCGTTGCAGGAGCCATGGATGCAACACGCCACGGTTATATCGTGGAAACTTACTTTATGCGCCTCTGAGACGATTTTTTTCCCGTTGCAACGCACGGGCACGTTTGCTAGTATTATTAAAAAAAAAAGGTATAGATATAGATTTCTGATAGTCCTAGATGAACGTAGGATGAATAAATCTTATTACACTAGAAAATCAGAGACAAATTATTAAAAGTTGTCAACTTTGCCTGAGCTGACCACGATAAAAGAGGATATTAAAAGCCAATATGCCTATACCTATGGGTACGGTATAAGGCAAATTGGGGCAAGTCCAACCAATAAGGACAAGATCATTTTTTTTATTTGGGCATCTCCGCATGAACCATATAAATTTTTGTCTCAAATGGACAGTTCTGAATCCTCGACAGTATTTGAGGAGAACGTAATGGAACCGTGAGGTGTAGCTTGCAACACAAGAGGAATTTTTCGGGTCGCTGTTACTCCATCTGATTCCAACATGTCTAACTTTTCGGCTTCCAAACCATGAGGAAGTTTCCAATCAAAATAAAAGAGGAGGGATGCCAGCACGATCTCCATATTGGACGAGGCAAGAGATATGGCTGGGCACATCCTCCGGCCAGCCCCAAAAGGCAAAAACTCAAAGTTCAGACCTTCAAATCCAACAGAACAGCCTGCAAACCTTGCCGGAAAGAACTCCTCCGGGTTGGTCCAATACTTGGGGTCTCTATTTATTGCCCACGCATTCACCATGATACATGCACCTTTGGGTATTTGATATCCCATCACTTCATATGTTTCTTCGCACAGCCGAGGGAGTAGGAGAGGGATTGGACTGTGTAACCTCAAGGTCTCCTTAATAATATGCCTTATACAGTGTAAGTCCGCTATGTCCTTCTCTGTAATATTGTTTCTTCCATGAAGATGTTGTCGCACCTGCGACTGTGCATCCTCCATAATTGTTGGATGGCGAACAAGCTCTGACATTGCCCATGACATAGTTGTAGCGGAGGTCTCACTGCCAGCAGCGAAAATGTCCTACATGCATGCAACAATATAATAATGTCTTAGTTGGATGCATTTAATACCGTTGAAGCTTAACACATTCATATTGTAATTGAAGCACTGAATAATGTAAGACACTTACAAAGACGACGGCACTGATGATATCTGTGGTCAAGGGAATAGGGCTTCCACCTTCCATTTCAAGAGTTAATAAAACACCAAGAAAATCCAGATCATCATACTCAACTTTGTTGAAATCCATTGCATCTCTGCGGTCTTCAATAATCTTCTCTAGGAGCTGATGGATTTTTTTATGGCAAACTTCTACTTCTTTTGCATTGAAGTTGAACAAGCGCATGATCCAAGAAGAAGGAAATAGGTCAGGTAATGTCAACCCGGTTGCTAAACTGATAGCTTTTTCTAATGTCTTCAAGCATTCCTCTTGTTCTCCATACTTCACAGAGCTACCAAATGCCTCTCGCATAATAATGTCATTAAAAAGCTTGGACAACTTCGTGCTTATATTAATTGGTTCACCTTCCATAGCTGATGTGGCAACATCTTTGCTGAATTGTGCAACTTCCTCCTCCCTGTATCTCCTAAATGATCGCACCCTGATGGGTTTTAGGAGTTCAGATACACATATCTTGCGAAGAAGCCGCCACGTTTTATGATATGGTGCCATGGCTATATCATTGCAATGGTAGCTTAGAATATCATAGCTAATGTTGGCAAACCGATTTGCAAATCTCGCATCATTGGTTTTCATTATCGCTTTGGCAGCTTCAGGGGATGACATTATGACAATTTGAACTTCTCCAACTTTTAGATGCATTATATGGCCATATTTTCTGGAAAGAATGTGCAATGCTCGAAATAACGGTAACCTCCACTTAGCTTTGAACAAATGGTGTAGGCTTCCAATGATGGGAACTGTAGGTGGACCTGGTGGTAAATTTGGGCAACGTGTCCTTTGGAAGTGCGACTTTATCTTTTTCATACAAAGTAGCAACATTGGAACAACAAACAAAGCTAGCATTGATATATTCAGTTCCATGGCCTCCTACACCTGTGTAGTTGAAAATGTAAAATTACCCAACGTGGACAAATACAATGATGCATTCCAGCTGAATACACATTTTTTCACTTGAAAGGGTCATCAATCACAGTTTATATAGAAGGGAATTTTAGCAAACCATTTCATTGAGGCCAGGGGTTCATCCACTATTTCGAGAAAACAAAACGACATTAATATCATTAAAAGGAGGCACACGCCACCATATTCATCTACATGGAGTATACAAATATATGTACCGGTTATCATTGGTGGCTCTAGATAATGACGGCTCAGATTTATTCTAGTAGCAATTAAACGAAAAAGATGTGAGAGGTTCGCATCACCAGAACATGTACAAAAGCAATCCGAGTGGAAATTGAAGTTGAAAATTGGAAGCAGTTCAGGAGAAAAAAAAATCTAATACTACTTCTCTTTTTCTATATTATTTGTCCAGAAAATTCGAATCAGGAAAATCATACTCCCTCCGATCCATATTAATGGTCGCCAAATCGGATGTATCTAGACATATTTTAGTGCTAGATACATCCGATTTAGCGACCATTAATATGGATCGGAGGGAGTACAAGACAATATCGCGTTTGAGTTGGTTGGACAAGCACAATGGTGGCACCCAGATCTTTACTCTAGCACATGTATCATGGTCAATCCTATCCTATTCTATCCTACTATATATACTAGCAAAAATGCATGTGCGTTGGTGCGGATGATAAAAAATCTCCATCACGATGACACACAAAGTAAGTTCTCCGGTTTCCACACCGCCAACTCCTCCACTCACTGATTCAGCCCGGTCAGCTATTACGCATGCGCCGCACATCCATATCTCGACTCATGCACTAATTATTTATCTGTGTTACTCTATCCCCCAATACTTAACTTTCTCGATCAATAGTGACATTGACGGATCTTCCTTTAGCCAGCACAACCGCATGCTGCTAACAGGCTTGGTGAGGTACAAGATCGATTGGTATTGGCCTACGTATAGGTTACCGCGTCGTGCTCGTGCGTTTAGTGTACCCCGCTAGGTGCAGAGCATGGTGTGCTCTACATTGTTGCTGACAGCGTCTGCGACAGCAAATCTGGCGACTCTAGTTCTCCTCGATGTGTTGGTTTATCCTTTCTCGGAGGTGCGCACCATGAACGGCCTATCAGTTATATTTGTCTATTGAGGACTCTTAGCATCATGGGATCAATAGCGATGCTAAGTGTGCCTAGGTGTTGATTAGCAGCATGTGTTCCCTAGGTATGGTTTGAGTTAAGTGTCTAATTTCCGTCAGGATCTTGTGAGTGCAACAATGCTATGACGGCTCTAGAGGAGTGGAAGCACACAACGAGTTCAATTAGGTGTCGCTCTTTATGTGTTGTGTCTTGAGTTGTGTGGGGGTGTGGAAACTATATCCATGACTTTCATTCCTTAAACCTAGCAATTCAAGCCTTTGGGTAGCGTTCCATAATTCCGTGGAGTGTTCTAACACTTGTCTTTCCAGTGAAAACTAATGATTTGTCCTCAATATTTTGATTGAGTGTTATCAAGCCGTGCGCCGTCCCTTCCTGGAGGAGTGAATTTTCGGGCACTTGAGTTTTCCTCATTGTGTTTTATTATGATGTTTTCTTCACTTGATTCGTTGGTCGCAAGTTTTCTTTTTTTAGTACTGATTAGTTGTGTACATTCTCGATTCTTGACAGGCACTGGTGTCATGTTAGTGCGTAGAAGGATGTAATTGGTGTCTTATTGATATCAATATAGTTGTTTTATAAAAAAAATGAACGAATTACATGCATGTCAAGTAAGCGTGGATGGCTGAAAAAGGATGCGTCTGCGTAGAGAACACAAACTCATAAAATTGTATTATGGAATGGTTTACACTCATACTATTTTGATTGCACTAGTTCTTTGTTTTCTTAGGAACCAAATTTTCTTAATATATATATAAGATTGATGATCAACTGTTGTATTCTTGCACTCCAGAACTTTCTGGACTAAATTATCCAGGATCAAGACTCTACTATACAACTAGGATCAGAAATCACAAAATTAACATGATTGAAAATAGGTGTAAATCAATATTGTAAACTGATAAAAAGGTCGGAATAAATTAAATCGTATTTCTTAATATGAAACGTACATACCTAAATTAGCTGATAGTTGCAAAAGTTATCTCTTTTTTGTTTTTGCGGTTGGTAGGACTAGAAAAAAATAAGACAATTGTCTGAAAACAAAACTCCATGTATTTGGACACAAACTGAAACAATCTAGCCATCATTATAGAAGATAACATCGCCTTCCAACAAATTGGAGAAGTAAACCAGTGCACACTTAGTACGTACCTGCTTTGAGAAGGCCAATTAAGCTCAGTATGACATGTATTGTGAAAGTTATTGATCTCGCAATACGGTTTTATGTAGATTGGAGTAGTATGGAATGAAAATGTGGGTACCATATATATAGCAGAGATATCGGTGATATGGATCTAGGATATCTATATAGGATTTGTACATAATAATAGCGCAAAATATAAGGAAATCCATTAAATATTGGAAATACAGTGTATATGTGAGAAGATACTTATTTTAGGATTTAGATTTAAAGATAGATAATGTCATATCTTCTAAAGATTTCTTGTTTCTTCTTTTGATGGATCTTAATTGCAGAGGTATAAATATATATCTAATCTCAAAATTGTTTCCCTCGACACAAAGATTATGTCTTGCAGATCCTAATAGTAATAGCAACGATATGAGTGGCATGGTTATGGGATATTCATATAGGATCTGTAGATAATAGCACAAAATAGAAGGAAACCATTAAATATTAGAAATACAGTGTATATGTGGGAAGATACTTATTTTAGGATTAAGATTTAGAGAGAAAATATGTCATATCTTGTTATCATTTATTATCCAATCAATTGTTTCTTTTTTCGGGAGAAGCAATCACTTGTTTCTTATTTTGTGAGACTGTAATTTCAGATGTATAATCAAGATATAATCTCAAAAAATGCTTTTCTCCACGCCTCAATTCCGTTTTTGAGATCCAAATAGTAATAGTAGAGATATCGGTGGCATTTACCTAGGATATTTATACAAGATGTGCACATATTAATAGCAATAAATAGAAGGAAATGCATGACAATATACACGTTAAATATTGGAGATATAGTGTATATGTGGGAAGGTGCTTATTTCCGAATTTGGATTTAGAGACTAGTGATGTCATATATTTTTAACATAGCCCTCTATATAGTAAGTTGCCTTGATTTCAATTTTTTCTCTTTTTTCGATCTGCCGGTGATTTTTATAGCCGTCCAGTTGCGGCATGGGGTGGTTTCTAGGGTCCGGATGGAATCTTCGGCTTCGTGATGGCAAAAATTACCCACCATGCCACCCAAAAGTCCTACCTATTCGTTTTCTGGGTATTTACGTGCAAATTTCCACTCATAAGTCATGCCTATTCGTTTCTCGGATATCTACGTATGATTTCCTTCAGCAGGCTCCCATGGGCCGCCGGGTCAGGCCTATGGGAGACCCGCTCTAGGTTTTGAGTTGGTTGGCAGTCAGTCGGTTTGTTGCCCGCGGAAATTTTTGTTGTTGTTTGTTGCAACGCGGGTTGGTTTCTAAGGCATGGATCGAGCCTTCGTATTTGTGATGGTGAGGTGGTGGTGCGCTTCCACATGTATGACATCCATGGGCTATCCACCACGTATCATACTCTAGAAGGATACCGGATATGCAATGTCTTCGACAGTTGTTAGAACACCATTCGACACGTGTTGTCTTTGCATTTTCTCATGCCGTAGGTGATAGTCCCCGACCCCTCTCTTGGCTCGGCACATCTACAAGCTTCTCTAAGGCATCGTTTCCTCATATTCCTCCGGAATCACATCGCTTCCATATCCGGCCTAGGTACATTCCAGAGCTCTTCTGCCGCCGTGCTTTTCTGGCTTCGGCCAGAATCACCGCATGATGGGTATTAGTATGAGTGCATGAGGTTGTTTCTAGCACTACTAGGAAGAAGCTTACAGGGGAAAATCTATTAGCAGCGTGTACGTACTCTATACGCTTTTCATAATAGGTGGCAACGTGCATATATATGTTCGCGCTTCTAGTACTACATACTAGCGATTAGAAAGCCTGCTCTAACGGGCCCGACGAGGCACATCATACTAGAAGCCTGTTCCCGTGGTCACACACTTCTACTACTCCCTCCGATCCATATTAATGGTCGCTAAATCGAATGTATCTAGCACTAAAATATGTCTAGATACATCCGATTTAGCGACCATTAATATGGATCGGAGGGAGTATCATATTTTCGGAAGCGTGTTTCCTCAAGCACACGCTTCTACGCCCCTCGTTGGCATAGATGTAGAAGCGTGTTGGTGTGTACACATGATGACTCGATTATTGGTGTTATTTTATCTATCCATTCCCCCCTTGTTTTTTTGAATTTTATACGATTTTCACTCTTACACTAACCCAAACATTGCTCTGTTTGGAGATATTTCATTTCTTCATGGAGCTTTCAGGAATACCACTAAGAAGGAAAGAAATTATGCATATTAATGATAATTCAAGGAAAACAAGCAATTGTAGAAAAAGAAAATTCATAAATATGTTGCATAAGCTCTAAATGACCTTGGTACGGTCATTTCCGACCGTAACAATCACCGTACCACTCGCCACCACCTCCAGCACATCAAAAGAAACAACTTGTGTGAAGAGGCCAAGGTCGAAAACTTACGCAACTGCCACTAGAAGACGCGGAAGGAAGAAGAAGAAGATCCGGAGAGGAGAAGTCCTGCCTGATCCCACTAGAGATCATTCTCTTCAACACCATCCACAACACCATCCACCACACCATCCATTCCACCATCCCATAGAGATATTGAGATCATACATGTAATAAGATTAGGCTTTGAGATATCTCATATAGATTGAGCTCTATCTTGGTGTATATTTATCCGAGAATTATTGTGGCTTGCTACGGTAATCCAAAGATGAACTCTCCACTTTCAGTTATTGAGTTCATGTTTTCTATATCTCTCATGTTTGAGTACACTTCCCAAGGTGTGGGAGATGAAGGAAATTGGTGATATGTGTTTATGCTAATTTTTTCCATCTTATGTCTAAGAGTCTTTTCAATTTTGTTTATAGGATTATGTGTTTACAGTGTGCATAATGCCGTTATCTAGGGCCCGGGTAACATGATGATATTAGATACCTACGTAAACATATGCTTATTGTTCAACAATTCTGTGACCTCCTAAGTGACAGGTGGAGATATCAACGAGGAGTGAAGAAAGCAAGAGGATCACGAGAAGACACCAAACTTAATCCATTGGTCTAACCTATTGGTTTTAAATAGCTGAACTGACCATGGAAATGGAACAGGGATGCAGGACAATAGTGATAAACAGATCCAGGCATGGGGACATTTAACTATTCCAGGGTGACTCGCCTACTGACTATTTAATAGATGAGAATATGTATCACATATCAGCTACCTGCATCAATCACATTCACAAGAACAATGAACCAAAAATCTCTCCACGCCTAGTTCATCCAAAAATCTCTCCGGGTAGAGGACGCGGAGGCGCAGCAGCAGCTGTTTACCCGCTCGAGCGCACGCAATGATAGGCGCGGGCGCGCACGCTCGCAGGCAGCGGAGTTGCACCGGATGGGGGTGCAAGTTGGGGCTAGGTGGCGCTTTCTCGCACAGGTGGCCCGCCCCGATCTGGCAGCAAAAGACGATGAGGCTGGCCCGTCGATGGCGCCGAACGATGACCAGGCCAGCATGGCAGCCAGCGACGACGAGGAGGACGGCCGGACCGGCGTCTAGGATAGTTTAGGCCTAATTTATATTTCCCGCCGTATTTTTAATTAGAATGTATTAATCTATACTTACTAATATATATGTACTACTCCAGTTTTGATTATAAGGCTAATTATAAACGTGCGGTGGGCGCACTAACCATGGTGGAGCACCCGGTTTAGTTATAAACCGTCGATGCCTCCCTCTTCGTGGAAAACGGAAGGAATATTGTTAAAAGTATAGCTAGATTTGGGTTATTCATGTAGCTATGGCCTAACCTAACACAACCAAGCAAAATAGTATTGTGTTCTACCCCCTTCCGACGCGGTCATGGGGGTAGACCAAAAGGTTGACTTCTGGTCAACAGATCAATGTTCTAGTGAAGCGTTGGGCTCTAAAGTGTCGGAATCCTACGAAAACCATGGTGGAGCACTAAGAATACTTACAAACGTGTGGTGGTATCGAGGTGGGGAGGGACCAATATACTACCCATAGGTGTGACTGGTTTCACCGGCATCACATAGGAAGGTTATGCACTACACTTAGAGGTCTCGAACCGTCGATGCCCCCCTTGGGGCAAACCGGAGTGAATATTGTTAAAAGTATAGCTAGATTTTGGCTTTTAATGTAACTTTGGTCTAACCTAACACAACCAAGAAAAATAATATTGTGGTCTACCCCCTACCGACGCTGGTGATAGGGGTAGACCAAAACGTTGACTTTTGGTGATTAGATCAATGTTCCAGCGAAGTGGGGGGGGGGGAATCTTGTCAAGAGGTGGGACCTACCATTGTCTTGGGTGTTCATTGGCACTAAGCTAACACAACCAAGAAATTTGTTCCACTTGGCTACCCCCTTCCGGCTCACGTAGAGGGGCCAGAAAGGCAGTTCCGTCTTTTTCCCTAGCGGGGCTATGGTTTCCACGTAGAGGGGGCTTCGGATCGTCTGAATGCCACCAAATCCCATGGTATGACATACCATGTGTGTTAGAGTGTTTAATGGGCCTTGGATGCCCAAGTTTCCCTCACTCAGTGTGTTATGGCTTCACCGGCGTCGGACTATCTCTGGCGGGTTCAAGGACTACTCAGAGCCCGAAACTCCCGGATGTGACAAAACAGGGGGGTCCTGCCAAGAAGTGGGCCCTACCATTGTCTTGGGTGTTACTTGGGACTAATCTCTCCACTTTACTACCCCATTCCGGCTACGTAGACGGGCTAGAACAGCAGTTCCTTCTTTTTTCCCTCCGGGGCTAGGGTTTCTCCGGAGAGGGGCTCTGGATCGTATGAATACTACCAAATACCATGGTATTCCATAAAATGTGTGTTATAGTATGTCATGGGTCTTGGATGCCAAAGATTCCCTCTCTCTGTGTTAGTCCTTCGCCGGCGTCGGATTCTCTCTAGCGGGTTCCAAAACTACGTAGACCCCAAAATCCCGGATCTGATGGAACAGGGGGAATCTTGCCAAGAGGTGGGTCCTACCATTTTATTTGGTGTTACTTGGGCCTCAACTAACAGAACCAAGCAATTAGTTCCACTTTGCTACCTCTTTCGGGCTCACGTAGAGGGGCCAGACCGGCAGTTTCGTCTTTTTCTCCAGCGGACCTATGGTTTCTCCGGGGAGGGGCTCCGGAGCGTTGATGTCTACGCACGCTTCTATTCTTGTAGATAGTGTTGGGCCTCCAAGTGCGGAGGTTTGTAGAATAGAAGCAAGTTTCCCTTAAGTGGATCACCCAAGGTTTATCAAACTCAGGGAGGTTGAGGTCAAAGATATCCCTCTCAAGCAACCCTGCAATCAAGAAACAAGAAGTCTCTTGTGTCCCCAACACACCTAATACAATCGTCAGTTGTATAAGTGAACTAGTTCGGAAAAGAGAGAGTAAAATGCAAGAAATATGGATGGTTATCATTGATAATAACAATCTGAAATAAAAATGGCAGCAAGCAAATATGTAGCAGAATAGGCGGAAAACGGTAGTGCAAACTTCTCACAATCTTCATTAGCAATCTTCATTAGCATTGTTAGTGCAATAGAAATAATAAATTCACATGATTCAATTTCAACACAATCCTATCACTCAAAAAAACATTAGCTACTGTCAAACTTCTTTTAAAATCTTTTTTCCCAAAAGAACACCAAAATAAAAAGATTAAGATGTAAATGCAATAATCGGCAGAAATCTGTCAAAATAGAACAACAGGTAAAAATCGATTTTTTCGAAAATCTTCTGTTGCTCAAATCAAAAAGTGGTCATATAAGAAAAGTTGCGTATAGCCCCCAGGATTACGCACAAAAAATCTCAGGTCATTTTGAATTTTCTGTGATTTTATACGATTTTAACAGTGGACAGCTGAAATCTGTTTCCTGCGCAGAAATCCGAAATATAGTCTCAACTTTCCGCTAGAGGCTTTACTTGGCTCAAATAATGCATGAAAATAAAGATACAAAGGAGATTCTACAGAAGTATACAACCCTTTACTCAAACAAACAGAGAAAAACAATGCAAAAAATAAAAACATGGGTTATCTCCCAAGAAGTGCTTTTCTTTAAAGCCTTTTAGCTAGGCATGATAATTCGAGAAGATCCTCACATGAGAAATATGAATTGAAGAAAAATAGAACATCAAGAAGAAAAACGTGAAACAAATTTAAGCCTAACGCACTTCCTATGAAAAAGAATCTTGTATAAAAACAAGTCATGAAAACACAAAGCAATAAGGATAGGAAAGCAAAACAAGTGCAACTTCATAATTTTCAACATAAAGATGGGGAACTTGATATTGTTGAGATGTATGAAACTATGTTTCCCTCTCTAATAATAACTTTCAGTAGCATCATGAATAAAATTAACAATATAACTATCAGATATAACATTCTTAGCATGATCCCCATGCATAAAAGAATTATTACTCTCCACATAAGCATATTAATTCTTATTAATAGTAGTGGAAGCGAATTAAACAAAATAGCTATCATTATTATTCTCATCACCATAATCATCAAATATAGGAGGCATTTTGCAATCATAATAATTTTCTCCTCAATAGTAGGTGGACTGAAAATAAAATATTCATCATTGTAATCATCATATATAGAAGGCATATCATGATCATAGTAAAACTTATCATTCATAGTAGGTGGAACTAGAATACCACAATCATTATAATCATCAAATATTGGAGGAAAAGTATCATCAAAGAAAAATTGTTCCTCCATGCTTGGGGGACTAAAAATATCATATTCATCATGACTAGCTTCCCCAAGCTTAGACTTTTCAATAGCATTAGCAATAATGGTGTTCAAAGAATTCATACTAATAACATTGCTATCACTATTATGCAAACAATATTCCATAGGTTTTATAATTTTCTCTTCAAACACTTCATGTCCTAACTCAAGATAAAGATTATAAAACTCTCTCATATTTTTGTTATTTTCCATTAAGCCTAACTAGTGAAAATAAAAACAAGAGACAAAATGATATAATTGCAGAATCTAAAGGAAATAACTTCGAGCACTCACACCCAAGGATGTGAGAACCTTTTACCTCCCCGACAACGGCGCCAGAAAATAGCTTGATGTCTACGCACGCTTCTATTCTTGTAGACAGTGTTGGGCTTCCAAGTGCATAGGTTTTTAGAACAACAGCAAGTTTCCCTTAAGTGGATCACCCAAGGTTTATCGAACTCAGGGAGGTAGAGGTCAAAGATATCCCTATCAAGCAACCCTGCAATCAATATACAAGAAGTCTCTTGTGTACCCAACACACCTAATGCAATTTTCAGTTGTATAGGTGCACTAGTTCGGCGAAGAGAGAATAAAATGCAAGCAATATAGATGATTATCAGTGATAATAACAATCTGAAATAAAAATGGCAGCAAGAAAACATATAACAGAACAGGCAGAAAACGGTGTTTCAATGCTTGGAAATAGGGCCTAGGGCTCCTACTTTCACTAGAGGACACTCTCAACAATGATCACATAAATGAATAACTAGATATCTTCTCTCACTATGCTAATCTTAACCATTCTTCGGTCGAATAACAAGACCAATCCATGCGTAGGGATTTAACAACACTCCTCAGAGTAAGCACTTCCCCAACCAAATAACCCCAATGATATCACTATGAGACCCAGATGGTTCCACCCAAACACCACAATTTCATAGGGTTACCAACACAAAATATAAATATAATGCTAAACCACACGGTGCACACACTTTCACCTTTACACCGTGATCAGAGCGTTTACGGAGATCTCATAACAGATAATGAACTCTAATCATTGCGTAGGTATGTAAAAAGCATTCCTTAAAGTCTATATTCCCTCTCTAGGGCACCCCACGCTGTCACTATGAGTGCCCTACATTAGTACTAAACAAACAACACGATTCATAGAGGAGACACACACGATGTGCACACTGTCACCTTCACACCGCGATACAAGGTGACTCCAAAGTTCATAGTAATAAAACACTTGAGTACAAAAAGGTGAAGAGTAACATCTATGAATTCAAATAGATTACAAAGCTCATGATCACATATAGATCACACCATAGGAGAGAGAGATGAACCAGATAGCTACCGGTAGAGTCCTCAGCCTCGGGGGAGAACTACTCCCACCTCATCACAGGAGACAGCAACGGTGATGTAGATGGCGGTGGAGTCGATGGAGATGGCTTCCGGGGGCACTTCCCCATCCCGGAAGGGTGCCAGAACAGAGATCTATCCCCCGAAACTTGTCGGTGGCGGCGGCGGACCTACGGATGTATCTTGTGGAAAAAGTCGATTCTTTTAGGGTTTTCCCTCGGGGGAGTATAAATAGGCGAAAGGGCGATGCCGGGGGGTGCCAGGGGGCCCACACCCCTAGGTGGCGTGGCCAGGGGGCATGCGCCACCTCATGGTGTGGCCACCCTGTGGCCTCCCTCCGGGGCTCATCGGGACTTCGGGAAGCTTCCGGGACTTCTAAGACTTCTGGCTTTTGAAATTTCCAATTTCCAGAATATTTCCAGAACAACTTTTATGAAACTAAAAACTACAGAAAACAGGGAACTGGATCTGTGGCATCTTGTTAATAGGTTAGTCACGGAAAACGTGTAAAAATGACATAAAGTGTATAGAAAACATGTGGGAAACAATAAGGAAACAACATGGAACATCAGGAATTAGGGATACATTTATGACGTATCAAGCATATGAATTCCCACCCAATCCTAGGGTATGCCAAACCATATGTGTTAGAGTGTGGCATGGGTATTGGATGTCAAAGATTCTCTCACTCTCTGTGTTATGGATTTACCGGCGCCGCATTCTCTTTCGCGGGTTCTAGGACTACTCAGAGCCCGAAACTCCCAGATCTCACAGAATGAGGGAATATTGACAAGAGGTGGGACCTACCATTGTATTTGGTGTTACTTGGGGCTAACCTAACATAACCAAACAATTGGTTCCGCTTTTCTACCCCATTCTGGCTCACGTAGAGGGGCCAGAACGGCAGTTCCGACTTTTTTCAGACGGGGCTATGGTTTCTCTGGAGAGGGGCCTCCGGATCGTTTGAATGCCACCAAATCCCACGGTATTCCATACCTTGTGTGAGAGAGCGGGCATGGGTATTGGATGCCCAAGATTCCTTTACTCCCTGTGTTATGGCTTCACCGGAGTTAGATTTTCTTTCGCGGGTTCCAGGACTACTTAGAGCCGGAACTCCCGAGTCTCACAGAACGGGGGAAATCTTGACAATAAGTGGGATCTGCCATTTTATTGGGTGTTACTTGGGCCTAAAATAACACAACCAAGCAATTAGTTTCACTTTGCAACCCCCTTTCGGCTCACGTAGAGGGGCCAAATCGGCAGTTCCGTCCTTTTTCTCCAACAGGCCTACGGTTTCTCCGGAGAGGGGCGGCTCTGGAGCGTATGAATCCCACCCAAGGATAGGTTATGACATACCATGTGGGTTAGAGTGTGGCATGGGTCTTGTATGCTAAATAGTTTCTTCCTCTCCGTGTTAGGGCTTCATCGGCGTCAGGTTCTCTCTGGCGGGTTCCATGACTACTTAGAACCTTAAACTCACGAATCTGACCAAACTGGGGGAATCTTTCTAAGAGGTAGGACCTAACATTGTATTTGGTCTTACTTGGGCATAAAATAACACAACCAAGAAATTGGTTCCGCTTTGCTACCCCTTCCGGCTCACGTAGAGGGTCCAGAACGGCAATTCCGTCTTTTTCCTAGCGGGGCTATGGTTTCTCTGGAGAGGGGGCTCCGAATCGTCTAAATGCCCAAGATTACCTCGCTATCTCTGTGTTAGGGATTCACCAGCGTCATATTCTCTCTAGCGGGTTCCAGGACTAATTAGAACCTTAAACTCACAGATCTGACGGAACTGGGGGAATCTTGCCAAGAGGTGGGACCTACCATTTTATTGGGTGTTACTTGGGCCTAACCTAACACAACCAAGCAATTAGTTCCACTTTGCAACCCCCTTTCGGCTCACGTAGCGAGGCCAAATCGGTAGTTTCATCCTTTTTCTCCAACAGGCCTAGGGTTTCTCCCAAGAGGGGCGGCTCTGGTGCGTCTGAATCCCACCCAAGGCTAGGTTATACCATACCATGTGTTTTAGAGTGTGTCATGGGTATTGTATGCAAAATATTTCCTCGCTCTCTGTGTTAGGGTTCCATCGGCGTCAGATTCTCTGTGGCGGGTTCCAGGACTACTTAGAACCTTAAACTCACGGATCTGACCGAACTGGGGGAATCGATCCAAGAGTTAGGACCTAATATTTTCTTGGGTATTAATTTGTCCTAAAATAACAAAACCAAGCAATTGGTTCCGCTTTGATACCCCCTTCTGGCTCACGTAGAGGGGCCAAAACAGCAGTTCCGTCTTTTTCCCAGCGGGGCTATGGTTTCCATGGAGAGGGGGCTCCAAGTCATATGAATGCCACCAAATCCCATGTTATTCCATACCATGTGTGTTAGAGTGTGGCATGGGTCTTTTATTCCCAAGATTCCCTCGGTCTCTCAATGTTAGGGCTTCACCGGCGTCAGATTCTCTCTGGCGGGTTTTAGGACTACTAAGAGTCTGAAACTTCCAGATCTGACGGAACTGGGGGAATCTTCCCAAGAGGTGGAACCTACCACTTTATTGGGTGTTCCTTGGGACTAACATAATAAAAACAAGTAGTTGGTTCCACTCTGCTACCCCCTTTCTCCTAACGTGGAGGGCCAGAACGGCAGTTCCGCTTTTCCCCCAGCGGGGCTATGGTTTCTCCGGAGAGGGTCCTCCTGACGAACGGATGAACCCTGGACCTATCGGGTAAAGATACCCGGTCAAAGGCCCAAGACATAATCCCAAGAGGAGATGCCGTATACTATTCTAGAAGGCCCAGTTAAAGCCCACCCGCAAGGCCTTGCGGGTCAAGTTAGGAAACTTGTAACCGACTTTAGGTTAGGATTTGAGACCCCCCGGGTACGGTTTGAGACCTGGCCACCTATATATGGTCAGGAGAACCACCAGGAGGTGGACGAGAAATATCGCACCACCTCAGCCTTGAGAACGACATGATACTCTCGACTTGAGCAACCCCCCATTGTAACCGATCTAGTCGTGAATACAGATCGACAGAAGCAGGAGTAAAGGTTTTACATCTGCGAGGGCCCCAAACCCTATGGGTTCATCCGAGGGACTTGTTGAGATGCAGATTCGATAATTGGCGCCGTCTGTGGGAACGGCGGGCGCTGGATCTCCGACATCTTTGGCCTCATCGACAACCAACTCGCGCTGGAGCCCCGGAACTTCAACTCCAAACAAATCCAATCCGGATCGGGTCGGTCGTCGTCACCCCTCACTCGCCGGAATCACGCCCGATATTCAGCGACTTGGAGAAAAGCATCACGTTGACGTTCGGGAGATTCCAGTTCTATGCTGACAAGGAGGGAATCCTTCAATTCTCGAGTAAACCAGAGGATCGGGTTCCGAGTCGATCTCAAGCCCGGCGGCTCTCGACTCGCTGCCTAACCACGCAGATTGCAACTTATCAAAGAGTGGTGAATCCATCCGCCTCAACACCCGCAACTTCCATACCCTCTCTACAGAGGAGCCTTCTCGGGTCAAGAGTACTTTCCAACCTACGCCTAGGACTAACAAGCCATACCTGGCCCAGGTCTGCATAGCAGGATCAAGCGATCCACCTGAAGAAACAGAAGAAAGCGCGAGGCAACGCGCCGCCATCAACGTGTCGCGAGACGCTTGGGACAGGGCGAAAGAAGCCATCCGCACAAGCAAACCGCTTGCAGCCGGAGCCCCTCATGAAGAAATGACCGCCTACCACTACCACCTAGTTAGAGCGGCAACTTTGATCAAGGAAGCTCGCAAAGATCTAGCGGAGCAGAGGAAATTGGCGGATGAGTCAAGCCAGCACCGAGCCGCCCTATCCAAAACACATTCAGTCGGGAATCATCCCGCAAGGAAAAGATACGTGTCAAGAACCGTGACCCTGGATGACGAGTCCTTGACCGGAATTAGTAAGTCACTCGATGCCTCCCTCATGCGTGTCGACGAGAATGGCAACATGTATCCGACAACTCCAGCCGCCGCGGTACAGGCCGCAGCCACCTACATGCAGACAAATCAACCAGCGGAAAACGATCCCCGCGCAAAACAATACAGGCAAGTCGAGAAAGGATTAGGCATGGCAGCCGCAAAGCTTGCCGCTCATGACCGTAAGAAGGCAGCTACGCAAAAAGATAAAGAAGTGCCCCGCAGGCATAGAAGTACATCGCCCAGGAAGGTGAAATCATCTCGCCGCGCCCGAGGAAAAGAAGCCCGGCGACGTGGTGATAGCCCGAGTAGCAGCGATGGCAGCCCGAGGAATCGAGATCGCAGCTCGAGACATCACAACAGCTGTTCGCGACACCACAGTAGGGAGCCGCGGAAGGAGGATGATCGTGACCAGCTTGGATACAATGCACGACCTGACATCGTGCAAAATAAAATCGACAAGGCCCGAGCAGCCAGAAACCGTGTGCGTTCCTCATCTACCTCTTCTGACGAAGAAAACTGCGGCGCGCTATGCTTCACTCGCAGCATCCGGGAGGCGCCCCTACCCTAGAGATTCAAGCTAAGTACGGAAGTAACAAAATACAACGGTTTGCTCGAACCTTCGTCCTGGCTGTCGGATTACCTCACGGCAGTAAAATGCCAACGTGGGAACAAAAACACAGCAATGCAGTACCTCAACTTACACCTTGTAGGAGTAGCGCGTAGCTAGCTCGAGGCGAGACCAAAGGCCTGCTACGGGTCATGGGACGATCTACACTTTGACTTCTGCAAGAATTTCCAAGCAACATACAAGAGACCAGCAACCATCAAAGAACTATGAGCCTGCAAGCAAAAAAAGTGGCGAGTCTACCCGCGAATATATCCAGCTATGAACCACACTTAGGAACACAGCAGGAAACATATCAGAAGAGGTTGCAGTCGAAGCTTTTGCTAAAGGCGCTCGATGGACTGCTTTCAGAGAAGAAGTGGGACGAGCTGCGCCCAAAACCATTGGAGAGCTAATGGCTATAGCCGACAGATGGGCCAATGGAGAAGACTCGGTGCGCAACGAAAGGGCATCCTCGCCAGCACCCGAAGACGGTCGTCATGGTTGAAAGAAAAAGAGAAAGTATTATGATCACGACGATCGAGAGGAACTAGTAGTAGCAGAGTTAACGCGAAACCGCGATAATGGGCACCGTGTAAGCCACGAGTGGAAACCGAAGACAGAAGATAAGACTCCCGAGGAGGACCTCGATGGTTACTGCATGCTACATCTATTTACAGATAAGCGCACAGGCAAAACCAAGGCAACACACCTTCTCAAGGATTGCCGAAAGTTCCTTGATATACATGAGGCCTTCTCGAAGAAAAGCAGAACAACAATCAACCAAGGCTACCTGCCGCTTCCAGGAGGCTGGAATCTTGGGGATGATACAAAAGGTATGTCCATCCCGTAGGGTCCAGAAGACAAACACACGACAAATACGCATGGTTGTCCAAGCCCCACCAGAAAAGCCCGACTACTTGAAGATGGCTGATCAACCAATAATTTTCTCCAAGAAAGATCACCCACGCAAGTGTATCTACCAGGACACGCCGCTCTGGTCATACAGGCGCAAATTGGCAATTACGAGCTAGCTCGCGTGTTCATGGATGGAGGCAGCGGGATCAACATCATTTACGAGGACAGACTTCGTCGGATGAACAGGAACTTGGACGGACTCGCAAAATCAGAGACATCCTTCCACGGGATAGTACCACGAAAGGTGGTCCGCCCACTCGAAAGATCAATTTGGAGGTGGTTCTTGGCAACCGAAGCAATTACAGACGAGAATTCCTCGACTTTAAAGTAGTCGACTGGCCTTCACAGTACCACGCCATTCTTGGTCGAACAGCGTTCACGAGATTCATGGCAGTACCACATTACGCCTATCTGAAGCTCAAGTTACCTGGGGAATATGGCACAATTACCATCGATGCTGATTTCCAAAAATCCAACAAGTGCGACATTGAGTTCAACGAAATTGCTAAATCCTTCGGGATGCAGGAAGACCTGGTAGATATAGCAAAAACCACGGACCACTCCGTGATACCCCTCACAAAGAAGAATGCTCCAGAACTCGAGTTCAGTGCAAACATCGACACTCGAAAGCATCAAGTGCACCCGACAGAGCCCGCGAAAACAGCGATGGTGTCCGCCACCCTCTTGCCGGCATAGGAAGGCGCGCTCGTCGAACTCCTCCGTGAGTACTAGGAAATTTTTGCCTGGCAGCCTTCAGATATGCCAGGGATACCCAGGGAGTTCGCCGAGCACTCACTCAAAGTCTTCAAAGGCGCCAAGCCTATAAAGCAGACCACCCGACGGTTCTCAGAGCCCAACAGACTACTCGCAGCAAAATTCATCAAAGAGATAAAAATATCCACTTGGTTAGCAAACCCAGTGCTGGTCCCGAAGAAGAATACTAACATCCTTCGCGTGTGCATCGACTACACGTCGTTGAACAAACACTGCCCCAAGGATAACTTTCCCCTCCCGCGTATCGACCAGATTGTGGACTGCACTGCAGGCTATCAACGCCTCTCCTTCCTATATGCCTACTCGGGATATAACCAGATCAGGATGAAGAAAGAAGACGAGGAAAAGACAGCATTCATCACACCTCACGGTGTCTACTGCTACACTACAATGCCTTTTGGGCTCAAGGACGCAGGCGCTACATATCAGCGTTGCATGCAAAAATGCCTCGCCAAGCTCATTGGCAAGAACGTGCAAGTTTACATGGACGACATCGTCATCAAGAGTCGAGTAGAGCACATGCTCTTCGAAGATATCAGAGAAACGTTTCATGCCCTGAACGCATACTGGATCAAGCTCAACCCGACAAAATGCGTCTTCGGCGTCCCTGCAGGACAACTTCTCGGGTACCTGGTGTCCTCCAGAGGAATTGAGGCCAACCCAGAGAAAATACAAGCGATCTTAATTATGAAGGAGCCAACCAATCTTCGCGGCGTGCAACAGCTCGCAGGGCGATTAGCCGCCTTGAGAAGATTTATTGCACGATTGGGCGAGCAAGCATTACCCTTTTACAAGCTGTTGAAGAAGACAGATAAGTTCGAGTGGACACCCGAAGCAAAACATGCATTCACAGACCTAAAGCGAGCACTACAAAGTAGGCGTGTTCTGGCAACGCCACAAGAACGGGAGGCACTGTACTTATACCTAGCCGCAACAAATCAAGTCATCAGCATGGCAATCGTGGTCGAGCAACCCGAGGACGTCAAGGCGTGTGGAGTTCAACGGCCAATCTACTAAATCAGCGAGGTGCTTTCGCCGTGCAAACAGCGATACCCCCACTACCAGAAGCTCGCATACGGGGTCGTCCTCACAGCCCGAAAGCTGAAGCATTACACTAGTAGAAAATAGGCCTTCCATACGCCCCCATTAGTCCCCAAAATAATCAACCCGCGACCATAGGGGTCTTTAGTCGCGATACGGGACGAGACCCGCGACCAATAGTCTGGGCCCAGCGCGCTCGGTCCACAAATGGCGGAGGGGAGCGGCTTTAGTCCCAGTTGGCCAGACCAACCGGGGCTAATAGGTCCTCGGGCTGGCCCCACGGCCTTTAGCCGCGGTTGTCCAGGTGAACCGGGACTAAAGGCCCATCCCTATATATAGGACTCAGCTCGCTGCACTTAGCCACATTTGGTGTCACTTCTGCTCACAACATTCACAAGGGGTGGTGGGTATGCTTTTGGTTCCTACTATGCACACAAGGTGTTCGATGAAATGCCCGATAGCATGAAACACACATGATATTAAGTATCTGAGCCGCACTTGAGCGTTTTCATTTATTTTACCTCCGCGATCGCGGTTAGCAACTTGAACCCTTTAATGATTTGTATTATTTCCAGCTAGTTAGTTTAACAAATGCATGATGGTTAATTATATACTTTATATAATAATAATGCAGATGAATCGGCAATGGATGTACGGTAACCGACTCTCCGGCGAGTTCACTACGGGTTTGAAAGATTTCCTCGTAGTGGCAAATGCGAACAAGCAGCGAGGTTTTATTATCTGTCCATGTGCTGAATGTAAGAATGAGAAGGGTCACTCCTCCTCAAGAGTCGTTCACATGCACCTGCTTCGGCACGGTTTCATGCCAAGCTATAATTGTTGGACCAAGCATGGAGAAAGAGGGGTTAGAATGGAAGAAGATGAAGAAGAGGATGATATCGATTTCAACTATCATGACGCTTTCGGTGATACCTTCATGGAGGATGATGCTGAAGGTGGGGAAGGGTTTGGTGAAGGTGAAGAAGAGGCACATGATGAACCCGCTGATGATCTTGGTCGGACCATTGCTGATGCACGGAGACGCTGCGAAACTGACAAGGAGAGGGAGAATTTGGATCGCATGTTAGAGGATCACACGAAGTCGCTGTACCCAGGATGCGACAATAGTCTGAAAAAGCTGGGCTGCACACTGGATTTGCTGAAATGGAAGGCACGGGAAGGTGTAGCTGACTCATCATTTGAAAATTTGCTGAAAATGTTGAAGAATATGTTTCCGAAGAATAACGAGTTGCCCGCCAGTACGTACGAAGCAAAGAAGGTTGTGTGCCCTCTAGGTTTAGAGATTCTGAAGATACATGCATGCATTAACGACTGCATCCTCTACCGCGGTGCATACGAGGATTTGAATGAATGCCCTGTATGCATTGCATTGCGTTATAGGATCAGAGGCGATGACCCTGGTGACGATGTTGAGGGCGAGAAACCCAGGAAGAGGGTTCCCGCCAAGGTGATGTGGTATGCTCCTATAATACCTCGGTTGTAACGCCTGTTCAGGAACAAAGATCATGCCAAGTTGTTGCGATGGCACAAAGAGGACCGTAAGTCCGACGGGGAGTTGAGACACCCCGCTGGTGAAACGCAATGGAGAAAGATCGACAGAGAGTTCAAAGATTTTGCAGCTGACGCAAGGAACATAAGATTTGGTCTAAGTACTGATGGCATGAATCCTTTTGGCGAGCAGAGCTCCAGCCATAGCACCTGGCCCGTGACTCTATGCATCTACAACCTTCCTCCTTGGTTGTGCATGAAGCGGAAGTTCATTATGATGCCACTGCTCATCCAAGGTCCGAAGCAACCCGGCAACGACATCGATGTGTACCTAAGGCCATTAGTTGATGAACTTTTACAATTGTGGGGCAGACCTGGTGTACCTATGTGGGATGAGCACAAAGAAGAGGAATTTAACCTACGAGCGTTGCTTTTTGTAACCATCAACGATTGGCCTGCTCTCAGTAACCTTTCGGGACAGTCAAATAAGGGATACAAAGCATGCACGCACTGCTTACATGAGACTGAAAGTGTATTTTTGGATAATTGTAGGAAGAACGTATACCTGGGTCATCGTCGATTTCTTCCCCGAAATCATAACGTAAGAAAGAAAGGCAACCATTTCAATGGCAAGGCAGATCACCGGCCGAAGCCTGCGGAACGTACTGGAGCTGAGATATTTGATATGGTCAAGGATTTGAAAGTCATCTTTGGAAAGGGTCCTGGCGGACAATCAGTTCCGCAGGGAGTTGACGGGCACGTACCCATGTGGAAAAAGAAATTGATATTTTGGGAGCTACAGTATTGGAAAGTCCTAGATGTTCGCTCTGCAATCGACGTGATGCATGTTACGAAGAATGTTTGCGTGAACCTGCTAAGCTTCTTGGGCGTGTATGGGAAGACAAATGATACAAAGGAAGCACGGCAGGACCAGCAACTTTTGAAAGACCCAGATGACCGGCATCCGGAATGGTTTCAAGGTCGTGCCAGCTACGCTCTTACGAAAGAAGAGAAGGTCATTTTTTTTGAATGCCTGAGCAGTATGAAGGTCCCGTCTGGCTTCTCGTCGAATATAAAGGGAATAATAAACATGGCGGACAAAAAGTTCCAAAACCTTAAGTCTCACGACTGCCACGTGATTATGACGCAATTGCTTCCGATTGCTTTGAGGGGCCTCCTACAGGAAAATGTTAGAGTAGCCATTGTGAAGCTGTGTGCATTCCTCGATGCAATCTCTCAGAAGGTAATCAGTCCAGAAGATCTACCACGGTTACAGAATGATGTGGTCCAATGTCTTGTCAGTTTCGAGTTGTTGTTTCCACCATCCTTCTTCAATATTATGACGCACCTCCTCGTCCACCTAGTCGAAGAGATTTCCATTCTCGGTCTTGTATTTCTACACAATATGTTCCCCTTCGAGAGGTTTATGGGAGTATTAAAGAAATATGTTCGTAACCGTGCTAGGCCAGAAGGAAGCATCGTAAAGGGCTATGGAAATGAGGAGGTAATTGAGTTCTGTATTGACTATGTTCCTGATCTTAAGCCGATTGGTATTCCTCAATCGCGGCACGAGGGGAGACTAAGTGGAAGAGGCACGATCGGAAGGAAATCGACGATATGTATGGACGGTCATTCTATGACTGAAGCACACTACACAGTTCTGCAAAATTCGAGCTTGGTGGCTCCGTACTTCGAGCAACACAAGAATATTTTACGCTCGAACAACCCGGGGAAGCCTGAATCATGGATTAGAAAGGCCCACATGGAGACTTTCGGCAGTTGGTTGCGAAAACATTTAATGAATGACAATGATGTTGGAGATCAGCTGTACATGTTGGCCAAGACACCATCTTCGACTATAACGACTTTCCAAGGGTACGAGATTAATGGGAATACATTTTACACGATCTCCCAAGATAAAAAGAGCACCAACCAAAACAGTGGTGTCCGCTTTGATGCAGCAACCGAGATTGGGCAAAAGGTCACATATTATGGTTACATAGAGGAGATATGGGAACTTGACTATGGACCCTCTTTTATGGTCCCTTTGTTCCGGTGCAAATGGTTCAAGCTAACAGGAGGTGGGGTAAAGGTGGACGAGCAATACGGAATGACAATGGTGGATTTCAACAATCTTGGTTACCTTGACGAACCATTCGTCCTAGCCAAAGATGTCGCTCAGGTTTTCTATTTGAAGGACATGAGTAGCAAACCGAGGAAACGGAAAGATAAGAAATCGATCAGTACATCATGCGATGATCCAAAGCGCCACATTATTTTTTCAGGGAAAAGAAACATCGTGGGAGTGGAGGACAAGACAGACATGTCAGAAGATTATAATATGTTTGGTGAAATTCCGCCCTTCAAAGTGAACACTGACCCAAGCATTAAGTTAAATGATGAGGATGCTCCATGGATACGTCCAAATCGTAAGAAAGCGGGGACACAAGGAAAGAATTGATGTGTAATAATTTATTGTACCAAACTTTGTTGAATGGATCATGTTGAATGGATCATGTGAATTATATTATCTCTAATTTATTGTACCAAACTTTTACTAAAAACAGAAAACAAACGGTATTTGCTCGATGAACTGAATATATGATGTATCAAACCTTAAAGGGGGTGTAGAACAAAACAGACGGTATCGCCGTCATACAGCCCAACCGTGGCTACTGGGTGCATATATGCATACCAAATGCATGGCTGGACGTATGACGGCGAATCCGGATGTTTTGTATTTGCTCGATGAACTGAATATATGATGTATCAAATCTTAAAGGGGGGTGTAGAACAAAACAATCGGTATCGCCAGCATACAACCCTGAAGTGGCTATTGGGTGCATATATGCATACCAAATGCACAGCAGGGCGTATGCTGGCGAATCCGGATGTTTTGTATTTAGGAGATGAACTGACCGGTGTATGAAGCTGGGCTATATATAGGGTCCTCTGGCTCACAAAGTGTTGAGCTAGGGTTTTGATCCAACGGTTAAGAAACACCTCATCCAACGGCTCACAGCAGCTCTAAAGAAACACACCATAGCCCTGATCGAACGGCTCACAACAGCTCGAAAAAACCACACCCGGATCCAACGAATCACAAGCGCTTGAAAAAAACACACGATCCGTGTGATTCTATCTGATTGGTCCAAACGAAACCCTAATTCCCATGTAGTCCCGGTTGGTGTCACCAATCGGGACTAAAGGGATGCTTCGTTTCCCAATGAAACCCTAACCCATTTAGTCCCGGTTGGGGACACCAACCGGGACTAAAGGGATGTTTTCTTCTCGCTATATATATGTATGCATTGCCACACCATTGGCATAAACACATACAAACTCACCACTCTCTCATGGCTTCTACCGTACCCACTCAAACATTCATCCAGGCGAAGGCACTTTCCGCCTCGAACTACCCCTGCCCGCCCGGCTACAGCGTTCCCGCCGGTTGGATGCTTAGCGCCGGAGGAGTGCCGGTCCCTCCTCTTCCTCAAGGTGTGGCGCGTCGGGCGGCCATCACGAACCACTACTACCACGAGCTCACGCCGGAGCAGCGGAGGAATCCCAGTTGGCATCCCGATAACCAGCATACATGGGATGCCTTCTTCATCAATCGGCGTGAGAGGGCGCTCGCCAGGTATGAGGAGGACGGCCTGCCTCCTGGGAACTTTCACGAGGCCGGTCGTCGGCTATGGTGGTCCGGCCGGACTCTATAGAGCGTCATGGACTACATCAGGGCCGGCGATATCCCCTGCCTGCGCTACCCTCAGGCCCAGTCCTGGAGTCGTGATCCTCCGAGGGAGTGCAGAGCACCGTTAGACGATAGTGACGACGACGGCGGCGACTACGACGACTACGAGTGGATGTACTATAGGCCTAGGCAGGAGTATGACTAGCAGCAGATATCAGATCATGCATCTATGCTCTCCGTTTAGGTTTAGATCCACTCTTGCCATTATGTACTGCCTTTTTTATCTATATATATATATATTCAAGATTTTAAAAATAATTAGTTTTATTTTTCTGAATTTTCTGATATATTATTTGTATTTTTAAGATTGGAAAAAGAATTAGTTTTTTTTTCTGAATTTTCTCATATATTATTTGTATTTTTAAGATTGGAAAAAGAATTAGTTTTATTTTTCTGAATCTTCTGATATATTATTTGTATTTTTAAGATTGGAAAAAGAATTAGTTTTAATTTTCTGAATCTTCTGATATATTATTTGTATTTTTAAGATTGGGAAAAGGAAAAGAATTCGAATAACCACCTTTAGTCGCGGTTCGTGTCACCAACCGGGACTAAAGGCTCCTTCTGCGCGGGAACGGAAACGCCGCGAAAAATTTCACCTTTAGTCCCGGTTCTTGACACCAACCGGGACTAAAGGCCCGCGGAGGGTACCCCAGGGGACCTTTAGTCCCGGTTGGTGTCACCAACCGGGACTAAAGGCTGGCCCTATATATTCCCGGCCCCAAAAATTTCTAAGTCCAAACCCTCGTCTTCCTCGCGCCGGCGCCCTGCTCGTCGATTCCGTCGTTGTCGCCCGATTCCGTCGTCGTCGCCTGCGAGAGTACCGCGCCGTCGCCGTCGCCCGCGCCCTTCTCTCCACCGCCTCCGCCCTGCTCCGGCCCCGCCCCGTCGCCGTCTCCGGTAGGTTCCCCGCGGGCCTCGCGCCGCCCTCGAACCAGCACCGCCCTCCCGCTCTCGAACGGCGACCACGAACCAACGCCGCCCTCGCCGCGGGCCTCGCGCCGCCCTTGAACCCTTCCCCGTGGCCGGAAACCCTTCCCCGTGGCCGGAATCGCCGGAGACAGAGAGCAGAAACTGCCACACCGCCGGGAAAAATATGCGAAATGTTCGCAAAAATGTAAGCTATCTGTTTATATAATTTTCAATCATGTTTGACATAGTTCAAAATGAGACCATATTTGAATTTGAGTTAAATTCATTAAAATAATGAAAATAAGATTTAATTCAATAAATTCAGAATATTAAGTGTAATATACCAAAATGACCAGAAAAGCAAATGCAACCTAGCTATGGGGTTCTCCAAGTCATTTGAGAAACTAATCTTGGACACACCTCTAAAGTATGGTTTTCCCCCTCCGGTGGTCATCGTTCTTCCACCGGAGTGACATATGGCGGACAATTTGAGAAAGAGGGTGTAATATTTGCTAAGTCTCCTATATACTTAATTAATTTTTACTATATGCATGTCTGCAGGAGTGACATATGGCGGACAATGGAGCCTTGCCGTTTACGGATCAGGAGGCTGAAGGTATTATATACGGCATGATAGCCAACCAGATCCCTTATGTGCCAGAAGATGAGCAACAAGAGGATGTAGTCTCTTCTTATCTGAACCTTGATGATCAAGAACGTGGAGGAACGGACATTGTCGATGATGAAACAGGTGAAGGAACGGACATTGTCGATGATCAAGGAGGTGAAGGAATGGACATTGATGGCGGAGGTCAACCGTCGACAAACGACGATCTCCAATTGCAAAGAACAACCACCTCCGGCGAGGTATATATATATATATATATATATATATATATATATATATATATATATATATACATTGGGACTCTCGTGATACAAACTTACTGAAATGTGAATACATATGCACTAACGCGCGCGACTCTCTTTCTTATTTTAGCCCTCGGCCGGATCTAGTATGACAAAGCGTGGCAAATCCAAGTCGATGAAAGATGGAGAAACATATACAATCGAATCAGTCAGTGAAACCGGCAAGCCCCTACAGCACACCACAAAGTTTATCAACCAATGCGGAGTCATTGTTAGAGACACCATCCCGATCACCGTCCAGGAATGGAAGGAGCCAAAGAAAGCACATCTTGGTTTCAGTTATGTCGACAAGAGAACGAAAAAGATTATGTTTAGAAAGCTTATTGCACATTTCATTCTACCTCCGGAATACAACAAAAAAGATGAATTCGGTGAGGAGGTTCCGGGTGGACGTCAGGAGGAGGATAGTCAAAGAGTTCGCTTTTCAGAAGATGGCCGAAGCATTCCGGAACTTCAAGAAAAAATTGTTCCGTGAATATGTCAGCAAGGGCAAGACTCCGATTTTCACTGCACAACATGAGAAACTGAGAGATGATTGGACAGAATTTGTGACGCAACATAAATCGGAGCATTTCAAGGAAATGTCGAAAAAAATAAGACTAATGCGGAAAAGAAACAGTACCATCATGTTATGGGGCCAGGAGGATACCGCGTTTCGGCGCCTAAGTGGCAGGCAATGGAGGACGGCCTGAGGGCAAGAGGAATCCGTCTAGGTAAAGAGGGATGGGACGAAAGAGCCAAAATCTGGTGGTACGGGCATTGGGATCGCTAGACCCGGAGACAGGGGAGTGTGTTCACCGGTAGAAAACGTTTGCTCCCACAAAAAACCTTGTTGACGCAATGACCAAAGCTCAACAGGGCGTGCTCACGTTCAACAGAGAGAGAGACCAACTGACCCATGCCCTCGGGAATCCTGAACACGGAGGACATATACCAGGCAAAGGCAGATTGCCGTGGAAAGTAGGGTTTTCCCAGGAGGGTGACCCGTACTGTTACAGAAGCCGTAAGAGAGGTACGGACCGGGCTGCAGATCAACTGTCGAACCTTGCATCGGAATTTAATGAGTTGAAGAAGATCGTGGCGGGAATACTTGAGAAAGAAAAAGCAGCGGCTGCAGGGCCGCATGAAGAACATGCAGCGGATCTCGGAAGCCAGCATCAGCGGAGAAGCAGCGTGGCTTCCACGGAGGCCCCGACTGCAGGTGCTAATGCACCGATGATCGAGAGTCGTGCACCGGAGCCTCACTACCCCATGGATGATGTAAAGGAGATGAAAGAATGTGATCTGCATTATCCCGTGGGGAAAATTTCCATGAAGGTAGCTACCGGCAGTGCTTTACCCTGTACACCTGGAGCACTCCATCACAACAACCCCATTCCATATGGCTATGCTCGTGTCACGGTGGAAGACATAGTCCAAGCGTTTGAGGACCTGGAGATTGACATAGCTACACCCGAAGGGGAGAGAAGACTTGGAGATGTCAAGCGCCAGTTCATTCTATGGAAAAAGAAGTACATAGTGTTTCCAGGCGAGACGCCAAGGCTAAGAAGTCCACACCCCTCCGATGGTGCAGGTGCTGGTGCTGGTGGTGGTGGTGGTGCTGGTTCACCTACGCCTCCTTCACGCCATTCGACGTCGTCCTCCGATCCACAATCTCCGGCGGGTAAGCAGCCGTCGCCCTCGATTCCTCCTCCGGCGGTTAAGCAGCCGTCGCCTCCCATTCCTCCTCCGGCGGTTAAGCAGCCGTCTCCCCTCATTCCTCCTCCGGAGGAAAAGCAGCCGTCTCCCCCCATTCCTCCTCCGGAGGATAATCAGTCGTCGCCCCCCATTCCTCCTCCGGAGGATAAGCAGACGTCGCCCCCCATTCCTCCTCCAGCGAAGAAACAGAAGCAGGCGGATAGCAAGGGAACCTGCTCTTGGTCTATTAACCCGGAGCCTTATGTACCTAAGACCACACGGGTACCGGAGCCATCAATGAAGCCTCTCCCCCCAAGGCCTTGGGAACTTAGTGATGCTGAAACCAAATTGGCCGTGAAGGCTGACGTTGAGAAATGGAAGGCCCGTCAGAAGGCGCTAAAGGAGCCTGAGCCCAAGGAAGTATTCCCTCCGATTGTAGACAAGTGGGCTACGGGTTTTTTGTCGACTGTGTCCCAAGCCGAGAAGAATTTGCCTAAAGACTATGATATTGAACTTCGTAAGCAAGCAAAAATATTGGAGGAGGAGAAAGCAAAAATATTGGAGGAGGAGAAAGGAAAAGGAAAAAGAAAAAAAAGTGGGAAACAAGTTGACCAGCTCGGGATGCAGAGTAAACAATCGATCCCCCCGCTCATAGTGAAAGCCGCTCCGGAACAGGACCCCGAGGTCATAAATGTTGTGGCAGCAATGGGATTGACTATAGCTACTGCCATGGAAAATGCGTCCGAGGCTGGTATGTCTCTTCGTCTCTTTTTAGGCCTAGACGATGCGCCAATGGCTGAGGTAGCATTACAATATAAGAAGAAAGGGCCTCTCGTCGAGCCTACGAAGGAAAAGGATCTACCACCACTAATACAAAGTCTGCTACGTTGGTACAAACAATTCATATCATGGACCGACAAAGAATTTGTGTATGTGGATTATACAGAGGAGCATCACACCAAAAAGTACTCTGTAACAGTTGAGCTGAGTGAATTGTTCCAGCTGTTCAATCTGCGCGAGCTCGACAAATCTATCCTGAGTTGCTACGTTCTGTAAGTGATTTATTTCTACCTCATCTCGTTCTTCATTGCCTACACTATATATATATATATATATATATATATATATATATATATATATATATATTGTCCTAATTAACTATATTGTTGCGTACGCTATTATGCAGATTGAAGATTTGGAAATGCAGAATAAGACTCATCCATGATGTTGGGTTCATTGACCCACAAATCATTAATGGAACTATGTTAGAACGTCACCCCAAAGACGTGGAGAAAGACTTGTACAATTTTCTTAAAAAGCATGAATCCAAAAGTTATATTCTATTTCCTTACCATTTTGGGTGAGTGTTTCTCTCATGTTCCTATTCTCTTTTGTTTACTCCATGCATGGTATGTCTAATCGATAAGTTATGCATGACTGTGCATGTAACGTGTCCGCAGGTTCCACTGGATTCTGCTAAAAATTGAACTTGTCACCTCCACAGTTTTTATCATTGACTCTATGATTTCAAATATAGATCTTTGGGTCGACATGAGAAAAATGATGCAAAGGTAATTATTTTCAATCATTTGTGCTCTATATCGATCGGTCTCTTTTGTTCATTTCCTAATATGCAGTAGCTAATAACTCCCTTGTTCATTTAATTTTATTTGCAATGTAGAGTTTGGAGACGGTTCTCACATGGACATGTCGGTGGATTCAAACATCAGCTACAATTTAAAAATGTGGTCAAAGGTGTGGATAAGCAGCCACCGGGGACCGGTCTATGTGGATACTATGTTTGTGAGAACATACGGAAAGAAATCTCTGAGAGGAAGAAGGACGAGACCACGCGGAGGGGTCTAAATAACTTGCGGAGGGCGCTTAGTCCAGAAGCTCGCTTCCGACCAATTCAAGAGGAAATAGCAGGATTTTTCCTTAGGCATGTCATCGATAGGAAAGGAGAGTACCATGCGTCCACCGACGATGACTATTATACGCATCAGCCCTGAGTACTTTGAAACTTGTTGGAATTTGTGTATGGTCATCCATCTTAATTGTGTAATATGGAAACTTGTTAGAGGTTGTATATATGGTCACCCGATATTGAATGTATATTATATATTCCTATTGAATTCTCCTTGTTTGAAATTTCATATATATATATGCATGTATATAGTATCGATCGTAAAATATATATATGTGTGTACTGAAACTTCATCAAAATTAAAATAAAACACAAAATAAAATATAAAAGAAATAAAACAAACAAATTAAAAAGGAACCAGGTTTAGGGGGCCTAAAACCCTAAACATGCGCAGGTTTTCAGTCCCGGTTAGCCACAAGAACCGGGACTAAAGGTCCTCCGCCGCGACGGACTCATGGCGCCCACGTGGACGGGCCTTTAGTCCCGGTCCGTAAGTGGCGGGACTATAGGGGGGGGGTCTTTAGTCGCGCATAGCTAGTCCCGGTTGCGCGGCCGGGACTACTGGCCCTGGCGAAGCGAGACTATAGGACTATTTTCTACCAGTGTTACTTCCAGGAACATACCGTCACAGTGCTAAACGGCGCATCACTCGGTACCATAATTAAAAATCCCATGGCATCCGGAAGAATTGCAAAATGGAGCATCGAGCTAGGCGCCTGGGATATCATATACGCAGGACGCAATTCCATGAAGTCACAGGTACTCGTAGAATTCCTAAGTGAGTGGACAGAATTACAAACACCAGGTCCACCAGAATACACGAGTAACTGGATCATGTACTTCGACGCGTCAAAAAGGAACGGAGGAGCTGGAGCTGGGATCGTCCTCATATCCCCCAGGGGAGACAAGTTGCAGTTAGTCCTAAGATTGGATTTCCCACCCGACGATCCAGCATCCAACAACGATGCAGAATATGAGGCCCTGCTACATGGCATAAAGATGAGGATTGCATGTGGAGCCACTTGATTGATGATTTATGGAGATTCAAACCGCATCGTACAACAGACTATGAAGGAATGCGACGCTATCGCAGAAAACATGATTGCTTATCGGGACATGTATAATCTACTCGAAGGAAGCTTCAAAGTGTGTGAGCTGAAACACATCGCAAGGTCCAGCAACGAAGAAGCAGATAGGGTGGCCAACATGGGGTCCACAAACGCACCCATACCACCTGGAATATACTCCGAGAGGATGATCAAACGTTCAGTAAAAGTCAAAAAGACTGCGGGAGCACCCGCAGCATCGGAGACAGAGGTCAGCCCGCAAATTGCTATAATCGAGCTCAGTCACAGTATTTCAAGACAAGTTTTTCTGGTCGAGCCAGTCTGGACGCAAAAATACCTCGACTACTTGTCCAACAAACAGCTCCCAGCAGACATTTGCGAGGCTCGACAGATAGTACGTCACAGCAAAACTTTCCGGGTGCTCAACGGAGAATTATACAACAGAGCATCTCAAGAATATTGCAGAGATGCATAGCACCCGAGGATGGCAAGGAATTTCTACGAGACATACACCAAGGAGATTGCGGACACCACGCTAGCTGGAAGGAAATCGTGGGCAAAGCTCTTCGAGCAGAATTCTACTGGCTCATAGCGGCCAGAGACGCAAAGGACCTAGTCGACAAGTGCAACGCTTGTCAACGATTTGCGCCCAAGCCGCACGCCCCAGCCACAGAACTACACATAATACCAATCGTCTGGCCCTTTGCACAGTGGGGGCTAGACATGGTAGGACCATTACGCAAGTCTACACCTTGAAGATATACGCACCTGCTCGTAGCAGTCGACAAATTCACGAGTGGATCGAAGCCATGCCAGTCACCTCGGCCAGCGCCCAATGCGCCGTAAAATTCCTCGACTCCATTGTATGCAGATGTGGCATACCACACAAGATCATCACCGACAACGGAAGCAATTTAATAGCAAAGGAAACACATCAGTTCTGCGAAAAGAAGGGAATCACCCTCAGCTTCGCCTTAGTGGCGCACCCGCAAACCAACGGTCAGGTCGATCGATCCAACGGATTGGTCTCAGCTGGCATAAAGAAACGGCTACTCGATCGCCTACACCCAGCGGCAGGGCATTGGGAAGAGGAGTTACCCTCCGTACTATGGAGCCTCTACACAACCCCAAATCGATCAACAAACTACACGCCATTTTTCATGGTATACGGAGCTGAAGTAGTCCTTCCCGAAGATGTCAAATTGAGGGCCCCACGAGTCGTCGCTTACAGCGAAGAAACCTCTAACAAGGCACTCACGAAAGATGTGGATGCACTCGACGAAATACGCGATATTGCACTCGCAAGATCCGCGGTATACCAACAGTCGATGGACATCTACCACAGTCACCGTATACGCCACAGAGCTTTCGTGGTCGGATATTTGGTACTACGGCTCAAGTAGAAGGAAGGACACAATCTCGAGCTACCATGGGAAGGACCCTACATAATACACGAAGTTATTCCTGGTGGCGCATATCGACTGAAGAACCCGAAGACTGCTGGCATCTACTCCAACCCATGGAACCTTCCGCACCTCCGCAAATTCTATCCTTAGGATTATCTCATTCGCGAAATAAGGCTATACTAGCCATCTTGTAGATCGAAGAAATACATGGATTCTCAGTCATATCAATAAAACACATGGTTTCTCAACCATAGCTACTCATGTTTTTCATTTTACACGCTGAACAACAGGTATACACCCCAAACACACGGGGGCTACGCCTAATCAAGCATCACTAGAAAATTTACAAATACAAGGGTATAGACAAGAATCACACCTTATAAATACATCTTATAAAGTTTCGAGTGAACTACGCAGGACAACAGAATATCTACATCCTACAATTACATATGGCGATGAGTAGTTTCCTCGGCTAACACTCGATCAACCTCTTCAAAAGTCAGTCGAATAATCTCTTCTGCCGCAAGACGAACGACTGCATAATGAGGGGTCATATCGACTGGAGCATTACGAAGTCTAGCCACAGAGAGAAAATTGACCTCAGGATGCCATAACTAGACATAAGCAAGTGCTACTAGGGATCCGCAGATCAGCTGTTGGCGGACGCACTCGCGAACTTGACCTACCCGACCAAATATTCTGAGCAGATGGATCAAATCTTTTGGACCTCTCTCCACCGGATAGAAAGCGCAGTTCATAGCCTGGCCTACACGATACTTCAAAGTAGCTAGAATGAAGCATCGACTGCGGTCTGACCAGAAGTTTTTTTGCATGTGGTTTTGAGCTACCGGCTTCATGAGCAATATGGTTATCTACCCAATGCGCTTCACATGGACCGTTAGGCTCAACAACTACGAAGAAAGGTACAACAAAGTTAAAGGGTGAAAAGGAAGTTATCAAACAAAGTTCTAGGGGTCTCGTATGCTTACAAAGCATATCTTTAGAAACAACTGCCAGCTCTTCCATCACGAACTGTTCACGCTCGGCTGCAATTTTTTTTGTTTTGACTTGGCCCCATCAGCCACTCCACGCAAAGTTTTCAACTTGCGTTCGCCATCCGCGACGCGATCACGAAGAGAGGCAAAGGTACTAGCTGCAGCAGCAAGGGGATCCAATCGCACAGCAGATCCACTCGAAGACTCCACGCTAGAACCTACTACCTGGAAAGAGATGAAGAAAGTCAAGATACATTTCAAGACTCCCCACTCGAGAAACACACCACCTACTTAACAGGTGCTCGAGGGCTACTCCCATCGGGAGGAACTCATAACTATAAATCGCAAAGAATCACATCTCACACATCCAAAGAACACTTCATTAAAGGAAAAATACGAGAATACATACCAAGGTGCATTACATTGAGAGAGCAAACTAAAAAGCAGTATATCCTATGGAACTGCAGAGGTACTGCCACTCGCGGCAGGATGTCCCTTGCGACTATCACGAGCAATCAATTCAGATAGCTTCTTGGCAAGGCTTCAGCCGGATCGCCGAAAGGACGAAGCGCTACCTTTTTTCCTGTGGCAGCATCGAAGGGAAGGCTTGAGTACGCCTCATCCAGGCCAGCGACTCCATGCACGGACGCAAACTGGATGGAAGTCTTCGCTCCGCATTTAGACTGGGCAACCGAGTAAGCCTGAAGAAGATCATCCTCCAAGAAAACTCGCAGAAGGCCATCCAACGTGGGTGGAACTGCGGCATCCACCAGAAGACGCTCGTGGAATTGCGTCAGCACTCGAATGGCTTCGCCAACGAGGAAGCAGATCCCACTCGTGTGTTTTTGAAGCTGGGCACAATAATCCGTCAGGACGTCCACTCGTTGAACCCCAGGCAGCTCCATCGCAACGCTAAGGATGTCTACAAAAAGCGTCATAAATTCCAAAGACAGCCAATCTAGTCGCAACACAGTGGAGATTAAGTGCAACTTACCCGTGAATTTTTGAGCCAGAGGGCGAATGAAGCCAACAAGATCATTATCCTGTTAACGCCAGCCTCCTCTAGTTGTTTCAGCGCATCCTGGGCCTCAGCGAGCTTCCCCTTGAACTCAGTCGACCGCTTGCGAGAGGATTCAAGTTTCTTTCGAGCGGTCTCCAACTTGGCCTCAAGGGTTTTCACCCGAGTAACAACGTCAGTTTTGTCGGCCTTCATGAGATCAACTTGAGCTACACGACAGTGAACTTTAGCCTAAAAAGAATTTACATGATCAGAAAGAACAAGCGAAAGGGAACAGATCAATTTACCTTCAAGAGACTGGCCATCCGCGACGAGTCTCTCTCGATCCACCCAAAGGGATACCCAATCTCCCTCAGCCGAAAGTACGCGGCGACCAATGGATGCAAGAGAATCAAGAAGAGACTGCAAAAACACAAGACGAAGGTCAAGACAGAGGGAAGGAAAGAAATTGAGCCTATTCACGACTGCAAACAGTCGAGTATAGCCTCGAGGGCTACTCCTATCGGGAGCACTGCCATGCACCCGATAAAGTCAAGGAAAGCAAGAAGCTTAAACTTGAGTCCATGGCCAATCGCAAGCAATTGACCACAACCTTGGGCGCTACTCTCATCAGGAGCTCTGTCGTGCACCCGATAAAAAATCATAAATCAGCAAAGTGGAAGATAACAACGTTTACCTGGCCTTGGGCGGTGCGCAGAGGGTCAGCCGAGCTACCTGATGCTTCTTTCGAAGCCGAGGCTCCACCCGCAAAGCTAGGCAACTTATAATCCGTAGCCGCAGCTGCTGGAGTTGGGCTCGGAGAGTTCTGGACAGCCTTAGCAACTGGAGTTTCACCCGCAGCAGCATCCTTTTTCTTCACGGAGGGAATAGAGGAAGCAAACTGGCCAGGCCTGATGGATTGAAGCCTGTCATAAAAAAAATAACAGCATAAGGAAGAGCGAGAAGAAATCTTTGACTAAAGGATGATAGGAAAGAAAGAAGTCACTCATCGTCGTCGTCGTCCAGCATATCCGCGTTCCAGGCGGTGGAAATCTTCGGCTTGGGGACGGGAGGAGGAAGCACGTTAAAAGGAGCCACGATGAGAGGCTCGGCTGCCTTCTCGGGTCCTCCACCCAAAGAATTATCTTTGGAGGTAGCTTCATCGTCCCCCTCCCTGCGGCGCTTGCGATGATGGAGGTCACTATCCGACTCTTCCACATCATCCGAAGAACCGTGCTCAGAACTCGAGTCAGCCTCGGCGAAGCTGGTGTCAAGGGGAACCTCCAGGTTGCTCGCCAGCAAGTCCGAAGCATCTTTAGCGGAAATTGGCGGGTAGCAGGTTGCTACCCCCAAGCTCTAACGGAAGGAAATCAAGAAGGAGAAAAGAGAAAACTCAGTTGACGAGATCTCGAATAACAAAAAAGTAAAGCAAAGAAGAGAAGGAAAACTTACATCTGATGGAGGAGGCCTTGAAGCTTCGAATGCTGCGATGGGGCAGATAGCGAAAGACTCGCCCACCTTCAGCTTGGTGATGCTCGCGATTTTCTTCTCTAATTCAGCATTCGAAAGAATATCCCGGCTCACACGACTGGGGTCTTCAATGCCCTGGTACTCCCACATGGTCGAAGGCCTGTCTTGGAGAGGTTGGATCCTGTGCCTGAGGAATACACTCGCCAGATGCAAGCCATTCAGTGCGACCCCTGCGGTCTGGTCGCGAAGGGCTGTTACCTTGTCAAGTAGCGGGACGATGAATCGGTTCTCTTCAGTCGACAGCCTGTGCGCACAAGACTTCCGTCGCTTCAAGATAGCGAACGGGTGGAATTCATGAGCTCCACCCGCGCTATTATCAACAACATAGAACCACTTCTTCTGCCACCCTTGCGCAGAGTCAAAGAAGTGCATCTCGAAGTAGGAGCTATCCGACTTCGCTTGGATCCCGAAGCCGCCAGTGCGCAGCGTCTCCCCAAGTTCGTTTTGTACCCGCGACTTCTCGCAGAAGACCCGCACTTTGAATAGGGCTTTCCAAAATCCCCAATGCGGGCGGATGCCCAGGAAGAACTCACAAAGTACGATAAAGCACGAGATTTGCTGTACCGCATTTGGATGCAAATCCTGGAGCTGTATGCCATAGACATACAACAAGCCAAGAAGAAAGGGATGGAGGAGGAGCGAGAGCCCGCACGAGACGTGATCCGCAACGATCACGCGCTCGTTCGCGTGAGGGTTTGGCACCTCTTCCTTTTTGCTAAGGCGAACTCGCTTCTCGGTCTCGGGGGGCAGCAGTCCCTCCCTCTGCATCTCCTTGATGCTCTTGTTCGTCGTGTTGGTGGAGCGCAAGTCGCCAGAACGCGTGGCGGGTGGCACGGGAGCATCTTCAGGCGCCTTTGAAGCTGAGGAAGCGGCGCTGCGTTTCCTTCCTGCCGCCATGGGAACTTGCAAGCGCTTGCAGAGGAGGAGAAGAGCGCGAGGAAAAAGAAGACGAAGAAGCAAATGACCGGGAGTTTTTCACTTTTCGCCTAAGGAAGGTATATATATACATGACCACTCGATCTGAGCCGCTCATCGAGAAATGTGGAACCAATCGCAGCTGCCACGCGCGAAGCGGAAACGAGGAGGCGGTGAAAGCTGTATCGTGCCACGATCTTAACAGCAGATCGTGCGCATTTACTGCACGCGGCTCACGGAAAAACCGGAAACGACGTCTCATTTCCGGTCAACAGCTGACAAGGTGGGCCAGCATACCCTGTTCTCACTTCGTCACGTCCCATCGAGAGGAGTCAGAACAAATAAAATGCGCAATGACGTTATTGTGCACCTCATCAGACCCGAGAATTCCATCGGGTAGGATCCCAGACACGAAATTTTCTTCGTATGGGCATATTAAAGACGCGAAAATTCTTTCGCATAAAAGCCCTAGACAAGAAATTTTCTTTCGTATAAGCACAACAATGCTTCCAAACACGGAAACTCTTCCGTATGGACAGAAAACTACAAATACAAAAATCCTTGTGCATAAAAGCAAGGGAGATTTCTTCACTCGAAAAATCTCGAGACAAAAACTCGCGAGTGCGCAACTCCTGCCACTCGGTCACACGATGTACACACATACCCTATCTGGATCGTTTGGCCGACCAGGCACATCCGATTCCGTATTCTTTCGAATACGAAGATAAGACATAAAAGATCTCTCTTATGGGCCTGGAATTGCACTCAAGTTGCGTCCTCCGGTAAATTTCCGTGTCAACAACACGAAGAAAAATCCTAGAGGACGCGCCGGGTACCCCTATAGGTTAAGTTCGACTCGGTAAGACCTACACGACCCAGTCGCAATCATCACCTCATCGGATTAGAGTCGGAGGTCTCGAATCTGTGTAGGCCAGAACTGTTTTTTCCCTAGATGCAATTAATTGGCCCTGAGCTTTCGAGAGAGCCAAGCAACTGAGCCATATCCTTCTGCGAAAATAGACAAAAAATACAGTTACTTTCATCGCTCGATGCTCGGGCATAAAAACTCATCACACAGGGTACACACCCTCCAAACAGAAAACGATTGAAACAATCAGCCGAAGGAATTAAAGACAAGACTTTGAGCGTCTACCCGACAAGAAAATCTCAATCGAGTAAACGCTCGGGGGCTACTGACGAAGGGATGAACCCTGGACCTATCGGGTAAATATACACGGTCCAAGGCCCAAGACCTAAGCCCAACAGGAGATGTCGTATACTATTCCAGAAGGCCCAGTTGAAGCCCACCCGCAAGGCCTTGCGGGTCAAGTTAGGAAACTTGTAACCGACTTTAGTTTAGGGTTTGAGTCCCCCCCCCCCCGGGTACGGTTTGAGACCTCGCCACCTATATAAGGCCAGGAGAACCACCAGAAGGTGGACAAGCAATATCGCACCACCTCAGTATTGAGATCGAGATCATACTCTCGACTTGAGCAACCCTCCATTGTAACCGATCTACTCGTGAATACTGATCGACAGAAGCAGGAGTAAGGGTTTGACCTCTGCGAGGGTCCCGGACCTGGGTAAATCATGCCCCTTGTTTAGCCGACGACTGTCACCAGAGCCCACAGATTCTCCTAATAGAAACCCTATGGGTTCACCCGAGGGACTTGTTGAGATGCAGATTCGACACCTCTAGATCGTCTGAATGCCACCAAATACACCATGGTATGCCATACCATGTGTCTTATAGTGTTTCATGGGTCTTGGATACCCAAGATTCCCTCTCTCTCTCTGTTAGGGCTTCACCGGCGCGTCAGATTCTCCCTGGCGGGTTCCAGGACTACTTAGAGCCTGAAACTTCCGAAATTGATGGAACTCGGGGACTCTTGCCAACAGATGGGCCCAAAAAAAATTATTGGGTGTTCCTTGGGCCAAAACTAACACAAACAATCAATTGGTTCCACTTTGCTACCCCTTTCTGGCTGACTTAGAGGGTCCAATACGGTAGTTTCGTCTTTTTCCTAGCGAGGCTATGGTTTCTCCAGAGAGGGGCCTCCGGATCGTATGAAAGCCACCAAATCCCACGGTATGCCATAACTTGTGTGTTAGAGTGTGGCATGGTTATTGGATTCCTTCAATCCCTGTGTTATCGCTTCGCCGGCGTCAGATTCTCTTTCCCGGGTTCTTGGACTACTCAGAGCCCAAAACTCTCGGATCTCACGAAACAGGAGGAATCTTGCGAAGAGGTGGGACCTAACATTTTATTGGGTGTTACTTGGGCCTAACCTAACACAACCAATCAACTAGTTACACTTTGCAACCCCCTTTCGGCTCACGTAGACGTGCCAAATAGGCAGTTCCGTCCTGTTTCAACAACAGGCCTAGGGTTTCTCCGGAGAGGGGCGGCTCTAGAGCGTTTGAATCCCACACAAGGCTAGGTTATGACATACCATGTGTGTTATAGTGTGGCATGGGTATTGTATGATAAATTTTTCCTCGCTCTCTGTATTAGGACGGGTTTCATCGGCGTCAGATTCTCTCTAGCGGGTTCCAGGACTACTTAGAACCTTAAACTCACGGATCTGACAAAACTGGGGGAATCTATCCAAGAGTTAGGACCTAAAATATTCTTGGGTGTTACATGGGCCTAACATAACACAACAAAGCAATTTTTTCTGCTTTGATACCCCCTTATGGCTCACGTAGAGGGGCCAAAATGATAATTCCATCTTTTCCCCAATGGGGCTATGGTTTCCCTAGAGAGGGGAATCCGGATCATCTAAATGCCACGAAATCCCATGTTATGTCATACCGTGTGTGTTAGAGTGTGTCATGGGTCTTGTATTCTCAAGATTCACTCGCTCTCTCTGTGTTAGGGATTCACCGGAATCAGATTCTCTCTGGCGGGTTCTAGGACTACTTACAGCCCGAAACTCCCGGATCTGACGGAAAGGGGGGAAACTTTCCAAGAGGTGGGCCCTAACATTTTCTTGGGTGTTCCTTGGGACTAAACTAATACAAACAAATAGTTGGTTCCACTTGGCTACCCCCTTCCGCCTCACGTACAGGGCCCAGAACGGTAGTTTCGTCTTTTACCCCAGCGGGGTTATGGTTTCTCCGGAGAGGGGCCTCCAGATCGTATGAATGTCACCAAATCCCATGGTATTCCATACCATGTGTATTATAGTGTGTCGTGGGTATTGTATGCCCAAGATTCTCTCTCTCTGTGTGGGCTTCACCGGCGTCACATTCTCTCTCGCGGGATTCGGGACTACTTAGAGCCCGAAACTCCCAGAATTGACGGAACTCGGGGAATCTTTCCAAGAGGTGGGCCCTAACATTTTCTTGGGTGTTCCTTGGGCCTAAATTAATACAACCAAGAAGTTGGTTCTACTTTGCTACCCCCTTCCGCCTAACGTAGAGGGGCCAGAACGGCAGTTCCGTATTTTTTCCCAACGGGGCTATGGTTTCTCCGGAGAGGGGCCTCCAGATCGTCTGAATGCCACCAAATCCGATGGTATGCCATACCATGTGTTTTATAGTGTGTAATGGGTCTTGGATGACCAAGATTCCCTCTCTCTCTGTTAGGGCTTCACCGGCGTCGGATTCTCTCTAGCTTGTTCGAGGACTACTTAGAGCCCGAAGCTCCCGAAACTGACGGAACTCGGAGAATCTTGCCAACAGGTGGTCCCAACCATTGTCTTGGGTGTTCCTTGGTACTAACCTAACACAAAAAATACATTGGTTCCACTTTACTACCCCTTTCCGGCTCACGTAGCGTGGCCAGAACGGCGGTTCCGTCTTTTTCCACATCGGGGCTATGGTTTTCCCGGAGAGGGGGCTCCGGATCTACTGAATGCCACAAAATCCCATGTTATGCCATACCATGTTCGTTATAGTGTGTCATAGGTCTTGGATGGCCAATATTCCATCGCTCTCTGTGTTAATGCTTCACCGGCGTTGGATTCTCTCTCCGTGTCCCAGGATTACTTAGAGCCCGAAACTTTCGAACCTGACGGAACAGGGAGAATCTTGCCAAACAGTGGGCCAACCATTGTCTTGGGTATTCCTTGGGACTAACCTAACACAACCAATCAATTGGTTCCACTTTGCTACCACCTTCCGGCTCACGTAGAGGGGCCAGAACGGCAGTTCCATCTTTTTCCCATCAGGGCAATGGTTTCTCCGGAGAGGGGGGGTCCGGATCGTTTGAATGACACCAAATCCCATGGTATGTCATACCATGTGTGTTATAGTGTGACATGGGTCTTGGATTCCCAACATTCCCTCTCTCCCAGTGTTAGGGTTTCACCAGCGTCGAATTCTCTCTGGCGGGTTTGAGGACTACTTAGAGCCCGAAACTCCCGGATCTGACGGAACTAGGGAAATCTTGCCAAGAGGTAGGACCTACAATTGTCTTGGGTGTTCATTGGGCCTAACATAACACAACCAGTCCACTTTTCTACCCCTTCCGGCTCACGTAGAGGGGCCAGATAGCGAAAGACTCGCCCACCTTCCCAGTGGGGCTTTGGTTTCTCCGGCGAGGGGGCTCCGGATCATCCTTATGCAACCAAATCCTAGCGTATGCCGTACCATGTGTGTTAGAGTGTTTCATGGATCTTGGATTCCCAATTCCCTCGCTCTCTGTGTTAGGGCGCGCTTCACTGGCGTCAGATTCTCTCCGCATGTTCGAGGACTACTTAGAGCCCGAAACTCCCGGATCTGACGGAACTGGGGAAATCTTGCCAAGAGGTGGGCGCTAACATTTTCTTGGGTGTTCATTGTGCCAACCTAACAAAACCAAGAAATTGGTTCCAATTTTCTACCCCCTTCTGGCTCACATAGAGGGGCCAGAACGGCAGTTCCGTCTTTCCCCCCATCAGGGCTATGGTTTTTTCGGTGGGGGGGGGGGTAATCTGGATCGTCTGACTGCCACAAAATCCTATGGTATGCTATACCATGTGTGGTAGAGTGTGGCATGGGTCTTGGACGCCCAAGATTCCCTCATTGTCTTTGTTATGTCTTCACCGGCGTCAGATTCTGTCTGGCGGGTTCGAGCACTATACTGAGAGCCCGAAATTCCAGGATATGACAGAACGGGGGAAATATTGCCAAGAGGTGGGACCTACCATTGTCTTGGGTGTTCCTTGGTCCTAACTTAACAGAACCGAGCAATTAGTTCAAATTTGCTACCCCTTCCTGCTCATGTAGAGGGTCCAGAACGACATTTCCGTCCTTTTTGTCCTGCGGGCATAGGGTTTCTCCGGAGAGGGGCTCAAGAGCGTCGTAATCCCACCCAAGCCTAGGGTATTACATACCATGTGTGTTAGAGTGTGGCATGGGTGAACAAATTAATGTTTTGCAAGTGTGGGATTTGGAGTGTTGGAATCCTACGTAAGCCATGGTGGAGCCCTAATAATATACTTATAAATGTGTGGTGATAGGAGGGGAGGGCCAATATCCTACTCATAAGCGTGACTTGTTTCACCGACATCGCATAGGAAGGTTATGCATTACCTAGGAGGAACTATCGATGCCCCCCTTCAGGCGAACTGGAGGGAATCTTGTTACAAGTAGATCTAGATTTGGGTTATCCATGAAACTATGGCCTAACTTAACAGAACCAAGAAAAAAAGAACAGTGGTCTACCCCCTTCCGACACAGTTAATAGGTGTAGACAAAAAATTTGACTAGCAACCAACAGCTAGCAATGTTTAAGCCACTGATGTCTACACACACTTCTATTCTTGTAGACAGTGTTGGGCCTCCAAGTGCAGAGGTTTATATAACAGCAGCAAGTTTCCCTTAAGTGGATCACCCAGCGTTTATCGAGCTCAGGGAGGTAGAGGTCAAAGATATCCCTCTCAAGCAACCCTGCAATCAAGATAGAAGTCTCTTGTGTCCCCAACACACCTAATACAATTGTCAGTTGTATAGGTGCACTAGTTCGGCGAAGAGAGAGTAAAATGCAAGTAACATGGATGATAATAAGTGATAATAGCAATCTGCAATAAATATGACAGCAAGCAAACAAGTAGCAGAACAAGCAGAAAACAGTGTTTCAATGCTTGGAAATAAGGCCTAGGGCTCCTACTTTCACTAGCTGACACTCTCAACAATAATCACATAAATGAATAACTACATATCTTCTCTAACTATGATACTCTCAACCCTCTCCGGTTGGATAACGAACACTAATCATTGTGTAGGGCTGCAAAAAGCATTCCTTAAAGTAAGAATTCACATGCCTAGTTAACCCCATGCTGTCACTATGAGCACCCTAGAAGGTACTAGACAAACACCACAATTCATAGAGGAGACACACACGATTTGCACACTGTCACCTTCACACCACGATACAAGGTGACTCCATAGTTCATATTAATAAAACACTTGAGTAGCAAAATATGAAGAGTATCATCTACGAATTCAAATAGATTACAAAGCTCACGATCACATATAGGTCACACCATGGGAGAGAGATGAACCACATAGATACTGGTAGAGCCCTTAGCCCCGGGGGAGAACTACTCCCTCCTCATCATAGGAGACAACAACAACAATGGAGATGGCGGTGGAGTCGATGGAGACGGTTTCCGGGGGCACTTCCCCATCCCGGCAGGGTGCCATAACCGAGATATGTCCCCTAAAACTTTTCGGTGGAGACGGCAGAGCTACGGATGTATTTTGCGGAAAAGGTAGACCTTTTTAGGGTTTTCCCTCGGAGGAGTATAAATAGGAGAAAGGGCGATGCCGGGGGGTGGCCAGGGGGCCCACTCCCCTAGGTGGCACGACCAGGAGGACCCGCGCAACCCCATGGTGTCGCCACCCTGTGGCCCTCTTTTGAGGCTTTCGAATTTTCCAATTACGAGAATATTTCCAGAACAACTTTTTTGAAACTAAAAACAGGGAACTGTCTCTGTGGCATCTTCTTAATAGGTTAGTCCCAGAAAACGTGTAAAAAATGCTATAAATAAGGAAGAAAACATGTAGAAATTTGCATAATATCATCATTGAGCATCAGAAATTATAGATATGTTGGATAGGTATCAGCCACCAATCAACATGTAGTAGTATTCCACATAATTGACCCTTTCCAGAATTTTAGGTAAAATATTTTCGGGGTTTATTCACAATCTTTAGTACTAAATAACTGCATAAATGCTCAATTTTTGTAAGCCATCCATCAGGATCGGACGGCTAGCAAAGTTTCCCGCAATTCCGCCAAAATTTCGCGTTGTTCCGAAAAAATCGCGCCAGGACAGCCCGCCCAATTTTTTTCGTGCAAGGATATTTTACTTCTCATCCCTCCCGCACACAACTGGCAACCTTTAGCCTGGAGAGAATTTCTGTAATCGTTCAGAAACCCTGCCTAAATCCCCTCGATCGGCCCTCTCGCCGACAGAGAAATCCACTACTTCGAAAAATCCACTCCCCCTTGTCCTCCCAAATAGATCATCTAATCCCCCGGTCTCACACCTTACCGTATAGCTCGCTTGCCAGAACTCCCTTGTCGCCGTCGAGATCGCCCTCCAGATCTGCCACATCACCGGCCTTTTCGCCGTCCGGATTTGCCACCTCGCCGTTGTGCTCGCCTGTCTGCCACATCGTCCCCAACCTCGCCGTACATTATCTTCCACCTCGCCGTTGTGCGCGCCGGTGAGCCACCTCGACGCCGTGTTTGCCGGTCACCCACCTCACCACCGACCTTGTCGTACGTCCATATTCGCCACCTCGTCTCCAACATGGTCGCAACATAACCGTCAATGTCTGCAAGCACGCTAAAACAAGTGGAGATTGAAGGCAAGAAATGCCGCAACACAGAAGACCCTAAAGCCGCAGACAACTATTCTTTCTAAATTGCTTGTCAATTTAATTGTATATTTGATGCTAACTTATTATCCTGCTTATGTTCAGTGCAGTTAATCTTTCTAAATTGGCTGTCTCTTTAATTGTATATTCGATGCTTCATTATTATCCTAATTATACTGCTAATGTTTCTTGCAATAAATGTCTCTAAATCGTTTGTTTTAATGGAAGCAGGAAGGGGGGCCTTCTTGCTTGGTAAAACTCTGCTCATTTGCAGAAATCTAGCTTGTATACAACGTATTAGGTTTAAGGTCACTTTACTTGTGATCCTATCAGTCTTAGTTAGGACCAAAACTTATATTACATGCAATGTACCGTTCTTACTAGATGAGTGCCTTAATTTTTGATGTCATATTAGGTTCTTATGAAGTGTTATATTTGTACTTTAGTTTGAGCTTTTAGTCATGTTAGGATTGCCACTACACCCCATTGAAGAAGAGCGTGCCAGAACTATCATGGCAAACAATGCAAAGATGCATGAACTGGGCGTAAAGCCAACAAGTTTTCTTTCATGTCCTACTCTACTACCCCCCCCCCCCCCCCCCCCCGCCGCCAAAAAAAAACAAGACCAAGAAGCAACACTTTGGTTTTAGTATATGCCTGTGTATGCTCTTGAAGAGGAATCAGATGCCACTAAAGGAGTCGTGTCATATCAATCACAATCTAGCATGGACAATGAGCTACAGGTTATTCCCTAACCCGGTAGCTCAACATTCTTTCATGATATCGCAACAACTAGGGTGCAGCTTTCTTATCTTCTGTTGAACTGTTTGATCAATGTGGCGCCATATATTTTGTGCTACTTCCTTTATTCCATACTATAAGACGTTTGGGCAAGCTAATTAAGGCCCTGAAATCCTATTATAGTAATTAAGGTTGTCGTTGTCATTTCAACATGGTTTCCATCTATCTTCCTCACATGCTCGACACCTGCTATTCCATTTATTGTTCTCATATGCTAGTTCATTACACACAAAGTTGGTTGATTATAATCTGCTAGTTTTCATCTATTTCTTGACATGCTTGTTATCTGCTATTTTCATCTATCTTCCTCACATGCTTGACACCTGCTGTTTCAGCTATGCTTCTCATCTGCTAGTTCATAACACACACCGTTGTTTGACTATAATATGCTAGTTTTCATCAATTTTTTGTACATGCTTATCATCTGCTAGTTTCATCTATGTGTTGTACATTCTTGTCATCTGTTATTTTCATCTATTTTCTTTGCATGCTTGATAGGAAAGCAAGAAAAGGGCGATGTCTCGATTTGCTTCAGAGGTTGAGGACGAGGATGATAGTGAAGTTGTCATGCTGAAGAGTGGAAATCAAACTTTCTCAAAGAAGGCCCGTGTAGAATCAAGTCTTTCAAAGTCTAAGCCTGAACCGCAACTTGATGTGAATGTGCGCTGAACAATTGCTGATATGAGGATGGCGAAAGCAGAATCCGAGCAACCGAGGCTAAAGTTTGTAGTTGATATAGAAGACATTCAGAAGCAACAAGCTGCGCTAAAGAAATCTCAACTAGAAGGAGTTGCCCTACTTGAGATTCTGGCTAAGCAGATGTGCGGTCCTTGAAACTGTGGTTCTGTATGTTGGTTTGATATTTTGTGAGAAAAACTAATTATTTGATGCCTGTTATGTGGTTTGATTTTCGGCCTGTGTGCAATTGGCAATTATAACGATGATGTAACCACCGTAGCACCAAAACCGACATCGTAGCAACGTAACCTAAAAGTCCAACAAGGAAAATACCGACACGTGGCGATGCGTGCCTAGCCCACGTGTCCTACTATGAGTGGACGATTAGACGACGTAAAAATACGCACGGCAATAACATGACCCAAATCCGAGACGGGAAAAAATGTCATGGAAAATATATTGCGTGGCACCATTTGGTTGGTGCACGTGCAACGAGTTTAGCGACGGAAATAAACGTCGCTGGGTAGCCCGCGACGAGCAGATTTGATCCCAAAAGAAGGCGACGTGGTGCTATTTTGTTTCCATGTGGCGTATTTTGATTTGTCCACATGGTTTCACCTGATAGGTCGAGACTCGCGACGGAATAAAACGTCGCTGGGTAGCCCGGGACAAACAGATTCCGTCCCAGAAGAAGGCAACATGGCACCATTTATTTTCCACATGTGGCCTCTTTCCATTGGGCCACATGGTTTTGCCTCATTGGTCAAGACTCGTGACATAAAAAAGCATTCCAATGTTTGCCACGTCGGCTAATTACGAGAACGGCCGTTAGAAACTCGTTTGCCACGTTTTGCCTCGTAGCGACGAAATAAAAACGTTAATGCTCATTGGGCCGAATCCGTACGGCCCAACTGGTGGCGACGATTTGGTGAACATTGCGGATAGTCGTAATGGTTTTAGGTTCATATAAACGTCGTAGACTCGGCCTTGATAGTCAATCTGATATGTTTTCATTCCATCGCGCAAAACGTACTTGATTGCCCTTAGCGACAGTTTGGAGCCCATCTGCAACGTTATTGAAACGTCCCAGACCGCGCGGAATTTGGTAGTGGTTGCTGCTCGGCGATAGCTGTATCTGATAAGGTGTACGTGTTGGAACGCGTAGAGATAAACGAAAACTTTTTCTACGCGGTACTTCTAAGATTTAGCCGAGGTAGAAGGCCACGAGGATTACCACTAGACGCGCAGGTAGGGATTATCAATGCAGCGCGTTGATGCAGTGTAGTCCCACGATCCGATCCAGCCGCTCCAATCTCGCGGTCGTCGAAGTGTTGAACGTACAACACCTCTGCCGGTATCGACACGTACGAGGAGCAGCCCCGACGGCGGAATTCTAGGTCCAGTGCGACGGCTGGACTGAGTGGGGCTAGGGTTTCCAACGCATGGGAGTGGAATAACGAGCCCGCTGGGCAACATGCGCCCCTCTTTATATACCGAGTGGAAGTGGGCTTCATAACACTTGTGGCCCATTCCCTCTGTGAGTCCGACTCATAAACTCAGTCCATTTCCGGTTCGGGGCCAACCCGACCAATACATTTGCTCCCACTCTTAAGTGTGCGACCCTGCAGGCTCATGGGGACTTGGATACGATTGGAGTCCGACTCGCAATCAATCAAACGGTAGCGGCTCCTAGCAGAACGTGCCGACTCCCAAGTCCCATTATCATGACGACATACCTTCCAATGTGACTTTCATCTTAGCCCTTTTCCCTCACGATATACCTTGTCGAACTATAGGCGAATTATCGTCATCCCTTAATAGCTCAACTCTCTTCGCGGTCCGTGATATATGATTCATCTGACTAACTCTCAGTCAACAGACTCAATTAACACTTAACCGAGCCGCACATGGCCATGCTTCCGAAATCATATCACTCCAGAGGGCCCATAGAATATCTCTCCATTCGGAGAGGCAAAATCCCATCTTGATTATCCACATCACGCAGCTTGCTTCTCATTCGACCCGAACTCGGCATTTATGACTGCCTTTTCATGGAACATCGTTTGATAGAACCTAAGTCGGTGATCCACAACTCGGATTGTGCGACAACCTCAGGTCTAAGGATTACATTGATTGAGACATGCAAATGACGACTTACTCGTTGCATCTCAATATGGGTCAATCCGACTTGCTAAACTCTTTAGCCAAGTCTGTGAACGTTGGAATGGCATCGCCATGCCCATGACAAGTGGAACCGAGTAATCAGCCAACACTCACATCAGTATAGGGTGTGTGTCGAGCACAACCTTAATGACCAAGGATAATTTAGTATGAACAACATGAATACATAGTTCCACAAACTAATCACATATTCAATGACATGTATCATATGTTCAAAACAAGGACGACTTAATAACTTTATGAATACACTGAGAATTACATCATACATGATTTCCTCTAGGGCATATTCCCAACAGTATGTACCTTGTATGTTTATTTGAGTCATTTAAGGTGTGTTAAGGTGTGTACCATGTAACTTTGTATGTTAGTTTAGTAATTTAAGGTGTGTTAAGGTGTGTACCTTGTAACCTTGTAAAATATATGTCATGCATATGCAGTCGAAGATTTGTTGATGCTGGTTTGGCATAGCCCCCGTGTGTTGGGGGCGTGACCGTTGTTTAGCATGTAAAAGAAAAAGGAAAAATAAAAGTGTGAATAGGTATTCTTTGTTGCTATGGTTGAGAAACCATGTTTGTATTGCGATGCCTGAGAAGCCATGTATTGGTCCAATTGCCAAAGCATACGGGATCACACTCATCCGACTTCGCTCATCACACTACAAGAAATATGTTGATACATGACCCTCAATTTTTGTCACTAGAAGGTCACGTAGTTTCATTCATGACCCCTTTTTGACCAAAAATGAAAAGTCACATACCGAGCGTCTTATTTGATCGTCAATGACTAATTGAATGGAATTGTCATAGACTCTATGAGCCAATCAGAGGGGTCATAACTCTATGACCAATTGATTTGGTCATGTGATATTCTGCCATAGACACGTCAGATCCTACGTGGACAATCCTACGTGGCAAAACTATGACCAACTGAGTGGGTCATGGAAGAGATTCAGCCCAGTCCATGCAGCTCCTCCATACGGGCCAGGCCCAATAATTAAGCCTATTTCTAAGACTTTTCCTATCCTGGGCCTTCGTTTTTACAAGATTTGATAGTTTTTATTGTTTATTTGGGCCATGTCATTCTCGGTCCACGATCGTTTGGGCCATAGCCTTTTCAGAGCCCAAATACTATATGGTCCACTAAAGGTTTTGGTCTTATTAATTTACAGATTTCATTTTTTTTCACATTTCTACAGCAAACAATCAATAATTCTATCAGAAAATGTGAAATCCAGAAATGATTTGATCAAATATTCACAACAGTAGATACAAATCCGCATCAACAGAGCAGGAACAAGTCTAATTACAATAGATCCAACAAGGTACATACATCAGAACAGATACATAGGCACCAAAACGTGGTGGCTACATTATCTAAACTGTGGCTTCATCTAATCTTCTGTCAACGAGGCAGCTGCCTCAACACCGGATATTGCACCCTGACAAGATGGATGTCACAGCAGCAGCAGCCTCAACAACAAATATTGCAACCTGACAAATTTTCAGAGTTGTTGCATCAATAAAAAATACTTGTGTAACGATAAATGAAATTCCTTATGTGAAAAAAATTCTAAAAGAGCTACAGAGAGTGCATATTTGTGTTTCTACTATCACAAACATAAATATCTATAAAGGAATGTAATTTCCAATAGAGCAAACTAATATGCTTATCAATGTAAGCTGACAACAGATGGAAGGTACAATTTGCAGAATCTACCTATCAGTTGCAAGATGGTTATTTGCAACTAACCTAAGTATTATTTGTGCACCATGTATCGATGATACTTTAATCATAATGTATGATACAATGTCATGATGGGATGAATTGCTACCTGGCATTTGGAGTTTGTTAAACAAGCTTCTTCAAGCACGTAACTCCCACAAGTTACCACACTAGTTCCTTCAGGTCTGCATGAGCAAGAGCAAGGTGGGGGTTAGTAGGCATGAAGGATGCCGCTGATGCGAGTCAAGCTAAGTAAAATATCAATGGCATAACAGATTCAAGCCCAGCTTGAGTAAATAACATGCATGATATTCATAAAATACAAATCTGGTTTTAGAGTGATATGGACATGAACAGGTCTACAAACTCTGAGCCTGACCCTGCTAGTTTCGAGGTTCTGCACATAAGCCTGTGAAAAAAAAAGGAAACGACACTCAAAAGGCAGTCTTACAAAGAAGTGATGAGATAATAATCACTTAATCAGAGTCAAGTTTTTGGATGTGTCTTTCATGCACCTTTTTCCTCAGCCTGCTCTTCTTTGCAGCCTCCCTGTTCTGCGCTGATCGCCTCTCGGTCTGCAAAACCACATTGTTGGATATTGTTGTCCAGATCAATTTGAAGGGAATAATAGGAACATTGAACAATAAAACTATGCACCACATCCAGGAACAGTAGGCACAACCATAACTTTGACTGAATTTTAACCAAAGTGACCAGATCAGTTAGAAGGAAGGTTGAGTGAGGACTTACCTTCAAATTTATAGCAAACAAGATGAGTGACTACGCCTCCTAACAAAGGCTTGGAGAATTGTGCGCCCATCAAAGAGACCATTTTCTGCATTAAAAACGAAAAGGGAACACAGTCCACTGTAAGTCGATATATATAACTAGTGAACCACAAAAATCAAAAAACTGAACTACATTTCTACATCTCAAGTACCACTAACAAATTCCACACAAAATTACGGGTACTCGGGCATCAGCATAATGACAAGTGAACAAATTATTATCAGGTCTACATATATGATACCATGTGATAGGTACAAAACAAATAGGGACTATGTGCTGCAGAGAAGAAGTAAAGTGAATTCGTAGGTTTGTGCATTTGGCCAGATGAATTCAAGACCAGCAAAAAAAATCACCATCTAAAGCAATCAATCTACTCCTTGAATGCTAGAAATCAGATTGATAACATGTGGATTACATCAGGCTACTGTATTACTGTTCTATAATTAAGTGTGATAGGGTTCTTTGGGACTGAGCTGACCCAACAAGAAAGCAAAGAGGACAAATTTACACTCACTTCTGAAACATATGCGCTCAGTGTTTACATGCTGTAGTAACTGTAACTTAAACTGGTACTGCATTAACTAGAATTCAGAAAGATACAACACAAATGTGACCAAAACAGGACATGTAAAAGCAATGGCCTCCTTCAACAGATGTGAGGTTCATGAGCACACATGGTTCCAGGGCTAGAGAAGGGAAAGAATCAATCGTCTCCGCATGGCCGTGATCTGCAGAATCAATCGCTTATGAGCAAGATTCATGAATCGAGGATGAGCAGGGAGATATCCATGAATCAAAGAGGAGCAGGGAGAGATCCATGAATCACATACCATCGTGGCGTCGGAGACGTTGCCAGCGGCAGCGCGAGACCCTCCGTGTCGTCCTACTTGTAAGCCCCCTTCCTGTTGTCGGGTAAGGACGAGGTACAATCGATGAAAAAATCCCTGAAGGCACAGGTGAAGCTAATACTGAGGTTAATTAACGCCACAGGAAGCCCCGAGCGGAGCTGGGAGAGAGACTAGAGAGAAACGATGGGTGTATGTGTTCGATTGCGAGGTGGTACCTATTATGATCTGCTCCCGGCGGATGCAGATCTCCCCGGGCAGGTTCCGGCCGAGGGACGAGCCGGTGTCGGGGTCGACGATCTTCAGCCCCGCGTTGCGCACCACCGTGTCGCACGACCCGGACTTGACCTTGAACGGCTCCTTGGCAAACGGCTGGCACATCCCCAGCACCGTCCCGGCCTCAGTCTCCTGCCACCAAGCCCAGCGCTGGAGCAACCTCGGCCGTCCTGGACGGCCGCGTCGTCTTCATCGTCACAAAGGGCCGCGGCCTCGTCGTCGTCGTTGCTGTAGTGGATCGATGGGATGATAGGCGGTGGCGCCTCTCTCTACGATGAGGCTTAGGCGAGATGGCGAGGGAGGCGGCGGTCTTCAGCGTTGTCAATGCGGGGGAGCTCGTCGTCGGAGCTCGCCTTCGGCCCGGCAGCAAGCGAGATGGCGAGGGAGGCGGCGTTCATCAGCGTTGACGGATTGTCCCGGTATCGGGAAGAGGTGTGGTTTGCGACGGAGGCGAGGGCTTGTTCATGGGGGAGAAGGCGACGATGGACACGATAGGCGTACGCGGGGTGGAGCGGCGGCTCGGGGGAACGAGATCTGGGAAGAAAAAAAAAAGGGAGAGGAGCGGCTCAGGGAAGAGGGGATCGAGATCTGGGGGAGGAGAGGAGCGGCGGCTTGGGTTTCGGAAATATCTGGCGGCCCGAGTTGTTAATTTTAGGTTTGGGCGGGCCACCAAAAATTTCACCTAAAAACTAGAGGGAAAGTGGGTTGCACCCTCTAAAATATAGTTGGATGCCTCTAAATTTTTTGACTCCCGTGTCATGCTGTGACAAATGGTTTTTTTTTTCTGGAGATGAAATTTCAAGCCGGTCACAGATAAAACTGGCGGCCTCACGACCACATCGTGGTGGGAGACGAAGGGAGGGGCTAAGTGGGAGTGGTATTATCGGAGGGCCACGAGCTGGTAATGCTACGCAAATGGTTTTTTTTTATGGAGCACATACACAAAATATGACATAAAATTGTACAAAGTAAAATTATAAAGCTATTATACCATATTTGGTCTACAAATAACAAAATTTGATCCTCTAAAAAGATTCATATACACCTCTTTAGAAAAAGACAAATTCCTCCTGATTCTGCTGAAATCGGGCCAAAATTGAACTACAAGTGCCTCGTATTTTTCTCTTTATTTTTTGAAAAAATATTTTTAGGTAAAAAAGTACCCATTTCAACATAGATACACCAAGAGTTCATCAAGATTCAACCCCTAGATACTAACGGTCATGTCCCCCGTTTTGACCGTTTTCCAAAAGCGGCTTCGAAAATTCCAGAAAATTCAAAAAAACTCGAAATGATGCAAGACCTTCGCGTGGTGTTGTTATATATGTCCTAGTATCCACCAAAAATAATATACTTGTAATACGACAATTTGGTGGAAAATGTGTTCACAGAAATGAGCTATCTCGTACGAAGATTCATGGCTTTCGGGTGAAATGACGGATGTTTTGGCCACATCCATGGCGTAGTTTGTTTAAATGTGACAATATTCCACACAAAGATGCATATTGGAACACCTAAAAAAGTTCATGAAGAAAGTTTTATTTTTCGTTGAATAAAAACACCATTTTCCATTCCCGGAGTGTCAAAACCGGGTTTTTTTGTGAAGCACATACACAAAATATGTTGCAAAAACCTACAAAGTAAAATTCTAAATATATTATGTCATATTTCATCTAAAAATAACAAACTTAATACCTCTCAATAGGTCAAAATACACCTCCTTTGAAAAAGACAAATTTCTGCCGATTCCGCTGAAACCGGGCAAAATTTGAACTACAGGTGCCTCATAGTTTCCTCATGATTTTTTGTACAAAAAAATTTTAGGTACCCAAGTACCTATTTCAACAGAGAGACACCAAGAGTTCATTAAGATTCAGCACCTAGGTACGAACGGTCATGCCCCCCGTTTTGACCGTTTCCTGAAACCGGCTTAGAAAATTCCAGAAAATTCAAAAAAACTCAAAACGATGCCTTCGTGTGGTGTTGTTATATATGTACTACTATCCACCAAAAATAATAAACTTGGAATACATCAATTTGGTGGAAAATGTGTTCGAATAAATGAGCTATCTCGTACGAAGATTCATGGCTTTCGGGCCAAATGACGGATGTTTCGGCCACATCCATGGCATAGTTTGTTTAAATGTGACCATATTCCACACAAAGATGCATATTGGAACAACTAACAAAGTTCACGAAGAAAGTTTTATTTTTCGTTGAATAAAAACACCATTTTCCATTCCCGGAGTGTCAAAACCGGGGTTTTTTGTGAAGCACATACACAAAATATGTTGCAAAAATGTACAAAGTAAAATTCTAAATATATTATGTCATATTTGATCTACAAATAACAAACTTACTACTTCTCAATAGCTCAAAATACACGTCCTTTGAAAAAGACAAATTTTTGCCGATTCAGCTGAAACCGGGAAAAATTTGAACTACAGGTGCCTCATAGTTTGCTCATGATTTTTTTGTAAAAATCATTTTTAGGTACCCAATTACAAATTTCAACAGAGATACACCAAGAGTTCATCAAGATTCAGCACCTAGGTACGAACGGGCATGCCCCCTGTTTTTAGCGTTTCCCGAAACCGGCTCAGAAAATTCCAGAAAATTCAAAAAACTCGAAACGATGCAAGACCTTCGCGTGGTGTTGTTATATATGTCCTATTATCCACCGAAAATAATAAACTTGAAATACGACAATTTGGTGGAAAATGTGTTCACAGAAATGAGCTATCTCGTACGAAGATTCATGGCTTTCGGGCCAAATGACGGATGTTTTGGCCACATCCATGGCATAGTTTGTTTAACTGTGACTATATTCCACACAAAGATGAATATTGTAACAACTAAAAAAGTTCACGAAGAAAGTTTTATTTTTCGTTGAATAAAAACACCATTTTTCGTTCCCGGAGTGTCAAAACCAGGTTTTTTTGTGAAGCAAATACACAAAATATGTTGCAAAAATGTACAAAGTAAAATTCTAAATATATTATGTCATATTTGATCTAAAAATAACAAACTTACTACTTCTCAATAGCTCAAAATACACCTCCTTTGAAAAGGACAAATTTCTGCCAATTCAGGTGAAACCGGGCAAAATTTGAACTACAGGTACCTCATAGTTTGCTCATGATTTTTTGTAAAAATCATTTTTAGGTACCCAAGTACCTATTTCAACAGAGATACACCAAGAGTTCATCAAGATTCATCACCTAGGTACGAACGGTCATGCCCCCCGTTTTAACCGTTTCCCGAAACCGGCTTAGAAAATTCCAGAAAATTCAAAAAAACTCAAAACGATGCAAGACCTTCGCGTGGTGTTGTTATATATGTCCTTGTATCCACCAAAAATAATAAACTTGGAATACGACAATTTGGTGGAAAATGTGTTCACAGAAATGAGCTATCTCGTACGAAGATTCATGGCTTTCGGGCCAAATGACAGATGTTTTGGCCACATCCATGGCATAGTTTGTTTAAATGTGACCATATTCCACACAAAGATGCATATTGGAACAACTAACAAAGTTCACGAAGAAAGTTTTATTTTTCGTTGAATAAAAACACCATTTTCCATTCCCCGAGTGTCAAAACCGGGTTTTTTTTGTGAAGCACATACACAAAATATGTTGCAAAAATGTACAAAGTAAAATTCTAAATATATTATGTCATATTTGATCTACAAATAACAAACTTACTACCTCTCGATAGCTCAAAATACACCTCCTTTGAAAAAGACAAATTTCTGCCGATTCAGCTGAAACAGGGCCAAATTTGAACTACAGGTGCCTCATAGTTTTCTCATGATTTTTTGTAAAAATCATTTTTAGGTACCCAAGTACCTATTTCAACAGAGATACACCAAGATTTCATCAAGATTCAGCACCTAGGTACGAAGGGTCATGCCCCCCGTTTTGACCGTTTCCCGAAACCGGCTTAGAAAATTCGTCTAAACATTCCGAATTTAAATTATTCAAACATGCCCCCCGTTTTGACCCCTTCACGACAAGTCGTGCTTTATAGACGTAAATATTTCCTTCCATATCAGTTTTCTTCTTAAAAACCCATTTGTATTCGACGGGTCTTGCACCGTCAGGTAGATCAACCAAATCACAAACTTAGTTTTCATCCATGGACTTTAACTTGGATCTCATAGCTCCAAGCCATGACTCGGGATCAGATCCCACCATAGGGTCCCAATAAGTTGCGGCTCATTACTGCCTAACAGTAAAACATCATGAGCATTTTCTAATCTGGCAGATCTTCGTGGTTCAGGTGCTGTCACCGTCGTAGGTACCACGACTAGCTCAGCCTCGAAGGCACCTAGCTGGTTCCTCTCGAATTTCTTCAAGTTGCACTGTGCTCCCACTGACTCCCCGATTGAGAAACTCTTTCTCAAGGAAGACACCATTCCGAGCGACAAACACTTTGCCCTCTTCCCGATTGTAGAAGTAGTACCCCAAGGTTTCCCTCGGATACCCCACAAAAATGCACTTATCCAACTTGGGTGTGAGCTTGTATGACTGAAGTCGCTTGAGAAATTCTTCACAACCCCGAATTTTAAGAAAATACAAACTTGGCCGTTTGCCAGTCCACATCTCATACGGTGTCTTCTCTACTGACTTTGATGGTACTCTGTTTAGTGTGAACGCTGCAGTTTCTAGGCAATAACCCCAAAATGATAAAGGTAGATCTATCCGACTCATCATTGATCGTACCATGTCCAACAAGGTCCGATTTATCTGTTCCGATAGACCGTTTCTCTGCGGTGTACCCGGCGGAGTGAGTTGAGGAACTATTCCACAACCTTTTAGATGGTCATCAAACTCATGGCTCATGTACTTGCCTCCACGGTCCGACCACAGAAACTTTATTTTCTTGCCGAGCTCATTTTGTACTTCACTATGGAATTCCTTGAATTTCTCAAAGGCTTCCGACTTGTGTTTCATTAAATAGATATATCCATACCTACTCAAATCATCAGTGAAAGTAATGAAGTACTTATAACCACCTCTAGCTATCATACTCATTGGACCACATACATCACTATGTATTAGTTCCAACAAGTCGGACGCCCATTCACAACTCCTTGCAAAAGGTGTCTTAGTCATTTTCCCGAGTAGGCATGATTCACATGTCTCAAACTACTCTAAGTCGAACGAAGTTAGAAGTCCATCATCAGGGAGCTTCTTCATGCGCTTCCAACTTATATGACCAAGCCGACAGTGCCTAAAGTAAGTCTTATTAAGATCATTTGGTTTCAACCTTTTCACATTTATGTTATAGACTGATTCACTATCAAGATTCAAAATAAATAACCCGTTCTGAACGTGTGCAAAGCCATGAAACATATCTTTCAAATATAAAGAACAACCATTATTATTAATATTCGACTCATAACCTTGTCTCATCTAAGATGAGGTAGAAATAATGTTTCTACTAAGAACTGGAACATAATAACAACTATTCAGCTCCGTTAAAAATCCCGAAGGTTAATGAAGTTGCATCGTGCCGACTTCCAACGCAGCGACTCTCGCCTTGTTGCCGACCCGAATATCAACTTCTCCTCTTGCCACACTCCTAGTTCTTACCAGTCCCTGCAACGAGTTGCATATGTGTTAAACTGATCCGGTATCATATACCAAAGAACTGTTAGGTGCATCAGCAAGATAAATGTATATAACATTGCGCACAAGCGTACCTGAGTTGGAAGTCACACCTCCACTCTTGGCTCTGTCAGCCAAATACTTGGTGCAGTTCCTCTTCCAGGGGCCATCCTGCTTGCAATAGAAGCAATTGGCTCCGGCTGTAGGAGATGGCTTATTCTTTGAGTAAGCACTCTGGACAGGGCCATAGGTGCTGCCTCCTGACATATCCTTCTTCTTAGCCTTATTCTGCAGCATCAACACTTGACTCGCGCCTTTCTTAAGGTCAGCCTCCGCCGTTTTGAGCATCCCATGTAATTCAGTGATATTCTTATCCATACCATGCATGTGGTAGTTCGAAATGAACGGACCATACGCACTAGGAAGAGAGTTCACAATTATACTATGCATGTGGTAGTTCATGTACTGTTGGATCTTTCGACTTGTCCGTTTGTTTGGGGGTGTGCTACCGAGGCAAAGATGAGAGTTATCCCCTTCTCTACTCAGAAGGCCTTTGTCTTTTTGGCTAAGAAGTTGGTCCCATTGTCCGAGATAATATTGTGAGGGACGCCGAATTGGTACATGATTGTTTTGAGGAATTAGACTGCGTACTTTGCATGCTGCGATGTTACTGGGACCGCCTCGATCCATTTGGTGAATTTGTCGACTCTGACCAGAAGATGAGTGTATCCTCCGGGTGTTGCCTTCGGTAATGATCCTACCATGTCGAGCCCCCATTGAGCGAATAGCCAGGACAAAGGGATCATGTGGAGCTCTATGGCCAGTGCGTGTGGTTTGGGCGACAAGCATTGACAAGCTTCACACCTCGACCAGTTCCTTCGCGTCTTTGGCTGCTGTTAGCCAGTAAAATCCTGCTCAAAAAGCCTTGGCCAGTATTGCTCTCCAGCTTGCATGGTGCCCACAGTCGCCTTGATGGATGTCTCGTAATAATCCCTTTCCATCTTCCACTAGTAGGAAAAGGCTTATAGCCACCAGCTTAGCGCTGGAGAACACGTTTTTGTGTTGGCTAGTGCTATTACCGCTGGCGAAGCAGCGAGCGTGTTCGCCAGCGCTAAGATAGTACCGCTGGAGAAGCAGCGGGGGTGTTCGCGAGCGCTAACGGTGGGCTCCCCTCCCCCTGCAGCGCAATATAGCGCTGGCAAACCGTGCTACATGTTCGCCAGTGGTAAGTTACCGCTGGCGAACAAGTAGCACGGTTCGCCAGCGCTATTTCGCCTACTACCGCTAGCGAACATTTCTCTTGTTCGCCAGCGGTAAAATTTGAATTTTCAATTTTTTGCTCCACACACACACACACACACACACCCCGTGGAACACCTTTTTTACCTTTCTAACACGGAAACAAAACGGATAGAATGTTCAAAAAAAAATTCCTTTGATATGTCGGTAGGGTGTACTGTCTAGTTGATATAGAAAATTTGAAATACTCCATTTGACCTTTTATGCAAAATTCAAAAATAAAACGTAAAACGGCCATAACTTTTGCATACGACGTCGAAAAACCGCGTTTAATATGTCAAAAAAATTATGAGCAAATTTCCAATCCGACTGCGCTGGCCTTTGGCGTGTGACGATTTTTCAGAATCGGCAAATTCCAAAAGGAAAAACAATTATTTGAGACAGACTAAATTTTCTTACATAATCAAATTAATTAAAAAAATTCAAAATTATAAAAAAATATTAGAAAAGATAATAAGGATTGGATATAAACCGGTTCCAAAGGGTCTGTCCGCTGGGCCCCCTCCCTGCAGCAAATGGCCGCAAGGCCTTTAGGACCGGTTTGTAACACAAACCGGTCCTAAAAGTTTTTGGAACGTTTGCTGCAGGGAGGGGGGCCCAGTGGACAGACCCTTTAGAACCGGTTTGCATCACAAACCGGTTCTAAAGGTTTTCTCATTTTTTGCAGCAACTACGGGGCCTGCTGTCAGACCCTTTAGCACCGGTTTGTGACACAAACCGGTCCTAAAGCCCTCCCCTATATTCCACCCCGAGCTAGCTCAACTCCATTTTTTCCGGCTCGAGCTCAACTCCATTTTTGCTCTCTCCTTCCTCTTGTGAGCTCTAATCCATCCCCATTTTTCTCCAGCATTTGTCAAGATTGTTGGTACCCATCGGTTCTACGGTTAGCATCAACATTCCCTCTTCCGGCATTGCAAGTTTTGCTCGTTTTCTTGCTCATTTCATTTTTGTTGTGCTAGCTAGGTGTTTGATGAAATGCCTAAGATAGAGAGAGTTCATCATTTGTTATGTATACAATTTGATGCAATTTGAGCTCAAATTTAATTATGATTTGTGGTTTTTTTAGTGTCGCGCACCTTGTCCCTTTCTTCACCGCCGTCGATCGCCCCGTCACCGACACAACCTTGGTGAGCCTATTGTTTTTATTTACCAAAACAAATTTTGATTTGTATGATTTACATATTTACTTGTATATAATTTTCTTATTGTGTAAGAATTTTTTATATATATAGCGCCATGGTTTTGATATCTGTCCCCGTTGGCCCTCGTCCAGTCTATGATTCGGATGTGGTATATTATCTTTTATAACTACATATTTTCATTTCCTGATTATATGACAATTAATTGCGCCGACGAACTTGACATAGATATTTTTATCTAGGAGGTAGTGGAACCGGAAATGCCAATCGACCCTATTGTTGAGAAGTTACACTTAGTTGAACAAGAAAATGTTGGAAAAAGGTTGAACAAAACTGAAGAAAGGTTGGAAAAAACTGAAAGAGAGAAGATGACCTTGGAAAAGGTTCTTGCCGGTTTCGTCGATGGTCACAAGAGCGAGATGGACGCAATGCGCCTGAAGATTAGAAAGATTAGAAAATATGCAATTAGTAAAGAGGCTTGGTATCATTATGCCGTCGGGTCAATTGTTACCTTTGTTGCGATTTTGATCGCATTTGTTATTGTTTTTAAATGCATTAATTAGAGAGATTTTTATGGATGGTTTCAGTGTGTATTTTTATGAGAACTATATATGTATGGTCACTACGCTACTTTGGTTTTAACGTGTGATGAACTTTTTGTATTAATTAATTAATTTAGTCATGATGATTTAGCATAATGGTTGTTGATAAGTTTATATAATATAGATGAACCGGCAATGGATGTACAATGATCGACGTTGTCCCGAATTCCTTAATGGCATGCATAATTTTCTCATTGTGGCTGAGAAAAACAGGCAGAATGGATTTATTTTTTGTCCATGTAAAAAATGCCAGAATAAGAGGAATTTCCCTAACTCAAGAACCATACACACCCACCTGTTGCAAGAAGGCTTCATGCCCAGTTATTTTTGTTGGACCAAGCACGGAGAAAGAGGGGTTGTAATGGAAGACAATGAAGAAGAAGAGGATAATCATAATTATCCTATGTTCGGTGAACACGGTGATACTGAAATGGGGGAAGACGAGCCTGAACTTGAGGACATTGTTGATGAGTTTGATGATGATCTTCGTCAGGTCATTCGTAAAGAACAGATAAACTGCGCAAGTGAAAACGAGAGGTTGAAGTTGGAGCGCATGTTAGAAGACCACAAAAAATTGTTGTACCCAAATTGCGAAGATGGCCAGAAAAAGCTGGGCATCACCCTGGAATTGTTGCAATGGAAGGTAGAGAATGGAGTATCTGACAAGGGATTTGAAAAGCTGCTGCAAATAATGAAGAAGATGCTTCCAAGAGATAACGTGCTGCCCTGCAGTACATACGAAGCAAAGAAGGTTGTCTGCCCTCTAGGATTGGAAGTGTATAAGATACATGCATGCATCAATGACTGCATCCTCTACCGCGGTCAGCACGAGATTTTAAATGCCTGCCCGGTATGCGGCGCATTTCGGTATAAGATCAGGTGAGATGACCCTGGTGATGTTGATGGCGACGATCACCCCAGGAAGAGGGTTCCTGCCAAGGTGATGTGGCATGCTCCTATAATACCACGGTTGAAACTTTTGTTCCGAAACAAAGAGCATGCCAAGTTGTTGCGATGGCACAAAGAAGACCGTAAGGAAGACGATATGCTGAGACACCCCGCTGATGGGTCGCAGTGGAGAAACATCGATGATAAGTAGGAGGACTTTGCACGTGACGCAAGAAACTTAAGGTTTGGTCTAAGTACAGATGGCCTGAATCCGTTTGGGGAGCAGAGTAGCAGTCATAGCACCTGGCCCGTGACTCTATGTATCTATAACCTTCCTCCTTGGTTATGCATGAAGCGTAAGTTCATTATGATGCTAGTGCTTATCCCAGGCCCGTCGCAACCTTGCAACAACATTCATGTGTACCTAAGGCCACTGGTTGATGAAATTTTAGAGTTGTGGGCTGACGAAGATGTACGTGTGTGGGACGAGTACAAACAAGAGGAATTTTACCTACGAGGGTTGCTATTTGTAACCATCAATGATTGGCCCGCTCTTAGTATCATCTCAGGACAGTCAAACAAGGGATACAACGCATGCACAAACTGTTTAGGCGAGACTGAAAGTATACATATAGGAAAGAATGTGTACCCGGGGCATCGTCGATTTCTTCCAGACAGGCATCCGGTAAGAAAGAAAGGAAAGCATTTCAAAGGCGAGGCAGATACACGGAGGAAGCCAACCCTCCCTAAAGGTACTGATATATATGACATGGTCAAAGATATAAAAGTAATCTTTGGTAAGGATCCTGGCGCACAATCTGTTCCGAATGACGCCGACAACCACGTAGCCATGTGGAAGAAGAAATCTATATTCTGGGAACTACACTATTGGAAATTCCTAGAGGTTCCCTCTGCGATCGACGTGATGCACGTGACAAAAAATATTTGTGTGAACCTGCTAAAATTATTGGGCATGCATGGGAAGAAGTCGAGAGATACACCAAAAGCACGGCTGCACCACCAACGTATGCACGAAGACGACCTGATGAATCCAGAGAATTTCAAAGGTCCTGCCAGCTACGCTCTTACCAAGGAAGAGAAGGAGGTCTTTTTCCAAGTCCTGAGCAGTATCAAGGTCCCGTCTGGCTACTCGTCGAACATAAAAGGAATACTAAACCTGGAAGAGAAAAAGTTCCAAAACCTAAAGTCTCATGACTGCCACGTGATCATGACCCAGTTACTTCTGATTGCATTGAGGGGGCTTCTGCCAGAAAACGTGCGAGTACCCATTGTGAACCTATGTGCATTCCTCTATGCAATTTCTCACAAGTCAATCGATCCAGCAACTCTACCAAGTTTACCGAAGGACATGGTCCAATGTCTTGTCAGCTTCGAGTTGGTGTTCCCACCAACCTTCTTCAATATTATGACGCACCTCATAGTTCACCTAGTCCAAGAGATTTCCGTTCTCGGTCCTGTATTCTTACACAATATGTTCCCCTTTGAGAGGTTCATGGGAGTCTTGAAGAATTATGTTAAAAACCGTGCTAGGCCAGAAGGAAGCATGGTCAATAGCTATGGAACAGAGGAGGTAATTGAGTTTTGTGTTGACTTTATTCCTGACCTGAACCTGGTCGGTGTTCCTCAGTCGCGCCATGAGGGGAGACTGCGTGGAAAAGGCACGCTAGGAAAGAAATCAACAACATGTATGGACGAGCAACCTTTCACTTAAGCACACTACATAGTTCTAGTTAATTCCAGCTTGGCGGCTCCATATATCTAGGAACACAAGGATATTTTACGCTCGGAATACCCGGAGCAACCTGAAGATTTCATTGCTAAAGAACACGCGAAGACTTTCGGCGGTTGGTTGCAAAGACGTCTCATTAATGACAACATTGTTGAAGATGAGCTATACTTGTTGGCCAAGCAACCATCTTCGACTGTATTGACCTTTAAAGGGTACGAGATAAATGGTAACATATTTTACACGGCAGACCAAGATAAAAAGAGCACCAACCAAAACAGTGGCGTCCGGTTTGATGCAAAAGACGACAACGGGCAAAGGGTCACATACTATGGTTACATAGAACAGATATGGGAACTTGACTATGGACCTTCCTTTAAGGTCCCTTTATTCTGGTGCAAATGGTTCAACCTGTCAGGCGTGAAGGTAGACCCGAAGTACGGAATGACAATAGTGGATCAGAAGAATCTTGGGTACGGCAATGATCAATTCGTCCTAGCCAATGATGTGGCTCAGGTTTTCTATGTGAAGGACATGTCTAGCAGACCGAGAAAAAGAAAAGATAAGGAAGCGAATACATCAGACGATGAGCCCAGGCGCCACATAGTTCTTTCAGGGAAAATAAACATCGTGGGAGTCGAGGACAAGACAGACATGTCAGAAGATTACAATAAATTTGATGAAATTCCTCCCTTCAAAGTCAAAGATGATCCAAGCATCCCGTTAAATGATGAAGATACTCCATGGTTACGGCGCAAGAAGAAGAAAGGCAAGAAGAAAAATAGATAGGGGTTGTTGTTGGTGATGTGTAATAATGTATTAAACCTTTTATGTAATTGTGTTGACCATTTTGATAAATATAAAATATTTGACCACTTTCCACTAAATTTGACCATTTTGATAAGTATCATTTTTATTTTTTAAGTGTTAAAATGACACCAACCTTCAGTACCGGTTTCGTTGGGAAACGGATCATCCCTTTATTCCCGGTTGGGGACACAAACCGGGACTAAATGGGTTAGGGTTTCGTTTGGACCAATCAGATAGAATCACACGGATCGTGTGTTTCTTTCTAGCGCTTGTGAGTCGTTGGATCCGGGGTGTGTTTCTTTCGAGCTGTTGTGAGCCGTTGGATCAGGGCTACGGTGTGTTTCTCTCGAGCTGTTGTGAGCCGTTGGATGAGGGTGTTTCTTAACCGTTGGATCAAAACCCTAGCACAACACTTTGTGAGCCAGAGGACACTATATATAGCCCACCTTCATACACCGGTCAGTTCATCGAGAAAAATACAAAACATCCGGATTCGCCATCATACATCCTTCCGTGCATTTGGTATGCATATATGCACCTAGTAGCCACGGTGAGGCTGTATGATGGCGATACCGATTGTTTTGTTCTACACCCCCCTTTAAGGCTTGATACATCATATATTCAGTTCATCGAGCAAATACAAAACATCTGGATTCGCCATCATACGTCCTGCCGTGCATTTGGTATGCATATATGCACCCAGTAGCCACGATAGGGCTGTATGATGGCGATGCCGATTGTTTTGTTCTACACCCCCCTTTAAGGTTTGATACATCATATATTCAGTTCATCGAACAAATACAAAACATCCGGATTCTCCATCATACGTCCTGCCGTGCATTTGGTATGCATATATGTACCCAGTAGCCACGGCAGGGCTGTATGATGGCGATACCGATTGTTTTGTTCTACACTCCCCTTTAAGGTTTGCCCCAAAACACATCAGAGATAATATAATTCACATGATCCATTCAACAAAGTTTGGTACAATAAATTATTACACATCACAATTCTTCCCTTGTGTCTGTCTTGTCCTCCACTCCCACGATGTTTCTTTTCCCCTGAAAGAACAATGTGGCGCTTTGGTCATCGCATGATGTACTGATCGTTTTCTTATCTTTCCGTTTCCTTTGATTTTACAATTTTTTTAGTCTACTTTGATTTTATAAATAAATGTAAAAGAAAACAGAAAAGGGAAACAAAAAAAGAAAAATAAAAGAAGAAACAGGAAAAAGAAAAAGGAAACAAAAAAATATCTTTATATTTTAAAATTAGTTTGATAAATATCTTATTTTTTACCTTTTTTTTGTTTTAAATGACATTTAGACAATTTTTACACAAAATATGAGAAAATATAAATATGTTTTTATAAATATTTGATTTTACAATTTTTTGAGTCTACTTTGATTTTATAAATAAATGTAAATGAAAACAGAAAAGAAAAATAAAAGAAGAAAAATAAAAGAAGAAACAGGAAAAAGAAAAAGGAAACAAAAAAATATCTATATATTTTCAAATTAGTTTGATAAATATGTTATTTTTTACTTCTTTATTGTTTTAAATGACATTTAGACAATTTTTAAACAAAATATGAGAAAATATAAATATGTTTTTATAATTATTTGATTTTACAATTTTTTGAGTCTACTTTGAATTAATAAATAAATGTAAAAGAAAACAGAAAAGGGAAACAAAAAATAAAAATAAAAGAAGAAACAGGAAAAAGAAAAAAGAAAACAGGGAAAAGAAAAAAGAAAACAAAAAAGGAAAAAACCCTTTAGGACCGGTTGTTAACGACAACCGGTCCTAAAGGTGGGTTTGCGCGCGCAGACTGAACGTGGCCCCCTGTATAGGTCTTTAGTACCGGTTGTTGTTAACAACCGGTGCTAAAGGGTCTTTAGCACCGGTTGTTAACAACAACCGGTTCTAAAGGCATGTACAGGGGGTCTTCTCTCTGTCAGTCCTTAGCGAAAATTTTCATCTTCACATTCGCGTGTCTTCTCTCCTCCCGGGCGAAGCCCTGCCTTGTCGTACGCCTCCTCGTCGTCGTCGCCTCCTCGCCGCCCCGCCGCGCGCCCTCGACGTCGCCTCGTCGCCGCCACCCTCTGCACCCGACGTCGTCTGCCTCGCCCGCCCCACCGACGCCACACCCACGCCCCCGACGCCGCCTCCCTCTGCCCCGACGCCGCCTCGTCGCTGCCATGCCGCGGCCCCGACGCCGCCAGCTCTCTCTCTGCCGCGACGCCGCGCGCCAACTCTCTCTGTGATGTAGGCGTGACGTCACAGAGGCAGAGGCACCCTCTCTGTGAGTTTTTTTTGTTTTTTTTCTATTTGTATTAATTATAATTAGCTAGTAATTATATTAATTATAATTAGCTAGAATTTTGTATTAATTATAATTAGCTAGAATTGTGTATTAATTATAATTAGAGTAATTATAATTAGCTAGAATTTTGTATTAATTATGATTAGCTAGTAATTATAATTAGCTAGAATTAGCTAGAATTTTGTAGTAATTATAATTTGTAGTAATTATAATTAGCTAGAATTAGAGATTTTTTCTGTTTAAATTTAAAATATACCACATTCTCTATATAAATAACCGATGAAATAATTTCGCTAAGTGTCTGATGAAATAATTTCGCTAAGTGTCCGATGAAATAATTTCGCTAAGTGTCCGATGAAATAATTTCGCTAAGTGTCCGATGAAATAATTCCGCTAAGTGTCCGATGAAATAATTTCTCTAAGTGTCCGATCAAATAATTTTGCTAAGTGTCCGATGAAATAATTTTGCTAAGTGTCTGATGAAATAATTTTGCTAAGTGTCCGATGAAATAATTTTGCTAAGTGTTCTTCATTTTATAAATTTTACTAGCAGGTGTTGAGCTATGGATCCACAAGAACCTCCACATGATCCGCACGCCGATCAGGTTGCGGGAATGGGTAAGGAGGAGAAGGAAAGATACATGTGCCAGATGATTTTTGAAGATGCAACGGCCATATATCATGATCACGACGGTGGACAGGCGTTTAGCAATCAATTTTTGAACGACTCCGGTGACGGAGCTGAGAATATAGAAGATGTAGTAGATGATGACGACGACAACGTCGAGGATGCAGAAGTGCCCTCCAGAACAAACTATGCCAATGTATATCTCAAGTCACTGTTGACGCAACAATTAATTTGTATTGCACTTACTAACGAATCATTATTTTCCCATTTAGGCGCCCTCCGGAACAGCTAGCGCAAGTACCGAGACAAAGTCGAAACGAGGCCCGGCCGCAAGGTTGAAAGATACCGCAAGGTTCTCTATCGATATAGTTGCTGCTGATGGCAAACCACTGGAACCCCCAGAAACTTATCGCAAATTCGTAAATCAGTGCGGAGTTGTTGTAAGAGACCTGGTCCCGATCAACTTAATAGAATGGAATAAGCCGAAGACCGGCGCCAACGTTGGAGCTACTTATGTCGATGACAGATTGAAAAAAGTTCTTTGCGACATGGTCTGGCTAAATTTCAGCGTAGCGGAAGATAAGAAGAAGAAAGTCGAGGAGTGGGCTTTGAAGAAGATGGCCACACAATTCCAGAGGTGGAAGAAAGACCTGTGGAAGAAATATAAGGACGAAGATCGAGTTTTCACTGGGCACCTAGTGAAGATAAGAGACGCTTGGCCTGATTTTAGGGCGTACAAGAAATCGGGTGTCTTTACATCCCGATCAGCCACAAATAAGGAGAATGCGAAGAAGAAGAAATATCACCATATTTTAGGGTTAGGTGGCTACATGACTGCCCTGCCTAGGTGGCGACGCTATGAAGATGCGCTTCTGAAAAGAGGTATCATTCCACAAACACATGACTGGCCCAATAGGTCCAAGTTCTGGTTGTTGGCGCATGGGGCAACGTTGGACGCTGAGACTGGGATGATTGTTGCGGAGGGACCATGGTCGGAAAAAATAAAAAAAGTCGTATCAGAACTAGAGAAGGCAATAGAAGCTGTTCGAAAAGGAACTTTTGTTCCCGATAGAGAGAACGACGAGCTGACGAAGGCACTCGGGAACCCCGAAAAGTGGGGACGAACACGAGGCTTTGGAGCCACAACCCCGTGGAGCCAAGGGTTTCCAGCGGACCTTGGCACTTACAGAAGCCGAGGTAGAAGGAGGAAAAGGGCGCTGGAACGGATATCGACATTAGAAGAAAAGGTGGCGTTTTTCTTCAAGAAAGGGGGACACCCTGTACCTGATACTGAAGAGGAGGTAGAACATCCTGCACCTGATCAGCTACAAATAGAAGACGATCCTGTAGCAGATGCCATCCCATCTCAGCATAGAAGCAGCGTGGGTTCCACGCAGCTGCAGCTAGAAGACGGTCGTGCAATCGAACCGTCGGCGCCTCACTACCCCGTGGATGATATCACGGAGAAGACAAACTGTGAGATACATATGGCAATGGGGAACATATCCTTCATGGTGGCGTCAGGCTATGCTTTACCGAATCAACCTGGAGCAACCTACCATGGTGGTCAGATTCCAGCATCCCATGCTCGTGTCGGGTTGTCAACAATTACACCGGGATGCCATTCCATTGAGCTTCATATTCCTGGAGGTGAAGGAGAGAAGACACTTGAAGAAATGGAGCTTGGTATCATCTTGTGGAATAAGAAACACATCGTGTTTCCTAACGCGGCGCCAAGGCCACCGACTCCTCCAGGTACAAATGCACCACCTCCAACAATTACTGAATGTTGCACCACATGTAAGCCTATTTTTAATAGTTTTTTCACTTTCGTACAGAGAATGCACGACCTCCAAGTCCACTCCCCAACGCACCTCCAAGTCCACCCCACAACGAAGATTGGGAGCCCGAGGCCAAGTGTCCATCGCCCGTGCACTCCCGTGAGCTAACGGATGCGCCCACTACGGGTACGGCAAAGCGGAAGCTGTAGTTCAGAAGAAACGGGACTCCTCCCAAGAAGAGAAAAAAGGAAACCCAAGAAAGTCAAGACTCCCCCGACGTTACCAGGCCTGATGACTCCGGAGGAACTAGCCGAGGCCGTGAAAGCCAAAAACAAAGCATGGTTCGCACGGTTTCCCCTGAAGCCCCCTCCAGACGTCTGGAAGGAAACTCTGAAGAACATCCCAAAGTGGGAAATTGAGCGCACCATCAACAACTTATATTATCCTGCACCGCCGCCACCGCCGCCCCTTTTAGACTATGAACGGTACATTGAAAAGATGCACACCGCACAGATGAAGCAGTCGGAGCAGACCAAATGCGGGAAACAAGTTCCCCACCTCGGACAACAAGAAGCAAGGTCAATTGCCCCGCTCAAGGTGTTATCTGACCAGGCTTCAGTGTCCGGTCCACGCATGGGCGACGTAGATTACGCTATTGCTGATGTGGTATATAAATATAAGCCCGAGCACCCTCTGGACGAAAATCCTACTGCACTAACAACCCAACTATGGAATTTACATGTTTGGTACTTGGAGGCCGCAAGGCAAAAGAGAGACTGTATCATGGCGGCAATTCAGGATCAACACTACTTCAGAGAGTACGGTTTGGAGCTTGGGTTTGATGAATTTTTCGAGATGTACAATCAACGTGCCCTGGACAAATCTATCCTCAGCTGCTACTGTTTGTAAGTGATTTATTTGTGTAATTTATTTATTTAGTTAAGCTCGCGTTCATTGCCCGTATAATTATCACTCACGACATTCTTTTTGTACGCTACTATGCAGAATGAAGATTCGTGAATGCAGGCTAGCAGGAATCTGGGACTTTGGGTTCATTGACCCGTATTCGTTTCATCAATACACAATAGAAAAGTTCAACAAGGATACACCGGATGATTTGCTAAGGTTTTTGAAGCAACAAAGTACCAAAAAAGAAATACTTTGGCCCTACGGATTCAAGTGAGTGTTACTGTCTTGTAGACATTCCATTTTGCTTACCTGATGTTAAGTGTAATTGATGAGTGTGCATGACTGCGTGTGTACACGTGCGCAGGTCCCACTTCATATTGTTCATCATTAGAATCGATCAAGGACAGGTTGAAGTCTGGGACTCGTTAACCTGGGACGCTGACACATGGAAGAGCGCGCGTCAGATGCTTCAAAGGTATATATATATATCGGCCTCTTTCGTTCATCGGCCTCTTTTTCGTTCATTTTCTGATATCAAGTAAGTAATAATTAACTATTGTATTCATTTTTCTTTTGTCGGCCAGGGTTTGGCAAATGTTCATCAAGGAAGAACCCGGTACATGGGCTGACAAGCTCCACTTTCAGATTAACAAAGTAAGTAGTACTACGTACCCTGGTTTCAATACCATTACCATTCTCTTGATTACTAATAATTTGACCGAATTATGTTCTCGTATATAGAGCGTCCCGCAACAACCACAGGGCACTGATTATTGTGGATACTACGTTTGCGAGTACATTCACAGGATTATCAATGAGAAATCCCGTACTTCCAGAAATCTAGATGTATGTAACCGGATCTTCACAACTTTATTTATGTTGCCATCAATTATGTTTAGTTTTGTTCATAACTTAATTGTTTTCATCTACTTCTTTTAAAGATGCAACGAAAGGGGACGATGCTCAAACCAATCCAACGTTGCAAGGCAGTTGCAGAGGAATTGGTAGGATTTCTCCTCACGCAAGTCATAGATGAAGGCGGAGAATTTTTCCATCCTATGAACCAATAGCCAGCTCCCTTCTCTATGCAAGTATACAGCTATTGGAAACGAACTTCAGATTATGTAATGCTCGGTCGAGTACTTTGTGTTACATGTATATATATATGTACTTTTATTTCGTGCATCAACATTTAACTGCAAACACGGAATCGGAAACACTTAACCGTAAACATGGAATCGGTGTTTCCGGATACGTATTTCCTATTCCGTGTTTCCGATTCCATGTTCGTAAAAAACGAAACACGGACATATGGAATTGGAAAGACGTAAACGGAAACACGTAAACGGAAACCCTGAAAATACAGAACACGACCTAAACCCTAAACCCTAAATACGGAATCGGAAACCCTGAAGAGAAAAGGAAAAAAAAAAGCATTAGGACCGGTTGGTGTTACCAACGGGTTCTAAAGGTCCTACGCCTGCGCGCACTCTTCGGCGCCCACGTGGAGGCCTTTAGCACCGGTTTGTGACATACCGGTTCTAAAGGGGGGGGCCTTTTGTCCCGGATAGGTAGCACCGGATGTGTATCCGGGTCCAAAGGCCCTTACAAATCGGTGCGAATACCCCTTTCTCCACCAGTGGATGTCATATTTGGATTCCTCGTATTCTTCTAATCAATTTAGACATATCATTTGTCAAATTTGGAATTACGGATTTGTAGATATGGTGCAATAGTTAAGAGGATTGATAGTACTATACTTACAAGAAAGAATGAGGTGTTCCTAGTTAGAGTAGTGGGATGGAACTAAGAAGTTAAGCGTGCTCGGGCTAGAGTAGTGGCAGGATGGGTGACCGAGCAGGAAGTGGACATTTAAAATTTAAAATAAAGCAAAAAAAGAAAGGAAAAAATTCTACACCGTTATTAAAGGTTCCCAAAATTCAACTATTTTGAATTTTTTTAAAAAATGCGAAAAAAAATTATTCTGGAAATTTTAAAATTTCAAACTTACCGCTGGCGAAGAAGACTGGTGTTCGCCAGCGGTAACTAGATAGTGCTGGCGAACAGGACTTTGTTCGCCAGCGGTAACCTCTTACCACTGGCGGCTTACTGTGTTCGCCAACGGTAAATCTATTTTGTTCGTCACTGGTAAGCCTTTTCCTACTAGTGTTCGGGTGCGATGCACCGTTGGAAGACTCCCGATATGCTCTGTTTGTAGAGTTCTCCATTTATCACCCGGAAGGATTTGCTGTGCCGAACGATCTGCCTTGCCTGGGGATATCCTCCGGGAGCTGTATTCAGATCAAGTAGTCGAGATACTTGTTCGTCCAGATTGGCTCAACTAGGAAGACTTTCCTTGAGATGTTGTGAGCTAGTTCAATGATGGTGCTTTGTCGACTGGATTCTGTTTCTGTTGCTGTTGGCACCTTCGTGTGCTTCTTCAGCCTAACAGATCTTTTGATGATCCGCTCACACAAATTCCTGGCGGAACTGGGCGTTTGTTGACCCGGTGTTCGCCAATCTGTCAGCTTCTTAGTTATTTGACAGAGCAATGTGCTTCAGTTCGCACCCTTTAAAGCTTCTTTCGAGAAGATTATACATGTCACAATAAGCGATCATGTTGTCTGCGACGGCATCGCATTCCTTCATCGCCTGCTGAACGATGAGGTTTAAGTCTCCATATATCATCAATCGAGTGGCGCCGCAGGCGATCGCCATTTTCATGCCGTGCAGGAGTGCTTCGTACTCGGCGTCGTTGTTGTATGCTAGATCGTCGAGGGGGAAGTCGAGGCTTAAAACGTACTGTAGTTTGTCACCCCTCGGCGATATGAGGATTACACCGGCTCCCGCCCCTACGTTTCCTTTCGACCCGTCGAAGTACATGATCTAGGAGCTTGTGTACTCTAGGGGTCCTGGAGTTTGTAGCTCTGTCCACTCGCAAAGGAACTCGAGAACCACCTGGGACTTGAGGGGGTTGCGTCCTATGTATAATATGTCCCAGACGCCTAGCTTGATGCTCCACTTTACGATTCTTCTGGATGCCATGGGGTTATTCATGATGGTACAGAGTGATGCGTCGTTTAGCATCGTGACAGTATGCGTCTGGAAGTAATGTTTAAGCTTGCAGGCTGTAAGGACCACTTCATATGTGACTTTATGGTAGTGTGGTTATCACTGTTTGCACGGCGAAAGTACCTCTCTTAGGTAGTATACTTGTCTCTAAGCATCGTATGCCTTTCCGTCCTCTGGCCGCTCGACCACTATTACATTAGTGACCACTTCATTAGTTGCGTCTAGGTAAAGGTAGAGAGGTTCCCTTTCCTGCGGTGTTGCCAGTTTGCGCCTGCTCTGCAACACTCTTTTCAAGTCGACGAACGCCTTTTGGGCTTCTTGCGTCCACTTGAATTTATCCGTTTTCTTCGGCAGTTTGTAGAAGGGGCGCGCCTACTCACCCAATCTTGCGATGAACCTGCTGAGGGCTGTCAGTCGCCCTGCCAGCTGTTGGACTCCGCGGAGATTTGATGACTCTATCATTGTCAGGATTGCCTGAATCTTCTCTGGATTTGCTTCTATCCCTCGAGCTGAGACTAGATAGTCTAGCAACTGGCCGACGGGCACGCCCAAGACGCTTTTTGTCGGGTTGAGCTTGATTCTGTATGCGTTGAGGGCATCGAATGTTTCCCTGATATGTTCTCGAGGAGTGTGTCCTCCACCCGATTTTTGATGACTATATCGTCAACGTACACTTCTAAGTTCTTGCCAATGAGCTTGGCGGTACATTTTTGCATGCAATGCTGATATGTTGCGCCTGCGTTTTTTAGCCCGCGAGGCATTGTCGTGTAGAAGTAGACACTGTGTGGTGTGTTGAATGTTGTCTTCTCCACGTCTTCATGTTTCATCCTGATCTGATTATAACCCGAGTTGGCATCGAGGAAGGAGAGGCGCTGATAGCGTGCTATGGAGTCGATAATCTGGTCAATCCGCGGAAGAGGGAAGTTATCCTTGCGGCAGTATTTGTTAAATGACGTGTAGTCGATGCACACGCGAAGGATGTCTATGTTTTTCTTCGGGACCAGCACCGGGTTTGCTAAGTAGGTGGAAATCTTGATCTCCCTGATGAACTTGGCGGCTAGGAGTCTGTTCACTTCTTCTCTGGGTGCTCGCTGCTTTGGCTTGGAGAAACGTCGAGTGGTTTGTTTGACTGGCTTTGCGTCTTTGAATACTTCTAATGGGTGCTCGGCAAACTCTCTAGGTATCCCTGGCATATCGGATGGCTGCCAAGCGAAAATCTCCCAGTACTCACGGAGGAGTTCGACGAGCGTGCTTTCCTATCTGGATGACAGGGTGGTTGACACGATCGCCGTCTTCGCAGAATCTGTTGGGTGGACTTGATGCTTTCGAGTGTCGCTAATGGAGCTAAACTCGAGGTCCGGAGCATTTTTCTTGGTTAGCGGCATCACGGAGTTTTCCGTGGTTTTTGCCAGCTCTTCCAACTCTTCTTGCACCCCGAAAGATTTTGCGATTTCGTGGAAATAGTTGTTGCACTTGTATGCCTTTTGGAAGTCCCCGTTTACGGTGATCATGCTGTATTCTCCCGGTAGTTTTAACTTGAGGTAGGCGTAGTGGGGTACTGCCATGAATCTCGCGAACGCGGTTCCGCCGAGAATGACGTGGTACTGCGATGGCCAGTCGATTACCTTGAAGTCTAGGAATTCTCTCATGTAGTTGCGCGGATCTCCGAGTATCACCTCCAAGTTAATTTTTCTAGTGGTTGCACCGCTTGACCTGGTACTATCCCGTCGATGGATGTTTCCGATTTTGCGAGTCCCTCCAAGTTCTTGTTAATTTTACAGACTGTATCCTCATATATGATGTTTATTCCGCTGCCACCATCCATGAACACCCTGGCTAGGTCGTAGTTGCCTATTTGCGCCTGGATGACGAGCGTGTTGTAAGGCCCCCAGAACCACTGTTCAAGGACCTCCGATATGCATACATTCACGATCCCAGATCACACCAGTCGTGAACAACATATAAAGTTGGCATACAGATACATCATCCATTACACGATTACATAAAGTTCTTACAATAGAGAAATGGTCACATGACCAAGTCTAACACAACTGCCATGCAGGGCAGGCACTCAACACACACAGTGGAAGACAAACAACACATGACGTAGTAGAGATCAAGGTACGCCTTAACCTACAGGCTGCTGACCGGGAGACGATCCTAGTTCGCAGGGCTATCAGTGCAGTACTCCTCCTCGTAGATCTCCTCCTGAGGCTCCTCCTCGAAGTCTGGCAAGTAGATACCAGGATGAAACTAATATGAGTACATTTGAATGTACTCTGCAAGACATCCTTGATGAAGCTTATAGAATGCAAGTCTGCTTATATGGTGGAGTGGGTAGGCTATACATAGGGTTCACTACCCATGATATATGAAAGATACATCATGGCTGATTTTAACATCTCTATATCTTTGTTGAAGAAGATACTTCGAAAGAAAATAATATAGTTTTGTCTCTCCTGTAGATATCGCATGTACAAGAGGTTTTGTAATACTTTGCTAAAAAGAAAGTTTTTGTTTGCAAAACTTTTTGTAAAAAACTTCCAGTTTTTGTTTAAAAAAGAAAGTTTTTCTTTGCAAAACTTCTTGTAAAACAACTTCCAGCTTTTTTTCATCCGTGCCTCATAGAGAACACAGTAACAAGAACAAGTTTCAAATTACGCCCCGTGCCTATGTTGGGGTAGAGTGGCAGCACAGTAAAGATTTTCTGGCGAAGACTAGATTATGTGTCATTTAAAAAAAACGTTTTTCCAAAAATGACCACTTCACAATCCTCCTGTGGATAAGGCTCCGCCTCTCCAGTGGGTTCTCCATAAAGCCTTTGTTTTGCAAAAATCAAATTTTTAGGGTGTCCACATAGAAAATTCACGTTATTTTATTTGTGGTGGTGATAAACACCATATGGTGGCTATGGGCTTGGTAACACCAAGTTTCAACCACTGGCATGATAATAACTTATATAATAGTAATAGTAGTAATAGCCACACAAAAATAGTTTTGATAACCAAAGTTTTGTAAAACTTTCAGAAGTAAAAACATGCATGATAGATAATGATAAGTGTAGTAGAAAGCATCAGGATGGCTTGCCTTGAAACTCTTTGTGTCCCTGGCTTTGAAGTAGCTCGAACTTGACACACATCTCTACAACTCCTTCTTCGTTTTTTAACATCGTAAAAAGAATAAAAGACACACACACTCAGAACCCAATGAAGGAAATAAATAATACAACACAACACATACATCAAGCAAACTTATATTAACGCAAGCACTCAAAAAGTTATCAAGAAAACTACCACACAAACACACATGGTATAAAATCTATCACTGGAATATTTATGATTTGGAAGACCATATTCCACATCCTAAATATCATGGGTCGAGTGGGTGCACCACTCTCACACCATGACATTGAAGAAGCTAAACTAACAGCCTTCGGTCTCAAGGGTGAGACTACTAAAGTAAAAACGATCATTCAAAGCAATACCCATGTAAATGGGTACTAACAACAACACAAGTACGCATTACTTAAAATAGGTTTACCACTAGCCCAATGCATATATAATAAGATAAGACTAAGCACAATCATACCACTAGTACAATACTTATGCTAATATAATCACGCAGAATATTCCAATTAGCAAAACAAACCACAGATGAACAAGGTAGTTACTGACTATGCTCATGTCTACACAAAGACTAAAGAATCACTCAATAAAAAATATAACTAAACAAAACAGTGGATCAACTAATTGTAACAATTCATAAGACACACTCTAGTACACAATAATCACATGACATAACTATAGCTAGAAATAAAATAATAACAAGGGTTCACTAATAGCATACCAGTAAGAAAGATTACTACACAAGCATGTCTAAGAAATAATGTATTCGACAACCAATAAAAACTAGCAAAAATAGCTATGCCCTAATAACAGGAGTGGAAACATGCTAAACATGCTAGGCTAAACATACACCTATAAAAAAGGAAGACAATAATGACTAGAACTAATAAATTCTAGGGGTAATACTAATACAATAATAGAGAAGAAATCAACACTACAAGAATGCATTTTCCTAAACAAGCAACACATGATTATAAATACCCACTAACAGAACATACACCTTACACATGCTAGTAAATAATTATACTAAAACTTATTCCATGAAAACAACTACTTAGCAAGAATCAACCAAGCCTAGTAACACATGCTTTTCTCACAACCAAATAACAAGCCTCAGAGTACATGTCATACAACCAGTAGCTATGCACTCAATACAAGTTCTAATACGCACTTTTTAAAGTTAAACCACTCAAGGGAAATTCTATCCGCACATAATTACCAACACTGGAAAACACTTTATTAGTACAACCACTCAAATTAATCAAACACAATAGTCAGTCACTCCTTAACATGATATTCCCAAAGGAAGACCATATGAACAAATGTACCTGAACTGAACATACTAGGATTCACAAAATATTACTAAGCACTTCAACAAACCAAGTAAATCAATAATCCATTTTCCTTGGTGGAAAATACGGAACACACATATAGTGATAACTGCCACTGACAAACATGTGTATGATAAGGAAATTATATTCCTAACCAAAATGCACTGGAATCAGTGGGTGTTCCACTATTATACCAAAACATTAAGAGGTCATAATGCATCTGGTATCACTTGAGAAAATAATAATCTACCAAAACAATTCTCACACAACCAATCATACTAGTGAGATCAATAGAGTGAAAATGAAACAACAATGCTACACCTGCTTTCCTATAAATAAATGTGCAAGATAAAAGAGGTGATACTATACTATAATCAGTAGCAAAATGGTACTGGACTCAACAAATCCACACAAAAGATCTAGACATTAATCATAACAATACTTGCTCACAATTTATATTCAATAAAAAAACTAGAAAACAATACAAGACTATTCTTTATTTCTATTTCTTTCCAAACATGAAAAAACTTCCTAACATACTAGTACTATAACAAAACATCATAATAACAGCGAGAAACACATCTACACGTGCTAGAAAACAAGATTCCATAAGACAAACATTTACTTAAATATATTTGCACAAAATTTAATAATAACAGAAAAGTGCTAAATCTAGAAATGCATGCCATAAAAAATCTAGAGCTCTAAAAATTACACCAAGCTAGTATTACATAAATATATTAATACACAAGGTCATACAATTTGATACACATCAAAAATAATTTGTAAACTCCCTACAAAAATCCTAGAAATGCCTACTGGACATTTACCAAAATGCATGGCATTTCCTACAGGAAACTCTCCTTGATACAAGGCCAAGTACTGATGATAGATCTACTCAAGGTCTAGTCAAAACAATTTGGTTTTACCAAAATGGAAAAACATTTAAAAGTTATGGACAAAATGGTGTAACAGATAGGTTCTGCCAGAAAAGCAACTATTATAAAATAAAAGTCAAAAAGTGGATCTACCACTTGGACATGGTTGGGAATATGTTAAGATACTAGCATGAATTTTGGTTTGATCAAATTCCCATTTTTCGTATTTTATTTGGGGCCAAAGATATGGGTCAAGTTTCTTCCGAAAAAGAAAAGGAAAAATAACAAGGAAAATAAATAGAGCGGGGCTGATCTACTCTGGCCGAGCTGCTACTGGGCTGGGCTAGCCTGGATGTGGTGTGAAGAGTTAAGTGCCATGGACGGCCAGGATTAGAGGAGATCCAACGGCTGATGTGCATCTTCAACCTCTGGCCATGGATGGCTCGGTGGGGTGACTGCGGAGAGTGGTGGGAGGCTAGTGGCGAAGCTGCAGGCGTGCGGTGGCTTATAGGCACGGTTTTTGATGAGGATGCCACGGTGTGGCATGAGCATGGCATTGACGTCGAGCTCGTGCACTAAATGGAGTTTGGGCATGTCTACTGGTGATGAAAAATGATGTTGAGCACAACATGGATAAAGTTGAGGTTGGTGGGGTGGCTAGGCACTGTTTTCCACACTCCTCCCGCTCTCTCTATGGTCTCCTCTTTCCTCCCTCTCATCTCACTCTCTGGTCAAAGCCAAGAGCATCCAAGGCACACACAAGAAAGTGGCAACATGGGTGAGTAGATAGGGCATGGTTCCTCCCCTCAATTAAAAAAAACAACAAAATAAGTGCTAAATTTTTTGTCCCCAAACCAGATTCAGAAAATTTAGTTAACTCTCGAGAATGAAATTTCGCTAAGTGTTAACACTAACAGAAAAATAGAAAAGTTCAAGCATGGATGAGGAAGCAAACAAACTATGGATTTGAAAATTCAAAATGGTAAGTGTTAAGAATGATATATAGTTTCAGAAACACCCATTTAATGACATTTTGGGAATGCACAATGCTTTGAAAACATGCTGCAAAAGTAGCATCATTCGGTTTTTCTCTGGTTTTAAAATTGTCTAGTTTTCTATCTTATTTTCTTGTCACAATAACAAGCATGCCATTATATGTTTTCAAACTTCATTATTTAAAACAAGGTTATGGCTTTGAAGCCCACATACCAGAGAACAAATAAAAGTCAAGAAAAGACAAAAATAAATAATATAACCCATTGAAAACAAGAGTGGAAAATAGGTACATGGCTATGTTTTGAGGGAAAAGTTTAAATAGAAAAAATAAAAGAAAACCTCCATAATTCATTTTCAATTTTTGTTTTCTTGAATTCAACAAAGCTAAAAGTTAAAGTTAAGATGAAAACAAATATGATTCAAGTCTTGGAATAGAAATTACAGCAGTCACATTATAGAAAACATCAGAGAACCACAAAAGTGTTTTCAGAAAAAAATTGTATTGGTTTTAAAATGAAAAACTCCTTGCATTGCATATATGACTATTGTCACATACACATGTTGGTTCACATAATCATGTTGAAAGAAGGAAAAAAAAATTTGGCCCACATTTTCTTCTTCTTTAAATACAGTACAAGGATCCAAAAACTAGGGTGTGACAGCCGCGTGCCCTGGTTGATACACCCATGGGTGGTGGTCCTCTCGTGAGAAGGTTATCGGGTGCTCGGACATCTTCAGGTATTCAGCCTTGGACGGTGGTGCTTCCACCGCCATGTTAACTTGGCGGGCGTTGGTCTTCTGAACTCGTCGGGACGGGCATACCTTTTGTATCATGCCTAGAAGCCCATGGGGGTTTGAGTAGCCATTGCCTCCTTTATTTGCTGCGGCTGGATTAGATGGTGATGGAAGGGAGGCTAGAGCCATGTTGTGGTGTCCAGCGGGTGGAGGTAGGGGCGGCGGGTGGTTTGCAGCGGCTCCTCCCGGCAGTTGCAGGTACCCTTGGTTTATTGTCATCCTGTGCTTCTTTTTATATGCCTCATGGATCACTTGGAACTTTTTTACAATCCTTGAGGAGGTTAGTGGATTTGAGCTTGCCTGTTCGTTTATCCGTGAACATCTGCAAGGAGCAGTATCCGTCGAGGTCTTCCTGGGGCGTTTTGTCGTTTGGTTTTGGCTTCCGGTCGCGATTCCCAGGGGATCCACTGTCTCGGTTTCTTGTGAATTCAGCCGCTACCAGCACCGATTGATCTTCTTGATCGTAGTGTCGCCTCTTCCTCTTATGGCGGTCACCGTTGCGATCCTCGTCGTGCGTGGGCGAGGAAGCTTTCTCGTTGCGCAGGGACTCTTTGCCATTCGCACATCTGTCTGCTATCACCATTAATTCACCAATTGTTTTGGGTGCGTATGGCCCCAGTTCTTCTCGGAAGGTTGCGCGTCGAGCACCCTTGGTGAAAGCTTTGACTGCTATTTCCTCTGATATGTTCCCCGCTGTATTTTTTAGCGTAGTCCATCTCTGGATGTACTCGCTTGTAGATTCGCCGCTTTTCCTCCTGCAGGCTTGCAGTTTCTCGATAGATTTTGGCCGCTTGTATGTTGCCTGGAAATTCTTCTCGGAGTCTCTAGTGGGATCGTCCTAGGATCTGTAATACGCGCGCGGTCTTCCTTCGAGCCAGCTTCGCGCTGCGCCGGCCAAGTGCAGGTTTATGTACTGCATGGCTGTATTTTTGTTCCCGCTCTGGCATTTCACCACGGTCAGATAGTCTGAGAGCTAGGTTATGGGCTCCTGCGAGCCGTCGTATTTTGGGAACTTCGTTGTGAATTTGAATCTCTTTGGCATCGGTGCCTCGCGGATGCTGCTGCTGAAGCACATCGCTCGCACGCGTCCTCGTCGGAGGAGGTGGATGACGATCGGGCGCGGTTTCTGCGCGTGCGGGCCTCGTCGAACTTACTTTGCACAATGTCCCCATGCGCATCGTACTGGGCCCGATCGCGATTATCTTCCTGCCGTGGTTCCCTGCTGCGATGTCGTGAGCGACTTCCGTGGTGCCGTGGGCTACTGTCACGGTGTCGCGGGCTATCGTCATCGCTGAGAGGGCTATCGCCTCGACGTCTCGCTTCTTTTCCACTGGGGCGGCGAGGCGATCTGTTGTCTCCTCTTCTCGGTGGCGCACTCCCGCGTCCGCGGGGTGTTCTGTCCACTCGAGGCGTTTTATCACCTTCAGGGGCTTTCGCGTTTTTGCGAGTCTGGGCGGCGATGGCTGCTCGGGGCTTGGCGGTGTTGCTCCGCGCGGGGATCATTTTATGGCGGCTGGTTGGCCTGTAGATGGGTGGTAGCAGCCAGGACTGTGGCGGCAGGAATCATCGGGTGCATGTTTTCCTCGTCGTCCACGTGCATGAAGGAGGTGTCGATGGTTTTACAGATCTCGCTGGGAGACCCTTGGTCCATGCGAGCGGTCTTCGAGACGTACTTTCCCTTCTTGACGGGCTGATTCGTCGTCGAGGGGGTCCTTGATAGCGTGGCACGGCGCGCACTCGAAGCTTCCGCCTCTTTCTTGCGTAACTCGAGTTCCTTGTGGGCCTTCGTTAACTGGTGGCTCCTCGGCGACAGGTGGTAGTGGTACGCGATCAAATCTTCTTGGGTTCTATCGGGTGGACCGTCCGTACCGTTGTCTTTGCTTTGACCCAGGCTTCTCTCAAAACCTTATTCTGCTGCCGCGCCGTGAGGCTGGCTTCTGATTCTGCGTCTTCCTGGACTGGACCTGCCATCTAGACATGGGAGAGATATGGCTCGTAAGTCTTTGGGACTGGCGGGCGATGCTCGTCGGGTTTGGAGGGTTCCTCAGCCGCGATAGTGTGTAAATCGCGCGTGTTGCAGCAGATGGAGCCTCCACTGAACTTCGAGTTGCATCCGGTGTCGCTAAGTGGCGTTTCCGGGATTGCCGGGCTTGAGATGGATTCAAAGTCTGATGCATCAGGCTCAGTTTGGTCGGGGAAGCGTAAGATACCCTCCTTGCTGGCGCGAACGCGAAGATCGCTAAACGTCATGTTGACGCCTTCCTGGAGTCTGCTGAATGCCGGGAAAGATTCCGGAGAGTGGGGTGTCTAGATGAACGACCCGAAGTAGATTGACTCCAAAGGAGCCGAGATCTCCGACTCCAGTTGAAGCTCGGTGAACATGAGGCCGATGATGACGTGGATCCAGCGCCTTCAGTCCCTAGAGACGGCGCCAATTGTCGATTAGTCATGTCGACAAATCCCCCGGATAGTCTGATAGGGTTTCGAGTAGGGGAACGAATTAGGCGCTAGTGACAACATCTTCTAATAGGGGCACGATTTACCCAGGTTCGGGGGCCCTCGTAGAGGTAAAACCTTTACTCCTGCTTGTCTGTCTTTGTATTATGAGGATTGTTACAATGGTGGGTGCACTAGCCGGAGATTGGATCTTAAGTTGTGGCTATGGTGGTGGAAAAACTGAGATTGGATGTCCTCCTTGGGTTTCTCTCCAAGCCTTTAAATAGATGGTCGGGTCTCAAGCTGTACCCGAGGGGTTTACAAACCCTAGCTCTAGTCGGTGGAAGCTTCCCATCTTGCCCCGCAAGTATTGCTGGTGGGACGCTGATGGGCCTTCGAGAGCCACGGGGTAGTCCTTTGTGCTAGGCTTCAGTGCTGGGCCATGGACCAGGTAGGCTCACCCGACAGGTCCTGGAGTCATCCCCTCATGAATGACAGTGAACACGAAGGAGGGAAAGAACAAAGTGTTGAGCATGAAGGAGACAATGCTAAGGTACCGAATAAACATGAGAAGGTTAAGGAGAAAACCAAGGCAATAAGTAAACCAGACTCTTCACACAAAGTTCATCATAAATAAAATAAAACTCTTCCTTTATCACATAGAAAGAAAGATATGATCGATGAGGACCTATAAAAACAATTTGTCGATGCTCTCAAGAAACTAACCATTGAAGTGCCTATTCTTAAAGCTATGTAGGTCCCCACTTAGAAGAAATTCTTGAGAGGTATTCTCAATAGAAAAAGATTCATTCCTACAATTGAAACTGTGGCTTTGACATAGAGTTACCTAACGGAGGATCAATGCCCGAAGAAGAAAGAAGATCTAGGTACACTCGTTATACTTATCATATCGGAGGAACAAATATTGGCAATGCACCCTGCGATCTAGGAGCAGGAGTAAGTGTCATTCCGCTCTCTATATATAAAAAGTTAAATTTGGGAGACTATTCTCCAGCTACTATAACTTTACAAATTGAAGATAAAACAAGGAAGCAACCGGTGGGAGTGATAGAGGATGTTTTAGGTAGACTTCATGAACAAATTATGCCTATACCCACTGATTTTATTATACTAGATATTCCTGAGGATGATAAACTATCTATCATAGTAGGAAGACCATTTTTAAGTACTACAGGAGCTTCTGTGGATTGTGTAACGAGAAGATAGCATTCAATGTATATGACCAAGAGATTATTCGGTACTTCCCAAAGAAAGGTGAACAAAGAGACAAATACATCACCCCAACACTAAGAACAAAATTGGGAGATGCTCTCGAAGAAGAGCAACCAAAGATAAGAATCAAAAATTGATTTCAAAAGATAGGGTTGCTCATTTGAAAGAGAAAAAGGTAAAACCTTAATTGGAGACAGCCCCCCACAATTTTTTATGATTGTATTATATATAGAAATATCTATCGTGGTTGTGAGGAATTGGAACTTATTATTTCTGAGTGAACATGCCGAAGAGAAGAAGAAATACGAAATATGAGTAAAATCACTTACGAACCCCAGTACTATGAGATCTTGCCGTACTGACTAGCGTACTGGCGACTTATATCTTATTATTATTTCAATTTTTCGCAGATCCCAATACGCAATATTTTTTGGACGTGATAACGAGTCACCATATAGTGAGAAATCACCGTACGGGTGACCGTATCTGCCCGACCATCTGGGAGGTACACAAGGGAGAACAACCTAATGAGTCACAATATGGTGGTATTCCACTGTACCGGTGACCGTATCGTTCCAATTCCTGGAACCAGAGAGTCCTGTACTAACGTAATAAATCACGATACGGTGAGCACTCACCGTACCAGTGGCGGTACGCTGACAAGCGACCATACCTCCCACCATACCAAAATGTGAAACATGTATGTAAACACTAAAACCTTCAAAAAGAGGACGAAATGACTTCGGTACGGTGATATCACTAGTGGAGAACGGGGCTTTTGCTCACTAGCGAGCACCCCTTTCGCCCCAGCTCGGCCACCATCCGGTGCAAAAGGCTGCAGAGGTGGGGCCGGGGCGAGCAGGGCGCATGGTGGGGGGTATTTTCCGCGGTTTGAGCCACAAACCGGGGCATAAGGCTCGCAACAAGCAGCTCGCATCGTGGGGGGTATTTTGCGCTCTCCTGTTGGAGCAACCAGTTGGCGCAAAAAAAACACTATATGAACCCTCTAGCCCTCTCCTGTCCTCATGTCACTCACTTTGCATGACATATTCTAGTTGCGTGGTGTGTGCTCACTTGTTTTTCCCTCCTATGCACAAGAGGTGTTCGATGAAATGCCCGGGAGTAACGCCATCTCAGCTCGCAGAAAACAAACAAGATTTTATTTGTCCGAGCCACACTTAATTAAATAAGCTTTCTCGTCCTTCTTTCCTCCTCGGTCGAGGTACCAACTTTAACCTTTCATCTGTCGATGTAACATTGGTCATTTCTCTATTCATGGTGTTCTGTAACAGTTCTTAATTAATAATCATATAATGCAGATGAACCGACAATGGATGTACGCTGACCGACGCTCTGCCGTGTGCATGAAAGGCGTGGGCTATTTTCTTGAGGTGGCGCACGGCAAACAAGCAGAATAATTTTATGTGTTGTCCATGTGTTGTATGTCGGAATCAGAAGGAACACTCTTCTCACAGAGTCATCCACTTCCACCTATTTTAATCTGGTTTCATGCCCGGCTATAATTGTTCGACCAAGCATAGAGAAATAGGGGTTATGATGGAAGACAACAAAGAAGAAGAGAATGATGACAACTATCATGACATGTTCCCTAGATACGATGCCGGTACTGGAATGGAAGATAACGATGAAGTGGAAGCAGAAGACCAGGCATCAGATGAGCCCATGAAAGATGTTGGCCAGACTATTACGGATGCAAAACAGGAAGCAAGATTTGAAAAGGTGAGGGTGAAGTTCGACCAGATGTTATAGGATCACAAAACATCGTTTGATACAAATTGCGAAGACGAGAAGAAAAATCTGGGCAGCACACTGGATGCTCCAATGGAAGGCCGAGAACGGTGTGACTGACAGCGGATTTACAAAGTTGCTGCAAATAGTGAAGAATCAGCTTCCTAGAAACAATGAATTGCCTGAAAGTACATACCAAGAAAATAAGATTGTATGCCCCCTAGGATTAGACGTGGAGAAGATACATGCCTGCACTAATGACTGCATCCTCTACCGCGGTGAGAAGTACGAGAATTTGGAACAATGCTCCGTATGCACTGCATTGCGGTATAAGATCAGACCAGACGACCCTAGCGATGTGGTGGGTGAGCGCCCCAGGAAGAGGGTTCCTTCAAAGGTGATGTGGTATGCTCCTATAATACCATGGTTGAAACGTTTGTTCAGAAACAAAGAGCATGCCAAACTTTTGCAATGGCACATGGAAGATCGTAAGGAAGACGAGATGTTGAGACACCCCGCTGATGGGTCGCAGAGGAGAAAATCGAGAGAAAGTTCCCGCGCTTTGCAGGTGACGCAAGGAACTTATGATTTGGTCTAAGTACAGATGGCATGAATCCATTTAGTGAGAAGAGCTGCAACCATAGCACCTGGCCTGTAACTATATGTATCTATAACCTTCATCCTTAGTTGTGCATGAAGAGGAAGTTTATTATGATGCCAGTGCTGATCCAAGGCCCGAGACAACCGGGCAACGACATTGATGTGTACCTAAGGCCATTAGTCGATGAAATTTTACAGTTGTGGCGTGACGAAGGTGTACCTATCTGGGACGAGCACGAACAAAAATAATTTAACCTACGAGCAATTTTGTTCGTAACCATCAACGAAACAAGGGATACAATGCATGCACACGCTTTTTAGACGACACCGAAAGTGTATATCTCGATAAATGTAAGAAGGTTGTGTACCTCGGGTATCGTCGTTTTCTTCCGCGCAAGCACCCCTTAATAAAATCTGGAAAGCAATTCAATGGTGAGGCAGATACCCGGAGACGCCTATCCTCCAACCAAGTGATGATGTATTTGATATGGTGAAGGATTTGAAAGTAATCTTTGGAAAGGATCCGGGCAGATAAGCTGTTCCGAATGACGCTGACGGACACACAACCATGTGGAAGAAGAAATCTATATTTTGGGATCTATCCTATTGGAAAATCCTAGATGTCCGCTCTGCGATCGACGTGATGCACCTGGCGAAGAATCTCTGCGTGAATCTGCTAGGCTTCTATGGCTTGTATGGGAAGGCAAAAGATACATCTGAAGCACGGCAGGACCAGCAACACACGAAAGGACGAGACGGCAAGAATCCTGAGCGGTTTCAAGGTGGTCCTGCCAGCTACGCTCTTACCAAGGAAGAGAATGAAATCTTTTTTTGAAGAACTAAGTAGTATCAAGGTCCCGTCTGGCTTCTCGTAAAATATAAAGGGAATAATAAATGTGGCGGAGAAAATATAAAAAAACCTGAAGTCGCATGACTGCCACGTGCTGATGACACAATTGCTTCCGATTGCGTTGAGGGGGATTCTACCAGAAAATGTTCGACTACCCGTTGTAAAGTTATATGCATTCCTCAATGCAATTTCTCACAAGGTAATCAATCCAAAACGTCTATCAGCGTTACAGACAGATGTGGTCCAATGTATTGTCAGCTTCGAGTTGGTGTACCCACCATCCTTCTTCAATATTATGACACACCTCCTAGTTCACCTAGTCAAAGAGATTACCATTCTCGGTCCTGTGTTTCTACACATTATGTTCCCCTTTGAGAGGTTCATGGGATTCCTTAAAAAAATATGTTCACAACCGTGCTAAGCCAGAAGGAAGCATCTCCAAGGGTTATGGGACAAAGGAGGTAATTGAGTTTTGTGTTGACTTTCTTCCAGACCTTAAGTGGATTGGTGTTTCCGAATCGTGGCATGAGGGAAGAATGAGTGGAAAAGGCGCGCTAGGAAGGAAAGCAAAGATATTTATGAATGGACATTCTTTCACTAAAGCACACTACACAGTTCTACAAATGTCCACCTTGGTGGCTCCTTATATCGAGGAACACAAGAATACTATAAGGTCCAAAAACCCGGGGCTGTCTGAATCCTTGATTAATGATGAACACATGGATCGTTTTAGCGCTTGGTTGCAGACAGAACTCATGAATAAGAATATTTTTGGAGATCAGCTCTACTTGCTGGCCAGGTCGCCATCTTCGACTGTACTTACTTTCCAAGGGTACAAGATAAATGGGAATACATTTTACACGATCGGACAAGATAAAAAGAGCACCAACTAGAATAGTGGTGTCCGTTTCGATGCAACCGGATACAATGAAAAAAAGGACACATATTATGGTTACATAGAGGAGATACGGGAACTTGACTATGGACCTAATTTTAAGGTCCCTCTGTTTCGGTGCGAATGGATCAAGATGATAGAAGTAAAGGTAGACCATCAGTACGGAATGACAACAGTGGATCTCAACAATCTTGGGTACAGAGACGAACCATTCGTCCTAGCCAAAGATGTGGCTCAAGTTTTCTATGTGAAGGACATGTCTACTCAACCGAGGAAAAGAAAAAAAAACAATTCTATTACATCATGCGGTGAGCCGAAGCGGCACATAGTTCTTTCAAGGAAAAGAAACATTGTGGGAGTGGAGGACAAGACAGACATGTCCGAAGATTATAATAACTTTGAAGCCGCCCTTCAGAATGAAAACTGACCCAAATATCGCGTTAAATAATGAAGATGCTCCATGGCTACGACAGAAAAGTAAACAATGGCGGCACTAGTTTGTGATAACGTATTAAACCTTCATGGTTCATGCAATATTGCTAGACTATTTTGTAATAATGTATCAAACATTGCAGATTATCCTTATCATGTGTGAAAACATTGCGGATCTCATCCTCTTCTTCTTCCTGCTTAAATAGTTAGAATAATTATTTTTTAAAACAGAAAATTTATTTGAAATGTTTATGCAATTTTAAAAACTTTTCATATAGAAATTTTCTCCAAATTCAAAACCATTCATAACTAGTTTTTTTTAAATGTTTTGAAAATTCAAAAATTGTTACTAGTTTAAATAGTTAGAATAAATGCGTTTTAAAACAGAAAATGTATTTGAAATGTTTATGTAAATTTTAAACATTTTTCATATAGAAAGTTTCTCCAAATTCAAAACCATTCGTAAACTAGGTTTTTTAAAATGTTTGAAAATTCAAAAATTGTTGCTAGTTTAAATAGTTAGAATAATTATTTTTAAAACAGAAAATTTATTTGAAATGTTTATGCAATTTTAAACACTTTTCATCTTGAAAGTTTCTCCAAATTCAAAACCATTTGAAATGTATTTGAAATAGTATTTGAAACGTGACAGTGAAAAAAATGGCAGCATGAAGAAAAAAACTAAAATTTTGGGTCTTTTTCTTGGTAACACGAACCAGGGCAAAAGGGGGGAGGTGCGCGGGCAAACGATGGCTCCCCTCCCCCCTTTTGCCCTGTTTCGTGTTACCAACCAGGGCAAAAGGCCCCCACCTATATAACCCCGAGCGGTTGATCCGCCCGGGGCAAACCAGCAAATTCGCTAAGTCCCGTAGGCGCCGAAATCCAGAGCGACCGCGTAAGGCTGCCCGATTTCGCCGCCGGGATCTTCGTCGCCGCTCCCCGCCTCCTCTACGCCCGCGCCCGCGCCTGTGCTCCTCCGCTCCCGCGCCACCCGTGCTCCTCCGCGCCAAGCCCCTCTTCGCACACGTACGCCTCCGCGCGAGATCGATCGCCGCCGGCCTCCTTGCCTCCTCCCGGCGCCCTCCTCCTCGCCGACGTGCCCTCCTCCTCGCGGTGAGGTCGCCCCTCCTCGCCGTCTGGCCTCCTCCACACTTGTAATTTTTTTGTTAATTAGTTTAATTACATTTTTGTATTAGTATTAATTAGTTAGTTTATCATAGTTTAGGTATTAGATCATTTAGAGAGAAAAAAATTGGTTAGAGGTTTAGAAGAAAAAATTTAGGTTTTGGACTTGGAGATTTTTTTAATTAGGTTTTTGGACTTAAAGAGAATTTAAGGTTTTACACCTTAGAGAAAAAAATTAGGTTTAGTTCACTTGTAGAAAAAAAATAGTTAGAGGTTTGGAGGAAATTGGTGAAATTTGCAGCAATTTTGATGAAATGGATGCTATTAGCTATATTTTGATTAGATTTTATGCAATTGTTGCGAATTGATGAAATGGATGCTATTAGTTAGTGTGACTATGCAAAACTTATGATGTTATAAATTTTTTGTAGCCATGGAGAGAGCTCCCCATGCGCGTGTTGCTGGTGGGCGCAGCACGTCCCCGTCGAAGAAAACATAGTCGTACCACATGGTGGACGTCCACGTGGATCGCGTGCAGCGCGTGGACGTGGTGGTGGAGTAGCCATCAAGGAGGAGGAAGCGGCGCCTCCAGCTCGTGGATGTAGGCGTGGACGCAGAGCCCGGGGGGCATCACACGGTGCACGGCGTGGCGCTGTTGCTGCGGTGGAGGAGGCTGCGACGGAGGAGGAGGAGGAGGACGGTTTCCGGCTACCGGAATTCTACGTCCACCTGTTGCCCCCACTGCGGACTCGGCTTCGTCTTCCACGGCGTATATCGGAGACCCTCCTCGAGCGCAACGGGGCCTTTAGGTTCAACCTCTAGTTGAAGGGCTGCCACAACGTGCTCATTCACGTGTCCTTGCAGCGACGTGGCGATGACCTCTACCTGCGCCATGGGGGCAGTTCCAGCGCATGTACAACCTGGATGTGGGAAACATGCTCACATTCAGGTACATCAACGAAGACACGGTGAACGACGTGCTGGAGGTGAAGATCTTGGACGGCACCCTACTCCGCCCCCGTTGCTGCCAGGATAGCTCGCCTGACACCACCTCCACTTCCGAGGCTAACGAGTCTAACTCCGGCAAGTCTGGCTCGGGCAAGTCTGCCTCCGATGCAGAGGCGTAGTATGGCGAGCAGTGTATCGCTCTATGTTTATGTCGTACTATGTTTGTGTCGTACTATGTTTAATTATGTCATCGTGTCAAACAATATTTGTATTCGTGGCAGACTATGTTTATGTTGTTGTTGGTTTTCATCTGTGTTTTTGTTCGATAATTTTTCATCTTTCTTACTATAAATGTTTATTATTTGAAAGATCGTTGAATTTTCAGTGCACTTGAAGTATTAGTGCACTTTAAGTAATGCACTTGAAGAAAATAGTATTTCTAATATTTTGTAGAGAACGGGAAAACAGAAAAACATTTGCCCCGATTGGTGTTACCAACAGGGGTAAAAGGGCGCCGTACTACTCGTCGATTAGAGCCCACGTGGGCACCCCTTTTACCCCGGTTGGTAAGCCCATCGGGGCATAAGGGGGGCCTTTATCCCGGGTTTGGCAAACCCGGTTGGGCAGCCGGGGCATAAGGCCCATCCCAACTGGGGCTAATTCCCTCTTCTCCACTAGTGGATGCATACCGCTCACTGTGCTTCCGTGTTTCAAAGATAAAAGTGTGGGGGCTGCTGGATTCATCTCAACATCCCCCAAAAAAAAACTCATATCTCCAAACTCTGCCTAAATCCCCCCAAAGCTTTGATTCTTCGTGGATTTTGTTTGTTTGATTAGGTAGAATTCCAAAATCGCTAAGTTTCTCCTCCCACCCATTATTTATTTTCTCAAACTTGTGGTTATTTTCGTATCATTAATAGAACTAGATGAGTTCTCGACCTAGATTGATTTTAGAGATTTGTACATGTTAGAAATTGTTTTCATCACGTATAATAATCTCTGATACAACTGTGAATCATATGCCTATACTTGTTTAGCCAAACTCAACAAATCATTGAATTATTTTGTCCAAACTAATTTAGCAAAGTTTTATTGTTCTTTATTTTGTCCAAACTAATTTTGTCCAATAAATTAAAGGGTGTGATGGGAAGTGGAAGCACCTCACCCAGCCACAAGAGAACTAGAAGGGAGCCAGACTTCGAGGTCAACCGTAATGCGGCGAAGGACTTGCGGGCAGGGATGAAGAACTGCGAGGTTGTGCCCACAAAGAGGGTGCATCACCAGTTCCTCCAGAGAGCTCGTCTTGCCACCGACTTTGCGTGGATGGTGGAGCATATCGGACTCGCTACCTTCGCACAAATCCGTGTCCCACCTTCGATATTCTCACACGGGAGTGGCTCTCTACCTTCTACAACAACATCCACCATCTTGACAAGGAGCCATACTTCTGGTTCACCATCGGAAGGCAACAAGTGCGCCTATGCCTTCAGAGGTTATGCGAGATTTTCGGTTTTTCTGAACCACGGTAAAAAAATTCTTGATGATGCTCATGACCCACAAGTATAGCAGATCGCAAAAGTCTTTGACGGAAGTAAAATCCAAATTTATTTATTCGACACAAGTGGAGCTAAAGAATATTTATAATCATTAACAACTGAGTTGTCAATTCAGCTGCACCTGAAAGTAGACTTGCTCGCAACAACTTATCAGTGGTAGCAGTTTTATAGCAACAGTAGTAGTAAAATAAAAACAGAAACACTAGTAGGAAAAGCCTTATAGCCACCAGTTTAGCGCGGGCGAACATGTTTTTGGCTTTCCCAGCGCTAGTACCACTGGAGAACGCCATTTCCTGTTCGCCAGCGCTACAACAACTACCGCTGGCGAACATGCCAGATGGTTCGCCAGCGATGTGGGGTGAGACCCCCCTGCGCGCGCACCCGCCCTCCGTGAAACTACCGCTGGCGAACAGGGCCCGTGGTTCGCCAGCCCTAACTTTACTACCGCCAGCGCTAACATGCGGGCCCAGGGCGCATGTTAGCGCTGGCGAACCGGCGCGGCTGTTCGCCAGCGGTAACCTGGGCAGATAGGCCACAAATATCCACCCCACACTTTCCCCTCTACACTCTCCCTTCTCCACCTTGTCCCCTCCTCTCTCTCTCTAGCTCGAAATTATGCCAATTTCTCCACCCTTGTACTCTCTTTTGAACCAAGTAAAATTATTTTAGTTGTTAAATATATGTTTATCTCCCTCCTAACACCATTTCTACCCAAAGATTGCCCTTCCTAGGCATCTGTAACATCCCAGTGTTTGGGAAGTTATAAGGATCTAAATATAATATGTGCATTTGCAAAGCATGCATCTAAAAATACGGGAAATTTTGGCGCAAAAGTTAAGCAATGCAAAGTGATCGAGATTTCTCTCTGACTGATGAATTAGAGATAGGTCATCTACGAGAGTGTGTCCAACTTTGATATGATCTTTAACACAATTAGTCAGTCAATGGAATCATTTGTCGAGTCAATCAAAACTTGGCTATGACCTCAGTGAATCATCAACACTTTGATCGCAGTTCTAGAATAAGATATTATCGTCCCTCAAAAGGAGTATCCAATCATCATCTTACCTCGATCACCTATATCTTCGAAATCTTCAGTCCTGCACAAGAGAGCAAGCAAGAGAATGCAACAAGAGTTCGGGATGGATTTTCCCAAATTTGCATAGAAGTATTATGTATGATTTATCAACTTCTCTAGTAACAGAATTGTGTGAAGTTCAAATGTTGTATGTTATGCAGAAGTGGTTTGGTAATAAGGCTGGCCACCTTGTTAACAAAGTGCTTTTGTATGCATGCAACAATTGAGTGACATATAATGAAAACTTACATATTTGAAAGTTTGACAAGACCTATCCTCATTCTTTACATTTTGAGCACAATTCAATAAAACCGACAAGTATATATAATTCAAAGGATGCACAATTCATCATGTCTTCAAAACACACATGATCACATAGGAATACATAGGCATCATGTCACCATTCTACATATCAAATGCCATCTCATATAACCTTATGCAACTAGGAGCAATAATAAGCCATAAGATTATCACCTCGTATATTCATATCTCATCACTCTGGGTTATACAAGTCTCCATCATAAATCCATACAATTATATGTCCCAAGTCTGTTTAGCTACATCAAATTCAAATGTGTCCAAATACAAACTTGGAATTTGAAATTGAAATATTACAAGTTTATGGAATATGTGCATGTCTCAAGACAAGAAATTAAATAAGATTACAATGGAATTAAAAGGAACTCCTAAACTAAGATGATATTGATCTTCATTTTAGTTGATCATCATCTTCTCAATGTATCTTCCAAATCTTCTTCCTAAGCTTCAGTTCCTGCAAGTAAAAAACAACAAAGACAAACAAACAACCAGAAATGCCACTTGGCAAGTCAAAAATAAATACAACCAAGGTGAAAATAATGACCAACCGACTATGGTGCAAGGTGGAATGAATCAGGACATGTCAGCACCAATAATAGAGTCAAACAGGACAAGGACCAGAAGCAGCCGTAGCTTGCTCCTAAGGGAACCAAAGACCAAGTTGTCAACCTGGACTAGAGGAGAGGGCCACCTGCAAGCAGCTCACACAACACATGCAGCCTGTGTGTTGTCAAGCTCACAGTGGCAGCAAAACAGTCCAAGGACACTATATAAACAGGGCATAGCAGTACCAACCACTATTCCTAGCTCTTGCACACATCCCAGCCGCATCCATGCTTCACCTACTAATCGTGAATTCATTCCTAAACAATACACCATTGTTCTATCATAGAAAACGGCTAGATCACATCACATCAGACCATCCATAGCTCAAGGACACATCCAAATCTTTAGATACTAGGAAACAGATCAAGCAGCTAGGAGGAGCAGGCATGCCACAAGAAGAAGGTTTATCATATTCCAGAAGACAAAGCATCTCTACAATAGCAGGTTGCTAGCCATTAGATAAATCTACAAGCATATGCTCATCTCAGGATACAAAGTGAGGGAGAGGGGTAAGACCTTTCAGATCTGCATAGAGTTGTTATGCTAAATCATCACAAATATTTAAAAGCCACACAATAGTATTTGTTCTTATTAAGCTAGGCCTCAGACCATGCATCATAGGCAAGATCCTTTGCATTATCTGTTCTTCTCTTTAGTGGACAGAGAAACTCATGTTCATGAAGTAAATAAGCCAATTCAGGAAATTTCTATAAAAGAACACCCAAACACTAAGATACAAGGAGTGAACACCCTAGATACAAGACATGACTAACAAACCCCTCAATCTTGTGATTAGCGTGTTATTTTGCTCTCAGACTTGGCACAATCATGTATGCAAGTTCATCAATGAGCTTGGCATCCATTTGGTATTTATCTGTTTTTATCAAATCATTTAAAAGCCTCAAGAATATTGCCTATCATGGGCTATATCAAGAAAGCAACTGATAATCTGCTCATATCAGTTATATATGTAGTAGTAAATCTGTCCAGAGGCTGGATAGAGTCATGTTTCACCACACAAGTACAAACACATAATCCGGTGCACACTAGCAGCATCAAATAATTAAACAAGTATTCACAACATCTTCTAGATGAATAAATTATCTAGATTCCTTCTCTAAAATTAATTGAAAAAAATCAAGCCACTTAGGCCTGGATGAGAACATCATCCAAACGAACACATCACTACAGCACCAAGACCCCATTTGTCAATACAAACAGGTACCAGAACATGGATAAATTCATCTATGCATGTAACTGAATATCGAACACAAACTGAAGAAAATCTTCAGTTAGTACCACTGCCAGTGAGGAACACCACAAGCACATCACATATACACATTAGTTCATCACTGGGATGAACCGGGGCAGCACTACACAGCACAATTCATCGGCTCGATGGCCGGTCACAGAAGAAATTTCTCACCTTGAGCGGTTGTAGCCGAGGCAGATCTTGGAGGTGTCGACACCGGGGTAGTCCTTGTTCACCATTCCATGGGTGCCTAGCGGTCGACGTTGAGAGAGGGCCTCAGAGAAGAGCAGCAACAACCACGGACAGCAGCCACACCACCATGACCTGTGCCAACAGCTTCAACACCACACCACCACCAGTATCACCACGCCGCCATACACACCAACACCACTAGGAACCAACACAGTAGGACCATGGCGCCATCGAGCAGAGGCTCGAGGGTGTCGAGGTGGCGCAGGAGGGCGTGGCCAGAGAGGAGCAGCAGTTCGGGCAGCGGGAGCCAGGGAGCAGCGCCGGCGACCGAGCTAGGGCGTGGATTCCGCAAGCGAGCTTGATTGGAGCACATGGGGGCGAAATCGGCATTGCGGCAGTGGCCAATCAGAAGAGGAGACCTGGGATGAGCAGCGCCATGGCGCGGCGGCGCTGGGGACGACCGGCAACAGCCGGAGCAGAGGAGGTGGCGGCGGCGACTGCGCATGCGAGAGAGAGAGAGTCTGAAAGGGGATCGAGTCATGGGAGAGGAACGACACAGAGAGGACGAGCAGATATCGATATGCGTACATGCCTGTGTGTGTGCCGATGGTACATGCTTGGCATCGTACATGAGCTGTGAAACACATGGGATTGGCCCAACTAGATTAGAATATGTGCTTGTGTGCTAAATTGGCCCAATAATAAAACTAGTCATTTTTGTTTTTCTTTAAAAGCTCACAAATAATTATTGGAAGATTTTAAAATCTAAATTTAAGATAATCCAAAATTAATTGAGTTGTTTGTTTTTAAAATAAAATACTAAGAGTTTTTATAAGTAATTAAAAGTCGAATTTACAACTACTTAAAATTGAAGAAAATGTACCCGGGGTAAACATATGTTTAGGAAATGATATTTTTTATTTATTAAAAGAAACTAACCTTAATGGTTAATTTTAAAGTTTTGAAAATAAAACTAATCTTCTTAAATGGAATACAAATGAAACAAAAACTATTTTTATAATTATAGTGAAATCCTAAAATATTTTAAAATAAATACTCTACAATTTTTCATGATTTCAATGAATATTCCCAGTAATGCTAAGTCATAAAGATAAGTTCCCTTCTTAATAAAATATGAACTCTACTTATTCTTGATCAATTTTAAGATAAAGTTAGATACTTATTTTCACTTAAGTTATCTTTCCTAAAATCAACAAACTTGGTTAGTAATAATTATTAAGAAGCGATGTCTAGTTCTTACTTCAACAAAAAAAAATTCATTTTCATTTTCCAAAGCTACTTTAACTCATTAGTTCACTAAAAGTGCTAAGTCAATATTGCATAACATTTTGAAGTATTTAATAACCAAGTAAACCATAAGAGCTCAAATCATCACATAACTCTATAAAGTCAATCAACCAAGTTATTATCAATTTATAAAATGGTGAATGCCAACACTCCAAAATTAATGAAACAACTCTAAGTCAAACAACCTAATACAATCAAAGTATCGTAAGACGAAGCTTAATCATGTACGCTTGGGGTGTTTTCAGGGTAAATCACGATGCATCTCATTACTATGCATAATAGCATCTTGCCAGTTTTTCTGTAGTCCTTATCGGGACTACTTTGCTGCTTTCAGATGTTTGGATTTCTCTACGCGACCCTCGAACCCTGAAGACCTGGATTATTATTGTTATTTCAATCTCAGGCAAGTTCATCACTTGCTCATATCCTTTGCAGTACTTCATAACAAACTATTTGCAAAAACCCTATCGTACTACCATCTGTTCTCAAAAGAATGCATGATTCTATTTTTATAATAATATGACTAATTGAATGACTACCCGAGTGGTAGTGTTCTGTGTGGTGGGCGGATGGAACCATGGTAAGATGAATAGGTCAAAGGAAGGTTCCATCTGCACGGGAACATATTACCTAGGAATTAATCACAAATGCCGTCAGAACTCGGTGCGCCGTAAATACCGCGTTAACCATGGGTCTTCTATGGGGGGAGTAAGTCAGCCGTGATACTTTTCTCGTTCGCATGTCAACGGACTGCCAGAGACGTACGCTGTAGGTCTTGCGAGACTACATGCACATGGGTGGGAGCCCTTACGTCCCACGGACTCTGGGGTCTATGAGTGTCTGCCAGGGGCGCGTAGATCTCCATCGTGAGGGGTGGAATCAGGCGTTCAACCTGCTGGCAGAAATGGGTGGGCATGCGTTGTGCGGAGAAGCACGGTTTGGCTTGGACCAACAACCGGGCCCCACACCTGAGTGGGAGTGGACAGGAATGTACACCTGGTTGTGCAACATGGTCTTGGTCGTCCATGGGTAAAGTAACGCACCTCTGCAGAGTGTAAAAGGATGTGGCATTTTACCCCCTGTTCCGGGAAGGAACTGCGAACGCTACAGGAAAGGCAACTCCATGAAGTTCTAGCTCCTGTGATGGTCTGGCGGGCATAGTTTTCAGAAGTAAAAGCAACCTCTTGAAGAAAGATTTACAAATCCCTTGCATTAGCTTATGACTCTTTTGAGTCTAAAGCTGTAGTTAGAGCATCAAACTATCATCTATATATATGAACTTGCTGAGTAACGCTCGTTACTCATTCGTTCCCGTTTGACCCCCTGCTTAGAGTTGAAACCTATGGAAGTCGTCATCGTGAAGCCATCGTTACCTCATGAAGCTAGGTGGGGTGATCTACTACTTAGTCAGTAAAGCATCATCATCAACAACGCTGGTGGAGGAGAAGCTATCAAGATGTAGGTAGAGACCATTCTTGGACTTAGCTATTACAAGCCATAGATTAGGGCTGACATCAGCCGTAGTGGATTTAGTTCTGAGCTAGAGTAGTTCTCCAGCTCGGATCTTCGAATTGCTTCTTCTGATGTTTCATTTGCAGGAGATCTTCTTGATTCATCAATGAGATTTTCAAGATTTTGTAATGAAGTTTGTATCCTATAACTTTGCTTGGACCCGCTGTGTTTCTGTTGTACTACTCTGAGGGATGTAATATTCACGGATAAGTCCTTCTGTGAGTATTATGTCATCGACTTGCGCACTACACATGCAGTGGTGTGCTGGGTCTCCACAGATGGTATCAGAGCGAAGCGACCTTAGGTTTAAAACCTTTTAGGAGATCTGTAGGTTGGTAAAGACTATAGGAAGCCATCTTATCTAAACCATATTTCCTACAACTATGATGATCATTCACTTGAGAATGATTAATCATACTTGTATAGAATTATTCTTACTCAACCTGAGTAAATTTACTTATCTATTATCTTTATACCTAGGTATGAATAGTTAGAAGTTTAGTAAGTACTAGTTCCATTAAGAAAAAGAATTCTGACCTAGTCAGAGATGAATAAGTGACAGTTATGATTACCCCATTCTATGAATTAATAGGATGGAGTAGAACATGGTATAGAGTAAGTATAGGAGTTATCAAGAAGGGATATCTGAGAATCATTAGGAGTTATTAAAACTATGGTAACTATGGGATATATATCATATCCTTTGTTATCAAGTCTAGAGTTGAACTGCTATAGTATAGTACAGTAGGAGAAGGCATAAGCAGTGATGAAAGCTACATTACTACTCCTACGATGTGATCAACAACCTGAAGGATCAACAGATGCCATGAGAAGTTTATCATAACCAAAATGAAGTAGTTCAAATTACATGGTGCTTAGTCCTATATGGAACCAAGTTAGACAACAACTACTATAGGATTATTTTGTCTTGGTTTATTCCATTGCAGTAAGGCATGCAATTGGAGTAATTACCTGGGCAAAGAGTGGTTGTGTAGACTAGGATAACAAGGTACTATATACCTACTTGAAGTGTATAGCATTTAAGAGCCTTGGTACTTGAGATGTTTTACTCTAAGTACTTTTATTTCACAGGCTTTTGATGCATGAGTGATAACTGCATTTGGGATTTATTGTATCTTATTTGGATCTTTGATTGACTAGATCTGTACATGAAGATTGAACTTGATGTGCAAATGCATATGCAAACATTGAGTTCCATCTTGATGTTACTGGTCTAGAGGGTATAGGATTAGAATGAGAGCGGTCTGAAATATCAGCTGATGGCAGTAACCACCAAAGCTCTAGAAGACCAAATAGTCAAGAAGGAAGATGACAATGAAGACACCTAATGGGAATGGACCACATTCCACATCTTGTTTGGAGTTGGTGACATACTTCATCAACACATGGTGAGCTACCACAAGCGATGCCAAGAAAATCACATGAGTAGTTATATCCTGGAAGGAAACATGTAGAAGTTCGATAAATAAACGTATAGAGTTGTCTCATAGTAGTCAACACCCAAAGATATAGAAGGACCATAGGAAGTAACCAGTGGAATAAGTTGTAGTCATCTGTAGGAAAAAGTTAAAACTCGAGGAAACTCGAAGATATTTTCACTAATAATTGAGTCTAAGTCAATGTACACTGCATTGTACAAGTTTGTTTGGGCAGTATTCCTCTTGAGACCATTAGATTGAACCAAATGGAGTCCTAAACATAGACAATACCCATTGTACCGGAAGAATCTTATTGGTTATTCATCACCTGGTGAATATACCAAATGTTCTTCAGAAAGTTGTGAGAGGTAGGGAACCATACCCATTCATCGGAGAATGAAACTTGGTATCCACTATATGGTGGAAATACCACGTGTTCTTCGTGAGACCATTAGGAAGGTCTAGTAACAAGACAGAGTTGTCCTAACAACTGGTATACTAATAGAGTATCATACAAGAAAGTGGAAGGTGAACAATCAAGACAAGAGGTTACACATGCCATGGTCAACACAAGAAAACAGTTGGGGAGATTCCACGGTCTACATAAGTTCTCTCTACCTATCTTTACGTGAGAGAGGTTGAACTTCGGGACGAAGTTCTTGTTAAGGGGGAGATACTGTAACATCCCAGTGTTTGGGAAGTTATAAGGATCTAAATATAATATGTGCATTTGCAAAGCATGCATCTAAAAATACGGGAAATTTTGGCGCAAAAGTTAAGCAATGCAAAGTGATCGTGATTTCTCTCTGACTGATGAATTAGAGATAGGTCATCTACGAGAGTGTGTCCAACTTTGATATGATCTTTAACACAATTAGTCAGTCAATGGAATCATTTGTCGAGTCAATCAAAACTTGGCTATGACCTCAGTGAATCATCAACACTTTGATCGCAGTTCTAGAATAAGATATTATCATCCCTCAAAAGGAGTATCCAATCATCATCTTACCTTGATCACCTATATCTTCGAAATCTTCAGTCCTGCACAAGAGAGCAAGCAAGAGAATGCAACAAGAGTTCGGGATGGATTTTCCCAAATTTGCATAGAAGTATTATGTATGATTTATCAACTTCTCTAGTAACAGAATTGTGTGAAGTTCAAATGTTGTATGTTATGCAGAAGTGGTTTGGTAATAAGGCTGGCCACCTTGTTAACAAAGTGCTTTTGTATGCATGCAACAATTGAGTGACATATAATGAAAACTTACATATTTGAAAGTTTGACAAGACCTATCCTCATTCTTTACATTTTGAGCACAATTCAATAAAACCGACAAGTATATATAATTCAAAGGATGCACAATTCATCATGTCTTCAAAACACACATGATCACATAGGAATACATAGGCATCATGTCACCATTCTACATATCCAATGCCATCTCATATAACCTCATGCAACTAGGAGCAATAATAAGCCATAAGATTATCACCTCGTATATTCATATCTCATCACTCTGGGTTATACAAGTCTCCATCATAAATCCATACAATTATATGTCCCAAGTCTGTTTAGCTACATCAAATTCAAATGTGTCCAAATACAAACTTGGAATTTGAAATTGAAATATTACAAGTTTATGGAATATGTACATGTCTCAAGACAAGAAATTAAATAAGATTACAATGGAATTAAAAGGAACTCCTAAACTAAGATGATATTGATCTTCATTTTAGTTGATCATCATCTTCTCAATGTATCTTCCAAATCTTCTTCCTAAGCTTCAGTTCCTGCAAGTAAAAAACAACAAAGACAAACAAACAACCAGAAATGCCACTTGGCAAGTCAAAAATAAATACAACCAAGGTGAAAATAATGACCAACCGACTATGGTGCAAGGTGGAATGAATCAGGACATGTCAGCACCAATAATAGAGTCAAACAGGACAAGGACCAGAAGCAGCCGTAGCTTGCTCCTAAGGGAACCAAAGACCAAGTTGTCAACCTGGACTAGAGGAGAGGGCCACCTGCAAGCAGCTCACACAACACATGCAGCCTGTGTGTTGTCAAGCTCACAGTGGCAGCAAAACAGTCCAAGGACATTATATAAACAGGGCATAGCAGTACCAACCACTATTCCTAGCTCTTGCACACATCCCAGCCGCATCCATGCTTCACCTACTAATCGTGAATTCATTCCTAAACAATACACCATTGTTCTATCATAGAAAACGGCTAGATCACATCACATCAGACCATCCATAGCTCAAGGACACATCCAAATCTTTAGATACTAGGAAACAGATCAAGCAGCTAGGAGGAGCAGGCATGCCACAAGAAGAAGGTTTATCATATTCCAGAAGACAAAGCATCTCTACAATAGCAGGTTGCTAGCCATTAGATAAATCTACAAGCATATGCTCATCTCAGGATACAAAGTGAGGGAGAGGGGTAAGACCTTTCAGATCTGCATAGAGTTGTTATGCTAAATCATCACAAATATTTAAAAGCCACACAATAGTATTTGTTCTTATTAAGCTAGGCCTCAGACCATGCATCATAGGCAAGATCCTTTGCATTATCTGTTCTTCTCTTTAGTGGACAGAGAAACTCATGTTCATGAAGTAAATAAGCCAATTCAGGAAATTTCTATAAAAGAACACCCAAACACTAAGATACAAGGAGTGAACACCCTAGATACAAGACATGACTAACAAACCCCTCAATCTTGTGATTAGCGTGTTATTTTGCTCTCAGACTTGGCACAATCATGTATGCAAGTTCATCAATGAGCTTGGCATCCATTTGGTATTTATCTGTTTTTATCAAATCATTTAAAAGCCTCAAGAATATTGCCTATCATGGGCTATATCAAGAAAGCAACTGATAATCTGCTCATATCAGTTATATATGTAGTAGTAAATCTGTCCAGAGGCTGGATAGAGTCATGTTTCACCACACAAGTACAAACACATAATCCGGTGCACACTAGCAGCATCAAATAATTAAACAAGTATTCACAACATCTTCTAGATGAATAAATTATCTAGATTCCTTCTCTAAAATTAATTGAAAAAAATCAAGCCACTTAGGCCTGGATGAGAACATCATCCAAACGAACACATCACTACAGCACCAAGACCCCATTTGTCAATACAAACAGGTACCAGAACATGGATAAATTCATCTATGCATGTAACTGAATATCGAACACAAACTGAAGAAAATCTTCAGTTAGTACCACTGCCAGTGAGGAACACCACAAGCACATCACATATACACATTAGTTCATCACTGGGATGAACTGGGGCAGCACTACACAGCACAATTCATCGGCTCGATGGCCGGTCACAGAAGAAATTGCTCACCTTGAGCGGTTGTAGCCGAGGCAGAGCTTGGAGGTGTCGACACCGGGGTAGTCCTTGTTCACCATTCCATGGGTGCCTAGCGGTCGACGTTGAGAGAGGGCCTCAGAGAAGAGCAGCAACAACCACGGACAGCAGCCACACCACCATGACCTGTGCCAACAGCTTCAACACCACACCACCACCAGTATCACCACGCCGCCATACACACCAACACCACTAGGAATCAACACAGTAGAACCATGGCGCCATCGAGCAGAGGCTCGAGGGTGTCGAGGTGGCGCAGGAGGGCGTGGCCAGAGAGGAGCAGCAGTTCGGGCAGCGGGAGCCAGGGAGCAGCGCCGGCGACCGAGCTAGGGCGTGGATTCCGCAAGCGAGCTTGATTGGAGCACATGGGGGCGAAATCGGCATTGCGGCAGTGGCCAATCAGAAGAGGAGACCTGGGCTGAGCAGCGCCATGGCGCGGCGGCGCTGGGGACGACCGGCAACAGCCGGAGCAGAGGAGGTGGCGGCGGCGACTGCGCATGCGAGAGAGAGAGAGAGTCTGAAAGGGGATCGAGTCATGGGAGAGGAACGACACAGAGAGGACGAGCAGATATCGATATGCGTACATGCCTGTGTGTGTGCCGATGGTACATGCTTGGCATCGTACATGAGCTGTGAAACACATGGGATTGGCCCAACTAGATTAGGATATGTGCTTGTGTGCTAAATTGGCCCAATAATAAAACTAGTCATTTTTGTTTTCCTTTAAAGGCTCACAAATAATTATTGGAAGATTTTAAAATCTAAATTTAAGATAATCCAAAATTAATTGAGTTGTTTGTTTTTAAAATAAAATACTAAGAGTTTTTATAAGTAATTAAAAGTCGAATTTACAACTACTTAAAATTGAAGAAAATGTACCCGGGGTAAACATATGTTTAGGAAATGATATTTTTTATTTATTAAAAGAAACTAACCTTAATGGTTAATTTTAAAGTTTTGAAAATAAAACTAATCTTCTTAAATGGAATACAAATGAAACAGAAACTATTTTTATAATTATAGTGAAATCCTAAAATATTTTAAAATAAATACTCTACAATTTTTCATGATTTCAATGAATATTCCCAGTAATGCTAAGTCATAAAGATAAGTTCCCTTCTTAATAAAATATGAACTCTACTTATTCTTAATCAATTTTAAGATAAAGTTAGATACTTATTTTCACTTAAGTTATCTTTCCTAAAATCAACAAACTTGGTTAGTAATAATTATTAAGAAGCGATGTCTAGTTCTTACTTCAACAAAAAAAAATTCCTTTTCATTTTCCAAAGCTACTTTAACTCATTAGTTCACTAAAAGTGCTAAGTCAATATTGCATAACATTTTGAAGTATTTAATAACCAAGTAAACCATAAGAGCTCAAATCATCACATAACTCTATAAAGTCAATCAACCAAGTTATTATCAATTTATAAAATGGTGAATGCCAACACTCCAAAATTAATGAAACAACTCTAAGTCAAACAACCTAATACAATCAAAGTATCGTAAGACGAAGCTTAATCATGTACGCTTGGGGTGTTTTCAGGGTAAATCACGATGCATCTCATTACTATGCATAATAGCATCTTGCCAGTTTTTCTGTAGTCCTTATCGGGACTACTTTGCTGCTTTCAGATGTTTGGATTTCTCTACGCGACCCTCGAACCCTGAAGACCTGGATTATTATTGTTATTTCAATCTCAGGCAAGTTCATCACTTGCTCATATCCTTTGCAGTACTTCATAACAAACTATTTGCAAAAACCCTATCGTACTACCATCTGTTCTCAAAAGAATGCATGATTCTATTTTTATAATAATATGACTAATTGAATGACTACCCGAGTGGTAGTGTTCTGTGTGGTGGGCGGATGGAACCATGGTAAGATGAATAGGTCAAAGGAAGGTTCCATCTGCACGGGAACATATTACCTAGGAATTAATCACAAATGCCGTCAGAACTCGGTGCGCCGTAAATACCGCGTTAACCATGGGTCTTCTATGGGGGGAGTAAGTCAGCCGTGATACTTTTCTCGTTCGCATGTCAACGGACTGCCAGAGACGTACGCTGTAGGTCTTGCGAGACTACATGCACATGGGTGGGAGCCCTTACGTCCCACGGACTCTGGGGTCTATGAGTGTCTGCCAGGGGCGCGTAGATCTCCATCGTGAGGGGTGGAATCAGGCGTTCAACCTGCTGGCAGAAATGGGTGGGCATGCGTTGTGCGGAGAAGCACGGTTTGGCTTGGACCAACAACCGGGCCCCACACCTGAGTGGGAGTGGACAGGAATGTACACCTGGTTGTGCAACATGGTCTTGGTCGTCCATGGGTAAAGTAACGCACCTCTGCAGAGTGTAAAAGGATGTGGCATTTTACCCCCTGTTCCGGGAAGGAACTGCGAACGCTACAGGAAAGGCAACTCCATGAAGTTCTAGCTCCTGTGATGGTCTGGCGGGCATAGTTTTCAGAAGTAAAAGCAACCTCTTGAAGAAAAATTTACAAAACCCTTGCATTAGCTTATGACTCTTTTGAGTCTAAAGCTGTAGTTAGAGCATCAAACTATCATCTATATATATGAACTTGCTGAGTAACGCTCGTTACTCATTCGTTCCCGTTTGACCCCCTGCTTAGAGTTGAAACCTATGGAAGTCGTCATCCTGAAGCCATTGTTACCTCATGAAGCTAGGTGGGGTGATCTACTACTTAGTCAGTAAAGCATCGTCATCAACAACGCTGGTGGAGGAGAAGCTATCAAGATGTAGGTAGAGACCATTCTTGGACTTAGCTGTTACAAGCCATAGATTAGGGCTGACATCAGCCGTAGTGGATTTAGTTCTGAGCTAGAGTAGTTCTCCAGCTCGGATCTTCGAATTGCTTCTTCTGATGTTTCATTTGCAGGAGATCTTCTTGATTCATCAAGGAGATTTTCAAGATTTTGTAATGAAGTTTGTATCCTATAACTTTGCTTGGACCCGCTGTGTTTCTGTTGTACTACTCTGAGGGATGTAATATTCACGGATAAGTCCTTCTGTGAGTATTATGTCATCGACTTGCGCACTACACATGCAGTGGTGTGCTGGGTCTCCACAGCATCTAGATCTAGAATTACACCCCCCCTCTCTCGAAAGCTCCAAAATTCTCCGGATATCATCGTGTAGCCATCATCTATTCATTTGAGGTGGGATGAATGCTAATATATAATTAAATGAGTTTGTATATGAATTTTGTCCGGATACACGCGATATGTAATATGTGTGAAATTTCACCGGATTCAAATATGGTCGTGTGATGGAGACTTTAAATGTGTGCAATTTGTTGTGGAATAAAATTGAGTAGCCAACTATCGCCGAAATGTTGATTCATTTCCGTCTCGGCATAGTTTGGCACTCCCTAATAACCTCCTATTTGTAGGAAGTTCATGCCGAATTTTTTCGTGAATACGACATGAAGTGAAATTTTGGATATGAAAATGAGTTGCCACTTTGCCGGAATGTTGATTCATTTCCGTCTCGGCAAAGTTTGGCAATCCTGTAACCTCCAATTTGTAGGAAGGTCATGCCGATTTTTTTCGTGAATATCGATATATATATGTTATGTTTGGTTCTAATATTAAATATATTGGCGCGCTCTCGTGCAGGCGACAAATAATGGTGGTCGTTAAGAGTGAATGTGTCGTGAATAGTTATTTGAGACACGCGACAGAAGACATGTTACAAAATGGCCGCAAGGAGATACGATGTCCATGTCGAAAGTGCAAACTAGGGGGTTTGCTCAATTCCTTTACCGGAGACTTGCTCAATCACCTCCTCAGGTATGGTTTCATGGATGGGTATAACAGTCAGTGGGTAAGTGATGATGAAGTCCATGGGGCGGCGGTGGTAGGAAATGATGTGCAACAGGAGAAGAACAACGACCGACAAGAACTACATCAGGACAAGGATGAGCCTCATGACCCCCCAAATGATCATGGAGAAGATGTTGAACAAGACGTGGAAGAAGACGAGGACACAGGGACACCCCTAACGGAAGTTGTGCGTGACCCTCATCTGAAAGAACTGCTTTTGAGATAGACGACTAACTCGATATCTTCTGCTAGAGAGCAATCAAAGCTGGCGCAACTAGAGATAGACTCGAAGACACCGTTGTATGCAGGCTGCAGTCCGGGAGAGTCCCGCCTGAGAGTGGCGCTTGATGTTCTGCAGATGAAGGCGAGATACAAATGGAGCGGCATAAGTGTCGATGCAAGCCTGCGATACTGGCACGATGTCCTTCCAGAGGGCAACACCTGTCCTAAAAGTTGCGACGAGGCCAAGAAAGTCGTGTGCCCCTTTGATTTACCTCACGAAAAATACCATGTGTGCATCAACGATTGCTACATTTATCAGAAAGAGTACGCGAACAAAACCATTTGTCCAGTTTGCAACGCCACTCGTTACAAGAAAGGGAAGAAGAAAGATCCTCGAAAAGTTTTGTGGTACTTTCCGCTCATTCCCCGTCTGCAACGGTATTTTGCGGACCGCAAGGAAGCAGAGCTCATGCGCTGGCACGCGAAAAGGAGGAATAAATTTTGAAAGATCCAAATCTGAGTGAAAAAGTAAATCTGACACATCCTTCAGATGCAAGTCAATGGAAAGCAATTGACTGTGAATATGCAACGTTCGGGGCGGAGGCAAGGAACATCAGGTTGAGTGTGAGCATCGACGGACTCAATTATATGGATGTGCAACATCCCCCCTGGTTGTGCATGAACAGGAAGTATATTCACATGAGTATGCTAATTCAAGGGCCGAAACAACCAGGCAATGACATCAATCTATACCTGAAGCTGCTTAAAGATGAGTTGGACACGCTATGGGCCGAGGAAGGGGTGAACACATGGGACGCCTTCGATGAACAATATTTCCCAATGAGAGTTGTCTTACTCTGTACGGTTCACGACCTACTCGGATACGAATATGTGGCGGGCCAGGAGTGCCATGGACATAACGGTTGCGTGAGGTGCATGGATGACCCCACGTTTATGCAACTTCCGAAAGATCCTAGGTCTTCAAAAACAGTTTTCGTTGGCCATCGAAGGTGGCTACCCAACAAAGACCCGTGGAGAAGGCGAGGAGACCTTTTTAACAGTGAAGATGAGCTCCGTGGACCACAACATAAGAGGTGCGGCGAAGAAATCTACAAGTTGCTGAATGATTGGAAGGAATGCCCAAAGGCGGGAAAGAAGCAAAAGGCGCCAAAACCACTTCTGGATGTATGGAAGACGAGGTTGGTGTTTTTGGACTTGCCATACTGTCCCATTCTCGATACGCCTCACTGCCTTGATATGATGCATATCACGAAGAATGTGTTTGAAAGTTTGTTTGGCACGCTGCTCAACATGCCGGAGAGGACCAAAGACGGCGTGAAAGCAAGAAACGACCTGAAATATTTTGGTATTAGGGTAGATCTTTAGGGGGGACGCCCGGATGATGATGACGGCGATCAATCGTGTGATGAGGAGACGTAGGGTCGCAAGGCAAAAAGGGTTATGAGGAATGACTATTACTGCCCCCCTCCTACTTCACTTTTAGTCCGGACGAGATCACAAAATTGATGATGTGCCTTCTCGGAGACAAAGTCCCTAGCGGTTACTCAGGGCTAATAAGAAGATTCCTCGACGCGCAGAAACAAAAGTTTAGCGGGATGAAGTCTCATGACTGTTACGTGATGATGACGCAGATACTTTCGGTTGTGATTCGCGGAATAATGGACAAGCACTTCCAGGAAACCCTGTTTGGCCTCTGTAACTTCTTCGACGTGATATCTCGAAAGTCGATCACGGGAAAGCTGATCTCAAGGCTGCAGGAAGAGATTGTCGTGATACTATGCGAGCTTGAGATGTACTTTCCACCATCATTCTTTGACATATGTGTTCATCTGTTGGTCCATATCGTGGATGATATCATCCATCTCGGGCCGTTGTTTCTGCATAACATGATGTTGTTTGAAAGGATGAATGGGGTCATCAAAGGATTTGTTCGCAACAGAGCCCGTCTGGATGGAAGCATCGTTCAAGGCTTTCTCACCGAAGAGTGCATCTCTTTCTGCACGAATCATATGGACGTAGAGGACCCTGTTGGTCTGCCCAGAAACAAGCACATTGGCAAGCTCGATGGAGTAGGTCACAAAAATGGACGGAGAGAAGTGCATGTGGATCGGGCTTGTCGACGCACCGACTTTAACAGGGCAAACTTAGTAGCTCTCCAACACATTGACATGGTCGATACTTGGGTGGAAAAACATAAGAGCTCGATTATGAAAAAGTACAGTGAGCAAGGCAAGCGGAGGACCGAACAAGAAATAATCAGAGAGCATAACTCCACTTTCTTGCGTTGGTTTAAAGATGTGATCGTCGCTAATCCACCGCCAAGGGATTGTGCAAAAAATAAACTATTGTACGCCTTGGCACATGGCCCAGCTCCCAACCTAGCGACGTTTCAAGCATATGATATCAACGGGTTCACTTTCTTCATAGAGGAGAAAAACAAAACTTTCGATTATCAAAACTCAGGGGTAACGATGGAATCATACACCAGTGACAAAAAGTTAAGATACAACGGAAGGATCGAGGAGATATGGGAGCTTAACTACTCTGGAGAGAAGGTGCCTATGTTCCGCGTCAGATGGGCTAGGATGTTGACCGTCAGAAAAGAAGACCATTACTTTACAACCATGGTTATTACCGAAGCAGGAACCTCATCAAGCGCGAATGTCACAATGCAAAATGAGCCATGGGTATTGGCTAAGCATGTGTCCCAATGCTTCTTCATAACATACCCCGCAAGGCCTAGCCGTGTTGTCGTGAGGAGAGGGAAAAGAAATATCAACGGAATGGATGGAGTCGTGATGAGGACGAGTTCGACATGTTCGGCGACCCAAATATTGACGATGATGATCAAAAATATGATGATGATAGTCATGCAACATACACAACAAGAAGAAGCAGAACAACGCTACCTAGGCATGGTCTTCCATTCACAAGAAGAAGTCATGATGTGGGGTTAAATTACGCAACTGCGACCAAAAAAGGAAAAACGATCAAACACTGAGAAACTATGTATATATCTGTCTGCCAATTGTATGCGACGAAACTATGTATATGCATGAATCAACTGGTCTGATGTGCACTTATTATAAATTTAATGTACCTTGTTCTGTATTTGAAATGTGTGGACTTATATTATTTGAAACATAAAGGAAACAAATAGAAAACATGAAGGGAAACAACGGAAAACAATAGAACACATAAAGAAAAACAATAGAAAATATAAAGAGAACAAGAGAAAACATAAAGGAAACAAGTAGAAAAAAAATGGAAAAAAACTAAAACCAAAATAATGAAAAGAGAAAACAAGAAGGAAATATTGGAAAATAAAATAAAACATGAAGGAAAACAATTGAAAACAATAGAATACATGAAGAAAAAATAGAAAACATAAAGAGAACAAGAGAAAACATAAAGGAAACAAATAGAAAACATGAAGGAAAATAATGGAAAACAACTAAAACCAAAAATAATGAAAAGAGAAAACAAGAAGGAAATATTAGAAAACATGAAGGAAATATTAGAAAACATAAAGAAAAAAAACAATTTAACAATAAAAAACAAAAATAAAACGAGAGAAAAACATGCATGAAGGAAATAATGGAAAACAAAATATAACAAAAATAAATCAATTCAAAGAAAAAAATAAAAATAAAACAGTAATGTTTCTCAAGAAAAATTAAGAAAAAATAATACAGTAAATCATTTCAAAGAAAAATAAATAAAAATAAATAGAAAAGGTAGCGCTAGCGAACGTAGCTACTGGTTCGCCAGCGATATGTTACCGCTGGCGAACAAAGGTTTGTTCGCCAGCGGTAACATAGTGCTGACGAACCAGCAGCTACGTTCGCCAGCGGTAACCCCCCACATAGAGGTACACAGAGGGCCGGGACTTAGCCATTTTTGTCACGATCGATCGATTCAATCGAGCACTGTACGCGCGCGCGGTAACTCCCCTTTCTCCGGCGAGTTTTTGTCCCGGCGACCACCGCGCGTACCGGCCCTCTCCCTAACGCCCTCCACTGCTCCACTCTCCCTACCGCCCCTCCACTCCCTCCACCGGCCCTCTACCTCTCTCGCCCCAACCTCCATCGACGTCGGCCACTCTCCATCGACGCCGGCCCGCTGCTCACTGCTCCTCCCCCGCTGCTCCCTCCTCCTCCCCCGTGGCTCCCTCCTTCTCCCATGCGGCTGCCGCACTGCCTCTGCGGTGGCACCGCTGGCGTGCTGCCCGCTGCTGCCCCCTCTTCTGCCACGCATAGAAGGTGCTCGACGGAAGTTCTACAGGTAAATCTTCAAAATAAAGTGCTTCTTGTTAAGACTACGGGCCAGCGATCATCTGTTTATCTGCGTGCATACATTTCCCATGTGGTCACGTGTTGATGTTGCCCTTCTTTGGTTGCGGTGAGTTCACATGTTCAGTTTTGGTCTCGGTGTTGTTCTTGCAGCAGATCAAACACATAATTTCTGTGAAATAGGGTGATATTGGTGTTGCCCTTCTTTGGTTGCGGTGACTGATGACTGAATTCTGTTCTGACTTGGTACATTTTGGTCTCGTGCAGTAGTATTCGTCCTAGTTGATCTCTTTCACTATTCGCCCCTGTTCTGTTTTTGCAGCAGAGCAGAAGACTAGGGATGAAATGATTTCTGTTAAATGGTGTGGTTTATATTTTCACTGATGACTGATTTCAGTTCTTGACTTAGTACATTTCTGTTACATCTCTCCTACAAGGTCATTTCGGTTAAATGGTGTAATTTATATTTTTCACATGCCAAACTTGGGGCAAAAAGATATAATTTACTTGCCTGGATTCGAAGAGTTGGCTTGTGTTGGGTGCCTCGTTTTGGTTTGACAAGCATTGCATAATTATTGATTATTGCTGCAAACTTTTCATGTGTTGGTGCCTTATATGACCGAGTGAATGATTTGGTGCCTTATATTGATGCTATGCTGTTAATGGCTGTAGGGAGATGCTAGGTGTGGGTCATGTATCCTAGTGAGTGGATACATGTTGCCAGTTGAGAAGAAAAAATATGTATGCTGTGATCTTGTACCATTTTCTCGGCAGTAATTAAAAATTAAATTGTTATGATAAGTTACGTTTATGGTTGAGGTACAGTAGTAACCTCCTTGTGATTTTGGGAAAAATAAAGTAAACTTCCTTGTGATATCTTAAGCCCTTTACTGGTCCTTGCCTGATCTTGCAGCAGAGGATATTGACTAGATAGCATTGCAGAAAACATCAGACGATATGTGCCGTAAGTTATTAGTGGCTGTTGTGTGATGCTAGGTTAGGCGTGTAAGTCATGTATCCTAGTGAGAGAGATGCATGCTGTCAGTTGAAAAGAAAGAAAAGAGATACATGTTGTGGTGTTGTACAATTTGGTTTCAAAAAAAAAGAGATACCTTCCCCAAGCCATAATCTAATATAAATCTTGTTTTCAGACAGAAATGTTGTGGCTGTTTTCAAACAGAAATGATGTGGCTGTTTTCAAAGGGAAAAAATGTTGTGGTTGTTTTCAAAGGGAAGAAATGTTGTGGCTGTTTTCAAAGGGAAAAATTTGTTTTACTTACAAACAGAAATCATAGTTTACTTCCTGAAATGGGGTGAGTCCATATAAAGTTAATCTTCTGTTTAATGAGGTGAGTCCATATAAAGTTAATCTTCTGTTTAATGGTTTGCTCAAGTGATGATACAGCATGCAACACTTGAGTATGAAGATAGGATTGTTGATTGCTACATTTATGATGCATTTCGATTTCTGTTTTTGGTGGTCGGTGATGGTTGGCGTGATGGATGTGGTGTGAATTGATGGTGGTGATGGATGGTTGTGATAGATATGGCGTGGTGATATGGATGGTGGTGATGGATAGTGGAGACACTAGTAGAGAAATGCCATTCTATGCAATGGCAGCGCATCTATACTGCGTGCGCCATAGAAATGAAATTTTGTGGCGCATGGTCACATGTGCGCCACAGAAATTTCCAATTCTGTGGCGCATCTATACTGCGTGCGCCATAGAAATGAAATTTTGTGGCGCATGGTCACATGTGCGCCGCAGAAATTTCCAATTCTGTGGCGCATCAATACTGTGTGCGCCACAGAAATAGCATGGGCCCCACCCCAATCAGTGGATTGTGTGTCAGAAGCCTCATTATTATGGCGCATGCCACCTGGTGCGCCATAGAATAGGCCACTTCTGTGGCGCACTGCTGTGCTGCGCCACAGAAATGCCATATTATGTGGCGCATTTTGACAGATGCGCCACAAAATATGGCATTTCTGTGGCGCAGCACAACAGTGCGCCACAGAATTATGTGCTGGTGCGCCACAGAATTATGTGCACTGTGCACATAAAGATGGCAGCCCCCTCTCTGTCCCCCCCACTCATTTCATTCCAAGTGTATGTTGCTCACTCGGCTCCCCCTTCTCTCCACTCCATTTTTACACATTTAATTCTCCTTTTTTGGTAGGTGAACCTATTTATTCGATGTATAATTGTTGGTGAAGTTTCTTGTTGTTGGGGGGGCCTAATTACTTCCATCTATACTCCGGTCCCTCCCTCTCCTCGCTCTTTGAGCGTCTCGGTATCAAATCTACTAGGTGAGTATAGTTGGAGGTGCATGTCTCGTGTGGCCATCGATCGATGTGTATGGGTGTTTGTCATGCATGTGCAGGTGGACCGATCGATTGTCGCGCGCGTGTGGGCAGTCATGGTGCACGGATGTTTGCCGAAATGTTGATTCACTTCCATTTTGGCAAACTTTTGCACCCCATATGTCCTACTTATAGGAGAGGTCATGCCGAATTTTTCCGGCGACTATGCATGTTGTGGTTCTATTTTCTGCTCTCTATGTGTCTGTGCAGGCAACCATGGTACTAGAAATGAGCTCTGATCGAATCACTAGATACAAGAAAGACGCGAAGGCGGACATGATTCGGTGCAACAGGCGGCAGATAAGATGTCCGTGTCGATCATGCAAACTCGTGCGCTGGATTGACCCTGATTCCGGACAATTGGAGGAGCACCTTCTCAGACGCGGTTTCTTTGACGACCGCAACCACGTGGCACCGCCGGCAGCAAAAGTTGTGCATGAAGAAGAGGGCGAGCGAGGTGACGAAGGAAATGACGGCGAAGAAGATCATCATGAAGAAGGATATGTCGGCGGAGAAGATCGACATGACGATGAAGGCGTGAACACGGAGACCCCGCTAATTTCGGCCTTGCGGGACTCTCATGTTCAGGATCTGCTGCTTAAGGAGACGAGCAACGACATAGCTGCAGCTAGGGAGAAAGCCAAGCTGGCGCAAATGGAGATAGACGGGGTGACTCTGTTGTTTCCTGGGTGCCGCCCCGAGGATACGCGGTTGCATGTAACGCTTGCTGCTTTGAAGATGAAGACGCAAAACAAATGGACCGACTCGAGCTTCAGCAAGACCTTGAAATTCTAGCACGATCTCCTTCCCGAGGGGAACACATTGCCAAGCAGTATCAACGAGGCTAAGAAAGTCGTGTGCCCTCTTGACCTACCTCACGAAAAATTTCACGCCTGCATCAATGATTGTGTAATTTATCTGGGGGAGTACAAGGACACAAGCACATGTCCAAAGTGCGGCCACGGACGTTACAAGTGTGGAACCAACAACAAGAAAATTCCTCGAAAAGTGGTATGGTACTTTCCTATCACTCCCCGTCTTCAACGGTACTACGTGGACCCTAAGGAAGCAAAGCTCATGCAATGGCATGCGAAAAGGGAGAAGCCGGAAGAAGATCCCGAGAAGGGCTATATCATGACACATCCTGCAGACGCTGCCCAGTGGGAAGCATTGGACATAGCTTTCCCGAGTTTTGGGGGCGACGCGAGGAACGTCAGGCTGGGTATGAGCACCGATGGACTCAATCCGCTCGGCAACCAGAGTAGCACACATAGCAGCTGGCCCGTGTTTGTATGGCCTTACAACCTACCCCCGTGGCTGTGCACCAAGCAAAAGTACATACACTTGAGTATTCTCATCTAGGGGCCAAAACAACCAGGTGTCGACATGCATTTGTATCTCGGGCTGCTGAAAGACGAGTTAGACACGTTGTGGAAGACGCCACCCCGTACGTGGGACGCGTACACTAGAGATTATTTCCATATGAGAGCCGCGTTGCTGACGACGGTCACAGACTATCCTGGTTACGCGTATGTATCTGCCCAGGTCAGCCACTGATTCTGCGGCTGCGTGAAGTGCATGGACGGGACCCCGCATCTCCAGCTACCAAGGGATCCTGGGTCTTCGAAAACCGTGTACCCAGGGGCTCGAAGGTGGCTTCGCCTGGATCACCCGTGGAGAAAACGCGGTGAGTTGTTCAATGGTAAAGACGAGCCCGATGGAGCCCCGCGCACGAGGAGCAGCGAAGAAATCGACGAGCTTCTGAAAAATTGGGACGAGTGCCCTTCGCCGGGAAAGAAGCGACCCAAGCCAGAGCCGCTGCTGGGTGTATGGAAAGCGAGGTCTGTTTTCCACGACTTGGAGTACTGGCCGGTCCTCCACGCGCCTCATAGCCTTGATGTGATGCGCATTACGAAGAACGTTACGGAGAGTCTGCTTGGCACTATTTGCATTTCGAAGAAGTCCAAGGATGGGCCGAAAGCAAGATACGATCTAAAACATTTTGACATTAGGAAAAATCTACAGGCCCCCGCCGATAGTGATGATGATGATGACGATGAGGATAAGACGGAAGGGACTCAACATCCTCCCCGCAAAAAGGCTAAGAAGAACACAGTGATGCTTCCCGCTGCCTGCTTCACATTGAGTCCGCAGGAGCTTGAGCAGTTTTTCAGGTGCCTCCTAGAAGTCAAAGTTCCTCACGGATACTCAGGGAGTATAAGCAGATATCTGGACTTAGCGAAGAAGAGGTTCACCGGGATGAAATCTCACGATTGTCATGTGCTCATGACGCAGATACTTCCTGTTGCGATCCGAGGGATAATGGACGAGCATGTCCGTGATATGTTGTTTGGCCTTTGCAACTTTTTCGACGTTATCACCCGGAAATCGATCGGCTTGAGGCAGCTCAAGATGCTACAGGATGAGATCGTGGTGATACTATGCGAGCTCGAGATTTACTTCCCGCCGGCATTCTATGATATATGTGTACATCTCCTTCTCCATGTCGTTGATGACATCAGGCATCTCGGCCCGACGTTTCTGCACTACATGATGCCGATGGAAAGGCAGAATGGTGTCCTGAAAGGATACGTCCGCAATAGGGCCCGTCCAGACGCAAGCATGGCCAAAGGATTTCTAACCAACGAGTGTATCTCTTTCTGCGACAATTACCTAAGCACCAAAGACGATCAGGATGTCGGTTTGTCCACTAGGACGCACCTTGGCAGGCTCAACGGAGTCGGTCACCGCGAGGGTTGCCGCGACGTCCATGTCGGCATTCAAAAACGACGCGACGACTTTGAAAGGGCACACCGGGTCGCGCTACAACACTTAAAGTTGATCGAGCCTTTCGTGGAAGAGCACAAAAGCTTAATCAATCAGAATTATATTGAAATGGGCGGACTGAGGAAGATGGGAGACTGTAACATCCCAAGTATCAAAATACCCCTAGAATGTTTGATTCTTGTTTAATTAAAGTTTTGCATCATGTCATCATACTCATTGAATTGTTTGCATCTGTTTCAAATTGCTATCTATGTCAAATTCAAACTTTATTCAAACATTTATTTCATACTTGCTCTGTTACAATCTTTTTCAAATAAAGTTCAACTCAAACAACATGTGTTTCCAATTATTTCCATAATGTTCAACTATTAAAATGGTGGTTTTTAATCAATCCATTAATTCCAAATTGCATACAAAGTCAAATCAAAAACATCAAACAGCACCCAATTTCAAATTATGAACAATACCAAAAGAAATATACTCATTTGGTTCCAAATAAAATGGTATGATAACCCTATGTTAAAATCTTGTTTTAATAACCATTTAATAACCAAAATTCATCCAATTTGATTGAATTACAAACAGCAATTTTAAATTTGAAACTTTGAAAAACAAAGTTGGCAATCAGTTGCTTTTGTAATTACTAACCCACCCTAATTTTTCTAAAAATTTTACTAACTTAAAAATCCCATTTTTTCTTCCTATTCTATTTGCTGCAAAAAAAAAGAGAAGAGAAAGTTCCAAAAAAAAAGAAAACGGCGCGCAGAGGGGAGCAGCAGCGCGGCCCAGCCCACTTACCTCCCGCGCTGGCCCGGTACCGCTTCGCCTCGCTCCCCCCCTTTCTCTTTCCCGTACGGCAGCAGATCGAGCGGTGCCACGGCGGCAGCAGACCGCGCCGACGGACATCCTCGATCCCCTAGCCCTATATCTACCCCCCTAGGACCTCCCTAGCCTGCCCTAACCCTAGCTGCTACCTATCCCCTCGCGATCGCCGCCGTCTCCTCCATCTCTGCCCCGTTCCACCTCTCTCTGAACCATCACCAGAGCGCCGTCGCCTGAAACTTCGATGGCCACCGCCGCCTCTCAACACCACCACCCAACCTAACCGCTGAAATCGATTCGCCGCTTCCTCCTCGAGCTGGTGGACACCGCCGTTGAGCTCGACGCCGTCTGGATCACCGCCGCCGTCGTGAACCTCTCCGGCCACCGTCTGCACCGCCCCTCTGCTTCCCCTTCATCCGCGGTGAGCGCCCCCGTGACCTCTTCCTCCTCTCTGTCCTCGAGCACGCACTCAACACCTCCGTGCACGCACACTCTCACGGCAACGAGCCAGCACGCAACGGCAGCGCTAGCCCGTAGCTCGCCGCCGGCGACGCATCTCTGTCAGGGTTCAGTCCATCGCGCGCGTCAGTTTCAGTTAACAACCAACACCTGAACCTTACCTTGGCTGTGTGCGGTATACTGACAAGCAATTGATCGCTACCGCACTGGCAGCAGAGCAACGCGCGCACCCCCGAGCCCCAGGTTCGATCCCTGGCTCTCGCACGGGAGAAAAACCCATCTTTTTTCCGCGCAGTGCTGACAGGGTGGCCCCCCTGTCAGCCACCAGTGATGCCACGCAAGCACACGTTGGCCCTAGGCCCACTGGCAGTGCCTAGGGTAGATCTCTGTGCGGTATAAAAAGTTTTCAAGCTTTTCTGTTTTAAATCAAAGTCCTTTTAAATTGCAGATTGGTCCTCCAATTCAAATTGCTAATAACTTATAAATTATAACTCCAAATAATAAAAGTAAAATATGTTTGTTGATCCAAATTAAATTATCTACCCAATGGTAACATTTGTTTCCTGTTTTGAATTTTCCAAATGCATTCCAAATTTGAATTCAAACAATTCATTTGTAATTTGCTAAAATCCATAACTAATTCATACTTAATCCAAATAATGCAAATAAAATATGTTTTCCATGCTATTTCAAATAACCTTTTCAAATATAAATTTTGTTTAATAGTTTGAATAATTAAAATTGCTTAAATATTTTAAACCTTGTTTAAATCATTTAAATTTGATAAAATCATAACTTGCTCAAATTAAATTATTTTTGAACATGCAAAATATGTTTTCAATCTAGAAAAGTATAAACTTTTCAAATGTGAGTTTGAATTCATGTTTTGAACAAATAAAAATTCAATTAATTTCAAACTTGTTTTAAATTCATTTAAAACTTGTTTAATCTTGTTTATTCCATAATAAATTCATCCTAATTCCTTTTTCAATATTTGAAACATGTCATCCACCCAAAATTGTGTGTTCTTTCCAAATATGAATTTTGTTAATTGTTTTGAACACTTTAACTTGATGAAAACAACAAATGCTTGTGTGACATCTTTAAGTAACCCAAAATTTCCAAACTTAATAAACAATTTCCAAACTTGTTAAATTCCTTTACCACTTGCATCTATTGTTGTTTTCTTATGTTATCATCATGCATGCATCATGGTAAACAACTTTCACATGATAATTAGTTGTAGATTATTTGTTTCCACCTTAATTGATGGGCATTTCATATGCAACTCAAAATTGCATATGGGTCCATTTAAATTGTGTTACCATGTCAAGTATTTTATTCTGATGCATCCATTAACATGACATGCATCATTCCATGATTGTGCAGTATGCCATCTTATTGATTGTTGTTCTCTGCGTTGTTTGTTTGCTTCTTCTCGGATAGACGACGACGTTGAGACCGACGATCTTTACGACACCCCTTCTGAGGATCTAGCCCAGTACCAGGCTGCTGAGCTTGCAGGCAAGTTATCACTCACATAAACCACTGTGTTCCTTTCAACATGGATTACCGATACTTTCCGTTGTATTTTCTGCTAGCCCTATGAATAGTTGATTCTGTTACGAACCTATCACATGAATCCCTTAACCCTGATATTGCCTCACCTCTCCTCCTATAAACCCATTGGTTGAGCCAGTGTCTTACTAGCATGCTTAGGTTGCTTTGCTCGAGTCTGTTACCCGTTACTTTCTGTTACTATTATTCTATTATGTTCTGGGGCTCGATGTTATTCAATCAACCTGTTAATAATAATATGCTGATAAGGCACCGGTAGGAGGCCCTGCGTGGTTTTGAGGCCTGCTAGTGTCGACCCTAATAGGAAAAGGGTCTTGTCTACGGATCCATGATGAGCGCACTACCCGCATGTGGGAAGCGAGTATGGGCGCCCCCTCAATTTGATTCGATTAGCATCTCGTCCAAATCGCCTCATTTAGTTCGTGTTTTCCATTTGCCGCATGCATGTTTTTGCGAGCCCAGCGCAGGGTGGAACTTTTGTAGTCGGCATATAGGGGGACACGTTCTTAGAGTGCTATGAAGGTCCCCTTTCTTCGGGGCTCGATTAGCCGTGCGCCCAAGGTTCTTTGGGCTTGATGCGAAGAAGAGTTGAGTTGTGTTGAGTGCCCCGCTTGGTGGGAGGCATCCCATCTGGCGGGTTATTCTTACGTGTACGGCCAAATTGGTGAACCCCTGCAGGGATAAATCTTCTCGAGAAGCCGTGTTTTCCGCGGTTATGGTTGACTTGGTGAAAGTACTGGCTAACAAGTACTCAGAACAACTTACACCTAACTAATGATAACTTGACTAGTAATAGTCTTATTGACACAACAACTTGATCCATCATTCATTAATCCAACTGTGTGAGTTATCCTCGGATTGCTTCTTCGGATAAGGGGCGAGATCCAGGATGGGTTTGTTTGGTGGTTAACAATAGTTGGTTACGATACTCTATCTTATCTTCTTTCTGTTAGCCGGAAGGTGTAGTGTTTTTGTAGTTGGTTAGTGCAGCCAGTTGCAGCATCTTTTATATCCCCTCTCTTCCGTTGAACCCAAAGCATCTGTGCTTGGTGTTGACGGGTTACACTTTGGTGAACTATGAGTCTTGCTTGCCGGTACGTTGATGTACTGACCCCTTTGGGGCTGTGGTTTCCGCAGACTACTACTCCGAGGATTCACTTGGTGGCTACTACGTGGAGTACGACGAGATTGCTGACGAGTAGATAGCGGACCCGGGCAGGATCCGAGACTACGTGGATGGGCTCCGTCTTTCTTTCATTGCCGGCTTCTTAAGCCTATTTGGATTTGTCTGTACTCAGACCCTTTCAATGCTTCCGCTGAGATGTAATGATGTTATGTTGGGACATGTGTCCTCTGGATGATTGTATTTGCTATTCTCTGCTCTAGTGAGAGCCATTTGCAACTTATTTCAATCTTTCGTGTCTTAGAGATATGTTGTGTTATCATTTTGTTCAACGCCGTTGACGTGCCATGTGTGTATGGTATGAAGTACGTCAATGGTAGTATCTTGATTTCTATGGGATAGTTTACATCGACGATGGATAGTAGAGTTTGGTTGTCGCACATAAGTGCTGGCCTACTCGTAAGAGAATGCCGGAGCAGGTAAGCCCCGTAATCCAAGCATCTACTATTCAGTTCGGCCCGGTGAGTATCCTCTAGAAGTCAGGGTGCGACAAATGGTATCAGAGCCCGTGTAACACCTGGGGTGTTACCCTAATAGAGAGTTGTTTGTTTCCTTTTTGCTTGCATCACATGCATCACATGAGCATTGCATTCTGTTTTTCAAAACAACTCAAAATTCAAACACAATTAAAACTTTCACAACATGTTCAAAATTTCCAATTTCACAATTGCAAATTTTACCACTCAAATGTTTTTCAATAATTTGAAGTTGTTTTAATCCAATTGCTTGTTAATAAAATTTTCCTTTTGTTAAAAAAAAAAACCTAATGGCAAATTAAATTTCAAATCATTTTCAATCATATTGGGCATGATCCAATTGTGGTTCAAACACTAAATTTTTGCAAACAATTAAAATTCAATAAATGCTTTCTTAATTGTTGAGTTCATTGAATAAAAATTGTTTGAAAAATCAACTCCTTATGATTACTAATGGAAATTCAAATCCCAATTTAAAAAGTCCAATTAATAATTCAAAGTTTGAACAACAATGCTAACATTTGCTTTTAATTATTGTTTTGCAACTTAATAAAATTAATTATCAAATAAAAACCCCCAAACCCTATTTGAAATTCAACTACCAATTTAAAATTCAAACTAATAATTCCAAGTTTGAAATAATGCTAACATTGCTTTCATTTTTCTGTTTTGAAAGTAATAAGAATATTTAATAAACTAAACCCCTCCAAATTCTATCCCTTTTCCCCTTTCATCCTTTACAAAAAAAAAAATTTATAAGGAAAAATAAAACTAAAAGAGAGAGATGGGGAGGCAGGCCAGCCCACAAGGGGCAGCCCACCTACAACCCGAAGAAGCCCACCTCCCAATCGTTCTTCTCCGTACGAACAGGGGAGCACGCCCCATGCGTGAACCTCCTGGACGTCGCTGTCAATCCCCACTACCAATCCTCCTCCTCTCCTCCTCTATAAAGATGGCCAGGGGTCTCTCCTTGAACCCTAGGTCTAGTTCCCCTCCCTTACCTCCCTTCGCCGCCGCCATCGCCTTTGTCCTAGCCCCGCCGACGCCATGGCCACCGTGACCAGACGCTCACCAGCCCCGTCGATCGTGTCCACCTAGTCTCCGTCCCTCGCACCAGCAGCTACGCGGGGACGCCCTCTTCCGTCTCCGAGCAGGACCCATGCCCGGGAAGGACCACGAGCTCAGCGCCGTGCGCGCCTTTCTCCCGCGTCCGCAGCAACTCGACTTCGCCTTCCCCATCCTCGTCCGGCCTCCGTCGTCGTCCGCAAGACGATCCAACGCGCCATCCAACTCACGGTGAGCCACTCCAACCTCGTGGACATCCTCATGGACTCTCCCGCTAGATGTATGCACCTATCTGTCGCGATCCGGCCTTGCCCGCCTGGCCGCCGGGATGTACAGCGAGTGCTCGAATATTGCAGGTTCAGTTCGTCGCGTGCAGGCACATCCACACTTTCCTCTCCACCTTGCACCCTAGCTTGCACCACAGCAAGTGAGCTCAGTTGGCCGCTCGCTCCTCGAAATCGCGCACGTACCAGGAGGATCAGCAGAGCAGCCGCAAACTGTCGATGACGCGCTGCAGCTAAAGTCTGAATTTTTGCTGAATGTTTCAGTTAACGCCCGCACTGTCTCCTCACCTTATGTCCGATCCCATTCCCAACACAAACGGAGCACCAGCGCAGTGGTTCCGTCAGCTGCCTTGCTCCCAGCGATCACGAGTTCGATCCCCAAACGGAGCACATCAGCCTCCTTTTTGTTTTTGTTTCCCGCAGGCACAAGTTTCTGAATGCCTTTCTGTGTTAAACTTCAGTTACTGCATCCGACCGTATTATGTACATTCAGTTCTGTATCTAAACAAACCTCGTGGAGCAGCCCAGTGGCTAGTGCCTTGCTCTTTCCCATCCAACCAGCCCAAGTTCGAATCCCACGGGCAGCATCCTATTTTTTTCTTGCCATTGCTTTTCCATAAAATGCTACTATTTTTTGTAGATGCTATAACTTTGTCATGTTAACTCCAAATATCACAAAATTTATGTCTAGAATTATCAGAAAATGTAAAGAACATGAATTTTCCATCCATGCTCATGTTTGCACTTTGTTTCCTGTTTTGAAATTTCCAAATGCAATTTAAACTTGAATTCAAATAATTCAATTGTAATTTGAAACAATTCTTAAATAATTCATACTAATTCCAAATAAGGCAAATAAAATATGTTTTCCATACCATTTTGAATAACCTTTTCAAATATAAATTTTGTTTCATGGTTTGAATAATTTAAATTGCCTAAATAATTTAATACTTGTTTAATTCATTTAAATTTGATAAAATCATAACTTGCTCAAAATAAAATAATTTTGAACATGCAAAATATGTTTTCAAACCATCAAAGTGTGAACTTTTCAAATGTGAGTTTGAAATTATGTTTTGAATAAATAAAAATTCAAATAATATTCAAACTTGTTTTAAATTCAATTAAAACTTGTTTAATATTGTTTAATTCATAATTAAATTATCCTAATTCCAATTTCAATATTTGAAACATGTAATCCAACTAAAATTTGATGCTCTTTTCAAATATAAACTTTGTTATTTGTTTTGAACACTTTAACTTGATGAAAACAACAATTGCTTGTGTGCCATGTTTAAGTAACCAAACTTTCCACACTTAACCAATAATTTCCAAACTTGTTAAACCTTATTTCAATTGGTTCTATTGTTGTTATTTTGTTGTTTTCCTCATCCATGCATCATACTAAACCACTTTCACCTAATGATTAGTAGGAAAACAATTGTTTCAACCATAATTCATGGGCTTTTCATATGCAACTCCAATTGCATATGGGTCCATTTAAATTTGTTTATCTTATCAACTAGTTTACCTTGATGCATCTTTAAACCTGTCATGCATCCATATATTGATCATGCTGGATCTTTTGCCGTAGTAGTAATTGTTGCATCCGGTGTTTGTTCGAGGTTCGTTGCTTCTTCTCGGATAGGACGTTGAGATGATGTGAGCAACGACAAGTTCTGCTACCTTGCGGGATCTCAGGCAAGTATACTCACTTGCTGCCATATGGCTGCCTTTCATCACTTGTTACCGATTCTTTCCGTTGTTCTTTTCTGCTAGCCTTAGTAGTAGTTGATTCTGTTACGAACCCATCACATGAATCCCTTAACCTTGATATTTCCTCACCTCCACACCTATAACCATTGCTTGTGCCCGTGTCTTACTAGCATGCTTAGGTTGTTTTGCTCGAGTCTGTTACCCGTTACTTTCTGTTATTACTTCATTATGTTCTGGGGGCTCGATGTTAATCAATCAATCCTGTTAATGCTAATGGTAATAATAATTTGATGATAAGGCACCGGCAGGAGGCCCTTTGTGGTTTTGAGGCCTGCTAGTGTCGACCCTAATAGGAAAAGGGTCTTGTCTACTGATCCATGATGAGCGCACTACCCGCATGTGGGAAGCGAGTATGGGCGCCCCCCTCAATTTGACTCGATTCGCATCTCGTCCAGATCGCCTCATTTAGTTCGGGTTTTCCATTTGCTGCATGCATGATCTTGCGAGCCCTTGGATCCCTGGTGGAACTTTCGTAGTCGGCATATAGGGGGACACGTTCTTAGAGTGCTATGAGGGTCCATTTTCTTCTGGGCTCGATTAGCCGTGCGCCCAAGGTTCTTTGGGCTTGATGCGAAGAAGAGTTGAGTTGTGTAGAGTACCTCGCTTGGTGGGGTGATCTCCCATCTGGCGGGTTATTCTTGCGTGTACGGCTAAATTGGTGCAACCCTGCAGGGATAATCTTCTCGAGAAGCCGTGTTTTCCGCGGTTATGGATTACTTGGTGAAAGTACTGGCTAACAAGTACTCAGGACAACTTAAACCTAATGATCAACCATGTTACACCCAACGATTAACAACTTGACTAGTAATAGGTTTATTCACCCAATAACTTGATTCATCTTTAATACAACTGTGTGAGTTATCCTCGGATTGCTTCTTCGGATAAGGGGCGAGATCCAGGATGGGTTTGTTTGAAGTTATCTTTCAGTTGGTTACAATACTCGATCTTATCTTCTTTCTGTTAGCCGGAAGTTGTAGTATCTCTCTGTAGTTGGTTAGTGCAGCATGCTGTCGCTTATTTGCAATAACCCCTTCCTTTCCGTTGATCCTAAAGTATTTGTATCTTGTGATGATTGGCTACGCCGGTATCTTGTGAGTATGGTTTATCCACTTGCCAGTACTTAACCGTACTGACCCACGAATCTCTTTCGTGGCTGCATATTCAACATTGCAGTCAACAGGTATGAAGTCTGACGACGTTAGCTTGGGAATCCCTCCGGCTTGGCCTGGGCAGGGATTGGACGCTCTCGGTTATCTTCAGGACTCTTAGTCCAATTTGTATCTTGTCCGTAGACGGACGATATGTTGTTTCTTCCGCTGTTATTTGGATCTTTGTATTGTATCAGTTGTAGCCCTGGCTCGTTTGAGTCATCTTGTATCTATCTGTTTCTGTTGTAACTGTGGAATATTCGTGAACTGGTGTAATGTTATCATAAGTGGCAACCTGGAATCGGTTATTATGCGGATTTGGCGGGAATGCTGAAATCTGCATAGTGCCCGATCTCGGGGCGTCACAAATGGTATCAGAGCATGGTTTCCGATTCCCGATATTGTTTCGATACGAATGGTTATCGAAGCAACGGGTCCGCAAAGCCTGTAGGATAACCTCGCTAACGGTCGTTGTTTCTAGAGTGTCAAAAACTATTTCTGCTAAACTATTTTGGAAACATCTCAATAGGATTCTTGTTTTCTCCTTATCTCTATTCTACTTCTCCTTCTATCTCATTTGTTTTGGAGTCTACTCTCGTACTCAATCTTTCAAAGTGTTAGGATCCTACGTGGGTGGACGTTTTCTGAGCCGTTAACCTAATAGGTTCGATCATCGGAAGGTTCCTGGTGGAAGAACATCGTCGTCACTCCGAGCAAGAATCCCTTGTTAGTGGTGTCGAGAAGCCCTTGTTAGTGGTGTCGAGGAGATCAACTGGAAGCACGAAGAATCGATAGTCGAACTTCCTTCCCCTCCCGGGTTAGCAGGTGGATTGCGAGGGCGCAATCCCTTGTTAGTGGTGTCGTCTGTAACACCTGGGGTGTTACCCTAATAGAGAGTTGTTTGTTTTCTTTTTGCTTGCATCACATGCATCACATGAGCATTGCATTCTGTTTTTCAAAACAACTCAAAATTCAAACACAATTAAAACTTTCACAACATGTTCAAAATTTCCAATTTCACAATTGCAAACTTTACCACTCAAATGTTTTTTAATAATTTGAAGTTGTTTTAATCCAATTGCTTGTTAATAAAATTTTCCTTTTGTTAAAAAAAAAACCCTAATGGCAAATTAAATTTCAAATCATTTTCAATCATATTGGGCATGATCCAATTGTGGTTCAAACACTAAAATTTTGCAAACAATTAAAATTCAATAAATGTTTTCTTAATTGTTGAGTTCATTGAATAAAAATTGTTTGAAAAATCAACTCCTTATGATTACTAATGGAAATTCAAATCCCAATTTAAAAAGTCCAATTAATAATTCAAAGTTTGAACAACAATGCTAACATTTGCTTTTAATTATTGTTTTGCAACTTAATAAAATTAATTATCAAATAAAACCCCCAAACCCTATTTGAAATTCAACTACCAATTTAAAATTCCAACTAATAATTCCAAGTTTGAAATAATGCTAACATTGCTTTCATTTTTCTGTTTTGAAAGTAATAAGAATATTTAATAAACTAAACCCCTCCAAATTCTATCCCTTTTCCCCTTTCATCCTTTACAAAAAAATAAAATAAGGAAAAATAAAACTAAAAGAGAGAGATGGGGAGGCAGGCCAGCCCACAAGGGGCAGCCCACCTACAACCCGAAGAAGCCCACCTCCTAATCGTTCTTCTCCGTACGAACAGGGGAGCACGCCCCATGCGTGAACCTCCTGGACGTCGCTGTCAATCCCCACTACCAATCCTCCTCCTCTCCTCCTCTATAAAGATGGCCAGGGGTCTCTCCTTGAACCCTAGGTCTAGTTCCCCTCCCTTACCTCCCTTCGCCGCCGCCATCGCCTTTGTCCTAGCCCCGCCGACGCCATGGCCACCGTGACCAGACGCTCACCAGCCCCGTCGATCGTGTCCACCTAGTCTCCGTCCCTCGCGCCAGCAGCTACGCGGGGACGCCCTCTTCCGTCTCCGAGCAGGACCCAGGCCCGGGAAGGACCACGAGCTCAGCGCCGTGCGCGCCTTTCTCCAGCGTCCGCAGCAACTCGACTTCGCCTTCCCCATCCTCGTCCGGCCTCCGTCGTCGTCCGCAAGACGATCCAACGTGCCATCCAACAAACGGTGAGCCACTCCAACCTCGTGGACATCCTCATGGACTCTCCCGCTAGATGTATGCACCTATCTGTCGCGATCCGGCCTTGCCCGCCTGGCCGCCGGGATGTACAGCGAGTGCTCGAATATTGCAGGTTCAGTTCGTCGCGTGCAGGCACATCCACACTTTCCTCTCCACCTTGCACCCTAGCTTGCGCCACAGCAAGTGAGCTCAGTTGGCCGCTCGCTCCTCGAAATCGCGCACGTACCAGGAGGATCAGCAGAGCAGCCGCAAACTGTCGATGACACGCTGCAGCTAAAGTCTGAATTTTTGCTGAATGTTTCAGTTAACGCCCGCACTGTCTCCTCACCTTATGTCCGATCCCATTCCCAACACAAACGGAGCACCAGCGCAGTCGTTCCATCAGCTGCCTTGCTCCCAGCGATCACGAGTTCGATCCCCAAACGGAGCACATCAGCCTCCTTTTTGTTTTTGTTTCCCGTGGGCACAAGTTTCTGAATGCCTTTCTGTGTTAAACTTCAGTTACTGCATCTGACCGTATTATGTACATTCAGTTTTGTATCTAAACAAACCTCGTGGAGCAGCCCAGTGGCTAGTGCCTTGCTCTTTCCCATCCAACCAGCCCAAGTTCGAATCCCACGGGCAGCATCCTATTTTTTTCTTGCCATTGCTTTTCCATAAAATGCTACTATTTTTGTAGATGCTATAACTTTGTCATGTTAACTCCAAATATCACAAAATTTATGTCTAGAATTATCAGAAAAATGTAAAGAACATGAATTTTCCATCCATGCTCATGTTTGCACTTTGTTTCCTGTTTTGAAATTTCCAAATGCAATTTAAACTTGAATTCAAATAATTCAATTGTAATTTGCAACAATTCTTAAATAATTCATACTAATTTCAAATAAGGCAAATAAAATATGTTTTCCATACCATTTTGAATAACCTTTTCAAATATAAATTTTGTTTCATGGTTTGAATAATTTAAATTGCCTAAATAATTTAATACTTGTTTAATTCATTTAAATTTGATAAAATCATAACTTGCTCAAAATAAAATAATTTTGAACATGCAAAATATGTTTTCAAACCATCAAAGTGTGAACTTTTCAAATGTGAGTTTGAAATTATGTTTTGAATAAATAAAAATTCAAATAATATTCAAACTTGTTTTAAATTCAATTAAAACTTGTTTAATATTGTTTAATTCATAATTAAATTATCCTAATTCCAATTTCAATATTTGAAACATGTAATCCAACTAAAATTTGATGCTCTTTTCAAATATAAACTTTGTTATTTGTTTTGAACACTTTAACTTGATGAAAACAACAATTGCTTGTGTGACATGTTTAAGTAACCAAACTTTCCACACTTAACCAATAATTTCCAAACTTGTTAAACCTTATTTCAATTGGTTCTATTTTTGTTATTTTGTTGTTTTCCTCATCCATGCATCATACTAAACCACTTTCACCTAATGATTAGTAGGAAAACAATTGTTTCAACCATAATTCATGGGCTTTTCATATGCAACTCCAATTGCATATGGGTCCATTTAAATTTGTTTATCTTATCAACTAGTTTACCTTGATGCATCTTTAAACCTGTCATGCATCCATATCTTGATCATGCTGGATCTTTTGCCGTAGTAGTCATTGTTGCATCTGGTGTTTGTTCGAGGTTCGTTGCTTCTTCTCGGATAGGACGTTGAGATGATGTGAGCAACGACAAGTTCTGCTACCTTGCGGGATCTCAGGCAAGTATACTCACTTGCTGCCATATGGCTGCCTTTCATCACTTGTTACCGATTCTTTCCGTTGTTCTTTTCTGCTAGCCTTAGTAGTAGTTGTTTCTGTTACGAACCCATCACATGAATCCCTTAACCTTGATATTGCCTCACCTCCACACCTATAACCATTGCTTGTGCCCGTGTCTTACTAGCATGCTTAGGTTGTTTTGCTCGAGTCTGTTACCCGTTACTTTCTGTTATTACTTCATTATGTTCTGGGGGCTCGATGTTAATCAATCAATCCTGTTAATGCTAATGGTAATAATAATTTGATGATAAGGCACCGGCAGGAGGCCCTTTGTGGTTTTGAGGCCTGCTAGTGTCGACCCTAATAGGAAAAGGGTCTTGTCTACTGATCCATGATGAGCGCACTACCCGCATGTGGGAAGCGAGTATGGGCGCCCCCCTCAATTTGACTCGATTCGCATCTCGTCCAGATCGCCTCATTTAGTTCGGGTTTTCCATTTGCTGCATGCATGATCTTGCGAGCCCTTGGATCCCGGGTGGAACTTTCGTAGTCGGCATATAGGGGGACACGTTCTTAGAGTGCTATGAGGGTCCATTTTCTTATGGGCTCGATTAGCCGTGCGCCCAAGGTTCTTTGGGCTTGATGCGAAGAAGAGTTGAGTTGTGTAGAGTACCTCGCTTGGTGGGGTGATATCCCATCTGGCGGGTTATTCTTGCGTGTACGGCTAAATTGGTGCAACCCTGCAGGGATAATCTTCTCGAGAAGCCGTGTTTTCCGCGGTTATGGATTACTTGGTGAAAGTACTGGCTAACAAGTACTCAGGACAACTTATGTCGCACCCTGATTTCTAGGGGATACTCACCGTATGAACTGGATAGCAGGTGCTTGGATTATGGGGCATAACTGCTCCCACGTCCCAGCTTCCTGGTAGGCCTGCGCTTATGCGCGACAACACAAGCCCTGCTATTCCATCGTCGATGTAAACTATCCACTAGAGATCAAAGGCACTTCCGTCGACGTACTTCAAACCATACACACATGGTACGTCAACGGCGTTGAACAACTGATATCACAACAGATCTCTATGACACAAAAGATTGAAATAAGTTGCAAATAGCTCTCATTAGAGCAGAGATAGCAAATACAATCATTCAGAGGACACATGTCCCAACAATACATCATTACAGTACAGCGGAAGCATTCAACATGTCTGAGTACAGACAAGAACCAAATAGGCCTAAGAGGCCGGGATCAAACAGACGGAGCCCATTCACGAAGTCTCGGATCCTGCCCGGGTCCGCTATCTACTCGTCAGCAGTCTCGTCATACTCCACGTAGTTGCCATCATGTAGATCCTCAGAAACGTCGGTCTGCGGAAACCACAGCCCCAAAGGGGTCAGTACATAAACGTACTGGCAAGCAAGACTCACAGTTCACCAAAGTGTACCCCGTCAACACCAAGCACAGATGCCTTGGGTTCAACGGAAGAGAGGGGATATAAAAGATGCTGCAACTGGCTGCGCTAACCAACTACAGAGATTCTACCACTTCCGGCTAACAGAAAGGAGATATGATCGAGGATTGTAACCAACTGAAAGATAACTTCAAACAAACCCATCCTGGATCTCGCCCCTTATCCAAAGAAGCAATCCGAGGATAACTCACACAGTTGTATTAAAGGTGAATCAAGTTATTGTGTCATCAACCTATTACTAGTCAAGTTATTAATCATTAGGTGTAACAGGTTTGATCATTATGTTTAAGTTGTCCTGAGTACTTGTTAGCCAGTACTTTCACCAAGTAATCCATAACCGCGGAAAACACGGCTTCTCGAGAAGATTATCCCTGCAGGGTTGCACCAATTTGGCCGTACACGCAAGAATAACCCGCCAGATGGGATGCCTCCCACCAAGCGGGGTACTCTACACAACCAACCATTCTTCGCATCAAGCCCAAAGCACCTTGGGCGCACGGCTAATCGAGCCCAGAAGAAAATGGACCCTCATAGCACTCTAAGAACGTGTCCCCCTATATGCCGACTACGAAAGTTCCACCCTGGCCTGGGCTCGCAAAAACATGCATGCGGCAAATGGAAAACACGAACTAAATGAGGCGATTTGGACGAGATGCGAATCAGGTCAAGTTGAGGGGGGCGCCCATACTCGCTTCCCACATGCGGTTAGTGCGCTCATCATGGATCAGTAGACAAGACCCTTTTCCTATTAGGGTCGACACTAGCAGGCCTCAAAACCACACAGGGCCTCCTGCCGGTGCCTTATCATCAAATTTATTATTTAACAATAACATTAGCATGATTGATTGATTAAACATCGAGCCCCCAGAACATAATAAAGGTAGTAACAGAAAGTAACGGGTAACAGACTCGAGCAAAAGCAACCTAAGCATGCTAGTAAGACACTGGCTCAAACAATGGGTTGTGGGAAGGGAGATGAGGCAATATCAGGTTTTAAGGGATTCATGTGATAGGTTCGTAACAGAACAACTACTACTATGGCTAGCAGAAAAAGAACAACGGAAAGTATCGGTAACCAATGTTGAAAGGAACACAGTGGTTCATGTGAGTGATAACTTGCCTGCAAAACCCAGTAGCCTGGTACTGAGCTAACTCCTTAGAAGGGGTGTCGTAAGTATCGTCGGTCTCAACGTCGTCGTGTATCCGAGAAGAAGCAAACAAACAATGCAGAAAAGGTAGACAATCAATATCATGGCATAGGTGCACAAACATGGGATGATGCACGTCATGTTAATAGCTGCATCAAAGTAACCTACTTGCCAAGAGAACACAATTTAATTGGACCCATATGCAATGTGAATTGCATATGGATGCAAATGGTTGAGGTTGAAGCAATGATCTACAATTTATTAACAAGTGTAAGTGGTTTAACATGATGCATGCATGATGATAACAAGAAGTAAACAAGTTAGAGGCAAATGGAAAAGGAATAAAACAAGTGTGGGATTTTATTTGTCATGTTAAGAATGTTTGGTTCCTTATTGATGTCACACAAGTAATTGTTGTTTTCACCAAGTTAAAGTGTTCAAAACAAATAACTAAATTTGTAATTGAAGAGAACATCAAATTTTAGTTGGATTACATGTTTCACATATTGAAATTGGCATTAGGATTATTTAATTATGAATTAAACAATATTAAACAATTTTTAATTGAATTAAACAAGATTTAAATTGATTAGGCAATTTTAATTATTCAAAACAGAAAACAAAAATTATATTTGAAAAGGTTGTTCAAAATGGTATGGAAAACATATTTTATTTGCATTTATTGGATTAATAAATAATTAGTTATTGAATTTAGAAATTTGCAATTGATTTATTTGAATTCAAAATTAGATTGCATTTTGGACTTTCAAAACAGGAAACAAATGACATAGTTGGATAGATCTATTAATTTGGAGCGGAAAACATATATAACTTTTATTTTTTAGAGTCATGGATTAAAAGATATTAAGGTTTTGCTTCTAGGGATTAATTCTGCCATTTAAATGATTTTGGGAAATAAAAACAGAACGGACAAACAGTTTTACACCGCACTGGACCACACCCTAGGCACTGCCAGGGGGGCCCAGGACAGCGGTGCGCTTGCGTGGCGTGGGTGTGGGCTGCGCTGGCTGCTGTGGTCGATGACAGGTGGGGTTACGCGCGGGAGAGGAAAAGATCCCAAAATGGGTGGCCGCTGCGGGGATGCCGCGGCTCGTGGCGTGCTTGTGCGTGCGGTTCATGCGGTGCTTCGGTGTGGAGGCGCACAGGGGAAAGGAGGAGAAGAACGGGGCGCTCACCACGTTCTGGTCGTCGACGAACAGAAGAAGAGCAGAAACGGACGGGAATTGCCGGCGATGGCGTGGCGTCCACGGTCTCTCCCAGCGTGAGGCGATGGGACGGGGCGGATGCTGGGGCACCCCCGTTTCCATTCCCGCCCTCGGGGATCCTCGGAGAGGGCCACCTCGGTGGCGCCAAGGAGGCAAAGTCCCGGCCATCAGTGGGCTCGGTGGTGGTTTCAGTGGGTTCAGGCAAGAACTAGCAGAGAGAGGGAAATAGAGAGGACGACGCTAGGGGAGAGGAACTAGGGTTTCTAGGTTAGCAGAGGGGGAAGGTTAGTTATAGGGAGAGGTGCTTGTACGGAGAAGCATCGAGGAGGGGAGAGTTGATCGGGTGGTTGAGAGGGGGACGTACAGAGGTGACATCAGCCAGAGGAGGAAGACAGCGACAGGGTGGAGGGGTACTGGGCCAAGGTGAGGTGGGCTTGGGGTAGGAAAGAAAGGAGATGGGCTGGCTGCCCTCTCCTGCGTTTCTTTTTATTTTTCTTATTTTTTTTCTGTTTATTTTTTGTAGTTTTGCTTTTGGAAGAAAATAGGTGGGTTTTAGCTTAGTGAAAAATCCAGTAAAATTAGGTTAGACTTTTTAGATGTTTAGAAACCACTTTCCAAGTTTGGATTTGAGAAAGTTGAGATTTAAAATAGTGTTTGTATTTGAAACCAAATTTGGGAAATTTTGATATTAAATAACCTTATTGAAAGCAAGCATTTGAATAGGGTTACCCCTAGGGTTTTTAGAATGATTTAAAGAGTACAAATGTGTGGTGAATTTTATGGATTCAAAAAGGTACTGATTTTGAGAATTGGTTTGAATTTGAAATGATTTAGAGTAATTGCTTGAATTAATGGTTTGATTAAAACCAACAATTTAAGGAGTGATCAACATGGAATAAAAATGGAACAATTTGGTTGTTTTCACTTGTTATTTTTATTCCAAAAGTTGTAACAGAACAAGTATGAAAACATAGCCGTTGAAATTGTTTGATTTTCATTGTGAAAACAAAGAATAACAGATGCGAAACAAAAGAAACAAATGCAACAATATGATGACATGATGCAATACTTTAATTAAACAGGAAATCAAACATTCTATGGGGTAGTTTTCATACTTGGGCTGTTACAAAACGCCCCCCCTTGAAGGAATCGCGCCCCGAGATTCCTACTGAGAAAAGAGAAGGTCCGGAAACTTCTTGGGAAGATCCTCTTGAGCTGTGACACGTGAAACACATCGTGCACATTGGATAGACGTCAGGGAATTTGCAAACCACCGGAACATTTTCAAGTAAAGGGGAGAGATTTTGCACCAAGGGTGTATAGCTGAATGGAACTTGATTCATTTGGAGAATAGATTATCTGGCTAGAATGGTGGAACAGAGTTATTGACATCAATGCAACACCAAGAATAATCATCAATGTCAGAATCATCAACATGAGAGTAACGAGGAATATGTGGCCTCCCATTAAAATTGGATTGTTCTTACTTATCTTGGAAGTCAACATTTCAGATCCCGGGGAGTGAACAGAGTTTTGATTGCTTAGTGGAACCAGAATTGGGTTGTATGTTGTGGAAAAGATTGTTGACACAAAGGAATGTGATTCTCCGGTATGAAACAACACTTTAGCTGGAATAGAGTTTAGCAGATGAACGGGGAAACTTTGATTAGACGCCGGTAGAAGAATTGAAGTTGAAAACAACAACAAGATTTCAACGGACGAAAAGGTTCTTTAAAAGAACAGGATATTGAAGCAACACCGGGGAAAACGAGATCAAAACTCCTGAGGTACTACGGAAAACCCAAAACACGTGAAATCCTAACTTGAAAGTTTAGATGAGAAGGGAAAAATCAACGTTGCACTTCCTTACCAGAAAAAGGGAGGGAGGGTGGGGAAAAGAAGAAAAAGAACAGAATTCCTACTCTCACGTTTCATTTTTCCTATATAGCTACAAAATAGTTTCTAGACTCACTGCGACCAGTAAAAAGGGATCCTACAGGCAGACAGGCTCTGATACCATTTGTCGCACCCTGATTTCTAGGGGATACTCACCGTACGAACTGGATAGCAGGTGCTTGGATTATGGGGCATAACTGCTCCCACGTCCCAGCTTCCTGGTAGGCCTGCGCTTATGCGCGACAACACAAGCCCTGCTATTCCATCGTCGATGTAAACTATCCACTAGAGATCAAAGGCACTTCCGTCGACGTACTTCAAACCATACACACATGGTACGTCAACGGCGTTGAACAACTGATATCACAACAGATCTCTATGACACAAAAGATTGAAATAAGTTGCAAATAGCTCTCATTAGAGCAGAGATAGCAAATACAATCATTCAGAGGAAGCCGAAGAGAAAGTTCGTATCATTCGTGACAATCTCAAGATTGCTCAGTCTCGTCAAAAGAGTTACTATGACAGCAAGCACAGAGATATGATCTATGCACCTGGTGACAAGGCATATCTCCGTGTAACTCCCCTCAGAGGCACTCACCGTTTTGGTGTGAAAGGAAAGCTTGCACTAAGATACATTGGTCCATTCAACATTCTCTCAAGGCGTGCGGAAAATGCCTATCGTCTTGAACTTCCAGAAAAACTATCCAAGGTGCACGATGTGTTTCACGTGTCACAGCTCAAGAAGTGTTTCAAAGATCCAGATCGTGCAGTTGATCATGATTCCATTGAACTGCAAGATGATCTCTCTTATGAGGAGCACCCTATTCAAATTCTCGATGAGACCGTTCGTAAGACTCGCAACAAGAGCACCAAGTTCTTGAAAGTGCAGTGGTCGCATCATTCCGATAAAGAGGCAACGTGGGAGACCGAAGAGGATCTTCGCAAGAAGTATCCGGACCTTTTCTCTTCTCCGTAAGGAATCTCGGGGCGCGATTCCTTCAAGGGGGGCGTTTTGTAACATCCCAAGTATGAAAATACCCCTAGAATGATTGATTCTTATTTAATTAAAGTTTTGCATCATGTCATCATACTCATTGAATTGTTTGCATCTGTTTCAAATTGCTATCTATGTCAAATTCAAACTTTATTCAAGCATTTATTTCATACTTGCTCTGTTACAATCTTTTTCAAATAAAGTTCAACTCAAACAACATGTGTTTCCAATTATTTCCATAATGTTCAACTATTAAAATGGTGGTTTTTAATCAATCCATTAATTCCAAATTGCATACAAAGTCAAATCAAAAACATCAAACAACACCCAATTTCAAATTATGAACAATACCAAAACAAATATACTCATTTGGTTCCAAATAAAATGGTATGATAACCCTATGTTAAAATCTTGTTTTAATAACCATTTAATAACCAAAATTCATCCAATTTGATTGAATTACAAACATCAATTTTAAATTGGAACTTTGAAAAACAAAGTTGGCAATCAGTTGCTTTTGTGATTACTAACCCACCCTAATTTTTCTAAAATTTTTACTAACTTAAAAATCCCATTTTTTCTTCCTATTCTATTTGCTGCAAAAAAAAAAAAAAACAGAAGAGAAAAATTCCAAAAAAAAAAAGAAAACGGCGCGCAGAGGGGAGCAGCAGCGCGGCCCAGCCCACTAACCTCCCGCGCTGGCCCGGTACCGCTTCGCCTCGCTCCCCCCTTTCTCTTTCCCGTACGGCAGCAGATCGAGCGGTGCCACGGCGGTAGCAGACCGCGCCGACGGCCATCCTCGATCCCCTAGCCCTATATCTACCCCCCTAGGACCTCCCTAGCCTGCCCTAACCCTAGCTGCTACTTATCCCCTCGCGATCGCCGCCGTCTCCTCCATCTCTGCCCCGTTCCACCTTTCTCTGAACCATCACCGGAGCGCCGTCGCCTGAAACTTCGATGGCCACCGCCACCTCTCAACACCACCACCCAACCTAACCGCTGAAATTGATTCGCCGCTTCCTCCTCAAGCTGGTGGACACCGCCGTTGAGCTCGACGCCGTCTGGATCACCGCCACCGTCGTGAACCTCTCCGCCCACCGTCTGCACCGCCCCTCTGCTTCCCCTTCATCCGCGGTGAGCGCCCCCGTGACCTCTTCCTCCTCTCTGTCCTCGAGCACGCACTCAACACCTCCGTGCACGCACACTCTCACGGCAACGAGCCAGCACGCAACGGCATCGCTAGCCCGTAGCTCGCCGCCGACGACGCATCTCTGTCAGGGTTCAGTCCATCGCGCGCGTCAGTTTCAGTTAACAACCAACACCTGAACCTTACCTTGGCTGTGTGCGGTATACTGACAAGCAATTGATCGCTACCGCACTGGCAGCAGAGCAGCGCGCGCACCCCCGAGCCCCAGGTTCGATCCCTCGCTCTCGCACGGGAGAAAAACCCATCTTTTTTCCGCGCAGTGATGACAGGGTGGCCCCCCTGTCAGCCACCAGTGATGCCACGCAAGCACACGTTGGCCCTAGGCCCACTGGCAGTGCCTAGGGTAGATCTCTGTGCGGTATAAAAAGTTTTCAAGCTTTTCTGTTTTAAATCAAAGTCCTTTTAAATTGCAGATTGGTCCTCTAATTCAAATTGCTAATAACTTTTAAATTATAACTCCAAATAATAAAAGTAAAATATGTTTGTTGATCCAAATTAAATTATCTACCCAATGGTAACATTTGTTTCCTCTTTTGAATTTTCCAAATGCATTCCAAATTTGAATTCAAACAATTCATTTGTAATTTGCTAAAATCCATAACTAATTCATACTTAATCCAAATAATGCAAATAAAATATGTTTTCCATGCTATTTCAAATAACCTTTTCAAATATATATTTTGTTTCATGGTTTGAATAATTAAAATTGCTTAAATATTTTAAACCTTGTTTAAATCATTTAAATTTGATAAAATCATAACTTGCTCAAATTAAATTATTTTTGAACATGCAAAATATGTTTTCAAACTAGAAAAGTATAAACTTTTCAAATGTGAGTTTGAATTCATGTTTTGAACAAATAAAAATTCAATTAATTTCAAACTTGTTTTAAATTCATTTAAAACTTGTTTAATCTTGTTTATTCCATAATAAATTCATCCTAATTCCTTTATCAATATTTGAAACATGTAATCCACCCAAAATTGTGTGTTCTTTCCAAATATGAATTTTGTTAATTGTTTTGAACACTTTAACTTGATGAAAACAACAAATGCTTGTGTGACATCTTTAAGTAACCCAAAATTTCCAAACTTAATAAACAATTTCCAAACTTGTTAAATTCCTTTACCACTTGCATCTATTGTTGTTTTATTATGTTATCATCATGCATGCATCATGCTAAACAACTTTCACATGATAATTAGTTGTAGATCATTTGTTTCCACCTTAATTCATGGGCATTTCATATGCAACTCAAAATTGCATATGGGTCCATTTAAATTGTGTTACCATGTCAAGTAATTTATTCTGATGCATCCATTAACATGACATGCATCATTCCATGATTGTGCAGTATACCATCTTATTGATTGTTGTTCTCTGCGTTGTTTGTTTGCTTCTTCTCGGATAGACGACGACGTTGAGACCGACGATCTTTACGACACCCCTTCTGAGGATCTAGCCCAGTACCAGGCTGCTGAGCTTGCAGGCAAGTTATCACTCACATAAACCACTGTGTTCCTTTCAACATGGATTACCGATACTTTCCGTTGTCTTTTCTGATATCCCTATGAATAGTTGATTCTGTTACGAACCTATCACATGAATCCCTTAACCCTGATATTGCCTCACCTCTCCTCCTATAAACCCATTGGTTGAGCCAGTGTCTTACTAGCATGCTTAGGTTGCTTTGCTCGAGTCTGTTACCCGTTACTTTCTGTTACTATTATTCTATTATGTTATGGGGCTCGATGTTATTCAATCAACCTGTTAATAATAATATGCGCCTAAGGCACCGGCAGGAGGCCCTGTGTGGTTTTGAGGCCTGCTAGTGTCGACCCTAATAGGAAAAGGGTCTTGTCTACTGATCCATGATGAGCGCACTACCCGCATGTGGGAAGCGAGTATGGGCGCCCCCTCAATTTGATTCGATTCTCATCTCGTCCAAATCGCCTCATTTAGTTCGTGTTTTCCATTTGCCGCATGCATGTTTTTGCGAGCCCAGCGCAGGGTGGACCTTTTGTAGTCGGCATATAGGGGGACACGTTCTTAGAGTGCTATGAAGGTCCCCTTTCTTCGGGGCTCGAATAGCCGTGCGCCCAAGGTTCTTTGGGCTTGATGCGAAGAAGAGTTGAGTTGTGTTGAGTGCCCCGCTTGGTGGGAGGCATCCCATCTGGCGGGTTATTCTTACGTGTACGGCCAAATTGGTGGACCCATGCAGGGATAAATCTTCTCGAGAAGCCGTGTTTTCCGCGGTTATGGTTGACTTGGTGAAAGTACTGGCTAAGAAGTACTCAGAACAACTTACACCTAACTAATGATAACTTGACTAGTAATAGTCTTATTGACACAACAACTTGATCCATCATTCATTAATCCAACTGTGTGAGTTATCCTCGGATTGCTTCTTCGGATAAGGGGCGAGATCCAGGATGGGTTTGTTTGGTGGTTAACAATAGTTGGTTACGATACGCTATCTTATCTTCTTTCTGTTAGCCGGAAGGTGTAGTGTTTCTGTAGTTGGTTAGTGCAGCCAGTTGCAACATCTTTTATATCCCCTCTCTTCCGTTGAACCCAAAGCATCTGTGCTTGGTGTTGACGGGTTACACTTTGGTGAACTGTGAGTCTTGCTTGCCGGTACGTTGATGTACTGACCCCTTTGGGGCTGTGGTTTCCGCAGACTACTACTCCGAGGATTCACTTGGTGGCTACTACGTGGAGTACGATGAGATTGCTGACGAGTAGATAGCGGACCCGGGCAGGATCCGAGACTACGTGGATGGGCTCCGTCTTTCTTTCATTGCCGGCTTCTTAAGCCTATTTGGATTTGTCTGTACTCAGACCCTTTGAATGCTTCCGCTGAGATGTAATGATGTTATGTTGGGACATGTGTCCTCTGGATGATTGTATTTGCTATTCTCTGCTCTAGTGAGAGCCATTTGCAACTTATTTCAATCTTTCGTGTCTTAGAGATATGTTGTGTTATCATTTTGTTCAACTCCGTTGACGTACCATGTGTGTATGGTATGAAGTACGTCAATGGTAGTATCTTGATTTCTATGGGATAGTTTACATCGACGATGGATAGTAGAGTTTGGTTGTCGCACATAAGTGTTGGCCTACTCGTAAGAGGATGCGGGAGCAGGTAAGCCCCGTAATCCAAGCATCTACTATTCAGCTCGGCCCGGTGAGTATCCTCTAGAAGTCAGGGTGCGACAGAGACGTAACCAAAGAGCACAACTCCGGCTTCACACGTTGGTTCAAGCAAAGTCAACTGATTGAGGCACGGAGAAAAATGCCTTCTACGGAAGATGAAAAACTCATATACATCCTATCACAGGGCCCCGGGCAGAACGTAAGGACCTATCAGGGGTACGACATCTCCTGTTACAGATTCTCCACCGAGGACAAGGACATGAGTAGCGAAAATCAAAACTCAGGAGTAACTATGCTATCATATGGCGATGCCAAGACTAATGTGGAAGAAAGATACTTCGGAAAGATCGAGGAGATATGGGAGCTCAACTACTGCGGAGAGACGGTGGTGCCAATGTTCCGTGTGAGATGGGCCAAGAATGTCAAGAAAGAAGGACGGTATTTCACTGTCGTGGTGGTGTCACGGCAGATGCCATGGGATGGCTAAAGATGTGGGGACGAAGGACGCTGGAGGTGCTCGGGGAGGGATCACGCGACGAGTAGCCGCGTGAGGTAAGAACTAAACACTGCAAACAACACGATCTACCCAGGTCCAGGGTCCTCGTGAGGAGGTAAAACCCCTACTCCTGCCTTTCTCTCTGTATTCTGGTGTCTCACCGAGTAGCCACAGCACAATGGTTCTTGCTACCGAGTAGCCACTCTCCTCTCTAAGTGATGAACTAGGTCAAGAACCTAGGGTTTCCTGAGCTCTCGTATGCGATCTAGGTCACAATGTGTTCGATGTGTTCCGCGTCCCGTGTTCCTCTCGCAGGAGGCGGCGGGGCACCTTATATACATGGTGCCCAGCCGGATACGTCCAAACATAGACAAGTGTCGACATAGTGTGCACATCGTCCTTCTTCCGAGTTCCCGCTGACAGTTTTGGTTCCTAATCTTGGCTGCATCCGTAAAGTCGTTGGGCAAAACCAAGGGGACAGACTGGTATCACTGTGCCAAACACAGAGTAGGGCCCCCTTATCCTGCGACCGCCTGCTTCCATGCTGTCACTGTCAGGCAGGCCGGTCCCAGATGAACAGTAGTTTGAATAGTGCCAAGTACGGACCCAGGATACGCGGGATCCTGTGTCAGAACGGCTCCTTTGACTTTCTGGCCCGAGTAGGTTCCCGCCAGTTTTACTCGGGCCAACTCTTCTACTCGAATGGACAGAACTTGACTGATTCCTCCTTCTGGTCATCTTGAGGTGAGACCGAGTAGCAGTCGACCGGGTAGCAAGTACCGGGTAGGCGGCTACTCGACCAAACCTCCCTTCTGATAGTTGCCTTTACCACTTGTCTTTACCCTACTCGGGGGTAACCCCCCGACAGCAGTCCCCGAAGCTGGTAGAGTCTTGCGAACTCGTTCACTAGGCTCTGCCAGCTTAAAACCAATCTTTGCAACATAGCCCTTGAACCTCAAGATGCCGAGTAAAAACCTCCGAGTAGTACTCTAGAAAGTACCTTGAGTTTCCTGTCTTCCGAATAGCACCAGCTTTCTACTCTGTAACCGAGTAAAAAGACTTAGAGAATTTCTCCTCTAGCGTCTCTGCAGCGCACAGCACTATCCAGCCTTCCGTGCTGCGACTGGACGCGTGTCAAGCATCCGTGACCCCGTCGTTTCGCTTCCCACGACACGACGTGCCACGCGCCCAATTTTCACGGGGCGGGCCCACCGGCTCGTTATGTCCCATCAAGCGCAGTAATTGGCCACGATCTGGTAGTGGGATCAACTGCGGCCGTTACGCGCGCGCCTCGCGCGTGTGTGCGTTTCTAACCGGCCACAGACCCCACCACACGAGAATCCTGGCCACGATCGATCCCACTACCCCGATGGTAACGGTAATCCGCGGAGAGGGTATATATACCCCCGCCGGTAACTTCCCCTTCTTCCTCCTCCGTTCTTTCCTCTTTCTCTGCCCTGTTTCTTTCTTCTCCGCCGAGCTCTCCGCCGCCGCGCAACTGTTTGCGCCGCTGCGGATTCGTTCTCTCCACCCGATTCCTCCAACTTTCCACCACCACCTCACTCCTTGCCATGGCTGCTCGCGCCGGCTGGGCTGGTTCTCACGTCACCGTCGATGACTGCTCCTGGCTCGTGAACACCCGGAGGGTTCCTCCTGGTGTTCAGTGCCGGCCGTCCGACGGCGAACTCGTTCCGGCCCCGCAGGAGGGCGAGCATGTCGTCTTCCTCGCGCACTTCGCGCGAGGATTCGGCCTGCCGGCTTCGGATTTTCTCCGCGCCTTCCTGGATCACTTCGGTGTCCAGATGCACCACCTCCCTCCGAACGCCATTGTCTTCCTAGCCTATCACACCGTGGTGTGCGAGGCCTTTCTTGGCGTCCGCCCCACGGTGGAGACTTGGCTGAAGTACTTCCATCTCCGTCAACAGAGTAAGGGGAAGAAGGACGGCGCGGCCGCTGGCAGCCGGGTAACCGACACCGGCAGCGCCATGATGTTGCAGCGGGCGGGAACCAACCACCCTCGTATCAAGGGCTTGGATTCCGTCCGCCTGTGGCAGAAATCTTTCCTCTACGTCAAGAACATCCCCGCCACGGAAGGGGGACCGATAACGGATCGCATCAACCTGCCTGCGTGGAGCAATCCAGCTCCATCCGGGCAGAATTGGAAGACAAAGCCCTCCAACGACCGCAACTCGATACAGATGGAGGAGCGGCTCGCCTACCTCACCGGTCAAGGGCTCAGGAGCGATGATCCCGTCGCCTGCTGGATCAAGAATCGCGTGCTGCCTCTGCAGCGGCGCTCCCACCCAATGTGCTACTTGGGAGGCCCTCGCGATTGCACTCGGACGACCACGTTCGAGCTCAGCGACGCGGAAGTCGCCGATCACGCAAGGTCCATACTGACCACAGGCCTCCGCGACGATTGGGAGTACGGATTCACCCCCTTTAGCCGCACGAAGCCGATTCCACGGGTACGTTCTCTTTACTTTGCTTCCAACATATGCAATCCGACTAGAAAACCTTCTCTCCTGGCTGCGACTAGCAATCGCCTTCTGCACCGAGTAGATCATTCTATCGAACTGCCTAGGCTTAGTATGCTTGATGTTTGCACGCCTTGCCGAGTAGGACACTTAGGCTTACTCTGCTTTGTGTTTGCATGCCTTGCCGAGTAGGACACTTAGCAAATTTCTCTAGGCTTAGTGTGCTTTTTGTTTGCACGCCTATTCGAGTGGAGTGCCTTTGGGCTACCCGGTTAACTCGTGATGATTCTTTGTTCTTCAGATCCTTGACCGCCAGCTTGCCGAGAGCTGTGAGCGCTTCGAGGGCAATTGGTTCGCTGACCGAGAAGAAGATGATGTGGCCTCCTTCGAGACCACAGATCAGATTAATCTCCCTCATTCTCCCACAATGGAGAAACAGCGCATAGGAGCGTCTCTCCGCGACTGGTCCGAGGAAGAGGATGCAGGTAATTGGATTTTTCCTGTTTTGTCCGCGAGAAACACTAACCCCTTGCCTGTTGTTTCTGAGTCTTTCCTTTTTCTTCTCAATCTTTATAGATGATGCTGATGCTGAGGACGGGGGAGGAGACGAGGATGAGGACGAGGCAGCCTTGGTCGTCCGTCCTCTATCAGTTGCTGCACCTGCTACCCGCAAGCGGACCGGCAGCGGCGCCCTAGAGCCCCCCGCCAAGAAGAAGAAACCATCCGAGAAGACGACCAAGAAGGTCGTGAAGAGAACAAGACGAACAATTCCCTCCACCAAAGCGTAAGTTTCTTCTCGGTTAATTCCCAATTTTGTACTTCGCTGTTTTTCTTAATCTTCCTCTGCCTCCCTCTAATTTCTGATTTTACCTTCCTCATCAGAGCTCCCTTAGATGCGGATGCTGCTCTCGCGCCTGACCAGGCCAAGAAGCAAGCTGCCATCGACGTCGACAATGTTGTCGACCTCGAGGGCGATGAGGCCGACACCACCAACACGCAAACATGGACCAGCAATGCCCCAGACGCCGAGGCTGAGCTACAGTCCCGCGCAGATCCAGATGCGCAGGATGCTGCTCACCAGGACAGGCCCCCTTCTCCTCCGGCTAGCACCGCCGAGGAGAACCAAGATCAAGACCAGGAGATGCGCGATGATGCCGCCGTTGAGCGGCCAGAAGCTGAACATGAGCAGCCAGCCACAGGGGCTGCCGAACAAGAGAATCCCGCTGCCGAGCAGCGGGTAGAAGATACGATCATGACGGAACAATATCCTCTGAGCGGCGTTCAACCAGACGCTGCGCAGAGTAGCGCCCAACCAGATGGCGCAGCGGATAGCACGCCCTTGGTGCCACCAACTGACCAGGGCACTGCACCGCCAGACTCCTCTTTGGTGCAGCAGACCAAGGACGCAGCCAGCCCTCCTGCCGGGCGAGTCACCAGGAAACATGTCCAAGATGCTGCCGAGAAGGAGGCAGTCGAGAAGAGTGCTGCCGAGAAGGGGAAAACTGAGAAGAAGAAAACCGAGAAGTAGAAGACCGAGAAGCCAGCTGCTCGGAAAGAGAAGGCGCAGAAGCGAGCTGCCGAGCTGATGCCGCCGCCCACATCGTCTGGCCAGTCCAGTCAGGTGGCTATCCGCAATCCTGGCGTGGTTGCTGCCGCTGCTGCTGCCGCTGCCGCTGCAGCTGACCAGCCCTGCTACCCGGACTACATGGTGAAGGTTAGCCAGCAGCACCAAATCGGCCTTTCCGTCAAGGACCGGAAACTTGCTCTTACAAAAGGAAGGAAAGCATTGGCAGTGAACTCCGGGCCCCCAGCCCCCAATCAAGATAAGTCCATCTCCATCGCTTCCCGTGGACCTCAGGATCTGTGACGCCCCGAGATCGGGCACTATGCAGATTTCAGCATTCCCGCCAAAATCCACATAATAACCGATTCCAGGTTGCCACTTGTGATAACAGTACAATAGTTCACGAATAGTCCACAATTACAACAGAATCAGACAGATACAAGATGACTCAAACTAGCCAGGGTTACAACTGATACATTACAAAGATCCAAATAACAGCGGAAGAAACGAACGTCCGGCTACGGACAAGATCCAAATTAGACTAAGAGTCCTGAAGATAACCGAGAGCGTCCAATCCCTGCCCAGGCCAAGCCGGAGGGATTCCCAAGCTAACGTCGTCAGACTTCAAACCTGTTGACTGCAAGTTGGAATTTGCAGCCACGAAAGAGATTCGTGGGTCAGTACGGTTAAGTACTGGCAAGGGGGATAAAACCCATACTCACAAGTTACCGGCGTAGCCAGTCATCACAAGATACAAATACTTTAGGATCAACGGAAAGGAAGGGGGTTATTGCAAATAAGCGACAGCAGGCTGCACTAACCAACTACAGAGATTCTACCACTTCCAGCTAACAGAAAGAAGATAAGATCGAGGATAGTAACCAACTGAAAGATAACTTCAAACAAACCCATCCTGGATCTCGCCCCTTATCCGAAGAAGCAATCCGAGGATAACTCACACAGTTGTATTAGAGGTGATTCAAGTTATTGTATGAATAAACCTATTACTAGTCAATTTGTTAATCATTGGGTGTAACATGTTTGATCATTATGTTTAAGTTGTCCTGAGTACTTGTTAGCCAGTACTTTCACCAAGTAATCCATAACCGCGGAAAACACGGCTTCTCGAGAAGATTATCCCTGCAGGGTTGCACCAATTTAGCCGTACACGCAAGAATAACCCGCCAGATGGGGAGCTAACCCACCAAGCGAGGTACTCTACACAACCAACCTTTCTTCGCATCAAGCCCAAAGCACCGCGTGCTGTGCGTGCGCGGCTAATCGAGCCCCCCGAAGAAAAGGAGGACCCTCATAGCACTGGAAGACCACGCCGCCCTAAATGCCGACTACAAAAGTTCCACCCTGGCGCCAAGGGTTCGTACCTGCATATGATGCAGCAAATGGAACACCCGAACTAGTACGGCGATTTGGACGAGATGCGAATCGAGTCAGTTGAGGGGGGCGCCCATACTCGCTTCCCACATGCGGTTAGTGCGCTCATCATGGATCAGTAGACAAGACCCTTTTCCTATTAGGGTCGACACTAGCAGGCCTCAAAACCACAAAGGGCCTCCTGCCGGTGCCTTATCATCAAATTTATTATTAAGCAATAAAAGTAGCATGATTGATGGATTGATTACACATTGAGCCCCCGGAACATAATAGAGTAGTAACAGAAAGTAACGGGTAACAGACTCGAGCAAAACAACCCTAAGCATGACAGTAAGACACGAGCAACAAGCAATGGTTATAGGTATGGAGGTGAGGCAATATCAAGGCTAAGGGATTCATGTGATGGGATCGTAACAGAAACCACTACTACTAAGGATAGCAGAAAAGAATCAACGGAAAGAATCGGTAACAAGTGATGAAAGGCAGCCATATGGCAGCAAGTGAGTATACTTGCCTGAGATCCCGCAAGGTAGCAGAACTTGTCGTTGCTCACATCATCTCAACGTCCTATCCGGGGAGAAACAACGAACCTCGAACAAACACCGGATGCAACAATTACTACTACGGCAAAAGATCCAGCATGATCAAGATATGGATGCATGACAAGTTTAAAGATGCATCAAGGTAAACTAGTTGACAAGATAAGCAGGTTTAAATGGACCCATATGCAATTTGAGTTGCATATGAAAAGCCCATGAATTATGGTTGAAACAATTGTTTTCCAACTAATCCTCAGGTGAAAGTGGTTTAGTATGATGCATGGATGAGGAAAACAACAAAATAACAACAATAGAATCAATTGAAATAAGGTTTAACAATTTTAGAAATTTTATTTATTAAGTTAGAGAATTTTAGTTCCTTAAGGGTGTCACACAAACAATTGTTGTTTTCATCAAGTTAAAGTGTTCAAAACAAATAACAAAATTTATATTTGAAAATAACATCAACTTTTAGTTGGATTACATGTTTCAAATATTGAAATTGGAGTTAGGATAATTTAATTATGAATTAAACAATATTAAACAAGTTTTAAATGGATTTGAAACAAGTTTGAATTTAATTGAAGTTTTATTTGTTCAAAACATAAATTCAAACTCACATTTGAAAAGTTCACACTTTGATGGTTTGAAAACATATTTTGCATGTTCAAAATTATTTTATTTTGAGCAAGTTATGATTTTATCAAATTTAAATGAATTAAACAAATATTAAATTATTTAGGCAATTTAAATTATTCAAACCATGAAACAAAATTTATATTTGAAAAGTTTATTCAAAATGGTATGGAAAACATATTTTATTTGCATTTATTGGATTAATAAATAATTAGTTATTGATTTTATAAATTAGCATTTGAATTATTCCAATTTGAATTTTAAATGTATTTGGAAAATTCAAAACAGTACACAAATTGAATATTTGGAAAGATTATGAAATTTGGAACAGAAAACATACACAAGTTTTATTTATTGGAATTACAGATTAAAAGTTATTAAAGGTTGAAGTTTTATGTTTCAAATCTGTTATTTAATTGGATTTAATTTGGAAAACAAAATGCAGAAACTTTTGTTACCGTGGTTTTCCTAACCACGGCCGCTGCCGGTGGGCCACTGGCCTACGTGGCCCCTGCAGCTGCACGCGTGGCCACCGGAGGGACTTACAGGTGGGCCTTGGTGCGAGGGGAAAAATTCACCAAAAGAAAAGGGCGCATCGGGGGCTCGAACCCCCGACCTGCCCCTGCGCGTGCGGTGCCTGAACCACTACAGTGGTGTTCGCTCGTTTGACAGGTAAGTGTTCCGACTGGTTTTAGGGTTCAGTTCCAAGTCTGAATCTTAACTGACGAAACCCGTTTCTGAAACTGGACAGCAGAGGCACAACGGCGGCGAGCGATTGCCACCGGCGTGCTGCGGTTGCAGTGGGTGTGCGATGCGGTGCAGAGAGGTGCAGGTGCGTGGTGTGTGCAGCACAGGATAAAAGGCGAGGGAGGAGGAGGGGATCAGAGCGCTCACCTGCGCTGGACGTCGACGTTCAGAGAAGGGGTGGCAGAAACGGCGGCGGTTGCCGGCGATGGCGCGGCGTCCACTGCCGCTCCCAGCGAGCGGAGAGGGGACGAGGAGATGCGGGCAGGCGCCACGGTTCCATTCCCATCGTCAATGGCTCCTCGAGGTGACCCTAGCTACCGGCGGTGAGGGGCTAAGGTGGTGGTGCTCTGTGGTTTCGGTGTCGATGGTTCAGTAGAACAGAGAGACGAACAGCAGAGAGGGGATGGAGGGTGGCGGCGATGGGGAGGGGAGCTAGGGTTTCTAGGGGGTCTAGGGTAGAGGGGGATACTTAAGGAGGGGAGATGCCAGTACGGCAGGCCATCCAGGGGGGGTGGAGGAGGATCAAGCGGCTCTGCTTCTGTTCGTACAGCCATGACAGTGACAGGAGGAAGAAAAGGACGACAGGGAAAAGGAGGTGGGCCAGAAAGGAAAAATGGGCTTGGGGGGAGAGAAAGGAAAAAGGGGTTGGGCTGGGAAGAAAAAGGGAAAGGGAGTGGGCTGGTTCTTCTCCTTGGGATTTCCTTTTTATTATTATTTTTTTTTGTAAAAAGAAATAAGAGGGAGAGAGAGAAAGGATAGGGGTTTTGGGGTGGTTCATGTTAGGCAATATTTTTATTAATTTTCAAAGCAGAAAAATAAAAGCAATGCTAACATAGATTCCAAATTCTTTTGAACTATTAGTTTGATTTTCAAATTGGTATTTGAATTTCAAATAGGGTTTGGGGTTTTATTTTACATGAAATGTTTTATTAATTTGCAACAACAAATCAATGCAATTGTGAACATTAAGTCCCAAGATTTGAAATCTTTATTTGAGTTTTAAAGTTGTTATTTGAATTTTCCATTAGGGTTTTAATAACAGGGAACATTTTATTAACAAGCAATTTGGATGAAAACAACCTCAAATTATTGAAAAACAATTGAGTGATTTAGTTTGCAAGTTTGGAATTGGAAATTTGAACATGTGGGAAAGTTTCAATTGTGTTTGAATTTTTCAGTTGGGATGCAAACATGGTGCAATGCAATGTGATGCAAGCAAAAAAAAAAAAAAAAAAAAAAAGGTAACACCCCAGGTGTTACAGACGACACCACTAACAAGGGATTGCGCCCTCGCAATCCACCTGCTAACCCGGGAGGGGAAAGAAGTTCGACTATCGATTCTTCGTGCTTCCAGTTGATCTCCTCGACACCACTAACAAGGGATTCTTGCTCGGAGTGACGACGATGTTCTTCCACCAGGAATCTTCCGATGATCGAACCTATTAGGTTAAAAGCTCAGAAAACGTCCACCCACGTAGGATCCTAACACTTTGAAAGATAGACAAGGGGGGAAAACTCCAAAACAAATAAGATGGGAGGGGAATTAGAATAGGGGTAAGGAGAAAAATCCAGAATCCTATTGAGTTGTTTTTCAAAATAATTTAGCAGAAATAGTTTTTTGACACTCTAGAAACAACGACCGTTAGCGAGGTTATCCTACAGGCTTTGCGGACCCGTTGCTTCGATAACCATTCGTATCGAAACAATCTCGGGAATCGGAACCAAGGCTCTGATACCATTTGTGACGCCCCGAGATCGGGCACTATGCAGATTTCAGCATTCCCGCCAAAATCCACATAATAACCGATTCCAGGTTGCCACTTGTGATAACAGTACAATAGTTCACGAATAGTCCACAATTACAACAGAATCAGATAGATACAAGATGACTCAAACTAGCCAGGGTTACAACTGATACATTACAAAGATCCAAATAACAGCGGAAGAAACGAACGTCCGGCTACGGACAAGATCCAAATTAGACTAAGAGTCCTGAAGATAACCGAGAGCGTCCAATCCCTGCCCAGGCCAAGCCGGAGGGATTCCCAAGCTAACGTCGTCAGACTTCAAACCTGTTGACTGCAAGTTGGAATTTGCAGCCACGAAAGAGATTCGTGGGTCAGTACGGTTAAGTACTGGCAAGGGGGATAAAACCCATACTCACAAGTTACCGGCGTAGCCAGTCATCACAAGATACAAATACTTTAGGATCAACGGAAAGGAAGGGGGTTATTGCAAATAAGCGACAGCAGGCTGCACTAAGCAACTACAGAGATTCTACTACTTCCAGCTAACAGAAAGAAGATAAGATCGAGGATAGTAACCAACTGAAAGATAACTTCAAACAAACCCATCCTGGATCTCGCCCCTTATCCGAAGAAGCAATCCGAGGATAACTCACACAGTTGTATTAGAGGTGATTCAAGTTATTGTATGAATAAACCTATTACTAGTCAATTTGTTAATCATTGGGTGTAACATGTTTGATCATTATGTTTAAGTTGTCCTGAGTACTTGTTAGCCAGTACTTTCACCAAGTAATCCATAACCGCGGAAAACACGGCTTCTCGAGAAGATTATCCCTGCAGGGTTGCACCAATTTAGCCGTACACGCAAGAATAACCCGCCAGATGGGGAGCTAACCCACCAAGCGAGGTACTCTACACAACCAACCTTTCTTCGCATCAAGCCCAAAGCACCGCGTGCTGTGCGTGCGCGGCTAATCGAGCCACCCGAAGAAAAGGAGGACCCTCATAGCACTGGAAGACCACGCCGCCCTAAATGCCGACTACAAAAGTTCCACCCTGGCGCCAAGGGTTCGTACCTGCATATGATGCAGCAAATGGAACACCCGAACTAGTACGGCGATTTGGACGAGATGCGAATCGAGTCAGTTGAGGGGGGCGCCCATACTCGCTTCCCACATGCGGTTAGTGCGCTCATCATGGATCAGTAGACAAGACCCTTTTCCTATTAGGGTCGACACTAGCAGGCCTCAAAACCACAAAGGGCCTCCTGCCGGTGCCTTATCATCAAATTTATTATTAAGCAATAAAAGTAGCATGATTGATGGATTGATTACACATTGAGCCCCCGGAACATAATAGAGTAGTAACAGAAAGTAACGGGTAACAGACTCGAGCAAAACAACCCTAAGCATGACAGTAAGACACGAGCAACAAGCAATGGTTATAGGTATGGAGGTGAGGCAATATCAAGGCTAAGGGATTCATGTGATGGATCGTAACAGAAACCACTACTACTAAGGATAGCAGAAAAGAATCAACGGAAAGAATCGGTAACAAGTGATGAAAGGCAGCCATATGGCAGCAAGTGAGTATACTTGCCTGAGATCCCGCAAGGTAGCAGAACTTGTCGTTGCTCACATCATCTCAACGTCCTATCCGGGAAGAAACAACGAACCTCGAACAAACACCGGATGCAACAATTACTACTACGGCAAAAGATCCAGCATGATCAAGATATGGATGCATGACAAGTTTAAAGATGCATCAAGGTAAACTAGTTGACAAGATAAGCAGGTTTAAATGGACCCATATGCAATTTGAGTTGCATATGAAAAGCCCATGAATTATGGTTGAAACAATTGTTTTCCAACTAATCCTCAGGTGAAAGTGGTTTAGTATGATGCATGGATGAGGAAAACAACAAAATAACAACAATAGAATCAATTGAAATAAGGTTTAACAATTTTAGAAATTTTATTTATTAAGTTAGAGAATTTTAGTTCCTTAAGGGTGTCACACAAACAATTGTTGTTTTCATCAAGTTAAAGTGTTCAAAACAAATAACAAAATTTATATTTGAAAAGAACATCAACTTTTAGTTGGATTACATGTTTCAAATATTGAAATTGGAGTTAGGATAATTTAATTATGAATTAAACAATATTAAACAAGTTTTAAATGGATTTGAAACAAGTTTGAATTTAATTGAAGTTTTATTTGTTCAAAACATAAATTCAAACTCACATTTGAAAAGTTCACACTTTGATGGTTTGAAAACATATTTTGCATGTTCAAAATTATTTTATTTTGAGCAAGTTATGATTTTATCAAATTTAAATGAATTAAACAAATATTCAATTATTTAGGCAATTTAAATTATTCAAACCATGAAACAAAATTTATATTTGAAAAGGTTATTCAAAATGGTATGGAAAACATATTTTATTTGCATTTATTGGATTAATAAATAATTAGTTATTGATTTTATAAATTAGCATTTGAATTATTCCAATTTGAATTTTAAATGTATTTGGAAAATTCAAAACAGTACACAAATTGAATATTTGGAAAGATTATGAAATTTGGAACAGAAAACATACACAAGTTTTATTTATTGGAATTACAGATTAAAAGTTATTAAAGGTTGAAGTTTTATGTTTCAAATCTGTTATTTAATTGGATTTAATTTGGAAAACAAAATGCAGAAACTTTTGTTACCGTGGTTTTCCTAAGCACGGCCGCTGCCGGTGGGCCACTGGCCTACGTGGCCCCTGCAGCTGCACGCGTGGCCACCGGAGGGACTTACAGGTGGGCCTTGGTGCGAGGGAAAAAATTCACCAAAAGAAAAGGGCGCAGCGGGGGCTCGAACCCCCGACCTGCCCCTGCGCGCGCGGTGCCTGAACCACTACGGTGGTGTTCGCTCGTTTGACAGGTAAGTGTTCCGACTGGTTTTAGGGTTTAGTTCCAAGTCTGAATCTTAACTGACGAAACCCGTTTCTGAAACTGGACAGCAGAGGCACAACGGCGGCGAGCGATTGCCACCGGCGTGCTGCGGTTGCAGTGGGTGTGCGATGCGGTGCAGAGAGGTGCAGGTGCGTGGTGTGTGCAGCACAGGAGAAAAGGCGAGGGAGGAGGAGGGGATCAGAGCGCTCACCTGCGCTGGACGTCGACGTTCAGAGAAGGGGTGGCAGAAACGACGGCGGTTGCCGGCGATGGCGCGACGTCCACTGCCGCTCCCAGCGAGCGGAGAGGGGACGAGGAGATGCGGGCAGGCGCCACGGTTCCATTCCCATCGCCAATGGCTCCTCGAGGTGACCCTAGCTACCGGCGGTGAGGGGCTAAGGTGGTGGTGCTCTGTGGTTTCGGTGTCGATGGTTCAGTAGAACAGAGAGACGAACAGCAGAGAGGGGATGGAGGGTGGCGGCGATGGGGAGGGGAGCTAGGGTTTCTAGGGGGTCTAGGGTAGAGGGGGATACTTAAGGAGGGGAGATGCCAGTACGGCAGGCCATCCAGGGGGGGTGGAGGAGGATCAAGCGGCTCTGCTTCTGTTCGTACAGCCATGACAGTGACAGGAGGAAGAAAAGGACGACAGGGAAAAGGAGGTGGGCCAGAAAGGAAAAATGGGCTTGGGGGGAGAGAAAGGAAAAAGGGGTTGGGCTGGGAAGAAAAAGGGAAAGGGAGTGGGCTGGTTCTTCTCCTTGGGATTTCCTTTTTGTTATTATTTTTTTTTTGTAAAAAGAAATAAGAGGGAGAGAGAGAAAGGATAGGGGTTTTGGGGTGGTTTATGTTAGGCAATATTTTTATTAATTTTCAAAGCAGAAAAATAAAAGCAATGCTAACATAGATTCCAAATTCTTTTGAACTATTAGTTTGATTTTCAAATTGGTATTTGAATTTCAAATAGGGTTTGGGGTTTTATTTTACATGAAATGTTTTATTAATTTGCAACAACAAATCAATGCAATTGTGAACATTAAGTCCCAAGATTTGAAATCTTTATTTGAGTTTTAAAGTTGTTATTTGAATTTTCCATTAGGGTTTTAATAACAGGGAACATTTTATTAACAAGCAATTTGGATGAAAACAACCTCAAATTATTGAAAAACAATTGAGTGATTTAGTTTGCAAGTTTGGAATTGGAAATTTGAACATGTGGGAAAGTTTCAATTGTGTTTGAATTTTTCAGTTGGGATGCAAACATGGTGCAATGCAATGTGATGCATATGATGCAAGCAAAAAATAAAAAAAACAGGTAACACCCCAGGTGTTACAGGATCAGGCGATATCGTCCGAGAGCCTCGAGCAGGTACTCGACTTGGTTGGTTTCATCGATGCCAAGTGGGACAGCAATCTTCTCGGCAACACCAACTGGAATGGCACCACGCTGGGCGACATCGACCATATGCGGGTCGACTGGAACAAGGTGGACTTGGGCTACAAGCCCATGACCGTCTCCTCCAGCGCCGCTACTCTTGCTGCCAAGATGTTCGTGCACCGCAAGAACGCAGAAGATCTCGAGCAGTCTTACGCGGTAAGCCTTAACTTATCCTTTCCGAGTTGCATCTTCTCTTCTTTTCTACTCGTCTTCCTTTTCCTTAGCCATCACCCAGTCCCCGAGATTCTGGCCGAGTAGACGGATACTTTCTCGAGTAGACGTCTTCTCGGGTTGAATCTCAACTTCTTTGTCTGATTCATCTTCTTTTCTCTTTTCAGAATAGCGTACTGAAGCGGACTAACTTGCACCGTCAACTTCTCTGGAACCATGCCGTCGCCAAGAGGCGTATTGCTGCCCTTGAGAAGGAGAAGGTAGCTGCCGAGGCAGCCGACAAGGAAGTAATGAACAGCACCATGAGGCTGTCTGAAGTTGAAGGTACGCTTCTAGCTACGCGGTTCTTGTGTTTTTTGTTTACGCCCGCTTCTGCTTTTTTGCGTTAACCATTTTCTACTCTGCAGGGAAACTGAAAGCCCTGGCTGACGAGCACGCGAATTGTCGTGCCTTTGTTGAGAATGGCGAGGCCACCATCAAGAAGCTTGAAGGTAAACCACTGTCTACTCGGTTTGCCCTTGTGTTTGTTTCTTTTGCTTTTCTGTTGATCGTCCTTTTGCTTTCCGCAGAAGATCATAAGAAATTTGCCGAGGAGCATCAAGATTGCCTCAAGCCTGCCGAGGTGGAGGTGCAACTGGCAAGCCAATCTGCTGCTCTGCAGAGTGAGCACGCTACCGAGATGGAGAATCTGCAACTCCAGCTGCAGAAGGCACTCCAGGATGCTATCAACCTTGGTGCCGAGAGGGACAGAGTCCTTGCCGAGAAGGCCAAGGTCGAGACAGCAGCCAGAGCCGAGGTGAGGGCCCTCAAGCAGGAGTGCGAGGTGCTGAAAAAGCCAATGCTGGGCTCTTTACTCAGCTGGAGGGGCTCCGCTTGCTCGAGGAGAAGCATGTATCCAATGAAGAAGCATGGAAGGTCCAGCTGCAGGAGCTGCGCCACGAGTTGAATCGTAAGTTTTCTCCTTTCTGCATCTCTTCTTCCCGGTCCTACCTCTTCTCTAATTCTGTTACTGAATTTCTCACTTGCCTTTTGCAGAAATCTTCCCTGACATCGTGTCCTCTTGCGCGCCTGCTTTGGCCAAGGCCCAAGCAGCTCGTATTGAGAAGGGCGAGGCTGCGGACACCAGAGCCGAGATCGAGGATAGCATGCTGGTGATGCGAGGGCAGTTCGAACGCCTAGCCGGCGTGGGCACCGATCTGGTGCGTACCGGCTTCCAGCTCCACGAGCTCTTCTGGCCTCAGGATCCTGCGCCAACAACTATTTGTGGCCTTGCTCTGAAGCTGCGCAACGTGAAGGCCGAACTGAAGAAATGGCGCGCCTCGGGAGCTCGGGCGGGTGCTGATTTGATGCTACTCTGCGTCGCCTCCTGGTATGAGAACTTGAACATGCAGATTATCCGCGGGAAGTGCGCCAATTCCAAGTGGGAGACGGACCCCAACTGCGTGACCATGCGCAAGCTGATTGCGCATGAGGTGGCGGAGTATGCTGACACGGCAACCTTCATCGATGGCCTCACTGAACCCGACACCGAGGTGGAGGAGGACGAGGAGGAGGACGAAGAATCAGATTCCGAGCTGGACTTGGGCTTCTTCGATTCACCTAGGAGCAAGGCCGGGAAAGGGAAGGCCGCGGTCGTCGCGAGTAGCGATGAAGAGGTCGAGGAGATCGACACAGCCGCCCTCGAGTTTGGCACCTCATCAGGAGCCGCTCTCGATGACACGCTGCATCCCCGCGCCCAAGCTTCTGGTTCTTCCTTGGCAACAGGGCCTGTCTCGGTAGCCACGGCCACCTCAGACCAGGTAGCCACCGAGCACGACGTCGAGATGGAGCAGTCCACCACCGTCCACTCGGAAGCGGACGCGACCAACGCCAGCGCCGAAGAGGAAGCCGCGAAGACAGCTGATGCCAGCTCGGAGGCGGAGGCGACCAAGACCACCACAGAAAATGAAGCAGCCAAGGCCAGCACCGACAACACCGCTTCCTCAACATGATTTTATCCTGCAAACTTTTTACTCAAACACTTATCAGATCCCCGGGATGCCGGGAGCAAATGTATCAGACTATTTATCTTTTTGCTTGCTACTCAATTTTATTCCCACTTGGTATTTGTTACTTTTGATTTAGTCAATTTGAGCAGCCCTGGCTCGATGCCGGGTTGCGTTAGTATACGAGTCCCCGAGTTGCGTTTCTTATTCACTCTCTCTTTTCGTCTCAGCTCTACCCGCAACTTGTTGCTTTTTTGGTATTCGAGTCACAAGAGTCAAAGAGTAGAGCTGCAAATACTTAGCCGCTTAGAAACAACCATAGTAACGCAGCCCACCACTTAGCCGAAAAGATAAGACAGAGAACAGAAGTAATAAACACCCTACTCGGTTCCTGCACTCTTTTCTTCCTTAGCGATTTTTCTTGTGCTCATTGACCTTTTGCTTGTTCTCTTGCTTGCCATGAAGCCGGGTTCCGGACAGCAGCAAAGTCGAAGAGTTGGCATGTAGGTTTAGACACAGTACTCAATACGCTTATGAATTTTGAAGTGGAGCAACCGAATAGACAAACAGCAAAGCCGAGTAGAAACACTTAGAGCAAATTTGGGCGAGGGCAGTCCCCGAGTTCAATTTCAGATTGCAGAGTAGAATTAAGAGTACATACACATTTTTTGCTCACGAATGGAAACGACGGAGTAGAGCTACATTCCAGGGACGCTTTGATTCCTCTCCAGCTTTATCTGCCCTGTTCGCCTGTGATGGGCGTACATCTACAAGGTAGTACGCATCATTGTGCAGCGCTTTGCTCACGACGAAAGGCCCTTCCCATGGAGGAGACAATTTGTGCATCCCGGCTGTGCGCTGCACAAGCCTAAGGACCATGTCTCCTTCTCGGAAAACCCTTGGGTTCACCTTTCGGCTATGATAACGCCGCAGGTTTTGCTGGTAGATAGCCGAACGTGACAGAGTCAGCTCTCTTGCTTCTTCAAGCAGGTCAACGTCGTCTTCTCGAGCTTCTCTCGCCTCCACCTCAGTGTAGAGGGTTACTCGGGGGGAGTCATGCTCTAAGTCTATTGGCAACACGGCCTCAGCTCCATATACCAAGAAGAATGGCGTGTAGCCAGTTGACCGGTTAGGGGTAGTCCTTAGACTCCACAACACCGCTGGCAACTCGTCTAGCCAACACCCAGGTGTTTTCAGCAGCGGCTCGATCAGCCTTGGCTTTATGCCTGCCAGTACCATATCATTTGCTCTTTCAACTTGCCCATTGGAGGCAGGGTGCGCGACTGACGCAACGTCTAGTCGGATGTGCTTATCTCCGCAGAATCGCACCATTTCCCCCTCTGCGAAATTGGTGCCGTTGTCGGTGATGATGCTGTGCGGGTAGCCATATCTCATGATCACATCCTTCACGAATTTCACAGCTGTGGCCCCATCGCACTTCCGAATAGGCTTCACTTCAATCCACTTGGTAAACTTGTCCACCATGACCAAGATGTGCGTCATGTTGCCTTTAGCCGGCTTGAAGGGGCCAACCATATCCAGGCACCAAACAGCAAACGACCATGTGATAGGAATTGTCTTTAGCTCGGAAGCAGGCATGTGAATCTTACTCGCAAACATTTGGCAGCCATTGCACTTCCTCACGATGTCTTCAGCCTGCTGCAGAGCTGTGAGCCAGTAGAAGCCATGCCGAAGAGCTTTCTTGACCAATGCCCGTGATGAGGCGTGATGCCCACATTCTCCTTGGTGTATTTCCAGCAGAATTTCTTCTCCCTCTTCTGGGCCCACACAACGTTGCAGCACGCCTGTGGCACTCCTCTTGTGTAACACCTCTCTGATTATGGTGTAGCCCTTGGATCTTCTCTGAATCTGCCTTGCAGTAACTTCATCTTCTGGTAAGGTACCATCCCTTAGAAAGGATAATATGGGCATAGCCCAACTCGGTGTCTCCCGCGTGGAAAACACTGGTTCGTCCAGTTCCATTGGGACGGGCACCTCTGGTTGCTCAGGAGGATTAGGAGCACTTCTCTGTAGCCCTGATCGGTTGGCGAGGACCTCCTCAATGAATGCGACAGCCTCCGGGTTAAGGACAGCAGTCCCCGAGTAAGGAGTGGCAGTCCCCGAGTAGGGAGTGGCAGTCCCCGAGTAGGGAGTGGCAGTCCCCGAGTAGGGAGTGGCAGTCCCCGGGTTTCCTGTAGCATTCTCCCAGTCAATTTCCATGGGATCAGATTCCTCACTTGGCAGAGAAGGAACGAAAATGGATTCCGAGTTGGGGGAAGGCTTGATGGATGGCTTCCTCAAATGCTCCAAGGCAATCCCTGCCGGGATGGACTGCCGAGAGGATCCCAACTTGGATAGCTCGTCTGCCGCTTCATTCTCTGCTCGGTGAATGTGCTGGAACTCGCAGCCTTCGAAGAATCCAGTCATCGACTGCACCAGGAAGCGATATGACGCCATGTTGGCATCCAGAGCATCCCAAGTACCCGAGACTTGCTGCACCACCAGATCTGAATCTCCATAGCATATGATGCGCTGCACTCCAACCTCCTTGGCTACTCGCAAGCCATGCACCACTGCCTCGTACTCAGCAACATTATTGGACGCCTTGAAATGAATCTGCAGCACATACTTGAGTTGATCTCGCTTGGGTGATATAAGCACTACGCCAGCACCAAGGACTTCCTTCACTTTCGAGCCATCAAAGTGCATCCTCCAATAGTTGGAAACTGGAGCAGGAGGTTCATACTGCACCTCGTCCCAGTCCACAAGAAACTCCGCCAGAATCTGAGACTTGATGGCTTCTCTTCTCGCATACGCGGGAGCGTACGCGGCTAGCTCGATCGCCCACTTGGCTACTCTGCCACTTGCCTCCTTGTTGCCCATGATATCCGAGATGGGAGCAGAACTCACGACAGTGATGGGGTGCTCCTGGAAATAATGCTTCAGCTTCTTGGCGCCTAGATATACACCATAGGTCATCTTCTGGTAATGCGGGTAGTTCTGCTTGGAGCTGGACAACACCTCGCTGAGATAGTATACTGGGCGCTGCACACTCTTGCCTTCTTCTTCTCGCTCCACCACTATCACCACGCTGACTACTCGGTTGGTCGCAGCAATATACAACAGCATCGGCTCTTTGGGTAGTGGACTAGCCAAGATGGGAGCGCTACCCAGCATTGCCTTCAGCTCATTGAATGCCACGTCTGCTTGCGGAGTCCAGACAAACTTGTCACTTTTCTTCATCAGCTGGTATAGAGGCAGGGCCTTCTCGCCCATTCGGCCCAGAAAACGGCTCAGAGATGCCAAGCAACCTGTGAACTTCTGTACATCCTTCAGTGATCTCGGCAAAGACATGCTCTCAATAGCTTTTATCTTTGAAGGATTGGCTTCTATGCCCCGACTAGAAACCAGAAAGCCGAGTAGCTTTCCAGCCGGTACACCAAAGGTGCACTTACTCGGATTCAGTTTCATTTTGTACTTGCGTAGGTTAGCAAAGGTTTCCTCCAGGTCGGCAAGCAGAGTATGTGTTTTATTCGTTTTGATGACAATGTCATCTACGTACACCTGCACATTCTTGCCGAGCTGATCGTGCAAGCATTTCTGCATGCATCTCTGATAGGTTGCACCCGCATTCCTAAAGCCAAAACACATGACACGATAGCAATAAGCCCCGTACGGGGTAATGAAGGCAGTCTTTATTTGATCAACAGGATTGAGTGCAATCTGGTGGAAACCAGAGTAGGCATCTATGAAAGACAGCAGTTCACAACCAGCAGTGGAATCGATCACCTGATCGATGCGAGGTAGCGGGAAAGGATCCTTGGGGCATGCCTTGTTCAAGTCGGTGTAGTCGACGCACATACGCCATGCGGTAGCAGCCTTGGGATCCTCCTTCTTCTTCTCGACCATGACCGGGTTGGCTAGCCAATCCGGATGCAGCACCTCCATGAAGAAGTTACTTATCAGCAGCTTGGTGATCTGGTCACCAATGGCCTCCCTTCTCTCATCTCCGAAACGGCGCATAGCCTGCTTCACGGGCTTGGCGTCAGGACGCACATGCAAAGAGTGCTCAACCAACTCCCTCGGGACTCCTGGTAGATCTTCATTGGTCCAGGCGAATACATCCCGATTCTCACGGAGGAAGTGGATGAGCTCGCTTTCCTATTTCTCCGCCAACCCGGAGCCAATGATGGCTACGCGGTCGGGGAACTCGGGGTCGACCTGGATCTTCTTTGTCTCCTTGGAAGCCTGGAAAGCAGTGCCGTGCTGGGTACTCGGCACACCTTGTGCGCCAGCCTGCGCGGATTGAGCCATGGCCACCACCTCGTACATCTTCTTCTTCTCTGCCTCAATCACCATTGACTCTGCCAGCTTGGAGCTAGCTGAGGCACACTCTATGGACTTCTTGTAATCACCAGAGATAGTAATTATGCCATTGGGACCAGGGATCTTCATCTTCAGATATGCGACATGAGTAGAGGCCATGAACTTGCTCAGAGCAGGCCTGCCGAGTAGAGCATGGTAGGGGCTCTGATGATCAACCACTTCAAACTGCAGGCGCTCTGTGCGGCAGTTCTCCCTGGTGCCGAATAGCACATCTATCCATACTCGGCCAATCGGATTGCATGAGATCCCAGGCAAAATTCCATGGAAGGTGGTCTTGCTGGGCAGCATCGTTTTCTCGGCCAAGCCGAGCTTCTCGAGTGTGTCTTTATACACAATGTTGATGCTGCTGCCGTTGTCGATTAGCACCTTGCTGAACCTCACATTCTTCTCGGGACCCAGGAAGGTAGGATCCAGAACCAAGGCATAGGTACCCGGGTTGGGCATCACCTTGGGATGATCTACTCTGGACCACCTGATCTCCTGGTCACACCAATACATGTAGTGAGGGCCAGCAGGAATCACTGCATTGACCTCCATGGCACGCCTGTGCTGTGATTGCTTGTCGACTGGCTCAGAAGTGAAGATCATATAGCTCTCATGGTGTTCTTGGTACTGGTTGGAGCCTCCGCCCCCATTGTTGCTGTTGTTGTTGTTGCCCTGGTAGTTGTTGTTGTTGCCTCTGTTGTTGTTGCGGTTGTAGTTGTTGTTGTTGTTGCGATAGCCATCATTGTTGAAGTGACGGTTGGCTCCTAAAGCCACCTGGTTGACATTTTCCCTTCTCGGAAACACTGGCGGCCGAGCTGCAGGTGCGCGAGTAGGCTGCACACTAGCATTGGCCGCTGGCAGGGGAGGAGGAGGCAAGCCATCACTCTTGATCGCATCCCACCATTCGCATTGCCGAGTAGTGTGGTTTGCAGGCCTCGATGGGTGGTGAGTGTGAAAGCTGCATGGGCCATCCTTCATGTCATCAAAGACAAACTTCTTCGGCTGCTCGGAGTTACCGCTACCCGACTGAGGAGTACAGAATGGTTTCTTGTTGCCCTGGCCCTGGTTCTGGTTCTGCCCGTAGGCTCCAGCAGGTTTCTGCCTTTGGCCACCCCCGCCTCCAACAGTCACTGCATTCACCTCTTCAGGGTCATACCGAGTATCTATTCGGTCACCCCTGCGCTTGTTGCGGAACTCGTTGCGCTTGCTGTTGCTGAAGTTTCTTCTCGGCTCAGAGGAGTCCATCAGTGGCTGAGTAGGATCACCGAGTGCGTACTGATCCGCAATCTTGATGGTCTCTGCCAGAGTGTTTGGCATCTCCCTCAGCAACCTCTGCCATAACATACTGCCATGTCTGCAACCCTGCGCGAACCAAGTAATCGCCTGGGCTTCATTCACACCCTCACAGGTGTTCCTCAATGTGCTCCACCGAGTAAGGTACTCGCGGTCTGTCTCATCTTCTCGCTGCCTGCAAGCGGACAGCTGCTGTGGCCTATTCGGCCTCTTGTATGTGCTGGTGAAGTTGCTGATGAAGGCATCCGAGAAGTCCAGCCAGCAGTTGATGCTGTTCTTGGGCAAGTTGTTGAGCCAAGTGCGAGCTGGACCCTCTAGCATCTGCGGGACGTACCGAACCGCCCATCTCCGGTTGCCATTCGCGATATGAACCGCGGTGACATAGTCATTGAGCCAATCTTCTGGCTTGGTGCTGCCGTTGTAGCTCTTGGTGCCCCTTGTGAGCTGGAAACCCTTCACGGAAGGCTCGTTCATGATGCGCGGGCCAAAGCACTCGGGGCCAGGAGGACCCGTGCTCTCAAGCCGCGCCGACAAGCTGATACGGTCCAGCTGATGCCTTGCATCTCCAGGCGCCAACACGCGCTCACCAACACGGTCATGAATATCATAGCCAGCCATCTCCATGGCCGAGTAGCCGTCATCGTATCTATCCACCTGCACAGCAGCAGGCTGCTCCACCGGGTTGGCGACTGGCGCCACTGCACGCGGCTGCTGCCTCTGCCGAGTAGGCTGAGCTGCGGGATGCCGAGAAGGGCCTGGGCGTTCTCCATCTCGGGCCTGGCTTTGAGCTCTATGGGCTTGGAAGCCTGCTCTTGCAGCGTTGTGTTCCTGACCGGACTGTTGCGGCACAGCGTGCTGTTTCGCGGCAGCAGTCGGGTCGTACACCTGCATTTGCCTATCTCTGCCAGAACGTCCACTGCGGCTCTTCTCGCGGCTGGGATGCGGAGATGAGGCCTGATCGTTAGATCTAGCCGCGTGCGAGTGCACCACCTGCGAGGCTCCAGCACCCGGATTGGCCTTCCGGAACTCCTCATTGTGCCTGGCGGCCTCCAACACCAACTCGTTGAGCCTTTCCTACTGCCTAACGCGCGCGTCGCCGTCGAGTCGAGGCAACTCGGCGGCCACGGCCTCTGCAGCCCTGAGTGTCTTGGCGGGCGTGCTATACCTGGGCCTGGTGGAAGTGTTTGCGGTGGCGGACTGAGCAGGGACCTCTGCAACCGTTGCCATCTCGGCACCCAAGTTACGCCGCGTGGCGCCTACCCTGCTAGCTCTCCTGGTGACGGGCGTGAAGCCGTGAGCCTTGTTGTACTCAAGCTGGTCTAGACTCAGCTCGAGCCTAATCTTCTCCAACTCCGCCTGCTCGACAAGCAGCTCCTGGCGTTGCCGCTCGATCTGCTCCCTCATGCTCAGGAGCTCGAGATCAGTGGGAGGAGGCACGTCAACCCGCGCAGCGGACGCAGGGATAGCCGGAGTGGTGGAGGGAGGAAGATTGCAACTCCTCTCGTAAGGCCGGTGAGTCCTGCCACCAGCACTCGAGCCAGCAAGATCATCGACGACGGCCGCGGCGCCTCCAGCACCCGTGCCGGCGTCTGCCGCCAAACCAGTCACCATCACCTCAGAGCAGCCCTCAGAATGGCGCGCGGGCCTTCCGCGGGCAGCGATCACCGCAGGAGGATCCTCCGCGTCATGCACCAGCTCAGGGTACACATGGTCGATGACGGTGGCGACGTAGACGAGATGCGCGCCGAAGGAAATCACCGTGCCGCCCTCTGGCATGGCCTTGCCACCGAAGTCGCCTGCGTTGTCGGTGACGAAGTCGAAGGAGCCGAATCTGTGGACAAGGCCACAGACTACGCGCTCCGCCGAGGTAGATCCCGTCCGAACAGAAACTCCAGCCAGCGCCGCTGGTTGCCCCACGGTGGGCGCCAACTGTCGTGGTGGTGTCACGGCAGATGCCATGGGATGGCTAAAGATGTGGGGACGAAGGACGCTGGAGGTGCTCGGGGAGGGATCACGCGACGAGTAGCCGCGTGAGGTAAGAACTAAACACTGCAAACAACACGATCTACCCAGGTTCAGGGCCCTCGTGAGGAGGTAAAACCCCTACTCCTGCCTTTCTCTCTGTATTCTGGTGTCTCACCGAGTAGCCACAGCACAATGGTTCTTGCTACCGAGTAGCCACTCTCCTCTCTAAGTGATGAACTAGGTCAAGAACCTAGGGTTTCCTGAGCTCTCGTATGCGATCTAGGTCACAATGTGTTCGATGTGTTCCGCGTCCCGTGTTCCTCTCGCAGGAGGCGGCGGGGCACCTTATATACATGGTGCCCAGCCAGATACGTCCAAACATAGACAAGTGTCGACATAGTGTGCACATCGTCCTTCTTCCGAGTTCCCGCTGACAGCTTTGGTTCCTAATCTTGGCTGCATCCGTAAAGTCGTTGGGCAAAACCAAGGGGACAGACTGGTATCACTGTGCCAAACACAGAGTAGGGCCCCCTTATCCTGCGACCGCCTGCTTCCATGCTGTCACTGTCAGGCAGGCCGGTCCCAGATGAACAGTAGTTCGAATAGTGCCAAGTACGGACCCAGGATACGCGGGATCCTGTGTCAGAACGGCTCCTTTGACTTTCTGGCCCGAGTAGGTTCCCGCTAGTTTTACTCGGGCCAACTCTTCTACTCGAATGGACAGAACTTGACTGATTCCTCCTTCTGGTCATCTTGAGGTGAGACCGAGTAGCAGTCGACCGGGTAGCAAGTACCGGGTAGGCGGCTACTCGACCAAACCTCCCTTCTGATAGTTGCCTTTACCACTTGTCTTTACCCTACTCGGGGGTAACCCCCCGACATTCACCACAATGGTTATACCCGATGCCAAATCGAAGAATGCATCCGCGAAAAATGAGCCATGGGTACTCGCTAGCCAAGTTGACCAATGCTTCTTCATCACCGACCCGTCAAGGCCTAGCCGTGTTGTCGTGAGGAGGGGCAAGAGGAGCATCATCGGAATGGAAGGAGACGCCAACAAGGAAGACTTGGACAAGAACGGTGATCCGAAGATCGAGGAGGAGTTCGACAAGCACTTCGACATGCCTACTACTGGTAAAGTAAGAAGGAAGACATCCCTACCTACCCACGGTTGTCCGTTCACGCGAAGAAATCTCAAGGTGGCCGGCATAAAGTATTCAGTCGCCAACAAAAAGGGCAAGAGACGCTAATTAAGCTAGATCGGAACCGAGACGAAAAAGACTTTATTATGTATATATGCGCATGTGTATGTTAGACAACCATATGTGTGTGTCAGACGTTATATAAAAATATATTCTAATATTGAATGTGTGTTTTATTTTTGTAATTGTAATTTCCTGTTTTCTTTCTTTAATTATAATTAAATAAAATATTAAAACATGTGGGGGAATATCAAGATTCAAACCTGGGTGTTGATAATCTCACAGCAAACCACTGGACTAGTAACACAGATTTGTCAAAGTACAACGGTGCGTATTTTTATTGTATCTATCCACAGAATTCTGTGGAGCACTGTCTTGAGGGTGCGCCATAGAAATATCTACGGCCCAATGACATGTGGCCCCGCACACTTGGCCACAGAATAGGCCCAAGCATTTCTGTGGCGCACCCCTAGAAGCATGCGCCATAGAATTCTAACAATTCTATAGCGCACGGGCTCGTGGTGCGCCACAGAATGTGCTTTCGACAAATGACATGTGGACCCACCCGCTTGGTATTCTTCCACAGTTAGACATTTTGCATCCCCGCTCGATCCCCTCTCTCTAACCTCGATCTCGCGCGACGAACAACACGCTCGCCGCCGGTGATCCTTTCTTCTCCCTCGCACTCGCCGCCGTTTAGCATCCGTGTGGAGGAGGAGCCTAGGAGGAGGAGCGCCGTGACTAGGAGGAGGAGCGCCGCGCCGGACCTAGCTAGGAGGAGAGGAGCGCCGCGCCGGCCGTGACCTAGCTACTAGAGGAGCGTCGCGCCGTGTCCCCGTCTGCATCGACACGCCGTCTTCCTCGACAAGCCTCCACCTACAGGTAAGCCCCCGGCCCTCTTCTCTCTCTGCCTTCCACCTACAGCGCGTACACGGCGCCATCGTGGCCACCTACAGTTAGCATCGGATGAGAATCGGACACAAAGTGTTGGATGTGAGAACTTGGATGATTTATTTGGTCAACACTAGATAAAAATAAAACGTACTCTGTATCTTTGACATGAGTAAAGAAATATGTTTTTGTAGCATGCCTGCTGTAACTTGTTTTTCTCCTCGCACCACAGAGCACATGCTGATATTTACAAAATGCTATCTGTTTATCTCCTTTGGGTGGTGCTGCAACCTATGAACTCTTGTGCAGTTCACTACATAACTCTGTTTTACATCAGTGATTGATATATAGTATGTCTTCATTTTATTTACTTGAAGGATTCCAACTCTAGCAACCGATTACAGTTGTTCATGCTTTGTTCTCCCTTCGAAATGACACTTTGTTTTGCAATCAGTGAATTCATCAACAATCAGTTGATTTATTAGATAGGTATGCCTGTAGCAGATGAGGTCTAGTTGAATTCATTGTAACCTGGAGCTTAACAGGAAGCTTACAGTGGCAGTTCTCCCATGTATCTGAACCAGTTCAAAGAGATGCCAATGTTTTTTACAGCTAGACTGTTGGATTCCATCAGTCAAGGAAATATATGTGCTGGTAGGTTTTTTGTGCAGGTTTTTTCTTTTTGAGATGCCAATGTTTCGCCAGGAAGTTGATTCATTTCCTTCCGAGCGAATTTCTGGCACTCTTAGACATAGGAAAAATAGCAAAGGTCATGCCCAAATTTTCTATGAATTTTATACTTGGTAGATTTTCTATTATACTTAATAAATTAGCAATGGTATGTAGAATTGGTAAAAATGACAAAACTGGATGAAAGTATGTAAATTAGTTTTATGCCTCCAAATATGAAAATTGAGCTACCTGTTTGGACAAATTAAGTGTCGCAGCTAGTTCAATCTTAGCTTTCCAATTTGTAGCTATTATTTATTCCAAGATGCAAAAGATAATCACGAGCAATTTTTTTGGTCTGCACAGCTGTAAAATAATCACCTTCATCCTCAATAAGAAAATGGAACAGTGCTGAATGTATTTCCACAATAAGAACATTGTTTTCTTTGTAGCAAATTGCATTCTCCAGATCTGCTAGTGAAAACGGGTACAGATTCAGAACCCTCCCAAAAGATAAGCAGAAGTCCCATACCATAAGTAAATCTCCCACAGAATTTCTTGGTATCCGAAAATCTGTAACCAGAGGAGGTCTCTTCAACAAAGCAGGACCATCTGCAGCCAGGCTTAGTAAGAGATCATCTATTGGGTACTTAATTGGCACACTTGTATGTTCCTCATCTCGCAAGCATACAAAAATCAGTAACGGCGAATGTCATAAGTCAAAAAGCCTGCTAACAAATTATTACAACAAATAGTGCAGGTTTAACAAATCACCTTTCTTGAACTTCTTCATTGCATCTTCCGTAGTTGCACAGTCATGCCTTTTCTTCTGTTTCCTTTGCAAACCTTCACCGCACTAGAACATGAAAGCAAGTTTCAGTATTATAGCGTACATGAGAAGTAAGATATATGCAAGAGGATACTTACCATCATGTCGTTAGGGGGCTCCGTGGGTATGCCATATTTTTTGGCAAGATGTTCATGAATAATCCATGGCTTACTATTTGATGTTGCATCCCGGATCAAAAGCTTCAGAGTGTTCCTACTAACAGGCGCCCTGCGGCGCACCAAATCTGTAGCTTGTACTACTGACGTGTTGACCACAGCCTTGCTCTTGTCTGGACGAATCCAACCCACTTCATACAACTTTGTGTCGCCAGAATCTAAAATCTTCAAAATCTTGCAGGGAGCCTCCGAACCATCCTTTTTAGCATGTAACTCTATTCCTTCAAAGACGTCATCCTGTAGACTAGCATATATCTTGTTGACAAGCTCAACTGAGCCAAGGGTGCCTGAAACAAAAGGTGACATGAAATATGTTCCCATTCCAATAGAGTAAAGCGAGCATTTGCACAAAATCCAGAAATATTTGAACTTACAGTATTGAGTCATGCGGAGAACATGAGCCATTAGCTCTGTCGGTAAATTTTGAGCCTTCTCCATGGCCTGGTGCTCGGACACCAAAGCTTCTTCAAAAGTCAAATTGGATTTCCCAGACACCTTACATGTCCAAACTCTTTGGCGATAAAGGTTCATCCTCTTTACGTATTCTCTGATCAATTGTTAAGGACAGGAGTATTGGGAGTTTGGAACCAACATCAGGGTAACACATTCAAGTTCAAATGTAAAGGCATAAATGGCAACAAGGCTTACTACTTCTAAACAGACAAAAGCCAAAGATTAATTAAGCTGCAGCAGTGTCATGAAAGAGGATACTCATAATCTAGGAATATCTCCTTGGTGAACCGAATTTGGAAAACCTTCTCCTCAGGGTCCAAGTCCTTTGGGGGCTCCAGTAAGGAGAAAGGTTTCTTCATGAAGAGAGGCATTTGACCTCTGACCTAACCTGGATGATAAGATTCTGCCTCGTGCTTAGAAGGAGCTTGCCGGCAGCATCACTGTTCTGTGTCTTGTGCTACCTTAGACTAGAGTAAAATGTAAGAAGTTAAAGAACTTGTGAAGCTCTGGTCTTGTGCCATAGTTGAGAGCCTGAGAGAGGGTTAGGAGCTCTCCATTTTGGCTGCATTTGGGGAACTGTTGCTGTCATGGCTCCACTATCATCACCTAATATATCTTGTTCTTGCCAGTTATTCTCAAAACTGTTTTGGGTGGCAATTTGCATACTCTTTGTTTGCTCCTAGGCATTTGCCGATTGGCACTGCCTGTGTTCTGGACTGTTCTTTCTCTGCAAGCCTTTTAGCACTGTTTGTGTTGTGGATTGTTCTATTCTGGAAGCCTGGGGTCGTTGTGCCGCTGAGATGTTCATTACTGTTGCCACGACAATGGCTTGGCATACCCAGTTTTTGCTAAATGTGAACACACATTGTACCTGTGGGTCTGTACCAAAATTTGTTCGGCAACGAGCAAGCCGCCCGTATTTCCCCCCTCTTACCACTGCTTTGCATACTATTCCCTCTGTTCTAAATTAAATTAAGTGTAAGCAGGTTTAGTACCAAATTTGGAACACTTAATTAGGAACGAAGGGAGATTTTTGAGCTCCCAAATTTCTGTCATTGTAGCTGTATTTTTGTGTCGGCGTGAAAGTTTTTGCATTTTTTTTTGTTTTATCCAACACAAGCTTACAAACAAGAGAAATGAAAAGAAAGGCTTTCATGACTATGGTACGAGGCACCACCCGCTAGCTCAATCTCATAAAGATAACCATCCCAAACCCTCGCGCCGCCGCCAACCTCTCCCCCCATCATGATAAATAGAAAAGAAAATCTAAAGGTCATCACTAAAAAAAGTGAGGACATGCTTAAATAATATGAATAATCATACCTCATACATGAATGATAAAGAAGTAGTTTATATTGAATAATTTGAAATCCAACTCAAAAACTCAAATTTGAATGTTATTACAGAAACATGTCTGGCTCTTCCAAGCACGGGTCTGTGCCCGAAGCCGGTGCCGAGGAAGAGGGCTGGGATGCCCACGCTGCAACCAGAATTGAGGAAGAGGACCGGGAGGACGGCGGTGATATTGATTGGGGGTACTTGGAGGAAGATGACCAGGATGACAGCACCGATGGTGGCGGCACTGACCGCACGGCGGCTCGTGGTAGCGGCGACGCCGCCCCGACGACCGATAAGAAGAATAAGAAGCCCCGGGCCCCAAGGAAGGATCGTAAGCCGCAAGTGCTCACGAACGTCACTGATACAATCACCGAGGTCTCGCAGAGTGGCCTACCATTGGCGCCTCGAGCGGTTGTCTCAGGGTACGGCATGCAGATAGGGTGCATCGTGCGGGAAAGCATGTCGATCAACACGACAGACCTTAGAAGCAGCGACAACAAGGCTTTGGTCGAAATCCTCCTGAAGAAGCTTCACCAGCGATACACGTTCCCGGAGCCGTTCAACAAAATGGTGGACTCTTTAGCCCTCACGAAGATGAGCACCGCGTTGAGCAGCTGGAAATCCCGGGTGAAGAAGAAGATTGAAAAAGGTAAAAGCTGGGAGGAGATTAGTCGCACAGACCCGACGCTCGAGAAAGATGATTTTGACACATTTAAGGCGTACTTGAACACCGAGGAGTGTAAAAAATGGACAAAATGGGGGCAGGATATGCGGGAACAAAACATAGGGGTCCAACATTGCGGAAGCGGTGGTTACCGAGAAAAACAACCTGTTTGGGAGAAGGAGGACCGCGAGATGGAACGTCTCGGAAAAGATAACCCCTGGCACAAAATCATGGATATACAAGTTAAGAACTTTGTCCGATCCCGGTACTTCTTAGACTGGAAGAAGGGGGAATTCGTGACGAAAGACCAGGACGTGAAGGAATTCGAGAAACATTTGGTAAGGACACATATATCTCAAGTACATGTATATTGCATTGATCTAATAATTAGATAATGGGCTCACCTTAATTTCCTTTTGTCCGAAGGAGAGGGAGTTGCGGAAATATGACTCGTCCGAAGGGTCGACGAGTCGGTGGGACACGCCTTTCAACAGTGCGACGAACGCATACAAGAAGAGGCCGTTGGATGCCCCACCGACGTCAGCTGGACGTATCTCCGGCTTTGGGCTAAACATGAAGGTAGCCGAGTACTACGCTTCAGATGCCAAGTCGTCGAGAAAGAAGAGGAAGACGACATCGACTAAGGATGATGATGGGGTCGCGGAGCTGAAGAAGAAGATGGCGGCTCTAGAGAAGAAACTTGAGAGCAGAGAGGTGGACCCCGACACGCTCAATAGATTATTGGATGAGAGGCTCAAGGAAGTCATCCCCGCTGGGCTGATGGAGGGGATAGCTTCTTGGAATGCGGGGGGTCAAATTGGACCGATCCATCTGCCCACCTTCGTCGGCAGCAACTCAAGCATGAACCAGCAAGTGCCGCCGCAACAGCTGACCCCCCAGACGCCGGCGCCGCTCCTTCTGGTCACATCGGCGCCCCCTTCCGCAGCAATGCCGAAGAATGATGGGCCGGCCGCCGGCACCGTCGCCCTTGTCTCGACACCCGCCGAGCTCGACGCCATCACCAAGGTAACTAATTAGTTAGTCGTGATCTAACTACGCCTTCTCAAGATGACTGTCATCTCATGATGCCTGGTATGTTGCCCAACAGGACGGACCTTGCGTACTCCTGCATCGTGTGGTGCCCGGCGGAGAGTTGGTGGATGTTGCTACCGACACTATTATACAACCCATGCAACGCACTATGCACCACTCTCGAATGGACGAGAACGTGATGAAGGTGAAGTTGGCTAATGTAGTGCCGGAGTATCGCGACGTCCTCCTCCCTTTCAACCTCTAGGCTGCGAAGAGGAGAACTTGGTACTTGGAGACTGCACGACTTGGGTGATGAAATGGCCGAAGAGCCAGATTCGTCTTGGGGGGGGGGGGTCTTGTGATCAAGCGCAACACCGGCGCCACATCCCCTATGGCCTTGCTGAATAAGATCGTCCGGCCCACGAAGCAAAGAGCCCTCCAGACAGCACCCAAGGCCGCCGCCCCTCAGAAGGAAACGGTAGTCGTCGCCACCACCACCCAAAAGGAACCGGCGGTTGTTCCCACCACCACAAGGCACAAAGTGTTGTTGGGAAATATGCCGCAACGACCGGCCAAAAGATCATCAAATGCAGTTGTGCCTCAACCGCCGGCATCACAGCCGCCGTCACCACCAAAGGACGTGGACAACCCGTTGCTGGAGCCGGTGTCAATGACTATGATTACGATGACAATGTCGACATCAATGCCTACCTCAACACGGTCTACAGCCAAGATAGGTACATGCCTGATATGGATCGTGACGATGAAGCCTTCCGCAGTCACGACGATCAACCTAGGCGTACTGAAGTCACGCAGCACCTGACCTACCCGGAGGGTACAGTATTCAGCCCTGGCACACTGCATAAGACAATCGTAGGGTCGTCCCGAGCACCCGCACCCCCAGCTCCCGCAGCAGATCAGGCCACCGCCAGCAAGAAGATTAGGAAGAGACCTGCTAAAAAGGTCCAGCATACTAAGATCTTGGCCGACGCCGTGGTACGACCCCGTAAGGATGGCTTGACCCACTTGCATGAAGCTAGGAAACCGATACTGGGTCCGGACAAGATACAGGGGCAACTGGACCAATGCTCACATTGCAGAACATTATCGTGATGCTAGAGGGCCTCCTTCTTCAAGACAAGTGTCCAAATTACCCTGCGTTCGTGGTCAAGGTGCCAGAGGGCCCGGACTTCGTCCATGAAGACCCCGCGGGACTGTTCTTCATAGCGTACGAGGATATCTTCAATCTGTTTCACTCGAGACGGCTGGACTATAACTTGGTCCGCCTATACGCGCTCAATGCTCAGCTGCAGATCTAGCGAGAGTTACCCCCTCACGTTATGGTAGCGGATCCCTACTACATGCGTGATAGCCAGCTGGGGGAAGGATCAAGTACACGGACCAAGGCAGTGAAGTACCTCGAGAGCCTCATGTTGAGAAATGGTGAGAACAAGAGGGACATTATTTTGCCTGTCTTCCCCGAGTAAGTCTCGCGACCGTCGTAGCTAATGTTTTTTTTCTAGATTTCATCCATTGCTTATCCTGGATTCAATTGCATGTGTTGAGCAGGGACACATACTGCACACTCATCATGCTTTGCCCAAAGTGGTCACTTGCCCAGTACTTCGACTCGTCGAATAAGATGAAGAGGAAAGACTACACCAGAATAAGGGGTGTTCTCGATGAGGCTATCAATGGCTACGCCCAAAATGGAGGCACATTCAAAAAGAAACAAGAATGTATCAGGCCGGCTACTGGCAAATACGGGTTCAGGCACGTGACCGAGTTCCCCTGCATCCAGCAGCCGGCTTGGAGCACGAAAGAGGCCTTCTATGCCCTCCATCACCTCAAAGGGATTGTCCGTGATGCAAACAATATGAATCATCCTTCTAGACTCCGAGACTGGTCCAACAAAATGGCGGGGGAAATCTCACAGGAAGATCTTATACAAGATTTTCATCGCATCAAAGTCAAGTTGTCGGAGATAATCATTGAAGATGTCAACAAAAAGGGAGGGTCCTTGCACCAATCCATAGGGTTATGCCAGAAGGATATCCAGGAACGCTTAGAGCGGCAGGCTGATCGTAGGACGTGGATGACGAAGGACTTATATAAGCCGTTTCCGGCGCCGCTCCAGTTGAGGTATCGTTGATCGAGGTGTGCGTAGCTAGCTACTATTAGTTTGTTTAACAAAATTTTCTTAACTTATATAAGCCTAGCTACTATATTAGTTTAGCTCTACATTTAGGCCTAGCTAGCTACTATTAGTTTGCTCTAAACTTAGGCCTAGCTAGCTACTATTAGTTAGCTCTAAACTTAATTAGGCCTAGCTAGCTACTATTAGTTAGCTCTAAACTTAGGCCTAGATTTATGTTTGTATATCTTTGATGTTTATTTTTGTTTCCTTAGTTGTTTTTTGTGAACATATATGCCTTAGTTGTTTTTTGCCTTATACTTACTAATATGCTTTGTGTCTATCTATATAGATGACGTACTACGTGGTGTTCGAGGGTCGGTTCCAGGAGTCTATGACGAGTGGAAGGACTGTAAAGCACATGTCAAAAAGTTCAGCGGCAACTGCTATAAAGGATACGAGACTAGACACGAGGCGGTTGCGAAGTGGAGGGACCACCTGTCGAAACAGAAGAACAAGATGAAGACCTCCATCAAGCTACCGTTCTTGCTCACCATCGTCGCCGTGCTTGTAGTCTATTTCATCTTAGCTTAGGCCTTATTGAGTAACTATGTGGTGGCTGTTCGATGATGTTTGACTATGTATCACTATGTTCGATGATGTTCGATGAACAAAACTTGATACTTTTGCACTATGTATCACTATTGTATATTATGTTATTATCGAGTAATGTGTGACTTATATCTTTGCCAAATATCACTTCCATGTTTATATATTTGTCAAATATCACTGCCTGTATTCAAACTGTATAAATACTGTAATATACCTGGTATTTATACCAGAAACAATTTAAATTTTGAAATATTGCAGATGTTTCTATGGCGCACCATGGGACAATTCTGTGGCGCACCAGGAGGGGATGCGCCACAGAATTGACTATTTCTGTGGCGCACGGGCTTGGTGCGCCACAGAATCCACTATTTCTATGGCGCACGGGTTGGGTGCGCCACAGAAAATATTTTTGTGGCGTGTGTTCTGTGGCGCACCCCTGTGGCCCCGGGGTGCGCCATAGAATCGCTTTTTGGTGCGCCACCGATGAGGGTATCTCTACTAGTGAGATGGTGTGTGGTCGTGTGGATATGTGCCCACCTTCGTGTGGATGACGATGATAATATGAGGGGTGGGATTGATTATAGGAGGGGTGGGATTTTATGTGCAGGTACCCCCACGTGAGTCCCTATTTGCCGGAATGGTTATTAATTTCCGTTCCGGCAAATTTGGGTACTCCATTTCTGATATTTTTAGCAAAGGTCATGCCGAAATTTTCCGTGAATTTTGGCATGATCTTTGCTAAAAATATCACAACATAAGAGTGTCCGAGAAATTTGGACTCATATGGGGTATACATCGTCTAAATTGCAGGATTTGTTGAACTAATTTCGGGTTTTCTCTCCTTAATTAGATATGGCTCACAACAACGAGGCGGGTGGTTCTGGGTCTGGACGTGGGGACGACGATGCGTGGCTTTCTATGCTTAGCGCCGGAGGAGGACCCGCAGATCTACAACCAGAGCTAGAGACGCAGGGCGACGATGCAGACGACGAGATGGACGAAACCATTCCTCAGAAGCTAGAGCCGCGCACCGATACATCGGGTGGAGAAGGTGATCAAACCGGTAGTGGCACCGGGGATACCGCCTCTAGTAGCGAGGCGTCGCGTAAGCGCAAAGAAAGGCGGAACAACATGCTCGCCACCATCCGTCAAGAGTTCACGGTAGTGGACCCCAACAGCGGTGCTCCCCTCGAGCTGGAGAGTTACTCTAAAGGGTACGGAAACCAGATAGGCTGTATAGCTTGAGACTTTGGCAACGTTAATATGGAGCACCTCAGAGATAAAGAAAACAAGGCTATGGCCGCCCTGATGATTGAGAAGCTGGACACGAGGTACAAGTTCCCGGATCCTTACGAGAACCTGGACCTGAAGAAGAATCTGGTCAACTTGTTAGCACTGGGAAAGTTCACCAAGGCGTTTACGACTTGGAGATCCAGTTTGCGGGAGATGATTGCGAAGGGTAAGGGTTTCGATGAGATCCATAAGATGTGGCCCTCCATTTCCGAGGAGGACTTGGCCCTATTCAAGATCGACAAACTCAAACCAGAAAGGGTGGCGCTGAGTAAATGGGGAAAAGACCAGCGAAAAAAGAACATTGGCCCTCACAATCTCGGAAGCCGGGGTTACCTTGGGAAGCAGAAAGTCTGGGCTAAGGAGGATGCGAAGAGAGAAGGTCCGAACCCGTTTGACAAGATCACCATTATAGGGAAGATCCAAAAAATCCCGGCGATCTTGTGTTGAACGAGAAGGTCGAAATTCTCGATAATAAGTATCTCGAGGAAGAAGAAAAAGAACGCCTATCTCACTCTAACGGGGGGTCCTCGGCGACGATGAACAAGGACCCGTATGACACCCCTTTTATTAGGGCGCTTAACGTGATGAAGGGAGTGCCCCTTGACAACAAGCCGCATCGTGGACATGTGCATGGCCTCGGAAAGGGTCATCGGCATGCGCACTACTACCCGGACACCAAGGAAAAGAGAAACGAGCGGAACAAGGCCCCAGAGAAGACGGTTGACGAGCTTGTGAACGAGAGGCTCAATGCGCTCCTCCCTACCATCTGTGCGTCTGTCGCTCAGTCCTTAGCGCCGTGGATGGCAGGTGGAGGACAAGGGACGCTCTCCGAGATCAACACAGCCCAAATAGTGCCGCCAGCGGCGCAGAACGTGGCCCCCGTCGTGGCGCCTGCTGTGCAGAACGTGGCCCCCGTCGTGGCGCCTGCTGCGCAGAACGAGCCGGCCCCCAACCCTCAACCGGAAGGTCGCAAAGATCCGTCGATGCCCCGCCACGTCTCTTCAACGCTGCCGCCGACACATAGCGGTCCATCGCCCTTGTCCGAGCTCAACGCCCTCACGGTAATTCAGCGTCCACTGCTTAATTATATATTATGACTTGATTCGTGACGGCCTTAGTCTCTAACGCTGATCGAACGACGTTTCGCTGGCCGACAAGACGGGATGCACATTGCTCCTTCGTGTGAACGGCGAGTTAAAGGACGTGGCCAAAGGAAAAATCATAACACCTCTCAACCGCGTGTCCCACGGGGTCCCTATGCCCGACGACGTGTTCAGGGTGACACTAAGTCGGGTGCTCCCTGGTTGCGGTGCTCTCGATCCTCCGAACCAACCCCCCGCAGCCGACAACGAGTTACACCTGGAGCAGTGCTTGGTTTGGCCATTGACATAGCCAAAATCACTAATTCGTTTGGAAACTACTCCTGTCAACACTCCAACACCGGTCCAGGGGTCGGGGCACCCGAGCCAACACAAGGATTTCTCACCTTCAAAGTCCGTACAACACGACGGCGACGATGCTGAAGATGAGAACCCCAATGACTACCTCGTTGACGATCCTTAGGAGGGGGCTGGCCTGGATGATCTTGATGAATTTCTCTTGCCAGCGGAGGAAGCGGATAACTATCGATGCAAAAAGCGTCTTTTCTCTTCTCAAGAACCGGCATGCCCCGAGCAAGAAGTCATCAGCCAGGACGCCCTCAAAGAGGCGGTAGCAGATGTATTTCAAAAACAGCCTAAGAAGACGACACAGAAAAGAACTAAGAAGAGTTCTGCCGTTGCATCGATGAGCCAACCTGTGGAGGCGACCTAGTCTAAGCCGCAGACAGGACGGGTATTGGACAGGATACCCATACAAGACTGGCATCAGATCCATGAGTTGGGCAAACTAATGCTTCTGCCGAGGTTGGCCTCCTTGTTGACAGGTGATATGCTTAGCATCCATGACGATGTTCTATTTTTGGAAAAGATGCTTCTCAAAGAGAAAAATCCAACGCTGCGGGTTATGGTTGCAAAGGTGCCATCTACGGTGGGATTTGTCACCAAAGGCAACGCAAGCAATATCATCGTGAGATTTGACGACATTTTTCGGATGTTCCACGTGAAATCCCTCCACTCATCAATCATCCGTCTGTTTACGCTCAGTTTGGCGCATCAACTATCCATACAGAATGTCAAAAACATCGGGCTAGCAGACCCCTACTACATGCACGACGTGTACTTGAACAACCCCAAGGATAGGGCAAAAGCGACAAAGTACCTCGAACAAGTGTTGCTCACTAATTATCTACACGAGAGGATCACCCTTGTGCCTTACTTCCCGAGTAAGTTATATTTCCCATCTTTACATAAATTTGCGCATATACAATTAATAGTGGTTACAATTTTTGAGGACTATATATAAAGACTCCTTTTTTGCGCAGAAACAAATACGACACCCTAATCATGCTCTACCCGAGAGGACGCGCACGCAGTATATGTTGACTCCGGGAGTAGGTTGAAGGAGAAGAACTACTCCCTCATCAAGTCTCTTCTCAATGATGCTATGGACGGCTACATCAGACGGGAAGGATACTGCGACATAATTAAACAAATTCAAGGCAAATATATGTTCAGACACAAAACAAAGTTCCCATGCCCCAAGAAGGCGTCAGGCGGCCATATGGAGGCATGGTACCTCATCCAACACATGACGGAGATCGTGAAGGACCAACAGAGTCTACAATTCATGTCTGCTGTGGACCGATAGTCTTGGAGCATCGTCGAATGGTCTGATGCTGAATTCAGACAAAACTTTGGTCGCATCCAGCGCAAACTCTGCTCCATCATGTGTAGGGATGTAGCAGCTAAAGACTCGGTCTTCCACTGTAACTCCCCACCCTCTAAGGATGAATTGCTCCAATGTGTACTAGAGCAGGCTGACGAGAGACCATTCAACTCGTTAGAAGGTGTTCTTCCGTTCCCTCCGGTGAAGAAATAGAAGATCACAACAACGAGGAAGAAATGATCGACGGTATGTATTCGGTTCGGTATGAATTGCTCCTAATAAGAAATTGTGATTGTCTTTGCCGGTCTAATGCTTTTATCTTCGTCTAATGCTTTTATCTTGGTCTACAGAGATATGAAGAAGGACGGCGCGCTGGCCCTAGCGAAAGATCGCAAGCGGAGGAGGAAGCTAAAGCGGAAGCGGACCGCATATATATATGCCTTGTTTGCGATTGATCTCTATATCGTGCGTTGTATGGATGTCATACTTTTGTAATCGTTAAACTAATTAGATGGCTATATTTTTGGTTCGAAATCTTCCGACATAAACATGTTATTGAGATCAATGTGTATTCATATTTATGAGAAGGATGTTATTTCGTTTTCGATGGTTTGTGTATTGCATATCTAAGAGTGACTTATATGTGTGAACTTTATAAATTACTATTTGCACCTGTATAGTATAATACCAGGAATATACAAACTGTTATAAGAAAATAATAATAATAATACAAACCTAGGAGACTTACCGCTGGCGAACAAACTGCGCTACCCCTGGCGAGCCATACCGCTGGCGAACGCGCGCGGTACCACTGGCGAACATAGCGCTGGCAAACAGGGTCGTGTTCGCCAGCGGTAACATATTCTACCGCTGGCGAAGCGCTGTTCGCCAGCGGTAACCCGCTACCACTGGCGAGTTAGCGCTGGCGAACAGCCCTTCGCCAGCGGTAGTCCAGTTTGGTTCGTCACTGGTAGGCTTTTCCCTACTAGTGAAATAAATAATAATAATAGCAGTAGCAATTGCGGGAATCAGGAGGATGAAAATATCATAGGCATAGAGGGAATGGATGAACGAGCGTTGCATGGATAAAATTGTTCATGTAATAATCTAAACATGTGCATTTAAGATAATAATAAAGCATCCAAGTTCTAGGCAAACCATAGGCATGTGTTCCAATATAGTCATATGTGCTTGCAATGAGAAACTGGCACAACATCTTTTGTCCTACCAGCCCGTTGCAGCGGGGCTTCAAGGGAAACTAATGGTAATTAAGGTGCTCCTTTTAATAAAGCACCGGAGGAAAGTATTAACACTCCATGAACACACGTGATCCTCACATTAAAACCACCCCCTCCGGTTTTCCCAATTTCTGTCACTTTGGGGCCTCGGGTTTTGGAGAATGACATGTGTAAGCAACTTGCGGATATGATCAAGAAACATAATTATACTCATGAAACAATAACATGTTCAGATCTGAGATCATGGCACTCGGGCCCTAGTGACAAGCATTAAGCATAACAAGTTGCAACAACGGTAGAAAACACTAACAATGGATACTAGTCACTATGACCTAACAATCTGGCATTATTACGTGATCGATTTCATCCAATCCATTCCATCCCTCTCAGCCTACAACAGTGTTCACTCACACATGGACGGGGGAAACATGGATGGTTGATGGAGAAGAGGCGGCGGTGTCGATGGGGATGATCTCCTTCACATCACCATCCCAGCAGGGCGCTAGGACAGAAACTTCTGATCCCCGAATTGAGTTTTGGGGTGTCGGCGGCGCTCTGTTGTGTTTCTTTAGAATCTGATGAACCCCCTCGTGTTTTAGGTTTACGGGGCATAAGTAGTCTAAAGGGGGGCCCGAGGGGGGCCTAGGGGCCCCACACCACCAGGCGACGCGGCCAAGGAGGGCGCCACGGGGTGGTGTGGCCCCCTCCTAGCCCCTCTCCAGGACTCCTTCTGGCTACGAGGGTCTTCGGGTGTTTTAAGGTCTTCGGGATCTTTTCTGAGAATTTTCCTAAAAGTTGATTTTCTGCACAAAAACGAGTCAGTAAGGTAATTCGGCTAAAAACAGCGCTAGTCCGTGTTATTTGTATCCAAAACTCACAAGTTTAGAGGCAAACAATAAGAAAAGTGTTCGGAAAAGGAGATACGTTTTGACGTATCAGATGCTGATGTTGATCTCGTAGATAAGGCACGCGTTCCGAATGAGATATTTGTTCTTCGTGATTATGACTATCTTAATAGGAAGATGTCTCTCATTCAAAACTCTATTGTTCGTTACCTAGCTATTTTCATTGCAAACTCACTTTTTGCTAGGGAGAACGTAGGTGCACTAGCGCACCTTGATTTGACACACTTTCCTACAGCCTTTAAACGTGTTCATTTTAATTATGTTGCGCTTATTATCCAGCACATACAACTCCAGCAGTCACTAAATAAGGAAAAAAATTGTTGTGGCGGAATTTTTACTCACATTGCTATGCATGAGGGTTTACAGTTTTATAATACTCTATCTGTTTTAGTTCCTACTTTGATTGACCCTCGTTATTTCATTTATGCTGGCTATTAGAAGATTAACCCTGCCAACCATAACACCCATCATTTTTCTAGTGAGAAGGGCGGCGAGGAGCTCGTTCCCTTGCCTTTCCCCATGGATTTTCTTTGAAGGGTAAGGTGAAAGTGCATATCTTTCCTATTGAGTTTTGTGTGTTTGATCACAACATTCGTATAATTTAACATTGTGGTGTTGTTTATAGGGTCTCCTAATACATTTTATTGGTGGTGGTCATGTCCCAAAAAGGGAGAAAAAGATCAAAGTATCACTCCAAGGTAGCTGCATACATCTCTAGGACGGAGTCTCCGGGATCCAGACCGGAGTCTTCAAACTCAGGATTTATCAGCGAGAAGGCAAAGTGGTGTCACACTCTGTTTCTGTCTGGTGTATTGGCGGAGACTTTTCGGAATCTCCGGTCAGGATGTAGTCTCTGGTCTGCCAGGGTCGGAATCTGCAAACTCGGGATTATTTAGAGCAAACGTCGAGGTGGTGTCACCCACTACATATGTCCGGAGTCTTAGCGGAGACCTACCAGAATATCCGGTCAAGCCGGAGTCTCTGGTCTGCAAGGCCGAAATCTCCAGATTCAGGATTTTCGCAAAGCCCAAGTCAAAGTGGTGTCACCCACTATATCTGTCCGGAGAGTTGTCGGAGTCTCCGGACTTTTGGTGAAATCTCCAGCCCCACGGAACATTACTGGAGTCTCTGGTGTGAAATCTCCGATTGGACTTCAAACAACTACATTTTGGGCAGAGAGCGTAAATACCCCTCCCCTTCTTACACCTCTGGTTAGCTCGTCCAGCATTGAAGGCCACCATTATTTGATCTCATCAAACCAAGAGATCTCCCAATCCCTCCACGCAAACTCGTTGATCTTTGTAGGATTGAAGGACAGGGCCCCGATCTACATCTTTACCAAGCCGGTCTTCATTCCCCCTCTTTCACTTGAGGGTGGAAAACCTAGACTCCATTGTTACGCACTTGTTGTTTGTGACAGATTCATGGTGTTCTTGAGAGCCCCTAATTCAGTTGTGGGTGTGTGCCTAAAGCTTTTTTTAAAGGCTTCTGATTCCGCCTCGAAGGATTCCACAGTGGAAGGTGAACTTGGCCTTTGTGGTGAAGTTCATCGGAGAATAGGCTGAGGCCTTTTGGCGTTGAGTAGGCCTCTGTGGCGAAACTAACAATCCTCCATCCAGACGTACTCCTTTCAAAAGAAGGATCAGGAATACATCCTTGTCTCCGTGTGCTTCACCTTCTGTTACTTCTATCCCTTAGCTTTTACATGTGATTGTATCTTGCTTAGTGTAATCCCTTCCATATAGGTAAATTCACCTTAGTTGCATATCTACAGAATTTACCTTTGTGTCTATCCTAAAATCGAAAGCGTATTACAATTTGGAGGTAGAACCTATTCACCCCCCTAGGTGCCCATACGATCAGTTAAATTGGTATGAGAGCATCAACTCTTAATTCAGGTTTTACAGCCTAATAGTAATTATGGGTAACGATGATGATGTTGGTGTGTAGTTGATGGGAGGCTGCTTGCTCTTGAAGACTTTGAAGTTCCTTGCAAATGGATCCAGAAAGCTTGCTTGATGGCGGGTAAACACACGCTCGTTGGGAGACCCCAAGTGTAAGGTATGAAGAGTGCAGCGGAAAGTATTCCCTCGGAAAGAAACCAAGGTTGAATCGACCAGTAGGAGAAAGAAATCACTTCCGAAGGTTGTTGTCAGCTGATGTTGGCAGGGCACACTACCGGTTTAGCACCAACGTGGAATCTACACAACACAATCAAGTTACTTTCACCCAACGAAGTAGTGAGGTTGTCAATCTCACAAGTTTTGCTCAGAACAAAGGATTAGACATATAGTGTGGAAAACAGTACTAGTTTGCAGTAAATGAAAGAGAACAGTGATAGAAGTAAGTGAGAGGAAAACAATAATTGCAGTAGGAAAACAGTGTAAAGAAATGGACCGGGGTCCACAGTTCACTAGTGGTGTCTCTCCATCGAAGATAGATAACATGATGGGTAAACAACTTACAGCTCGGCAACTGAAAAATATAAAGGCTGCACCATAGTGCATATGCATGACATGATGATTACTATCTGATTCATGCGCGCATTACAACATAATTTATAGGCCGTTATCCAACTGCATCTATGACTAATAATCCACCCTCGGAGCGTCATCCAATCAAACCTCGGGTATTAACTTGCAAGCAAAAGATTACTGCCTAAATTAAAGTGTGTAATGTAATCAATGTAAACAATGTTGTTTTCTCCCTAATGGCAGCATCACATCCCCCACCTATTACGTTTCTGTCACTCGAGCATGAGTGAAAGGGAGGCATGAACCCACTATCGAGCATAAATACTCCCTCTTACAGTTACAAGCATAAACTTGGCAAAAGAATCTACTAGTAACAGAGAGCATGCAAGATCATAAATAACTTAAAAATGATAGATTGATAATCACTGGGACATAGAATTCAATACTCATCGGATCCCAGCAAACACAACATGTAGCATTACAATAAGATGATCTTTATCATGTTAGGAACATCACAAGATCTAAACATGAGGCATAAAGAGGAGAGAACAACCATCTAGCTACTGCTATGGACCCATAGTCCAAGGTTGAACTACTCACGCATCACTCCGGAGGCAGGCATGGTGATGAAGAGCCCTCCGGTGATGATTCCCCTTCCTGGAAGGATGCCGGGGAGAGCATCAAAACCCTTCCGAACTAGGGTTGACGATGACGGCGGCTACGGAATTTTTCTTGGAAAAAGGCTCGAGGTCTTTAGTGTTAACTAGTGGTGGAGATTAAATAGGCGAAAGGGCAACGTCGGTGGGTGGCTAGGGGCGCGCTGCCTATGGTGTGGGCCCTCTAAGGGCCCCCTCCGGGTCCCCTCCGGACTCCGTGTACGTGACAGATTTCTAAGACGCTCGGGTTTTGTTCCGTCCAATTCTGAGAATATTTCTAGAACAAATTTTCTAAAACCAAAAATAGCAAAAAACATGAACTGGCTCGGTGACATCTTGTTAATAGGTTAGTCCCAGGAAATCCATAAAAATGGCATAAAGTGTACAGAAAACATGTAGCATATGGCATGAAAACAACATGGAACATCAGAAATTATAGATGCTTTTGAGACATATCAAGCATCCCTAAGCTTAGTTCCTACTCGTCCTCGAGTAGGTAAAACGATAAAAACAAATAATTTATGAGGTGACATGCAACATAAATTTGATCATCTAATTATAAAAGCATATGTAAGCTGAGATCATAGTACTTTAAACACACGCATGATAGATATAATTCTAAGAATGAAACTTAGCAATCATTTTGCATCATGAAAAGTAACACAAATAAAAGATCATGAATAATAATGCACTTGAAAGTAATAAGTTTGTTTCGAGCATAAAGAAAACAATAGCAAAGTGATATTTCACGTTTCCTTAAAAGTGGGGCAAAACATAAATGCCAGGACACCTTCAAAGTTCAAGTGGATGAATAGAACAAATAATTCGAGAGCAAGTAATAACACATCATGAATCAATCAATAATAATCTTTGGGACTGATGCTCATTAAACTCAGAATGGAAACTACACTCTCTTAATTGTGCATAAAGTCAGAAGATGCAGACTCAACATAAAAGTAAAAGAAAGACCCTTTGCAGAGGGAAGTAGAGATTAACTCATATGCTAGAGCTTTTTATTTTATTAAACAGAGGTATTGAAAACATTTTTTAGAGAGGTGTATGCTTATATCAACGAATGGTAGACAGAAAAACAGTACGACATAAGCCAACTAGACTTCACAAGAGAGGATCCCGTTGAAGGACGCAACTGGTATTGAAGGTCGTCCCTCTTTTCTTTTATTTACACAATTATGCTTTGGCTGATAAATCAGGAGCAAAGACAGTGACGAGAATTTAATAGTAACCAATTTTGGGGTTTCCACACCCTATTGCCAGCTATTCTACCAATTTGGAGAAGCGGATGTGCCACTAGTCTAGGTGTGTAAAGTCCAATCAACAAGTGAGATAAAGATCATCTATTTGCGTCCTCATGAGCTAAAAAAGGTGCACAAAACATGAATAATTTTGAAAGTTTTAAAGGTAGCACATGAGAAATTTACATGGAGTGGCGGTTAAATACAACATGTAGGTTGGTATGGTGGACATATTTGGAAAACTCACTAAAGGTGGAGGCTAGCAAAAGTCTGGGAGCGACAAATTAAGAGAGCAATAATGGCCATAATCATGCATAGCGACAAAAGCATTATTAATCAAAGCATAAATGGTATTATAAGTCAAAAACTAAATTATCATAGAGGCTTTAAGTGACTGGTTTGTATTCATAAACACGGTGTAAGCATGCTCCAAGTCATCCAAATAAAGCATTCGAAGAAGAATACCGCAATATTATGCTTCGATGTGATAAAAACAACTCATGATTCTTTCAATGGCACATTAAGCACTCTCAACTATTTGAGACAGTTCATGCTACAATAATAACTACTATGCATAGAATTAAAATAACAACCAACATGACATGAAAAAGTATAGCCACAACCTATACGAGCTTCTTTTTGCACCGCTATAAGCACGAAAATTGTATTACTGCTTTCCAACACCAATCAATTCAAACTAAACAAAAACTCTCCAATATATATAGCAATAAAACAAGAGAGTAATACCTCTTCTACTATAACTAACATCTCTGAATAAGAGATGCATGAAAAACATGAACTAAAAGAATTTACTGTAGCTAGAAGAAAAATTAAGAATACGAGCATGGAATAAAACGAGTATTCATATGAAAAAGCGGAGCGTGTCTGTCTCCCACACAAGAATGCTGGGATCCAATTAAGTTTATTTCAGCAAGGAAAAAAAATAAAAAAAACAGACGCTCCAAGTAAAATGCACATGATGTAACCGAATAAAAATATAGTTTCACTAGAAGTGACCTGATAAGTTGTTGTCAAGAAGGGGAAGCCTTGGGAATCCCCAATCTTAGACGCTTGAGTATTCTTAGAATTTGCTGGGATGAACCACGGGGGCATCCCCAAGCTTAGTCCTTTCACGTATAAAATGAAAAAACAATTCATGTATGCCATGTTTAATCTGCCTGGACAGTATAAAATGAGTTTGTACAATTAATGTCTTCCATGTTTTGCAGGTAAAAGTTTGGGATTAATTCCAATGATTCAAAGCACGCTGAAGGTAGGGCATGATGGCAAAGAACTACCTTAAGTTACTGTGAAGTTTACATTGCCTCATAGTGCCTAGAATTGCTTGATTTATGCCGTATGGTTCTTCATTTTATAAAATTAATGTTACTCTTGAAGAAAATGTGAATGAACTGTTAGTATGTTTTGGCGATTGCATGCTGAGACCTGATAGTAGTGTTGCGATAGTGAAAATCAGGAAGCTCATCATGCAAGTTAGGATGTGCCACTCATCGTGCAAGTTAGTAGTGTTTATACAGTAAAAATCAGGCAGCTGACACTTGGTTGGAGACTGATAACAAGTTGAGATTGAACTGAGATGAATTAATGTGGTAGATCAGGAACATTATACGAGGTATATTTCAATCATCTGATGTACTAGATCACTTGCTCTAGTGGAGAACGGGGCTTTTTCTCGGTACTGAGCAGCCTTTTCGCCCCGTCTTGGCTACCACCCGGTGTAAAAGGGTGCAGAGATGGGGCTATGGCGAGCAGGGCGCCTCGTGGGGGGAGCTATTTTGCCCCGGTTGGGGCCACCAACCGGGGTAAAAGGCTTGCAACAACTTTTACCCCGGTTTTAGCTCCAACCGGGGCAAAAGACTCCCCCCACTATATAAACCCCGCCAGCCCTCTCCTCCTCATGCCACTCACTTTGGAGCAAATATTCTAGTTGTGTGGTGTGTTCTCATTTGTGTTTCCCTCCTATGCACAAGAAGTGTTCGATGAAATTCTCAGGAGCATAACGCAATCTCAGCTCGCGAAAAACAAACATGATTTAATTTGTATGATCCACACTTAATCAAATAAGATTTCTCCTATTTCTTTCCTCCTGGTCGAGGTACCAACTTTATCCTTTCATATGTCGATCTAACATTGGTCATTTCTCTATTCATGGTGTTTGTAATAGTTCTTAATTAATAATCATATAATGCACATGAACCGGAAATGGATGTATGCTGACCGACGCTCTACCGCGTTCATGAAATGCGTGGGTTATTTTCTCGAGGTCACCCATGCAAACAAGGGGAATAATTTTATGTGTTGTTCATGTGATGTATGTCGGAATCAGAAGGAACCTCTTCGCACAAAGTCATCCACTTCCACCTGTTTCATTCCGGTTTCATGCTCGGCTATAATTGTTGGATCAAGCACGGAGAAAGATGGGCTATGATGGAAGACAACGAAAAAGAAGAGAATGTTGACAACTATCTTGCTATGTTCCCTAAATACGGTGCCGGTACTTGAATGGAATATAAAGATTAAGTAAAAGCAGAAGACCGGGCACCAGATGAGCCCATCGATGAACTTGGCACATCCATTACGGATGTAAAGATAGAAAGCAAGATTGAAAAGGTGAGGGTGAAGTTCGACCAGATGTTAAAGGATCACAAAATATTGTTTTATCCAGATTGCGATGATGGGCAGAAAAAGATGGGCAGCACACAGCAATTGCCGCATTGGAAGGTAGGGAACGGTGTGACTGACAGCAGATTTACAAAGTTTCTAAAAATAGAGAAGAAGCAGCTTCCTAAAAACAATAAATGACGTGGAGAGGAGGCATGTCTGCCTCGTAGGATTAGATGTGGAGAAGATACATTCCTGCATTAATGACTGCATCCTCTACAGCGGTGATAAGTACGAGAATTTAAAAAAAATGCTCGGTATGCACTGGATTGCTGTATAAGATCAGACCAGACAACCCTGGCGATGTTGAGGGTGAGCTCCCCAAGAAGAGGGTTCCTGCAAAGGTGATGTGGTATGCTCCTATAATACCATGGTTGAAACATTTGTTTAGAAACAAAGAGCATCCCAAACTTTTGTGGTGACACATGGAAGATCGTAAGAAAGACGAGATGTTGAGACACCCAGCTGATGGGTCGCAGTGCAGAAAATCGAGAGAAAGTTCTCGCGCTTTGCAGGGGACGCAAGGTACTTATGGTTTGTTCCAAGTACAGATGGCATGAATCCATTTAGTGAGCAGAGCTGCAGCCATAGCACATGGTCGGTGACTATGTATGTATGATGTTCCTCCTTGGTTGTGCATGAAGAGGAAGTTCATTATGATGGCAGTGTTGATCCAAGGCCCGAGGCAACCGGGAAACCACATTGAAGTGTACCTAAGGCCATTAGTCGATGAACTTTTACAGTTGTGGCGTGAAGAAGGTGTATCTATGTGGGACGAGCATGAACAAAAAGAATTTAACCTACGAGCGTTGTTGGGAAAAGAAAGTTTTTAACCATCAACGATTGTCCTGCTCTTAAGAACATTTCTGGACATACAAACAAGGGATACAATGCATGCACACACTGTTTAGATGATGATACATCATAAACATATCCCTAATGACTGATGTTCCATGTTGTTTCCCACATGTTTTCCTTACACTTAATGTCATTTTTATGGATTTTCCGGACTAACCTATTGACAAGATGCCAAATAGCCAGTTCCCTGTTTTCTGTTGTTTTTTGTTTCAGAAAAGTTGTATTGGAATTATTCTCGAAATTGGAAAATTCGAAAGCCAGAAGTCGTAGAAGTCTCAGATGCTTCCAGAAGTCCCAGAGAGCCCCGTAGGGTGGCCACAGGTTGGCCACACCATGGGGTGGCGCGGATCCCCCTGGCCGCGCCACCTAGGGGTGTGGGTCCCCTGGCCACCCCCCCGGCATCACCCTTCCGCCCATATATACTCCCCGATGCATACACCCTAGGAGATTGACCTTTTCCGCAAAATATATTCGTAGCTCCACCGCCGCCACCGACAAGTTTCAGGGGACACATCTCTGTTATGGCACCCTGTTTAGATGATGATACGTCATAAACATATCCCTAATGACTGATGTTCCATGTTGTTTCCCACATGTTTTCCTTACACTTAATGTCATTTTTATGGATTTTCCGGACTAACCTATTGACAAGATGCCAAATAGCCAGTTCCCTGTTTTCTGTTGTTTTTTGTTTCAGAAAAGTTGTATTGGAATTATTCTCGAAATTGGACAATTCAAAAGCCAGAAGTCGTAGAAGTCTCAGATGCTTCCAGAAGTCCCAAAGAGCCCCGTAGGGTGGCCACAGGTTGGCCACACCATGGGGTGTCGCGGATCCCCCTGGTCGCGCCACCTAGGGGTGTGGGTCCCCTGGCCACCCCCCCCGGCATCACCCTTCCGCCCATATATACTCCCCGATGCATACACCCTAGGAGATTGACCTTTTCCGCAAAATATATTCGTAGCTCCACCGCCGCCACCGACAAGTTTCGGGGGACACATCTCTGTTATGGCACCCTGCCGGGACGGGGAAGTGCCCCCGGAAGCCATCTCCATCGACTCCACTGCCATCTCCATCGTCGTTGATGTCTCCTATGATGAGGAGGGAGTAGTTCTCCCCCGAGGCTGAGGGCTCTACCGGTCGCTATGTGGTTCATCTCTCTCTCCATTGGTGTGATCTATATGTGATCATGAGCTTTGTAATCTATTTGAATTCGTAGATGTTACTCTTAATATTTTGCGACTCAAGTGCTTTATTAATATAAACTATGGAGTCACCTTGTATCGCGGTGTGAAGGTGATAGTGTTCACATCATGTGTGTTTCCTCTATGAAGTGGTGTTTGTCTAGTACCTTTTGGGGCGCTCATAGTGAGAGAAGACATGGGAATGCTTACTTTAAGGAATGCTTTTTTGCAGCCCTACGCAATGATTAGTGTTTGTTATCCAATCGGGGAGGGTTAAGAGTAGCATAGTGAGAGAAGATATCTAGTTATTCGTTTATGTGATAATTGTTGAGAGTGTCCTCTAGTTGGATCCCTAGGCCTTATTTCCAAGCATTGAAACACTGTTTTCCTCCTGTTCTGCTACATGTTTGCTTGCTGCCATTTGTATTTCAGATTTCTATTATCATTGATTATCATCCATATTACTTGCATTTTACTATCGCTTTGCCGAACTAGTGCACCTATATACCTGACAAGTATATTGAGTGTGTTGGGGACACAAGAGTCTTCTTGTATCTTGATTGCAGGGTTACTCGAGAGGGATATCTTCGACCTCTACCTCCCTGAGTTCGATAAACCTTGGGTGTTGCACTTAAGGGAAACTTGCTGCTGTTCTACAACCCTCTGCACTTGGAGGCCCAACACTATCTACAAGCGTAGAAGCGTGCGTAGACATCAAGCACTTTTCTGGCGCCGTTGCCGGGGTGGCAAGGTAAAAGGTACTCACATCCTCGGGTGTGAGTCCTCGAAGTTATTTCCTTTAGATTCTGCAATTATATATTTTTGTTTCTTGTTTTCACTAGTTAGGCTTATTTTTACTTGTTTCTTGTTTTTATTTTTTACTAGTAGTATTAAAGGAAAATTAAAAAAATATCATAGAACATTATAATATTTATCTTGAGTTAGGACATGAAGTGTTTGAAGAGAAAATTAGAAAACCTATGGAACTTTATTTGCATGCTAGTAGCAATATTATTAGCATTAATTTTTTGAATACCCTTATTGTTGATTCTATGGAAAAGTCTAAGCTTGGGGAAGATAGTTTTGATGAATATGATATTTTCAGCTCCCCAAGTTTTGAGGAGGAAATTTTCTTTGATAATACCTTGCCTCCAATATATGATGATTATAATGATTGTGGTATTCCACTTCCACTTGTTTACAATGATAAATATGATATGTTCAGTCCACCTACTATAGAGAAGAAAATTAATTATGATTGCAAAATGCCTCCTATGTTTGATAATTATGGTGATGAGAATAATAATGATAGCTATTTTGTTGAATTTTATCCCACTACTATTCATAAGAATGACTATGCTTATGTGGAGAGTAATAATTCCTTTATGCATGCGGCTCATGATAAGAACTTTTCTTGTGATAGTGATATTGTTAATTTTATTCATGATGCAACTGAAAGTTATTATGAGAGAGGGAAACATAATTTATGCATCTCAACGATATCAAGTTCCCCTCTTTATGTTTAAAATTTTGAAGTTGCACTTATTTTCCTTTCCTATGCTTATTGCTTTGTGTTTTCATGACTTGTTTTTCTACAAGATTATTTTTCATAGGAATTGGGTTAGACTTAATTTTTTTTTACATTTTCTTCTTGATGCTCTCTTTTGCTTCAATCCATATTTCTCATGTGACCATCTTCTCAAATTATCATACCTAGCTAAAAAGCTTTAAAGAAAAGCACTTGTTGGGAGATAACCCATGTTTTTATTTTTTTTCATTGTTTTTTCTCTGTTTTGTTTGAGTCAAAGGGTTGTGTACTTCTGTAGCAACTCATTTGTATATTTCTTTTCATGTCTTAGTAGTGCCAAATAATTTTTTTGACAAAAGTTGGAGTTGGTTTTCGGATTTCTGCCATGAAAACAGATTTCTGTTGTCCACCGTAAAACATTGTATAGAATCCTCGAAGATCATAATGATTTGAAGTTGTTTGTGCTTATTCCTCAGCTAATTCCGCAACTTTTCTTAGTTTACCACTTTTTTATTTGAGCAACATAAGATTTTCTAAAAAATCATCTTTACCTGTTGTCCCGTTTTGATAGATTTCTGCCAATAATTGCATTTGCATCTTAATCTCTTTCTTTTGGTATTATTTTGAGAAAAATAGTTTTAAAAGAAGTTATGACAGTAGCTAATGTGTTTATGATGGTTAAGCTTGTTTTGAAACTGAACCATGTGAATTTATTATTTCGATTGCACTAACGTTGCTAATGAAGATTGTGAGAAGTTTGGTGTGAAGGAAGCTTTCAAGGGTCAAGAGAAGAGGATGATATGATGTGATCAAGAAGAGTGAAGAGAATAAGATTGGGGATGCCCCGGTGGTACATCCTAGCAAATTCCAAGAAAACTCAAGCGTCTAATCTTCGGTATGCCCAAGGCATCCCCTTCTTCCTTGACAAATTATCAGGTCACTTCTAGTGAAACTATATTTTTATTCGGTCACATCTTATGTGCTTTACTTGGAGCGTCAATTATTTTTGTTTTCAGTTTGTTTAGTTTTATTTGCTGTATTTTATGGTTTGATCTTATCATACTTGTATGGGAGAGAGACACGCTCCATTTTCATTGCTCAGAACACTCTAGTTTTCATTCTTATTGTTCTATGAGTGTTCACTTTTTGCTAGTACTGCGTTTAGCCTTTGTTTTCATGCATCTCTTAGTAAGAGTTATAAGTTTTAGTAGTGTTATGTGAGTACTCTTATGTTTGCTTGCATTATCATGTAGAGTATTTTTGTTAAAACATATTTTGTCGGGTGCTTGTTGGGAAAAGAAACTGTTGCTTGAAGTAGAATTTTTAACGGTGCAAGTAGAAGCTTGTATAGACTGTGGCTAGAAATTTTTCATGCCATGCTAGGTGTTATTTTAGTTTTAAATCCTTGCGGTTATTGAGTAGCATGAATAGCCTCAAATATCTGAGAGTGTTTAATATGCCATTGAAAGATTCATGAGTTGTTCTTGTCATAGTAAAGCATAATTTATGGTTTTCTCTTTCGAATGTTTTATTTGGTTGACTTGGCGCATGCCCACACCATGTTTATGACTATGAACCAGTCACGAATAGCCTCCATGACCATTTGGTTTTAAACTTGTGATACCGCTTATGCTTTAATTAATGATGTTTATGTCGCTATGCATGATTATGGCTCTTATGCTCTCTTGATTTGTCGCTCACAGTCTTTTGCTAGCCTCCACCTGTACTGAGTATGAGCTCTACTCGTGCATCCGACTCCCTAAAAAAAGTTTTCCCATTGTGTCCACCATACCTACCTACATGTGGTATTTAATTGCCACTCCATGTAAAATGCTCATGTGCTACCTTTAAAACTTTCAAATTACTCATGTTCTGTATTTTGTTTTTGCTCATGAAGACGTAAATGGAGAATCTTTATCTCACTTGTTTATTGGATTTCACACCCTGGACTAGTGGCTTCATCCCCTTATCCAAATGATAGAAGAGCTGGCAGCGGGGTGCCTAGCCCCAAATTAATGCAAACAAGTTATCTTCAGTATTTTTGCCCCTGATTTATCAGTCAAAGCATAATTGTGTAAACAAAAGAGAAAGAGGGATGACCTTCTACCTAGATGCGTACTTCATATGGGAGCCGCTCTTGTGAATCCAGTTGGCTTATGACGTACTGTATTTTCTGTTTACCATTCGTTGACATTAGCATACACCTCTCCTAAAATATAGACACTGCTCCATGGTATGTGATTGTTGGCAGGCACCCGAGGATTTGGTTTGCCATGGTTTGTGAAAGATGGATGGGAGGAGTGTCAAAATTTTGCCATTCTAAGTTCTATGTGCATTTGTCCCATAAACATTAATAATTGCTTCATAATGTGATATTACTTGTTCTTAAGTTATTTTCTATAATCTTCCTCTTGAACATTGAAAGTGTCCTGGCATTTATGTTTTGTCCCACTCTTAAGGACTAATGAAATACCACTTTGCCATGCTTTCTCTATATCTGAAACAAATGTTTATCTTTCTTTGCATTATTATCCATGATCCTTTATTTAAGATAATCTTCATGATGCAAAGTGATTGCCTAGCTTTATTGTTAAAGCTATATTTATCATGTTTGTGTCTGAACTTCGATGATCTCAGCGTACATATTCTTTTACATTATAATGATCAAGTTTATGATAGTAGCATGTCACCTCAGAAATTGTTTTGTTTTATCATTTACCAACTCGAGGACGAGTAGGAACTAAGCTTGGGGATGCTTGATACATCATAAACGTATCCCTAATTTCTGATGTTTTCATGTTGTTTCCCACATGTTTTCCTTACACTTTATGTCATTTTTATCGATTTTCCGAACTAACCTATTGACAAGATGCCACAGAGCTAGTTCAATGTTTTCTGCTGTTTTTAGTTTCAGAAAAGTTGTTCTGGAAATATTCTCGGAATTGGAAAATTCGAAATCCAGAAGTCTTAGAAGTGCCAGATGCTTCCAGCAGTCCCGAAGAGCCCCGGAGGGGGCCACAGGGTGGCCACACCATGGGGTGGCGCGGGTCTCCCCTGGCCGCGCCCCCTAAGGTTGTGGGCCCCCGGCGACCCCCCGGCATCGCCCTTTCGCCCATATATACTCCCCGATGCATAAACCCTAGGAGATCGACCTTTTCCGCAAAATACATCTGTAGCTCTGCCCCCACCACCGACAAGTTTCGGGGGACAGATCTCTGTTCTGGCACCCTGCCGGGACGGGGAAGTGCCCCCAGAAGCCATCTCCATCGACTCCACCGCCATCTCCATCGCCGTTGCTGTCTGCTATGATGAGGAGGGAGTAGTTCTCCCCCGAGGATGAGGGCTCTACCGGTAGCTATGTGGTTCATCTCTCTCTTCCATGGTGTGATCTATATGTGATCATGAGCTTTGTAATCTATTTGAATTCGTAGATGTTACTCTTCATCTTTTGCTACTCAAGTGCTTTATTAATATGAACTATGTAGTCACCTTGTATCACGGTGTGAAGGTGATGGTGTGCATATCGTGTGTGTGTGTCCTCTATGAATTGTGGTGTTTGTCTGGTACCTTCTGGGGCGCTCATAGTGACAGCGTGGGGTTATCTAGACATGAGAATCCTTATTTAAGGAACACTTTTTGCAGCCCTACATACGCACTGATTAGTTTTCGTTATCCAACCGGAGAGGGTTAAGAGTAGCATAGTGAGAGAAGATATCTAGTTATTCATTTATGTGATCATTGTTGACAGTGCCTCTAGTGAAAGTAGGAGCCCTAGGCCTTATTTACAAGCATTGAAACACCGTTTTCCGCCTGTTCCGCTACATGTTTGCTTGCTACCATTTTTATTTCAGACTGCTATTATCACTTATTATCATCCATATTACCTGCATTTTACTATCTCTTCGCCGAACTAGTGCACCTATATACATGACAAGTATATTGGATGTGTTGGGGACACAAGACACTTGTTGTATCTGGATTGTAGGGTTGCTTGAGAGGGATATCTTTGACCTCTACCTACCTGAGTTTGATAAACTTTGAGTGATCTACTTAAGAGAAACTTTCTACTATTCTACAAACCTCTGCACTTGGAGGCCCAACACTGTCTACAAGAATAGAAGCGTGCGTATACATCAGATGACACCGACAGTATATATCTGGATAAATTTAAGAAGGTTGCGTACCTCGGTTATCGTCATTTTCTTCCGCGCAAGCATCCCTTAAGAAAATTAGGCAATCATTTCAATGGTGAGGCAGATACCCAGGAGACTCCTATCCTCCAACCTGGTGATGATGTATTTGATATGGTGAAGGATTTGAAAGTAATCTTTGGAAAGGGTCATGGCAGACAACCTGTTCCAAATGATGTTGACGGACACAAACCCATGTGGAAGAAGAAATATATATTTTGCGATCTACCCTATTGGAAAATCCTAGATGTCCGCTCTGTGATCGACGTGGTGCACCTCACGAAGAATCTCTGCGTGAATCTTCTAGGATTTTTTGTCTTGCATGGGAAGTCAAAAGATACATCTGAAGCACGGCAGGACCAGCAACACACGAAAGGACGAGACGGCAAGAATCCTGAGCAGTTTCAAGGGGGTCCTGCCAGCTACGCTCTTACCAACGAAGAGAAGGAAATCTTTTTGAAGCACTAAGTAGTATCGAGGTCCCGTCGGTCTTCTCGTCGAATAAAAAGGTAATAAAAATGTGGCGGAGAAAAAAATCCAAAACCTGAAGTCTCATGACTGCCACGTGATATTGACACAATTGCTTCTGAGTGTGTTGAGGGGGATTCTACCAGAAAATATTCGACTACCCATTTTGAAGCTATGCGCATTCCTCAATGCAATTTCTCATAAGGTAATTAATCCAGAAACTCTATCAGCATTACAGACAGAAATGGTCCAATGTCTTGTCAGCTTTGAGTTGTTGTACCCACCATCCTTCTTCAATATTATGACGCACTTCCTAGTTCACCTAGTCCCAAGTCGGGCGGTAGTCGGGATTCCATCGGGGCCGCCTGGCGCGCCATACCTTGAGGGAGGTAGTAGTGGTTCGTGATTTCCACCCGGCGCGCCATACCTTGTGGGACAAGAGGGACCGGCATGCCTCCGGCGCTCAGGTACCAGCGGGGATGGTGTAGCCGGGCGGGCAGGGGTAGTTCGAGGCGCAAAGCTCCTCCGCCCGCGGGTAGGTTAGAGTGGGTACGGTAGAAGCCATGGGAGAGTAATGAGGTTGCAAATATGAGTTCAGATGTTATATGGCAATGCCGGACAAGCCTACATATATATGGGGTGGAAAACGCGGGAAGAAATATGGCGGGAAGAGAAAGCGCCGGAAGAAATATGGCGGGAAGACAAAAAGCGGGAAGAAATATGGCAGGAAGAATCAGCGCGGGAAGAAATATGGCGGGAACAATAACAATGGGAAGAAATGTGGCGGGAAGAAAGATGGAGGGCAAAAATATGGCAGGAAGAAATGTAAGGGGAAGAAATATGGCGGGATGAAATGTTTAAAATTCAAAAAAAAATTCTAGTTTAAATAGTTAGAATGATTATTTTTTAAACCAGAAAATGTATTTGAAATGTTCATACAATTTTAAACATTTTTCATATTGAAAGTTTCTCCAAATTGAAAACAATTCATAAACTAGGTTTTTTTAAATGTTTGAAAATTCAAAAATTGTTACTAGTTTAAATAGTTAGAACAATTATTATTTTTAAACAGAAAATGTATTTGAAATGTTCATGGAATTTTAAACACTTCTCATATTGAAAGTTTCTAGAAATTCAAAAACATTCATAAACTTGTTTTTTAAATGTATGAAAATTTAAAAATTGTTACTAGTTTAAATAGTTAGAATAATTATATTTAAAACAGAAAATGTATTTGAAATGTTCATGCAATTTTAAACACTTATCATATTGAAATTTTCTCCTAATTAAAAACCATTTGAGATGTATTTGAAAAAGTATTTGAAACGTGGTAGGAAAAAAAATGGCGGCAGCCAGGCGAAAATTAAAATTAGGGCATTTTACCCCGGTTGGTGCCACCAACCGGGGCAAAAGGGTGGGACGTGCGTGCGCAAGAGAGGGCCCACATCCCCCCTTTTGCCCCAGTTGGTGGCACCAACCGGGGAAAAAGGGGGTCTTTTACCCCGCTTCGTGCCACCAACCGGGGCGAAAGGGGTCTACCTATATAAACCCGAGCGGTGGCTCCACCCAGGGCAAACCCGCATACGACAAAGGCACAGAGATATACGCCACGCCGTGATCCTCCACGCCGTCAGGCTGCCCACCGCCGCCGCGCTCCTCCACACGGTGCTCCTCCACGCCGAGCGCCGTGCTCCTCCCCGCCGCCGGAACTCCTCGCCGCCGGGCCTCCTCACCCCCAAGTCCTCGCCGCCGCACCCCGTGCGTGGCTCCTCCGGCCTCCTCGAGGTGAGCGGCACCGGCCGGACCTCCCCGCCCGCGCGGCCCAATTTTTTTAAAAGTATTAGTATTAGTTTTACTGTTAGTATTAGGAATTACTATTACTATTTATTTAGTGTTAGTATTTTTTTAGTATTAGGTATTACTGTTAGAATAATCTAGCTATATATTATTAGTTGTTGTTAGTAGTTCGAAATTGTAAGTTCGAAATTTTAGAATATTTTTTTAGGAATTTTAGAATATTAGCTATATATTATTAGTTGTTTTTAGTAGTTAGAAATTACTCTCAGAATAAAAAAATTTAGCCAAGAGAATTTATAGCTTCATTTTGAATCGACAAGAGAGTGAGAGAAATGTGAGGGAACAGAGGGGGACAGAGAGGAGAGAAACAAGGGGGCAGCCACGGGCACACAGTGAGCGTGCATTGTGGCCACGCCGCGCCATCACCGTGCCTCTCCTCCATGCCGTGAGCGGTGTTGCGCCCCATAAGAATACTAGCCAACTATTGCATGTTGAGGGCACGCCCGAGAGAAAGCGCCCCTTCTCACCGCGGCATGGCCAACAGCGCGCGCACAACCCCGACCACGGCTCCGTGCGTATAAGACCGCGTCCATGCCACCCTCTCGCCACACGACTCCTCACACCTACCACAACCACCCCAAAACGATCCACCAAGCCCGGAAGCTCCCAGTGAGCTCCACGGGAAAAAAAAACCTCACCGCCGGCCACCGAAAACTTCCCGAGAAGTTGGAGATCGACTCAGTCGTTTTCACCACCTCAATTCTTATCCGTCGTACTCCTCGTACTCCATAGACTCGTCCTGACCCTCTCCCTGGCTCGGTCGGTTGCAGGACAGACGCCTCCATCGTCGGAGCCGACACGGCCGTGCTGCTTCGCGCCGTGGTTTGGAGCCACGTCGACTGCCACCGTTTGCACCCCTCCACTGCCCGGAGCATTTCGACGTCCTCGACCCCGCGCCGCGTCCCTGCAACACCCCTAGGTGAGCACAACGCCACCGCCAATTCTCTGCTCGCGTCTGATGATTGAGAGAGATGAGAGGACGGAGATGAGCGAGGACCGTATATATCGCGATCTACGGCTTCGTTTGAACGCAGGCTTTCTAGTAGTTTATTTAAATAGAAACACGAAATAGTTTAGTACTATTTTCTAGTAGTTTTATTTAAATCGAAATGTAGGCATTGTATTGTTAGGTTTAGAACCTAGGTTTTTGTTGTTGATATGATGATTCCAGTACCATTTTGGTACTGATTTTAAGATGTTATCACCTCTGTTAGCTTGCATATTAAATTATAGGAAAGCATGAGTAGCATTGCTTAATTATTTTGCACCCTATTGTTTTCACTAGTATGTGTAGTGTTGTGATGATTGTTTAGTGGAATATTATTTTTCCAAGAGAATTTATAGCTTCATTTTGAATTAAATTTCAGTAGTCAAGGTACGTAGTAATATATTGGAAGAATCAAATATCTTAACAATCACTAAGTTTGTCTCAACCTGCAAAAGTTCATATTGAACTATAGCACAATAAAGGTATAAATATTCTTATTATTACTTGTCTGATCTACATAATTATCCTATGCACCCAACATACATTATTGAAGGTTGTATATAAATTTGACTACTGATATCAATGGAAAAAACACACTCTAAAACTGCTGAAATTGTGTAGCCTTCGAGTTATTTTTTAAAAAAGGAAGGCTCATTCAATATTGATATGACCATCATAAGATTGTTTCCCATCCATACTTCATCCATAAACATGCATAGGGGATGACTTAGACTAGGCACTAATCTGTACATTTGGGTGAGTTAAAAATGAGAGTACCTGATATAATCTATATAAAAATCCGAGAAAAGTAGGTTGACGGTGTTTTTTTAGTACTTAGTGGTAATTAGACAAATGTGAAACTTGATTGCATTTGAATTTATTAAATTATTGAAGTGATTGACTAGTTCAAAAAATTAACTTACTAAATTATTTTATCTTGTATTTGTATTAGTTGAGCTATGGACGGCAGAGAGGGTGAAGAACAGTTGTTCTCGATAATAGAAGAAGGTACACTCCTCGGTGGACCCGATGCCGGTGGAGGTCAAGACGACGGCTCGTAGTACCTGAACGATTCAGGTTTGGGAATGGAGGTAGAAGAGCAATTGCAAGGACCGGATGTGGAAGCAGAGAAAAGCAGCGGTGAACAAGCCTTAGTGAAGGCCGTGGAACCTACTACATCGACGTCGTCTACCAAGAAGTCGAAACGAGGCCCGGCTCAAGAGATGAGCTCTAAAGAGTGTAACATCCCAAGTCTGAAAAATAGCCATTAGAATGTTTGCTATCTGTTATTTTATGTTTTGCATCATGGCATCATGTTCATTGAAATTGTTTTGTTTGTTTTCCATTTGTTTTTCTCTGTTTTCATTTGTTTTCCAACTGTTTTCCTTTGTTTTCTGTTTGAATTTCAACTCAAATTTCAAACCCTTTGTTTCATCCTTGTGATGTTACAATTTCCAAAATGTTATTTCAAATAAAAACAACCAAATTGTTTTCTTTTATTCCATAGTGCTCAACTATTAAATTACTGGTTTTAAGCAATCAATTGTTTCCAAATCACATTCAAAAATTCAAATACATTTTACAAACAGCACCCAAGTTGAAAATATGAAAATCACCAAAACAATCTAATCTTTTGTTTCCATCTATTCCATGTTTGATCAACTAATAAAATAGTACTTTTATTTCAATTAATTAATTCCCAATTGTTTCCAAATTCAAAGCATCTTCAAACAACACCTCATTTGAAAATTATAAAAATACCAAACAATTTATAATCAGATTTGTTCTATTTAATCAATAGGGGTCACCCTAATAAAAACATGGTTTTCATCAATAATCATTTAATTATCAAATTACCCCAAATTCAAACCAATTCACAAAACAGCACTATAATTCAAATGTTTTTGAAAACCAAAGTTGACATTTGTTAGGTTTTGACCTAATTAACTCACAGGAATTTTTTTCCAAATTTTTTGCAACTCTAAACCTATCCATCTCTTCCATTTCCAATTGCTACAAAAAAAACAGAAAAACAAAAATAACAAAAAGAAAACGCAGCGCGCAGCAGCTAAGCCTACCCAGCCCAGCCCACTAACTCACCTCCCGCGCGGCCTGGTACCGCTTCGCAGCGACGCCCCCGTCGTCTTCAGAGCGTACGGCCGCCCATCCAGACGCGCCACGGCGGCAGCGCCCGATCACGACGGCCACCAGCGCTCCTGGAGCCCTTTAAGACCCCCTCGAACCCCAGCGTTGTACCCTAGCCCCTAGGTCTCTCTCCCCTCGAGGCGCCGCCGCATTTTCTTCTCCCTCGTCGATCACCACCCTCTGCCACCACCTCGCCGGAAGCACGCCTCTGAAACCGCCGTGATCGCCACCACATCAGCCACCTACCCACCTACCTAGTTGCTGGAATCGCACCACCACTGTCTCCTCGACAGTTTGGACACCCGAGCACCCCCGGAGTTCAACCCTCTCGACGCCGCCATCGTCGACATCGTCTCCGGCCACCGTGGCGCAACCCCTGAATATCTGCTCGCCGTCGTCGCTACGGTACCCCTCGCCGTGGTCTAACCACGGGGATCGATTCGCCTCTCCTTCCTCGACAGTCTGGACACCTTCGTGGACCTCGCCGCCGTCTGGATCGTCGCCGCCGTCTGGATCGTCGCCGTCAAGCTCGCTGCACCGGCCCTCTGCCTCACCTGCATCGAGGGTGAGCTCACTGCCTCCTTCTCCCTGTCTGCTCGCACTCACGCTGCACGCGCATCACCAATCCACCAGCAGCAACCACGGGCACAGCACGGCGGCAGATCGTCGCCGGCGAGCACGTATCTGTCAGCAAGGTTCAGGCAACGCTCACGTTTTCGAAATTCAGTTAACCATTTGACACCTTACCTTCGCCGCGTCTCTGTTTCTGTCGAAACTGACGGAGTACCGCACTGGTACGGTGCAACTAAATCCTGCGCGCGGTCGTGGGATCGATTCCCCGCGGCCGCAGAGAAAACCCACCTTTTTTTCGCTCGCTGGCTGACAAGCGAGCCCCACCAGTCAGCGGGCCTCACTGCCACGGTGCGCGCGCGCGCCACGCTGGCCACAGGCCCACGGGGCAGTGACTGTGGCTAGGCCACAGTGCTGTAACAAACGATTTCCACGTTTCTGTTTTTCCAAATACTTTTAAAATTGCAGAATTAAACCCAAAAACTAAAAATTGAATAACTTTTAAATTATAACTCCAAATAATAAAAGTTATATATGTTTGCTGATCCAAATTTAATCGTCTAGCCAAATAATCCATTTGTGTACTGTTTTGAAATTTCCAAATGCCATTTAAATTTGAATTCAATTAATTCAAATGCAAATTTCTAAATTCAATAACTAATTCATTTTTAATCCAATAAATGCAAATAAAATATGTTTCCATGCCATTTCAAATAACCGTTTTAAATATAAAATTTGTTTCATGGTTTGAATAATTTAAATTGTCTAAATAATTTAATCCTTGTTTAATTCAATTAAATTTGATAAAATCATAACTTGCTCAAATTAAATTATTTTTGAACATGCAAAATATGTTTTCAAACCATCAAAGTGTGAACTTTTCAAATGTGAGTTGAATTTATGTTTTGAACAAATAAAAATTCAATTAAATTCAAACTTGTTTTAAAATCATTTAAAAACTTGTTTAATCTTGTTTAATTCATAATTAAATTATCCTAATTCCAATTTCAACATTTGAAACATGTAATCCAACTAAAATTTGATGTTCTTTTCAAATATAAATTTTGTTAATTGTTTTGCACACTTTAACTTGATGAAAACAACAATTGCTTGTGTGACATGTTTAAGTAACCAAACATTTCCAAACTTAATAAATAATTTCCAAACTTGTCTTATCCTTTTACCACTTGCATCTATTGTTGTTATTTTGTTGTTATCATCATGCATGCATCATGGTAATCCACTTTCACATGGTAATTAAATTGTAGATCATTTGTTTCCACTTAATTCATGGACTCTTGCCATATGCACTCCAATTGCATATGGGTCCATTTAAATTGTGTTATCATGTTAGCTAGTTTATTTTGATGCAACCAATAACTTGACATGCATCATCCCATGATTGTGCACTATGCCATGATATTGATTGTCTACCTTTTCTGCTTTGTCTGTTTGCTTCTTCTCGGATACACGACGACGTGAGACCGACGATACTTACGACACCCCTTCTAAGGAGTTAGCTCAGTACCAGGCTACTGGGTTTGCAGGCAAGTTATCACTCACATGAACCACTGTGTTCCCTTCAACCTTGGTTACCGATACTCTCAGTTGTTCTTTCCTGCTAGCCTTAGTAGTAGTTGTTTCTGTTACGAACCCATCACATGAATCCCTTAACCATTGATATTACCTCACCTCCACTCCTATCACCCCTTTGGTTGAGCCAGTGTCTTACTAGCATGCTTAGGTTGTTTTGCTCGAGTCTGTTACCCGTTACTTTCTGTTACTACTTCTTCATGTTCTGGGGGCTCGATGTTTAATGAATCAATCATGCTAATGTTATTATTAATAATAATTTGATGATAAGGCACTGGCAGGAGGCCCTGTGTGGTTTTGAGGCCTACTAGTGTCGACCCTAATAGGAAAAGGGTCTTGTCTACTGATCCATGATGAGCGCACTAACCGCATGTGGGAAGCGAGTATGGGCGCCCCCCTCAATTTGATTCGATTCGCATCTCGTCCAAATCGCCTCATTTAGTTCGTGTTTTCCATTTGCCGCATGCATGTTTTTGCGAGCCCAGGCCAGGGTGGAACTTTTGTAGTCGGCATATAGGGGGACACGTTCTTAGAGTGCTATGAGGGTCCATTTTCTTCTGGGCTCGATTAGCCGTGCGCCCAAGGTTCTTTGGGCTTGATGCGAAGAAGAGTCGAGTTGTGTAGAGTGCCCCGCTTGGTGGAAGTGCATTTCCATCTGGCGGGTTATTCTTGCGTGTACGGCCAAATTGGTGCAACCCTGCAGGGATAATCTTCTCGAGGAGCCGTGTTTTCCGCGGTTATGGATTACTTGGTGAAAGTACTGGCTAACAAGTACTCAGGACAACTTAAACATAATGATCAAACATGTTACACCCAATGATTAATAACTTGACTAGTAATAGGTTGATGACACAATAACTTGATTCACCTTTATTACAACTGTGTGAGTTATCCTCGGATTGCTTCTTTGGATAAGGGGCGAGATCCAGGATGGGTTTGTTTGAAGTTATCTTTCAGTTGGTTACAATCCTCGATCTTATCTCCTTTCTGTTAGCCGGAAGTGGTAGAATCTCTGTAGTTGGTTAGCGCAGCCAGTTGCAGCATCTTTTATATCCCCTCTCTTCCGTTGAACCCAAGGCATCTGTGCTTGGTGTTGACGGGTTACACTTTGGTGAACTGTGAGTCTTGCTTGCCAGTACGTTTAAGTACTGACCCCTTTGGGGCTGTGGTTTCCGCAGACCTACGTTTCCGAGGATGTACATGGTGGCTACTACGTGGAGTATGACGAGACTGCTGACGAGTAGATAGCGGACCCGGGCAGGATCCGAGACTTCATGGATGGGCTCCGTCTTTTCGTTTCCGGCCTCTTAGGCCTATTTGGTTCTTGTCTGTACTCAGACATGTTGAATGCTTCCGATGTGATGTAATGATGTATTGTTGGGACACGTGTCCTCTGAATGATTGTATTCGCTATCTCTGCTCTAATGAGAGCCATTTGCAAGTTATTTCAATCTTTTGTGTCGTAGAGATCTGTTGTGATATCCGTTGTTCAACGTTGTTGGCGTACCATGTGTGGTTGGTATGAAGTACGTCTACGGTAGTGCCTTTGATCTCTAGTGGATAGTTTACATCGACGATGGAATAGCGGAGCTTGGTTGTCACACATAAGTGCTGGCCTACTCGAGAGCGAGGATGTGGGAGCAGGTATGCCCCATAATCCAAGCATCTGCTATCCAGTTCGGCCCGATGAGTATCCCCTAGAAGTCAGGGTACGACAAAGATCATCTGGTAATCGAGCAAGTCTATCGATCCAGCAAACCTTCTTGGCACATTAGTACTCAAACTAAGTTTAGAAGTCAATGTGGAGTTATTGTTCGGGACCTTATCCCTATAAGTATTGAAGAATGGAATGAGCCAGCAAAGGACGAAGACCTTGTGGTCTAAGTGTTCACATATGGCCTCATGATATCTATCTTGATCAACAATAATTTCTTTCAGACGATTCACAAAAGATTTTCTGAGATGTGCAAATATCTGCAGCCGGATTATTCAGAGTACTAGCTCAGAAATTCCAGTGGTTACAGGGCGGAAATTCTGGCCTCAGCACCGGAATATTCCGGCCTCCTCAATGCTCTCGATGGTGACGTCCTGGCATCCAACTGCCCGCTCACAGATGCAATGGCGGAAATTTGGCCGAAATATTCCGGGGAAAATTTCTGGCTTCTGGTCCTTAGCATAATTTTGGACTTGTCGCTGCAGCCCGCTCTCAGATATGGGGCGGAAACTTGGCCGGAATATTCCTGCCACCGGATTATTAAATAATCCGGCCCCTAGAGTTTTCAAATTTCCGGCCCAACTACCCCGGAATTTCCGGAAATTATACCGGAATATTCTGGCCCTGGAGGGCAGCAACGGTCCTATTTAGGAGGAGGCTATAAATAGTTGTCTTCTTCCTCTAGACAGCCAGTTCGTCCATTCCTATCTCTTCTCCATTGTTCAAGAGCTCAAAACGCCTAGATTTCCCTCCTCCTCCAACCAAACTCAATGCCCTTCAAGGATTTGATGGAGGAGGCATATATCTACACTTCTACCAATCCCTAAATCGTTTTCCCCAACCATACCTCTTGGGATCTTGTAAATCTATTGGTTTCCTTGTAATCCTAGAGAAACCCTAGTGCTTGTAGCTTCCACCTTGTAGCAAGAAGCTTCAGATAGTTGAGAGCCTCTATCTCACTTGTGGAGTAGCCTCAACCACTTGTAAAGGTTTGGTCAACGCCTTCAAGTCGACCTCATAGTGGAAACGAGAATCTCCCTCACCGGAGAAGCTCAATGAGAACAAGGTGTGCGAACCGTAATACTGAGGAGCGCCTAGGTGGCTCCCCACCTCTCCAACAGAGACGTACTTCTTTTAAGAAGTAACTACGGGAAACATATCCTTGTCTCCATGTTTTACCTTTGTGGTTATCTTGTGCCTTGCATATTACTTCTGTTGCATACTTGTTTCTTATGACATAGGGTGTCTACCTAGTTGCACATCTAGATAACAAAGTTGTTTACTTTCTAAATCCCATCTAAAAGTGAAAAAGGATTAAAAAAAATTAGGTCACCTATTCACCCCCCCTCTAGTTGACCATAGTGTACTTTCAACTGCGGCTTGACATCCCCGGAGTTGATGGGGTAGAGACACTGGGAGAAGACGTCAATTCCATCGTACAATGGAAAAAAGGAATAGTGTTTCCGATGAGCAGCCCGCCACCACCACCGCCACCTACTTCTCCGAGACGCAGTCCACTGCCAGCACAACCACCTACAACGAGTATGACTTGATCATCGCCAGCACACATCGATGCCATGGACGTCAGCAACTTGAGTCCGGCTCGATCTCTGATGCCTGAGCCAACTCCGTCGCCCACTAATCCTCTAACCGGAAGGTTGCGGCCTCTAAGTCTTCCCCAAAAAAGAAACGTGTTCCGAAGAACAGACCCATGCTGCCGCAAGTAAAGTTGTCTTACCAAATGAATGACGAGGAGACCAATGAGTGGGTGACCGCGGACATGAAACGTCAGATGTCTGCGTGGGGAAAGAACACTTTGGATCCTCCAAAGGAACCAATAGATCCGGCAGTAAAGAAGAACTTCAAGAATATTCTGGAATGCCATCCCAAGTTCAGCTGAATCTTCCATGTTACTATGGTCGCGGATTATTGATGACTTATAACAAAGTCAGGAAGACGGGGAAAAGAATTCCCCGGCTCGGGAAGCAGCCGAATCAATCGGTCCCCCCCCCACCCCCTGCTTGAGGTGTTGGACTCTTCACATATTCCCTCCAATCCAGTTGATATGGAAGCAGCTGCGAAGTTTGACAGAGATTGTGGTAAAATAGTTGACCAATTGCTAAGCGATTGTGACTCCGTCGCGAAGGATGATATGGCATGGAAATATGAGTTAGGGAAGTCTATCGTCAGACCTGATCATCTCGACTCTATGACAACATAGAAGCGCCAACTGCATAAGTGGTATGTCCAAAGCGCAAAGGCCGGGCAGGACCAAGCCATGTTGAAAATTATACATGAGGATTACTTCCGCGAGGACTCGGTCTATATTGATTTTGAAGATCTTTTTTTCTTCTATAATCTAGATGTCCTCGACAAATTTCTCATCAGCACCTATTGTCTGTAAGTCTCTACCTTAGCTAGTTTGATTGTTGCTTCTTATATTGTCCTCATTGTACGATATATATTATGCAGATTGAAGATTCGGGAATGTAATGGAAACGGTGGCATTGGGTTCATTGACCCATATGTCATCAATGATTTCAATATAGTGGGATACCCCAAAATCACGAAGGATAACCTCATTATGTTTTTGACGAAACAAGTTCACTGTAGTGAAATACTATTTCCTTACAAACATGGGTGAGTGTTACTGTCTTATGCATATTCCTTCACATTTCTATTTTGCTAAGTCGGTGTTAAGTGGAATTGAATACTTATGCATGACTATGTATATAAACGCGTGTGCAGTTTTCACTGGATTCTTTTGAACATTCACGTTGACACCGGAGCAGTTGATCTCATGGACTCTATGCATAAATAACAAAAGGAGTACACACCCATTATTTCAATGCTCACAAAGTAAGTTCAATTGTTGCCGCACTATACCGTCCCCTTTTGTTCAATCATTATCGTACGATGACCCCTATATTTTTTTTTTCTTTCCCGGACAGGTCTTGGAAGCGGTTCCGGAAGCAACAAGCCGGTTTAGCGGAGGTGGATTTGAAATTTGATACACTCATCGTAAGTAGTACTTGCTACATTCACGCATCTCTCTTTAATTGCTTGAGCATTATTTGATTCAATTCTATTTCTCGTAAAGTGCCCTAAGCAGCCACAGGGAACAAATTTATGTGGATTCTATGTCATGGAGAACATAAGGACAATCGTAAATGAGCGGTGAAAAAGAAGGACAAATTTAACGCTGCACGATTTACGGGAGGAGCTCCTACCGGTAGACCGTTTACCAGCACTTCAAGAGGAATTGGCGGGTTTTTTGCTGAAGGAAGTCATAGATCTAAATGGACCATTCCATTATAAACAATAATCTATATGCATGTACGTAGATGGTCTCAATGTATAAGTCTATTTAGATGTAATGATCTAAATGAGATCAATGTAATTATCTTCTGATGATATCAATGCATGCAATGATCTGTATGATGATTATTGTCAATGTGGAACAAATATGTCATTTACAGTCTAAACAAAAGCACCGAAAAGAAGACAGCACAAAAAACACCCCAAAAACAGCCCAATCAAAAACATGTCAAAACTCTCCCGCGGCAGATAACCTTTTACCCGGTAAAAGGGTGTCGGCCTGCTCGCTGCGCAGAGCCAACGTGGGCACCCCATTCTTTCAATATAAAGGATTTTGAATTATATATTTGCAGCCCATATATTTTGCTATATTTAATATTTTCTATAAATTGGTTGATCAAATGTGATCACATAATATAAAAATAAATCTTTAAAGGGCGGACCGAATGGATCGGCTCACTGGTGCATTGCCATGAGAAAAAGGCCAGACAAGGAATGGACAACATCTGTTTTGCAATTCAATCGGATGAAATCCGGACAAATCATATGTTTGTTTAGGACGCCCTTGGACGTATACTTACCGACCGTAGAGCGTACATAGAACACGGGAGATTTATAATTATCGGATTTGTTAATCCTCGGGTGCCCGAGATTAGCTTAAGTCTCGGTTGACCCAGAGAGCCATCCATTTCGTACCAAGATTCGTGCAGAGCATGTCGTTTTGGGTCAGGTAAAAAATGAAACATAGTGCCGCGCGTGGGGATCGAACCTACAGCCTGACGGGGTCGGCAACGCCTACTAACCAGTGTGCTAGTAATTTTCTTATACATATACACCGTACCACGCTTTATAACATATTGAAGTCTGGATGACTGTTTTATTTTTTTGCAGCAAGAAAAATTTGTTGCAAAGAGCAATACTAATAGCTTCTGTGAAGTGCGTTTTTTTTTTGCCTCGTTGTAATTATTTTCTTTTTTTTATGTATGTCATTTCTATTTTTATTTCTTTTCTTATTATCTCTTGTCGAGGCATGCATTTTTTTTCCTATTATAGACATGTTCATATTTCGCTAAATTATAGTTTCACTTTTTGACTCATATATATGCAACTAAGTTTAAGTTGTATTTTTTCTCTCGAAAATGTGCAAAAATATTCCAGTTGCGATTTTCCGCTCGTATATGCACAACAATACCGAAGTTGCACCGTTCCACTCAAATATGTGCAATAAGTTTCAGGTTGCACTTTTCTAGTCGGATATGTGCAACTAGGTCCAATTTTGTATTCTTCTCAGTCAAAAATGTATAACTAGATCTTAGTTGCTTATTTCCATTCGAAAATATACAAGTAGATCCGAGTTGCACATTTTATACTCGGATGTGTGCAACTAGGTCCGAGTTTGTACTTTGCACCTAGAAATGTGCAACTATGTGTCAGTTGCATTTTTCACTCCAATATGTGCATCTAGATCCGAGTTGCACTTTTTTCGATCGAAAATGTGCAACTAAGATATAGTTGCACTTTTCACCCGGGTATGTGCAACTAGGTCCGAGTTGCATTTTTCCACGTGAAAATGCGCAACTATATTTCCGTTACACTTTTACAGTTGGAAATATGCAGCTAAGTCCAAGTTGCACATTTTCACCCAAAAATATGCAACTAGATCCTAATTGCACTTTTCCACAAATAATATGCAACTAGGTCGCATTTTCAATTTTCCACTCGCTACGCTTTTCTACTCGAATATGTGCAACTAGGTCTAAGTTGCACTTTTCCACTTAATATGTGCAACCAGATTTAGATTGCACTTTTTCACTTAGAAATCTGCAACTAGGTCCGATCCACTCGGACGTAATTAGGTCCAAGTTACACTTTTTTCTCCGATATGTGCAAACTTGGTCTTCTTGTATCCTCTTAGTGTTTTTAGGTAGTCGTTGATTTTTGTACATTCAAGCAAAAAAGTAGCATGTTTGCTTAGTATTGATTTGTACATGCAAGCAAAGTTTAGCGAGCATGATTAATAAAAGAGAAAGGGACTGACATACACGAGCACATGCAATCCACTCCATCGGACCGGGTAAGAAATCTGGACGCACAGGAGTAAACCAATTAGGACCAGCGCTCGACCGTGACATTACATATTCTCGGTTGACTGTTGTGTAGGCGCTCCCTATAATTATCCACATGTTACTTCACATCTTTATAATTTGCCACATCTTACTTGGTCTTTTATTATTAAGTAATGCTACTGGCATGACCAGTACCAGATCTCAGGTGGTAGTCGTGATGAACGGTCGGCTTTGGCCGGTAGCCTCGCCGCTGGCTAGCCGTGGTAGGATGCAGGGGATCTAGAACAGGAACAACAAGCGCATAGAGCGGGGCGCTGGGTAGGGCAGAAGCACGAGGTAGGAGATATAAGTTTGATAATTTTATTCCTTTTCTTCTCATTGATCACGATCCTCTCCTTGTAAAAGAGTTACAACCAAGAGCCCTACTCGGACTGGACTCTTTCCTATTAATCCCTTTCCTACTAAAACTCTTTACTACAATAAAGCCAAATTAGTACTTAATTAATGCCTGTAGAAGCTGTAGAAACTGGACGTATAGGTCTGTTATACTGCAGTCCGACCATGACATCTCTCCCCTACTCGAAAAACAGCTCGTCCTCTTGCTGGAACAAGGAACAGGAAATTGCTCCTTGAACGGCACTAAGGGCTTCCAGGATGCTTCAAAATCTGGTAGACCTGCCCATTGCACCAAAATCTCCCTAATGCCGCGGCTAAGGCGGGCTTTCAACACTTGGCGTGTAGAAGGGATAACTCTACCATGATCTAACTCGGGAAAGGATGGTGGAGATGACGGCGGCTCCCCTCGGTAAGGCTTTAGCAAACTCACATGGAACACGTCATGAATTCGAGCACGGGCAGGGAGTTTCAGACGATACGCTACATCACCAATCTTTTCAGTCACTTCATATGGTCCATAAAAAAATGGAGCGAGTTTTTTGTTCATAGTATCCGCTATAGTAGAAGCTTGTCGGCGATGAAGTCAAAGCCAAACCCACTGGCCAACTTCCAAATTGAGCTCACGATGCTTCAAGTCATAGTGATGTTTATGGTGTTGCTGGGCAAGAAGAAGACGCTCCCGAATTTTAGCAATAAATTGGTCACGCTCTGTAATCATTTGATCTACAGCCGGTAGTGGTGATGCTCCTGCTGTATACGGTCGGAATGTTGGTGGATCACGGCCATATACCACCTTAAATGGTGTTTCTTTGAGGGACGTCTGATATGATGTACTCCCTCCGTTCCATAATATAAGATGTTTTAGGTGTTTCACATGTTGTTTACACTAAAGTGAGTCTACATATACACTAAAATGTGTCTAGATACATGTATATGTATGTGAATGTGGAAAAAATCTAAAACATTTTATACTATGGAACAGACGGAGTATTATAGTAATATGCTGCCCATGGTAACCAACGTACGTGTCCACTCTCTAGGTCTATCGCCGGTAAGGCATCGGAGATACATGGTGATGCACGTCGTCTTATCCCCTTCCCTGCAACCTCCTCTCCATCTGACCCCTCTCGCTCCGTACATGAGCCTGTGAGCCCGAGCCCTCCCTCGCCGCCGCCACTCCGGCGCCGGCGCCCACCCCTCTCCCCGTCGGCCGTCGCTCGACCCCGACGTCCACCACTTTCCCTCCCCTCGGCCCTTCGCGCCATGGGTAGCCAGGTGCGCTTCTCGGACTCCGACCTGAGCGACCGCTCGGTCACCTCCCGTCCCACCCCTCGGCCCCAACTACGCTCCACGGTGGTCGCCCCTCCCCTCGGCGCCAATGGTTGGTCGACGGGCGCGGGACCGAGCCGCCCTCCACCGCAGCAGGAGGCGGTCGGCGGTGGAGATGGGCCTTGGCTCACGCAAAGGAACAGACGCGACCGGCCACGCCGTCGGCCGGAGGCGCCGCGCAACGTCTTGCCATCCTCGCGGCCGCCCCAGGGCGCTGCCAGCAGGATCCCGGCGAGACTGCACGGCTGCTGTTATAACTATGGAGAAGACGATCACATCTCAGCCAACTGCCAAAACAAGACGTTGTGCGTGATCTGCAACGTCCGTGGCCATGGCTCCCGTGAGTGCACCAGCAAGCGCCCGAGAAGCCCGGCGGCTTCGGCTTCCCCTCCGCGTCCCGCGCCTGCACTCCGAGCGGTGGATGGGGGCCGGCGTCCTGAGATGCCGCCCCCGCCATCTTCGGATGATGCTGAGCGGTCCTGGCGTGATGTGGTCCGTGGCGACAGCGACGGCGCCGAATCCCGCGCCCCGATGGCCTCCTTCTCGGCGCCTTTCGCGAGGGAAGTCCCGCTCGCTCAGCGTCTCGAGCCACCGGCGTTCACGGCCCTGCCCAGCGATGCCGGCCCGCTCGACGTCTGTTATCTGCCCGTCTCTCCTGTGATGGTGCAGCTCGAGGAGGACATGAAGCGCACGGTGGTGGTGACCATCGGCGGCAACAGGCCGGAGGTGTCGCTCGACGAGGCTGCGGGGATGATTCACAGGGCTCTGGACCTCACGCCCTATGATATGTCCATCCGCGCCTTCGAGCCGGCTGACTTCCTCGTCATCTGCAAAACCATGGAAATCAGGGACCGGATCATCAGTACGCGCTGGATCCCTTCTCACTGCTGCACCATCCTTTTCGCCCCCTGGACCAGGCTAGCGCAGGCGCAGCTGGTGGAGGTGCCGCTCCGGGTCGACCTTGAGCTCCGCGGCATTCCTGCACACGCCTGGGAACAGGCCACGGCGGAGACGCTCATCGAGGGTTGTGGCATGCTCGATTCGGTGGACGCGGCGACGGTGAACCGCCACGACATGTCCTGCTTCCGGCTAAGCATGTGGACTCATGACATTGAGGCTGTGCCGGCGGCGCGTTGGCTGGCCGTGCTGGAACCCGACTCCGGGCATGTGCTCCACGTCTCCTCCGCCAGGCGCAAGCCACGAGCCATCGCCCCCAAGGTCCTATGGTACCGGGTCCATTTCTGGGTGGCCGAGAGCTGCTTTGGGGGGACCTCACCGCCGGCAGGACCGCCAAAACCGAGTAGTGGAGATGGGACGCAGGGCAAGAAGGCTCCGGGTGACACAGGCAGGCGCCGCCACCGTGCCGGGCGCCACAATCGTCGACGTAGAACCGGAGCTGGCGTTGCGGGTGGGGCTGGCCAGCTAGCGCTGGGCGATGCCCCCACCCGCCAAACTCCGCCCGCCGCGGTTGCGGCTGAGCTCCTCCCCACGGCGGCGCACTCGGCCGGCGCCGCTCCGGCTGTTGCCAGTGCTAGAGTGGGAGGGGACAGGGCTACGGCCCCTTCGTCACCTGCGTGCGTCAGCGGTATCGCTTTGAGGGCCACCCCTCCAGTAAAGCGTCCTCTCGCGCCCAGGATTCAAACCAGCCATCCCGGCCGCGACACGTCGCCTGATCGTCCTGCAAAGAGCCATGGTGAGGCCAGTGCACCAGGCACGCGCGGCCCCGCGGGGGGACAGACTGCTCTTTCCCCCGCAGATACTGCCAATTCTTGTGGGGACGGCACCTGTGCGCTTGACTGGGTCGTCTCAGAAGTCTCTGACTCGGCCAACCAGCAGACGCTGCCAGTGGATCTCTGCAGAAGATCGGGCTCGGTCCCTTCGCCCCTGCTCCGACAGTCCAACACTGCAAGCTCTGGCGACACTGGAGCACATCTGTCTCCAAAGGTTGCTGCCTGTCTGTCCCTATCGGCGCCCTCTGATGGCAGGCCCACCCCTGGCAGTTGGAACACGCTTTTGACAGACCTGCCGCCAACCGAAGACTCCCACGTGGAGGGCGACCATTCCCTTGCGCTCCCTACGCCCACCTCCTGCGCGGGGCCACTCGCCCATGCACCACGTCTAGCTGTTGCCGGTTTGGAGGCAACCGCGCATGGCCAACCAGCTGCAGGACCCGTAGATAGCTCACATGCCGCTCCTTCCCAGGAGGACGTGGGCACGCTCATCTCGCTGCTGCGGCAGTTCAGGCTGCAACTAGAGGACCCCCTCCTCCCATTGCCGGACCCCAAGATCGTTCGCCGTCGCCTCTTCACGGCAGCTTCGCCGTCCGCTAGGCGCAGCAGGCGCATTGCAGTTTTGAGCAAAGGTGTTCCTATCTCCGCGGTGAAGAAAGCTCAGAAACTACTCATGAAGAAGCTTGGCCTATGCAGAGATGAGGAGAGGCTCACGGCCCAACAGCTGGCGGAATATGCAGAGATCTTCACGTCGACCCTAGGCCCCGAACAAGTGGCCGCCCTTGCAGCTCTCTTCGGGATCAACTGCCACGGAATGGACGAGGGAGACCTGGACAAGGTGGCGGCGCTGCAACAGTGAACTAGCTGAGGTGGTTCTGCTGCGGGCAACTTCAATGGAGCACGACAGTTTGAACATCCTCACGTGGAACCCTAGGGGGCTTAACGACCCATCTCGCCGGACTTCCGTCAAAGGAGTCGTGGCGGACGCTAGGGCCTCGGTTGTTTGTCTCATGGAGTCTAAGTTAGAGCTTGTAACTCCCTTCATCATTAATGAAACCTTAGGGCCCCGTTTCGACGGGTTCGAGTATCTGCCGGCGGTTGGAACGGCGGGGGGGGGGGGGTCATTGTGGCGTGGCAATCAGCGGTGATCTCGGTTCTTTGCACAAGGGTGGATCGTTTCTCGGTTTCCATCCACATCGCGTCTAGCTCAGGTCCCTCGTGGTGGCTGACGGCGGTCTATGGACCCACTGCGGACGCCCTCAAGCCGGTGTTCCTTGACGAGCTGCGCACGTTGCGGGCCGCACTGCTAGGGCCTTGGGCCATCTCAGGGGACTTCAACCTGATCCTTGAGGCCAGCGACAAGAGCAACGGCCACGTCAACCGCAGGTCCATGGGCCGTTTTCGCAGAGTGGTAAACGACCTCGAACTCAAGGAATCGACGCTGTTAGGAAGGAGGTATACTTGGAGCAATGAAAGAGCTGTGCCCACTCTTGAGAAGCTCGATCGTTGGTTCGGTTCAGTGGAATGGGATGACATGTACCCTGAGGCTTCTCTCGGCGCCCTCTCGTCGTCCATCTCAGACCACTGCCCCACCCTCATGTCGACCTGCGTCCGTTTCCACTCTAAGAAGCGATTCCGCTTCGAGAAGGTCTGGACCAAGATGGCAGGATTCTCAGAGGAGGTTGCCACGATTTGGGGTCGGTCGCACGCCTCTGGAGACGCGATCCAGCAGCTCGACTTCAAACTGCGGGAGCTTGGCCGAGGGCTTCAAAGCTGGAGCCAACGGAAAGTGGGCTCTATCCGAGATCAACTTCGGATGGCCAACGAGCTGATCTTGCAACTGGATCACGCTCTCGATTCCCGAGCACTTTCCGTGGAGGAGGCCTGGTTGCGCCGGGGCCTGAAAGCCAAGGTCCTGGTTCTGGCTTCGTTAGACCGCATGATCGCGAGGCAACGTGCGAGAGTAGCCGGTATCAAGGAGGGCGACGCCAATGTCCAGTTCTTCCGGATCCTTGCTTCCTCGCGGCGACGGAGGAACTTCATTGCCTCTTTGCGCCATGGTGATCGTCTTGCCGTGAACCAGGCGGATAAAGAGGAGCTCGCGTCAGACTTCTTCGCGGGAAGACTGGGCCATGGGCAACACCGCGAGCACGACATCTCCCTCGAGGCAACGGGGCTCAGCAGGGTGGACCTGAGCGCACTGGAAGCTAATTTCTCGGAAGAGGAAGTCTGGGCCGCAATTAGGGGGATGCCAACTAACAAATCCCCGGGCCCGGATGGATTCTCTTGGGACTTCTTCCAATGCTGTTGGAGCACGATCAAGAGCGAGGTGATGGCGGCGCTGAAGTCCATCTTCTTGGGGCAGGGGCAAAACTTCGGGCTACTCAATGGGGCGTTGATCACCTTGGTACCGAAAGTGGACGGAGCGGAAGACCTCGCGGATTTTCGCCCCATTAGCCTCGTGCACAATTTCTCTAAACTCCTTGCCAAGATCCTCGCGCTCCGTCTTGCCCCGAGGCTTCCAGAACTTGTGGACGCGAATCAGAGCGCGTTCGTCCGGGGGCGGTGCATACACGATAATTTCGTGTTGGTTCAGCAATCGGCTCGGACCTTGTTCCGAACACGCACACCGGGCCTCCTCCTGAAACTCGATGTCGCTAAGGCGTTCGACAACGTCTCGTGGCCCTTCCTCATCAGCGTCTTGCGCCAGCGGGGGTTCGGACCGCGGTGGTTGGGTGGATCACGCTCCTTCTGAGCTCGGCGTCTACCCGCGTCCTCGTCAATGGAGGACCTGGATACAGGTTCACGCATGGCCGAGGGTTGCGCCAGGGAGACCCCATCTCCCCTCTCCTCTTCATCATTGTGATGAACGTCACCTCGGCCATGTTCGCGAGAGCGGAGGACCATGGCATCTTGGAGAGCTTGCAGCAGAGGGGGATAAGGCATAGGGTTTCTCTTTACGCGGACGATCTGGTCGTCTTCGCGAGGCCATCCACGAAGAGCTCGAGGCAGTCCGCGGCATCCTGGATTGCTTCGGCTCCGCATCTGGGCTCCGGGTGAACTACGCCAAGAGCATGGCCATCTCGATCCGCTGCAGCCAACAAACCCTTGACACGGTGGAGCCGGTCATCCCTTGCCAGCTGGGCAGTTTCCCTTGCCGCTACCTAGGCCTCCCACTGTCCATCACGAAACCGCGGAAGCATGACTTACAGCCGGCGATCGACAAGCTCGCGAACAAGCTGCCCTTCTGGAAGGCAAGGCTACTGACCAGAGAAGGGCGCCTGGCATATGTGCAGACGGTCATGACCGCTTCAGTTGTTTACCAGATGATGGCCATGGACGTGGACCCTTGGGCTTTAAGGCTCATCGACAAACTCAGACGGGGGTTTCTTTGGACGGGCCGAGAAGACGCACGAGGTGGACACTGCATTGTCGCTTGGCACGCGGTCTGCCAGCCCAAGCACCTGGGGGGACTTGGCCTCCACTCCTTGCGTTGGCTGAACGCAGCCCTACGAGCGCGGTGGATCTGGTTCCAGAGAACAAGCACATCGAAGCCTTGGCTAGGCATGGAGTTCTCGGTCACAACGGACGCGCAACCCATGTTCAATGCTGCCACTCACATCCAGATCGGGAACGGCGCTAGAGTGCTGTTCTGGCAGGATCCGTGGATTAATGGCTGCACGGTGGAGTCCATTGCGCCTGCGGTCCTCGACATGGTCAAACTGGGTGCCATCCGTTCCAGAACTCTGTTACAAGGGCGCCGCGACAATGCTTGGGTCCGCGATCTTTCAGGGGAACTAACAGTGGATCGTACGGTTCAGTTCCTTCACATGTGGAACGCGATCCAGCAAGTTCATCTCCGGGAGAACGAGACGGACACCTTCACTTGGAAGCTCACCACGAGCGGTCAATTCTCTACCAGATCGGCGTATAGGGCTTTCTTCGCGGGCAGGACGGAGCTACCAGGAGCGCGCCAGGTCTGGAACAGCTTCGCGCCGCAAAAATTCTGTTTTTTCGGGTGGCTCGCCATCCGTGGGCGCTGCTGGACGGCAGACAGGCTCCAGCGCAGGGGGCTCCAGAACCATGGAACCTGCCCCCTTTGCGAGCATGCAGACGAGACGCTCGATCACCTCCTCCTCCAATGCCCTTACTCCCGTGGCATCTGGGTGAAGGTGCTGCGATCCAGGGGGCTGATGCGTTGCTTCCCTCCTACCAACGCGACCCTCACGGAGTGGTGGCCAGAAGCGGTCAGCAAAGTGACGTCCAAGGATTCCAGAGAGGCGAACTCCCTCTTCGTGCTCACCATGCGCAGCCTGTGGCTAGAAAGGAACGCGCGAGTGTTTGATCACGTTTCCTGCGATGCCCGCGTCCTGCACATGCGTATAGCAGATGAATGGGAGAGTTGGCTCCGTTGTAGACGTGGGTATCAGCAAGACATAGGGTAGGCCAGGTTTTGTGGTGGGTGGGTTACGAGCCGGACACTACGCTGGAACTTGTAATCTGTGTTCGAATTTCTCCTCCTCAAGCTTAATACAATAACTCGCAGAACTCCTGCGAAGTTCTCTAAAAAAAAATGGTGATGATTTTGGTTGTTGCTTCAGACTGGCCGTCTGACTGAGGATGGAGAGCAGAACTCAAGTTCAGTTGTGATCCCAAGAGACGAAATAACTTAGACCAGAATTTGCTTATGAATATCAGATCACGGTCACTCACAATTGATGACGGAATTCCATGGAGGCGAACCACCTCATCAAAAAATACACGTGCCATCGTCACGGGAGCTCCCAGCGCACCGGTGGGCGCCCGCGCTGGTCCGGTGGCCGTGCAGGAGGGTGCCGCGCCGCGTGCTGGTGACGTCGCTCCCGCGCCTGGAGGTCCACTGCCCCGTGCCGGTGCCGCCGACGATGCCGCGCACTCCAAGCGTGTCGCCATCGACCCGCCGGCCCCCGCACGCGCCAGCGCCCGCATTCGGAGCCAGGCGCCCGCTGTGTTCCGCTCTGTGCTGGACAAAGCCGTAGGCTTGAAAGCCGCGAAGCTGGACGGCGGCGGCAAGACGATCGCGGCGCCGCCACCGCTCACCGCGTTGGAGATCAGGTCCGTCGTCGATGCCTGCCAGCTCCCTCGAGACGCGGCTCGTGACGTGGAGGATGCTCTGCTGGTGCCTGCTGGCGCCGATGTGTGAAGCCCGTCGTGCAGCATCCGCCGCGGCCGCCCCCGCCCCGTTTTGTCTCCGTCGCTGCGCATGTCCGGCGCAGGACGCTAGGGCGTGCCGTCCCCTCCCTCCCCCCCGATGTAGTGTGTGTTGTGGTGCCTGCTGGCACTTTTTGCTGTATAGGCTAGGTCTGATACTTGCCGTGTACAGGGTAGCGAGTGCTGATGCTGGAGTGGGTCGTGTTGGGTGTGTGCTGGCGTTCGTCTGCCCTGCTTGGGTGTCCCTCCGGGCAGCCTGTTGCCTTGTTAGTGCCCATGAATAGCCAGAGTTGTAGAAAACTCCTCCTCGGCTCGTGGAACACGCGCGGCCTAAACGACCGCGACAAATGCGTCGACGTCAAGCAGAACCTCGCGGCGCAACCTCTGAACCTCATCTGCCTGCAAGAGACCAAGTTATGCGCCGTCCCCGCTGCCAAGGCCTCTTCGTTCCTTCCCCCGGGGTTTAGGTGCTTCTCCGCCAAACCCTCGGAGGGTGCTTCTGGAGGGATCCTGACCGCTTGGAAGAGTGACGTTATCCGCCACACCGGTGATGTGGAGCTGGACTTCTCCCTCGCCTCCTTCTTCGAGTTCGTCGCGGATGGCACGGCGTTCGCGGTCACCAACGTCTACGGGCCGTGCTCTGCCCCCGAGCGATCGACGTTCTTCGACGAGCTCCGTTCGTTGGAATCTCGGTGCAACCTCCCCTGGATTGTTGTCGGCGATTTCAACGTTACCCGCTCGCCCATCGACAAAAACACCTCCTCCTTCGACGCGCCGGCGGCCGAAGCGTTCAACTCCATTATCGACGACCTCGCTCTGCAAGACCTCCCCCTCCTTGACCGCATGTATACGTGGACGAACAGCCGCGCGGAGCCGACTCTTGTCCGCCTCGACCGCGCCCTTATCAACCCGCTTTGGGGGCAAGTCCTGTTCAACTCGACGCTTCGCTCCATGGTCCGAACTACCTCCGACCACGTCCCCCTCTTGGTGGAAGCTACCTCCCGGGCTCCTTCCACCCAGCTCTTCCGGTATGAAAAATTCTGGGCCCTTTCCGCTGAATACAGGGCGCTCGTCGGAGAGGTTTGGACTAGGCCGTGCAACCAGGGCGGCGATGCTGCCAGGCGTCTCTCCCGAAAGCTCAAATGGGTCCGCGCGGAATCCAAGAAATGGGCTCGGGGCAGAATCCGCCCGGCAGACTCGATCGCGAACTGCCGCTCTGCCATCTCGCTGCTCGACTTGCTGGAAGAGTTCCGTGCTCTGACTTTGGCTGAATCCCGATTAAGAGGGCATGTGCGCGCCCAGCTCTCGTCTGAGGCCAGAAAGCTCGACGCCTATTGGAAGCAGAGATACTCCTTCCGGCTGTGTAAGCTTGGGGACGAGAACACCTCCTTCTTTCATGCGAACGCGTCGGCGCGCCTTAGGCGGAACCAGATCCAGACTCTTCATGAGGGGGGGCGCGCTTTCTCCGGCCATGAGGATAAGGCGCGTCTTCTGCGGGACTTCTACTCCGGCTTGCTGGGATCGGTGCATGATGTCGCCTGGGACTCCGGCTTAGCCTCGTTGCTCCCGCGAGTCCCCGACCTCGACTCCGTTGAGGCCCCCTTCACCGAAGACGAGTTGAAGAAGGCGGTCTTTTCCATGAGATCGGACAGCAGTCCCGGTCCGGATGGGTTCAGTCCGGCCTTCTTCAAGACATTCTGGGCGATCGTCAAGGCGGACCTCGGAGCTTTCCTCAACGAGTTTCATGGCGGGCGTGCCCACCTGTCCGGCCTCAACCAAGCCTTCATTGCGCTGCTCCCGAAAACGGAGGCGGTCACCACGGCTGACGGTTTTCGTCCCATCTCCCTACAGAACTGCGTTATGAAGATGGTGACTCGGATCCTCACCACCCGCCTCCAGCGCCACATTGAGCGCCTCGTTGGCCTAGAGCAATCCGGGTTCATCCCTGGGCGTTGCATCACGGACAACTTCCTTTACGCGATGGAGCTGGTGCAATTCTGTCGACTACGGAAGGCCCCCGTGATCGCTCTAAAACTGGACTTCCGGAAAGCATTCGACTCCGTCAACTGGGGGGCCCTTGATGCCATCCTGGAAGCCCGTGGGTTTGGTCGCCTCTTCCGGTCCTGGACCCAGGACATCTTGCGCACAGGCAAGGCTGCGGTCCTCTTGAACGGGGTCCCTGGGAACTGGATCGCCTGCAAGAATGGCCTTCGTCAGGGCGACCCCCTCTCGCCGTATTTGTTCCTTATAGTGGCGGGGTTGCTCCGCCAGCTTGTGGTCCGGCGCACCGATTCCGGCGTCCTGCTCCACCCCCTTGTGGACGACCTCCCGTGCCCGGTCCTTCAGTACGCCGATGACACGCTGATCCTGGTACGCGCTGATCCCGGACAGCTTACACTCCTCAGGCAGGCTCTGGACGCGTTTTCGGCTGCCACAGGCCTTGCTATCAACTATCGCAAAAGTGCCTTTGTGCCCATCTGCGTTCCCGCTGCCGAGGCGTCCGCCCTCGCCTCTATCCTTGGTTGCCCCGTCTCTTCGTTCCCCCAGACCTATCTTGGTCTACCGCTGTCGGACAAGAAGCTGCCGGCCAGCACCCTGGACTTCCTCGCAAGCAAGATCGCAGGCCGGATCCCCGCGTGGAGGGTGCGTACCCTCGACCCCGGGAGCCGGCTGACGCTAACCTCCGCGGTGCTCTCCGCGCTCCCGGCCTTCGCGATGTCTGCGCTGGAAATCCCGAAGGGGACCCTGGCAAAGATGGATCGCCCCAGGCGTGCCATGTTCTGGAAAGCCTCGGAGGCCTGCTCCGGGGGTGACTGCCTCGTCTCCTGGGACACGGCCTGCCGTCTCCGGTCCGAAGGGTTGCTTGGCCTGCTAGATCTTGGGGTGCAGAACAGGTGTCTGCTGCTCAAGCCCGTTCACCAACTCTTGTCCGGCGCCAGTAATCCCTGGGCTTCTTGGGTGCGGCGATGGTATCTTGGCGCTACCCCCGCACCGGCCCCCACGCCGGCCTGGAAGTGCTTCAGCGGACTTATCCCTCTCCTCCGCCACTTAACCCTCGTCAGCGTGGGTGATGGGGCTTCTACCTCGTTCTGGCACGACAACTGGACTTCGATGGGCCTTCTGGCCGCGGCCCTCCCTGCCGCCTTCTCGCACTGTCTTGCGCCTGGCGTTGCTGTCGGCGAGGTGTTGCGTGGTGGGACCGGCGCCCTCCATCTGAGGCAGCGTGTCTCGTCCGCCGCCCAGGCCGAGCTTGATGCGATCACCGGGGCGCTTGCGCGCATCGTACCCAGCCACGCTCCAGACCAGCGGGTTTTGCTCGGTACGGCCTCCCACCGCTTCAGGACTCGGGATGCTTATCGCGTTCTCCGATCTACCGGGTGCGGCCCCCCCTACCTGAACTCAACTGGGAGAACTTCTGCCCCGTGAAAGTGAAGGTATTCATCTGGATCCTGAGACACCGGCGTACCAGGACACGAGCGCGTCTCCACCGCCTTGGCATCCTGGGGTCTCCCGACTGTCCCTTCTGCCCTGGCATTCCTGAGGACATTCGGCACCTCTTCGTCGATTGCCCCCGGATGAGTGAGGTCTGGAGGATCTGTGCCCCCTCGTCCGGTGGTGGCGACATCCAGGATGTGGTTGGCGCCTTCGTTGCTGAGCACCCCCGATGGCCCAGCACTTTGCGATGGACAGTCGCCGCCCTGCTCCTCTGGATTGGCTGGAAGACCCGGAACCGCCGGGTGTTTGACGGTGTATGCACGCCCCTCCCGGATTTCTTTGCGATGGTCCGCGACCACATGCAGCTCTGGTCCGTCAGGGCCCCGCGCCACCTAGACCGTGCTCCATTGGTGGCTTGGTGTGCGTCCCTTCCCTCCCCAACCCCCGTGTAAAAACTCTGGCCCGTGGGCTTGTAACAAAAACACTTGTTTTTAAGTAATATAATTCAGGTGGGCTTTTCGCCCTCCGTTGCCTCTTAAAAAAAAAAAATACACGTGCCACAAAACTTGCTGTATAGGGATGCGCTAGTGGTATAAAGTGTGCGTATTTGGAGAAAAGATCCACGATTGTGAGAATAACTGACTTTCCGTGTACACGTGGAAGAGCCTCAATGAAATCCATAGCAATATTATCCCAGATGCGAGCAGGAACTGGTAATGGCTGAAGGAGACCGGCTTGATTTAGTTGCTCGAATTTGTTTCGTTGACATGTAGAACATGTGCGTACAAATTCCCTCACTACCAAACGTGCTTGGGGAACATGAAAATCAGCTCGTAGACGGGGCAAGGTTTTTTGGTACCCTCATGGCCTGCAGCATGCGCTAAATTGAGGATATCGGGCAACACAGATGAAGTTGCTGGTATGTATATTCGACTCTTGTAGAGGACAAGGCCATCTACAATGCACCATGGATCACCCATACTACCATCTGTGATCTGATCACGAAGTTCAGCAAAATTAGAGCCGGAGTTGATGTCTCTTGTCGGAGCTGATCGAATAGGGAAAATTGAGGTGTTCAAATTGCGCATGCCAAGGCCAGCGAGGATTGCTCCTCCGAATCGCGTCGCGAGAATGCGTCGGCGACAATGTTCATGCGATGCGGCCTTGCTTGAATTCAACTGAGAAGTCATAGCCAAAAAGCTTGCTGGCCCAACGATGTTGGGGTATCGCGGACAAACGTTGGTCAAGAAGGCATTCCAAGCTGTAATGGTCGGTGCGGACCACAGACCGATGTCGCCAAAGATATGGCCTCCAATGATGGGACCACTGCTTTGGTGAAGCATTGCACCAATGCCAGTTCTAGAGGCATCACATTCGATAATAAAGTCCGAGCTAAAGTCTGGAAGCTAAAGCACCGGTGCTGTTGAGAGGGACACCTGTATAGAATTGCTGCACTAGCCATATAGACCAAAAGTTCGAACTGATGGAAAGGGGCTAGGAGTGTATTTATATTTCAACACTCTCCCTCGCGTCTAGGCTATTTTAGTCCTTAGCGTGGGATTGGTGCGGGCCGCAGAATCTTTTTTCTTTTGTTTTTAATACTGCGTGGGCAGGGTCTCGAACTCGAGACCTCGTGGCTCTGATACCATATAGAATTGCTGCACTAGCCATCTAGACCAAAAGTGCGAACTGATGGAAAGGGGCTAGGAGTGTATTTATATTTCAACAACCTGTAGTGCCTTGAAGGCCTTGGTAGCCTCACTTGTCGAGGAAAATGCTTCTTTTTTTTAGGAGACGAGTGAGTGGCTCACCAATGGCACCCAAAGTTTTGATGAACTTACGGTAGTAGTCTGTCAACCCGAGGAATCCGTGTAGCGCCTTGACGGAGCATGGTAATGGCCAAGTATGTACTGCCTGCACCTTGGAGTTGTCCATGGCCACACCTTCAGCTGAGATGATGTGCCCCAAGTAGGCCACTTGTGTTTCCCCGAAAAAACACTTTGAACGTTTGAGAAATAACTTGTGCTGCCAGAGGAGACGTAGCACAGCGTGAACATGGTATGTTCTGACCAAGAGGGACTAAATACCAGAATATCATCAAAAAACACGATAACAAAACGTCGTAGGCATAGATGAAGGATGTCATTCATCATGGCTTGAAAGCAGTGGCGGATCCAACATTTTACCAATGGGTATGCCGCACACAACAAAAATTGAGGTCTATTTGGTTAAAATCCATTAACTGATTGAGTACGCTAAAACATAGTTTTAAATATGGTAAGAAGCAATAAACCAAGCAGGGAGCTTGTTGTTCTTTATCCCGAATTATCCATTAACTGATTGAGTAATGCTAAAACATAATTTTTAATATTGTAAGAAGCAATAAACCAAGCAGGGAGCTTGTTGTTCTTTATCCCGAATTATCATCTACGAAGTACTTGGATAATTATCTCTGCACGACTGCACTTTGCGGACATTGATTATGCTGGTTTCCTGGTCGTGAGCTCGCGTCGGCCGCCAGCCGGCGAAGATGAATTTGTGTTCAACTTCGCGGCGTTGCAGAAAACTGTGAGGCGGCAAAGGAGTAAGGAAAAAACTAGTGTTCGACCTGAAGGACAAATTAGCGTTTGACTTTGCGGCGTGCGGCGGAACGGCGAGCTCGCAGCGTGTGGGTTTAGCTTCAATATAACAAGACACATAGAATAGGGCATATGTGATCAAACTGCGGCAGTTGTAATCGATCAGCACTACTACTATAGCTACCAGTTTACCATTTCTGTTCCTACTAGGCCGCACACACGAAGGAATCAGCCCTCAGCTAAGCAGTTTGGCATGCAATGGGTCAGCTATTTTTTTTTCCATACTAGTACTAGTACACGGAACGGCCAGGAATACAGGGTATGCCCCGGCATACCGGGCATACCCTGTAGATCCGCCACTGCTTGAAAGGTGGCTGGAGAGTTCGTCAGGCCAAAAGGCATGACAAGAAACTCAAACAGTCCTTCATGTGTGCGGAACGCCATCTTCTCGATGTCTGGGGATGCACACGCACTCGATGATTTCCTGAGGGCAGATCCAGCTTGGTGAAGAACTTGGATCCACGAAGTTCATCAAGGAATTTGTCCATGACCGGTATAGGGAACTTGTCCTTGGTTGTTTTAGCATTGAGGGCACGGAAGTCAACGGAAAAACGCCACGCATCCTCTTGCTTTTTAACGAGAAGGACATGAGATGAGTAAGGTGAGTTGCTTTTCCTGATAATGCATTGCCGAAGCATCTCCCCTTATTGCCGCTCGAGTTCATCTTTGAGTTTGTGGGCATAGCGGTACGATCGAACTGATACCGGAGTTGTTCTAGGTAGAAGGTGGATATGGTGATCATGTGGCCATGCCGGGGGTAATTTTGTCGGTGCCTCAACAAGTTCCTCAACCCCAGACATAAGTGACTCCATAAGTTCAGCATCTGAGATGTGCCAAGAGTGTGGCTGGAAAGCTGTTGAACCAATACCATACCATCGGACCTTTTGGTTGCCCTTCCAAAATGACATTAACAAGGTGTCGAAGTCCCAAAGGATAGGTCCTAGTGTGCGGAGCCACCGGATGCCGAGTACAATGTTGAAGCCAAAAACTGGGAGTGTGTAACCATTGAAGGTGAAACCATAGTCATGTATCTTCACTGGTATGTATGAACAGGAACCATTGCTAGTGACACTGTCGCCATTGGCGACAACTACGCGGAGACCATGCCGTGGAGTGATTGCAATGCCATCGCGCTTTGCTGGGGTGAAGAAGTTATGCGTCGAGCCTAAATCAAGCAGTGCCAGCAAGGGTGTGTTTCCCACGTGGACCTGAAGCTGCATATATAGTGATATGTCAGCCGTATAATCTTCGAGGATGAGTTCATCGTCATCACCACCATCGCTTTGGGATAGTAGCAGGAATAACCGCTTACAACGGTGAGATGGAGTAAACTTCTCCTCACAATTGAAGCACAGACCCTGCTCCGGGCGTTAGGCCATCTCCGCAGGTGAGAGGAAGGCGGCACAATACTTTGCGCTGGCCTCCCGTGTTAGGCGGACGAAGAGGTGCAATCGCTGAGCCAACAGTAGAGGCGGGCGAAGTTTCAGATCGGGCACCTGAGGTTTTGGGGCTGCCACGGTTGTCGCAGACTGAACAAATAAGTCAGGCGGAAAGTGCGTTTGGTCAGTCGCATGCGCGCGCTTTTTGTATGCTCGGGCCAGAGCCATGGCCATCTGGAGGCTGGCGGGGTTCTGTAACTCCACTTCTGTGCGGATCGGCTCGCGCAATCCTGGGGTGAATAGGTGCACTTGCATCTTTGGCTGTAGTCGATCAGCATGGCAAACGATGGCAAGGAACTTCTGCTGGTATTCTTCCACCGAACCAGTCTAGATTAGTTCCTTGAGTTTTCCGAGTGGATTGTGCCGAATTGATGGTCCGAACCGGAGGTTGATATACTCCTTGTAATTCCTCCAATTCGTTTCACCTTCATCACGCTCCGGTTGGAAGTACCATTGTTGGGCTATGCCCGTGAGATGGTAAGAGGCCAGCCAAACCTTCTCACTTTCGGGTGTCTTTTGCCCACGAAAAAATTGGTCACAATGTTGGATCCATCCAACCCAAAGGGTCTTCTGTTCCATTAAATCGAGGAAATTCCAGGCGGTAGAAGTGAGGTGGCTTGTTGTAAACATCTGTATGAGTGCTCTGTTGGTGTAATGTCGGAAGAGTCGGCGAAACATATGTGGTAGTCGCAAGTAGCCCATCGCCTACAGTTTGCTTTTCCAATGCGGTTGCGCGCCTGCACATCGAGAACGCGATCGTCGATGTTCTTCAGCGAGACATCGACCGCATCAAATAGAGTAGTCATCATACTCACCGATGTCGTCAGGTTCGAAATCTGTTGTGTTAGGGCCGCAAGGGCATCATCATCGTAGCCATGGAGTCTGATACCAAGATGTCACGACCAGGTGCTAGTCGTGGTGAACGCGGGCGTCTTCGGCCGGTAGCCTCGCCGCTGGCTAGCCGTAGTAGGATGCAGGGGATCTTGAACAGGAACAGCAAAGCGCATAAAGAGGGGCGCTGGGTAGGGGAGAAGCACGAGGTAGGAGATATAGATTGATCATTCTATTCCTTTTCTTCTCATTGATCACGATCATGTCCTTATAAAGGAGTTACAACCAAGAGTCCTACTTGGACTGGACTCTTTCCTATTAATTTGTTTCACTCTTTACTAACACAATAAATCCAAATTACTACCTAATTAATGCATGTAGAAGCTGTAGAAATGCCACACATTACACTGTTTCTTTTCTTATTTGTCCTCGATCTATTTACCTTCATATATGTATATTTTTTAACCCCGAAATACATTGTGACATACAGTACAAATAAAGGGGCAAACAATCAAAGCGCGTTTTGAAGTTTCGATGGTTGCGGCATTGCTCATCCATAACCACAATAAGAATGAACTTCCAAAGTTCAATGGATTGGTGAAGGGGCATGCGTACGCATTGGACCGACCATGAACAAATCTAAAATGACTACTTCCATCGTACTGATCCAACATTCCCTATATATATTTTACTACGCTGCTTTCAGATGAGGGCATACGATGATTACTTCCGATTAAAGTCGAACCCACCGATAAGATTATCTTCTCTTCTTAGTAGAAATGCAATATTCTTGTTCCGATGTTTGCACACGGAGTCCCCAATGATCTCGTTGACGAGCATCTGTGCTTGAGAAAGTGCACATGCCTTGACTGAATTTACATGTTCTTTAAAATAGTGGCTCGGGTGTTTGGCCAGGAGTATTTGAGGAAACCAAATGCTGCTGACACTGCCTTGCTGTAGTAGAACGAGTAAAGAGGATTATGTGTGAGGCTTGGATGCATAGATTGCATGCCGGGAGTGGAAGATATGTCCATATTGATCATAGTCGCAATAGCAGAGACATTTTAGAGAGTGTACAGTCATACTTAAAGCATTTGCATCACAAGGTATCTTGATTTGGCACTCTTTGTCGACCATGGCACATTGTCACAATGACGTCAACTGCTAGGAGGATCGAGGTGGCATCACATGGGCGCGATGCAGCACCAAGCACGAGGAAGCTGAGCGAGTGGAGGCGAAGCAGGGCTATTTTTTATGGGAATGTGTCGAAAAAGGTGGGGGTGAAGGCTGGGAGCTCGTCTGCGGCGAATGCGGCTCGTCGAGTGTTGGCCGCAGAGGCACCAAGATACCTTGGGGAGAGAAGTGATAGATGGAGAGAAGATGGGAAGGGAGGGAGAGAAGAGAAAAAGAGACGAGGCATGTGAAAAATGGAGGGAAAATGATAAGAGAGACGGAGAGGAGAAAATAAGGGTATAAGAGAGAAGAAATAGCCATTTGATATGTGTTATCCAATGATCCAGATGAGGGGGTCACACAGATAGATGGCGTGGCACGACTTATCACTAGTGGACTGCAGGCCTTTTGCCCTGGTTGGGGGGCCTTATGCACCGGCTGCCCAACCGAGTTTGCCAAACCCGGGCTAAAGCCACCCCTAATGACCCGGTGGGTCTTACCAACCGGGATAAAAGGGGTGCCCACGTGGGCTCTGCGCAGCGAGCAGAACGACACCATTTTACCCCAGTTGGTAACACCAACCGGGGCAAAAGGTTCTCTTCTTATTCTAGTTATATATTTTTTTTCCTGTTTTCCTGTCATTTTTCTTGCTCACTGTTTATTCTATTTTATTTTAACAATTGGCAAGATTGAAAATTATATTTTTCTTCAAGTGCATTACTTCAAGTGCACTAAAAATTCAATGATCTTTCAGATAACAAACATTTATAATAAGAAAGATGACAAATTATCGAACATAAATACAGATAAAAACCAACAATAACATAAACATAGTTTGCCACGAATACAAATATTGTTCGACATGATGACATAAACATAGTACGACATAAACCTGAAAACATAGTCTCACGATATCTCTAACAAAAGAACACGGGGCTGGACACGGAGGGCGATACACTGCTCGGCATACTACACATCTCCGTCGGAGGTAGACTCATCGGAGCCAGACTCGCCGGAGCTAGACTTGTCAAGCTCGGAATCGGAGCTGCTCTCATCCGAGCTATCCTGGCAGCAACGGGGGCCGACTAAGGTGCCGTCGAAGATCTTCACCTACAGCACGTCCACCGCGTCGTCATTGATGTATCTGAATGTGAGCATGTTGCCACATCCAGGTTGTGCATGCGCCGGAACAGCCCCCATCCATGACGCAGGTAGAGGTTCTCGCCACGTCGCTGTAGGAACACCTCAACGTTCCCGTTGTGGAAGCCCTCCAAATGGAGGCGGAACCTAAACGGCCCGTTTCTCTCGAGGATCTCCGATATCCGCGGTGGCAGACGAAGCATGTTCCGCAATGGCTGCAACAGCATGACGTAGAACTCCGGTAGCCGGAAACCGTCGTCCTCCTCCTCCTCCTCCACCGCAGCAACAGCGTTGCGCCCATGCCCACGACCTACATGTGCTCCCCGTCGTGCTCCGCGTCCACGTCCACGTTCACGTCCACGCCCACGTCCACAAGCTGGAGCCGCTTCCGCCGCCGCTGCCTCCTCCTTGATGACTACGCGACCACCACGTCCACGCGCTGCACGCGATCCACGTGGACGTCAACTACGTGGTACGATTGCGTCATCTTCGACGGGGACGCCGCGCCCACCACCAACACGTGCACCGCGTCGTCGGGGAGCTCTTGTCATGGCTACAAAAATTTATAACATCATAAGTGCAAATATAAATAAATTGGAAACCTACTAGTAACTAGTTAAAGTAGATTATAAAGTTGCAACCTAATAGTAACTAGTTCAACTAGTTAATGATGATGCCTAGTTAACATCCAAGATTGCAAAAATAAAAAAAATGAAAACCTAATAGTAACTAGTTCAACTAGGGTTTTAAATATACTATTGCTAGATAAACTAATACTAACACTAATATTAATACTAATATTACCTAATACTAACACCAATACAAATTGTACTAACTGAAAGGGCATGGTGCCCCCATATGTGGTTTTGATAATTAATGATAATCCTTATGGACTAATGTTTGCATTGAGTTATCCTTGTAGATCTTGTCCATAGGAAATAATGGAGTTCATGTGTTGAACTCTATTAGCTTCCTTGATGGCCATTGTTATATTCATGGATTTATATGAAGAATGGTCATGGTTTGAGTTGAGCTTATTGCTAGTGTGTCTTGAAGAAAAGGATTAGGTGATCTTTCATTATCATCTTCAAGACATCATCATTTGAAGTAAGAAGCAAAGATACAAGGTTGATCAAGCAAGCGATCAACACTCAAAACTACATTTTGTACCAAGTCGGATTGTGTATCTCATGGTATTGTAAGCAATTGTAAATATAGCTTTGTGAACTAACCCATGATATGTGTGTGTGGCATTTCTATGTGTGGTTAGGTATCTTTCCATGGGCATGAACCAAAAGGAAGATTTCATATAGCCCGTCGTCTATATCGTCGTCAAGCGGTGTTCGTCATCTAGCTTGGCGTGGAATCTCAAGTGAAGCATCTAGAAGATATCCTATGCTTGATGCTTGCCACCCTTTTGGAGATTGTGTCCTTGTGAAGATTTGCCGAGAAGGGTCTCTCCCATAAATGTCTATGGGGGAGCTAGTCTCTCCCATAATGGTGTATGGGGGAGCAACTTGCAAGTCTTCATCAAGCGGAGCTTGTGCTAGCAATCGCAATCAAGAAATAAGATCCAACTTGAGAGAGTCAAGATCGTCATCATCTAGCTCAAGTGGAATGCTCAAGGCAAAGGTATAATCTTGATAGGTTTTCTATTTTACCGGTCTCGTGTCTTCGGGAGACCGGTTATAGGATAGATAATCGCACTATCAAGAGGGGCTCTCAAGTGAGTAACATGATCGAATTGTTGTGGAGAGCTCAAACCTTTGCATACTTTGCATATCATCTTTCTTGGTTCTTATTTGGCTTTTATCTCCTTGGGTTTCTAGTGCTTGTCGTGATCTTCATGGCAAGCCAAGGTTTATCGAAAGCGGTTTTGGTAAGAAAAACTTGTTGCAATTTCGGTGGTGAAAATATCCGGTTCAGATTTGAGAATGTTTCCACACCTTCCATGTGTGGTAACTTCTCCATTCCTTTTTTTTTGGATAGTCCTTGTTATTACCTTTCCAACCCATTTTCATTCACCTTATTCGGAGTTCATTCGCAAAAGTTATGTGTGTTTTCGTGTTGGAGGTTTTACCGGGTGTTCCTATTTGATAGGTCTAAACCTTTACCCATTTGGTTTTATCTTCCATTCATGGATAATGATGTTTCTCTGTATATATTCTTGTAGTGCTCATCGTTGCGATTTCAACGAGCCCAAGAACATCGAAAACGGAGTCCATATGCAAAAGTTATAGCATTTCTCGTATCGGTCGACACTCTCACTGTTTGCATCCGGAATATTTCGGGGCCATTCCGGCCATAACGGGAAAATGTTCTGTTTGCATCCGGAATATTCCGGGGTCCGGATTTTTCCGGGCCAATCCGTCCTGGTCGCATTTTGGGCCGAAAACGGCTAGTTTTTTAGCACCTATTTAATGGGCTTTCTTCCCCAAAGTCCCAAAGACTTTCCTAGCCCGTTTTCCCTCTCTCTCCCCACCATTGTCGACTTTGGAAAGCTTTCTCCTCTCTCAATCCCTCCAATGATTCTTGCATATCTTTGAGGGAGAAGTTAGAGGAGATCTAGATCTACATTTCCACCAATCCATCCTCCTTCTTAGTGAGGGAAACCTAGTAGATCTTGATCTTGGAGTTCTTGGTGTTTCTCCATTGTTCTTCCTCTCTTATTCCCCCATAAGCATTTGTTGCTTTGTTGGAATTTGAGAGTGGAGGATTTGAGCACTTGTGCTCTTTCCATTTGCATCGGTTTGCTCTCTCCACGAGGATTCGTGGAAGTGAAAGATTGTGAGCTTGTTACTCTTGGGTCATTGACCCTAGACGACTTGTGGTGTTCTTGGGAGCCTCCAATTGAGTTGTGGATGTGTGCCCCAAGGTGTTTGTAAAGGACTCGATCCCCGCCTAAAAGGGGTTCAATAGTTGAAGGTGAACTAGGCCTTCGTGGCGGAAGTTCATCGGAGAATAGGATGAGGCCTTAGTGGCGTTGAGTAGGCCTTCATGGTGAGCTCACACCCCTCCAACGAGACGTACTCCCCTTGTGGGAGGAACTCAGGAATACATCATCGTCTCCGTGTGCCTCGGTTATTTCTATACCCGAGCTTTTTACTTATGAAATTTACATTGTGATAGCCTTCGCGCTTGAAGTTATATATCTTGCTATCACCTTGTTACTTGTCTTGCTTATCATAAGTTGTTAGTGCATCTAGTTGACCATAGAATATTTACTATGTATGCTTGTTAATTTAAACACCTAATTTATTTCCGCATTTAGCAAGCTTTAACCGGAAAAGTTTTAATCGCCTATTCACCCCCCCTCTAGGCGACGTAGTTGTCCGTTCAATTGGTATCAGAGCCTCATATCTCTTTATTAGGCTTTACATCCTAGAGAGTACGATGTCGTTTAGAGAAATAGAGCATGATCCCACTTTTATATTCTATGGTAGAAATTATGATGTTTGGAAAATTCGTATTCTGAATTTTCTTACGGACATGGGTCCAAAGTATGTTAAGAGAATTGTAGATATGGATTTTCCTCGTCCAAAGGATTCTCAAGATTTATCTTTAGAGGATGAGGAAAACTCTTATCTCGATACTCTTGTATCTAATGGTCTCTTCTGTGTTTTGAGCGATGTAGTTATTGATTCAATCATGCCTTTTCGGAACGCTCATGAGCTATGGACAAAACTTCAAGATATATATGATGTGTCCAACATTATTGAGGATGCTTGTTTTCCTTCCACTTCCGGTCGTGATGAGTTCACATCTTTCTCCACTCCACCAACATGTGGTTTGTCACAAGGTAATGATATGGTGAGTGGTGATAGAAATTGCATTGTAGATAGTGAATTTACTATTGAGTATACTTCATCTCTATCTCATTGCAACATTCTATCTTTGGACTTAATCTCTTCTAGCACTCCAAATTCTTTACATGCTAGTATTGATAGTCATTGCATATCATGTAATAGTTGTTCAACTAAATCTCATGATGATATGCTTCCTATGTCTTGTTTTCATGAAAATAATGCTTCCATTTCCTCTATTACTTGTGTGGCTAACAATGTAGAGGAATCCCATATTTGGTGGAACAAGACATGGACCTTATTGGTGCTTCAAGTCAATCTTCATCTTCGTTATCCATTTCTCATGTGTGCCTTATGGCTAGGGATTCAAAGGTATCTCCACCTTTGGAACCCACTACATCTTGTGATGATGAGGATGAGGATATATTTTATGAAGAGTTTGAGGATGAGTTATGTTTAATGGAGAAGGGTGAGTTGGTTCTTATTGATCTCCCTAAAGGTAGTAAAGCTATCACTCTTTTTAGTGAACTATTGGCTTTTGCCATTAATAGCTCTAAAATCATTGAAAAGAAAGGTGAGATTGAAAGAAGTGATGCCGATGAAAAGGCATCCCTCACTTCGTCTCTTGACGAAGAGTATGAGCTCCGAGTTACTCTTGAGGAGAAACTTGAATCTATCGAGGAGCTCTATAATGAACAAATAGCCTTTCTCACTAAAGCACGTGACCATACCAATGCTAAATATAAAGTGCTTAAAAATGAAAAGTTTGAATTTGTTGTTGGCAATGCTAATCTAATTGAGGAAAACTCTAGGTTAAATAATGAGCTTGCCAAGTTGTCTTCTTCTATTTCTAATGATGCTTGTGCTACTAACTCCACATCTTGTGAAGCATCTATTTTGAAGGATAATGTTGAGCTAAGGTCTCAACTTGAGTTAATGACTAGCAAGTATGGGAAATTGGAAGAAAGTCATGAAAAGCTATCTAGCTCTCATGAGGATCTTCTAGCATCCCATACCAAGCTAAAATTACCTCTTGAGGCTATCACTACAAAGGTAACATCTTGTGAGCCTCATGTGGTTACTAGAACAATCTCTTCGATTAATGCTATATTGCCTTGTTCTAGTATTAGTAATTCATCCTATCATAATGTTTCTACATCTTGTGATGAATTGCTTTCCTTGCCTTGTTGCTCTAACAACGAAGCATCTACTTCCTCTAGCTCTTGTGTTTATTCTAACCATGTAGTGGAAATTAAAGAGCTCAAGGCCCAAGTCACTGCTTTGAAGAAAGACTTGGAAAAGATTCATGAAGGGAGTTCCACCCTTGACAAGATGTTGAGTGTGCGAAGACTTCCAAATGGCAAGAGTGGACTTGGATTCAACTCCAATATCAAGAACAAGTCCATGGTTGACAAGAAGAAGGGCCAAGAACAAGTCAAAGATTCGGCCAAGATTATTTGCTTCAAGTGCAAGATTGAAGGGCACCATGTTAGATCTTGCTCTTTGAAGAAGAAGCCTCTTAGCGAGAAGCAACTAGGGAAGAGGCCTCTTGTTCAATCTCATGCTCAACCACGAGTTGAACAACGGCCACCTCCTAAGAAGACTCAAGCCAATGCTCCTCTTGTTGAGAAGCCTATTGAGAAGAAAGAAAAGAGTCGATGTTGCTACCTTTGTCGCAAGAAGGGACACTTTTCTTCTTCATGCACTAATGGTACATTATCTAACCCTATCCTTGTTGATGATGTTTATTCCATTCGGAAGGATAATGTGGGCAATGTGTTTGCCAATTATGTTGGTACTCCAAGTGGTGTCAAGAAAAGAACCATTTGGGTTGCCAAACCTATTGTGACTGACCTCTTAGGACCCAACTTGGTTGGGGACCAACAAGCTCAAACTTGATCAATAGGTGTTGTTGGAGGGCATTGAAGACTTGGCTATTTCATGAAGAATTAAGGGATCTTTATCAATTATATTTTCTCAAGCCAAGTAACTTTGATTATATATATATATCTCTTACCCAATGCTCCTCCATGCGGTAACTTGTACTTAATTCATATATACATTGAAAGTTGCTTGCTCCATTGCATATGGTAGTTTTGTTTCTAGCATGTGTTTGTATATGTTGTGCTTCCTACTTACCTATCTTGAGTAATCTGGTTATGTTTGTTGGTTTGCACTCCATGTACTTATGTTCTTTGTGTTGAGCCTTCATTACTATTGTTTCTTATCTTAGTTGGCTCTTTGGGAGATTAATGGACTATCCCATTTTGGGGGAGTAATATGCTTTGCACTTAACTATCCTAAAATGTGTGTACATGAGGAATACCACTTAGTGTTGATATATCAATATTATCTAGTCTATATGTGGTATGTATTTCTCATGAGAAATTCAATTTCTAAATGTCCATTAACTTTCTCTTGTTGAATTGTTTTTCTTTACCTCGTGTCAAAAAATTGGATTATCACATTATGGGGAAGTAATAAGCTATGTGCATATTACAAGCCTATAAAATGTGAACATGTGAGGTATTGCCACCTAGAATTGATATTGTTAGTTATCTTGTTCTTATGTGGCATGTTGCTCAAACAAGTTCCATATTTGCTTAAAATATCTTGTGTCTCTCTTCTTTGGTATCTTGTTTGTAAGAGAGTTTCTTGTTGCCTTGCGTCTTCGGGTTTTATTTGAAGCCTTCAAGAATCTCTTTCTAAGCATGTTTTTTTTTAGTATTCCTATCTTTTACCACATGCTTATGTTTTGTGAATATGATTGTGAACAAATATACCACCGAGGAATATATCCATACATCTCTTGTCCTTGACAAGTGATAATAATTGTTGGTAAGTTTATTGATCATATTTACTTTGGCCTTTGCTCAAAAAATTCCTTGTTTCTTGCCAAGGATTTGTTTGGTTCAAACTCCTTTGTTTCTTCCTTGCTCTACTCAAAATTTGTTCTATGCTTTCTTGAGTTAGGAAAAGCAATGATCCCATACTTGTGCACTTATGTTCAAAGTCATACTTCTTTGGGTTGCACTAGTCTTGGGGAAGCTATCCTACATTCAGTAGATCACCGTTCTTAAAATTGGTATTGCATCTAGTTGATTTTATTTAAACATGACTAGTGTTTGAATAATATATATGGAGAGTAATGATTCCATTGTGTGCATTTTGTATTCAAATGCAAGATCATAAATAATGCACTATTTTTGGAAGAACTATCCTATATGCGTTTGAACACTTGTTGTCTTTAAATTTGCATTTTATCACAATGACTTGTCTCTTTGGAAGACAAACATTTTTCGTCTTGGTACTTTGTGTGCTATCATGAAAAGTGTAGAGGGTTTGTTTATTCTTTGATGTTTTTTTGGTTTCTTCTCTATTTTGGTTTCCTCAATCATGTGTTGATTTGGGTCTTGATATAATTTGGACAATTCTCTTTCTTTTCACTCTTGCGAGTGGCTTCTTGGTTTAATTGGTTCTTTGTCCAATTTGTATCTTGTTTTGGTTCTTTAAAGTTTTGTGCATGCATATTTAGTATGTATATCTTTTGGCATGCTTACTTTCGTTGATCCAATATATAGGATAAACTCCATCAAATCCTAAATGGCTAAGATGTGCATGAAATTCAAATTCATATTAATATGCACATATTTATGTGGAGTTTGTCCTATGAATTGTAGTTGTTCTAACTACTTTGGACCGAATGAGTTTGGGTACCATTTTGTACTTGAATTTTGTTTTAGGTACAATGGAGATACATTGGTTGCTTGCTCCATTCTTAAGGAAGGTGTTCTCACCATGGTATTATAGGAGTCAAGCTTCGATGATTATCAAACTCGCATGCACTTCATCACCAATGTCATCTCGGTATCAAGTATCTATCTCATGGATACATTTCTAGCTTTCAACCTTGTGTAGGTTGCTTCTTGGCATGATTTCCCTTTGTTGCATTTCATCTGGTTCTTGCAAATGTCTTATCAAAAACATCTTTATTGCAACTATGAGTAAGCCGGGATGATTACATACTAAGGGGATATTTATAATCATTTTCATGATCCACCAATCCCAAGTGTATTAATCTAGAAAACTCTACTTGAAGTATCTCATATGCAATATTGATGAATTCTCAAAAACCATTTGAATCTTTTTGTGATATGCGTTACCTTTCTCGAAGCATTCCAACTATCACTTTTCCCTTGTGATACGTGTGATGCTTTGACGAGTTTATTGTTTGTTCATCTATAGACCCTTTAAGATTCAATTAAGCTTAGTGCTTTGCGTTCAAGAAAAAAATCTTATTGGTATATTTATGAACCTCTCTTGGATATCATGTTCTTCACCTTTGTACCTATTTTGTGTGGGCATCTTTTTTTGTGGATATATATCTTTGTGATTGTTGTCCACTTAGAAACATATACACACGATAATAGTTACATATTTAATTGATATTCTTTTTCTTTAGTGACCATATTTTATTGCTTTATATTCCTTGGTGGTTCCTAAAAGGCACAAGCTTTGTTATTCTTTTGGTATTCCTTTTGCATCTTAAAAAGCTTGTGGACCTATGTGTTTTATCATTTGATGGTTTGTATGTATGGGAAAGACATGATACGCACTATGTGCCTTATATATTGAAAGACTATGTTGATGATTTTATCATCGTATTAGTCTCCTAAAAATGTTTTTCCTTGTCACACCCATCTATTTCGGTTGAGTAAGTATTTATTTGTCGCTTCTTGATCTTAATTGCTCAACTTTTGTTTGTTTGCAAGTTTCTTTGCTTCATTTCCAATCTATTCGCTTGCTCTTGTTTGTGTTCAAAATTATCTAGAAGGGAGTGATGATTCCATGTTGTGCACACTATATAGTAATTCAAATCTAACATTGTGCATGTACCTTGGGGGATTCCCTCTTGATTTTCTAGAACACTTGGTTGATCCTATCAAAATATTAATTTTGGTCAATCGGTTTTTCGGATCCTTTGGTTGGTTGCTTCTTTGTGAAAGTATCCTTCATTTTTATTTTCTTTGTAAACCTTTGGATCCTCAATATAGTTTGATCTCCCTCCATCTATTCATAGTTGGATATCTGCACTTGATTTCACTCATATCATGAGGAATTCATACACTATGGGGGAGCTCTTACTATATTGGCCTTCTAATCTTTTTCCCCATTTCGGTAATGGATGCCAATGGGGGAGAAGTTTAGAGGGTTTAAGGGAATTTGGTTTATGCTTTAGTTTCGTTCTTAAGCATTTGCCTTTCCATGCTATATATTGCATCCTTACTCTTTGGTTAGCATGGTTTCTTAATTCATCATATAAACCCTCGTAAAAAGGGATTGTCATCAATTACCAAAATGGGGGAGATTGAAAGTGCATGGTGCCCCCATATGTGGTTTTGATAATTAATGACAATCCTTATGGACTAATGTTTGCATTGAGTTATCCTTGTAGATCTTGTCCATAGGAAATAATGGAGTTCATGTGTTGAACTCTATTAGCTTCCTTGATGGCCATTGTTATATTCATGTATTTATATGAAGAATGGCCATGGTTTTATGTTGAGCTTATTGCTAGCGTGTCTTGAAGAAAAAGATTAGGTGATCTTTCATTATCATCTTCAAGAAATCATCATTTGAAGTAAGAAGCAAAGATACAAGGTTGATCAAGCAAGCGATCAACACTCAAAGCTACATTTTGTACCAAGTGGGATTGTGTATCTCATGGTATGGTAAGCAATTGTAAATATAGCTTTGTGAACTAACCCATGATATGTGTGTGTGGCATTTCTATGTGTGGTTAGGTATCTTTCCATGGGCATGAACCAAAAGGAAGATTTCATATAGCCCGTGGTCTATGTCGTCGTCAAGCGGTGTTCGTCATCTAGCTTGACGTGGAAGCTCAAGTGAAGCATCTAGAAGATATCCTATGCTTGATGCTTGCCACCCTTTTGGAGATTGTGTCCTTGTGAAGATTTGCCAATAAGTGTCTCTACCATAATGGTGTATGGGGGAGCTAGTGTAACGCCCGGGGATTTTCCCCACTTAGCTTTGTTTGTTTTTCTTTTTTTTTTGTGCATCGTCATGCATCATGCATCATCATTCACTTAAAACATTCAAACACTATTTCAAATTGCATCAAATCTTCTTATCCTAAAACTTCCCTGAAATTATTTGCTGCCTCAAAACTATTTTTTTTAGTGTCTAACATGTTTTCCAAAGAAATAATCAAAGCAAAAAAAAACGTTTAGAGGGAGAGAGAGGCAGCCAACCGGCCAGGCCCAAAGGCCCAACCGGAGGCCACCTAGCAAACCCTAGCCCACCTAACACACCCAGGCCACACACGCACACACACGGAACCACACGCACGCTACACATATGCACACACCGCACGGGAAAGGATCGATCGATCCCCCAACTGCCCAGCGTCGCCTCCCTCCTCCTCTCGCTCGACCCTCCTCCCGTTGCCCCTCTCCCTCTGCTCGATCCCCACCCCGAGCCCCTTCCTCGTTCGTCTCTCCTCCCTATGCCTCTCCTCCCGAGCGCTGCAGGCCGCCCTAGGTCGCCGTCCGCCGCGACCCCTTGCCCCTGTCACCACCTCCCGAGACCGCCGCCGCTGACTTCCTCAAGCAGGGCGCCGCCCTCCTCTTCCCGTCGCCGAACTCACCTCCGGCGCCCTCCTTCCCCACCTCTCTGGCCGCCGGCCCGTGGTTCCCCTCCGCTCCTCCACCCCCTCATCCATGCTCCCGCACCCGAGCGCCATGGCCGCCGCCCGCTTCGCTGTCTCCATCCACGTTGCCCGCCACATGCTCGAGGAAATGTCCGCAAGGGTGGTGACCATGTGGTCGGCCATGTTCGTCCACCCGCCATGGTGATGCCTTGTGGGTGCCCGTGCGCTTCTTTCCATTATCGTCGATGTGCGTTTTCCGACTATGTGCATCTCTTCGCCGTACACGCATGTCTGTGGCCATGCCCGTTGTCGCTTCGGCTTTGTGGTGGCCGCTTTTGGGCGCGTCCATGTGACCCCGACAAAAAAAATTCCCGGCGACAAGTCCGAACACCGGAACTCCAAGTTCGACACCGACCTGTACCTCGTCGACAAGATCCGCCACGACGCCATGACCGACAACGACCACGGGGATGTGTGGGACCGAATACCGACCACCGACACGATCCCTCGTCGCTCGCTGTGTTCGTTTTGCGTTGGCCGCCTTCGTGTGTGTCCGGGAGATGATGTCGTGAACCCCGAAGACCAGAGAATCGCCCAGTTCGCCATCGACCACAAAGATCGGAACGACCAAGATCTTCTATACGGACGCGGCGAGTACCTCGACCACGACTACTTCCACTACTTCCTCGACGTCGACTACTTCCTCCATGTTCCGGAGTTTCCGGCGTTGACCCCGGCGATCCTCTTTCCAACGTGCGAACCTAAACCCCAACCCTATAACCTATATGCCTATTTTCTAACTGTCATCTATTTTGTTCATATTAAATCATTCATCATGTCGCATTGCATTGTGTGGGTTGTGGGTAATTAGCGATCACCTAACAATTAAATATGGGATGTGTTGGGATGTTATATATCTAGTCCCGGTTCCATTTAAACTTGTGTAGCTCATCTATATTCTTGTCTCCCCATGTTAAACAACATTTAATCTTGATGGGTAGATAAATAACGTGAACCTCCTAAATTAAATGTTGGGCTTCCGGCTCAATTTAAATTGATTTAATTGCATAAATCATAACTAATTCATTTTAACTCCAAATTTGAAAAGTAAAATATGTTTCCCAATCAAAATTCTCTAAACTTTGCAAATATCAACTTTGTTTACTGTTTTTTCCTAATTAAAAGTGGTGCAATAATTCAATGCTTTAATTAAACCTTTTTAATTGCAAAATTCATAACTTGGGCAATTCAAATCCAATTCCAACATGTAAAATATGTTTTCCATCCCATTTTTCATGAACTTTGCAAATATCAACTTTGTTTTCTGTTTTGAATAATTTAAATTGCTGAAAACAACTGTTTCTTAATTAATGCATTTAAAATTGTCAAATTAATAACTTGCTCATCTAAAATCCAAATTCAACAAATGAAATATGTATTCCATCTAAAATTTTGTGTTCTTTCGAAATATAAATTTTGTTATCTGTTTTGAACATTTAAAATTGGTGAAAATAACAAATGTTTGTTTAAATCATTTAAAATGCCAAAGTTCATAACTTAATAAATAAAATTCCAGACTTGGTAAACAACATATCCAACTGAAGCTATTGTTGTTTTCTTATTGTTTTCATCATCCATGCATCATTCTAATCAACTTTCACATGATGGATATTTGTAGATCAATTAATTCAACATTAATTCCTGGGCTTTTCCATATGCAATCCAAATTGCATATGGGCCCATTTAAATATGTTTACCATGTCAACTAGTTTATCTTTGATGCATCCTTGAACTTGTCATGCATCCATATCTTGATCATGCTGGATCTTTTGCCGTAGAAGTAATTGTTGCATCCGGTGTTTGTTCTAGTTCGATGCTTCTTCGCGGATAGGACGTTGAGATGATGTGAGCAACGACAAGTTCTTCGGATGTACCCCTACTTGCTGGATTCCAGGCAAGTATACTCACTTGCTGCCTATGGCTACCTTTCATCACTTGTTACCGATTCTTCCCGTTGTCTTTATTCTAGCCTTATGATTCGATGCTTGTGTCTTGATCCTATCATATGTTTACCTTGCAGCCATGATATAGCCTTCCTTCCACTTCCTATTAACTGTTGTTTGGTTACCATGTTGGCCCTTGTGTCGTAGTTGCATGCTTAGTGTTGTTTGCGCTCAAGTCTTGTTGTCCGTCTTATCACCTGTTTAGTTTGATAGTTGGGTTACAATTCAATCAACAACATGTTAATGTTTTGGGTAATAATAATTTGATGATAAGGCACCGGCAGGAGGCCCGGCGTGGTTTTGAGGCCTGCTAGTGTCGACCCTAATTAGGAAAAGGGTCTTGTCCATTGATCATGATGAGCGCACTAACCGCATGTGGGAAGCGAGTATGGGCGCCCCCCGCAATTCTGATTCGATTCGCATCTCGTCCAAATCGCCTCATTTAGTTCGGGTTTTCCATTTGCCGCATGCATATGCAGGTGCGAACCCTTGGCGCCAGGGTGGAACTTTTGTAGTCGGCATTTTGGGAGACACGTTCTTAGAGTGCTATGAGGGTCCCCTTTTCTTCATGGGGCTTGATTAGCCGTGCGCTCAATTGCACGGGGTTCTTTGGGCTTGATGCGAAGAAGAGTTGGGTTGTGTTGAGTACCTCGCTTGGTGGGTTGATCCCCCGTCTGGCGGGATATTCTTACGTGTACGGCCAAATTGGTGCACCCCTGCAGGGTTAAATCTTCTCGAGAAGCCGTGTTGTCCGCGGTTATGGATGACTTGGTGAAAGTGCTGGCTAACAAGTACTCAGACAACTTACACTTAACGATGATAACTTGACTAGTAATATAGATTACCTCCACCATGAAAATGAATGTCACCTTAATCAACAGTGTGAGTTTCCTTGGGTTGCTTCCTTAGTAGGGGGTAACATTGGATGGGTATTGTTTGGTGAGTAGTTGTAGTTGGTTCTGATACGCTATCTTATCCCCCTCTTTTAGCCGGATGTTGTAGCGAGTCTCTGTAGTTAGTTAGTGCAGCCCGCTGCCGCTTGTTTGCAATAATCCCTTCCTTTCCGTTGTACCCAAAGTATTTGTATCTTGTGATGATGGGTTACGCTGGTATCTTGTGAGTATGGGTTTATCCACTTGCCAGTACTTAACCGTACTGACCCACGAATCCTTTTCGTGGCTGCATATTCCACATTGCAGTCAACAGGTTTGAAGTCTGACGATGTTAGCTTGGGAATCCCTCCGGCTTGGCCTGGGCAGGGATTGGACGCCATCGGTTATCTTCAGGACTCTTAGTCCAATTTGGATCTTGTCCGTAGCCGGACACTATGTTGTTTCTTCCGCTGTTATTTGGATCTTTGCATTGTATCAGTTGTATCCTTGACTCGTTTGAGTCGTCTTGTATATACCTCCTCTGTTGTTGTTGTGGATTATTCGTGAACTATTGTAATGTTATCACAAGTGGCAACCTGGAATCGGTTATTATGTGGATTTTGGCGGAAATGCTGAAATCTGCATAGTGCCCGATCCCGGGGCGTCACAAATGGTATCAAAGCATGGTTTCCGATTCCCAAAGTTATTTCGATACGAATGGTTATCGAAGCAACGGGTCCGCAAAGCCTGTAGGATAACCTCGCTAACGGTCGTTGTTTCTAGAGTGTCAAAAACTATTTCTGCTAAACTATTTTGGAAACATCTCAATAGGATTCTTGTTTTATCCTTATCTCTATTCTATTTCCCCTCCCATCTTATTTGTTTTGGAGTCCCCCCCCCTTGTCTATCTTTCAAGTGTTAGGATCCTACGTGGATGGACGTTTTCTGAGCCTTTAACCTAATAGGTTCGATCATCGGAAGATTCCTGGTGGAAGAACATCGTCATCAACCCGAGCAAGAACCTCTTGTTAGTGGTGTCGAGAAGTTTTTTTAGTGGTTTCGAGGAGATCAACAAGGTGACCGAAGACTCGATAGTCCGGCTTCTTCCTCTCTCTTGGCGTTGGCGGATTGCGAGGGCGCAATCCCTTGTTAGTGGTGTCGTCTGTAACGGCCGGGGATTTTCCAAACTTAGCTTTGTTTGTTTTTCTTTTTTGTTTGTGCATCGTCACGCATCATGCATCATCATTCACTTAAAACATTCAAACACTATTTCAAATTGCATCAAATCTTCTTATCCTAAAACTTCCCTGAAATTATTTGCTGCCTCAAAACTATTTTTTTTAGTGTCTAACATGTTTTCCAAAGAAATAATCAAAGCAAAAAAAAGCGTTTAGAGGGAGAGAGAGGCAGCCAACCGGCCAGGCCCAAAGGCCCAACCGGAGGCCACCTAGCAAACCCTAGCCCACCTAACACACCCAGGCCACACACGCACACACACGGAACCACACGCACGCTACACACGCACACACCGCACGGGAAAGGATCGATCGATCCCCCAACTGCCCAGCGCCGCCTCCCTCCTCCTCTCGCTCGACCCTCCTCCCGTCGCCCCTCTCCCTCTGCTCGATCCCCACCCCGAGCCCCTTCCTCGTTCGTCTCTCCTCCCTATGCCTCTCTTCCCGAGCGCTGCAGGCCGCCCTAGGTCGCCGTCCGCCGCGACCCCTTGCCCCTGTCACCACCTCCCGAGACCGCCGCCGCTGACTTCCTCAAGCAGGGTGCCGCCCTCCTCTTCCCGTCGCCAAACTCACCTCCGGCGCCCTCCTTCCCCACCTCTCTGGCCGCCGGCCCGTGGTTCCCCTCCGCTCCTCCACCCCCTCATCCATGCTCCCGCACCCGAGCGCCATGGCCGCCGCCCGCTCCGCTGTTTGCATCCACGTTGCCCGCCACGTGCTCGAGGAAATGTCTGCAAGGGTCGTGACCATGTGGTCGGCCATGTTCGTCCACCCGCCATGGTGATGCCTTGTGGGTGCCCGTGCGCTTCTTTCCATTATCGTCGATGTGCGTTTTCCGACTATGTGCATCTCTTCGCCGTACACGCATGTCTGTGGCCATGCCCGTTGTCGCTTCGGCTTTGTGGTGGCCGCTTTTGGGCGCGTCCATGTGACCCCGACAAAAAAAATTCCTGGCGACAAGTCCGAACACCGGAACTCCAAGTTCGACACCGACCTGTACCTCGTCGACAAGATCCGCCACGAAGCCATGACCGACAACGACCACGGGGATGTGTGGGACCGAATACCGACCACCGACACGATCTCTCGTCGCTCGCTGTGTTCGTTTTGCGTTGGCCGCCTTCGTGCGTGTCCGGGAGATGATGTCGTGAACCCCGAAGACCGGAGAATCGCCCAGTTCGCCATCGACCACAAAGATCGGAACCACCAAGATCTTCTATACGGACGCGGCGAGTACCTCGACCACGACTACTTCCACTACTTCCTCGACGTCGACTACTTCCTCCACGTTCCGGAGTTTCCGGCGTTGACCCCGGCGATCCTCTTTCCAACGTGCGAACCTAAACCCCAACCCTATAACCTATATGCCTATTTTCTAACTGTCATCTATTTTGTTCATATTAAATCATTCATCATGTCGCATTGCATTGTGTGGGTTGTGGGTAATTAGTGATCACCTAACAATTAAATATGGGATGTGTTGGGATGTTATATATCTAGTCCCGGTTCCATTTAAACTTGTGTAGCTCATCTATATTCTTGTCTTCCCATGTTAAACAACATTTAATCTTGATGGATAGATAAATAACGTGAACCTCCTAAATTAAATGTTGGGCTTCCGGCTCAATTTAAATTGATTTAATTGCATAAATCATAACTAATTCATTTTAACTCCAAATTTGAAAAGTAAAATATGTTTCCCAATCAAAATTCTCTAAACTTTTCAAATATCAACTTTGTTTACTGTTTTTTCCTAATTAAAAGTGGTGCAATAATTCAATGCTTTAATTAAACCTTTTAAATTGCAAAATTCATAACTTGGGCAATTCAAATCCAATTCCAACATGTAAAATATGTTTTCCATCCCATTTTTCATGAACTTTGCAAATATCAACTTTGTTTTCTGTTTTGAATAATTTAAATTGCTGAAAACAACTGTTTCTTAATTAATGCATTTAAAATTGTCAAATTAATAACTTGCTCATCTAAAATCCAAATTCAACAAATGAAATATGTATTCCATCTAAAATTTTGTGTTCTTTCCAAATATAAATTTTGTTATCTGTTTTGAACATTTAAAATTGGTGAAAATAACAAATGTTTGTTTAAATCATTTAAAATGCCAAAGTTCATAACTTAATAAATAAAATTCCAAACTTGGTAAACAACATATCCAACTGAAGCTATTGTTGTTTTCTTATTGTTTTCATCATCCATGCATCATTCTAATCAACTTTCACATGATGACTATTTGTAGATCAATTAATTCAACATTAATTCCTGGGCTTTTCCATTTGCAATCCAAATTGCATATGGGCTCATTTAAATATGTTTATCATGTCAACTAGTTTATCTTTGATGCATCCTTAAACTTGTCATGCATACATATCTTGATCATGCTGGATCTTTTTCCGTAGAATTAATCGTTGCATCCGGTGTTTGTTCTAGTTCGATGCTTCTTCGCGGATAGGACGTTGAGATGATGTGAGCAACGACAAGTTCTTCGAATGTACCCCTACTTGCTGGATTCCAGGCAAGTATACTTGTCGTGGGATAATCACGGCAGACGTTACCGGGGGTAACTGATCTTGGGGCAAGACGACACAGGCGTTTGGGAGAGGGTTTAGCTCAGAGGAAAACATGATGATACTCGATCTGGTAGCCGGCAATCAAGTCGCCGAGTCTCCGATCTCGATATATTAATCTCAACTCTCGTGTTACACTGGATATTTGATATCAGGCGATATTACTAGAACTCTTGGATCTCTCTCAACTAGTCCTAGGGGCCGGTTTATAAAGCACCCAGACCCCCTGGCTTGCCCTCCAAGGCGCACCCTGAATCCTACCCGGACACTGTATACAAACCCTAGCTTTCCTTATGGTAACCCACAATCCGGGTTACCAGGCCTACGAACTTGGGCCTTCTAGAAGTTCCCTTATCCTTAGCCGGATCCTGCGCAACGTCCTTTGGGCCGGGTTACACCTTGGCGTTGGCCTACCGGGTTATCATCTCTCCATCAGTAGTCCCCAGAATAGCTTGGGCTTCACGAGATTCTCTTTGAAGCGCACGCTATTCCCTGCAAAATTATCAAACTTACAAATTCAATGAAGGCCGGGTTAAATTGCTTTGATAAACAGCTAGGCCTAACTCCACGGTGGCCATATAATAACCCGGCTTCATCCAAGTCCTTTTCTTAGCTTTTCCGGGTCAACACCCTGATAAAAATGTTAAAGATCTGATTTACTTTACTCGATAATTGCCCCTAATGTTGCGGAGAAGATCTCCTTCTTATCTCTGTCCGGATATCTCGGCCAGCACTTAAAGCATACCTCGCAAAATCCGTGCAGGCAACCATTATCCCGAAATTGCCGGCTTCCGCCCGTTGGAATAGGTTTATCCGCCCGCACCTTATAAATAGGTGCCCAAAAGATAACCTAGATCCCAACGTTTCATTCCAGCTCCTTCCCCTTCCTCACCTCTCGCGCTCGCGTAACACTACCACAGGATTCTCAAGCTCGCCACCGGAACAAAACCGCCGCCAGCTACGTTCGTCCTCGAACCGCTCCGCGCCGTCACCAAGCTCCGCCGCCGCGCCCTCATCTTGCCCGTCGGGAGTTACGAAGGGATATTCAGACCGCGCCGTTCTCCGCCGCCGCGTGTTACTCCAATTCACTCCAGTAAGTCCCTTGTATCCATTAATTCAATCCCCGCAGCTTTTCGATTTACTCCAGATTGGATCTAGGTCCACCCACGGGAAATTTTTCTCGTCGCGCCGGTTTAAACTGCTCAGATGCTTGCTAACCCTTCCAATAGCCTGATTAATGATCATACACCACTCTCCCTTCATTATTAGTCATCAATTTCTTCGTAGAATCGTCCACAAGTTTTCCAATCTAGATCCATTTCATCCCAATTTTCCGCGCATTTCATTGATACCCGGAAAACCCTTCTCTTCCGGTTCTTTTGCTTGCAGTAGATACATGGGCAATCATCCGTCTTCCTCAAACACTTTTCAATACGTAAGTAACCAATAGCTTCCATAATTATACTTGATACCCGGATAACTTGTAATCTTCGCTCCGTGGAAAGATACCCGGATAATTCTTAGCATTCATATCTCCTCGATACTGCGTGCATATACTCGGGTAATTCATGATTTCCGAATCTCATTTCTTGTACTTCTTTGTCTTGTGCTTTACAGGTTGATCCCATGGCTCCCAAAAAGCAAGGGAAGCAGCCAGCCCAAACGAAGACAACTCAATCCATATCCGCCAATTGGGGGCGATCCATAGTCACAAAGGCCAAGCTGGAAGAGCTAGCCGAGTTGGGAGTTCTCCCCTCTCAAAAGGACATCCATTGGGGGGCGCCGGGTGACGAGACCTGGCCCACACCTGCCGAGGGCGAGGTAATCTGTTTTATAGAGCACGTGACCCGGGGATTCCATCCTCCGGGTCACCCTTTCTTTCGTGAGGTCCTGAGCCACTATGGCCTCAGGACATTTGACATAGGGCCTAACTCTATGTTGAATATTACTCACTTCATTGTCTTGTCCGAGTCATACTTGTGCACTCCGCCAAGTTTGGCTCTCTTCATTGAACTTTTCCAGTGCAAGCTGTGCCGCGAAAGCGGTGACGGGGCACTTCTCACTTGCGGTGGGGTATCCATCCAACGCCGCAAGAACTCACCAATGCCAACCCTTAATCTGAATTCCCACGTCAAACACTGGCAACTATCCTTCTTTTACTGCCATGACACCTCCCCACCCGGCGAGAAGAAACTGCCGGGTTACTCAGAGGGCCTCCTTGACATTTCTGAGACTTTCAATGCTTTCGCCTCTGACCCGGACAGGGAGGCAATCCAGCCTTTGCTACCTAGAATAGACGTCCTCTCAGCCCAATGCCTTCTTGGGCTCAATTTAGTGAAAACTTGGGTCGACTTCCGGATCCAACCCAACTCTATCCGCACCAAACTGATGTGCGAGTACTCGGGGCACACCACAGACGCGCTCTGGTATTCTACCAAGAGCTTTGCAGCCGGTGATACCAACAAAACCATCAAGGGCTTCTTGACGGAAAAGTTGGAGGTGATAAAGAACATTACCGGGTTACCTCCGTTCACTCGGGAAAATCCGGCTCCAGCGGTAAGTTCTGATACTCATAAGCTTATTTCCACACCTTGACTTGATACTACTTCTAGCTCTTACTTTCATCTCTTTGTCTCAGGCTGATGACGCTTTTTGGAGAGTTGAAACTTCCCCCTCTTCCAGAGACCCGGAAGAGGAAGACGAGCCGGCTGATGATAATGAAGGTACTTATCCGGATCTTGTGTCATCTTCACTTGTATCATTTTCCTCCCATTTAACTTTTTCCATCAATACATACTCGGCTCGCAGGGCTGGAGGACGAAGAAGAGAAGGATGAGGACGACCCGGAGGCCACCGAGTCTGATCAGGAAGTAACAGTTGGGGCCAAGAGGAAGGCCAGAGGAGTGGTTTCCAAGGTTCCTTTCTCTTCTATATCCTCTGAACCTTACTCCTTCGATATCATGCGTAGACTTAACCAACAGCTGTCACACTCGTCACACTTGAAGGATCCTCTCCCGGCAAAACGTAGGGTGACCCGGAGTTCTCCGGGTGACGATCCCCTTAACCCCGGTATCACCACCTCACCAGTCCACCGGGTCGGTACTCCTCCACCTCAATCCTCCAAATCCCCTCAGCGTCACCCATCTCCCAACCATCCACGTGCCGGGCAATTCCGAGTTCCGCTATCGGTCCCTTTGACGACTTCATCTGCTTCCAGCAGCGAGCTCCCGTCGGATTACGCTGTAAATACCGGGTAAGTCTTTCCTATATGACATCCTTTCATACCTGATAACTTTAAATCACTATTGCTAACTGCCTCTCTCCCTTTTCTTTAGCGCTCAAGTCACAGTCAGCGACCCGGAGAACATGGAAGCAGATAACCAGAGAACGGAGGGACCAACTGATAATGTGGACGCCGCGGCTGGTGATGAGGCTGGAGACGCCCAAGGACAAGACCCTTTTAGTGACCCGGCCCAACAAGAAGCCGGGTCTACAAAATCGTCTGAAGACGTGGATGAAGAGATTGAGATCCTGGAGACGAGGGCGGGTTCCCTTAACCCGGATACCCAAACGGTCCGGGTCTCGACCCCAAAGTCGGGAACAGTTCATCAGCCAGACGAACAAGCTGCCGGCTCTTCTGGTGTTCGTCCCGAGGATATGACATTTGCCCAGATGCTTAGTGCTCTTCACACCCTGAGGGCTGATGAAGAAAATATCATGAAAGCTTTAATAGCAAAACATGAGGTAAGTCCGAATAACCTTGCTTGTATCCTTATCTAGTCCCCAAGTTCCGAGTGAACTTATTAATAATTTGCTTGGAACTTCGTGGTATGTCCGACTAATCCTTCTTTGTGTCTCCACTCAGGCTTTCGTGGCCCAATCTGAGAAGAAATTGGCGAAGGCTGCCAAACGCATTGAGAAGGAGACGGCTCTGCGCGAGGCAGCTGAAGCTGAAGCTCGGAGGAGCGGGAAGATCACAAGGAAGTATAGAAAGAGGGCTCATGCAGCAGAAGATAATCTAACGAATCTTTCTGTTCAGATTGCTGATACGTACCGCGCTTTGATCTGTATGATTCTTAGCATAATATTCATAATCCGAGTTATCCTTCTGATAAATAGCCGGGTTTCCTTAATCGTGTTCTCATTTCTTTCTGCAGGTCCGGATGAAGTGATGCCGGACGAAGATGATATTGCCAAGCTGAAGACCATCAAGAGCGTTATCCGGCAGCTATGTGCCGGAACCAAATGGATCCTTCAAGAAATACGGTGGCCGGGTGTTGGGCACGCCAACCTGAAGAGGATGCTGGACGCCTGCTCCACCATTCCCGAGTGGATTTGGCATTGGAAGCGTTCGTCTTGCCGGGTTGGGGTAACCCGGGGGCTTGCCCTGGCTAAGGCTTACTTTCCTAAGCTTGAGCCGGCCAAGCTGATGATCGGATTTCCGGAATTCAACCGTGATGGGTCCAAGTTTTCCTCGAACGATTTCAAGGCCATCCAGAAAGAAGTCCGTTACTCGGCAAGCGTGATTGCTGACAGCTTGGAGCTCAATTCCATTGTCCCTTCCTATGGTGCTGATGGTGAAGCGATTAAGTCAGATCTTCCCAAGCCGTACGATATGCTAGCCCGATGGAAGGAGGAAACTGCCAAGTTGAGGGAGGAAGCTGCAAAAAAGAAGGATGAAGCCGACTCTGCGCCTGCTACTTCCACACCAGTCGTCCCTCCTCCTGCGCGAGCCGGCAATGCTGCTGATCCGGGTGCTGCTGCCACCAATAGTAATAACAAGGGCAAGGAGAAGATGGACGCCGCAGCCCAGAATACCGAGTGATACCTGCTACCTGATGCTGTGCCATATGCGTCAGTCGGTCAATAGGCCGTTTAAACAATTATTTCTTGATGATACGCCTGTGCACCTTTGACGCTGGTACCAAAATTTGTAATGCACTTTAAGTTCTTGATACGCCTTGTGCCTCTTCTGAATGTTGGGATGATTTTACATTTACCCATCTTTGAGCCCACTCGTTCTTGATATCCGACTTTCTTTATGGTTCCTTTTGTGAGACTCGGTTTCCGAGTTTCATGGATTTTGACAAGCGGACTTTTTTCTAAGTCCCCAAGTCCCCAAGACTCGGATGTTTGGGTTTTTTGAGCTTTAGCAACTGAACAAATTTTCCTTTTTCGAAATCCCCAGCCCCCAAGACCAAAAATGCCGAGTCTGGGATGTGTAGTCTTTCCAATAGAACAAGTTGCTTGCTGCTAAGCCCAAAACCAAAGCCGTTTCACATACTTATTGAAGTTATGCTTGATAAACATTGAGTTTCCGGCTATTAGCCCTGTACTCTGCATAACTTGTGGTTTGGATGACCCTTTTGACTATCTTGTACTGTAAGCCGGCTTTCGCGTGGATACCATGTTGTTACATCTATACGAAAACAGGGTCAGGCAAGTCCCATTGGGCTTCATGGCTGATTGTAATCGTAAGCGAGCAAATCATGCCACTTTAGTGCGAGTCACATCGAGCTTAAGTAAGAAAAGTCAAGAAAATTTGGCTCCTTTGTCCGGTTATAAGATTGCAGCCGTACTCGTTTGCGAGTAATCGGCCCTTATAACTCATAGGCATCAAGGCCGGGTCATTGAGTTTGTAACTGTGCTATTCAAGCAATCAGCCCCCAAGAACTAGATATATGCAACATACGGAGAGTGAAGAACATAAGAATAACCACCTCTTTACTTGATATGAAGAAATTCGGTCAGCAATCCGCCTCATTAAAAACCTATCCAGTCCCCAAGGGTACCCTGGGTAGGGAAAGAGTGCGTCTGAAACCTGCTGCCTGTTACATCGTGCAATTCCACTTGCCAATATAGTCTATACTAAGTATAGTATGGACGTAGCTGAGCCACGTTCCATGGTCTGTCTCTTTCCTGCATAGACGAAGTGGTATGAGCGGTGTCATTAACTGTAGCCGACTCTTCCCTTGCATCTATCAAGTAATACGATCCGTTGTGCAGATTCCGTCTTATGATAAACGGCCCTTCCCATGGTGGTGATAACTTGTGTTTTCCTTCGTTTGACTGTACCAGGCGCAGAACCAAGTTTCCTTCCTGGAAGACCCGGGTTTTCACGCGCCGGCTATGATACCTCCGTAAATCTTGCTGATATATGGCTGATCTTTCCAGGGCTTGTTCCCTTTGTTCTTCTAACATATCTATGACATCTTGCCGGGTCTTCTCGTTCTCTACCTCGACGTAAGCTGATACTCGAGGTGAATCATGAATAATATCACTCGGCAGCACCGCTTCCGCACCATAAACCATGAAGAATGGTGTCATCTGAGTAGATCTGTTAGGTGTAGTGTTGATACCCCAAACCATGGAAGGTAGTTCTTCTACCCATGCACCCGCAGCCCTAATGCAAGGGACTCGCAGTCGTGGTTTTAGTCCACGAAGTAACTCTTGGTTTTCCCTCTCCACTTGTCCATTGGCCTGCGGATGGGCCACTGATGCTACGTCAAGCCGGATTCCATTGTTGCCACAAAACTTCTCCATCGCGCCAAGGGACATGTTGGTTCCATTGTCGGTAATTATGCTGTGGGGATACCCGAACCGATAGATAATTCTTTTCAGGAACTTGACTGTTGTAACTGCTTCACAATTGGTGACTGGCATAACCTCAACCCATTTGGTAAACTTATCAATGGCCACCAAAAGATGCGTCTTCTTGCAAGGTGACATGTGAAAGGGACCAACCATGTCCATACCCCAAACAGCAAACGGCCAAGTTAACGGAATGGTCCGCAATTCCATAGCCGGCACGTGGGTTTGGCGAGCGTACCTTTGACATCCGTCACACCTTGCCACTAAGCGCTCCGCATCTGCTAGAGCCGTGAGCCAGAAAAATCCGTGTCGATAAGCTTTGGCCACAAGGGATCTTGTAGATGCATGATGCCCACAATCACCTTCATGGATTTCCTTGAGAATCTGTCGGCCTTCTTCCGGTGCTACGCAGCGCAAAAAGACTCCTGCTGCACTTCTCTTGTATAACTCCCCATTGATGACAGAATATCCCTTTGCTCGCCTCAAAATTTGCCTTGCTAACACCTCCTGCTGTGGTAACTCGCCTCGTGATAGGTAGGCCAAAAACGGTTCTGTCCACTCGGGAACAGCGCGTACAGTGGCCACGAGCTCCAAATCCGGGTCTTGATTTGCCAGTTCTTCCTCAGACACGGTTTTAACTGATGGTCGCCATAATTCATCCAGGAAGACGTTAGGTGGAACCGGCTCTCTGCGCGAGCCGAGTCGAGCGAGGGCGTCTGCTACCTCATTCTTTCTTCTGTCTATGTGCTCCACCTCATACCCGGAAAAACATCCTGCAACCCTATCAACTTCTCTGCGGTATGCCGCCATAGTTGCGTCCTTTCTATCCCAAGTTCCTGATACCTGCGGTACCACCAGGTCCGAATCTCCAAAGCATCGTATCCTATTAATGTTCATCTCCTTGGCTACTTTTAAGCCATGCAATAGGGCCTCATACTCGGCCACGTTGTTGGAACAATCAAAGTGAATCTGTAGCACGTAACTCAATTTGTCTCCTTTGGGCGATGTTAGCACCACTCCAGCTCCTGATCCCTCGTATTGCTTGGATCCATCGAAGTGCATGATCCAAGATTCGGAGTTTGGAGCAATGGTGGTCATGCCTGTGTGTGTCCAGTCATTAACGAAATCGACCAAAGCCTGAGATTTAATTGCTGACCTGGGCTCGTAGTTGATGTGATAATCCCCCATCTCTATCGCCCATTTGGCTATTCTTCCTGTCGCATCCGAGTTTCTGATGATATCCGACATTGGTATCTAACTTACCACTGTTATGGGGTGTTCCTGGAAATACGGCTTCAGTTTCCGGCTGGCCATAAAGACCCCGAAAACCAGCTTTTGCCAATGCGGATAGCGCTGCTTTGCCTCCGATAATACCTCGCTGACGTAATAAACCGGTCTCTCGACCGGGTAACCTTTCCCATCCTCTTTACGCTCCACAACAACTACTGCACTAACGGCTCGGGGGCCCGCTGCTACGTATAGCAACATTGGCTCTTTAGGACCCGGGGCCGCTAGGACTGGTGCTTCAGATAACTGCTTCTTTAGTGCCTCGAACGGCTCATCCGCCTCTTGATCCCACACGAATTTATCGGATTTCCTCAAGAGCCGGTACAAGGGTATTGCTTTTTCTCCGAGTCTGGATATAAATCGGCTCAAGGCTGCGACGCAGCCCGTGAGATTTTGAACATGCTTCAAATTTTCTGGCTTTTTCAGATTCTGGATAGCTTTTATTTTATCTGGGTTTGCCTCAATTCCTCTCTCGGAAACGATAAAGCCGAGTAATTTCCCAGCTGGAACTCCAAATACACACTTCGTCGGGTTAAGCTTCATCTGATACCTCCTCAAGTTCTTGAACGTCTCCTTTAGATCGTCGATAAATGTCTCTGCCTTCCTGGTCTTGATAACCACATCATCCACATAAGCATGAACGTTGCGTCCAATTTGGTCCTCAAAGCACTTCTGTATACACCGTTGATAAGTTGCGCCAGCATTCTTCAGTCCAAACGTCATGGTTTTGTAACAAAAGGCCCCAAAAGGGGTTATAAATGATGTTTTCTCCCAGTCCTCCCTCTTGAGCTTAATCTGATGATACCCGGAATACGCGTCCAGAAAGCATAATAGGTCACTTCCAGCTACTGCGTCTATGATCTGATCTATCCTTGGTAGCGCAAACGGATCCTTTGGGAAATGCTTGTTGAGACTTGTAAAATCAATGCACATCCTCCACTCATTGGTCTTTTTCATTACGAGAACCGGATTTGCTAACCAATCCGGGTGAAATACTTCCATGATAAAGCCGGCTGTCAACAGCCGAGCAATTTCTTCTCCTATAGCTTTCCTTCTTTCCTCATTCATCTTCCTCAAGCCCTGCTTCACAGGCCTGGACTTGGGATCTACGTGCAAACTGTGCTCTGCCAACTCTGTAGGGATACCCGGCATGTCGCTAGGCGTCCAGGCGAATACGTCCGCATTCGAACGAATAAAATCCACAAGTGCCTTCTCCTGCTCGCTGTCCAAGTTAGACCCTATAGTAAATTGCTTAGTGGGATCACCTTCAACAAAAGCTATCATCTTGGTGTCCTGTGCTGCCTTGAATTTTGCTCTCTCGTCCTCAGTATTCGGCGTTTTCAATGTTGTTCTGTCATCCCGGTCTACTTGAGACCGGTAATACTTGAGTTCTTCTTTTCTGCAAGCTTGCTCGGCCATTACTGAATCTCCTTCCTCGCACTCGGCCGCTATATCCCGGCTTCCGTGTATGGTAATGGTCTGCTTAGGACCCGGGATTTTTAGCTGTAAATACACATAACACGGCCTAGCCATGAATTTAGCGTAAGTCGGCCTTCCGAATAGCGCGTGATAAGGACTGCGCAATTTGACCACCTCGAAAGTGAGCCACTCAACTCGATAATTATCCTTTGATTCTCCAAAGGCTACCTCCAATGCGATTTTCCCTTCGGGGCACGCTGAGTGACCCGGCACTATCCCATGAAAAATTGTTGAGATTTTCTGTAGCTGAGACTCCTTGAGACCCATGCGTGAAAAAGTTTCCCAGTATAAGATATTGATACTACTTCCGCCGTCCATCAGGACCTTTTTCAACTCATAACCATTGACCTGCGGTGTGACTACCAATGCTAAGACTCCCGGGTGTTCTACCCTTTCCAGGTGATCTTTCCTGCTCCATGTTACATCTTGTTCTGACCATCTCAGGTATCCCGGGACAGCCGAGGAAACCGAGTTTACCGCTTGCTTCAGTATCCCTTTGTCCCTATTAGAAGTTCCTGTAGTATGCACATGATATTGTCCTTTTAAACCAGATGTACGTACCGTACCGATGAAGATGCTGATCTGGCCGATTGTCACGATAGATCCGGACTTGAGGTGATCCGACTCTGGTCCCCAGCCGCAATCGTCCACCATCTTTTCTCCTTCGTGGTCGATGTAGATCTCGCCGATGACTAGATTCTCCATGTTCTTCCGAGCTTCTCCCGTGATGTAAACACCTTTGGATGCAGGCCCCACGGTGGGCGCCAACTGTCGTGGGATAATCACGGCAGACGTTACCGGGGGTAACTGATCTTGGGGCAAGACGACACAGGCGTTTGGGAGAGGGTTTAGCTCAGAGGAAAACATGATGATACTCGATCTGGTAGCCGGCAATCAAGTCGCCGAGTCTCCGATCTCGATATATTAATCTCAACTCTCGTGTTACACTGGATATTTGATATCAGGCGATATTACTAGAACTCTTGGATCTCTCTCAACTAGTCCTAGGGGCCGGTTTATAAAGCACCCAGACCCCCTGGCTTGCCCTCCAAGGCGCACCCTGAATCCTACCCGGACACTGTATACAAACCCTAGCTTTCCTTATGGTAACCCACAATCCGGGTTACCAGGCCTACGAACTTGGGCCTTCTAGAAGTTCCCTTATCCTTAGCAGGGTTAAATCTTCTCGAGAAGCCGTGTTGTCCGCGGTTATGGATGACTTGGTGAAAGTGCTGGCTAACAAGTACTCAGACAACTTACACTTAACGATGATAACTTGACTAGTAATATAGATTACCTCCACCATGAAAATGAATGTCACCTTGATCAACAGTGTGAGTTTCCTTGGGTTGCTTCCTTAGTAGGGGGTCACGCCGGGCATATTTCCCGATTCCCGAACCCGAAACCCGATTTACCCGTTCCCGAACCCGAATTCCCCGAACCCGAAAATCCCGAGAAGCTTATCGGGTAGCTGTTTTGAAAACCCGAAATAATATTGGGTAATTCGGGTATCTATATGTGGCACCCGAATAGCCCGAGTATCCCGAAAACCAAAGAGCCCATCAGAAACGGAGAGCCTATCTTTTTCTTTTCCTGGCCTGGCCCACTACCCCACCCATCGATCCCTCACCCCCGAACCCACTAAGGCACTAACCCTAGTCTCTCCCGAGTCCCCACTCCCGTATGCACCAACTCCCAGCCCCAGGCGACGGGACCACAGCCGCCACAAGGGGAAAGGCACCCCGCAGTCCCGCACCCGCACAGCCGCCAGTCGCCGTCGCCCGCCCTCACCGGCTCACCCACTACACATCTCCCAGCCGCCGTAACCCTAACCGCCTTCACCCACCGGCCAGCGCGGTCCGCAGCCTCCGGCGCACCATCGCCCGCCCGAGTGCCCGTGACCAGGCAGTGAGGCAGGACATCGACGATGAGGTGAGGGAGGACAGCGAGTTGCATCTGCTTCGCGAGACGACGACGAGTCGACGAAGAGCTTCCTCCTTGTCCAATCTGCATCTTCCCCGCCCCGGACCCGGAGCACAGACCTGGCGCCTCCATCTTTCTGTTTCCAGGGCCAGTTCGCGAAGAACAAGAGGCGAGATCAGAAATGAGCAAAAATGTTGCTGAAATTTCGGGATAATCGGGAAAACCCGAACCCGAACCCGAACTTTCGGGATCCCGAATTTTCGGGAATCGTTTTTTCTCATGTAAAATCGGGAACCATTTTGCAAATCCCGAATTTTTATTTTCCCGATATTCCCGACCCGAAATTTCGGGAAAACCCGAACGCCCAGTCTGAGTAGGGGGTAACATTGGATGGGTATTGTTTGGTGAGTAGTTGTAGTTGGTTCTGATACGCTATCTTATCCCCCTCTTTTATCCGGATGTTGTAGCGAGTCTCTGTAGTTAGTTAGTGCAGTCCGCTGCCGCTTCTTTGCAATAATCCCTTCCTTTCCGTTGTACCCAAAGTATTTGTATCTTGTGATGATGGGTTACACTGGTATCTTGTGAGTATGGGTTTATCCACTTGCCAGTACTTAACCGTACTGACCCACGAATCCTTTTCGTGGCTGCATATTCCACATTGCAGTCAACAGGTTTGAAGTCTGACGACGTTAGCTTGGGAATCCCTCCGGCTTGGCCTGGGCAGGGATTGGACGCCATCGGTTATCTTCAGGACTCTTAGTCCAATTTGGATCTTGTCCGTAGCCGGACACTATGTTGTTTCTTCCGCTGTTATTTGGATCTTTGCATTGTATCAGTTGTATCCTTGACTCGTTTGATTCGTCTTGTATATACCTCCTCTGTTGTTGTTGTGGATTATTCGTGAACTGTTGTAATGTTATCACAAGTGGCAACCTGGAATCGGTTATTATGTGGATTTTGGCGGAAATGCTGAAATCTGCATAGTGCCCGATCCCGGGGCGTCACAAATGGTATCAGAGCATGGTTTCCGATTCCCAAAGTTGTTTCGATACGAATGGTTATCGAAGCAACGGGTCCGCAAAGCCTGTAGGATAACCTCGCTAACGGTCGTTGTTTCTAGAGTGTCAAAAACTATTTCTGCTAAACTATTTTGGAAACATCTCAATAGGATTCTTGTTTTCTCCTTATCTCTATTCTATTTCCCCTCCCATCTTATTTGTTTTGGAGTCCCCCCCCCCCTTGTCTATCTTTCAAGTGTTAGGATCCTACGTGGATGGACGTTTTCTGAGCCTTTAACCTAATATGTTCGATCATCGGAAGATTCCTGGTGGAAGAACATCGTCATCAACCCGAGCAAGAACCTCTTGTTAGTGGTGTCGAGAAGTTTTGTTAGTGGTGTCGAGGAGATCAACAAGGTGACCGAAGACTCGATAGTCCGGCTTCTTCCTCTCTCTTGGCGTTGGCGGATTGCGATGGCGCAATCCCTTGTTAGTGGTGTCGTTTGTAACGGCCGGGGATTTTCCCCACTTAGCTTTGTTTGTTTTTCTTTTTTGTTTGTGCATCGTCATGCATCATGCATCATCATTCACTTAAAACATTCAAACACTATTTCAAATTGCATCAAATCTTCTTATCCTAAAACTTCCCTGAAATTATTTGCTGCCTCAAAACTATTTTTTTTAGTGTCTAACATGTTTTCCAAAGAAATAATCAAAGCAAAAAAAACGTTTAGAGGGAGAGAGAGGCAGCCAACCAGCCAGGCCCAAAGGCCCAACCGGAGGCCACCTAGCAAACCCTAGCCCACCTAACACACCCAGGCCACACACGCACACACACGGAACCACACGCACACACCGCACGGGAAAGGATCGATCGATCCCCCAACTGCCCAGCGCCGCCTCCCTCCTCCTCTCGCTCGACCCTCCTCCCATCGCCCCTCTCCCTCTGCTCGATCCCCACCCTGAGCCCCTTCCTCGTTCGTCTCTCCTCCCTATGCCTCTCCTCCCGAGCGCTGCAGGCCGCCCTAGGTCGCCGTCCGCCGCGACCCCTTGCCCCTGTCACCACCTCCCGAGACCGCCGCCGCTGACTTCCTCAAGCAGGGCGCCGCCCTCCTCTTCCCGTCGCCGAACTCACCTCCGGCGCCCTCCTTCCCCACCTCTCTGGCCGCCGGCCCGTGGTTCCCCTCCACTCCTCCACCCCCTCATCCATGCTCCCGCACCCGAGCGCCATGGCCGCCGCCCGCTCCGCTGTCTCCATCCACGTTGCCCGCCACGTGCTAGAGGAAATGTCTGCAAGGGTCGTGACCATGTGGTCGGCCATTTTTGTCCACCCGCCATGGTGATGCCTTGTGGGTGCCCGTGCGCTTCTTTCCATTATCGTCGATGTGCGTTTTCCGACTATGTGCATCTCTTCGCCGTACACGCATGTCTGTGGCCATGCACGTTGTCGCTTCGGCTTTGTGGTGGCCGCTTTTGGGCGCGTCCATGTGACCCCGACAAAAAAAATCCCCGGCGACAAGTCCGAACACCGGAACTCCAAGTTCGACACCGACCTGTACCTCGTCGACAAGATCCGCCACGACGCCATGACCGACAACGACCACGGGGATGTGTGGGATCGAATACCGACCACCGACACGATCTCTCGTCGCTCGCTGTGTTCGTTTTGCATTGGCCGCCTTCGTGCGTGTCCGGGAGATGATGTCGTGAACCCCGAAGACCGGAGAATCGCCCAGTTCGCCATCGACCACAAAGATCGGAACCACCAAGATCTTCTATACGGACGCGGCGAGTACCTCGACCACGACTACTTCCACTACTTCCTCGACGTCGACTACTTCCTCCACGTTCTGGAGTTTCCGGCGTTGACCCCGGCGATCCTCTTTCCAACGTGCGAACCTAAACCCCAACCCTATAACCTATATGCCTATTTTCTAACTGTCATCTATTTTGTTCATATTAAATCATTCATCATGTCGCATTGCATTGTGTGGGTTGTGGGTAAATAGCGATCACCTAACAATTAAATATGGGATGTGTTGGGATGTTATATATCTAGTCCCGGTTCCATTTAAACTTGTGTAGCTCATCTATATTCTTGTCTTCCCATGTTAAACAACATTTAATCTTGATGGATAGATAAATAACGTGAACCTCCTAAATTAAATGTTGGGCTTCCGGCTCAATTTAAATTGATTTAATTGCATAAATCATAACTAATTCATTTTAACTCCAAATTTGAAAAGTAAAATATGTTTCCCAATCAAAATTCTCTAAACTTTGCAAATATCAACTTTGTTTACTGTTTTTCCTAATTAAAAGTGGTGCAATAATTCAATGCTTTAATTAAACCTTTTAAATTGCAAAATTCATAACTTGGGCAATTCAAATCCAATTCCAACATGTAAAATATGTTTTCCATCCCATTTTTCATGAACTTTGCAAATATCAACTTTGTTTTCTGTTTTGAATAATTTAAATTGCTGAAAACAACTGTTTCTTAATTAATGCATTTAAAATTGTCAAATTAATAACTTGCTCATCTAAAATCCAAATTCAACAAATGAAATATGTATTCCATCTAAAATTTTGTGTTCTTTCCAAATATAAATTTTGTTATCTGTTTTGAACATTTAAAATTGGTGAAAATAACAAATGTTTGTTTAAATCATTTAAAATGCCAGAGTTCATAACTTAATAAATAAAATTCCAAACTTGGTAAACAACATATCCAACTGAAGCTATTGTTGTTTTCTTATTGTTTTCATCATCCATGCATCATTCTAATCAACTTTCACATGATGGCTATTTGTAGATCAATTAATTCAACATTAATTCCTGGGCTTTTCCATATGCAATCCAAATTGCATATGGGCCCATTTAAATATGTTTACCATGTCAACTAGTTTATCTTTGATGCATCCTTAAACTTGTCATGCATCCATATCTTGATCATGCTGGATCTTTTGCCGTAGAAGTAATTGTTGCATCCGGTGTTTGTTCTAGTTCGATGCTTCTTCGCGGATAGGACGTTGAGATGATGTGAGCAACGACAAGTTCTTCGGATGTACCACTATTTGCTGGATTCCAGGCAAGTATACTCACTTGCTGCCTATGGCTACCTTTCATCACTTGTTACCGATTCTTCCCGTTGTCTTTATTCTAGCCTTATGATTCGATGCTTGTGTCTCGATCCTATCATATGTTTACCTTGCAGCCATGATATAGCCTTCCTTCCACTTCCTATTAACTGTTGTTTGGTTACCCTGTTGGCCCTTGTGTCGTAGTTGCATGCTTAGTGTTGTTTGCGCTCAAGTCTTGTTGTCCGTCTTATCACCTGTTTAGTTTGATAGTTGGGTTACAATTCAATCAACAACATGTTAATGTTTTGGGTAATAATAATTTGATGATAAGGCACCGGCAGGAGGCCCGGCGTGGTTTTGAGGCCTGCTAGTGTCGACCCTAATTAGGAAAAGGGTCTTGTCCATTGATCCATGATGAGCGCACTAACCGCATGTGGGAAGCGAGTATGGGCGCCCCCCGCAATTTTGATTCGATTCGCATCTCGTCCAAATCGCCTCATTTAGTTCGGGTTTTCCATTTGCCGCATGCATATGCAGGTGCGAACCCTTGGCGCCAGGGTGGAACTTTTGTAGTCGGCATTTAGGGAGACACGTTCTTAGAGTGCTATGAGGGTCCCCTTTTTCTTCGTGGGGCTTGATTAGCCGTGCGCTCAATTGCACGGGGTTCTTTGGGCTTGATGCGAATAAGAGTTGGGTTGTTTTGAGTACCTCGCTTGGTGGGTTGATCCCCCGTCTGGCGGGATATTCTTACGTTTACGGCCAAATTGGTGCACCCCTGCAGGGTTAAATCTTCTCGAGAAGCCGTGTTGTCCGCGGTTATGGATGACTTGGTGAAAGTGCTGGCTAACAAGTACTCAGACAACTTACACTTAACGATGATAACTTGACTAGTAATATAGATTACCTCCACCATGAAAATGAATGTCACCTTAATCAACAGTGTGAGTTTCCTTGGGTTGCTTCCTTAGTAGGGGGTAACATTGGATGGGTATTGTTTGGTGAGTAGTTGTAGTTGGTTCTGATACGCTATCTTATCCCCCTCTTTTAGCCGGATGTTGTAGCGAGTCTCTGTAGTTAGTTAGTGCAGCCCGCTGCCGCTTCTTTGCAGTAATCCCTTCCTTTCCGTTGTACCCAAAGTATTTGTATCTTGTGATGATGGGTTACGCTGGTATCTTGTGAGTATGGGTTTATCCACTTGCCAGTACTTAACCGTACTGACCCACGAATCCTTTTCGTGGCTGCATATTCCACATTGCAGTCAACAGGTTTGAAGTCTGACGACGTTAGCTTGGGAATCCCTCCGGCTTGGCCTGGGCAGGGATTGGACGCCATCGGTTATCTTCGGGACTCTTAGTCCAATTTGGATCTTGTCCGTAGCCGGACACTATGTTGTTTCTTCCGCTGTTATTTGGATCTTTGCATTGTATCAGTTGTATCCTTGACTCGTTTGAGTCGTCTTGTATATACCTCCTCTGTTGTTGTTGTGGATTATTCGTGAACTGTTGTAATGTTATCACAAGTGGCAACCTGGAATCGGTTATTATGTGGATTTTGGCGGAAATGCTGAAATCTGCATAGTGCCCGATCCCGGGGCGTCACAGCTAGTCTCTCCCATAATGGTGTATGGGGGAGCAACTTGCAAGTCTTCATCAAGCGGAGCTTGTGCTAGCAATCGCAATCAAGAAAGAAGATCCAACTTGAGAGAGTCAAGATCGTTATCATCTAGCTCAAGTGTAATGCTCAAGGCAAAGGTATAATCTTGATAGGTTTTCTATTTTACCGGTCTCGTGTCTTCGGGAGACCGGGTTATAGGATAGATAGTCGCACTATATAGAGGGGCTCTTAAGTGAGTAACGTGATCGAATTGTTGTGGAGAGCTCAAACCTTTGCATACTTTGCCTATCATCTTTCTTGGTTCTTATTTCGCTTTTATCTCCTTGGGGTTCTAGTGCTTGTCGTGATCTTCATGGCAAGCCAAGGTTTATCGAAAACGGTTTTGGTAAGAAAAACTTGTTGCGATTTCGGTGGTGAAAATATCCGGTTCAGCTTTCAGAATGTTTCCACACCTTCCATGTGTGGTAACTTCTCCATTCCTTTTTGTTTGGATAGACCTTGTTATTAACTTTTCAACCCATTTGGATTCACCTTATTCGGAGTTCATTCGCAAAAGTTATGTGTGTTTTCGTGTTGGAGGTTTTACCGGGTGTTCCTATTTGAGAGGTATAAAACTTTACCCATTTGGTTTTATCTTCCATTTATGTATAATGATGTTTCTCTGCATATTCTTGTAGTGCTCATCGTTGCGATTTCAACGAGCCCAAGAACATCGAAAACGGAGTCCATATGCAAAAGTTATAGCATTTTTCGTATCGGTCGTGAGTCTCACTGTTTGCATCCGGAATATTCCGGGGCCATTCCGGCCATAACGGGAAAAGGCTCTGTTTGCATCCAGAATATTTCGGGTCCGGATTTTTCCGGGCCAATCCGGCCTGGTCGCATTTTGGGCCGAAAACGGCTAGTTTTTTAGCACCTATTTAAGGGGCTTTCTTCCCCAAAGTCCCAAAGACTTTCCTAGCCCGTTTTCCCTCTCTCTCCCCACCATTGTTGACTTTGGAAAGCTTGCTCCTCTCTCAATACCTCCAATGATTCTTTGAGGGAGAAGTTAGAGGAGATCTAGATCTACATTTTCACCAATCCATCCTCCTTCTTAGTGAGGGAAACCTAGTAGATCTTGATCTTGGAGTTCTTGGTGTTTCTCCATTGTTCTTCCTCTCTTGTTCCCCCATAAGCTTTTGTTGCTTTGTTGGAATTTGAGAGTGGAGGATTTGAGCACTTGTGCTCTTACCATTTGCATCGGTTGCATCGGTTTGCTCTCTCCACGAGGATTCGTGGAAGTGAAAGATTGTGAGCTTGTTACTCTTGGGTCATTGACCCTAGACGACTTGTGGTGTTCTTGGGAGCCTCCAATTGAGTTGTGGATGTGTGCCCCAAGGTGTTTGTAAAGTACTTGATCCCCGCCTAAAACGGGTTCAATAGTGGAAGGTGAACTAGGCCTTCGTGGCGGAAGTTCATCGGAGAATAGGGTGAGGCCTTAGTGGCGTTGAGTAGGCCTTCGTGGTGAGCTCACACCCCTCCAACAAGACGTACTCCCCTTGTGGGAGGAACTCGGGAATACATCATCGTCTCCGTGTGCCTCGGTTATTTATATACCTGAGCTTTTTACTTATGCAATTTACATTGTTATAGCCTTCGCGCTTGAAGTTATATATCTTGCTATCACCTTGTTACTTGTCTTGCTTAGCATAAGTTGTTAGTGCATCTAGTTGACCGTAGAATATTTAGGTTGTATGCTTGTTAATTTAAACACCTAGTTTATTTCCGCATTTAGCAAGGTTTAACCGGAAAAGTTTTAATCGCCTATTCACCCCCCTCTAGGCGACGACGTTGTCCGTTCACTAACATTAATACTAACAATACTATATTATTACCAACAGTACTAATAATAATATTAACACTAATACTAATACTAAACTAACAAAGTAATTAAATTAACTAAAATAATAATAAAACTCGAGGTGTGGAGGCCCGGGGCACTGCCGGCGGCGCTCTCACCTCGAGGAGGAGGGCACGGCGGCGAGGACACAGGCGCCGGTGGCGCGGCGGACGTTGGCCGGCAGCGAACTCAGGCGCGCGCCGAGGGGCACGGGCACGGAGGAGCATGGGCGCGGGCGCAGAGGATGCGAGGACCAGCGGCGAGGATCACCAGCCGCGAAATCGGGTAGTCTCACGACGTCGTTCTGGATTTCGGTGCCGGGGGACTTAGCGAATTCTGCAGGTTTGCCCCGGGCGGAGCAACCGCCCGGGTTATATAGGTGGAGGCCTTTTTCCCCGGTTGGTGGCACGAACCGAGGCAAAAAGGGGGAGGCAAGCCATCGCTTGTCCGCGCACCTCCCTCCTTTTGCCCCGGTTCATGCCACCAACCGGGGTAAAAGACCCAAAATTTCTTTCTTTTTTTTCTTGCCGCCATTTTTTTCGCTGCCACGTTTCAAATACTATTTCAAATACATTTAAAATGGTTTTGAATTTGGAGAAACTTTAAATATGAAAAGTGTTCAAAATTGCGTAAACATTTCAAATACATTTTCTGTTTTAAAATATAATCATTCTGACTATTTAAACTAGTAACAATTTTGGAATTTTCAAATATTTTGAAAAAAACCTAGTTTATGAATGGTTTTCAATTCGGAGAAACTTTCAATATGAAAAGTGTTTAAAATTGCATAAACATTCCAAATACATTTTCTGTTTTAAAAAATAATTATTCTAACTATTTAAACTAGTAACATTTTTTAATTTTCAAACATTTCAAAAAAAAACCTAGTTTCTGAATGTTTTTAAATTTGGAGAAACTCTCAATATGAAAAGTCTTTAAAATTACATAAACATTTCAAATACATTTTCTGTTTTTAAAAAATAATTATTCTAACTATTTAAACTAGTAACAATTTTTGAATTTTCAAACATTTAAAAAAAACTAGTTTATAAATGGTTTTGAAATTGGAGATACTTTCAATATGAAAAGTGTTTAAAATTGCATGAACATTTCAAATCCGGTTGGCTGGTGCATAGTGCCCTTGTCTCTACTAGTGACCAGCGAAGAAAACGTCATCCAAGTGCGACCCACAGCAGGAAGAAGAAGAGGAAGAGATCTGCAATGTTTTCACACATGATATGGATAATATGGAATGCTACATCTGTTATGCCCCGTTTGAGTCGCAAGTTTACTCAGCAAGTATCTAAAGCTTTCACCATTTTACCATGATTTTCTGCAGTTGTAGTAGGTACTATCACGATTTGCTCTGCTAACCATAGTGCCTTGATTGTCGATGGATCAGTGCAAGAATGGGCATGCGGCTTGTGCCAACTGTTGCATCAACATGGAGCGCAAGTGCCCGGCCCAGCTGTAACGAGTCACAAGAGCTAGAAAGAAACACACCCCTGATCGAACGACTCACAAGAGCTAGAAAGAAACACACGATCTGTATGATTCTTCCTGATTGGTGGGGTACAGACGCTCGAGAACCACTGATCCAACGACTCACAAGAGTTAGAAAGAAACACACCCCTGATCCAACGATTCAGGAGAGCTAGAAAGAAACACACGATCTGTGTGATTCTTCCTGGTTGGTGGGATCCAGACACTCGAGAACTTTGTGAGCCACATGCACCTATATATAGTCCACCTCTAGGATTCCCTGCATACATCTTTTAGTTCTTTGAACGAATAATAATCATTCTGATTCTCCGTCATACATTCAACCGTGCATTTGATATACATATATGGACTCATGAGCCGCGGTTGGGCTGTATGACGGCGATACTGATTGTTTTGTTCTATATATCTACAAATCCTCCAGTTCATCCACCGTATACAAATCATTCAGATTCCCCTTCATATGCCCGACGGTGCATTTGATATGCAAGCACTTGACCAGGAGCCACAGTCGGGCTGTATGAAGGAGAAACCGTGTGTTTTGTTCTATATATCTACAAATCCTCTAGTTCATCAACCGTATTATACATTATTACACAGTAATCTAGCAATATTACATGAACCATAAAGGTTTAATACGTTATCACCAACTAGTGCTGCCATTGTTTATTTTTCTGTCGTAGCCATGGAGCATCTTCATTATTTAACGCGATGCTTGGGTCAGTTTTCCTTCTGAACGGCGGAATTTCTTCAAAGTTATTATAATCTTCTGACATGTCTGTCTTGTCCTCCACTCCCACGACGTTTCTTTTCCCTGAAAGAACTATGTGGCGCTTCGGCTTACTACATGATGTATTAGAATTCTTATCTTTTCTTTTCCTCTGTTGGGTAGACATGTCCTTCACATAGAAAACTTGAGCCACATCTTTGGCTAGGAAGAATGGTTCGTTTCTATACCCAAGATTGTTGAGATCCACTGTTGTCATTCCATACTGCTGGTCTACCTTTACTCCTGTCATCTTGACCCTTTGGCACCGAAACAGAGGGACCTTAAAATTAGGTCCATAGTCAAGTTCTCATATCTCCTCTATGTAACCATAATATGTATCCTTTTCCCCATTGTATCCGGTTGCATAGAAACGGAAACCACCGTTTTGGTTGGTGCTCTTTTTATCTTGTGCGATCGTGTAAAATGTATTACCATTTATCTCGTACCCTTGGAAAGTCAGTACAGTCAAAGATGGTGACCTGGCCAACAAGTAGAGATGATATCCAACAATGTTGTTTTTCATGAGTTATGTCTGCAACTAGGAGCTGAAACTATCCATGTGTTCATCATTAATCAAGGACTTAGACAGCCCAGGTTTTTGGACCGTATAATATTCTTGTGTTCCTCGATATAAGGAGCCACCAAGGTGGACATCTGTAGAACTGTGTAGTGTTATTTAGTGAAAGAATGTTCGTCCATATATATCTTTTCTTTCCTTCCTAGCGTGCCTTTTCCACTCATTCTTCCCTCATGTCGCGATTTAGGAACAACAATCAACTTAAGGTCTGGAAGAAAGTCAACATAAAACTCGATGACCTCCTCTGTTCCATAACCCTTGGAGATGCTTCCTTTTGTCCTAGCATGGTTTTGAACATATTTCTTTAAGACTCCCATGAACCTCTCAAAGGGGAACATATTATGTAGAAACACATGACCGAGAATGGTAATCTCTTTGACTAGGTGAGCTAGGAGGTGTGTCATAATATTGAAGAGTGATGGTGGGTACACCAACTCGAAGTTGACAAGACGTTGGACCACATATGTCTGTAACGCTGATAGACTTTATGGATTGATTACCTTCTGAGAAATTTCATTGAGTAATGTGCATAGCTTCACAATGGGTAGTCAAACATTTTCTGGTAGAATCCCCCTCAACGCAATTGGAAGCAATTGCGTCATCAGCACGTGGCAGTCATGAGACTTCAGGTTTTGGAATTTTTCTCCGCCACATTTATTATTCCCTTTATATTCGATGAGAAGCCAGACGGGACCTTGATACTACTTAGTGCTTCAAAAAATATTTCCTTCTCTTCCTTGGTAAGAGCGTAGCTGGCAGGACCACCTTGAAACCGCTCAGGATTCTCGACGTTCTTGTCCTTTTGGATGATGAACACCTTAAAGGTGTCGTGCAAAGCAATTGCTGATGCATCCCGCTTCAACTCCATCTTCGTACTCTTATTCCCCCTTGGAATTTTGTCATTTGGGGGATCAAGGTCGAGAAATGTAGGATCAACCCCACCTTTTCATAATTGGGCGACGAGGTCCTTCCACTTGGCTTTGTTCTTGAGCTCCGTCCAACAATGAGTCAAGATAAATATCTTGCCCCCATGTTGGACGAAGCATTCCAATGCTTGGAACGCCTACATGATACATTGTCACTCAATACTTGTAATGGAGGAAACTACACATGCATACGAGAGGGGTGAAAGATCATACTAAGTCCTTCACCCCCAATGCCAGTCACGGGCCGAGCAAGGACATGCTCATAGGAGCCTACAAACTTTATACACTCCTATTAGATCAGACTCCATCTCTTGGATAGAGCAAGAGTATGTTCTAGTCACTTGCAAACCGCACCTCCCCAATGAGTCTTTGCTCATGGAAGTACAAGTGGCAATTCTTCCAAAAGATCGCCCCTTTTTGCTCGCCCCCTTGCTTGCATCTCGCCCCATCTCAATCCATGATTGTCAAAGCAACATGTCCGAAAAGCCCTTCATCCTTTGCGAGCCAAGCTTGACCCCAGGGTCCCCGCTCTTGCGCCTCCGTTGTGTCTTGGCTTGGATTGAGAGCTCATCCATAAACAATGTCTCTTCTTCGATGGTGATTATCTCCTCCATGATCTCCTCAAGCTCGTCGCCATACACAACCTCATCGGCGTCTTTAGCGAGGATGTCTTCATGAAACCCATCCCCACCACCCCCAAGCACCCCTCCATGGCCATCATTGCCCTCGTAGTACCTGTACACGTCTGCACCCAATTCGTCGAGCATGTTGTGTGTCGGGGAGCTTCTCCACAGGTATTATCAGCACCGAATTCCACCCAGTCAGGGCAGAGTCACCAGGGAGGCACGAGCACGAAGGTGATCGGCCTTGATGAGTCGCCTATCTCCGGCGAGTGGGTGAAGCGGCTCCCTCCAATTGGTGAATTGTGGGAAGATATCCATAGGTCGACTACGGCATCATCGCGGAGCTTCCCGGGTTCCTGGACATGTTGAACGAGGTCATCGTCAACATAGATCAAACCCCTCTTGGTTCTTTTGGCTACGACGAGGCCGAGGAAGGGGTTGACGGTGCCGGCGATGAGGATGATGAGGACGTCAAGGAGACTGGGGCGGTCGTTGTTCACCGCGAGGAAACGGCCGAGAGCGATGAATTACACGCGGTTGGAAGATGAGAGTTTGAGCAAAGCATGGGAGGTCGTTTCTCTCGATGCCACTACCAGCACGGATCAAACCGGCAAGCGGTACCGGAAAAGGGTCGAGGATCAGTTCTTCCAGATGATGCCTCGATATGATCAGAGCGGCAAAGTGGTGAAAAGAACCCCACATACCTATCGGTCACTCCAAGGTCGTTGGGATATGATCAAACCCATAGTGAGCCGGACTCGTGGATTCTTGGAGCAAGTTCGGAATGCCCCTTCAAGTGGAACTAATGAGGGTAATTATGTGAGTTTGACGACTCAGCATTATTGCTTTCTTTGTCATTGTTGTCGATATGGTTTTTTCTTATGTAGGAACGAATTGAAAGGAGAGGTTCAAATACATGCCATCTTCCATGGGTAAATCATTTCTACTAGACCATGGTTGGGATTTGCTCCAACGGAGTGAGAAATGGAAGTTGAGGGAGATGGAACCAAAGAATGGTGAAGTGAACTTGATCGACGACGAGGGAGATGAAGGGGAAAACTATGGGAGGCCCGAGCGCACGAGATCAGGAAGAAGGCCAAAGAGAGATTCAAGTCGCAAGCCGAGGCTGCAAGCTTGCGGGATCAGATAGACAACATGATGAAATCCAATGAGATGTGACTGCCAAGAGTATAGAAGCAAAGAAGGAATTGTCTGATAAAAGGGCCCAAGAGAAGAAAGAGAAATAGGAAATTCTCCAGCAAGAGGGGTTGCACAAAGACGTCATCGAAGAGGAGCTGCGTGATGTCTACGCACGCTTCTATTCTTGTAGACAGCGTTGGGCCTCCAAGTGCATAGGTTTGTAGAACAGCAGCAAGTTTCCCTTAAGTGGATCACCCAATGTATATCGAACTCAGTGAGGTAGAGGTCAAAGATATCCTTCTCAAGCAACCCTGCAATCAAGATACAAGAAGTCTCTTGTGTCCCCAACACACCCAATATACTTGTCAGGTATATAGGTGCACTAGTTCGGCGAAGAGATAGTGAAATGTGAGTAATATGGATGGTTATAAGTAATAATAGCAATCTGAAATAAATATGGCAGCAAGCAAACATGTAGCAGAACAGGCGGAAAACGGTGTTTCAATGCTTGGAAATAAGGCCTAGGGATCCTACTTTCACTAGAGGACACTCTCAACAATGATCACATAATTGAATTAATAGATACCATCTCTTCACCATGCTACTCCAAACCACTCTCCGGTCGAATAACAACACCAATCATTGCGTAGGGCTTTAACATCACTCCTCAGAGTAAACACTTTCCCAACTAAGTAACCCCCACGCTATCACCATGAGACCCAGATGGTTCCACGCAAACACCACAATTTCATAGGGTTATCCAACACAAAATATAAATATAATGCTAAACCACACGATGCACACACTGTTACCTTTACACCGTGATCAAAGTGTTTACGGAGATCTCGTTACAAAAACCACTTGAGTAGCATAATAGATGAAGAATAATATCTATGAATTCAACTAGATTACAAAGCTCACGATGACATATAGGTCACACCATGGGAGAGAGATATGAACCGCATAGCTACCGGTAGAGCCCTCAGCCTCGGGGGAGAACTAATCCCTCCTCATCATAGGAGACAGCAACAACGATGGAGATGGCTGTGGAGTCGATGGAGATGGCTTCCGGGGGCACTTCCCCGTCCCGACAGGGTTCCAGAACAGAGATATGTCCCCCGAAACTTGTCAGTAGCGGCGGTGGAGCTATGGATGTATTTTGTGGAAAAGGTCGATTCTCTAGGGGTTTTCCCTCATGGGAGAATATATAGGCGAAAGGGCGATGTCGTGGTGTGGCCTGGGGGCCCACACCCCTAGGTGGCACCGCCGGGGGGGGCCCGCACCACCCCATGGTGTGGCCACCCTGTGGCCCCCCTCGGGGGCTCTTTAGGACTTCTGTAAGCATGCGTGACTTCTAAGACATCTGGTTTTCAAATTTTTCAATTTCGAGAATATTTCCAGAACAAATTTTCTGAAACTAAAAACAACAGAAAAAAGGAAACTGACTCTGTGGCATCTTGTTAATAGTTTAGTCCCGGAAAATGGATGAAAATGACATAAAGTGTAAGGAAAACATGTGGGAAACAACATGGAACATCAGAAATTAAGTATACGTTTATGACGTATCACTGCGCAAAGCTACCACCGAGGAGAACAAGCGCAAAGCTATCATCGAAGAGGAAAGAGTCAATGCCGAGGAGACTAGGGCACTTGCCAAGTTTCTTGTTGTGGAGAAAAAGACCATGAAGATGAACCGCTCTAAAATGGATGAAGTGACCCTCGAGTGGCTCAACATTGCAAGATAGTAAATCCTCTCGCATAGAAGGCAACCTATGATTGCGGCATCTTCTGGTGGTGGTGGTGTGGTTTGATTTGGTGATCCGTGGTGCTTTTGTTTGAGATTGTTCTGCATGTTCGTTATGAAGATCCTATTTTCGCACTTGAGCATTTTAACTCTTTTTTATTGTCGCACATTTCTCGAAATTGCGATGAATTGTGCTAAATTTTGATAGTTTCAGTTTTCGGTTTACGAGTTGAAAACTGTTGCGCCATTGGAGTCCCCGTAAACCCGACCGGTAAAACAGAAACTGGTCGGATTTACGGTGACTACTACGGCGCAGCAATTTTCAACCCGCAGAACACGCTTTCCGCGACCCCTATCTCGTGTTTACACTTCCACGGGATAGGAGATCCGCTAGAGATGCTCCACTCCAATAGTGGGGGTGTCCCACTTATCCAAATCAAGGTGGCCGAACAATTGTAAGAGATCTAAATAATAAAGGAGACAATTGCAAGAGATCTGAATAATAAAGAGAGACAATTGTAAGAGATCTAAACAATTAATGCATATATGGCTATTTTGAATGGAAATACTACACGCACAATATTAAATACCATCAATCCATTTGAATCTTAACAATTAATGCAAATTTAGCAATTTTGAATGGAAATCCATGGACAATATTTACCATGAATCTATTTTGGTATCTTTACTTTTTCTGTCGTTTGAGCTATTCTCTTCCTCATTTGCACGCGTGGTACAAACTCATGTAGTCATCTGCGAAAATGCAATCCCACCCGGGCATACGTGTCCCCAGCTTATCACAGACCACTCATTCTGTCTTGTGTGCTTCAGACTGGTGAAAACATTTTTACAAAAAAGTCCAGGAACGGAATCCAATTTGTATTCAGAGGTCCTTCGAATTTTACAACACACAGGCTAGAATTCACACAAAATAGCATTTACATTTTCCTGTGATTTTGTGCAACGTTCAAAGAAGATTTTCCAAAGGATACGTTTGCCCACCCGATGAATAATATCGTGTTCATGAAAAAGGCCATAGAAGAAAAAATACTAGAAATCCTGCTTCCGTTCTTAGATGGAGGCGCGTTTGGTCAAAGAGACAGATAAAAAAAAATACTCCAAACAAATCACCAAGAACAAGCATCCCACGAATGCTTCAGGGTACAAAACACGCATCAAAGATCTGGAGTTTTGTTGTTGTTGTAATTCCTCGAACAAATATAGGAAAAAAAAGGTTAATCAGGATTAGGATCTTTGATGCTTGTCCGTGGTGATAGCTGTGGAACGGGGCTCATGAAGGTGCCTGGTCGCCGGATCCAGTGGAGGCAGAGAAAGATAAAGGCCAACAAGGTCGGCGGGAGAAAGGCCGACGGGAGAATGGCCAGCAAGGTGACTGGTCGCCGGATCCAATGGTGATAGCTGTGGGCTCATGAAGATGCCTGGTCTCCCGATACAATGGAGGCAGAGAAATGAGAGACGGTGGCTGAGAGGATAAGGAGAGAGATTGGGGATGGGTACCAACTACGAAGTGTACACGGTGCACTTAGTTGCCTATAGGGGAACGAAAGTGGACAAAGTACAGGGTGACAAGTGCAATTGGTACATAACGACCAATGGATGGCTCGGATAAGACGGCACGTGACCCCGGGTGGAATTTCCGGGTCCAAGTCATCTGGCGCATATTAAAATGTCTCCGTAGGCACATCGGCCACCAAGTTCCAAGTGCAAACGGCATGGACATCGTCATGGCCTACGTCGCCGTTCTGGCCTTGTTCCTCGTTGTCATCTCATTTCGCCACCTACGTGGACGCCCAGTTAAGGTACCGCCAAGCCCCGCTACTATCCCCTTCCTCGGCCACCTCCACCTCCTCCATAATCCTCTCTGCGCCGCATTCGCCCGCCTCGCGAAATGCCACGGTCCGGTCTTTTCCTTGCGCCTCGGCTGTCGCGACGCCGTGGTGGTGTCCTCGGCTGCATGCGCGAGGCAGTGCTTCACGGAGCACGACTTGGTGTTTGCCAACCGCCCGCGGTTCCCCTCGATGGTGCTGGCGTCCTTCGGCTGCACCACGCTGCCGACGTGTTCCTACGGACCGTACTGGCGAATGCTCCGCCGTTTGGCGACGGTGCAGCTGTTGTCGTCGCACAGGGTGGCGTGCATGTCGGCGGACATTTCCAGTGAGGTGCGCGCCATGGTGCGCCGGATGGTCCGCGCTGCCGCGACCGCTCCTGGAGGCACCGCGGTGGTGGAGCTGAAGCGTGCGCTCTTCGAGGTGTCAGTGAGCGTCCTGATGGAGGCGGTCGCGCAAACAAAGACGTCCCACACCGACGGGGACCTTGACACGGACATGTCGCCTGAGGCTCGAGAGTTCAAGAAGTCCATGGACGAGATCGTGCCGCTGGTCGGCGCGGCCCACGCGTGGGACTTCCTGCCGGTGCTACGGTGGCTCGACGTTTTCCGCGTGAGGAGCAGGCTCGAGGCCGCGGTGGGCAGGAGGGACGCGTTCCTCCGGATGCTCGTCGATGTCGAGCGGCGGAGGCTTGGTAGCGGGAATGAGTGCGAGAAGAAGGGCATGATCGGTGTGCTGCTCTGCTTGCAAAAGACTGAACCGGAGATATACACTGATGACATGATCTTGGCTCTATGCTCGGTAGGCACTTCCAACCCCAACTCATCATTCTTGGGTACCACTTTGAGTACTTGACATGACGTCGTTGTTGTGGCACATGCAGAGTATGTTCAGTGGAGGCACGGAGACAACCGCGACGACGGCCGAGTGGGCGATGTCGCTGCTGCTTAACCACCCGGACGCTATGGCCAAGGCGCGGGCCGAGATGGACGCGTCCGTGGGAACCAGCCGCCTGCTCAGTGCCGACGACCTGCCCCGGCTCGGCTACCTCCACTGCGTCATTCGTGAGACCCTCCGGCTTTACCCCCCAGTCCCGATGCTGATCCCGCACGAGTCCTCCGAGGATTGTATGGTCGGAGGTTACCACGTCCCGAGCGGCACCATCCTGTTCGTCAACGCGCACGCCATCCACCGGGACCCGGCGAGCTGGGAGGACCCGGCGGAGTTCAGGCCTGAGAGGTTCCAGGGTGACGACGCCCAAGGGTTGTTCATGATGCCATTCGGCATGGGGAGACGCAAGTGTCCCGGGGAGGCCCTTGCGCTGCGGACTCTGGGGCTTGTTCTGGGCACGCTGGTGCAGTGCTTCCACTGGGACAGAGTCGGCGACGCTCAGGTCGACATGGGTGAAGGTGGCGGGATAACGCTTCCCAAGGCGGTGCCACTGGAGGCGCTGTGCACACCGAGGGCAGACATGGTCCATCTCCTTAACAAGCTATGAATCTTCCATGTTCCCCGCCTTCGTGTGTTTGCTAGGGATGAAAACAGAAAGAACCCACAGCCGGCTAGATTGAGTGTCACTAAAGTCTCTCTTTTTTGTCATTCTTCTAATATTTCTCTCTTTATTATGTCGATCACCGTGCTCCTCGCTATTTGGGAAGATACGTAGCTTCATAAATAATAAACTTCTCCCACTTCAACTCAGGCTGCAGGTGGGACTAGTTGCGGGCCACCCGCTTAGTGCCCCAGCATCCCGGATGTGCTATGGGCATATGCGAGCGTCCACTTGTCCCACTTAATGATGCGAATATTTTCCTAGAGCTACTACGGCCTACGGGCTGCTGTTCTCTTTCTCGCCATAAACTTTGGCCATGACGTAGTAGCTAGCTAGGTCTTCGGATGACCGGCTAGTAGTGATCGTGAAGAATCATGGCAGTTCTCTCTAATAGTACGAGCCTGACAACCTTCTGCTACCTGCTCATCACTTTTATCTTCGCCGGGCATTGTACTCGGTAATGGCTTTGGCAGACCACTTTAGCGGCGGCGCTAGCGCCTGCTCATCACCTTTATCCTCGCCGGGCAGTGTACTCGGTGTGGGATTAAGTGGGTCGGATATGGGTCCCGCGGGAAAGCCCACTTACTCCCACATAATATTTATCCTTGGCCGTGGGCACCCGCTTATGGATTTATGTGGGCTTGGGCAAGGGGCGTCACGGATAGCCCACGGGTAGCCCACTCCTACTTGCACCCTTAACTTCAACACATATCTTCTCGCAAAAAAAAAAAAAAAAAAAAAACTTCAACACATATCTCTTTATAATATTGTGCTGCGAAAACATGTTTTGGTAGTTCTAGTCGAAAATCCCCTAAATATATATTTAAGAAGAATTTTATGTGGGATCAAATGGACATGATTGTACCATCTTGTTAATGGTGGTCGCATGCCACTGTTGTGGAATACTGAGTAGCATTGTGGCCCTACAAATGTTAGGGCATTAAATATTAATGTTTCAAAAAAAGTAACATATTTTTTCATTCTAAAATAGACAATTCCCCCTTTCATTCATCCCATTAAGGCCTCGTTCGGTTTTGCTGGGACTGAATCCAGACTTGGAATAGATCTAGACAGGGATTGGGTTGATCCCTTCCATTCACCCAAACCTCACTGACCCTATTAATCATTCCCCGTAATGACCAACAGCTGTTCGAGTAATCCTTCTCGGTAATCGCTGCGTGACTGTTTTCGCACGTGCGCTCGTGGAAATTCTTCCACACGTTCAGAGGGGATTTTTTTTTCCAGATAGAGTTAGTAGAACATGCGCGGGCTGGATTGGGCAAAAATTCCTGTCGAGGACTAAACGAAGGCGTCTTTTCTTTTTGTATGGAAAAAATATCTCGCGGGGCTGCAGAACCAGGATGGGCCGAATCCAGATCGATCCGTGTCTCCCAGGGATTAAACGAACGGAGCCTAAGGCCTGTTTACCTTTCTTTTATTTGCTGGGTTGGGAAGTTTAGGGCTGGGAGGGGATTTGGTGATCACCAAATCCCCTCAAATACTCTTTCCCACAATACTCTAGTATAGGGTAGAGTTTTCAATCTAGACAAAAGTGAGATGGTTGGTGGGGTATTTGTGGGGATTATCCCCTCCAAAACCGGAGTAGTAAACGAATAAGTGGGAATTTTTCGGGATTCGGTAAAATCCCCTGCATTCCCCTATAATACGCTATAAGTAAATAAGGCCTAATGAAAGAGCAATGTTCTCATTACACATGGAGAAGAGACATACATCTCACCTTTCTTTCGTATATACTAGTAATAAAGTGTGGCTTGCCGCGCGAGACAGGCCTAACGGTGATCCAAACCCCCAATAATACAAATTGTGGTACAAATTAATTGGAGAAAAGTGGCAAATCATGCAAAACACTTTATGAACCACAATTAGGTGTCCAGACAGGAAACAATTAATGGAGAATCATAAGAGTAGGGGTGATTTGAACACTTTACATTAGAAAGCAGTCAGGCTACCATATCACATATGGAGTAGCCCATTAGAAAATGTATTACTGACATGGAATCTGAGATCATGGGATCTGAGAGCAGCTAAAAGTATCTAGACAAATCATAAATATGGTACTCCCTTCGATCCGAATTAATGGTAGCACATTTACACAAGGCTTAGACAAAACTTTGGCTAGCCCTCCGACCATTAATTCGGATCGGAGGTAGTACGGATTTTCCATCTAGTTTTAGAGACCCTGGCAGGATGGCCCATACAGAACAGGTCGACGCAACGTATACTGTACATGAGCAAGTACATGTAGTGCTAAGGATAAATGAACCTGAAACGAGAACAAATATGCCATATGCCGCGATAGTCAGAACCAAAAGTGAAGCCGCGACATCATACGAGTGCGCCATGCATTTAAAGGAAAACATCAAGGCTTCCAAAAACCATCGAGAGATAAAACGCTACTGTACTATTCCTGCAAAAGCACAGCATAATGATCCATGGCAATGCCATTTGTAGTGAGAAAAGAGAACTTTTTGTTTACCTGATAAATGGCCCTTCACTACGGGAGAAAGGCCGTTATCGTGTGCCAACTGCACACGGCGAAGACACGAAAACATACGGCAACGCCTTTGCCATGTGCTTTTCATCGTGGTACACGGCAAATGCTACACGGTAGAGAATTGCACGGCAACAATCTCTTTACCGTGTACATTTCATCGGGGCACACGGCAAAGACATCATGTGGGGCCCACCACCACTTCGTAAAATCTTTGCCGTGTGCTAGCACACGGCAAAGGCTGACAGGTGGGACCCCCTGCCCTCCCCCGCGGTGGGCCATCCATGTCAGTCTTTGCCGTGTGCAGGCACACGGCAAACACCGACAGGTGGGCCCCTCTGGTCCTCCCCCCACGGTATCATTCGTGTCAATCTTTGTCGTGTGCTAGTACACGGCAAAGAGGTGCCAAAAATGCCAGATTCTACAGGCTGGCTCCACGTGGCCTCTTTGTCGTGTGCAAGCACACGGCAAAGAGTGAAAAAATTCTTTACCGTGTGCTGGCAAAGAGGTTAAAAAATTCCTTTTTTTCCTTCAACATTGTAGTTCAAGATGACACAATACATTGCACGTATTATATAAACATCCAATATTCATCACAACTGCACACATTCATCAAAAAACATCCAAATGCATCCAAATACCATCCATAACATCGAAAATCATCCATAGCATCATTATTTACAACTAGTTCATCATTACATCGATGTAGCATGACAATGAGATCATTCGGGAAGTCCTCATGCCATCGATGTCCCCTTCGAGCTCCAATCAATCTAGAAAACGAGAGGAAGCAACATAGACATGAGAATGGAAACATTTGAATGCAAAATGACAGATTATTGAGATAGATATGAAACATTGCACTCTCACCACTCTAAGTCTAAGGTTGTGGCAGTGAAGCGAAAAATTCGGCCAACCTGACGAGTAGCAAGTCGACGGATGGATCTAAGTCTAAGTGAGACACGAAAGTAAGTTTTGACGCGGAGTATAGTAGGTTTATAGCTAACTCACCACTCTCGTCCTGTCTGCTCTCGTGTCTGAGGTGCGACAGTGGACATGGGCGATGCGTTCGAACCCGCGTCAAAGGCACCAGTACCCTACAAGTAGAATAAGTAGATGGTTATGATCTAGTAGACGAAAACGACACCAGTTAGAAGGAAATGACACAAGTTAGAAGAAAATGTTAACTTACGGTAGCGTTTGGTGATTGGTGAATCACCATCTGTCCGGCTCCGGCTCTGGCTTCGGCTCCGATAAGTGGCATCTGCGGCATATTCTGCATTTGCGACTGGATAGTATGTTTTAGAAATCGGGTTAGTAATAGCAGAGAAGACTACCGCTACTATGCAATTTGAATGAAACTCACCTCTAGCCACGTCATATGCGCCTGCATCGCTGCCATCTGCTGCCGCTGCTCCTCCTCCATCTGCTTCTGCTGCAACTAGACCTGGCGCCGCTGCTCCTCGGCTTGCTGCCTCTGCTGCTCCTCCAGGAAATCATTCCTGGCTTTCACCGGCGCCAACTCCTAATCAGGTGACATGGTTTGCAGTAGTTAGGACGAAAACATGCAAAAAGAATAAAAAATGAGTGACAAAACTAACCGCAGCTAATTCACGTGCAGGCTCGTCGCGGGTTTGGATCGGGAGGCTGGAGCTCGTCGCCCGAGCCTTGATGGCAGGTAGGCTCGCGGTCTCCACGAGGAAGGCGCTTGCTCCAACAGAAGGCCGTTTGTGCCTCTTCCGGCCCCAGACAACATGACCAGGAATGGGTCCAAGTCCACGGAGCTCGGGTCAGCGTCGTCCCCCTCCCTGCCCTTGAATGAGTCGTCGTACTTGCCCTTGCGCAGAAAGGTAGGCCTACCATACGCCTCTTTGCCGAGGTTGGGATCATATGGCTTGGCCTGCTTGGCGGGTGCCACCTTCGAAATGAAGAAGACCTGGTAGGAGTTTAGCACCTCCACCTTATTGTGAGCCGCCTGCAATAGAAAATATAATGGTTAGAGGAGCACATCTTGTTCCGCCCATAAGTAAGAACCCATGAAGAACTTGTAGAAAGAAATTGCACTTACATAAATCAAGGTGTAGCCCGAAACAGAACGGCTACCCTGATGGTTATAGGACTTCACCAGGAGCCGGTTCTTCCTACCGGCGGCGTTCTTGGCCTTCCACGCGGCAGAGTCTACCCGCATCCGCGTGGTGGGCGCACCAGGTAGGCACCGCCTACATAAAATAGTACGAGGTTTGTCGTGGGATAATCACGGCAGACGTTACCGGGGGTAACTTGTCTTGGGGCAAATCGACTCTGGTGTTTGGGAGAGGGTTTAGCTCAGAGGAAAACATGTTGATATGCGATCTGGTAGCTGGCAATCAAGTCGCCGAGTCTCCTATCTAGATATATTAACTCAACTCTCGTATTACACTGGATACTCGATACCTAGCGATATTGCTCGAACTCTTGGATCCCCTGAACTAGACCTAGAGGCCGGCTTATATGATATCCGTACCCCCTGGCCTGCTCTCCAAGGCGTACTCTGAATCCTACCCGGACACTGCCTACAAAACCCTAAACTTCCTTACCGTAACCCACAATCCGGGTTACCAGGCCTACGATCTTGGGCCTTCTAGAAGCTCCTTTATCCTTAGCCGGGTCTCGCGCAGCGTCCTTTGGGCCGAGTTACACCTTGGCGTTGGCCTACCGTGTTATCATCCCTCCATCAGTAGTCCCCAGAATAGCTTGGGCTTCACGGGATCCTGCTTGAAGCGCACACTATTCCCTGCAAAAATATCAACATTCAAGTTCATAGAGGCCGGGTTAGATTGCTGATGGGGGGATAATAACCCGGTAGCCCAACTCCAAGGTATAACCCGGCCCAAAGGACGTTGCGCAGGATCCGGATTAGGATAAAGAAACTTATGGAAGGCCCAAAGTTTGTAGGCCTCGTAACCCGGATTGTGGGTTACGGTAAGGAAAGCTAGGGTTTGTAAGAAGAGTTCGGGTAGGACTCAAGCTGCGCCTTGGAGGGCAAGCCAGGGGGGGTACGGGTGCTTTATAAACCGGCCCCTAGGCTTAGTTTGGCAGAGATTCACGCCATAATCGTATCATCAATTATCGAGTACCCCGTGTAATTCAACTGTCGTGTTGTTAACCTACGATTTGAGACTCGACGAGTTGTTTGCCGGTCCCCAGATCGCTTATCATCATGTTCCCCTTCGAGCTAAACCCTCTCCCGAATACCTGTGTCGACTTGCCCCAAGATCAGTTACCCATGGTAACATCTGCCGTGGTTATCCCACGACAGTTGGCGCCCACCGTGGGGCCTGCGTCCAAAGGTGTTTACATCACGGGAGAAGCTCGGAAGGGCATGGAGAACCTCGTCGTCGGCGAGATTTACGACGACCATGAAGGAGAGAAGATGGTGGACGATTCCACCTGGGGGCCAGAATCGGATCACCTCGAATCCGGATCTGTCGTGACAATCGGCCGGATCAGCATCTTCATCGGTATGGTATGTACTTCCGGTTCGGTTCCTGACAATTTTGGATCTGATTCTGTGTCAGGGGAGGCTGCATACGCCCAATCAGATAGAGAAGAGTCAGTTGGAACAACAGGCCAGATAGAAGAACCCATCGCGCAGTGGGAGCAGCCGGAGGAGCCGGTATGGACCCCGCGTGACCAGGACAATGGAAGAGATGATACTGAGTCTATCCGGGACCTGCTGGAAGACCGATACGAAGAAGATAACAGCGGAGAAGAACAGCATGAACTCTCAACAAGCATGGTGCGCCGAGTTGCGGTCTACACGGCTCCCGCAGCCAACCTCAACCAAGGGAACACGACCACGGCTCCAGTCGGGGCGGATCAGGCATTGGCATGACGACAGGATGCAGCTAACGGAAACCCGGTCCTGGCCCGGGTCGATGGGGAGTCGGCATCGGTAACTAGCCATGCAGCGGACAAGGAGTTGCACGCAAATACGTTCGGATTCCTGGGAAGCCGGACACCAGGGACGGGTCCTTCAAACCCGCGCCACCCGGCCTTGTTCGACAATAATCTGATCTTAGACCCCACGGTCCTTGCTACTGTTATCACTCCAGAAAACGCAGCTGAACGTGTTAGGGACTTGGATGTGGCCCGTCGCGCGCTGGAACAGCAAAGAAGGCAAGTAGAGGCAGAAAGGCAAGGGATGGCCACGCGGCAGCGTGAGCTGGATGCGCTGGAAACTCGGCTCCGGGAGGAAACGTCTAGAGTGCATCAAAGGACTCAAACTAGGCTACCAGCGACGGGCGGAGTTGTTAATCCGACTAATTTGTTTGTCACACCTCAGGATCAGCCGATACCGGTGGTGAACCAGGAAACCGCACCCCAACCGACGACAGCAGGGACACATCCGGCAAATGAGCGGGCCGGGTTACCCCCACCACAGTCTAGAGTCATAACCGGCAACGATCTACCACCCCCGCCACCATCACGGTTCCGCACACCGGCTGGTCACTACAATAATCCCATGGACAATGTGTATGCGGCAACACTCGCGTTAAATCAAATCCCTGTGGGAGAGTCACCCCACGCAGAAAAGACTCGGCAAGCCATCGATCTGTTGCACACTGCGGTGGCGCAGCAAGCCAATTATCCGGATCAAAGAAGCGGGATGCACGGTACGCCCTACGCCAGTCAACAACAGGGGAATATCCAAACAAGTTCAGCACGGCGGAGGGAAGAGCAGCAGCAAATGCCGCCTCCTCCCCGCGTTCAGGCGGCATCAGCAGCGCAGGCTGTTGTGGACAGCTCCAGGGCTCGGAGAGCCGGGGCCGGGTCTGCTGCACCTGGATTGCCTGCAGCACCACGCCCCGCCGCACCCCCGGCTGGATCGCACGTTTCCCGAGTAAGACCAGCCTCAACCATCCTCGCAGGACCCAAGTGTCTCTCGGACGACATCAGAGCTGAACCTTACCCGGAAAAATTCCAAGAGCCGGGAAAAGTAGTGAATTATGAACCGACCATGGATCCGGAAACATGGTTGAGCAGTTATGAGATGGCAATGTCGATTCGCAACGCGTCCGAGAATCTTCAAGCCAAGTTCATGTACTTGATGATGTCAGAAGGAGCAGCAAAGTTATGGTTCACCAATCTGCCGGAAAAATCGATCAAGTCCTGGGAAGAACTGAAGACCGCGTTTGTCAAGCACTTTCATGGAACGTGCAGAAAGCTATTCACTATTGACGATTTGGAACGATGCGTCCAGAAGAAGGGAGAATCAGCACGCAGTTGGGTGCGCCGGGTTATGGAGATACTTCACTCATCCACAGATATTCAGCCCAAAGATGCGCTACAAGCTATGGCAAAGACATGCAAGTATATTCCCTTAGTACAAAAGTTAACTCGCATGAAGTCCAGTAGGAATGCATCGGAGGTTACGATGGGAGAATTAATGGATGCGTGCAATAAACACGCCGCAACAGACACTACAGAAGAGGAAATTGATGACAAGAAAGCGAAAGCAAACACCAGCACTAGTGGAAGAACCGGCAATGGATTGGTACCGAGTAATAACGGAAATAGCCAAAACAAGCGCCCATTTGAAGGAGGTTCCGAGTTTGTAGCTAATACTGAGGCCGGGTCTTCAAGACCCAGATCTGAAGGGAATTTCAATACCGGAAGTCACAATGGAGGACATTATCAGGGACCTCCGAGGCCAAGCAACAGTTGGGATATATTTAGAATGGCATGCCCGAAGCACAGCAGGAACGGCAAGCCGGCTAATCACTCCTTGGAACAATGCGCCGACCTACAGAGATGGAAGAACGAAGAAGTAAACAGAGCCATGCGAGGTGCGGGTCGGGGAGGAGGCCCGGGTCCAGGGGGAAATTTGGGCAACGGTCCGCCCCCAGCTGGTAACCCGGCGGCCGGAAATCCGGGCAATAGTCAAGGGGGAGCAGGAGGTTTCCAGGCTAACCCCAAACAATTGGGTCAATACCACGTGCATACTACGGGAGGCTCTTACAAGGATAAAAAGATATTAAAGCAGGCGGTTAACTCAGTTTCTTCTGCTGTTCCGAGGTATTTGAGGTGGTCAGAACAGGAGGTAACATGGAGCCGGAGGGATCACCCGGATAGGGTGGATCACCCGGGAGTCTTAGCATTGGTAGTGGCACCACAGGTCAACGGGTATGAGCTGAAAAAAGTCTTGATGGATGGAGGAAGCAGCATCAATATCCTGTACTGGGAAACTTTTCTGCGCATGGGTCTAAAGAAATCTCAACTACAAAAAAGTACAACAGTTTTTCATGGAATAGTGCCGGGTCATTCAGCATGCCCTGAAGGAAAGATTGCATTGGAGGTAGCCTTTGGGGAATCTAAGGACAATTATCGAGTTGAGTGGCTTACTTTTGAGGTGGTTAAGTTGCGCAGTCCTTATCACGCATTGTTTGGAAGACCGGCTTATGCCAAATTCATGGCAAAACCGTGCTATGTGTATCTACAGCTGAAAATTCCAGGTCCTAAGAAGACCATTACTATACATGGAAATCAAGATATAGCGGCTGAGTGCGATGAAGGAGATGCTGCAATGGCCGAGCAAGCCTGTAGGAAAGAGGAGCTTAGGCATTACCGATCTCAAGCGGACCTGGAGGAAAGGGCAACTTCAAAAAGGCCGAGCTCTGAGGAAGAAAAAGCAAAACCCAGGGCAGAGCAAGATGCTAAGATGGTGGCCTTCAGCAGGAACGATCCCTACAAATTGCCCGGCAAAGAAAAGGAAAGCACATCGCCGTCTGCAGCTAGCAGCGCTGTGATAACGGCAAACCCGAATTGGCTAGCAAATTCGGTACTCGTCATGAAAGGATCTAACAAGTGGAGAATGTGCATCGGTCGCGCCAGCCCGGGACCGATTATCGAAAAGAACTAAACAGGGTAACGGGCAGCAGGTTTCAGACGCGCTCTTTTCCTACCCAGGGTACCTAAGGGGACTGGAAGGTTTTTAATGAGGCGGCTTGCTGACCCAAACTTTGTCGTATCAATAAAAAGAGATGATTTTCAAGTATTATCATGGTCTTTGCTTCGATTGCAGGTAAGTGGTATTCATTATCATCAATACATCAGTATCGTCAAAATACATTGCACATACATAGGTCTTCGGGAGCGGAACTGCTTAAGTAGCAGTCACAAACCCAGAGACCCGGCCTTGATGCCTATGAGTTATGAGGGCCGATTACTCGCAAAAACGAGTACGGCTGCAATCTTATAACCGGACGAAGGAGCCAAATTTCTTGGTTATTCTTACTTAAGCTCGATGTGACTCGCACTAAAGTGGCATGATCTGTTCGCTTACGATTACAATCAACCACGCAGCCCAATGGGATTTGCTTGACCCTGTTTTTCGTATAGATGTAACAACATGGTATCCACGCGAAAGCCGGCTTACAGTACAAGATAATCAAAAGGGTCATCTAAACCACAAGTCTATGCAGAGTACAAGGCTAATAGCCGGAAACTCAACGAGTATCAAGCATGACTTCAGTATTTACGTGAACAGCTATTGGTTTTCGGCTTGGTAAAGAGCAATTTGTCATCTGAGAAAGGCCACACCCCCCTGACTCGTACTTTGGGTCATCGGGACTGGGGCTTCGAAACAGAAACAAGCTGTTTAGTTATTGAAGCTCGAAAGACCCTCGCTTCCGAGTCTTGGGGACTTAAATAAAAGTCCGCTTATCAGAACCCGCGATACTCGGAAAGTCGAGTCTCGCAAAGGGAATAAAAAAAACAAACAAACAACAATCGGGTATCGAGAATAATCTTAAGACAAGTGTCAATATTATCAAAAGCCGGGAGAGGCGCAGAAGTATCACGAACTAAAAGTACGATACAAGTGACGGTACCATTATCAAGGGTGCACAGACGCACCATCAAAATTATACTAGTTTTAAACACAAAGTACCAGGTGTCGCCTTACTCGGCATCCTGGGAGCGATCTTCCGGGTCTTGGTCCTGGATCTGCTCCTTAGCCTTTCCAGCAGCATTACCCGGACTTTCCGCGTCAGGACGAACAGGCGGAGGAACAGCTGGTGTGGAGGTAGACGGCCTCAACCCTAACTCGGCCTCCCTCTTAGCAGTTTCTTCTTTTCTTCTGGCCAGATCGGTCGACCATTTTTCCAGCATATCAAAGGGAGGGGGTGCCTCTGTCAATATGGTTTTGCCTTCAGCGTCGTATGAGCTCATGATTGTGTCCAGTTCCATCTTATCGGCCAAAGCGGTGGCCGAGTGACGTACTGCGGATTGTATGGCCTTGAAATCCTTGGGCGTAAACTTGGAGCCGTCAGCCTTGAATTCTGGAAACCCGGATATCACCTTCGCCGGGTCAAGCTTAGGAAAATAAGCTTTCGCCAGCGTGAAGGCCCGGGTCATACCGACCCGGCAGGACGAACGCTTCCATATCTCAATCCACCCAGGCACCGTTGAGCAGGCTTGCATAAGGTTTTCTTCGCCCGGGTATACCTCGGAAGGCCACTTCACGGCGTCCAATATAAGCTTTGTGCCGGCAAAAAAGGTCCGGAGCACAGTCTTTAATGTTTTAGTTTGGGTAATGGCGTCGTCCTCTGGAGTGGCGAGGTTCGCACCTACAATTGAAAACAAAGGAAAGCGTATCAGTCATCCCGACTATCACAACGATAAAATAGAGGCAAGTAAGTTCATCAAAAACAAAAACTCACGTAGTAAGATGCGATAAGTATCGCAATCTGGGTCGATAAGTTTTTTAGCGCGGATTGGGCAGTTTTGTACTTCTTCTTGTATCGGGAAACATCTTTTTTCAAAGTTTTCATCTCCGCCTCAAGGGTTTCTTTGCGTTTTACCTCAGCAAGCAGGAGCTGTTCGGTCTTGAGTAACACCTCGTCGGACCGGGTAATTTCTGCCTGCGAGGAACGAATGAAAGCGTAAACCGGATATCATGACAAGCCGAGTATTGTATGAAGTGCCGAGCGCAACTTCAGCAAAGTTATGCTCGGAACTTGGGGACTGGGTGTATTGTAAGGGATATCAGGTAATGTTACCTGATGTGCTGCGGCCATACGCTCTAAGACATTCCCCTCTGAGGCCTTCATGGCGAGGAGAGCGCTCATCAGCTGGTTAAAATTATTGTTACCCGAGTTAGAAGACTCGGGGGCGTGGAAACTTGGAGAAGAAGGATTCTTCGTGACAGGAGACGGCACCCGGGTCATTCGAATGTCGGAGTCTGGCCCTCCTCCCGCGCTCAAAGCCGCATCTCTTTCCTTCCCGCTTGCGTGCGAGGCTATTGGATATCCGGCTTCTTGCCTGGCCGGGTTCGTTGGTGACGTCTGCTCATCAACAGCTGTGGTGAACGCATCATCAGTCGGTTTCTCCTCACCCCGGTCCTCGGCCTCCATGTTTTCCTGGTCGCTAACAACGACCGTGGCCCTATAGAAAGTGCAAAGGTGCAGTTAGCATATTGTTATGAAAAAGGCGATAAAAGTTTGGTATAACATCGGGAAAAGAACTTTACCCGGGGTTCACTCCAAGGTCCGAAGGAAAGTCGCTGCTGGACCCAGAAGAAACTGAAGAATACCAAACAAGGTGTAAGATTACTTTGTGAGGGGATGTTTGAGAAAGATTTTTGTGCACGGCGAATACCAGTATGCCGAGCCGGAGGCGATGAAATACCCGGATTAAGGGTCTCATTACCCGGGTAGTTTCGAGTCGCCCTACGCTTGGTCATGGGTGGCTCCTTCAGTTACGGCAAAAAGGGTGATGCCAGGGTTAGCTCATGAATGATATCATGGGAATGCAAATTAAACACAAGGAAATGAAATAGAACCTGGAAAACGATGCCTTGGGATTTTCTTTTAGATCCGGCTTTAATTGCCGGTTCCGGTTCATCTTCGTCGCTGGCGGACTCCACTTTGCCGTCTGTTTCTTCCTCCTCGTCCTGGTCTTCTTGTTCTGAAAGTTGTCAGGGTTATGGTATGGAAATGAGAAGTAGGGTATGACGAATTCAAGGAAGTTAAGCTTGTACCTTCGTCCGAGTTAACGACATCCCCTTCCTCCTCTGGATTTCCGGAGTTAGGAGGAGTATCAACCTTCCAGAAGTCATTGTCAGCCTGGAGTGGAGACACAAGAACGAGGGTTAATAGCTGTCTCAAGTGGAACGGGTAAAATTGAACTCGTAGGGAACCAGGTCCTTACCGCGGGGGCCGGGTTCTCGAGGGTGAAGGGCTCCAATCCGGCTATGTTCCGGATTACCTCGAGCTTCTCTGTCAGAAAGCCCTTTATTGTTTTGTTGGTATCGCTAGGGGCAAAATTGCTGGTAGAGTATCGAATCGGATCCGTGGTTTGCCCCGAGTACTCGCACATCAGTTTTGCGCGAATGGAATTGGGCTGGATGCGGAAATTGACCCAAGTCTTCACCAGGTTAAGCCCGATGAGGCCTTGGGCCGATAGAATAGAGATTTTAGCCAATAAAGGCAGAATCGCCTCCCTATCCGAGTCAGGGGCAAAGGCGCTGAAAGTTTCAGAGATGTCGAGCTGACCCTCCGAGTAACCCGGCAATTTCTTTTCGCCGGGTGGGGAGGTATCCTGGCAGTAAAAGTATGAGAGCTGCCAATGCTTGACGTGGGAGTTGAGGGTGAGAGGAGGCATTAAAGAGTTCTTGCGGCGTTGGATAGAAACCCCGCCGCAAGCAAAAAGTGCATCGTCGCCGCTTTCGCGGCACGGTTTGCATTGGAAAAGTTCGACGAGGAGAGCCAAACTTGGCGGGGTGCACAAGTAAGACTCGGAGAGAACGATGAAATGAGTGATGTTTAGAACAGAGTTGGGTCCTATGTCGAAAATGCGAAGGCCATAATGGCTTAAAACGTCGCGGAAGAAAGGATGACCCGGAGGCCGGAAGCCCCGGGTCACATGTTCAACGAAACAAATTACCTCATTTTCTGCTGGAGTGGGCCGGGTTTCGTTACCCGGTACCCTCCAGTGGATGGTTTCCTGAGGGGGAAGAACCCCTAGCTCGACCAGTTCCTATAACTTGGCCTTGGTAACGGAGGACCGCGCCCAGTTGGCTGATATGGAATTCGTGGTCTTGGCTTTAGCCGGCTGCTTTCCCTGTCTCTTGGGCGCCATGGGGTTAACCTGATAAAGCGTCAAAGGAAAGGATGTGAGAAATAAAACCCGGAAATTGTCAGTTGACCGAGTATTGACAAGTAGTATCGAGTTAACCTGGGAGTTAAACATGATCCGGGTATTATTTTGCTAAGCAGGGTACGAATTGTCCGGGTATCGCGCATTATTACAAAAGTTGTAGAATTTTATGCATAGATAAGTGTTTTGGGAGAGTAAGCGGTTGCCCGTACATTTATTATGAGCAAACGAGCCGGAGAGGGAGAACCTTCCGGGTGATATGAACAAAGGCGGAAAATTTAAACGGCTCGAGCCCAGATTGGGGGTCCCATTTCTAGATTTGTGGCAAAATTAGTAATTACGAGTGGTAGGAGGGTGAGTTAAACTGTGTATCTTATCCGTTGGGTGGGCTAGAGTAAATACTAGTGACCTAATTCGGCATGACCCGAGAAATCACGGGCGGCTCGATTCAGATCTAACCTAAGGGGAAGCTAAGAAATTGCAAGGATAAATTAGGGGATGTAAAAGACTTACCGAAGGAGATTGGAGTGAAGCTTTGCGGAGGCAGATGGCGCAAGCTTGGTGCCCTTTCGCGATTTTTGGCGGGCAGATCGGAGGTTTGGCGGCGGATCTGGATGGCAGAGTAGAATGCGCTGTGGCGGAGCGCAACCGGTAACGGACGGGCTCCAGTGATGCTCGCAAGGCTTCCGTGATGGTGCTCTGTGAGCTCGAGCTTGAAAGAAGGAAGGAAGAGGAATGGGGAAAATGAGCTGTTGGAATTAGGGTTACCTCTAAGGGCTTATTTATAGCGGCCCGGGTGGAAAGGCTCAGCCCAACGGGCGGAACCCGGAAATTACGGGGTAGCGGCTATCTATTTGAAATTTGCGAGATCCACTTTAAGTGTGGGGTGAGGTATCTAGGCGGAAAAGAAAGGGAGATCTTTTCCTTGGTATTAGGGTTAATTATCGAGAAAAGTGTAGAGTCTTGGCGTTTTTCTTAAGGCTTAGACCTGGGAAGTTGAGAAAAGCATCTGGAGAAGGGCCGGATTATTATATGGCCACCATGGAGTTAGGCCTAGCCATTTATCAAAGTATCTTAACCCGGCCTCCATGATTTGGTACGCTTGATATTTTTGCAGGGAATAGCGTGCGCTTCGAAGAGAATTTCGTGAAGCCCAAGCTATTCTGGGGACTACTGATGGGGGGATAATAACCCGGTAGCCCAACTCCAAGGTATAACCCGGCCCAAAGGACGTTGCGCAGGATCCGGATTAGGATAAAGAAACTTCTGGAAGGCCCAAAGTTTGTAGGCCTCGTAACCCGGATTGTGGGTTACGGTAAGGAAAGCTAGGGTTTGTAAGAAGAGTTCGGGTAGGACTCAAGCTGCTCCTTGGAGGGCAAGCCAGGGGGGGTACGGGTGCTTTATAAACCGGCCCCTAGGCTTAGTTTGGCAGAGATTCACGCCATAATCGTATCATCAATTATCGAGTACCCCGTGTAATTCAACTGTCGTGTTGTTAACCTACGATTTGAGACTCGGCGAGTTGTTTGCCGGTCCCCAGATCACTTATCATCATGTTCCCCTTCGAGCTAAACCCTCTCCCGAATACCTGTGTCGACTTGCCCCAAGATCAGTTACCCATGGTAACATCTGCCGTGGTTATCCCACGACAATTGCTTTGATAAACAGCTAGGCCCAACTCCACGGCGGACATAGAGTAACCCGGCTTTCTCCAAGTCCATCGCTTATTTCTCCGGGTCAGTGCCCTGATAATAATGCCAAAGATCCGGCTTACTTCACTTATTTAACCGATCCAAGTATCACGGGAAAGATCTGCCTCATATCCGTTCCGGATATCCCGTCTAGCACTTAACGCACATCTCAGAAAATCCGGTGGATATCCTCTATCCCGAAATTTCCGGCTCTCGCCCGTTGGCCTAGGTTTATCCACCCGCACCTTATAAATAGGCACCTAGGGGATAACCTAACCACAACGGTCCATTTCTTCTTCCTCTCCTTCACTCCCGCGCCCGAGCTCACAGAGCGCCGCCACGGAGACCTCGCGTACGCCACCGGAACCAATCCGCCGCCGGCTACGTTCCGCCACAGTTCGTCTCGCGCCGCCGCCGTCCTCCGCCGCCGCACCCTCAAGCAGCTCGCCGACAGTCGCAAAGGGGCATTCGGAGTGCGCCATTTGCCGCCGCCGCGCACTACTTCAATCTCCTCCGGTAAGCCCCTTGCACCCATTAATTTGGCTTTGCAATTTTTCTAATCGATCTAGATTGGATCTAGTCAACCGCGAGCCATTTCCCTTTCCGCACCGGATTAGGTCGCATAATTCCATACTAGTTCGTCCAATAGCTTGGTAGATGGTCATAGATCACTCCCCTATCGCCGTTGATCATCAATTTCTCCATGTAATCGTCCGCGAATTTTTCAATCTAGATCCATTTCGCCCAAAATTTACGCAACTGTCATTGACACCCGGAAAATCCACTTCTTCCGGTTCTTTTGCTTGCAGTAGATACATGGGCAATCATCCTTCTTCCTCAAACACTTTCCAATACGTAAGTACCCCATAGATTCTATACTGATACTTGATACTCAGATAATCTATAACTTTTGCTCCGTACAATGATACCCGGATAATTCTTAGTTTCCATGCCATATCGATACCGCTTGCCTATACTCGGATAATTCGTGATTTCTGAGTCTTATGTTTTGTACATTCTTGTCTTGTGCTTCGCAGGTTGATCCCATGGCTCCCAAGAAGCAAGGGCAGCAGCCGGCCAAGGCAAAGTCCACCCAATCCATATCCGCCAACTGGGCGCGATCCACGGTTACCAAGGCCAAACTGGAAGAGCTGGCCGAGTTAGGGATCCTCCCCCCCAGAAGGACATCCACTGGAGGGTGCCGGGTGACGAGACCCGGCCCACACCCGCTGATGACGAGGTAATTTGCTTCGTAGAGCACGTGACCCGGGGGTTCCGTCCTCCGGGTCACCCTTTCTTCCGTGAAGTCCTGAGCCACTATGGCCTCCGGGTATTCGACATAGGGCCTAACTCTATGTTGAATATAACCCACTTTATTGTTCTTTCCGAGTCATACTTGTGCACTCCGCCGAGTTTGGCTCTTTTTATGGAACTTTTTCAGTGCAAACCGTGCCGCGAAAGCGGTGACGGCGCACTTCTTGCTTGCGGCGGGGTCTCTATCCAACGCCGCAAGAATTCTCCTATGCCAACCCTTACTCTCAATTCTCATGTCAAACATTGGCAACTTTCTTACTTTTACTGCCGAGACACCTCCCCACCCGGCGAGAGGAAACTGCCGGGTTATTCGGAGGGTCTCCTCGATATCTCTGAAAACTTCAACGCCTTCGCCCCTGACTCGGACAGGGAGGCAATCCAACCCCTCCTCTCAAAAATATCCGTCCTTTCCGCCCAAGGTCTCCTCGGGCTCAACCTGGTTAAGACATGGGTGGATTTCCGGATCCAGCCCAACTCTATCCGCACTAAATTAATGTGCGAGTACTCGGGGCACACCACTGATTCCCTCCGATATTCCACTAAGAATTATCCAGCCGGCGATACCAACAAGACCATCAAGGGCTTCTTGACGGAAAAGTTGGAGGTGATCAAGAACATCGTTGGGTTACCGCCGTTCACCCGGGAAAACCCGGCTCCAGCGGTAAGACCCGATACTTGTAAACTTATTCCCACACTTTGACTTGATACAGCTATCAGTTCTCACTTTCATGTTTTTATCTCAGGCTGATGACGCTTTCTGGAGCGTCGAGACCTCCCCTTCTTCCGGAGACCCGGAAGAAGATGAAGAGCCGGCTGACAATGACGAAGGTATTTATCCGGGTCGTGTATCAGCTTTACTTGCATCATTTTCCTCACTCGTCTAACTTTTTCCCTCGATACATATTCGGCTTACAGGGTTGGAAGACGAGGATGACAAGGACGAGGAGGACCCGGAGTCCACCGAGTCCGATCAAGAAATAACAGTCGGGGCCAAAAGGAAAGCCAGAGGCGTGGTATCCAAGGTTCCTTATTCCACCATGTCCTCTGAACCCTACTCTTTTGATAACATGCACAGACTTAACCAATAACTATCCAACTCATCACACTTGAAGGACTCTCTTCCGACCAAGCGCAGGGTGACCCGGAGTTCCCCGGGCGACGATCCCCTCAACCCGGGCATCTCCACCTCACCAATCCGCCGTGCCGGTACTCCTCCCCCTCGCCCTTCCAATTCTCCTCGGCATCATCCCTCCCCCAACCATCCTCTGGCCGGGCAGTTCCGGGTTCCGCTATCAGTTCCTGTGACAGTTTCATCTGCTTCCAGCAGTGAACTCCCGCCAGATTACACTGTGAACACCGGGTGAGTCTCCGCTGTATGATATCCTCGCGCACTTGATGATTTTCATCCACTGTTATTAACTACTTCTCTCTCTTTTCCTTAGCGCCCAAGTCACAATTAGTGACCCGGAGAACATGGAGATAGATAACCGGGAGACGGAGGGGCCGACCGATAACATGGACGCCGCGACTGGCGGTGATGCTGAAAATAACCAGGAACAAGGCCCCTTGGGCGACCCAGTTCACCAGACAGCCGGGTCTCTAGAGTCATCCGAAGAGGCAGTGGACGAGGAGATTGAAATCCTGGACACAAGGGTGAGTTCTCCAAACCCGGACACCCAGACGGTCCGGGTCTCGACCCCAAAGTCGGGGAAAGTTCAGCCGCCAGGTGATCAAGCTGCCGGCTCTTCCGGTGTCAGGCCCGAAGACATGACGTTCTCCCAGATGCTTGATGCCCTTCACACCTTAAGGGCCGATGAAGAAAATATCTTAGAAGCTTTGATAGCTAAACATGAGGTAAATCCGAATAATATTGCCTGTATCCTTATCTAGTCTCCAAGTTCCGATTGAATTGATTGATAATTTGCTTGGAACTTCATGGTATAACCGACTGATAGCTTGCCTTTTACCCGGCTAATCCTTCCTTGCGTCCGTGCAGGCCTTCGTGACCCAATCTGAGAAAGCCTTGGTGATGGCCACCAAGCTTGCTGAGAAGGAGGTGGCTTTGCGCGAGTCGGCTGAAGCTGAGGCTAGAAGGAGCGGGAAGATCACAAGGAAGTATAGAAAGAGGGCTCATGCAGCAGAAGATGATCTGACAAAGCTTTCTGTTCAAATCGTCGATACGTATCGTGCTTTGATCGGTATGATTCTTAGCTTGATAGTCATAATCCGGGTTCTCCTTCTGATAAATAGCCGGGTTTCCTTACTCGTTGTGTTTTCATTTCTTTCTGCAGGTCCGGATGAATTAATCCCGGACGAAGATGACATTGCCAAGTTGAAAACCATCAAGAGCACTATCCGGCAGCTCTGTGCCGGAACCAAATGGATCCTTCAAGAACTACGGTGGCCGGGTGTTGGGCACGTCGACCTGAAGAAAATGCTGGACGCCTGCTCCACTATTCCCGAGTGGATTTGGCATTGGAAGCGCTCGTCCTGCCGGGTTGGGGTAACCCGGGGGCTTGCACTGGCTAAAGCTTATTTTGCTAAGCTTGAGCCGGCCAAGCTTATGAGCGGGTTTCCTGAATTCAACCGTGATGGGTCCAAGTTTTCAGTGAAGAATTTCAAGGCCATCCAGAAGGAAGTCCGTTACCCGGCCAGTGTGATTGCTGACGGCTTGGATGTCAATTCCATTGTCCCTGCATATGATGCTGATGATAAAGTGGTTAAGTCGGACCTTCCCAAGCCGTACGACATGCTGGCCCGATGGAAGGCGGAGGCTGCCCAGGCGAGAAAGGAGGCCGATAAGAAGAAGGCTGAGGCCGACTCTGCGCCTGCTACCTCCACGCCAGTCGTCCCTCCTCCTGCACGAGCCGACACTGCTGCTGATCCGGATGCCGCCGCTGCCAAGAACGCTGAGGACCAAGGCGAGGAGCAAGACCCGGCTTCCAAGGGCAAGGGCAAGATTGACGACTCAGCCTGAGATTCTGAGTGAAAATTTTTCATCGGCAACCATTTTAGGAAAACTATCCGGCCTAGGGGTCTTTTGAACAATTATTTTGAATGGTGGGCTTGTGCACCTTTGATACTGCTGCTGCGAAGTGTAATACTCTTTTGAAACTTTGATAGCTCCCGTGGCCCCTTTTGGCCTTTGGATGTTCTTAATACTTATCTGCTTATGAGCCCATTTGTTCTTGATAATTCGACTTTCTTTATGGTTCCTTTTGTGAGACTCGGTTTCCGGGTCTCGTGGGTTTTGACAGGTGGATTTTTCAAAGTCCCCAAGTCCCCAAGACTCGGATGTTTAGGTTTTTTGGGCTTAGTGACTAAGCAACTTGTTTCTTCTTTCAAAATCCCCAGTCCCCAAGACCCGGAGTTCCGAGTCTGAGGTGTGTGATCTTTCAAAGAGAACAAGTTGTTTCCTACTACGCCCAAAACCTAGAGCCGTTTCACATAGGTATTGAAGTTATGCTTAATAACTTTGAGTTTCCGTCTGTTAGCCCTGTACTCTGCATAACTTGTGGTTTAGATGACCCTTTTGACTATCTTGTACTATAAGCCGGCTTTCGCGTGGATATCATGTTGCTACATCTATACGAAAACAGGGTCAGGCAAGTCCCGTTGGGCTTCATGGCTGATTGTAATCGTAAGCGAGCAAAGCATGCCACTTTGGTGCGAGTCACATCGATCTTAAGTAAGAAATGTCAAGAAAATTTGGCTCCTTTGTCCGGTTATAAGATTGCAGCCGTACTCGTTTGCGAGTAATCGGCCCTTATAACTCATAGGCATCGTGGCCGGGTCTTGAGTTTGCAACTGTGCTATTCAAGCAATCAGCCCCCAAGACCTAAATATATGCCACATACTAAAGAAGCTAATACACTAAGAAAACAGAGAATAATACTTGCCTGGAAGAGAAGTAAAAAACCTGATGGAAAGATAAAACTTGATGAAACATGTGAAAAAAGGTGTGTTGCTGAACCATCTCTTTATTGATATGAGAAAGTTAAGTCAGCAGGCCGCCTCATTAAAAACCCTCCAGTCCCCTTAGGTACCCTGGATAGGAAAAGAGTGCGTCTGAAACCTGCTGCCTGTTACATCGTGTAATTCCACTTGTGAGTCTAGTTTATACTAGGTATAGTAGGGATGCAGCTGCGCTACGTTCCATGGTATTTCTTTCTCTTGCATAGATGAAGTGGTATGAGCGGTGTCGTTAACTGTAGCCGACTCTTCCCTTGCATCTATCAAGTAATATGATCCGTTGTGCAAATTCCGGCGTATGATAAACGGTCCTTCCCATGGCGGTGATAATTTGTGTTTTCCTTCCTTTGACTGTACCAGGCGCAGAACCAGGTCTCCTTCCTGGAAGACCCGGGTTTTTACGCGCCGGCTATGATATCTCCGCAGATCCTGCTGATATATGGCTGATCTTTCGAGTGCTTGTTCCCTTTCTTCTTCTAGCATATCCACGGCGTCTTGCCGGGTCTTTTCGTTCTCCACCTCGACGTAAGCCGACACTCGAGGCGAGTCATGGATGATATCACTCGGCAACACCGCCTCTGCGCCATAAACCATAAAAACGGTGTCATCTGAGTAGATCTGTTAGATGTTGTGTTGATACCCCAAACTACTGAAGGTAGCTCCTCAACCCATGCACCAGCAGCTCTGATACACGGGACTCGCAACCGTGGCTTTAATCCACGAAGCAATTCTTGATTTGCCCTCTCCACTTGTCCGTTAGCCTGTGGATGGGCCACTGAAGCTATGTCAAGCCGGATTCCATTGTTACCACAGAATTTCTCCATCTCGCCAAGGGACATGTTGGTTCCATTGTCGGTAATTATGCTATGGGGATACCCAAACCGATAAATAATATTTTTCACGAACTTGACTGCTGTAATTGCTTCACAGTTGGTAACTAGCATAACCTCAACCCACTTGGTAAACTTATCAATAGCCACTAAGAGATGTGTCTTTTTGCAAGGTGACATGTGAAAGGGGCCGACCATATCCATACCCCAAACAGCAAACGGCCAGGTTAACGGAATGGTCCGTAGTTCCATAGCCGGCACATGGATTTGGCGAGCGTACCTTTGACATCTGTCACATCTTGCCACCAAGCGCTCCGCGTCTGCTAGAGCCGTAAGCCAGAAAAAACCATGTCTCCATCAAGGTTAGTATGTACTCCCTCCGTTCAACAATAGATGACTTCTAGTTGTCTAAATATGAATGTATCTAGACATATTTTAGTGTCCAGATACATTCATATCTAGACAAGTGGAAGTCATCTATTGTTGAACAGAGGGAGTATGAAAAAAGTACAAGTGTTAGACATGCAAGTATGTGAGGAATAAGAAGAAGCAATTTTACCGAGTTATACTCCTTGGCGGAGGGGTACTTCTTGATGGCGTCCTTCCTCGGACAGGACACCCCTTTGCCGCCTCGATCCGGACCACGGCGGCAACACGGGCCTCATAGAGCATGTCCGTCACCCCCTTGACCCCCTTCTTGATGAGGAACTTCCGGGACAACTCCTCCTGCCCCTCAGCGCATTGAAAGTACCACTACAATTAAACAAGAGATGTGGTGTTAGTTCATTCGATGAGATTAGTTCATGAAATATGGTAGCTTTTACTTACCCAGAAATCCTGGAGCACGGCCTCGTACTTGGTGCCGTGGGTGGTGTCCTCACCGAGCTTGTAGTCCTCCCAGCGAATAGCTGGCACTTCTGGAGTGCCAGCACCGCGTGACACAATCCCGAGGTAGTGGGTCTTGAGAAGACCACCCAGCACGTGCGACACGCTACGCCCCGGACTGTGCTTCTTGAACCTATTTGTAAGACCAGAGATCGAAAAAATATTAGTTCCAATGTTTCATAGATATATGATGCAAAATGCAAGAAGAATTGTAAAACAATAGACAGAGTAGCGCGAAATAAAATTAAAATTACTATAAATCTTACCCGGTGCCCACTGGCTGAACCAAAGGCCGAGACGCGGGGGCACGTGAGTACACCCCGTTGGTGACATCCTGCTCTCCCTCCTCCTCCTACGCCTCCTCCTCTGTGCCATCAGCTGGCGGGAGATAGTCCTCCTGCTGCTCCCTCTCTGACTCCTCCCTCTCCTACTCATGCCTCTCCGGCTCCTCCACCCTTACCTCCTTCCCTCGGCCACTCTCCCCCTCCGTCCTCGACCTCCTCCTCCACCTACCGTCGGTCCTAGTCGACGTAGCGGCAGTTCTGGAACCTACGCCTCTTCCCTCCTGTGCCCTCCGCTCCTGCTCCAGCCGGAAGAACTCCTGGTACACCGCGTTGATCTCCTTCGTCGGTGATGTCCGGCCTCTCCCTATCCCCGAGCCCTTCCTCGTGCCCCTTCTGCCGCCCCTGGACGACTCGGGCTCGCCCAAGGGGGTCTTCCTACCAGCTCCGGGTCCTACCATGTTGTTGTGGCCTGCAATGACAAACATTAAAACAATTAGTAATTAATAGAAAGCATTTGAAGCAAATAAGAAATAAATCAAAAGCATGTGGAGCAAACAGAAATAAATGAAAAGCATGTGGAGCAAACAGAAATAAATGAAAAGCATGTGGAGCAAACAGAAATAGATGAAAAGCATGTGGAGCAAACAGAAATAAATGAAAAGCATTGAAAGAAAATAAACTAAGTAAATTTACTATAAAGCATACATATTTTGGTTTGTGTCGGGATCATCTGGATCTGGAGCACTAGTACGTGTGTCATCAACGTCGGCCTCATCATCACTATCACGCGTGTCATCAACGTCGGCCTCCCCCTCTTCGGCGGCGTGGTTGTTCTGTGCACTTAACTTCTCGAGAAATGCCAAGTCCTCAACCTCTTCTTCGACGTCGTCACCGCCAACGTATACTTCCATATCCTCACCTCCTGTCAAGTCGATCACGAAATGGCCCGTCATACCATCGTCCTCTTGGAAGAATTCTCCCTCATATGTGTCTGTGTTTATGAGAGGGTTATAATTGGAGTCGATTGGCATTGGCAGTTTACCATATGTTGACACCTTGTACGGTACATCGTAATCCCGGAGACGAGGAATAGTGCATGCATATGGGAGGTAATATACTTGCGTCGCCTCTTGAGCCACGATATAGACATCTGGGCAGTCCAATATCTTTTCTCGATTAATTTCGACTGGCCCAACAACCCGTTCTCCTCTATAATGCACCAGAGCGAACCACTTGCACTTGAAAAGAACAATCTTAGGATGTGGTCCTCCTAGTATTTTCCACTGTAGTTCGTATATTTCTTCAAGTATTCCGTAGTATTCTACTCCATTGCATACGGTTAACACTCCGCTATTTGTTGTGCTTCTATTAGGCCGAAGCTGCTCGTAGATGTTAGTTCGGAAGCGAAACCCATTGACGTCGTACGTGTCGTACATACAAACCTTATAGTGAAAACTCATGGCAATGGTTCTCAACTCCTCGTTCATATCATGGTCTACGTTAGCCTGTAGGTTCAACCGGAAAGCGTTAATTAGCGGAACGTAAGACGTGATTGGTATGTTAAACATCGGCGAGGAGAAATAGAAAGTACTTTGCCTCATAACCAATCAATGTAATTTGGTTGGTTGTTACCGGCACCCTCGCGGAGTAACTTGTCCTCCTCGTGTATGGTAGGTTTGTCGGCACTCGACCAATATTTTGCCACAAATTCCCTACAAAAAATAAGGGAACCTTGAGTTGGTCCCAGAATTTTGTGAAGGGTTGTGATACAATTACCATGGAGAGCACTTACTCTTGGTACTCTGTCGCCTCTTCTAGGTTTGTCAGGACATACAAGATTATACCAGTCCACACGTTGTTACTCAATTCTTGCATCTTGTGGCTGCCAGAAGTTCCAAGTTTGCCTTTGAAGATTCTAAGCTCGGATTGGTGCTCGAGGGCGCCCGTGTTGTAACGAGCCACTGGATTGTGCATTGTGGGAACATCCGGCGGATAATACCTTGTGATGACGTTCGCCACCTCCTCGATTATGAAAGCCTCGGCTATCGATGCTTCAATCTTACATTTGTTTCTAGCTTTGCTACGTAGGGTCTTTTGTAGCCTCTCCATTCCATACATCCAACGACATTACACGGGACCTCCCATTCGCGCCTCGGTGGGGAGGTGTAATATCATGTGGGCCATAGGAACAAACAAGCTAGGCGGAAACATTGCCTCTAACTTGCAGATCAACTCTGGAGCCACCTTTTCCATGTCTTAAATAATGGTTGGATATATCTCCTTAGCACAGAGAACACGGAAGAAATAGCTCAGCTCCGCGAGGACCCTCCAGTCTGCCTTGGGGATGAAGCCTCGAACCATTACTGGGAGTAGCCGCTCGAGCAATATGTGTTACTCATGACTCTTGAGCCCGGTGATTTTCATGAGATCAATCCTGACACCCGTTTTTAGATACGCCGCGTACCCATCGGGGAACATCAACAAGGCGATCCACATGAGCGCTATCCTCTTTGCTCCCTAGTAAGAACCCAAGGGGCCCTTGTCTTCCTCCATCTCTTTCCCCCGCCGGGTGGCTGCAACTCAAGATTTGGTCTATCGCAAAGCTTCTTTTGATCGACTCTAGCCTTGACGTTATCCCTCGACTTATCAAGAATGTCAAACAGTATAGCGAAAATGGACTCCCCGATATTCTTCTCGGTGTGCATCACATCTATGTAGTGTGGCTGTTCGAGATCCCGGAAGTAAGGAAGATCCCACAGGGACGGCTTGTGAGTCCACGCGTGCGTGACACCGTATCCCTTGAACTTGCCTCGTTTCTCTGAGCGAGTATCTGTTCACCGGTCAATTTAGGAGGTGCCATCTTTGTGACAACGGTATCTCTCGTGAACTTCTTGGTGTCTTGTCTGAATTCATGGTCAGCACGAAGGAAGTGGCGATGCAGATCGAAGCAACAATACTTGCGACCCTCACTCAGCCAATGGAACTCCATAGCACTCTTGCACTGCGGGCATGGGAACTTCCCGTGAACGGACCAGCCTATGAACATCCCAAAAGCCGGTAGGTCATGCAATGAGTACTGGTACCATACAAAGATATTGAAGTGTGTCTTGGTAGCTCGGTCATATGTCCGGAATCCCGTAACCCCAGCTTATTTCGGCTCATCCATCAACGGCTGCATGTACACACTCATATTTTTTCCCGGGTAGTTGGGCACTGGAATTATCAACGACGGGAACATGTACTTGCGTTGCATAATGGCACTGGGTGGGAGATTCAGCGGGATAACAAACACGGGCCAACAACTGTATGAGGCAGCCGTCATTCCATACGGATTGAACCCATCGGTCGACATAGCAATTCACACATTCCGAGCCTCTGCTGCTTTCACACGGTGTTTGTTGTCAAAATTCTTCCATGCCTTATTGTCCGACGGATGTATCATCATCTTCCTATTTCTTGCATATTTCTTGAATCTTTTCCCATCGTTGTGCCATGTCATCATTTTCGCGGTGTCCTTGTCCATGAAAAGTCGCCGAATCCTTGGTACGATTGGAAGATACCTAAGTATGTTAGCATGGACAACGCTCTGCCTCTTCTGACCATTACCCGGGTCTACCTCCACATACCTTGAGGATCCGCACTTGGGACAGTATCCGGCGTGCTTGTGTTCTTTCCTAAATAGGACGCATCCCTCCGGACATGCATGGATCTGCTCGTATGGCATGTTAAGTGCATAGAGGATTTTCTTCGACCCGTAGAAGCTTGAAGGCAGAATGTAACCTTCATGGAGCCAGCGACCAACGACAGTCATAATGTCATCTAAACAGTCTCGAGGAAGGCTATACCGGGCCTTGATAGCCATAATATCACCGATGGCCTTCAGCTGCCTGTATTCCGTGTGGAGGTGAAGAGGCCCGGCCGAGGAATCTAACATATGATAGAAAGCCTTTGCGGCACCCTCTGGCTCCTCTTCTTCCACTCGTGCATCACGGAAGTCATTTTCCATGTCTCCTAACAACCCGTTATCACGGTCGTCCTCGGACTCAGACTCATCTTCTCCCGCCGCCTCCACTTGACACGGTCCTGCTCACCATGGTACGTCCACACGTAGTAATTATCCACAAACCCAAATTTAACGAGGTCCATTCGAATCGAATCCCTAACTTTTATTATTTTGTTCCTACATTTACCGCACGGACACCAAGCAGTAGATTTCCCCTCAGCAAGCGCTTGATTCAAGAATCCATCCACCTTAAGAAACCAGTGAGGACTAATCTTTGTTGCACTTTCGTGGCCAATGTACATCCACTCACGGTCAGCACGGTCAGTCATCTTCCTCAGCTCTTTTGGTTGACAGCTGTTATGATGTCGCCAATTAATATGAAGCAAGTAATAATAAAAAAAATCAATGTCGTCAATTTAAATACGAACAAATTTTATGTTTCAAAGAATGCAAGGGTTCACCTACAGTTCTAATAGGTAGGGTCGTAATCCCACCCGAGTATGTGCAGATCGAGTCGCGTTCCATATTCTACCCCGACACGAGACGGAATTTCGGCAGCACCTCCACGCTGTTCTTCAGAATACACGTCTCGAGCTTATCAAGCCAAGAGGGTGTGCATCCGAAGAACAACAGGGAGGTGTCATCGAAATTTCGTCTCAGGAAGGGATAGAACATGAAGCACGACTCAATCTACACATACTCGGGCTTTCCAAACACATGGACAATCCGGACGAGTTACGGTTATAAATATGCAGAGACGGACAATCCTGCATATTTATAAATTTGTAACCCATTCGGACGGGAGACGCCTAGGGTTACGCGACCATGCATTAAAATAAACGTGGCATCGGCTCAAACGAGGAAGAGCAAGGGGCGTAAGGGCGGAGGACAAGGAATTCTAGCTCACCTCGACCGCACGAGGCGAAAGCGAACACGGTGGAGCAGCAAGGAAGAAGAAACTCGCGGACGCGCACCGGAGCACACGGGGCCTATGCAGATGGATACCGGTACCTAGTCCATCTGAAAACACAGAAAAAACATATGCAAGAACATTTGTATAGATGGAACCTCAACAGAACGTATTATTCTTATACCAATGGAGGGTGAAAACACTATTGCATAACTGCACATGAACATCAATCATCACTGCTAAAACCCCTGCTTCTTCATCACTTTGATGCACGCGGCTTTTTATTGCAAGTTTTAACAAGTCATAAGAGTATTCAAAACGAGGAAAACAAAAATTTAACAAAGTGACTACATACCAGCCACTTTGGAAATAGGAGCACACGATATGAGCACCCTAACCCGCGCAAATCCAGACTAGAGTTGTTTTAGCATAAAATATCCGCGTCGTCGCCCACCGAGGGGGAGCGGCACCACCATCGAGCTTCCGCTCCCCCTACCGGCATTCCCTACTTTCTATTTGTACTTTCCATTTTCCTACATTCTATTTTCCTATATCTATTTCCAAATTTTCCTATTTCTATTTTATTATTTCTACTATATAATTTTTCTATTTCTGTTACTATTTCTATATCTCTAAATATTTTTTCTAATCTAATAGGCATCTAATTAAAATAGCAAAAATAAAAATTCTGTCTCTATAACTTACAGAGAGAAGCAGCAGGAGGAGCCTCGATGGCGCGCGGTGGGAATCGAGGGAGGAGAACCACGCCGGCGACGGTGGGGCGCTGGGGCAGGGACGATGGGGCGCCGACGAGTAGAGGCAGAGGCAGGGTGAGGAGGTGCAGGGGAGCCCGGCGGCGTGGTGTAGGTGAGGGAAGCAGGTGGGGGTGGTGGAGGCGAGGGAGGCGTGTGGAGGGAGCCCGGCGGCGGAGACGAACACGGATGTGCAGGTGAGGAGGCAGTGGCGGTGACGGAGAGCCCGAAGGGAATGGAGTAGACATCGAGCACAGAGGGGAGGGGAAGACAGTGGTGGAGGGGATCAAGGCGACTCGGTGGAGGAGAGCATGACGACAGAGACGAGGGTCGACACATTGGTAGAACAGAACTCTTCGGAAGATTCACGATGTTTCGTCTGATACGGGAGTTTCACCCTATAAGCGAGTGTAAACTCACGAGAGAGAAGTGGATGCCGGTGAAGCGGCCCACACCCCGGAGTGAAATCTTTGCCATACAAAGCACTCAACTCACCTATACTAAAATTTTATGGCACCCACTAGCTTGTGTTGGGATCCAAACTCTCCGTAGCCCCCCCTCCGGTGAAACCCTAGACCCGCTGGAGAAATACCGGACTTATACGGAAACACACGGTAACGGCGTCGAAAGGGGGTAGAAATGTGTAACTAGTTTCTTGGTTGTGTTAGGGTAGGCAATAGAAACCCAAGACACATTGGTAGAACACAACTTATCGGAAGATTCATGATGTTTCATCCGATACGGGAGTTTCACCCTATAAGCGCGTGTAAACTCACGAGAGAGAAGTGGATGTCGGTGAAGCGGCCCACACCCCGGAGTTCAATATTTGCAATCCAAAGAACGCAACACACCTATACCTAAATGGTATGTCACACCCTAGATTGTGTTGGGATCCAAACGCTCTGTAGCCCCCCTCCGGTGAAACCTTAGACCCACAGGAGAAATAGCGCACTTATACGGAAACACGCGGTAACGGAGTCGAAAGGGGGTAGCAATGTGTAACTAGTTGCTTGGTTGTGTTAGGGTAGTCCATAGCAACCAAGAAACATTGGTATAACACAACTCTTCGGAAGATTCACGATATTTCGTCCGATACGGGAGTTTCACCCTATAAGCGAGTGTAAACTCACGAGAGAGAAGTGGATGCATGTGAAGCGGCCCACACCCCGGAGTGAAATATTGGCCATCCAAAGCACACAACGCACCTATACTAAAAATTTTATGGAACCCACTAGCTTGTGTTGGGATCCATACGATCCGTAGCCCCCCCCACGGTGAAACCCTACACCCGCTGGAGAAATACCGGACTTATACGGAAACACGCGGTAACGGCGTCGAAAGGAGGTAGAAATGTGTAACTAGTTTATTGGTTGTGTTAGGGTACGAAATAGCAACCCAAGACACATTGGTAGAACACAACTCTTCGGAAGATTCATGATGTTTCATCCGATACGGGAGTTTCACCCTATAAGCGCGTATAAACTCACGAGAGAGAAGTGGATGCCGGTGAAGCGGCCCACACCCCGGAGTGCAATATTTGCAATCCAAAGCACACAACACACCTATACCTACATGGTATGGAACCCCATAGATTTGTGTTGGGATCCAAACGCTCTGTAGCCCCCCTCCGGTGAAACCCTAGACCCACTGAAGAAATAGCGGACATATACGGAAACAGGCAGTAATGGTGTCGAAAGGGGTAGCAATGTGTAACTAGTTTCTTGGTTGTGTTAGGGTAGGACATAGAAACCCAAGCCACATTGTTAGAGCACAACTCTTCAGAAGATTCACGATATTTCGTCCGATACGGGAGTTTCAGCCTATAAGCGCGTGTAAACTCACGAGAGAGAAGTGGATGCCGGTGAAGGTACCCACACCCCGGAGTGAAATATTTGCCATCCGAATCACACAACACAGTTATACTCACATGGTATGGCACCCCTAGCTTTTTTTGGGATCCAGATGCTCCGTAGCCCCTCTCCGGTGAAACCCTAGACCCGTTGGAGAAATACCAGACTTATACGGAAACACTCGGTAACAACGTCGAAAGGGGGTAGCAATGTGTAACTCGTTGCTTGGTTTTCTTAGGGTAGTCCATAGAAAACCAAGACACAACTATTTGAAAGATTCACGATGTTTCGTCCGATACAGGAGTTTCACCCTATACGCGAGTGTAAACTCACGAGAGAGAAGTGTATGCCGGTGAAGCGGCCCACACCCCGGAGTGAGCCTTTTCCATCCAAAGCACACAACTAACCTATACTAAAATTTTATGGCACCCCCTAGGTTTTGTTGGGATCCAGACGCTCCATATCCCCCCCGGCGAAACCCTAATCCCGCTGGAGAAATACCGAACTTATACAGAAACACGCGGTAACGGCGTCGAAAGAGGGTAGCAATGTTTAACTAGTTGCTTGATTGTGTTAGGGTAGGAAATAGAATCCCAAGACACATTGGTAGAACACAAATCTTTGGAAGATTCATGATGTTTCGTCCGATACAGGAGTTTCACCCTATAAGCGCGTGTAAACTCACGAGGGAGAAGTGGATGCCGGTGAAGCGGCCCACACCCCAGAGTGAAATATTTTCCTTCCAAGGCACAGAAAACACCTATACATACATGATATGGAACCCCCCTAGCTTGTGTTGGGATCCAGACGCTCTGTAGCCCCACCTCCAGTGAAACCCTAGACATACTGGAGAAATACCGGACTTATACGGAAACACGCGGTAACGGCGTCTAAAGAGGGTAGCAATGTGTAACTAGCTGCTTGGTTGTGTTAGGGTAGGCCATATAAACCCAATAAACATTGGTAGAACACAACTCTTTGGAAGATTCACGATGTTTCGTCCGATACGGTAGTTTCACCCTATAAGCGCGTGGAAACTCACGCGAGAGATTTGGATGCTGGTGAAGCGGCCCACACCCGGAGTGCAATCTTTGCCATCCAAAGCACACAAAACACCTATACCTACATGGTATGGAACCCCCTAGATTGTGTTGGGATCCAGACGATCTGTAGCCCCCTCCGGTAAAACCCTATACCCACTGGAGAAATAGCGGACATATACGGAAACACGCGGTAACTGCGTCGAAAGGGGGTAACAATGTGTAACTAGTTGCTTGGTTGTGTTAGGGTAGGCCATAGAAACCCAAGACACATTGTTAGAGCTCAACTATTCGTAAGATTCACGATTTTTCGTCCGATACGGGAGTTTCACCCTATAAGCGCGTGTAGTCCCCCTCCGGTAAAACCTTATACCCACTGGAGAAATAGCGGACTTATACGGAAACACGCGGTAACGGCGTCGAAAGGGGGTAGCAATGTGCAACTAGTTTCTTGGTTGTGTTAGGGTAGGCAATAGAAACCCAATACACATTTTTAGAGATCAACTCTTCGGAAGATTCACGATTTTTCGTCTGATACGGGAGTTTCACCCTATAAGCGCGTTTAAACTCATGAGAGAGAAGTGGATGCCGGTGAAGGGGCCCACACCCCGGATTTAAATATTTGCCATACAAATAACACAACACACCTATACTAACATGGTATGGCACCCCCTAGATTGTGTTGGGATCAAGATGCTCCGTAGCCCCCCTCCGGTGAAAGCCTAGACCCGTTGGAAAAATACCGGACTTATACAGAAACACGCGGTAACGGCGTCGAAAGGGGGTACCAATGTGTAACTAGTTTCTTGGTTGTGTTAGGGTAGGCAATAGAAACCCAAGACACATTTTTAGAGCTCAACTCTTCGGAAGATTCACGATTTTTCGTCTGATACGGGAGTTTCACCCTATAAGCGCGTTTAAACTCACGAGAGAGGAGTGGATGCCGGTGAAGCGGCCCACACCCGAAGTGAAATCTTTGCCATCCAAAGCACACAACGCACCTATACTCACATGTTATGGACCCCCTAGCTTGTCTTGCGGTCCACACGCTCCGTAGCCCCCACCCTCCGGTGAAACCCTAGACCCGGTGGAGAAATACCGAACTTATACGGAAACATGCGGTAACAGAATCGAAAGGGGGTAGCAATGTGTAACTAGTTGCATGTTTGTGTTAGGGTAGGAAATAGCAACCCAAGACACATTGGTAGAACACAACTCTTCGGAAGATTCATGATGTTTCGTCCGATAGGGGAGTTTCACCCTATAAGCGTGTAAACTCGCGAGAGAGGAGTGGATGCCGGTGAAGCGGCCCACACCCCGGAGTGAAATATTTTTCTTACAAGGCACAAAAAACACCTATACCTACATGGTATGGAACCCCCTAACTTGTGTTGTGATCTAGACGCTCTGTAGCCCCCCTCCGGTGAAACCCTAGACATGTTGGAGAAATACTGAACTTATACGGAAACACGCGGTAACGACGTCTAAAGGGGGTAGAAATGTGTAACTAGTTGCTTGGTTGTGTTAGGGTAGGCCATAGCAACCCAAGAAACATTGGTAGAACACAACTCTTTGGAAGATTCACGATGGTTCGTCCGATACAGGAGTTTCACCCTATAAGCGCGTGTAAACTAACGAGAGAGAATTGGATGCCGGTGAAGCGGCCCACACCCGGAGTGAAATATTTGCCATCCAAAGCACACAACACACCTATACCTATATGTTATGGCACCCCCTAGATTGTGTTGGGATCCAGACGCTCTGTAGCCCCCCTCCGGTAAAACCCTATACCCACTGGAGAAATAGCGGACTTATACGGAAACACGCGGTAACGGCGTCGAAAGGGGGTACCAATGTGTAACTAGTTTCTTGGTTGTGTTAGGGTAGGCAATAGAAACCCAAGACACATTTTTAGAGCTCAACTCTTCGGAAGATTCACGATTTTTCGTCTGATACGGGAGTTTCACCCTATAAGCGCGTTTAAACTCACGAGAGAGAAGTGGATGCCGGTGAAGGGACCCACACCCAGGAGTGAAATATTTTCCATCCAAATCACACAACACACCTATACTAACATGTTATGGCACCCCCTATCTTGTGTTGGGATCCAGATGCTCTGTAGCCCCCCTCCGGTGAAACCCTAGACCCGTTGGAGAAATACCGGACTTATACGGAAACACTCGGTAACGACGTCGAAAGGGGGTAGCAATGTGTAACTAGTTTCTTTGTTGTGTTAGGGTAGGCCACAGCAACCCAATACACATTGGTAGAACACAACTCTTCGGAAGATTCATGATGTTTTGTTCGATACGGGAGTTTCACCCTATAAGCGAGTGTAAACTCACGAGAGAGAAGTTGATGCCGGTGAAGCGGCCCACACCCCGGAGTGAAATATTTGCCATCCTAAGCACACAACGCACCTATACTAAAATGTTATGGCATCCAATAGCTTGTGTTGGGATCCAGACGATCGGTAGCCCCCCCCCCCCCGGTAAAACCTTAGACCCGCTGGAGAAATACCGGACTTATACGGAAACACGCGGTAACGGCGTCGAAAGAGGGTATAAATGTGTAACTAGTTGCTTGGTTGTGGTAGGGTATGAATTAGTAACCCAAGACACATTGGTAGAACACAACTCTTTGGAAGATTCATGATTTTTCGTCCGATACAGGAGTTTCACCCCATAAGCGCGTGTAAACTCACGAGAGAGAAGTGGATGCCGGTGAAGCGGCCCACACCCTGGAGTGAAATATTTTTCTTCCAAGGCACAAAAAACACCTATATCTACATGGTATGGCACCCCCTAGCTTGTGTTGGGATCCAGACGCTCTGTAGGCCCCCTAAACCCTAGACATGTTGGAGAAATACCGAACTTATACGGAAACACGCGGTAACGACGTCTAAAGGGGGTAGAAATGTGTAACTAGTTGCTTGGTTGTGTTAGGGTAGTCCATAGCAACCCAAGAAACATTGGTAGAACACAACTCTTTGGAAGATTCACTATGGTTCGTCCGATACAGGAGTTTCACCCTATAAGCGCGTGTAAACTTACGAGAGAGAATTGGATGCCGGTGAAGCGGCCCACACCCGGAGTGAAATATTTGCCATCCAAAGCACACAAAACACCTATACCTACATGTTATGGAACCCCCTAGATTGTGTTGGGATCCAGACGCTCTGTAGCCCCCCTCCGGTAAAATCCTATATCCAGTGGAGAAATAGCGGACTTATACGGAAACACGCGGTAACGACGTCGAAAGTGGGTAGCAATGTGTAACTAGTTTCTTGGTTGTGTTAGGGTAGGCCATAGAAACCCAAGACACATTTTTAGAGCTCAACTCTTCGGAAGATTCACGATTTTTCGTCTGATACGGGAGTTTCACCCTATAAGCGCGTGTAAACTCACGAGAGAGAAGTGGATGCCGGTGAAGGGACCCACACCCCGGAGTCAAATATTTTCCATCCAAATCACACAATACACCTATACTAACATGTTATGGAACCCCCTATCTTGTGTTGGGATCCAGATGCTCCGTAGCCCCCCTCCGGTGAAACCCTAGACACGTTGGAGAAATACCGGACTTATACGGAAACACTCGGTAACGGCGTCGAAAGGGGGTAGCAATGTGTAACTAGTTTCTTGGTTGTGTTAGGGTAGGCCATAGCAACCCAATACACATTGGTAGAACACTACTCTTCGGAAGATTCACGATGTTTCGTCCGATACGGGAGTTTCTGTAACATCCCAAATCATAAATTTGGAATGTTCTGCATTTAGAGCATATGCATAGCATGGCATGTTTTCAAAAGTTGCATTTTGTTTGTTGCATTCAAACTCCAAATAAAAATTAATGTTTTAAAGAAAACAATTCGTCTATATGGCGCTATTAGCCAAACTTATTTTGATATTTCATTTTACGAAAAACATCGCTTAAAAATAACCTAAAGTGATGAGTCTTCAAATTACAAATTTTTAGAATTTTATTTCACTTAAATCGGAGTTATTTTCCAATAGTTATTAAAGAAATAAGATTAAAGGAAAAAGAAAAAAAGAAACGCACCAACCATGTGCGTAGCAAGAGAACAGAATATAGAGAGGAAAAAGAAAAAAAAAGGATAGAAGAGAGAGCAGCACACACGGGTGTGGCAGCCCAGCCATCGTACGTACGCGCACGTACAGGGCGTGCGCTGGCCGTTTCCTTTATTTTTTCTCTCTATCGATGGATGGCCCCACTGATCGTCTTCCTCATGGACTCATCTCCAGGATGAACGAACTGAGCTCGTTTAAACTTCAAACAGCCCCAGAAAATCTTTGATTCCGCCTCCGTTTCTTTCCCCTGCCACGAAATTCCGGGTATAAATACCCCACACCCGGCCACACTTTTCCCCTCACAATTTTTCGCGAAACCCTAGCCACAGAGCTCGAGATCGCATCTGCCGCCGTCGCCTTGGAGCGTCCGAAACCCTCTTTCCCATCTCGTTCTATTGCCCTCGATGCACCGCATCTTTCTGACCTTTTTCCTCTCTGTTTTGCGCACGAGAGCAGCCGGAATACGTCATCGGAGTTCGCCGGAGCTTCAACACGTTCAGCCGAGGTTCACCGCCATTGTAGGAGGAGGAACTCAATGCCGTTGACGCTGCAGTGACCGCGAGGAGGAGCTGAACGCCGTCGTCCACTTCATCTTCACCATCGACCATCCGAGAGCCGTCGTCCGTCGCCAAGGGTAACGATCAGCACGTCCGTACGTCTAGTCGCAGTATACGTACAAAACTTCTAAAATTCGTAGGAAGAGTTTTACAACTCAGAAAAATATGAGAAAAATATCCACGAACTGCTAAGAGTACGTAGAATTTTAATCTATAATAATATTGCATCTTTACCGTACTGAAAACATATTCAATTTTAAAATCCTTTTAATGAGTATTTAATTCATATCTACTGTTTCGCAAGTCAAATTAAGTTAATTCTTTTTTATGCCGATCCTAAAAATACGTTGTCTAACCAGAGAACCCAAAACGAAATTTTATTAATATATTTTTTTTCACTATATAATAGTCCGTTATCTATTTTAAGTTTATTAAATCGCAATGTTAAACCACGTACACATGCATCCAAATTCACCCATGAATAACAAGAGAAGCATTCAACTAAATTCTAAAGTTCTATTAATGTGTCATGCATGATTATGATCACATCTTCTTATTGCATATGCTTGTTTTGTTGCCTTGTTGGTTATGTTGCTTTATCGATCGTATAGATTACGAAGGGTGTGACGTTGCTTGCGATTGTTGTGAGTGCCTAGGCTGCGACGACACCGACGACCAAGGCAAGTGTCACTGTCATGAATTACCTATGTTTTGGCCTATGCATGTAGTATTATTTTTGTAGTATGCATGTATAGGAGTTGAGTGTAAGCTATGTTTTATTGTCCTAGTGGAATAGCCACATGATCCCTTGTTCCGACTATCATTTGTCGCCATCGTATTGTAGAATTGCTTAGCCATGCTTAGACGGGGATTTGGGATTCATACAGATGAAATTGTTTATCAACTGTTTATGTTTTGCCAAATGATAAAACAACTTAATTAATGAATCGCCTGGGTGGAATGGTTTGATGGTTTTTGTTGAGTGGTTACCTTGCATCCATATCCATGGCTCTCCTTGGTATCTCACTTGCGGCTCGCCACTCAGGAATTAGAGAATGGATTAGTTCTTGTGTTTAGTAGCTTACGAGTACTGCCACATGTCACATGGACTCTGACTTTACTGATTAAGATGTGGGAACTCGAACCCGACGGTTTGTCAGAAAGTAGTTTATTGTAGGTTGGTATGGCGCGTGGGTGGTTCGAGGGACTACTTCTAAAAGGTCTCGGCCTGGTCTTCCTCCGGTTGATTGGGCCATGTGGGTAAAGAGTACAACCTCTCGAGAGTGTCAAACTAAGTGACTTAGCCGTGTCACCGGTTACGGACAATTATGAGCAACTAGATTTGAGGCTATGACAATTGTCACTCATCCCAACTTTATAAGTTTCTTAAAATGTGAGGGTTAACTAATTGGGTAGGATCACTTGAGTATCTACCAAGTGTTCCTTTGTTTGTTTCTAAGAGCACCTGCTTTGCAACCATCGTGTTCTTAATTTTTGTTTTAATGAAATAAAGTGTTAGGATAAAATGAATTGCTTTTCGCAAACTAGCCTGAGATCCACCAGCAAAATATGCATGTAGAGATAGAAGACCAAATTTACCACTACCCTTCCTAAGTGCCACTTGCCGGTGCATGGTTCCATGCCCTGACCAACTTTGTCTTGGCTGTACTCGTCTGTGCAGATTTCCATGGTTGAAGAAGGTTCGTTAGGTCGCGAGACTCCACTCAACATTTGTTCGCCTGTGGCACATTGAAGAATGGAGCTCTATTTTATTTTGATATTCCGCTCCTACTATGAATAATTATTTGAGCTAGCAATATGCTATGCAACTTGTAATAAATTAAATTCTCGATCATATTCGCATAGTTTTGATGCACTGTCAAATTCTTTGATATCTATAATGCTGTGTGTGCCGGTGAACCGATCCAGGGATTGGCACTATACACAAAAGATTCCACCTTCTCAGGTTGGGTCGTTTCAGTTTCACCCTATAAGTGAGTGTAAACTCACGAGAGAGAAGTTGATGCCGGTGAAGCGGCCCACACCCCGGAGTGAAACATTTGACATCCAAAGCACACAACGCACCTATACTAAAATGTTATGGCACCCCCTAGCTTGTGTTGGGATCCAGACGCTCGGTAGCCCCCCCCCGGTGAAACCCTAGACCCGCTGGAGAAATACCGGACTTATACGGAAACACGCGGTAACGACGTCGAAAGGGGGTATAAATGTGTAACTAGTTGCTTGGTTGTTGTAGGGTATGAATTAGCAACCCAAGACACATTGGTAGAACACAACTCTTCGTAAGATTCATGATGTTTCGTCCGATACAGGTTTTTCACCCTATAAGCACGTGTAAACTCAAGAGAGAGAAGTGGATGTCGGTAAAGCGGGCCACACCCCGGAGTGAAATATTTTCCATCCAAGGCACAAAACACACCTATACCTACATGGTATGGAACCCCCTAACTTATGTTGGGATCCAGGCGCTCCGTAGCCACCCCCCTCCGGTGAAACCCTAGACACGCTAGAGAAATACCGGACTTATACGGAAACACGCGGTAACGGAGTCTAAAGGGGGTAGAAATGTGTAACTAGTTACTTGTTTGTGTTAGGGTAGGCCATAGAATCCGAAGACACATTCTTAGAACACAACTCTTCGGAAGATTCACGATGTTTCGTCCTTACGGGAGTTTCACCCTATAAGCGAGTCTAAACTCACGAGAGAGAAGTGGATACCTGTGAAGCGGCCGACACCCCGGAGTGAAATCTTTGCCATCCAAAGCACACAACGCACCTATACTAAAATTTTATGGCACCCAATAGCTTGTGTTGGGATCCAGACGCTCCGTAGCCCCCCCGGTGAAACCCTAGACCCGCTGGAGAAATACCGTACTTATACGGAAACACGCGGTAACGGCGTCGAAAGGGGGTAGAAATGTGTAACTAGTTTCTTGGTTGTGTTAGGGTACGAAATAGCAATCCAAGACACATTGGTAGAACAGAACTCTTCGGAAGATTCATGATGTTTCATCCGATACGGGAGTTTCACCCTATAAGCGCGCATAAACTCACGAGAGAGAAGTGGATGCCGGTGAAGCATGTAACATCCCAAGTATGAAAAATAGCCATTAGAATGTTTGCTCTCTGTTATTTTATGTTTTGCATCATGGCATCATGTTCATTGCATTTGTTTTGCTTGTTTTCCTTTTGTTTTCCTCTGTTTTCATTTGTTTTCCAACTGTTTTCATTTGTTTTCCTTTGTTTTCTATTTGAATTTCAAACCAAAATTCAAACCTTTTGTTTCATCCTTGTGATGTTACAATTTCCAAAATGATATTTCAAATCAAAACAATCAATTGTTTCCATTAAAGTTGTGATTCCAAACTGTTGTTTTGTTTCTATCAAAAATTCATTCAATATCAAACCCTTTTCAAATTCAATTAATTTCCAAAACAACAACCCTTTTGAAAGTTATGAAAATTTCAAAACCATTCAATCAATTGTTTCCATTTGTTTTCATTTAGTTTGTATCTGTTTTTCTCTGTTTTCACAATTCAAATTCAAACATTATTCAAACATTTATTTCATACTTGCTCTGTTACAATCTTTTTCAAATAATAATGTCAAATCAAACCCTTAGTTTGTTTCCATTTATTCCATAATGTGTAACTATTAAAATGATGGTTTTAAATCAATCAATTACTTCCAATTTGCAATTCAAAATTCAAATCAAATCATCAAACAGTACCCAATTTGAATTTATGCAAATTATACAACATTCCTAATCAATGGTTTATAATTAAACATAGGGTTCACCCTATTCAAAAGTTTGTTTTTATTAATGATCACTTAATATGAAAATCATCCAAATTTGAATTACTTCCAAACAGCAAGTTAATTTCAAACTTTTTGAAAACAAAACTTAGCATTTGTTTGCTATTAACCTAAATAGCTTACCCTAATTTTTCTAACATTTTTACTAACTCAAAACCCCACCTTTTCTTCCTATTCCAATTTCTGCAAAAAAAAAAACAGAAGGAGAATTTTAAAAATAAAAAAAATGTGGCGCCAAAGGGGGAGTGGACTGCGCCCAGCCCACCTTCTTTTTCCTTCTCCTTGCGCGCAGCCCAGCCCATCTCCATCCCGCGTACCGCTTCGTTTTTTTTCTTCCCCTTCTTCCCGCAGTACGGCACCCCATCCGTCCGTGCCACGGCGGCACTGCCGCGAGCAGACGGCCAGGAGGGCTCCTGGAACCCTATAAAGCTAGCCTAGGCGCGCGCCGCAACCCTAGCTAGCCCTGTCCCTCTCCCCTCGAGCTCCCGCCGTCATTTTCCCTCTCTGCCACCTCTTTCCCCTCTCCCTGAACCTCACCGGAGAAACGATCTCTGAAACTCCGATGCTCCCCACCGCCTCGACGCTCCACTCACCCACCTAGCCCCGGGAATCGAACCTCCACCTCTCCCTCGTCCGTTTAAACACCGGAGCCATCCCGGAGACGCTCTGTAGCCGCGCCGCCGTCCTCGTCCACGCCGCTGTCGCCGACGAGATCGTCCCCGAGCCTCTGCCACGTTTGCAATCGCCGGTGAGCCACCCTGCCTCCATCCCCTCCTCTCTGCCGTGCACGTTGCCGCATCCAGCATCCACAGCATCCACCAGCAAGCATCACATCCATCCACCACGGTGATCCCCGCCGGCGAGCAACGACCCGTTGTTTCCCGTCGAGTTTCAGTTAGCGCGCGCGTTAAAATTCAGTTAGCCACAGCACGGAAGAATAACCTGTACGCGTCTCTGTATATGTCGAATCTGAAGCGAGTACCGTAGTGGCAGCAGCGCTAGCGAGCGCGCAGCAGGTCGCGAGCTCGAGTCCTGGCTCCGCGATTAAATCCAACCCTTTTGCGCGGGGCACTGACAGGCAGGCCCCACCTGTCGGTGACCCTTGTGGCCACGCCAGCACGCAGGCATGCCACGTTGGCCCCAGGCCCACGGGCAGTGACTGGGGTTAGCTGGCAGCGCGGTGCAAATAGTTTTCCAGCATGTTTTCTTTTTAAAACTAATCCTTTTATTTTCACAGATTAGTCCTCAAAATGAAATTGTTAATAACTTTCATTTTATAACTCCAATTAATAAAAGTTAAATATGTGTGTTGGCCCAAATTTAATTCTCTATCCAATTATGCCATCTGTTTCCTGTTTTGAATTTTCCAAATGCAATCAAAATTTGAATTCAAACAATTCAATTGTAATTTGACAAATTGCATAACTAATTCATAATTAATCCAAATAATGCAAATAAAATATGTTTTCCATACCATTTTGAACCAACTATTCAAATATAAATTTTGTTTCATGGGTTGAATAATTTAAATTGCTTAAATAATTTAAACCTTGTTTAAATCATTTAAATTTGATAAAATCATAACTTGCTCAAACTAAATTATTTTTGAACATGCAAAATATGTTTTCAAACTAGAAAAGTATAAACTTTTCAAATATGAATTTGAATTTATGTTTGGAACAAATAAAATTCAATTAATATTCAAACTTGTTTTAAATTCATTTAAAACTTGTTCAATTTCGTTTAATTCATAATAAATTCATCCTAATTCCTTTTTCAATATTTGAAACATGAAATCCACCCAAAATTTTATGATCTTTTCAAATATGAATTTTGTTATTTATTTGGCACAATTTAAATTGGTGAAAACAACAACTACTTGTGTAATCCCTTTAAGGAACCAAAAATTCCCTAACTTAATAACTAAATTTCTAAATTGGTAAACCCTATTTTAAATTGGTTCTATTGTCGTTATTTTATTGTTTGCTTCATCCATGCATCATACTAATCCACCTTCACCTGTTGATTAGTTGAAAAACAAATAATCCAACCATTTTTCATGGGCTTTTCATATGCAACTCAAAATTGCATATGTGTCCATTTAAATTGTGTTACCATGTCAACTAGTTTATTTTTGATGCATCCATTAACTTGACATGCATCATCCCATGATTGTGCACTATGCCATGTTATTGATTGTTTGCCTCTGCGTTGTTTGTTTGCTTCTTCTCGGATAAACGACGACGTTGAGGCCGATGATACTTACGACACCCCTTCTAGGGAGTTAGCTCAGTACCAGGCTACTGGGTTTGCAGGCAAATATTCACTCACATGAACCATCGTGTTCCTTTCAACATTGGTTACCGATACTTTCCGTTGTCTATTCTGCTAGCCCTAGTAATAGTTGTTTCTGTTACGAACCTATCACATGAATCCCTTAACCCTGATATTGCCTCACCTCCACACCTATAACCATTGCTTGTTGCCTGTGTCTTACTAGCATGCTTAGGGTTGTTTTGCTCGAGTCTGTTACCCGTTACTTTCTGTTACTATTTCATTATGTTCTGGGGGCTCGATGTTTAATCAATCAATATTGCTAATGTTATTGTTAAATAATAATTTGATGATAAGGCACCGGCAGGAGGCCCTGTGTGGTTTTGAGGACTGCTAGTGTCGACCCTAATTAGGAAAAGGGTCTTGTCTACTGATCCATGATGAGCGCACTAACCGCATGTGGGAAGCGAGTATGGGCGCCCCCCTCAATTTGATTCGATTCGCATCTCGTCCAAATCGCCACACGTAGTTCGGGCTTTCCATTTGCTGCATGCATGTTTTTGCGAGCCCAGGCCAGGGTGGAACTTTTGTAGTCGGCATTTAGGGCGGCGTGGTCTTAGAGTGCTATGAGGGTCCCCTTTTCTTCGTGGGGCTCGATTAGCCGCGCACGCACAACATGTGGTTCTTTGGGCTTGATGCGAAGAAGAGTTGAGTTGTGTTGAGTGCCTCGCTTGGTGGGTTAGCTCCCCGCCTGGCGGGTCATTCTTACGTGTACGGCCAAATTGGTGCATCCCTGCAGGGTTAAATCTTCTCGAGAAGCCGTGTTTTCCGCGGTTATGGACTACTTGGTGAAAGTACTGGCTAACAAGTACTCAGCACAACTTAAACCTAATGATTAACAACCTTACACCCAATGATTAACAACTTGACTAGTAATAGGCTTATTGACACAATGATCTGAACCATCATTAATTCAACTGTGTGAGTTATCCTCGGATTGCTTCTTTGGATAAGGGGCGAGATCCAGGATGGGTTTGTTTGGTGGTTAGTTATAGTTGGTTATGATACGCGATCTTATCTCCTTTCTGTTAGCCGGAAGTGGTAGTAACTCTGTAGTTGGTTAGAGCAGCCAGTTGCAGCATCTTTTATATCCCCTTTCTTCCGTTGAACCCAAAGCATCAGTGCTTGGTGTTGACGGGTTACACTTTGGTGAATTGTGAGTCTTGCTTACCAGTACGTTTATGTACTGACCCCTTTGGGGCTGTGGTTTCCGCAGACTACGTTTCAAGGATCTACATGGTGGCTACTACGTGGAGTATGACGAGACTGCTGACGAGTAGATAGCGGACCCGGGCAGGATCCGAGACTTTGTGGATGGGCTCCGTCTGTTCGTTTCCGGCCTCTTAGGCCTATTTGGTTCTTGTCTGTACTCAGACATGTTGAATGCTTCCGCTGTAATGTAATGATGTATTGTTGCGACATGTGTCCTCTGAATGATTGTATTTGCTATCTCTGCTCTAATGAGAGCCATTTGCAACTTATTTCGATCTTTTGTGTCGTAGAGATCTGTTGTGATATCACTTGTTCAAACGCCGTTGACGTACCATGTGTGTATGGTTGAAGTACGTCAATGGAAGTGTCCTGATTTCTAGGGGATAGTTTACATCGACGGTGGATAGTAGAGTTTGGTTGTCGCACATAAGTGCTGGCCTACTCGTTAGAGGATGCGGGAGCAAATAAGCCCCGTAATCCAAGCATCTACTATTCAGTTCGGCCCGATGAGTATCCCCTAGAAGTCCGGGTGCGACAAATGGTATCAGAGCCTGTCTGCCTGTAGGATCCCTTTTTACTGGTCGCAGTTGAGTCTAGAAACTATTTTGTAGCTATATAGGAAAAATTAAATGTGAGAGTAGGAATTCTGTTCTTTTTCTTCTTTCCCCACCCACCCTCCCTTTTCTGGTAAGGAAGTGGAACGTTGTTTCCCTTCTCATCTAAACTATCAAGTTAGGATTTCACGAATTCTAGTTTCTCTAGGATGGTTATATCTACTAGACCATAGGAATGGAGGTGGTTGTGACATGATTTATCATGTTGCCTACTCATGATTGAGAACGGAGGCGTGTAAGCCCCGGAAGCAGATCCTCTATTCCTTAAGCAGTAGATATTGATCCTTTAGAAGCATGGATGGGTTTTTCCTTAGTACCTCAGGAGTGTTTTGTTCTCGTTTTCCCGGTGTTGCTTCGTTATCCTGATATTCTCAACATCCTTTTCGTCCGTTGAAATCTTGTTGTTGTTTTCCACTTCAATTCTTCTACCGGCGTCTAATCAAAACTTCCCAAATATCAAGTCTATCTGGCCAGAAAGGTTGTTGTTGTTGTTGTTGTTGTTGATTCCAGGCTATGAGAGCTGGCATTCCTATCACTTGGGGTTGTTTCGAGGAAGCATTCCTGAATCACCACATTACAGATAGTCTATTCTCCAAATGAATCAAGTTCTATTCAGCTATACACCCTCAATACAAAACCTCTCCCTTTTCTTGAAAATGATACGGTGGTTTCCAAATTCCCTGACGTCTTTCCAGAAGAGTTGCCACGAAGGCCTATCGTCTTGAACTTCCAGAAAAGCTATCCAAGGTGCACGATGTGTTTCACGTGTCACAGCTCAAGAGGATCTTCGCAAGAAGTATCCGGACCTTTTCTTTTCTCAGTAGGAATCTTGGGGCGCGATTCCTTCAAGGGGGGGGGGGGCGTTTTGTAACATCCCAAGTATGAAAAATAGCCATTAGAATGTTTGCTCTCTGTTATTTTATGTTTTGCATCATGGCATCATGTTCATTGCATTTGTTTTGCTTGTTTTCCTTTTGTTTTCCTCTGTTTTCATTTGTTTTCCAACTGTTTTCATTTGTTTTCCTTTGTTTTCTAGTTGAATTTCAAACCAAAATTCAAACCTTTTGTTTCATCCTTGTGATGTTACAATTTCAAAAATGATATTTCAAATCAAAACAATCAATTGTTTCCATTAAAGTTGTGATTCCAAACTGTTGTTTTGTTTCTATCAAAAATTCATTTAATATCAAACCCTTTTCAAATTCAATTAATTTCCAAAACAACAACCCTTTTGAAAGTTATGAAAATTGCAAAACCATTCAATCAATTGTTTCCATTTGTTTTCATTTAGTTTGTATCTGTTTTTCTCTGTTTTCACAATTCAAATTCAAACATTATTCAAACATTTATTTCATACTTGCTCTGTTACAATCTTTTTCAAATAATAATGTCAAATCAAACCCTTAGTTTGTTTCCATTTATTCCATAATGTGTAACTATTAAAATGATGGTTTTAAATCAATCAATTACTTCCAATTTGCAATTCAAAATTCAAATCAAATCATCAAACAGTACCCAATTTGAATTTATGCAAATTATACAACATTCCTAATCAATGGTTTATAATTAAACATAGGGTTCACCCTATTGAAAAGTTTGTTTTTATTAATGATCACTTAATATGAAAATCATCCAAATTTGAATTACTTCCAAACAGCAAGTTAATTTCAAACTTTTTGAAAACAAAACTTAGCATTTGTTTGCTATTAACCTAAATAGCTTACCCTAATTTTTCTAACATTTTTACTAACTCAAAACCCCACCTTTTCTTCCTATTCCAATTTCTGCAAAAAAAAACAGAAGGAGAATTATAAAAAAAAAATGTGGCGCCAAAGTGGGAGTGGGCTGCGCCCAGCCCACCTTCTTTTTCCTTCTCCTCGCGCGCAGCCCAGCCCATCTCCATCCCGCGTACCGCTTCGTTTTTTTCTTCCCCTTCTTCCCGCAGTACGGCACCCCATCCGTCCGTGCCACGGCGGCACTGCCGCGAGCAGACAGCCAGGAGGGCTCCTGGAACCCTATAAAGCTAGCCTAGGCGCGCGCCGCAACCCTAGCTAGCCCTGTCCCTCTCCCCTCGAGCTCCCGCCTTCATTTTCCCTCTCTGCCACCTCTTTCCCCTCTCCCTGAACCTCACCGGAGAAACGATCTCTGAAACTACGATGCTCCCCACTGCCTCGACGCTCCACTCACCCACCTAGCCACGGGAATCGAACCTCCACCTCTCCCTCGTCCGTTTAAACACCGGAGGCATCCCGGAGACGCTCTGTAGCCGCGCCGCCGTCCTCGTCCACGCCACTGTCGCCGACGAGATCGCCCCCGAGCCTCTACCACGTTTGCAATCGCCGGTGAGCCACCCTGCCTCCATCCCCTCCTCTCTGCCGTGCACGTTGCCGCATCCAGCATCCACAACATCCACCAGCAAGCATCGCATCCATCCACCACGGTGATCCCCGCCGGCGAGCAACGACCCGTTGTTTCCCGTCGAGTTTCAGTTAGCGCGCGCGTTAAAATTCAGTTAGCCACATCACGGAAGAATAACCTGTACGCGTCTCTGTATCTGTCGAATCTGAAGCGAGTACCGTAGTGGCAGCAGCGCTAGCGAGCGCGCAGCAGGTCGCGAGCTCGAGTCCTGGCTCCGCGATTAAATCCAACCCTTTTGCGCGGGGCACTGACGGGCAGGCCCCACCTGTCGGTGACCCTTGTGGCCACGCCAGCACGCAGGCATGCCACGCTGGCCCCAGGCCCACGGGCAGTGACTGGGGTTAGCTGGCAGCGCGGTGCAAATAGTTTTCCAGCACGTTTTCTTTTTAAAACTAATCCTTTTATTTTCACAGATTAGTCCTCAAAATGAAATTGTTAATAACTTTCATTTTATAACTCCAATTAATAAAAGTTTAATATGTGTGTTGGCCCAAATTTAATTCTCTATCCAATTATGCCATCCGTTTCATGTTTTGAATTTTCCAAATGCAATCAAAATTTGAATTCAAACAATTCAATTGTAATTTGACAAATTGCATAACTAATTCATAATTAATCCAAATAATGCAAATAAAATATGTTTTTCATACCATTTTGAACCAACTATTCAAATATAAATTTTGTTTCATGGGTTGAATAATTTAAATTGCTTAAATAATTTAAACCTTGTTTAAATCATTTAAATTTGATAAAATCATAACTTGCTCAAACTAAATTATTTTTGAACATGCAAAATATGTTTTCAAACTAGAAAAGTATAAACTTTTCAAATATGAATTTGAATTTATGTTTGGAACAAATAAAATTCAATTAATATTCAAACTTGTTTTAAATTCATTTAAAACTTGTTCAATTTTGTTTAATTCATAATAAATTCATCCTAATTCCTTTTTCAATATTTGAAACATGTAATCCACCCAAAATTTTATGATCTTTTCAAATATGAATTTTGTTATTTATTTGGCACAATTTAAATTGGTGAAAACAACAACTACTTGTGTAATCCCTTTAACGAACCAAAAATTCCCTAACTTAATAACTAAATTTCTAAATTGGTAAACCCTATTTTAAATTGGTTCTATTGTTGTTATTTTGTTGTTTTCTTCATCCATGCATCATACTAATCCACCTTCACCTGTTGATTAGTTGAAAAACAAATAATCCAACCATTTTTCATGGGCTTTTCATATGCAACTCAAAATTGCATATGTGTCCATTTAAATTGTGTTACCATGTCAACTAGTTTATTTTTGATGCATCCATTAACTTGACATGCATCATCCCATGATTGTGCACTATGCCATGTTATTGATTGTTTGCCTCTGCGTTGTTTGTTTGCTTCTTCTCGGATAAACGACGACGTTGAGGCCGATGATACTTACGACACCCCTTCTAGGGAGTTGGCTCAGTACCAGGCTACTGGGTTTGCAGGCAAGTATTCACTCACATGAACCATCGTGTTCCTTTCAACATTGGTTACCGATACTTTCCGTTGTCTATTCTGCTAGCCCTAGTAATAGTTGTTTCTGTTACGAACCTATCACATGAATCCCTTAACCCTGATATTGCCTCACCTCCACACCTCTAACCGTTGCTTGTTGCCCGTGTCTTACTAGCATGCTTAGGGTTGTTTTGCTCGAGTCTGTTACCCGTTACTTTCTGTTACTATTTCATTATGTTCTGGGGGCTCGATGTTTAATCAATCAATCATGCTAATGTTATTGTTAAATAATAATTTGATGATAAGGCACCGGCAGGAGGCCCTGTGTGGTTTTGAGGCCTGCTAGTGTCGACCCTAATTAGAAAAAGGGTCTTGTCTACTGATCCATGATGAGCGCACTAACCGCATGTGGGAAGCGAGTATGGGCGCCCCCCTCAATTTGATTCGATTCGCATCTCGTCCAAATCGCCACACGTAGTTCGGGTTTCCATTTGCTGCATGCATGTTTTTGCGAGCCCAGGCCAGGGTGGAACTTTTGTAGTCGGCATTTAGGGAGGCGTGGTCTTAGAGTGCTATGAGGGTCCCCTTTTCTTCGTGGGGCTCGATTAGCCGCGCACGCACAACATGTGGTTCTTTGGGCTTGATGCGAAGAAGAGTTGAGTTGTGTTGAGTGCCTCGCTTGGTGGGTTAGCTCCCCGCCTGGCGGGTCATGCTTACGTGTACGGCCAAATTGGTGCATCCCTGCAGGGTTAAATCTTCTCGAGAAGCCGTGTTTTCCGCGGTTATGGACTACTTGGTGAAAGTACTGGCTAACAAGTACTCAGGACAACTTAAACCTAATGATTAACAACCTTACACCCAATGATTAACAACTTGACTAGTAATAGGCTTATTGACACAATGATCTGAACCATCATTAATTCAACTGTGTGAGTTATCCTCGGATTGCTTCTTTGGATAAGGGGCGAGATCCAGGATGGGTTTGTTTGGTGGTTAGTTATAGTTGGTTACGATACGCGATCTTATCTCCTTTCTGTTAGCCGGAAGTGGTAGTAACTCTGTAGTTGGTTAGAGCAGCCAGTTGCAGCATCTTTTATATCCCCTTTCTTCCGTTGAGCCCAAAGCATCAGTGCTTGGTGTTGACGGGATACACTTTGGTGAATTGTGAGTCTTGCTTGCCAGTACGTTTATGTACTGACCCCTTTGGGGCTGTGGTTTCCGCAGACTACGTTTCAAGGATCTACATGGTGGCTACTACGTGGAGTATGACGAGACTGCTGACGAGTAGATAGCGGACCCGGGCAGGATCCAAGACTTCGTGGATGGGCTCCGTCTGTTCGTTTCCGGCCTCTTAGGCCTATTTGGTTCTTGTCTGTACTCAGACATGTTGAATGCTTCCGCTGTAATGTAATGATGTATTGTTGGGACATGTGTCCTCTGAATGATTGTATTTGCTATCTCTGCTCTAATGAGAGCCATTTCCAACTTATTTCGATCTTTTGTGTCGTAGAGATCTGTTGTGATATCACATGTTCAAACGTCGTTGACGTACCATGTGTGTATGGTTGAAGTACGTCAATGGAAGTGTCCTGATTTCTAGGGGATAGTTTACATCGACGGTGGATAGTAGAGTTTGGTTGTCGCACATAAGTGCTGGACTACTCGTAAGAGGATGCGGGAGCAGATAAGCCCCGTAATCCAAGCATCTACTATTCAGTTCGGCCCGATGAGTATCCCCTAGAAGTCCGGGTGCGACAAAGCGGCCCACACCCCGGAATGCAATATTTTCCATCCAAAGCACACAACACACCTATACCTACATGGTATGGAACACCCTATATTGTGTTGGGATCCAGACGCTCTGTAGCCCCCCTCCGGTGAAACCCTAGACCCACTGGAGAAATATCGGACTTATACGGAAACACGCAGTAACGACGTCGAAAGGGGGTAGCAATGTGTAACTAGTTTCTTGGTTGTGTTAGGGTAGGACATAGAAACCCAAGAAACATTGTGAGAGCACAACTCTTCGGAAGATTCACGATGTTTCGTCCGATACGCGAGTTTCACCCTATAAGCGCGTGTAAACTCACGAGAGAGAAGTGGATGCCTGTGAAGGGACCCACACCCCGGAGTGAGATATTTGCCATCCGAATCACACAACACACCTATACTAACATGGTATGGCACCCCCTAGTTTTTTTGGGATCCAGATGCTCCGTAGCCCCTCTCCGGTGAAACCCTCGACCCGTTGGAGAAATACCGCACTTATACGGAAACACTCGGTAACAACGTCGAAAGGGGGTAGCAATGTGTAACTCGTTGCTTGGTTGTCTTAGGGTAGTACATAGCAACCCAAGACACATTGGTAGAACACAACTATTCAAAAGATTCACGATGTTTCGTCTGATACAGGAGTTTCACCCTATAAGCGAGTGTAAACTCACGAGAGAGAAGTGTATGCCGGTGAAGCGGCCCACACCCCGGAGTGAGCCTTTTCCATCCAAAGCACACAACTCACCTATACTAAAATTTTATGTCACCCCTAGGTTGTTTTGGGATCCACACGCTCCATAGCCCCCCGGCTAAACCCTAATCCCGCTGGAGAAATACCGAACTTATACGGAAACACGCGGTAACGGCGTCAAAATGGGGTAGAAATGTGTAACTAGTTGCTTGATTGTGTTAGGGTAGGAAATAGAAACCCAAGACACATTGGTAGAACACAACTCTTCGGAAGATTCATGATGTTTCGTCCGATACAGGAGTTTCACCCTATAAGCGCGTGTAAACTCACGAGAGAGAAGTGTATGCCGGTGAAGCGGCCCACACCCCAGAGTGAAATATTTTTCTTCCAAGGCACAAAAAACACCTATACCTACATGTTATGGCATCCCCCTAGCTTGTGTTGGGATCCAGACGCTCTTTAGCCCCCCTCCGGTGAAACCCTAGACATGTTGGAGAAATACCGAACTTATACGGAAACACTTGGTAACGACGTCTAAAGGGGGTAGAAATGTGTAACTAGTTGCTTGGTTGTGTTAGGGTAGGCCATAGAAACCCAAGAAACATTGATAGAACACAACTCTTTGGAAGATTCACGATGGTTCGTCCGATACAGGAGTTTCACCCTATAAGCGCGTGTAAACTTACGAGAGAGAATTGGATGCTGGTGAAGCGGCCCACACCCGGAGTGAAATATTTGCCATCCAAAGCACACAACACACCTATACCTACATGTTATGGCACACCCTAGATTGTGTTGGGATCCAGATGTTCTGTAGCCCCCCTCCGGTAAAATCCTATACCCACTGGAGAAATAGCGGACTTATACGGAAACACGCGGTAACGGCGTGGAAAGGGGGTAGCAATGTGTAACTAGTTTCTTGGTTGTGTTAGGGTAGGCCATATAAAACCAAGACACATTTTTAGAGCTCAACTCTTCGGAAGATTCACGATTTTTAGTCCGATACAGGAGTTTCACCCTATAAGCGCATGTAAACTCACGAGAGAGAAGTGGATGCCGGTGAAGGGACCCACACCCCGGAGTGAAATATTTTCCATCCAAATCACACAAAACACCTATACTAACATGTTATGGCACCCCCTATCTTGTGTCGGGGTCCAGATGCTCCGTAGCCCCCCTCCGGTGAAACCCTAGACCCGTTGGAGAAATACCGGACTTATACGGAAACACTCGGTAATGGCGTCGAAAGGGGTAGCAATGTGTAACTAGATTCTTTGTTGTGTTAGGGTAGGCCATAGCAACCCAATACACATTGTTAGAACACAACTCTTCGGAAGATTCACGATGTTTCGTCTGATACGGGAGTTTCCCCCTATAAGCGAGTGTAAACTCACGAGAGAGAAGTTGATGCCAGTGAAGCGGCCCACACCCCGGAGTGAAATATTTGCCATCCAAAGCACACAACGCACCTATACTAAAATGTTATGGCACCCACTATCTTGTGTTTGGATCCGGATGCTCCGTAGCCCCCCCGGTGAAACCCTAGACCCGTTGGCGAAATACCGTACTTATACGGAAACACGCGGTAACGGCGTCGAAAGGGGGTAGAAATGTGTAACTAGTTTCTTGGTTGTGTTAGGGTACAAAATAGCAACCCAATACACATTGGTAGAACACAACTCTTCGGAAGATTCATGATGTTTTATCCGATACGGGAGTTTCACCCTATAAGCGCGTGTAAACTCATAAGAGAGAAGTGGATGTCGGTGAAGCGGGCCACACCCCGGAGTGAAATATTTTCCATCCAAGGCACAAAACACACCTATACCTACAAGGTATGGAACCCCCTAACTTATGTTGGGATCCAGACGCTCCGTAGCCCCCCCTCCGGTGAAACCCTAGACACGGTGGAGAAATACCGGACTTATACGGAAACACGCGGTAACGGAGTCTAAAGGGGGTAGAAATGTGTAACTAGTTACTTGGTTGTGTTATGGTAGGCCATAGCAACCCAAGACACATTATTAGAACACAACTCTTCGGAAGATTCACGATGTTTCGTCCTACACGGGAGTTTCACCCTATAAGCGAGTGTAAACTCACGCGAGAGAAGTGGATACCTGTGAAGCGGCCGACACCCCGGAGTGAAATCTTTGCCATCCAAAGCACACAACGCACCTATACTAAAATGTTAAGGCACCCACTATCTTGTGTTTGGATCCGGATACTCCGTAGCCCCCCCCCCCCGGTGAAACCCTAGACCCGTTGGCGAAATACCGTACTTATACGGAAACACGCGGGAACGGCGTCGAAAGGGGGTAGAAATGTGTAACTAGTTTCTTGGTTGTGTTAGGGTACGAAATAGCAACCCAAGACACATTGGTAGAACACAACTCTTCGGAAGATTCATGATGTTTCATCCGATACGGGAGTTTCACCCTATAAGCGCGTATAAACTCACGATAGAGAAGTGGATGCCGGTGAAGCGACCCACACCCCGGAGTGAAATATTTGCAATCCAAATCACACAAAACACCTATACTAACATGGTATGCACACCCTATCTTGTGTTGGGATCCGGATGCTCCGTAGCCACCCTCTGGTGAAACCCTAGACCCGTTGGAGAAATACATGACTTATACGGAAACACGCGGTAACGGCGTCGAAAGGGGGTAGCAATGTGTAACTAGTTTCTTGGTTGTGTTAGGGTAGTCCATAGAAACCCAAGACACATTGGGAGAACACAACTCTTCGGAAGATTCACGATGTTTCGTCCGATACAGGAGTTTCACCCTATAAGCGAGTGTAAACTCACGAGAGAGAAGTGGATGCCGGTGAAGCGGCCCACACCCCGGAGTGAAATCTTTACCATCAAAAGCACAACACACCTATACTAACATGGTATGGCACCCTTTAGCTTGTGTTGGGATGCATATGCTCCGTAGCCCCCCTTCCGGTGAAACCCTAGACCCGTTGGAGAAATACCGGACTTATAAGGAAACACGCGGTAACGACGTCGAAAGGGGGGTAGCAATGTGTAACTAGTTGCTTGTTAGTGTTAGTGTAGGCCATAGAAACCCAAGACACATTGGTAGAACACAACTCTTCGGAAGATTCACGATGTTTCGTCCGATACAAGAGTTCCACCCTATAAGCGAGTGTAAATTCACGAGAGAGAAGTGGATGCCGGTTAAGCGGCCCACTCCCCGGAGTGAAATATTTGCCATCCAAATCACACAACTCACCTATAATAACATGTTATGGCACCTCCTATCTTGTGTTGGGATCCAGACGCTCTGTAGCCCCCCTCCGGTGAAATCCTAGACCCGGTGGAGAAATACCGGACTTATACGGAAACACGCGGTAACGAAGTCGAAAGGGGGTAGAAATGTGTAACTAGTTGCTTGCTTGTGTTAGGATAGCAAATAGAAACCCAAGACACATTGGTAGAACACAAATCTTTGGAAGATTCATGATTTTTTGTCCGATACGGGAGTTTCACCCTATAAGCGCGTGTAAACTCACAAGAGAGAAGTGGATGCCGGTGAAGCGACCCACACCCCGTAGTGAAATATTTGCCATCCAAATCACACAACACACCTAGAGTAACATGGTATGGCACCCCCTAGCTTGTGTTGGGATTTAGATGCTCCGTAGCCCCCCTCCGGTGAATCCCAAGACCTGTTGGAGAAATACCGGACTTATACGGAAACACGCGGTAACGACGTCTAAAGGGGGTAGAAATGTGTAACTAGTTGCTTGGTTGTGTTAGGGTAGGCAATAGCAACCCAAGACACCTTGGTAGAACACAACTCTTCGGAAGATTCACGATATTTTGTCCGATACGGGAGTTTCACCCTATAAGCGCGTGTAAACTCACGAGAGAGAAGTGGTTGCCGGTGAAGCGGCCCACACCCCAGAGTGAAATCTTTGCCATCCAAAGCACACAACGCACCTATACTCACATTTTATGGCACCCCATATCTTGTTTTGCGATCCAGATGCTCCGTAGCCACCCTCCGGTGAAACCCTAGACCCGTTGGAGAAATACATGACTTATACGGAAACACGCGGTAACAGGGTCAAAAGGGGGTAGCAATGTGTAACTAGTTGCTTGGTTGTGTTAGCGTAGGCGATAGCAACCCAAGACACGTTGGTAGAACACAGCTCTTCGGAAGATTCACGATGTTTCGTCCGATACGGGAGTTTCACCCTATAAGCGAGTGTAAACTCAAGAGAGAGAAGTGGATGCCGGTGAAGCGGCCCACACCCCGGAGTGAAAATCTTTTCCATACAAAGCACACAACACACCTATACTAACATGTTATGGCACCCCTAGCTTGTGTTGGGATCTTGATGCTCCGTAGCCCCCCTCCGGTGAAACCCTAGATCTGTTGGAGAAATACCGGACGTATAAGGAAACACACGGTAACGGCGTCGAAAGGGGGTAGAAATGTGTAACTAGTTTCTTGGTTGTGTTAGGATAGGAAATAGCAACCCAAGACACATTGGTAGAACACAACTCTTTGGAAGATTCATGATGTTTCGACCAATACGGGAGTTTCACCATATAAGCGCGTGTAATGTCACGAGAGAGAAGTAGATGCCGGTGAAGAGACCCACACCCCGGATTGAAATATTTGCCATCCAAATCACACAACACACCAAGAGTAACATGGTATGGCACCCCCTAGCTTCTGTTGGGATCCATACGGTCCGTAGCCCCCTAGGTGAAACCCTAGACCCGTTGGACAAATACCGGACTTATATGGAAACACGCGATAACGGCGTCGAAAGGGGGTTGCAATGTGTAACTAGTTGCTTGGTTGTGTTAGTGATGGAGGGATGATAACCCGATAGGCCAACACCAAGGTGTAACTCGGCCCAAAGGACGCTGCGCGAGACCCGGCTAAGAATAAAGGAGCTTCTAGAAGGCCCAAGATCGTAGGCCTGGTAACCCGGATTGTGGGTTACGGTAAGGAAGTTTAGGGTTTTGTAGGCAGTGTCCGGGTAGGATTCAGAGTACGCCTTGGAGAGCAGGCCAGGGGGTCCGGATATTAGATAAGCCGGCCCCTAGGTTTAGTTTAGAGAGATCCAAGAGTTCGAGCAATATCGCTAGGTATCGAGTATCCAGTGTAATACGAGAGTTGAGTTAATATATCTATATCGGAGACTCGGCGAATTGATTGCCGGCTACCAGATCGCATATCATATGTTTTCCCCTGAGCTAAACCCTCTCCCAAACACCAGAGTCGATTTGCCCCAAGACAAGTTACCCCGGTAACGTCTGCCGTGATTATCCCACGACAGTTGGCGCCCACCGTGGGGCCTACGTCCAAGGGTGTTTACATCACGGGAGAAGCTCGGAAGAACATGGAGAACCTCGTCGTCGGCGAGATCTACACCGACCCCGAAGGAGAGAAGATGGTGGACGATTCCGGCTGGGGGCCAGAATCGGATCTGCTTGAATCCGGATCTGTCGTGACAATCGGCCGGATCAACGTCTTCATCGGTATGGTATGTACGTCCGGTTCATTCCCTGACGACATTGGATTTGATTCTGTCTCAGGGGAGGCCACCTACGCTCAATCAGATGGAGAAGAATCGGTTGGGACGGTAGATCCGACAGAAGAGCCCACCAAGAAGAGGGAACAGTCGGAGGAGCCGGTATGGACCCTGCGTGGCCGGGTTATGAGAGAAGATGATACCGAGTCTATCCTGCATCTGCTGGAGGACCGGTACGAGGAAAACACCAGTGAAGAGGAAGAGTGCGAATCTGTGCCAAGCATTGTGCGCCAAGTTGCGGTTTACACGGCTTCGGCTATCAATCTTAATCATGGGAACGTGACAGCGGACGCAGTCGGAGCATCACAAGCATTGGCCCAGCAGCAAGGTCCGGTTGACGGAAACCCGGTTCTCGCCCGGGTTGACGGAGAATCGGCATCAGTTACCAGTCATGCGGCGAACAGTGAGTTGCTGGCAAACACGTTTGGATATCTAGCAAACCGGGCGCCAGGGGCGGGTCCTTCAAATCCGCAACACCCGGCCTTATTCAACAACAACTTGATTCTAGATCCCACCGTTCTGGCCACGGTTATCACTCCGAAAAACGCGGCGGAACGTGTTAGGGATCTGGATGTAGCCCGTCGTGCATTGGAAAAACAGAGAAGGCAGGTAGAAGCAGAAAGGCAAGGGATCGCCACGCGCCAACGCGAGCTGGATGCACTAGAAACCCGGCTCCGAGAGGAAACAACTAGAATACATCAAAGGTACCAAACCAGATTACCAGCATTAGGTGGAGTCATAAACCCGGCTGCGCTATTCATCACGCCTCAGGATCAACCGATCCCGGCGGCAAACCAAGGAACTGCACCTCAGCCAACAACCGGAGGAGTACAGCCGGTAAACACGCAGACCGGGTTACCCATACCACAGACTGGAGTTACTACCGGCAATACAGTACCACCACCACCACCACCACCATCACGATTTCGCACACCAGCAGGTCATTACAACAACCCCATGGATAACGTGTACGCAGCAACACTTGGATTAAACCAAATCCCCGTGAGAGAGTCACCCCACGCAGAGGAGACCCGGCGGGCGATAGATCTATTGCGCACCGAGGTGGCGCAGCAAGTTAATTACCCGGATCACAGAAGTGGAATGCATGGGACACCATACATCAGTCAGCAACGAGGCAATACCGGCAATATCCAGACAAGTTCAGCGCGGCGGAGGGAAGAGCATCAGCAAATGCCGCCTCCTCCCCGCGTTCAGGCAGTACCAGCAGCATCAGCAGCACAAGCTATCGTGGATAGTTCCAGGGCCAGGAGAGCCGCAGCCGGGTCTGCAGTGCATGGGCCACCAGCAGCCCCGCGTCCAGCCGCACCCCCTGCAGGATCACACGTTTCCCGAGTTAGGCCAGTCCCGACTAATCTCGCTGGGCCTAAGTGTCTGTCGGATAACATCAGGGCTGAGCCTTACCCGGATAAATTCAAGGAACCGGGTAAAGTAGTGAATTATGAGCCGACTATGGATCCGGAAACATGGTTGAGCAGCTATGAGATGGCAATGTCGATTCGCAATGCAACTGAAAATCTTCAAGCCAAGTTCATGTACTTAATGATGTCAGAAGGAGCAGCAAAGTTATGGTTCAATAATCTACCAGAGGGATCTATCAAGTCGTGGGAGGAGTTAAAAACTGCATTTATCAAGCACTTTCACGGGACGTGCAGAAAGTTGTTTACTACTGATGACCTAGAGCGATGTGTCCAAAAGAAGGGAGAATCAGCGCGCAGCTGGGTGCGCCGAGTTATGGAGATACTTCACTCATCTACGGATATCCAACCCAAGGATGCGTTACAAGCTATGGCAAAGACGTGCAAGTACATAACTTTAGTGCAAAAGTTAACTCGCATGAAATCTAGTCGAAATGCTTCAGAGGTTACGATGGGAGAGCTAATGGACGCATGCAACAAACACGCCGCAGCGGATACTACAGAAGAGGAAGTTGATGACAAGAAAGCAAAAGCGAACACAAATAATAGTGGAAGAACCGGCAATGGATCAACGCCGGGTCACAATTGAGGTAGCAATGGGAACAACCAGAACAAGCGCCCGTTTGAGGGAGGCTCCGAGTTTGTCGCTAGCACAGAAGTCGGTTCTTCGAGACCTAGGGCAGAAGGAAATTTCAATACTGGAAATCACAACGGAGGAAATTATCAAGGGCCACCAAGGCCGGGTAACAATTGGGATATCTTCAGAATGGCGTGCCCAAAGCACAGCAGGAACGGTAGGCCGGCCAACCACTCATTGGAGCAGTGCGCCGACCAACAGAGATGGAAGAATGAGGAAGTGAACAGAGCCATGCGAGGTGCAGGCCGGGGAGGAGGTCCGGGTCCGGGTGGAAACCCGGGCAACGGTCCGCCCCCAGCCGGTAACCCGGCAGGTGGAAATCCGGGTAACAACCAAGGGGGAGCTGGAGGCTTCCAAGCTAACCCCAAGCAATTGGGACAATATCATGTGCATACCACAGGAATTTCTAACAAGGATAGAAAGATACTGAAACAAGCGGTAAACTCGGTTTCCTCGGCTGTTCCGAGATACTTGAGGTGGTCAGAGCAAGACGTAACATGGAGCAGAAGAGATCACCCGGAAAGTATAGAACACCCGGGAGTTTTAGCATTGGTGGTTGCACCACAGGTCAATGGTTATGAGCTGAAAAAGGTCCTAATGGACGGTGGAAGTAGCATCAATATCTTGTATTGGGAAACCTTTCTACGCATGGGTCTCAAGGAGTCTCAGCTACAGAAAAGTTCAACAGTCTTTCACGGGATAGTGCCGGGTCACTCAGCGTGCCCCGAGGGAAAAATCGCATTGGAGGTAGCTTTTGGAGAATCGAAGGACAATTTCCGGATTGAATGGCTCACTTTCGAGGTGGTTAAGTTGCGCATTCCTTATCACGCATTATTCGGAAGGTCAGCTTATGCTAAATTCATGGCTAGGCCGTGTTATGTGTATCTACAGCTAAAAATCCCGGGTCCCAAGCAGACCATCACCATACATGGAAGCCGGGATATAGCGGCTGAGTGCGATGAAGGAGATGCAGCAATGGCGGAGCAAGCTTGCAGAAAAGAGGAACTCAAGTATTACCGGTCTCAGGTAGACCCGAACGACAGAACAACATTGAAAAGGCCAAATACTGAAGATGAAAGAGCAAAGTTCAAAGCAGCACAGGACACCAAGATGGTAGCTTTCATCGAGGATGATCCCTCCAAACAATCTGCTACAGGAGAAGAAATTGCACTGCCGCTCACAGCCAGCCGCATCATGGAGATGCCTCACCCGATTGGCTAGCAAACCCGGTACTCATAGTAAATAAGTCCAACGAGTGGAGGATGTGTGTTGATTACGTTAGTTCCGGATAGATTCCCAAGAAGAATTAAACAATGTAATGGGCAGCAGGTTTCAGACGCACTCTTTTCCTATCCAGGGTACCTAAGGGGACTGGAGGGTTTTTAATGAGGCGGCCTGCTTCTCCATATCAATAAAGAGATGGTTTAGCAATACACCTTTTTCACATGTTTTATCAAGTTTTATCTTTCTGCCAGGTTTTTTACTTCTCTTCCAGGTAAGTATTATTCTTTGTTTTCTTAGTGTATTAATTTCTTTAGTATGTTGCATATATTTAGGTCTTGGGGGCTGATTGCTTGAATAGCACAGTTGCAAACTCAAGACCCGGCCACGATGCCTATGAGTTATAAGGGCCGATTACTTGCAAACGAGTACGGCTGCAATCTTATAACCGGACAAAGGAGCCAAATTTTCTTGACCTTTCTTACTTAAGCTTGATGTGACTCGCACCAAGGTGGCATGCTTTGCTCGCTTACGATTACAATCAGCCATGAAGCCCAAGGGGACTTGCCTGACCTGTTTTCATATAGATGTAGCAACATGATATCCACGCGAAAGCCGGCTTACAGTACAAGATAGTCAAAAGGGTCATCTAAACCACAAGTTATGCAGAGTATAGGGCTAACAGCCGGAAACTCAACGTTTATTAAGCATAACTTCAATACCTATGTGAAACGGCTCTAGGTTTGGGCTTAGCAGAAAACAACTTGTTCTCTTTGGAAGACCACGCATCCCAGACTCGGAATTTCGGGCCTTGGGGACTGGGGATTTCGAAAAAAGAAACTAGTTGCTTAGTCACTAAGCCCAAAAAACCCAAACATCCGAGTCTTGGGGACTTGGGGACTTAGAGAAAAGTCCACCTGTCAAAACCCACGATACCCGGAAACCGAGTCTCACATAAGGAACCATAAAGTAAATCGGGAATATCAAGTATAAACGAGCTTAAAGGGAGACGTGCATCAAATCCATCCAAAGGCCAGAAAGAGCTACGAAGCTATTAAAAGTTTCGTAATGTGTTTACATAATGCGATGGTAATATCAAAAGGGCACATGCGCATTATCAAAAGAATATCTACTTTTACAAAGGCATCGGGCAAACAAAGTATTAAGATGACATCAGGTAATAATCGACTCGGCCTCCCGGGTTGGGTCCACATCCTTAACCTTGCCCTCCGGGTCTTGATCCTGGACTTGCTCCTTAGAAGCATTCGCAGCATCATCATCCGGATTTTCAGCATCAGGACGAACAGGCGGACGAACAGTTGGCGTAGAAGTAGATGGTGCTGATTCCAAATCGGCTCCCTTCTTTGCAGCTCCCTCCCTCCACCTGGTCGAGCCAGCGTTCCATTTTTCCAAAATATCGAATGGCACGGGCGTGTCTTCCCTCACAGCCTTGCCCTCGGCGTCGTATGGAGACATAAACTTACTCAAATCCATACTGTCGGCAAGAGTAGTCGCCGAGTGTCGTACCTCGGCTTGCACGGCCTTGAAGTCCTTGGGGCCAAACCTTGAGCCATCCGCTTTGAACTCTGGAAACCCGGCTATTACCTTTGCCGGCTCAAGCTTGGGAAAGTAAGCTTTAGCCAGCATAAAGGCTCGGGTCATGCCAACCCGGCATGACGAGCACTTTCAGAGCTCAATCCACGCAGGAACAGTGGAACATGCATGGATTAGGGTCTCCATATCCGGATATGAGTCAGTCGGCCACTGAATGGCGTCCAGGATCCACTTAGTGCCGGCACAGAACCTCCGGAGGACATTCCTCAAGTTCTTTATCTTTTGGATGTCATCTTCTTCTGAGGGCGCAAGGTGGGAATCTGCAGCGCACAAAACAAAGGTTACTTCAAAGTATTCCGGGTGTCAGGTATCAAGAACAAAAAACCAAGACACGAACCGGTAAGTAGCAAAATCTCACCAACGAGGACACGATAAGTGTCGGAAATTTGAGCTGATAGCTTCTTCAGCGTAGCTTGGACGGTGGTGTATTTATCTTTGTATTTCGTGACATCCTTTTTCAAGGCTGCCACCTCAGCTTCAAGTGCTTCTCTTAGCTTCACCTCAGTGTCCAGGAGTTGATTGGTCTTGGCCAAAATCTCCTCGGACCGAGATGCGTGCGCCTAAAGAAATGGAAAGTTAAAAACTAATCGGATATCGCAGTCAGCCGAGTATTGAGAGAAGTACCGAGTGTAACTTTGACAAGTTAGACTCGGAACTTGGGGCTAGATGGATATTATGAGATATCAAGTAATGTTACCTGGTGCTCCACTGCCATACGCTCTAACATACTGCTCTCTGAGGCCTTCATGGCAAGGAGAGGGAATTTTCTCCGTCGCAGGGGAAAGCACCCGAGCCGTCCGAGTATCGGAATCTGGTGCCCCTCCTCCCGTGCCCAAGGCTGCGGCCTCCTCCTCGCGTGCGTGCGAGGCTATTGGGTACTCGGCCTCTTGATCAGCCGGGTTTGTTGGTGGCACTTGTTGTTCTTCGCCGCCAGCTGCGACAGTCATATCATCAATCGGGTTCTCCTTACCCGGGTCATCGGTCTCCGTATGCTCTTGGTCACTGATAGTGACCGTGGTTCTGTGGACAGTATAGATAAGCAGTTAGCATGCAATTGGGGAAAGACCATGGAAAGGCGATAGAGCATCAGGAGAAGAACCTTACCCGGGATTCACCACTTAGTCCGAGGGGAGCTCACTGCTAGACCCAGACGAAGCTGAAAAATATCAAGAAAGTAAGACGTGGAGCTGCTCTACTAAGGGGTAAACTGGAAAAACTTTGATACTCAAGAAAGGATCAGATGAATACCAGCGCGTCGAGTTGGAGATGATGGGATACCCGGGTTAAGAGGGCCTTCACCCGGAAAATTCCGAGTCATTCTACGCTTGGTCAAGGGCGAATCATTCAGGTACGGCCAGTCGGATAACTCTTGGTTTAGCTTGTGCATGTTATCAAAGGAGAATGGTTTGGAAGTAAGGAAGCGGTATGGAACCTTAAAAACGACCCCTCGGGGTTTCCTCTTTGCTCCGACCTTGATTGTCGGCTCAGCTTCATCTTCGTCGCTTGCTGATTCCACCCGGCCTTCCGGTTCTTCTTCTTCTTCGCCCTTGTCCTCTGGTTCTGAAAGTTATCAAGGTATACAGTCGGAAAATTACAGAATGAACAACAACGAGCTCGCAGAAACTAAGTGAGACTCGGAATGTACCTTCTTCAGAGTTAATCACGTCCTCTTCCTCCTCTGGGCTTTCGGAGTTAGGGGGCGTTTCGATCTTCCAAAAGACGTTATCAACCTGGGATGAAGGCATGAGGGTAAGGATCAGTAATTGTATCGAAAGAAAGGTATGAAAGTAGAAGTGTGATAACCGGATTTTACCTCGGGAGCCAGGTTCTCGCGAGTAAATGGTTCCAACCCGGCAATGTTCCGGATCACCTCCAACTTCTCCGTCAAAAAACTTTTGATGGTCTTATTGGTGTCACCGGCCGGGTAGTCCTTGGAAGAGTATCGGAGGGAATCCGTAGAGTGCCCCGAATACTCGCACATCATCTTCGAGCGGATGGAGTTGGGCTGGATCCGGAAGTCCACCCATGTCTTAACTAGATTGATCCCAAGGAGACCTTGGGTCGAGAGAACAGCTATCTTAGCTAAGAGAGGTTGAATGGATTCCCTGTCCGAGTCAGGGGCGAAGGCGTTGAAAGACTCAGAGATATCAAGGACCCCTCCGAGTAACCCGGCAGTTTCCTCTCGCCGGGTGGAGAGGTGTCTCAGCAGTAGAAATAGGAGAGTTGCCAATGCTTAACATGGGAATTCAAGTTAAGAGTCGGCATTGGGGAATTCTTACGGCGCTGGATCGAAACCCCGCCGCAAGTAAGAAGTGCCCCGTCCCCGCTTTCGCGGCACGGTTTGCACTGGAAGAGTTCAATAAAGAGAGCCAAATTTGGCGGAGTGCACAAATATGACTCGGAAAGAACGATGAAATGGGTTATGTTCAACATAGAGTTAGGCCCTATGTCGAACACCCGGAGGCCATAGTGGCTCAAGACCTCGCGGAAGAAAGGGTGACCCGGAGGGCGAAACCCCCGGGTCACGTGCTCAACGAAGAAAATTACCTCGTCGTCAGCAGGCGTGGGCCGGGTCTCATTGCCCGGCACCCTCCAGTGGATATCCTTCTGAGGAGGGAGCACCCCTAACTCGGCCAGCTCCTCCAGCTTGGCCATGGTGACTGTGGATCGCGCCCAATTGGCGGATATTGATTGGGTCATCCGAGTTTTGGCCGGCTGCTTCCCTTGCCTCTTGGGAGCCATGGGTTCAACCTGCAAAGCACAAGACAAAAGGTATAAGAAATAAGACTCGGAAATCATGAGTTATCCGAGTATACGCAAGCAGTATCGACAAGACATTGAAACTAAGAATTATCCGGGTATCATTGTACGGAGCAAAGGTTATAGATTATCCGAGTATCAAGTATCAGAACAGAAATTATGGGGTGCTTACATATTGGTAAGCATACGTGGAAGAAGAGTGGTTGCCCATGTATCTAATGCAGATGAAAGAACCGGAAGAAAAGGATCTGCCGGGTATCAATACCGCCGCGGAAAATCTGGGCGAAGTGGATCTAGATCAAAAAATTTGCGGATGGTTACGTGGAGAAATTGATGATTAACGGCGGTAGGGGAGAGATATGTGATCATCTACCAAGCTATTGGATGAACTAGCATGGAATCGTGCGACCTAATCCGGCGCGGAAAGGGAAATGGCCCGCGGTTGAGTAGATCCAATCTAGATCGATTCGAAAAATTGCAAGGCTAAATTAATGGGTGCAAGGAGCTTACCGGAGGAGATTGAAGTAGTGCGCGGCGGCGGCAAATGGCGCACTCCGAATGCCCCTTCGCGACTGTCGGCGAACTGCTCGAGGGCGCGGCGGCGGAGGACGGCGGCGGCACGGAACGTAGCCGGCGGCGGATTGGTTCCGGTGGTGCTCGTGAGGTCTCCGTGGCGGCGCTCTGTGAGCTCGGGCGCGGGAGTGAAGGAGAGGAAGAACAAATGGACCGTTGGGGTTAGGTTATCCCCTAGGTGCCTATTTATAAGGTGCGGGTGGATAAACCTAGGCCAACGGGCGAGAGCCGGAAATTTCGGGATAGAGGATATTCGCCGGATTTTCCGAGATATGCGTTAAGTGCTAGACGGGATATCCGGAACAGATATGAGGCGGATCTTCCCCGTGATACTTGGATCGGTTAAATAAGTGGAGTAGGCCGGATCTTTGGCATCATTGTCAGGCCACTGGCCCGGAGAAATAAGCGATGGACTTGGAGAAAGCCGGGTTACTATATGGCCACCATGGAGTTAGGCCTAGCTGTTTATCAAAGCAATTTAACCCGGCCTCTATGAACTTGAATGTTGATATTTTTGCAGGGAATAGCGTACGCTTCAAGAAGGATCCCGTGAAGCCCAAGCTATTCTGGGGACTACTGATGGAGGGATGATAACCCGGTAGGCCAACGCCAAGGTGTAACTCGGCCCAAAGGACGCTGCGCGAGACCCGGCTAAGAATAAAGCAGCTTCTAGAAGGCCCAAGATCGTAGGCCTGGTAACCCGGATTGTGGGTTACGGTAAGGAAGTTTAGGGTTTTGTAGGCAGTGTCCGGGTAGGATTCAGAGTACGCCTTGGAGAGCAGGCCGGGGGGTCCGGATATTATATAAGCCGGCCCCTAGGTTTAGTTTAGAGAGATCCAAGAGTTCGAGCAATATCGCTAGGTATCGAGTATCCAGTGTAATACGAGAGTTGAGTTAATATATCTAGATCGGAGACTCGGCGACTTGATTGCCGGCTACCAGATCGCATATCATCATGTTTTCCCCTGAGCTAAACCCTCTCCCAAACACCAGAGTCGATTTGCCCCAATACAAGTTAACCCCGGTAACGTCTACCGTGATTATCCCACGACAGTTAGGGTAGGCAATATCAACCCAAGACACACTGATAGAACACAACTCTTCGGAAGATTCATTAATTTTCGTCCGATACGGGAATTTCACGCTATAAGCGCGAGTAAACTCACGAGAGAGAAGTGGATGCCGGTGAAGCGACCCACACCCCGGAGTGAAATATTTGCCATCCAAATCACACAAAACACCTATACTAACATGGTATGCACCCCCTATCTTGTGTTGGGATCCAGATGCTCCGTAGCCACCCTCTGGTGAAACCCTAGAACCGTTGGAGAAATACATGACTTATACGGAAACACGCGGTAATGGCGTCGAAAGGGGGTAGCAATGTGTAACTAGTTTCTTGGTAGTGTTAGGGTAGGCCATAGAAACCCAAGACACATTGGTAGAACACAACTCTTCGGAAGATTCACGATGTTTCGTCCGATACAAGAGTTCCACCCTATAAGCGAGTGTAAACTCACGGGAGAGAAGTGGATGCCGGTTAAGCGGCCCACACCCCGTATTGAAATATTTGCCATCCAAATCACACAACTCACCTATAATAGCATGTTATGGCACCTCCTATCTTGTGTTGGGATCCAGAGGCTCTGTAGCCCCCCCTCCGGTGAAACCCTAGACTCGGTGCAGAAATACCGGACTTATACGGAAACACGCGGTAACGGAGTCGAAAGGGCGTAGAAATGTGTAACTAGTTGCTTGGTTGTGTTAGGATAGGTAATATAAACCCAAGACACATTGGTAGAACACAACTCTTTGGAAGATTCACGATGTTTCGTCCGATATGGGAGTTTCACCCTATAAGCGCGTGTAAACTCACGAGAGAGAAGTGGATGCCGGTGAAACGACCCACACCCCGGAGTGAAATATTTGCCATCCAAATCACACAACACACCTATAGTAACATGGTATGGCACCCCCTAGCTTGTGTTGGGATTCAGATGCTCCGTAGCCCCCCTCCGGTGAAACCCTAGACCTGTTGGAGAAATACCGGACTTATACGGAAACACGCGGTAACGACGTCGAAAGGGGGTGGAAATGTGTAAATAGTTGCTTGGTTGTGTTAGGGTAGGAAATAGCAACCCAAGACACATTGGTAGAACACAACTCTTCGGAAGATTCACGATGTTTCGTCCGATACGGGAGTTTCACCCTATAAGCGAGTGTAAACTCACGAGAGAGAAGTGGATGCCGGTGAAGCGGCCCACACCCCAGAGTGAAATCTTTGCCATCCAAAGCACACAACACACCTATACTCACATTTTATGGAACCCCTGCTTCTATTGGGATCCAGACGGTCCGTAGCCCCCCCCCTCCGGTGAAACCCTAGACCCGGTGGATAAATACCGAACTTATATGGAAACACGCGGTAACGGCGTCGAAATGGGTAGCAATGTGTAACTAGTTGCTTGGTTGTGTTAGGGTAGGCAATAGGAGCCCAAGACACACTGATAGAACACAACTCTTCGGAAGATTCATGATGTTTCATCTGATACGAGAGTTTCACCCTACAAGCGCGTGTAAACTCACGAGAGAGAAGTGGATGCCGGTGAAGCGACGCACACCCCGGAGTGAAATATTTGCCATCCAGATCACACATAACACCTATACTAACATGGTATGCACCCTCTATCTTGTGTTGGGATCCAGATGCTCCGTAGCCACCCTCTGGTGAAACCCTAGACCAGTTGGAGAAATACATGACTTATACGGAAACATGCGGTAACGGCATCGAAAGGGGGTAGAAATGTGTAACTAGTTTCTTGGTTGTGTTACGGTATTCCATAGAAAACCAAGACACATTGGTAGAACACAACTCTTCGGAAGATTCACGATGTTTCGTTCGATACGGGAGTTTCACCCTATAAGCGAGTGTAAACTCACGAGAGAGAAGTGGATGCCGGTGAAGCGGCCCACACCCGGAGTGAAATCTTTGCCATCCAAAGCACACAACACACCTATACTAACATGGTATGGCACACCTAGATTGTGTTGGGATCCAGATGCTCCGTAGCCCCCCTCCGATGAAACCCTAGACCCGTTGGAGAAATACCGGACTTATAAGGAAACACGCGGTAACGGCGTCGAAAGGGGGTATTAATGTGTAACTAGTTTCTTGGTAGTGTTAGGGTAGGCCATAGAAACCCAAGACACATTGGTAGAACACAAATCTTCGGAAGATTCATGATGTTTCGTCCGATACAGGAGTTCCACCCTATAAGCGAGTGTAAACTCACGAGAGAGAATGGATGCCGGTGAAGCGGCCCACACCCCGGAGTGAAATATTTGCCATCCAAATCACACAACGCACATATAATAACATGTTATGGCACCTCCTATCTTGTGTTGGGATCCAGACGCTCTGTAGCCCCCCTCCGGTGAAACCCTAGACCCGGTGCAGAAATACCGGACTTATACGGAAACAAGTGGTAACGGAGTCGAAAGGGGGTGGAAATGTGTAACTAGTTGCTTCGTTGTGTTAGGATAGGAAATAGCAACCCAAGACACATTGGTAGAACACAACTCTTTGGAAGATTCATGATGTTTTGTCTGATACGGGAGTTTCACCCTGTAAGCGCGTGTATACTCACGAGAGAGAAGTGGATGCCGGTGAAGCGACCCACACCCCGGAGTGAAATATTTGCCATCGAAATAACACAACACACCTAGAGTAACATCGTATGGAACCCCCTAGCCTGTGTTGGGATTTAGATGCTCCGTAGCTCCCCTACGGTGAAACCCTAGACCCGTTGGAGAAATACCGGACTTATAAGGAAGCACGCGGTAACGGCGTCAAAAGGGGGTAGAAATGTGTAACTAGTTGCTTGGTTGTGTTAGGGTAGGCGATAGCAACACAAGACACGTTGGTAGAAAACAACTCTTCGGAAGATTCACGATGTTTCGTCCGATACGGGAGTTTCACCCTATAAGCGAGTGTAAACTCACGGGAGAGAAGTGGATGCCGGTGAAGCGGCCCACACCCCAGAGTTAAATCTTTGCCATCCAAGGCACACAACGCACCTATAGTAACATTTTATGGCACCCCTAGCTTATGTTGGGATCCATACGGTTCATAGCCCCCCCTCCGGTGAAACCCTGGACCCGCTAGACAAATACCGGACTTATATGGAAACACGCGGTAACTGCGTCGAACGGGGGTAGCAATGTGTAAATAGTTGCTTGGTTGTGTTAGGGTAGGCAATAGCAACCCAAGACACATTTATAGAACACAACTCTTCGGAAGATTCATGATGTTTTGTCCGATACAGGAGTTTCACCCTATAAGCGCGTGTAAACTCACGAGAGAGAAGTGGATGCCGGTGAAGCGACCCACACCCCGGAGTGAAATATTTGCCATCCAAATCATACAAAACAACTATACTAACATGTTATGGAACCCCCTATCTTGTGTTGGGATCCATATGCTTAGTAGCCACACTATGGTGAAACCCTAGACCCGTTGGAGAAATACATGACTTATACGGAAACACATGGTAACGGCGTCGATAGGGGGTAGCAATGTGTAAATAGTTGCTTGGTTGTGTTAGGGTAGTCCAGAGAAACCCAATACACCTTGGTAGCACACAACTCTTCGGAAGATTCACGATGTTTCGTCTAATATGGGAGTTTCACCCTATAAGCGAGTGTAAACTTACGAGACAGAAGTGGATGCCGGTGAAGCGGCCCACACCCCGGAGTGAAATCTTTGCCATCCAAAGCACACAAAACACCTATACTAACATGGTATGGCACCACCTACCTTGTGTTGGGATCCAGATGCTCCGTAGCCCTCCTCTGGTGAAACCCTAGACCCGTTGGAGAAATACCCGACTTATAAGGAAACACGCGGTAACAGCGTCGAAAGGGGGTAGCAATGTGTAACTAGTTGCTTGGTAGTGTTAGGGTAAGCCATAGAAACCCAAGACACATTGGTAGAACACAACTCTTTGGAAGATTCACGATGTTTCGTCCGATACAGGAGTTCCTCTCTATAAGCGAGTGTAAACTCATGAGAGAGAAGTGGATGCCGGTGAAGCGGCCCACACCCCGGAGTGAAATATTTGCCATCCAAATCACACAACGCACCTATAATAACATTTTATGGCACCTCCTATATTGTGTTGGGATCCAGACGCTCTGTACCCCCCTCCGGTGAAACCCTAGACCCGGTGGAGAAATACCGGACTTATACGGAAACACGCAGTAACGGAGTCGAAAGGGGGTAGAAATGTGTAACTAGTTGCTTGGTTGTGTTAGGATAGGAAATAGCAACCCAAGACACATTGGTATAACACAACTCTTTGGAAGATTCATGATGTTTCGTCCGATATAGGAGTTTCACCCTATAAGCGCGTGTAAACTCACGAGAGAGAAGTGGATGCCGGTGAAGCGACCCACACCCGGAGTGCAATATTTGACATCCAAAGCACACAAAAAAACTATACCTACATGTTATGGAACCCCCTAGATTGTGTTGGGATCCAGACGTTCTGTAGCCCCCTCCGGTAAAACCCTATACCCACTAGAGAAATAGCGGACATATACGGAAACACGCGGTAACGGCGTCGAAAGGGGGTAGCAATGTGTAACTAGTTGCTTGGTTGTGTTAGGGTAGGCCATAGCAACCCAAGACACATTGTTAGAGCTCAACTCTTCGTAAGATTCACGATTTTTCGTCCGATACGGGAGTTTCACCCTATAAGCGCGTGTAAACTCACGAGAGAGAAGTGGATGCCTGTGAAGGGACCCACACCCCGGAGTGAAATATTTGCCATACAAATAACACAACACACCTATACTAACATGCTATGGCTCCCCCTAGATTGTGTTGGGATCAAGATGCTCCGTAGCCCCCCTCCGGTGAAACCCTAGACCCGTTGGAGAAATAAAGGACTTATACGGAAACACGCGGTAACAGCGTCGAAAGGGGGTAGCAATGTGTAACTAGTTTCTTGGTTGTGTTAGGGTAGGCCATATAAATCCAAGACATATTGGTATAACACAATTCTTTGGAAGATTCACGATGTTTCGTCCGATACGGGAGTTTCACCCTATAAGCGAGTGTAAACTCACGAGAGAGAAGTGGATGCCGGTGAAGCGGCCCACACCCCGGAGTGAAATCTTTGCCATCCAAAGCACACAACGCACCTATAATAACATGTTATGGCACCCCCTAGCTTGTCTTGCGGTCCAGACGCTCCGTAGCCCCCACCGGTGAAACCCTAGACCAGGTGGAGAAATACCAAACTTATACGGAAACACGCGGTAACGGAATAGAAAGGGGGTAGCAATGTGTAACTAGTTGCGTGGTTGTGTTAGGGTAGGCAATATAAACCCAAGACACATTGGTATAATACAACTCTTCGGAAGATTCATGATGTTTCGTCTGATACGGGAGTTTCACCCTATAAGCGCGTGTAAACTCACGAGAAGTGGATGCCGGTGAAGCGGCCCACACCCCAGAGTGAAAAATTTCCTTCCAAGGCACAAAAAACACCTATACCTACATGGTATGGAACCCCCTAGCTTGTGTTGGGATCCAGACGCTCTGTAGCCCCCCCTCCGGTGAAACCCTAGACATGCTGGAGAAATACCGGACTTATACGGAAACACGCGGTAACGACGTCTAAAGGGGGTAGAAATGTGTAACTAGTTGCTTGTTTGTGTTAGGGTAGGCCATAGCAACCCAAGAAACATTGGTAGACCACTAATCTTTGGAAGATTCACGATGGTTTGTCCGATACGAGAGTTTCACCCTATAAGCGTGTGTAAACTTAGGAGAGAGAATTGGATTCCGGTGAAGCGGCCCACACCCGGAGTGCAATCTTTGCCATCCAAAGCACACAGCACACCTATACCTACATGTTCTGGCACCCCCTAGATTGTGTTGGGATCCAGACGCTCTGTAGCCCCCCTCCGGTAAAACCCTATACCCACTGGAGAAATAGCGGACTTATACGGAAACACGCGGTAACAGCGTCAAAAGGGGGTAGCAATGTGTAACTAGTTGCTTGGTTGTGTTAGGTTAGGCCATATAAACCCAAGAGACATTTTTAGAGCTCAACTCTTCGGAAGATTCACGATTTTTCGTCCGATACGGGAGTTTCACCCTATAAGCGCGTGTAAACTCACGAGAGAGAAGTGGATGCCGGTGAAGGGAACCACATCCCAGAGTGAAATATTTGCCATCCAAATCACACAAAACACCTATACTAACATGTTATGGCACCCACTAGCTTGTGTTGGGATCCACATGCTCCGTAGCCCCCCTCCGGTGAAACCCTAGACCCGTTGGAGAAATACCGGACTTATACGGAAACACTCGATAACGGCGTCGAAAGGGGGTAGCAATGTGTAACTTTTTTCTTGGTTGTGTTAGGATAGGCCATAGCAACCCAATACACATTGGTAGAACACAACTCTTCGGAAGATTCATGATGTTTCGTCCGATACGGGAGTTTCACCCTATAAGCGAGTGTAAACTCACGAGAGAGAAGTGGATGCCGGTGAAGCGGCCCACACCCCGGAGTGAAATATTTTCCATCCAAAGCACACAAAGCAACTATACTAAAATGTTATGGCACCCCCTAGCTTGTGTTGGGATGCAGACGCTCCGTAGCCCCCCCGGTGAAACCCTAGACCTGTTGGAGAAATACAGGACTTATACGGAAACACGCGGTAACGGCGTCGAAAGGGGGTATAAATGTGTAACTAGTTTTTTAGTTGTGGTAGGGTATGAATTAGAAACCCAAGACACATTGGTATAACACAACTCTTCGGAAGATTCATGATGTTTCGTCCGATACAGGAGTTTCACCCTATAAGCGCGTGTAAACTCACGAGAGAGAAGTGGATGCCGGTGAAGCGGGCCACACCACGGAGTGAAATCTTTTCCATCCAAGGCACAAAACACACCTATACCTACATGGTATAGCACCCCCCTAACTTATCTTGGGATCCAGACGCTCCGTAGCTTCCCCCTCCGGTGAAACCCTAGACACGCTGGAGAAATACCGGACTTATACGGAAACACGTGGTAACGGAGTCTAAAGTGGGTATAAATGTGTAACTAGTTACTTGGTTTTGTTAGCGTAGGCCATAGCAACCCAAGACACATTGTTAGAACACAACTCTTTGGAAGATTCACGATGTTTCGTCCGATACGGGAGTTTCACCGTATAAGCGCGTGTAAACTCACGAGAGAGAAGTGGATGCCGGTGAAGCGGCCGACACCCCGGAGTGCAATCTTTGCCATCCAAAGCACACAACACACCTGTACCTACATGGTATGGAACCCCCTAGATTGTGTTGGGACCCAGACGCTCTGTAGCCCCCCCCCCCACCTCCGGTGAAAACCTAGCCCCACTAGAGAATTAGCGGACTTACACGGATACACGCGGCAACGACGTCGAAAGGGGTAGAAATGTGTAACTAGTTGCTTGGTTGTGTTAGGGTAGGACATATAAACCCAAGACTCATTGGTAGAACACAACTCTTCGGAAGATTCACGATGTTTCGTCCGATACGGGAGTTTCACCCTATAAGCGCATGTAAACTCACGAGAGAGAAGTGGATGCAGGTGAAGCGACTCACACGCCGGAGTGAAATATTTGCCATCCAAATCACACAACTCACCTATACTAACATGTTATGGCACCTCCTATCTTGTGTTGGGGTCCTGACGGGGAGATGATAACCCGGTAGGCCGTACACCAAGGAATAACCCGGCCCAAAGGACACTGTGCAGGATCCGGCCGAGGATAAGGAAACCTGTGAAGGCCCAAGTTTGTAGGCCCGGCGACCCGGGTTGTGGGTTGTTGTAAAGGAAAGATAGGGTTTGTGTGCCGTGTCCGGCTAGGAACCAGGGTGCGCCTTGGGGAATAAGCCAGGGGGTATGGGTGCTTTATAAACCAACCCCCGAGTCTAGTTTTAGACAGAGACCTAAGAACCCTAGCAACATCGTGTGATATCGAGCATCAAGTGTAGTTCCAGAGTTGAGTTATTATATCAAGATCGGAGACTCGGCGACTTTGATTGCCGGCTACCAGATCGAATTGCGCCATGTTTTCCTCTGAGCTAAACCCTCTCCCAAATACCTATGTCGTCTTGCCCCAAGATCAGTTACCCCCGGTAACATCTGCCGTGATTATCCCACGACTGTTGGCGCCCACCGTGGGGCCTGCGTCCAAAGGTGTTTACATCACGGGAGAAGCTCGGAAGGGCATGGAGAATCTTGTCATTGGCGAAATCTACATCGACCACGAAGGAGAAAAGATGGTGGACGATTCCGGCTGGGGGCCAGAATCGGATCACCTCGACTCCGGATCTATATTGACGATCGGCCGGATCAACATCTTCATCGGCACGGTACGAACGACTAATTTAAAAGGACAATATCATGTGCATACTACAGGAACTTCCAGCAGGAACGAGAAGACATTAAAGCAAGCGGCAAACTCGATTTCGTTGGCCGCGCCGGGACATCTCAGATGGGCGGAACAAGAGGTAACATGGAGTAGAAAAGACCATCCGGAGAAAATAGAGCGTCCAGGAGTCTTGGCATTGGTGGTTGCTCCACAGGTTAATGGTTACGAATTGAAGAAGGTCCTGATGGACGGTGGAAGCAGCATCAACATCCTTTATTGGGAAACCTTCTTACGGATGAGTCTCAAAGAGTCCCAATTACAAAAAAGTTCGACAATCTTTCATGGGATCGTACCAGGTCACTCGGCGAGCCCCGAGGGAAGGATCACCTTGGAAGTTGCTTTTGGAGAATCGACGGATAATTATCGAATTGAGTGGCTCACGTTCGAGGTGGTCAAATTGCGCAGTCCTTACCACGCACTGTTTGGGAGGCCGGCTTACGCCCAATTCATGGCTAGGCCGTGCTACGTGTATTTGCAGCTGAAAATCCCGGGTCCTAAACGGACCATCACTATACATGGGAACCGGGATATAGCGGCCGAGTGCGACGAAGGGGATTCAGTTATGGCCGAGCAGGCATGCAGGAAGGAAGAGCTCGAATATTACCGGTCTCAAGTAAATCCGGACGATAGAACAGCCTTGAAAAAGCCGAATACCGAGGATGAGAGAGCAAAATTCAAGGCAGCGCAAGACACCAAGAAGATAGATTTTGTCGAAGGGGATTCTACTAAGCAGTTTACCATAGGGTCTAACTTGGGAAAAGAGCAGGAGGAAGCGCTCGTGGAGTTTATTCGTTCGAATGCAGATGTGTTTGCCTGGACACCTAGCGACATGCCGGGTATCCCTACAGAATTAGCTGAGCACAGTTTGCATGTGGATCCCAAGTCCAGGCCCGTGAAGCAAGGTTTGAGGAAAATGAATGAGGAAAGAAGGAAGGCTATAGGCGAAGAGATCGCTCGGCTATTGGCAGCCGGCTTTATCATGGAAGTATTTCACCCGGATTGGTTGGCTAACCCGGTTCTAGTGATGAAAAAGACCAATGAGTGGAGGATGTGCATTGACTTCACGAGTCTCAACAAACATTGCCCAAAGGATCCATTCGCGCTGCCGAGGATAGATCAGATTATAGACGCAGTAGCTGGAAGCGATCTGTTATGCTTCCTGGACGCATATTCCGGGTATCATCAGATTAAGCTCAAAAGGGAGGATTGGGAGAAAACATCATTCATAACCCCTTTTGGGGCCTTTTGTTATAAAACTATGACGTTTGGGTTGAAGAACGCTGGCGCAACTTACCAACGGTGTATTCAAAAGTGCTTTGAGGACCAAATCGGACGTAACGTCCATGCCTATGTGGATGACGTGGTCATCAAGACTAGGAAGGCGGAGACATTTATCGATGATCTAAAGGAGACGTTCAAAAACTTGAGGAGGTACCAGATGAAGCTTAACCCGACAAAGTGCGTGTTTGGAGTTCCAGCTGGGAAGTTACTCGGCTTCATAGTTTCCGAGAGAGGAATCGAGGCAAACCCGGATAAAATCAAGGCCATCCAGAGTCTGAAAAAACCGGAAAATTTGAAGCATGTTCAAAAGCTCACGGGCTGCGTAGCAGCCTTGAGCCGATTCATATCCAGACTCGGAGAAAAAGCAATACCCTTGTACCGGCTCTTGCGGAAATCAGATAAGTTCGTGTGGGATCAAGAGGCGGACGAGGCATTTGAGGCACTAAAGAAGCAGCTATCTGAAGCACCAGTACTAGCGGCGCCGGGTCCTAAAGAGCCTATGTTACTATATGTGGCAGCTGGCCCCCGAGCCGTCAGCGCGGTAGTTGTTGTGGAACGCAAAGAGGACGGGAAAGGATACCCGGTTCAGAGGCCGGTTTATTACGTCAGCGAGGTATTATCAGAAGCAAAGCAGCGCTATCCACATTGGCAAAAGTTGGTGTTCGGGGTCTTTATGGCCAGCCGAAAGCTGAAGCCGTATTTCCAAGAACATCCCATAACAGTGGTTAGTTCAATACCAATATCGGATATCATCAGAAACTCGGACGCGACGGGAAGAATAGCCAAATGGGCGATAGAGATGGGGGATTATCACATCAACTACGAACCCAGGTCAGCAATCAAATCTCAAGCTTTAATTGATTTCGTTAACGACTGGACACATACAGGCATGACTACAACGGTTCCAAATTCCGAGTCATGGATCATGCACTTCGACGGATCAAAGCAGTACGAGGGATCAGGAGCTGGGGTGGTGCTAACATCACCCAAAGGAGACAAATTGAGTTACGTACTACAAATTCACTTCGACTGTTCCAACAACGTGGCCGAGTATGAGGCCCTATTGCATGGCTTAAAGGTAGCCAAAGAGATGAACATCAAGAGGATACGATGCTTCGGAGATTCGGACCTTGTGGTACAGCAGGTGTCAGGAACGTGGGATAGAAAGGACGCAACTATGGCAGCATACCGCAGGGAAGTTGATAGGGTTGCAGGATGTTTTTCCGGGTATGAGGTGGAGCATATAGACAGAAGAAAGAATGAGGCAGCCGACGCCCTCGCCAGACTCGGCTCGCGCAGAGAGCCGGTTCCACCTAACGTTTTCCTGGACGAATTATGGCGACCATCAGTTAAAATCGAGTCAGAGGAGGAATTGGCAAATCAAGACCCGGATTCAGGACTCGTAGCCACTGTACGTACTATTCCCGAGTGGACAGAACCGTTTTTGGCCTACCTATCACGAGGCGAGTTACCACAATAGGAGGTGTTAGCAAGGCAAATTTTGAGGCGAGCAAAGGGATATTCTATCATCAATGGGGAATTGTACAAGAGAAGTGCAGCAGGAGTCTTTTTGCGCTGCGTAGCGCTGGAAGAAGGCAGACAGATTCTCAAGGAAATCCATGAAGGCGACTGTGGACATCATGCGTCCACAAGGTCTCTTGTGGCTAAAGCTTATCGACACGGGTTTTTCTGGCTCACGGCCCTAGCGGATGCGGAACGATTGGTAGCAAGGTGTGACGGATGTCAAAGGTACGCTCGCCAAACCCATGTGCCGGCTATGGAGTTGCGGACTATCCCGTTAACTTGGCCGTTTGCTGTCTGGGGTATGGACATGGTTGGCCCCTTTCATATGTCACCATGCAAGAAGACACATCTTTTGGTGGCTATTGATAAGTTTACCAAGTGGGTTGAGGTTATGCCAGTTACTAATTGCGAAGCAGCTACAGCAGTCAAGTTCCTGAAAAGGATTATCTACCGGTTCGGGTACCCCCACAGCATAATTACCGACAATGGAACCAACATGTCCCTTGGTGAGATGGAGAAGTTTTGTGGCAACAATGGAATCCGGCTCGATGTGGCATCGGTGGCTCATCCGCAGGCCAATGGACAAGTGGAGAGGGCAAACCAAGAATTGCTTCGCGGATTAAAACCACGATTGCGAGTTCCCTGCGTCAGGGCTGCTGGTGCATGGGTCGAAGAACTTCCTTCTGTGGTTTGGGGTATCAACACTACACCTAACAGATCCACTCAGATGACACCCTTCTTCATGGTCTATGGTGCGGAAGCAGTGTTACCGAGTGACATTATTCACGATTCGCCTAGAGTATCAGCTTACGTCGAAGTAGAGAACGAAAAAACCCGGCAGGACGCCGTAGATATGTTAGAAGAGCAAAGAGAACAAGCCCTGGAAAGATCAGCCATATATCAGCAAGACCTACGGAGGTATCATAGCCGGCGTGTGAAGACCCGGGTATTCCAGGAAGGAGACTTGGTTCTGCGCCTGGTACAATCAAACGAAGGAAAACACAAATTATCACCACCATGGGAAGGACCATTTATCATAAGCCGGAATCTGCATAACGGATCATATTATTTGATAGATGCAAGGGAAGAGTCGGCTACAGTCAACGACACCGCACACACCACTTCATCTATGCAAGAAAGAGATAGACCATGGAACGTGGCTCAGCTACGTCCGTATTATACTTAGTAAAGACTATATTGGCAAGTGGAATTGCACGATGTAATAGGCAGCAGGTTTTCAGACGCACTCTTTTCCTATCCAGGGTACCTTTGGGGACTGGATGGGTTTTTAATGAGGCGGCTTGCTGACCTAGATTTTTCATATCAAGTAAAGAGATGGTTATCAAGAAAAGAGATGGTTGTTATCAGGTTATTTACTCTCAGTACGATGCGTATATCTAGGTCTTGGGGGCTGGTCGCTTGAATAGCACAGTTACAAACTCAAAGACCCGGCCATGATGCCTATGAGTTATAAGGGCCGATTACTTGCAAACGAGTACGGCTACAATCTTATAACCGGACAAAGAAGTCCAAATTTCTTGGCTGTTCTTACTTAAGCTCGATGTGACTCGCATTAAAGTGGCATGATGTGTTCGCTTACGATGGCAGTTAGTCATGAAACCCGACGGGGATTGGCTGGCTACGTCTTCGTATTGATGTAACAACATGGTATCCACGCGAAAGCCGGCTTACAGTACAAGACAGTCAAAAGGGTCATCTAAACCACAAGTTATGCAGAGTACAAGGCTGAATAGCTGGAAACTCAACGACTATTAAGCATAACTTCAAAACCTATGTGAAACAACTCGTGGATCTTTGTGAAATTAGCAGTAAGCAGTTTGTTCCCTTTTCAAGATCAAGTATCCTAGACTCGGCAATCCGGGCCCGGTAGCTTGAAATCTTGAAAAAAGAAAAAATGGCTTACTTGTATAGTTGCAAAAATCCAAATATCCGAGTCTTGGGGACTTGGGGAATTCGAAGCAAAATCCGCTTGTCAATACCCATGAGACCCGGAAATTGAGTTTTCACAAAAGGAACAATAAATAAAACCAGATATCGAGAACAGATGAGCTTAAACTTAAAAGGCCGGAACAGGCATCGAGTATATCAAGGCCTTAGCGTGCATTACAAAATCCTGATGAAAAAATATCATAGGTGCACCACCCAAAATATAACTGTTTCAAAAAGTATGTTGACCGACTGGCGCTTAAGAAGAGGCATTAGAAACCACATATCACTCGGCGTTCATTTTGGCCTTCCCCTTGCCATCATTGGTGGTAGCAGCAGCACCCGGATCAGCGGTACCAGCCCCTGCAGGGGGCGGAACGACTGGTGTTGAGGTAGCAGGAGCAGAGTCGGCTTCAGCTTGCTTCTTGGCAGCCTCCGCTCTTATCGCAGCAGCTTCCTCCTTCCACCGGGCAAGCATGTCATACGGCTCAGGAAGATCCGACTTAATTACTTTACCGGCAGAATCATATGCTGGAACAAGTATATTAACGTCCAGCTCATCAGCAATTACGCTGGCCGGGTAACGGACCTCCTTCTGGATGGCCTGAAAATCCTTCACCGAAAACTTGGATCCGTCAAGCTTGAACTCTGGGAAGCCGCTCATAAGCCTCGCTAGCTCGAGCTTGGGGAGATAAGCCTTGGCAAGTGCAAGCCCCCGGGTCACTCCAACCCGGCAAGACGAGCGCTTCCAGTGCCGAATCCACTCGGGAACAGTGGATAAGGCGTCCAGCAGCCTCTTCAGATCAACATGTCCTCTACCCGGACACCGCAACTCGTCAAGGATCCATCTGGTTCCGGCACATAGTTGCCGGATAGCGCTATTCATGATTTTCAGCTTGGCCAGGTCGTCCTCTTCCGGCATGGTTTCGTCCGGGCCTGAGGAAATGGAGACATAAGTCGGGAAACTGTTGCTATTTATCAAAAAGATAAACCGGAGGAGGAAACGTACTAAGTAAAGCACGATATGTGTCCGATATTTGGACGGAAAGGCTCGTTAGGTCATCTTCTGCTCGGTGAGCCCTTTTCCTATATTTCCTCATTAGCAACTTATTCCTCCTAGACTCGGCCTCGGCTGCCTCACGTAAAGCTACCTCCTTTTTGATGAGCTTGGTGGCGTCCGCCAGTTTTTCATCGGATTGAGTTACGAAAGCCTGCAGGCATGCAAACAAAGGATCAGTTGGGTAGAGGAGTAAGTTATCAGTCGTTTGTATAATAAAGTCCCAAGTAAATTATGAACCAATTCACTCGGAACTTGGGGACTGGACAAAGGCATAAGCAACATTAGTCGGATTTACCTCGTGTTTGGCTATCAAAGCTCCCAAGATGTTCTCTTCATTAGACCTTAAAGTGCGAAGGGTTTCTAGCATCTGGGTAAAGGTCAGTTCCTCGGATCGAGCACCGGAAGAGCCGGCAGCTCGGTCGTCTGGTGGAGGGGCTCTCCCCGCCCTTGGAGTTGAGACCCGGACAGTTTGGGTGGCCGGGTTGGGAGAACTCATCCTTGTATCTAGAACTTCGATCTCCTCGTCTACTGGTTCTGATGAGGAAGGAGATCCGGCAGCTCGGGGAAGTGGATTGTTCAGAGGGCCTTGTTCCTGGTTATTCGCTGTATCATCGCCAGTCGCGGCGTCTGCATTGCCAGTCGGTTTCTCTGCCTGATGGTTATCTGCTTCTATATTTTCCGGGTCACTGACGACGGCTTGAGCGCTAAAAGAAGGATGGGAAAAAGCGGTTATCAGTGATGATGGTGGCTTGAGTGGAAATTTGTAGGCGTAAAAGGAAATCATGTAGCGTAAACTTACCCGGCGTTCACGGTGTAATCAGGCGGGAGCTCGCCGCTGGAAGCGGATGAGGTCGCCACGGGAACTACCAACGGGACCCGGAATTGCCCGGCGCGTGGATGGTTAGGAGAAGGGTGGCGTTGGGGAGAGTCGGAAGGAAGAGGCGGAGGAGCGCCGCCACGAGGAACCGAGGAAATAGAGATGCCCGGGTTAAGGGGATCTTCACCCGGGGAACTCCGAGTTACTCTGCGTTTGGCTGGGGAGGAGTCCTTCAAGCACGACGAATTTGATAATTGATGGTTAAGTCGTCGCATGGCGTCAAAGGAGTAAGGTTCAGAGGATAACGAGGAAAAAGGAACCTTGGATACGGCTCCTCTGGCTTTCCTTTTGGCTCCGACTGTTGTTTCTTGGTCTGATTCAGTTGCCTCCGGGTCATCCTCGTTGGCCTCGCCTTCGTCCTCCAGTCCTGCGAGTCGGATGTGTGTTAGTTGGAGAAAAGATAAACGAAAGGGAAGTAATACAAGTAAAGATATACAGATCCTGTGCAAATACCTTCGCTACCATCAGCCGGCTCGTCCTCGTCTTCCGGGTCTCTGGAAGGGGGAAAGGGTTCAACTCTCCAGAAAGGGTCATCAGCCTAAGACAAAGGAATGGGAATAAGGGTTAGAAGCTGTATCGAGTCAAGATGCGGAAGTAAGTTATGGATATCAGGTATTACCGCTGGAGCCGGGTTGTCCCGAGTAAACGGGGGTAACCCGGTGATGCCCTTTATCACCTCCAGCTTCTCCGTTAAGAAGCCTTTGATGGTCTTGTTAGTATCGCCGGCTGCAAAGCTTTTGGTGGAGTATCGGAGCGTATCTGTGGTGTGCCCTGAGTACTCGCACATCAGTTTGGTGCGAACGGAGTTGGGTTGTATCCGGAAATCAACCCATGTTTTTATTAAATTGAGCCCGAGGAGGCCTTGGGCTGAGAGAATGGCCATCTTGGTTAGCAAGGGAAGGATTGTCTCCCTGTCCGAATCTGATGCAAAGGCACTGAAAGACTCGGAGGGCTCGAGGGGGGTCTCTGAGTAACCCGGCAGCTTCTTTTCACTGTCAGGGGAGGTATCGCGGCAATAAAAGAAGGACAGTTGCCAGTGTTTGACGTGGGAGTGTAGGTTGAGGGTTGGCATCAGAGAATTCCTGCGGCGCTGGATGGATACCCCGCCACAGGTTAGGAGCGCTCCGTTGCCGCTTTCGCGGCACGGCTTGCATTGGAATAACTCAATGAAGAGAGTTAAACTCGGCGGCATGCACAAGTACGATTCGGAGAGAACAATGAAGTGGGTGATGTTCAACATAGAGTTAGGCCCTATGTCGAACATTCGGAGTCCATAGTGATCTAAGACCTCCCTAAAGAAAGGGTGACCCGGAGGACGGAATCCCCGGGTCACGTGCTCTACGAAGCAGATTACCTCGTTTTCTGTGGGTGTGGGCCGGGTCTCACTGCCCGGCGCCCTCCAGTGAATGTCCTTCTGAGAAGGGAGAGTTCCTAATTCGGCTAGCTCCTCCAACTTGGCTTTCATAGCTGTGGAACGCCCCCAGTTGGCGGATATGTTTTGGGTATTTCTCGCCTGGGTCGGTTGCTTTCCTTGTCGTTTGGGAGCCATGGGGTCAACCTGCAAAGCACCAGAAAAAGAGGCGTATCAAATAAGACCCGGGAGTGTTGAAGTATCCGAGTGTAAGGTGTCAAGAAAGTATGAAGTTGAGAATTATCCGGGTATCATGCTATGGTGCGGAAATTACAAAGTATCCGGGTGTTGAGTACAACTGTGGAAATTATAGGTCACTTACGTGAGGAAAAGCATTTGGGGTCGATGGGTGGTTGCCCATGTATCTATTGCAAGTAAAGTAGCTGGAAAGGGAGGATTTTCCGGGTGTTAATGCAGAGAGCGGAAAATCGAGGAGGAACGGATCTAGATGGGAAAGTTTGCGAGCGATCCTACAGGAGTTTTGATGGTTAATATTGATAGGGGATGAGTTGCGACTATATAGCAGGTGGTTAAAAGAGTTGGTGGATGTCGAATCGATCTAATTTGATGTAATCAGAAGAGTGGTTCACGGGTTGACCTAGATCCGATCCTGGTTGAAATTGGAAAAATTGCAAGGATAAATTAGGCAGATATAAGAGGCTTACTGAAGAGATTGAGGTATGGAAGCGACGGTGTTGGGCGGCGTGGCTCGAGTGCCCCTTCACGATTCTTGGCGAGAGGAATAAAGGTGCGATGGCGGAGCTTGGCGGCGGCACGGGACGGCTCGAGGGCGAGTGAGGCTGGGGGCAAGTTCGCTTTGATGATGTGCGCGAGCCTCTGGCGGCGGAGCTGCGAGGAAGCAAGGAGCAAGGAGAGAAAGGGGAAGTTGAGGCATGGTGACGAATTTAGGGTTACCCTCTGGGTGTTATTTATAGAGTAAGGGTGAGCTTATCGCGATGGCCAGAAGCCGGAAATCGTGGGGTGGCGGTTGTCCACGAGGATTTTGCGAGATACGCGCCAAATATTGAGCAGGGCATCTGGATAAAAGAAAGAAGGAGGTTAACCCCGGGATATCAGGATTGATTATTGAGCGCGGGATCCTGGCGTTTTCATTTATGATTTGGACCTGGAAATCTGAGCCAAAATGTTCGGAGGAAAAACCCGGGTTATTATATGGCCACCATGGAGTGAGGCCTGGCTGAATATCAAAACATCTTAACCCGGCCTCTATATGCCCGTATGTTTGATACCTTTGCAGGGAATAGCAAGCGCTTCAAGGAGGATCCATGAAGCCCAGGCTATTCTGGGGACTACTGACGGGGAGATGATAACCCGGTAGGCCGTACACCAAGGAATAACCCGGCCCAAAGGACACTGTGCAGGATCCGGCCGAGGATAAGGAAACCTGTGAAGGCCCAAGTTTGTAGGCCCGGCGACCCGGGTTGTGGGTTGTTGTAAAGGAAAGATAGGGTTTGTGTGCCGTGTCCGGGTAGGAACCAGGGTGCGCCTTGGGGAATAAGCCAGGGGGTATGGGCGCTTTATAAACCAACCCCCGAGTCTAGTTTTAGACAGAGACCTAAGAACCCTAGCAACATCGTGTGATATCGAGCATCAAGTGTAGTTCCAGAGTTGAGTTATTATATCAAGATCGGAGACTCGGCGACTTTGATTGCCGGCTACCAGATCGAATTGCGCCATGTTTTCCTCTGAGCTAAACCCTCTCCCAAATACCTGTGTCGTCTTGCCCCAAGATCAGTTACCCCCGGTAACATCTGCCGTGATTATCCCACGACAGGTCCAGACCCTCCGTAGCCCCCCCCCTCCGGTGAAACCCTAGACCCGGTGGAGAAATATCGGACTTATACGGAAACACGTGGTAACGGAATTGAAAGGGGGTAGCAATGTGTAACTATTTTCTTGTTTGTATTATGGTAGGAAATAGCAACCCAAGACACATTGGTAGAACACAACTCTTCGGAAGATTCATGATGTTTTGTCCGATACGGGAGTTTCACCCTATAAGCGCGTATAAACTCACGAGAGAGAAGTGGATGCCGGTGAAGCGGCCCACACCCCGGAGTGAATAATTTTCCTTCCAAGGCACAATAAAAACCTATATCTACATGGTATGGCAGCCCCCTAGCTTGTGTTGGGATCCAAACGCTCCGTAGCCCCCCCTCAGGTGAAACCCTAGACATGCTAGAGAAATAACGGACTTATACGGAAACACGAACAGCGTCTAAAGGGGTAGAAATGTGTAACTAGTTGCTTGTTTGTGTTAGGTTAGGACATAGAAACCCAAGAAACATTGGTAGAACACAAATCTTTGGAAGATTCATGATGTTTCGTCCGATACGGGAGTTTCACCCTATAAGCGCGTGTAAACTCACGAGAGAGAAGTGGATGCCGGTGAAGCGACCCACACCCCGGAGTGAAATATTTGCCATCCAAATCACACAACACAATTATACTAACATGTTATGGCACCCCTATCTTGTTTTGCAATCCAGATGCTCCGTAGCCACCCTCCGGTGAAACCCTAGACCCTTTGGAGAAATACATGACTTATACGGAAACACGCGGTAACAGGGTCAAAGGGGGGTAGCAATGTGTAACTAGTTGCTTGGTTGTGTTAGGGTAGGCCATAGGAACCCAAGACACATTGGTAGAACACAGCTCTTCGGAAGATTCACGATGTTTCGTCCGATACGGGAGTTTCACCCTATAAGCGAGTGTAAACTCAAGAGAGAGAAGTGGATGCCGGTGAAGCGGCCCACACCCCGGAGTGAAATCTTTTCCATACAAAGCACACAACACACCTATACTAACATGTTATGGCACCCCCTAGCTTGTGTTGGGATCTTGATGCTCCGTAGCCCCCCTCCGGTGAAACCCTAGACCCGTTGGAGAAATACCGGACTTATAAGGAAACACACGGTAACGGCGTCGAAAGGGGGTAGAAATGTGTAACTAGTTGCTTGGTTGTGTTAGGTCAGGCCATAGAAATCCAAGACAAATTTGTAGAACACAACTCTTTGGAAGATTCACGATGTTTCGTCCGATACAGGAGTTCCACCCTATAAGCGAGTGTAAACTCACGAGAGAGAAGTGGATGCCGGTGAAGCGTCCCACACCCCGGAGTGAAATATTTGCCATCCAAATCACACAACGCACCTATACTAACATTTTATGGCACCCCCTATCTTGTGTCGGGATCCAGACGCTCTGTAGCCCCCCCCTCCGGTGAAACCCTAGACCCGGTGGAGAAATACCGGACTTATACGGAAACACGCAGTAACGGAGTCGAAAGGGGTAGAAATGTGTAACTAGTTGCTTGGTTGTGTTAGGATAGGAAATAGCAACCCAAGACACATTGGTATAACACAACTCTTTGGAAGATTCATGATGTTTCGTCCGATATAGGAGTTTCACCCTATAAGCGCGTGTAAACTCACGAGAGAGAAGTGGATGCCGGTGAAGCGACCCACACCCGGAGTGCAATATTTGACACCCAAAGCACACAAAAAAACTATACCTACATGGTATGGAACCCCCTAGATTGTGTTGGGATCCAGACGTCGTGTAGCCCCCTCCGGTAAAACCCTATACCCACTAGAGAAATAGCGGACATATACGGAAACACACGGTAACGACGTCGAAAGGGGGTAGCAATGTGTAACTAGTTGCTTGGTTGTGTTAGGGTAGGCCATAGCAACCCAAGACACATTGTTAGAGCTCAACTCTTCGTAAGATTCACGATTTTTCGTCCGATACGGGAGTTTCACCCTATAAGCGCGTGTAAACTCACGAGAGAGAAGTGGATGCCTGTGAAGGTACCCACACCCCGGAGTGAAATATTTGCCATACAAATAACACAACACACCTATACTAACATGCTATGGCTCCCCCTAGATTGTGTTGGGATCAAGATGCTCCGTAGCCCCCTCCGGTGAAACCCTAGACCCGTTGGAGAAATAAAGGACTTATACGGAAAAACGCGGTAACAGCGTCGAAAGGGGGTAGCAATGTGTAACTAGTTTCTTGGTTGTGTTAGGGTAGGCCATATAAACCCAAGACATATTGGTATAACACAATTCTTTGGAAGATTCACGATGTTTCGTCCGATACGGGAGTTTCACCCTATAAGCGAGTGTAAACTCACGAGAGAGAAGTGGATGCCGGTGAAGCGGCCCACACCCCGGAGTGAAATCTTTGCCATCCAAAGCACACAACGCACCTATACTAACATGTTATGGCACCCCCTAGCTTGTCTTGCGGTCCAGACGCTCCGTAGCCCCCACCGGTGAAACCCTAGACCAGGTGGAGAAATACCAAACTTATACGGAAACACGCGGTAACGGAATAGAAAGGGGTAGCAATGTGTAACTAGTTGCGTGGTTGTGTTAGGGTAGGCAATAGAAACCCAAGACACATTGGTATAACACAACTCTTCGGAAGATTCATGATGTTTCGTCTGATACGGGAGTTTCACCCTATAAGCGCGTGTAAACTCACGAGAAGTGGATGCCGGTGAAGCGGCCCACACCCCAGAGTGAAAAATTTCCTTCCAAGGCACAAAAAACACCTATACCTATATGGTATGGAACCCCCCTAGCTTGTGTTGGGATCCAGACGCTCTGTAGCCCCCCTCCGATGAAACCCTAGACATGCTGGAGAAATACCGGACTTATACGGAAACACGCGGTAACGACATCTAAAGGGGGTAGAAATGTGTAACTAGTTGCTTGTTTGTGTTAGGGTAGGCCATAGCAACCCAAGAAACATTGGTAGACCACTAATCTTTGGAAGATTCACGATGGTTTGTCCGATACGAGAGTTTCACCCTATAAGCGTGTGTAAACTTAGGAGAGAGAATTGGATTCCGGTGAAGCGGCCCACACCCGGAGTGCAATCTTTGCCATCCAAAGCACACAGCACACCTATACCTACATGTTCTGGCACCCCCTAGATTGTGTTGGGATCCAGACGCTCTGTAGCCCCCCTCCGGTAAAACCCTATACCCACTGGAGAAATAGCGGACTTATACGGAAACACGCGGTAACAGCGTCAAAAGGGGGTAGCAATGTGTAACTAGTTGCTTGGTTGTGTTAGGTTAGGCCATATGAACCCAAGAGACATTTTTAGAGCTCAACTCTTCGGAAGATTCACGATTTTTCGTCCGATACGGGAGTTTCACCCTATAAGCGCGTGTAAACTCACGAGAGAGAAGTGGATGCCGGTGAAGGGAACCACATCCCAAAGTGAAATATTTGCCATCCAAATCACACAAAACACCTATACTAACATTTTATGGCACCCACTAGCTTGTGTTGGGATCCACATGCTCCGTAGCCCCCCTCCGGTGAAACCCTAGACCCATTGGAGAAATACCGGACTTATACGGAAACACTCGATAACGGCGTCGAAAGGGGGTAGCAATGTGTAACTTTTTTCTTGGTTGTGTTAGGATAGGCCATAGCAACCCAATACACATTGGTAGAACACAACTCTTCGGAAGATTCATGATGTTTCGTCCGATACGGGAGTTTCACCCTATAAGCGAGTGTAAACTCACGAGAGAGAAGTGGATGCCGGTGAAGCGGCCCACACCCCGGAGTGAAATATTTTCCATCCAAAGCACACAAAGCAACTATACTAAAATGTTATGGCACCCCCTAGCTTGTGTTGGGATCCAGACGCTCTGTAGCCCCCCCCCCCGGTGAAACCCTAGACCTGTTGGAGAAATACAGGACTTATACGGAAACACGCGGTAACGCCGTCGAAAGGGGGTATAAATGTGTAACTAGTTGTTTAGTTGTGGTACGGTATGAATTAGAAACCCAAGACACATTGGTAGAACACAACTCTTCGGAAGATTCATGATGTTTCGTCCGATACAGGAGTTTCACCCTATAAGCGCGTGTAAACTCACGAGAGAGAAGTGGATGCCGGTGAAGCGGGCCACACCACGGAGTGAAATCTTTTCCATCCAAGGCACAAAACACACCTATACCTACATGGTATAGCACCCCCCTAACTTATCTTGGGATCCAGACGCTTCGTAGCTTCCCCCTCCGGTGAAACCCTAGACACGTTGGAGAAATACCGGACTTATACGGAAACACGTGGTAACGGAGTCTAAAGTGGGTATAAATGTGTAACTAGTTACTTGGTTTTGTTAGCGTAGGCCATAGCAACCCAAGACACATTGTTAGAACACAACTCTTCGGAAGATTCACGATGTTTCGTCCTATACGGGAGTTTCACCGTATAAGCGCGTGTAAACTCACGAGAGAGAAGTGGATGCCGGTGAAGCGGCCAACACCCCGGAGTGCAATCTTTGCCATCCAAAGCACACAACACACCTGTACCTACATGGTATGGAACCCCCTAGATTGTGTTGGGACCCAGACGCTCTGTAGCCCCCCCACCTCCGGTGAAAACCTATCCCCACTAGAGAATTAGCGGACTTATACGGATACACGCGGCAACGACGTCGAAAGGGGTAGAAATGTGTAACTAGTTGCTTGGTTGTGTTAGGGTAGGCCATAAAAACCCAAGACTCATTGGTAGAACACAACTCTTCGGAAGATTCACGATGTTTCGTCCGATACGGGAGTTTCACCCTATAAGCGCATGTAAACTCACGAGAGAGAAGTGGATGCAGGTGAAGCGACTCACACGCCGGAGTGAAATATTTGCCATCCAAATCACACAACTCACCTATACTAACATGTTATGGCACCTCCTATCTTGTGTTGGGGTCCAGACCCTCCGTAGCCCCCCCCCTCCGGTGAAACCCTAGACCCGGTGGAGAAATATCGGACTTATACGGAAACACGTGGTAACGGAATTGAAAGGGGGTAGCAATGTGTAACTATTTTCTTGTTTGTATTAGGGTAGGAAATAGCAACCCAAGACACATTGGTAGAACACAACTCTTCGGAAGATTCATGATGTTTTGTCCGATACGAGAGTTTCACCCTATAAGCGCGTATAAACTCACGAGAGAGAAGTGGATGCCGGTGAAGCGGCCCACACCCCGGAGTGAATAATTTTCCTTCCAAGGCACAATAAAAACCTATACCTACATCGTATGGAAGCCCCCTAGCTTGTGTTGGGATCCAAACGCTCCGTAGCCCCCCCTCAGGTGAAACCCTAGACATGCTAGAGAAATAACGGACTTATACGGAAACACGAACAGCGTCTAAAGGGGTAGAAATGTGTAACTAGTTGCTTGGTTGTGTTAGGTTAGGACATAGAAACCCAAGAAACATTGGTAGAACACAAATCTTTGGAAGATTCATGATGTTTCGTCCGATACGGGAGTTTCACCCTATAAGCGCGTGTAAACTCACGAGAGAGAAGTGGATGCCGGTGAAGCGACCCACACCCCGGAGTGAAATATTTGCCATCCAAATCACACAACACAACTATACTAACATGTTATGGCACCCCATATCTTGTTTTGCAATCCAGATGCTCCGTAGCCACCCTCCGGCGAAACCCTAGACCCTTTGGAGAAATACATGACTTATACGGAAACACGTGGTAACAGGGTCAAAAGGGGGTAGAAATGTGTAACTAGTTGCTTGGTTGTGTTAGGGTAGTCCATAGCAACCCAAGACACATTGGTAGAACACAGCTCTTCGGAAGATTCACGATGTTTCGTCCGATACGGGAGTTTCACCCTATAAGCGAGTGTAAACTCAAGAGAGAGAAGTGGATGCCGGTGAAGCGGCCCACACCCCGGAGTGAAATCTTTTCCATACAAAGCACACAACACACCTATACTAACATGTTATGGCACCCCCTAGCTTGTGTTGGGATCTTGATGCTCCGTAGCCCCCCTCCGGTGAAACCCTAGATCCGTTGGAGAAATACCGGACTTATAAGGAAACACACGGTAACGGCGTCGAAAGGTGGTAGAAATGTGTAACTAGTTGCTTGGTTGTGTTAGGTCAGGCCATAGAAATCCAAGACAAATTTGTAGAACACAACTCTTTGGAAGATTCACGATGTTTCGTCCGATACAGGAGTTCCACCCTATAAGCGAGTGTAAACTCACGAGAGAGAAGTGGATGCCGGTGAAGCGTCCCACACCCCGGAGTGAAATATTTGCCATCCAAATCACACAACGCACCTATACTAACATTTTATGGCACCCCCTATCTTGTGTCGGGATCCAGACGCTCTGTAGCCCCCCCTCCGGTGAAACCCTAGACCCGGTGGAGAAATACCGGACTTATACGGAAGCACGCGGTAACGGAGTCGAAAGGGGGTAGAAATGTGTGAATAGTTGCTTGGTTGTGTTAGGATAGGAAATAGAAACCCAAGACACATTGGTAGAACACAACTCTTTGGAAGATTCATGATGTTTCGTCCAATACGGGAGTTTCACCATATAAGCGCGTGTAAACTCACGAGAGAGAAGTAGATGCCGGTGAAGCGACCCACACCCCGGATTGAAATATTTGCCATCCAAATCACACAACACACCAGGAGTAACATGGTATGGCACCCCCTAGCTTCTGTTGGGATCCAGACGGTCCGTAGCCCCCCCTCCGGTGAAACCCTAGACCCGATGGACAAATACCGGACTTATATGGAAACACGCGATAACAGCGTCGAAAGGGGGTTGCAATGTGTAACTAGTTGCTTGGTTGTGTTACGGTAGGCAATAGCAACCCAAGACACACTGATAGAACACAACTCTTCGGAAGATTCATTAAGTTTCGTCCGATACGGGAGTTTCACCCTATATGCGCGAGTAAACTCACGAGAGAGAAGTGGATGCCGGTGAAGCGACCCACACCCCGGAGTGAAATATTTGCCATCCAAATCACACAAAACACCTATACTAACATGGTATGCACCCCCTATCTTGTGTTGGGATCCAGATGCTCCGTAGCCACCCTCTGGTGAAACCCTAGACCCGTTGGAGAAATACATGACTTATACGGAAACACGCGGTAATGGCGTCGAAAGGGGGTAGCAATGTGTAACTAGTTTCTTGGTAGTGTTAGGGCAGGCCATAGAAACCCAAGACACATTGGTAGAACAGAACTCTTCGGAAGATTCACGATGTTTCGTCCGATACAAGAGTTCCACCCTATAAGCGAGTGTAAACTTACGGGAGAGAAGTGGATGCCGGTTAAGCGGCCCACACCCCGGAGTGAAATATTTTCCATACAAATCACACAACTCACCTATTATAGCATGTTATGGCACCTCCTATCTTGTGTTGGGATCCAGAGGCTCTGTAGCCCCACCTCCGGTGAAACCCTAGATCCGGTGGAGAAATACCGGACTTATACGGAAACAAGCGGTAACAGAGTCGAAACCCGTAGAAATGTGTAACTAGTTGCTTGGTTGTGTTAGGATAGGTAATAGAAACCCAAGACACATTGGTAGAACACAACTCTTTGGAAGATTCATGATGTTTCGTCCGATACGGGAGTTTCACCCTATAAGCGCGTGTAAACTCACGAGAGAGAAGTGGATGCCGGTGAAACGACCCCCACCCCGGAGTGAAATATTTGCCATCCAAATCACACAACACACCTATAGTAACATGGTATGGCACCCCCTAGCTTGAGTTGGGATTCAGATGCTCCGTAGCCCCCCTCCGATGAAACCCTAGACCTGTTGGAGAAATACCGGACTTATACGGAAACACGCGGTAACGGCGTCGAAAGGGGGGGAAATGTGTAACTAGTTGCTTGGTTGTGTTAGGGTAGGCAATATCAACCCAAGACACATTGGTAGAACACAACTCTTCGGAAGATTCACGATGTTTCGTCCGATACGGGAGTTTCACCCAGCATCATCGCAATCGTGGCAAGATGTGACCAATGATACTGACAAGAATACATGGCTTCAAGTACCGGACACATTTGATCTAGAGGTCCACAAATGTCAACACGTTTGTATAAGCGAGTGTAAACTCACGAGAGAGAAGTGGATGCCGGTGAAGCGGCCCACACCCCAGAGTGAAATCTTTGCCATCCACATTTTATGGAACCCCTGCTTCTATTGGGATCCAGACGGTCCGTAGCCCCCCCTCCGGTGAAACCCTAGACCCGGTGGACAAATACCGAACTTATATGGAAACACGCGGTAACGACGTCGAAAGAGGGTAGCAATGTGTAACTAGTTGCTTTCGTTGTGTTAGGGTAGGCAATAGGAGCCCAAGACACACTGATAGAACACAACTCTTCGGAAGATTCATGATGTTTCGTCTGATACGAGAGTTTCACCCTACAAGCGCGTGTAAACTCACGAGAGAGAAGTGGATGCCGGTGAAGCGACGCACACCCCGGAGTGAAATATTTGCCATCCAGATCACACAAAACACCTATACTAACATGGTATGCACCCTCTATCTTGTGTTGGGATCCAGATGCTCCGTAGCCCCCCTCCTGTGAAACCCTAGACCTGTTGGAGAAATACCGGAATTATACGGAAACACGCAGTAACGGCGTCGAAAGGGGGTGCAAATGTGTAACTAGTTGCTTGGTTGTGTTAGGGTAGGCAATAGCAACCCAAGACACATTGGTAGAACACAACTCTTCGGAAGATTCACGATGTTTCGTCCGATACGGGAGTTTCACCCAGCATCATCGCAATCGTGGCAAGATGTGACCAATGATACTGACAAGAATACATGGCTTCAAGTACCGGACACATTTTATCTAGAGGTCCACAAATGTCAACATGTTTGTATAAGCGAGTGTAAACTCACGAGAGAGAAGTGGATGCCGGTGAAGCGGCCCACACCCCAGAGTGAAATCTTTGCCATCCAAAGCACACAACACACCTATACTCACATTTTATGGAACCCCTACTTCTATTGGGATCCAGACGGTCCGTAGCCCCCCCTCTGGTGAAACCCTAGACCCGCTGGACAAATACCGGACTTATATGGAAACACGAGGTAACTGCGTCGAACGGTGTTAGCAATGCGTAAATAGTTGCTCGGTTGTGTTAGGGTAGGCAATAGCAACCCAAGACACATTTATATAACACAACTCTTCGGAAGATTCATGATGTTTCGTCTGATACGAGAGTTTCACCCTACAAGCGCGTGTAAACTCACGAGAGAGAAGTGGATGCCGGTGAAGCGACGCACACCCCGGAGTGAAATATTTGCCATCCAAATCACACAAAACACCTATACTAACATGGTATTGACCCTCTATCTTGTGTTGGGATCCAGATGCTCCGTATCCACCCTCTGGTGAAACCCTAGACCAGTTGGGGAAATACATGACTTATACGGAAACACGCGGTAACGGCGTCGAAAGGGGGTAGCAATGTGTAACTAGTTTCTTGGTTGTGTTAGGGTATTCCATACAAACCCAAGACGCATTGGTAGAACACAAATCTTCGGAAGATTCACGATGTTTCGTCTGATACGGGAGTTTCACCCTATAAGCGAGTGTAAACTCACGAGAGAGAAGTGGATGCCGGTGAAGCGGCCCACACCCGGAGTGAAATCTTTGCCATCCAAAGCACACAACACACCTATACTAACATGGTATGGCACCCCTAGCTTGTGTTGGGATCCAGATGCTCCGTAGCCCCCCTCCGATGAAACCCTAGACCCGTTGGAGAAATACCGGACTTATAAGGAAACACGCGGTAAGGGCGTCGAAAGGGGGTAGAAATGTGTAACTAGTTGCTTGGTAGTGTTAGGGTAGGTCATAGAAACCCAAGACACATTGGTAGAAGACAAATCTTCGGAAGATTCATGATGTTTCGTCCGATACAGGAGTTCCACCCTATAAGCGAGTGTAAACTCACGAGAGAGAATGGATGCCGGTGAAGCGGCCCACACCCCGGAGTGAAATATTTGCCATCCAAATCACAAAACGCACCTATAATAACATGTTATGGCACCTCCTATCTTGTGTTGGGATCCAGACGCTCTGTAGCCCCCCTCCGGTGAAACCCTAGACCCGGTGCAGAAATACCGGACTTATACGGAAACACGTGGTAACGGAGTCGAAAGGGGGTAGAAATGTGTAACTAGTTGCTTGGTTGTGTTAGGATAGGAAATAGCAACCCAAGACACATTGGTAGAACAAAACTCTTTGGAAGATTCATGATGTTTCGTCTGATACGGGAGTTTCACCCTATAAGCGCGTGTAAACTCACGAGAGAGAAGTGGATGCCGGTGAAGCGACCCACACCCCGGAGTGAAATATTTGCCATCCAAATAACACAACACACCTAGAGTAACATGGTATGGAACCCCCTAGCTTGTGTTTGGATTTAGATGCTCCGTAGCCCCCCTCCGGTGAAACCCTAGACCTGTTGGAGAAATACCGGACTTATAAGGAAACACGCGGTAACGGCGTCAAAAGGGGGTAGAAATGTGTAACTAGTTGCTTGGTTGTGTTAGGGTAGGTGATAGAAACCCAAGACATGTTGGTAGAACACAACTCTTCGGAAGATTCACGATGTTTCGTCCGATATGGGAGTTTCGCCCTATAAGCGAGTGTAAACTCGCGAGAGAGAAGTGGATGCCGGTGAAGCGGCCCACACCCCAGAGTTAAATCTTTGCCATCCAAAGCACAAAACGCACCTATACTAACATTTTATGGCACCCCTAGCTTATGTTGGGATCCAGACGGTTCATAGCCCCCCCTCCGGTGAAACCCTAGACCCGCTGGACAAATACCGGACTTATATGGAAACACGAGGTAACTGCGTCGAACGGGGGTAGCAATGCGTAAATAGTTGCTTGGTTGTGTTAGGGTAGGCAATAGCAACCCAAGACACATTTATAGAACACAACTCTTCGGAAGATTCATGATGTTTTGTCCGATACAGGAGTTTCACCCTATAAGCGCGTGTAAACTCACGAGAGAGAAGTGGATGCCGGTGAAGCGACCCACACCCCGGAGTCAAATATTTGCCATCCAAATCAGAAAAACACCTATACTAACATGGTATGGCACCCCCTATCTTGTGTTGGGATCCATATGCTTAGTAGCCACCCTATGGTGAAACCCTAGACCCGTTGGAGAAATACATGACTTATACGGAAACACACGGTAACGACGTCGATAGGGGGTAGCAATGTGTAAATAGTTGATTGGTTGTGTTAGGGTAGTCCAGAGAAACCCAATACACCTTGGTAGCACACAACTCTTCGGAAGATTCACGATGTTTCGTCTAATACGGGAGTTTCACCCTATAAGCGAGTGTAAACTTACGAGACAGAAGTGGCTGCTAGTGAAGCGGCCCACACCCCGGAGTGAAATCTTTTCCATCCAAAGCACACAAAACACCTATACTAACATGGTATGGCACCCCCTACCTTGTGTTGGGATCCAGATGCTCTGTAGCCCCCCTCTGGTGAAACCCTAGACCCGTTGGAGAAATACCGGACTTATAAGGAAACACGCGGTAACGGCGTCGAAAGGGGGTAGCAATGTGTAACTAGTTGCTATGTAGTGTTAGGGTAAGCCATAGAAACCCAAGACACATTGGTAGAACACAACTCTTTGGAAGATTCAGGATGTTTCGTCCGATACAGGAGTTCCTCTCTATAAGCGAGTGTAAACTCATGAGAGAGAAGTGGATGCCGGTGAAGCGGCCCACACCCCGGAGTGAAATAGTTGCCATCTAAATCACACAACGCACCTATAATAACAGGTTATGGCACCTCCTATATTGTGTTGGGATCCAGACGCTCTGTAGCCTCCCTCCGGTGAAACCCTAGACCCATTGGAGAAATACCGGACTTATACGGAATCACGCAGTAACGGAGTCGAAAGGGGGTAGAAATGTGTAACTAGTTGCTTGGTTGTGTTAGGATAGGAAATAGAAACCCAAGACACATTGGTAGAACACAACTCTTTGGAAGATTCATGATGTTTCGTCCGATACGGGAGTTTCACCCTATAAGCGCGTGTAAACTCACGAGAGAGAAGTGGATACCGGTGAAGCGACCCACACCCCGGAGTGAAATATTTTCCATCCAAATCACACAACACACCTAGAGTAACATGGTATGGCACCACCTAGCTTGTGTTGGGATTCAGATGCTCCGTAGCCCCCCTCCAGTGAAACCCTAGATCTGTTGGAGAAATACCGGACTTATACGGAAAAACGTGGTAACGGCGTCGAAAGGGGGTAGAAATGTGTAACTAGTTGCTTGGTTGTGTTAGGGTAGGCGATAGAAACCCAAGACACGTTGGTAGAACACAACTCTTCGGAAGATTCACGATGTTTCGTCCGATACAAGAGTTCCACCCTATAAGCGAGTGTAAACTCACGAGAGAGATGTGGATGCCGGTGAAGCGGCCCACACCCCAGAGATAAATCTTTGCCATCCAAAGCACACAACTCACCTATACTAACATTTTATGGCACCCCTAGCTTCTGTTGGGATCCAGACGGTTCGTAGCCCCCACCTCAGGTGAAACCCTAGACCCGATGGACAAATACCGGACTTATATGGAAAGACGCGGTAACGGCGTCGAAAGGGGGTAGCAATGTGTAACTTGTTTCTTGGTTGTGTTAGGGTAGGCAATAGCAACCCAAGACACATTTATAGAACACAACTCTTCGGAAGATTCATGATGTTTTGTCCGATACAGGAGTTTCACCCTATAAGCGCGTGTAAACTCATGAGAGAGAAGTGGATGCCGGTGAAGCGACCCACACCCCGGAGTGAAATATTTGCCATCCAAATCAGACAAAACACCTATACTAACATGGTATGGCACCCCCTATCTTGTGTTGGGATCCAGATGCTTAGTAGCCACCCTATGGTTGTCGCACCCTGGCCTGGGTTCGCAAATATATATGCATGCGGCAAATGGAAAACCCGAACTAAATGAGGCGATTTGGACGAGATGCGAATCAAATCAAATTGAGGGGGGCGCCCATACACGCTTCCCACATGCGGATAGTGCGCTCATCATGGATCAGTAGACAAGACCCTTTTCCTAATTAGGGTCGACACTAGCAGGCCTCAAAACACCGTCGGGCCTCCTGCCGGTGCCTTATGAGCAAATTATTATTAACCACAACATTAACAGGTTGATTGTTTAAACATCGAGCCCCAAAACATAATAAAATATGGTAACAGAAAGTAACGGACAACAGACTCGAGCAAAACAACCCTAAGCATACTAGTAAGACACGGGCAACAAGCAACAGGGTTATAGGTGTGGAGGTGAGGCTATATCAGGGTTAAAGGATAACATATGATAGGATCGGAACCGAAGCATCGATACATAAGGCTAGCAGAATAGACAACGGAAAGTATCGATATCCCATGTTGAAAGGAACACAATGGTTCATGTGAGTGAATACTTGCCTGCAAACTCAGCAGCCTGGTACTGAGCTAGCTCCTCAGAAGTAGTGTCGTAAAGCTCGTCTGTCTCAACATCGCCGTCTATTCGAGAAGAAGCAAACAAACAACGCAAAGAGACAAACAATCAATAACATGGCATCATGCACAATCATGGGATGATGCATGCCAATTTAATTGATGCATCAAAATAAACTAGTTGACATGATAACAAGTTTAAATGGACCCATATGCAATTTGGATTGCATATGGAAAGCCCATGAATTAAGGTTGACTTAATTGATCTACAATTACTTACCATGTGAAAGTTGATTAGCATGATGCATGCATGATGAAAACAATAAGAAAACAACAATAGAATCAATTTGAAATGAGGTTTACCAAGTTTGGAATTTTCATTTAGTAAGTTAAGAAAATTTGCTTCTTAAAGAAGTTACACAAGCATTTATTGTTTTCACCAATTTAAATTGTCCAAAATAGATAACAAAGTTCATATTTGAAAAGAGCACAAAATTTTAGTTGTAATACATGTTTCAATTATTGAAAAAGGAATTAAGATGAATTAATTATGAATTAAACAAGTTTAAACAAGATTTAATTGAATTTAATTCAAGTATGAATATTATTTGAATTTTATTTGTTCAAAACATTAAACCAAATTCATATTTGAAAAGTTTATACTTTTCTGGTTTGAAAACATATTTTATAAGTTAAAAAATAATTTAATTTGACCAAGTTATGAATTTAGCAATATTAAATGATTTAAACAAGTTTTAAATTATTTAACCAATTTTAATTATTCAAAACAGGAAATAAAGTTTATATTTGAAAAGGTGGTTTAATTTAGCATGGAAAACATATTTTATTTGTGTTATTTGAATTAAGTTTGAATTAGTTATAAATTTAACCAAATTGGTAATGATTTGTTTGAATTTAAAATTTGAATACATTTGAAATGGTCAAAACATAAAACAAATGCTTTAATCAGATAGAGAATTAAATTTGGTGCAGATTACATATTTCATTTGCATTATTTGGATTTGAATTTATAAAGTTATTTGCATTTCAATTACAGGGACTATTCTGTAAAGGAAAAGGGCTTAAATTTAAAAAGAAAAAGCAGAAACATTTTTACACCGCGCAGTGACCTAGAACAGGCCACTGCCAGTGGGCCCTGGCCTGCGTGGCGCTCACGTGGCGCACACTGCCACTGGCTGGTGGGCCTGCCAGCCAGCGCGGCAAGGTAAAAAAGGTGGGGATTTTATTTGCGGGAGGCAGGGATCGAACCCTGGCCTCCCGTGCGCGCGCGCTGCTGCGTTGCCACTGTGGTGGCGAACGAATCTTGTCAGTAACGGAGGCGTAGGGAGGATAAGTTTCAGATACGCGTTTACTGAATTTTTTTTCAGTTAATTGAACCTGAACTTTGGCCGCGCTTCGATCGCTCGCCGGCGATGTTCGACTGCAGCTCGCGGTTGCTACTGCCGTGGACGCATGCGTGGTGCGTGTGGTAGGGTGGTGTGCGTGCGTGCAGAGAGAGAGGAGGGTGGAGGGCACAGTGATGCTCACCACGAGGGACAGAAGGAGAAGGCGAGCTCAGAGAGGATGGCCGGCGACGGAGAGGACGGCGGCGGCGATCCAGGCCTTCCCGGCCACGGCGGCGGTGTCGAAGAGGGAGAGGGAGGTACGGGGGTTCGATTCCCGTGCCTACCCTGCTCGGTGGGAGGCCAGATCGACGGCGATCATCGGATGTTCAGAGAGGGTGGCGCGGTGGTGGAAAAATTTCAGAGAGATGCAGATGCAGAGGGAGGAGAAATGGCGACAGCGGCGCGAGGGAAAGAGGTGGAGGCTAGGGCAGAGGCGAGGAGGAACCCTAGGGGCTAGGGTCAGCTTAATAGGAGGGGTCGAGGAGCTGCTGGCCGTCTGCTGCTCGCGGATGTCGACATGGGCATCGGCAGATGCTGCCGTACAGGAGGAAGAAGGAGCGAAGAGGTAAGTGGCCGGCTGGTGGGCTGGGCCTGGCTGGTGGGCGCAGCCCACTTGCTGGCCTGCCCCTCTCTTCTTATTTTTTTTTCTGTTTGTTTTTCTCTTTTTTTTGCTGAAAAGGAAAAGAGAAAAAGGAAGAAAATAAAGGGGGTTTTAGTGGTTATAAAAATTAGGAAAAATTTGTGTAGATTAGTTAATGTAACAGCAACAATTTGCAACATTTAGTTTTCAAATATTTCAAACTAGTTGCTGTTTGTGAATTTGTTTGAATTTGATGGAATTTTAATATTAATTGAATAATTGAACTTAAGCAACTTAAAAGTTTTTAAATTCATGTTTATTTGAAACAAATGATTGATTTGTTTTGTACTTTTCATAAACTTCAAAATGGTTGATGTATTGGAATTTTAATTGAATTTGATTGCAAATTGAATTAAGTGGATTATTAAAAGAACCATTTGATAGTTTAAACTTTAAAGTTTAATGGAAACAAATGGTTGTTTTTATTCGCACTTTTTATTTGGAAAAAGTAACAGAGCAAGTATGAAACAAATATTTGAATTTGGTTTGAACATTCAAATAGAAAACAAGGGAAAACAAATGAAAACAAATGGAAAACAAATGCCAAAACAAATGCAATGATAATGTCATGATGCAAAACTATAATTTAACAGAAAGCAAACATTCTAGGGGTGATTTTCATACTTGGGATGTTACAAAACGCCCCCCCTTGAAGGAATCGCGCCCCGATATTCCTACTGAGAAGAGAAAAGGTCCGGATACTTCTTGCGAAGATCCTCTTCGGTCTCCAACGTTGCCTCTTTATCGGAATGATGCGACCATTGCACTTTCAAGAACTTGGTGCTCTTGTTGCGAGTCTTACGCTCGGTCTCATCGAGAATTCGAACAGGGTGCTCCTCATAAGAGAGATCTTCTTGCAGTTCAATTGAATCATGATCAACTGCACGATCTGGATCTTTGAAACACCTCTTGAGCTCTGACACGTGAAACACATCGTGCACCTTGGATAGATTTTCTGGAAGTTCAAGACGATAGGCATTTTCCGCACGCCTTGAGAGAATGTTGAACGGACCAATGTATCTTGGTGCAAGCTTTCCTTTCACACCAAAACGATGAGTGCCTCTGAGGGGAGTTACACGGAGATATGCTTTGTCACCAGGTGCATAGATCATATCCCTGTGCTTGCTGTCATAGTAGCTTTTCTGACGAGACTGAGCAATCTTGAGATTGTCACGAATGATGCGAACTTTCTCTTCGGCTTCCTTAACAATCGCAGGGCCTAAGAGTGAACGTTCACCAGCTCCAGACCAATTGATTGGACTCCTGCATCTGCGGCCATAGAGAGCCTCAAACGGTGCCATGCCTAGGCTTGCCTGGAAGCTGTTGTTGTAGGAGAATTCAGCATATGGAAGACATTCCTCCCATTTCATGCCAAAGGAGAGACCACATGCTCTGAGCATATCCTCGAGAATCTGATTGACTCTTTCGACTTGCCCTTGAGACTGAGGATGATAAGCTGTGCTGAACAGAAGTTTGGTGCCCAAAGCATCTTGGAAACTTTTCCAGAAATGTGAAGTGAATATGCTTCCACGGTCTGAGCTTATTTCCAATGGAACACCATGAAGAGGAACAATCTTTGCTGTGTAGAGCTCTGCTAACTGGCTAGCTGAGATTGTTTCTTTGACAGGAAAGAAGTGAGCTGTTGGGGCGCGTAGAGATAAACGAAAACTTTTCCTACGCAATGCTCCCAAGATCTAGCCGAGGTAGAAGGCCACGAGTATTACCACTAGACACGCAGGTGCGGATTATCGATGTAGCGCGTCGGGTCGGGGCAGTGCAGTCCCACGATCCTGTACGACCGATCCAATCCCTCGAACGTCGAAGTGCTGAATGTACAGCACCTCTGCCGGTATCCACACGTACGAGGAGGAGCTCCGACGGCGGACTGCTAGGTCCGGTGCGGCGGCTGGACTGAGTGGGGCTAGGGTTCCCAACGCATGGGAGAGTGGACTAACGTGCCCGCTGGGCAACCTGCGCCCCTCTTTATATAGCGTACGGTAATGGGCTGCACAACACTTGTGGCCCATTCCCTCTGTGAGTCCGACTCACTAACTCAGTCCATTTCCGGTTCGGGTCCAACCCAACCAATACTTGCTCCCGCTCTTAAGTGTGCGACCCTGCAGGCTCATGGCGACATGGACACGATTGGAGTCCTACTCCCAATCGATCAATCGGTAGCGGCTCCTAGCAGAACGTGCCGACTCCCAAGTCCCATTGAGTCATGACGACATACCTTTCAATGCGATATTCATCTTAGTCCCTTTTGCCTCACGATATACCTTGTCGAGCTATAGGCGATTTATCGTCATCCCTTAAATAGCTCAACTCTCTTCTCGATCCGTGATATGTGATTCATCTGACTAACTCTTAGTCAACAGACACAGTTAACACTTAACTGAGTCGCGCATGGCCATGCTTCCTGAATCATATCACTCGAGAGGGCCCAGAGAATATCTCTCCATTTGGAGGGGCAAAATCCCATCTTGATTATCCACATCACGCAGCTTGCTTCTCATTCGACCCGAACTCTGCCTTTATAGTTGCCTTGTCACAGAACAACGTTTGACAGAACCTAAGTCGGTGATCCACAACTCGGATTGTGCGACAACCTCAGGTCTAAGGATTACATTGATTGAGACATGCAAATGACGACTTGATCGTTGCATCTCAATGTGGGTCAGTTCGACTTGCTAAACTCTTTAGCCAAGTCCGTGAACGTTGGAATGGCATCACCATGCCCATGACAAGTGGAACCGTGTCATCAGCCAACACTCACATTAGTCTAGGGCGTGTGTCCAGCACAACCTAAATGACCAAGGACAATCTAGTATGAACAACGTGAATATATAGTTCCACAATTGAATCACATATTCAATGACATATATCAGATGTTCAAAACAAGGACAACTTAATAACTTTATGGATACAGTGGGAATTCCATCATACATGATTGCCTCTAGGGCATATTCCCAACAGTCTCCCACTTGCACTAGAGTCAATCATCCTGGCATCATATGCCTAGGCATCTAATGCCCATCCCTCTCGTGTGCGCCTCATGCTTAGGCTGTGGTAGCGCCTTTGTCAACGGATATGCAATGTTTGCATCCGTGTGTACTTTGCATAACTTGATATCACCTTGTTCGACAAACTGGCGAATGAGGTGGTACCGCATGAGTATATGTTTGTTCTTCTGGTGTTGTCTAGGTTCCATGGCCTGTGCGATAGCACCATTGTTGTCACAATATACGTCCAAAGGATTGGACGCGCCCTGAACCACACCAAGATCAATCAGGAGGTTCCTGATCCAATCAGCTTCCTTTGCCGCCTCTGAGGCAGCAATATACTCAGCCTCTGTTGTAGATGCAGACACCGTATCTTGCTTGGAACTCTTCCAGCTCACGGCTCCTCCGTTCATTACGAACACGTATCCCGATTGCGAACGAGAATCATCTGAGTCGGTGAGATAACTCGCATCCGTGTAACCCTTTACACTGAATTCCTCATCACCTCCATAAACTAGGAACATTTCCTTAGTATTTCTAAAATACTTAAGGATATTTTTAACCGCTGCCCAGTGGGCTTCGCCAGGGTCAGCCTGGTATCTGCTCGTAACACTTAGAGCATAGGAAACATCTGGCCTAGTACAAATCATGGCATACATGATGGATTCTATTGCCGAAGCATACGGAATCACACTCATCCGACTTCGCTCATCAGTCGTCAAAGGACACTGAGTCTTGCTAAGTTTTATGCCATGGGACATTGGCAAGAATCCCTTCTTGGACTCTTGCATTTTGAATTTCTTCAAAACCTTGTCCAGATATGTACTCTGACTCAATCCAATGAGCCGCCTGGATCTATCTCTATAGATCCTGATTCCTAATATGTAAGTTGCCTCACCCAAATCCTTCATTGAGAAACTCCTTTCCAATGACTCTTTGGTTTCTTGCAACATCATGACATCATTTCCAATCAGCAATATGTCATCCACATATAAGATTAGAAAGTTTACTTTGCTCCCACTAAACTTCTTGTATAAACAAGAATCATGATCGCTCTTGATGAAGCCAAACGATTTGACTACCTCATCAAAGCGAATGTTCCAACTCCGAGATGCTTGCTTCAACCCATAAATGGATTTCTGAAGTTTGCATACTTTGTCAGCGTTAGCTGGATCGACAAAACCTTCGGGATGTATCATATACACGTCCTCAGTTAAATTTCCATTAAGGAAAGCCGTCTTGACATCCATCTGCCATATTTCATAGTCGAAATAGGCTGCTATAGCTAACATGATCCGAATTGATTTAAGCATCGCTACGGGCGAGAAAGTCTCGTCGTAGTCAACTCCTTGAACTTGTCGGAACCCCTTCGCGAAAAGTCGTGCTTTATAGACGGAAATATTTCCATCCATATCAATTTTCTTCTTAAAGACCCATTTGCACTCGACGGGTCTTGCACCGTCAGGCAGATCAACCAAATTCCAAACTTGGTTTTCATCCATGGGCTTTAACTCGGATCTCATGGCTCCAAGCCATGACTCGGAATCAGATCCCACCATCGCTTCCGAATAAGTTGCCGGCTCATTACTGTCTAACAGTAAAACATCTCGAGCACTCTGTAATCTGGCAGATCTTCAAGGTTCAGGTGCTGTAACCGGTGTAGGTACCACGACCGGCTCAGCCTCCAAGGCCATTGCCGACTCGCCTCTAGCTGGTTCCTCTCGAATTTCTTCGAGTTGCACCGTGCTCCCACTGACTTCCCGACTGAGAAACTCTTTCTCAAGGAAGACACCATTCCGAGCGACAAACACTTTGCCCTCTTCCCGGTTGTAGAAGTAGTACCCCAAGGTTTCCCTCGGATACCCCACGAAAATACACTTATCCGACTTGGGCGTGAGCTTGTCCGACTGAAGTCGCTTGACAAATACCTCACAACCCCAAATCTTAAGAAAAGACAAACTTGGCTTTTTGACCGTCCACATCTCATGTGGTGTCTTCTCTACTGACTTTGATGGTACTCTGTTTAGTGTGAAAGCTGCAGTTTCTAGACAATAACCCCAAAATGATAAAGGTAGATCTGTCCGACTCATCATTGATCGTACCATGTCCAACAAGGTCCGATTTCTCCGTTCCGATACACCGTTTCTCTGCGGTGTACCCGGCGGAGTGAGTTGAGGAACTATTCCACAACTCTTTAGATGGTCATCAAACTCATGGCTCATGTACTCGCCTCCACGGTCCGACCGTAGAAACTTTATTTTCTTGCCGAGCTGATTTTGTACCTCACTCTGGAATTCCTTGAACTTTTCAAAGGCTTCCTACTTGTGTTTCATTAAATAGATATATCCATACCTACTCAAATCATTAGTGAAGGTAATGAAGTACTCATAACCATCTCTGGCTGTCGTGCTCATTGGACCACATACATCACTATGTATTAGTTCCAACAAGTCGGACGCCCTTTCACAACTCCTTGCAAAAGGTGTCTTGGTCATCTTGCCTAGTAGGCATGATTCGCATGTCTCGAATGACTCTAAGTCAAACGAAGTTAGAAGTCCATCATCATGGAGCTTCTTCATGCGCTTCCAACTTATATGACCAAGCCGACAGTGCCAAAAGTAAGTCATATTCAGATCATTTGGTTTCAACCTTTTAACATTTATGTTATAGACCGATTCACCATCAAGATTTAAAATAAATAACCCGTTCTGAACGGGTGCAAAGCCATGAAACATATCTTTCAAATATAAAGAACAACCATTATTCTTAATATTCGACTCATAACCTTGTCTCATCAAACATGAGGCGGAAATAATGTTTCGACTAAGCGCTGGAACATAATAACAATTATTAAGTTCCAAAATAAATCCTGAAGGTAAATGAAGTTGCATCGTGCCGACTTCGAACGCAGCGACTCTCGCCTTGTTGCCGACTCGAATATCAACCTCTCCTCTTGCCACGCTCCTAGTTCTTACCAGCCCCTGCAACGAGTTGCAAATGTGAATGACTGATCCGGTATCATATACCCAAGAACTATTAGGTGCATCAGCAAGATAAATGTCTATAACATTGCACACAAGCGTACCTGAGTTGGAAGTCACACCTCCACTCTTGGCTCTGTCAGCCAAATACTTGGTGCAGTTCCTCTTCCAGTGGCCATCTTGCTTGCAATAGAAGCAATTGGCTCCGGCTGTAGGAGAAGGCTTAGTCTTTGAGGGAGCACTCTGGACAGGGCCATGGGCGCTACCTCCTGACTTATCCTTCTTCTTCTTAGTCCAAGAACTCTTCTTGAACTTAGCCTTATTCTGCACCATCAACACTTGACTGGTGCCTTTCTTGATATCAGCCTCTGCCGTTTTGAGCATCCCATGTAATTCAGTGATACTCTTATCCATACCATGCATATGGTAGTTCGAGATGAACGAACCATACGCACTAGGAAGAGAGTTCAGAATTATATCAGTAGCGAACTCTTCGTTAATTGGGAAGCCCAGCCGATCCAGAGACTGTATGTAACCAATCATCTTGATTACATGCGGACTCAGTGGATCGCCGTCTTTCAGCTTACAGCCAAGCAAAGCTTGAGAGACTTGATACCTCTCAGTCTTTGCTTGAGCCTGGAACATACTTTTGAGGCTTTCGATCATATCGTAGGCCTCAACATTCTCGAACTGCTGCTGCAAGTCCGGTTCCATGTGTGCAAGCATAAGACAACTAATCTCCGTAGACTCATCTCTAGTCTTACGGTAGGCATTCGTGACTGCGACAGTCGCATCTTCATCTGGCTCTTCTGGAAGTGGAGTTTCTAGAACATGTTCTTTCTTGTCATGTTTGAGGACTATCCTCAGATTACGATACCAGTTGGTGAAATTAGTTCCATTAAGCTTATCTTTCTCTAGGATTGACCTCAACGCAAACGCGGACAACTGAGGAAGGTTGCTAGGTGCCATTGATCTACAACAGAAAATACGCAAAAACACTTAAGACATGTATTCATAAAAGAGCAGGCATATTAAACGCTTTAATACTTATGCTCCCACTAGAACCAACATCCCTCCGATGGTTGCTAAGTGATTCAAGATCCTAAATAACCAAGCCGACTAGTGAGCTTTAGCATCACCGCTAGCCGTCAAGTGATCTAGGTAGGCAACACCTTGCCAATCGTATCTCTATACGACTCCTGTTAGTTGGGTGACATCACATGCCCCGGCTCCCAACCTACCTCGCCCCGAGCCCCACAACCGTTGTGATGGACTCGTCTAGATTACCAAGTGCTTCTGCTTGTAAGAGTCCGACTCAAACCCACCTAACCGGAAAGAATTGGTAGCACCTCAATTTTATGAGCCCACAACCAAGAATGTCCGACTTGTGATGGTGCAGCACTGGCGGGGCGACCGACTAGACCTTCTTTGAGGGATTAAAGAATCTACCAACTATCTACATAGAGGTAAATAGAGACATCACAATAACACAAATAAAGCAATTATAATGTGAAATGGTATGGCTCTCTTCATGGTGATCTCCATCTCCACAAAGCTTGTATGTCGACTCGTGCCAACTCTTGTCACGTGCCATCTTACTCCATGTAGCCGACTTGTACATCGACTTGCATGCCACCGGGTTCTCCAACAAGCTACACTAGCTAGTAAATGAAAATTTACATAGAGAATCCGACACGCAGGCTGGTATACAATAAAATGACAGCACCTAGGCTTCAGCCGGCTGACATAAACATGATACGCAGATCATGTATGGAACATCACATGCACATAAGCCATACCATTCACAACTTCCTGCAAAAACAAGTTATGCATAGATACGATATCTACCGGCGTTGTGAACTCGCAATGACATCTAAGGCGCTACGACAGGGCGAAGTCGGCGGTCCCGACGATTTCGAAAAACGCAGATCTCATCTGCATTCCGATCATGGATTTCTTCATCGGATAAAACGATTTTACCCGAACCTGATCCGTATTCCGATTCGACCAAACTCTTTGATCTTCGATCACTGCAACTGGATTTATGTGTCACGGTATACCCCGATGGCGGAAACCGACCGGTAGGGGTAAGTTGTTCCACGACCTTAGCAGTATGATCACGGAAACCTGATCATCCATTAACCCCGAGTACGATTGATCCAATCAACCTTGTACAAAACCGATCTATCTCATAGAACAACCACCAAAACAGCAATTAGATCACATCTAACGCTAACTACATATCACATATGTACGGATCTCGGGCCTAATACCAGGAGCTACCGCTCTGATACCACTGTTGGGGCGCGTAGAGATAAACGAAAACTTTTCCTACGCAATGCTCCCAAGATCTAGCCGAGGTAGAAGGCCACGAGTATTACCACTAGACGCGCAGGTGCGGATTATCGATGTAGCGCGTCGGGTCGGGGCAGTGCAGTCCCACGATCCTGTCCGGCCGATCCAATCCCTCGAACGTCGAAGTGTTGAACGTACAGCACCTCTGCCGGTATCCACACGTACGACGAGGAGCTCCGACGGCGGACTGCTAGGTCCGGTGCGGCGGCTGGACTGAGTGGGGCTAGGGTTCCCAACGCATGGGTGAGTGGACTAACGTGCCCGCTGGGCAACCTGCGCCCCTCTTTATATAGCGTACGGTAATGGGCTGCACAACACTTGTGGCCCATTCCCTCTGTGAGTCCGACTCACTAACTCAGTCCATTTCCGGTTCGGGTCCAACCCAACCAATACTTGCTCCCTCTCATAAGTGTGCGACCCTGCAGGCTCATGGCGACATGGACACGATTGGAGTCCTACTCCCAATCGATCAATCGGTAGCGGCTCCTAGCAGAACGTGCCGACTCCCAAGTCCCATTGAGTCATGACGACATACCTTTCAATGCGATATTCATCTTAGTCCCTTTTGCCTCACGATATACCTTGTCGAGCTATAGGCGATTTATCGTCAACCCTTAAATAGCTCAACTCTCTTCTCGATCCGTGATATGTGATTCATCTGACTAACTCTTAGTCAACGGACAGAGTTAACACTTAACTGAGTCGCGCATGGCCATGCTTCCAGAATCATATCACTCGAGAGGGCCCAGAGAATATCTCTCCATTTGGAGGGGCAAAATCCCATCTTGATTATCCACATCACGCAGATTGCTTCTCATTCGACCCGAACTCTGCCTTTATAGTTGCCTTGTCACAGAACAACGTTTGACAGAACCTAAGTCGGTGATCCACAACTCGGATTGTGCGACAACCTCGGGTCTAAGGATTACATTGATTGAGACATGCAAATGACGACTTGATCGTTGCGCTCAGTGTGGGTCAGTCCGACTTGCTAAACTCTTTATCCAAGTCCGTGAACGTTGGAATGGCATCACCATGCCCATGACAAGTGGAACCGTGTCATCAGCCAACACTCACATTAGTCTAGGGCGTGTGTCCAGCACAACCTAAATGACCAAGGACAATCTAGTATGAACAACGTGAATATATAGTTCCACAATTGAATCACATATTCAATGACATATATCAGATGTTCAAAACAAGGACAACTTAATAACTTTAAGAATACAGTGGGAATTACATCATGCATGATTGCCTCTAGGGCATATTCCCAACATGAGCTACCTTAGTGAGACGATCAATGACAACGAAGATTGCATCGTTGCCCTTCTTGGACTTTGGAAAACCAGTGACGAAGTCCATTTCAATCATGTCCCACTTCCACTCAGGGATTTTCAGAGGTTGGAGAAGACCGGCTCTTTTCTGATGAACTGCCTTAACACGTTGACAAACGTCGCATTCAGAAACGTATTGAGCAATTTCACGTTTCATGCCAGGCCACCAATACAGTGTCTTGAGATCCTTGTACATCTTTGTACTTCCAGGGTGTAATGAGAGAGGAGTTTCATGAGCCTCCTTGAGAATGACATCTTTGAGACTTTGAATTTGAGGAACTGCAGTGCGTCTTTCGAAGAACACAGTTCCCTTGTCATCGATTGAGAAGGACTTAAATTTCTCCTTGCCTTCTTTGATGTGCTCTACCATCTTCTTGATTTCAGCATCACGAAGTTGTTCAGAACGAATCTTGTCCTCGAGAGTTGGGCTGGCTGTCAAGCTTGCAAGATAACCTTGAGGAACAAGACCAAGATTCAGCTTCTGGAATTCTTCATGAAGAGGAGGTTGGCTTTCCATGATCATGAGATTATTGCAATACGACTTGCGACTGAGAGCATCGGCCATAACATTAGCCTTGCCTGGAGTGTAAGAAATGGTAATATCAAAGTCTTTAATCTTTTCAATCCATCTCCTTTGCCTGAGGTTTAGATCTGGTTGAGTGAAGATGTATTTCAGACTCTTATGATCGGAAAAGATTTCAGTGCGATTACCCAACAAGTATTGTCTCCATTTCTTGAGAGCAAACACAACTGCTGCAAGTTCAAGGTCATGTGTGGGATAATTGAGCTCATGTGCGTTCAACTGACGTGAAGGATAAGCCACAACTTGACGTTCTTGCATAAGAACTGCACCTAGACCTTGGAGAGATGCATCACAGAATATTTGGAAAGGTTTGGTAGGATCTGGGCCAACCAGAACTGGTGTAGAAGTGAGTTTAGTCTTCCGGAGATTGAAACTTTCATCACATTGTGGAGACCAAACGAACTTCTTGTCCTTCTTTGTGAGATCAGTGAGAGGTTTGGCAATCTTGGAGAAGTTTTGGACGAAACGACGGCAATAGCTAGCCAAGCCAAGAAAACTTCTTACTTGCTTCACCGTCTTAGGAGGTTTCCAATCAAAAATTGCCTTAACCTTTTCTGGGTCAATGGCTATGCCCTTGGAAGAGATGATATGACCAAGATAAGCAACTTCTGAAATCCAGAACTCACATTTGGAGAACTTGGCATATAGACGATGCTCGCGAAGTTTCATGATAGTGAGACGAAGATGTTCTTCATGCTCTTCCTCGGATTTGGAGTAGACAAGAATGTCATCAAGATATACCACAACGAACTTGTCGAGGTATTCATGGAAGACAGAATTCATGAGTCGAGAGAAGGTCGCCGGTGCATTGGTGAGACCAAAGAACATGACGGTGAATTCATATAGACCGTAGCGAGTGGTGAAAGCTGTCTTTCGAATATCCTTTTTTCTGATCTTTATTTGATGGTAACGCATCCTCAAGTCCAACTTTGAGAATATTGAGGTTCCAGCAAGTTGATCAAAAAGATCATCGATACGAGGAATTGGATACTTTTTTTTGATGGTTTTCTCGTTAAGAGGACGATAGTCTACCACGAGTCTCTTTGTTTGATCCTTCTTCGCAACGAACAGAGTTGGGCAACCCCATGCCGAGGAACTAGGTTGAATGTAACCTTTCTCCATGTACATATCGATTTGCTCCTTCAACAACTTCAGTTCAGGAGGAGCTATCTTGTATGGATGCTTAGAGATTGGAGCAGTACCTGGTTCAAGCTCGATCACGAACTCAACTGCTCTGTCCGGAGGCATCCCTGGAAACTCTTCTGGAAAGACGTCAGGGAATTCGCAAACCACCGGAACATTCTCAAGTAGAGGTAGAGGTTTTGCATCGAGTGTGCATAGCTGAATGGAACTTTATTCATTTGGAGAATAGACTATCTGGCCAGAAGGGTGGAACAGAGTTATTGACTTCTGAGCACAGTCAATTCTAGCTTTATTGGCCTTCAACCAATCCATACCAAGAATGACATCAATGTCAGAATTTCCCAGCAACATGAGAGAAGCAAGGAATATGCGACCTCCAATTCGGATTTGATTGTCCTTACTTATCTTGGAAGTCAACATTTGAGATCCCGGAGAGTGAACGGTGATTTGATTGCTTAGTGGAACCACAATTAGGTTGTTTGTTGCGGCAAAAATCTTTGACACGAAAGAATGCGATGCTCCGGTATCAAACAACACTTTAGCTGGAATAAGGTTTACGGGGAATGTACCGAGAACGACGTCAGCAACTTCCTCAGCTTTGTCGATCTTTACATGATTCACCCTTGCGGTCCTCCCGACAGGCCTGTTGTTGGAGTTGAAGGCTTTAGTCGGTGGAGCGCGCACCATTGCCTGGTTGGTGTTGGGACGAGGTGGTGGTGGAGGTAGCTGCCTCTGTGTGCACTTGTCGGCGTAGTGTCCCGTCTGCTTGCACTTGAAGCAAGTGACGACACGAGGTGGACCTGGCCTTGGCTGCCCCATCGAACCCCTTGGATCATTCATCTGAGCTGGGTTGGGTGGGCGGGGAGCGAAGCCTGGAGAAGCTTGGGCATATGGAGCCCGAGTGACAGCACCATTTGGCACCCAGATGCGGCGCTTCTGCGGAGGGGTGGTCATGTTGGAGGAGGAACCACCCTCACGCGAGTGCTTGCGAGACTCCTCGAACGCCTTGCGCCCATTTTCTTCATTGAGCGCGGTGTTAACGAGCTCCTCGAAGTCTTTGGTCTTGACATTGGTGAGGGCATACTTGAGCTCCGGGATAAAACCTCTGCGGAACCTTGCCATCTCTTTAGCTTCAGTGGACACCTCGTCTCCAGCGTATCGAGCGAGGCGATTGAACTCACTCTGATAGCCGATGACGTCCAGCTTGCATTGCTTGAGAGAGCAAAACTCTTCACGCATCCTTTCCATGAGACCATCTGGAATGTGGTGCTTCAGGAAGGCTTCCTTGAAACAATCCCATGTGATTGGCATGCCATTTCTCATAGCCTGAAATTTCTCCCACCATGAAGCTGCCTGACCCTTCAGCAGATAGGAGGCATACTTGACCTTGTCTTCTTCAGCTACATGTGCAATCTCCAGAGCCTTGGCTATCTCACGGATCCAGTCATCAGCGTCTAGAGGCTCGCGTGTTGCCACGAAAGCTCTCGGGCCCTGACTGAGAAAGTCCTTGATGCTGACCCGTGGAGCGTTCTGGTTGATGTGCTGATTAGCCTGAAAATGGGCCATCTGCGTCATGACTTGGGTCATCTGAGTCAACAGCTCCGCGATTGGCGGTGGTTCAGGCGGGGAGTTCCTTGTTGGCGGCATCCTGAATGGAAATGCATTTTAGCACAACAACAGAAAATGATAGACTTGGCAACCGAAAGAGAGATTATTCCGACGCATGAATAGATAACCAACAGGTACATCATCACATGTTCAAATACATTAGAATATCCAACACACTATAAATGGTTCGAATGCCAAAGGATAACTAAACATAGCTAAGAATGGATACATCGATACTCCCATGCTCATCACGCAGGACGGCGGCTAGGAGTACGGCGAGAGGTACGGTGAGGAGGACGCCCACGAAAGTAGGTAGAACGACGATCCACGTTGATCGGACGTGCTCTGAGAGCGACTCTCGGTGTGGTGAAGTACGTAGCATCGACTCCCTGTGCTTCAAAGCGAGGAATCCCAGTGTAACCAGCACAGAGGTTGAGGAGTGGACCTCTGATCGGCTCGTAACCTCCAGCATATGGCAGACGACGACCAACTGGCTGATCGAAACGTGCGAAGCGCTCGTCTCCAACAAAGTCTGTGGTGTAAGTCGCCAGACGAGTCAAAGCAAGATAGAGCTGCTCTCTGACTGAAGCCAACTCCTGAGATAGTGTGGTGGCAACTGCGTCACTGTACCTCACAAACTGAGCGGTGGTGTGCAGCCTGGAGTTATCATGCTCATAAACATCCAAGTTGTCGTAGAGAGTGAAGTGAGCTCCCTCCGAAGTGATGTAACCACGGGGGATGTGGCGATAGATAGAATCGTCAAACCCCCAGTAGTCAGCACGAAGGACGGTGAGACTCACATAAGCTGCCTGCTGCACAGCCATATCCACTGTGGAACCCACTGCCTCGTAGCGGTGAACTACGCTAATGCCATCATCTGACAGAATGTAGACGATGGCCTGGTAGTAGGTCTGGTCAAACTCTCGCTGCTGCTCGTAGACCTGGTACTCTGGTGCCCAATAGAATCCCAGATAAGTGACCATGTCCCTCAGCATCTCCAGATAACCGACAGTGCTCTCTCAACGAGTCATACGGACCACCTGCGGGTAGAACCTGAGATCCATCTGCAGATGATCGGGAAAGTTTTGATTAGACGCCGGTAGAGAACTGAAGTGGAAAGCAACAACAAGGTTTCAACGGACGAAAAGGATGTTGAGAAGAACAGGATATTGAAGCAACAACGGGAAACACGAGACCAAAACTCCTGAGGTACTACGGAAACCCATCTGGGCTTCTAAAGGATCAATATCTACTGCTTAAGGAATAGAGGATCTGCTTCCGGGGCTTACACGCCTCCGTTCTCAATCGTGAGTAGGCAACATGATAAATCATGTCACAACCACCTCCATTCCTATGGTCTAGTAGATATAACTATCCTAGAGAAACCAGGATACGTGAAACCCTAACTTGAAAGTTTAGATGAGAAGGGAAAACAACGTTGCACTTCCTTACCAGAAAAGGGAGGGTGGGTGGGGAAAGAAGAAAAAGAACAGAATTCCTACTCTCACGTTTCATTTTTCCTATATAGCTACAAAATAGTTTCTAGACTCAACTGCGACCAGTAAAAGGGATCCTACAGGCACACAGGCTCTGATACCATTTGTCGCACCCTGGCCTGGGTTCGCAAATATATATGCATGCGGCAAATGGAAAACCCGAACTAAATGAGGTGATTTGGACGAGATGCAAATCGAATCAAATTGAGGGGGGCGCCCATACACGCTTCCCACATGCGGATAGTGCGCTCATCATGGATCAGTAGACAAGACCCTTTTCCTAATTAGGGTCGACACTAGCAGGCCTCAAAACTATGCCGGGCCTCCTGCCGGTGCCCTATCAGCAAATTATTATTAACCAAAACATTAACAGGTTGATTGTTTAAACATCGAGCCCCAGAACATAATAAAATATGGTAACAAAAAGTAACGGACAACAGACTCGAGCAAAACAACCCTAAGCATACTAGTAAGACACGGGCAACAAGCAACGGGGTTATAGGTGTGGAGGTGAGGCTATATCAGGGTTAAAGGATAACATATGATAGGATCGGAACCCAAGCATCGATACATAAGGCTAGCAGAATAGACAACGGAAAGTATCGGTATCCCATGTTGAAAGGAACACAATGGTTCATGTGAGTGAATACTTGCCTGCAAACTCAGCAGCCTGGTACTGAGCTAGCTCCTCAGAAGTAGTGTCGTAAAGCTCGTTTGTCTCAACGTCGTCGTCTATTCGAGAAAAAGCAAACAAACAACGCAAAGAGACAAACAATCAATAACATGGCATCATGCACAATCATGGGATGATGCATGACAATTTAATTGATGCATCAAAATAAACTAGTTGACATGATAACATGTTTAAATGGACCCATATGCAATTTGGATTGCATATGGAAAGCCCATGAATTAAGGTTGACTTAATTGATCTACAATTACTTACCATGTGAAAGTTGATTAGCATGATGCATGCATGATGAAAACAATAAGAAAATAACAATAGAATCAATTTGAAATGAAGTTTACCAAGTTTGGAATTTTCATTTAGTAAGTTAAGAAAATTTGCTTCTTAAAGAAGTTACACAAGAATTTGATGTTTTCACCAATTTAGTTGTCCAAAATAGATAACAAAGTTCATATTTGAAAAGAGCACAAAATTTTAGTTGGAATACATGTTTCAATTATTGAAAAAGGAATTAAGATGAATTAATTATGAATTAAACAAGTTTAAACAAGATTTAATTGAATTTAATTCAAGTATGAATATTATTTGAATTTTATTTGTTCAAAACATTAAACCAAATTCATATTTGAAAAGTTTATACTTTTCTGGTTTCAAAACATATTTTATAAGTTCAAAAATAATTTAATTTGACCAAGTTATGAATTTAGCAATATTAAATGATTTAAACAAGGTTTAAATTATTTAACCAATTTTAATTATTCAAAACAGGAAATAAAGTTTATATTTGAAAAGGTGGTTTAATTTAGCATGGAAAACATATTTTATTTGTGTTATTTGAATTAAGTTTGAATTAGTTATAAATTTAACCAAATTGGTAATGATTTGTTTGAATTTAAAATTTGATTACATTTGAAATGTTCAAAACATAAAACAAATGCTTTAATCAGATAGAGAATTAAATTTGGTGCAGATTACATATTTCATTTGCATTATTTGGCTTTGAATTTCAAAAGTTATTTGCATTTCAATTATAGGGACTATTTTGTAAAGGAAAAGGAATTAAATTTAAAAAGAAAAAGCAGAAACATTTTTACACCGCGCAGTGACCTAGAACAGGCCACTGCCAGTGGGCCCTGGCCTGCGTGGCGCTCACGTGGCGCACACTGCCACTGGCTGGTGGGCCTGCCAGCCAGCGCGGCAAGGTAAAAAAGGTGGGGATTTTATTTGCGGGAGGCAGGGATCGAACCCTGGCCTCCCGTGCGCGCGCGCTGCTGCGTTTCCACTGCGGTGGCGAACGAATCTTGTTAGTAACAGAGGCGCAGGGAGGATAAGTTTCAGATACGCGTTAACTGAATTTTTTTTCAGTTAACTGAACCTGAACTTTGGCCGCGCTTCGATCGCTCGCTGGCGATGATCGGCTGCAGCTCGCGGTTGCTACTGCCGTGGACGCGTGTGTGGTGCGTGTGGTAGGGTGGTGTGCGTGCGTGCAGAGAGAGAGGAGGGCGGAGGGCACGTTGATGCCCACCTCGAGGGACAGAAGGAGGAGGCGAGCTCGGAGAGGATGGCCGGCGACGGAGAGGACGGCGGCGGTGATCCAGGCCTTCCCGGCCACGGCGGCGGTGTCGAAGAGGGAGAGGGAGGTACGGGGGTTCGATTCCCGTGCCTACCCTGTTCGGTGGGAGGCCAGATCGACGGCGATCATCGGATGTTCAGAGAGGGTGGCGCGGTGGTGGAAAATTTTCAGAGAGATGCAGATGCAGAGGGAGGAGAAGTGGCAACGGCGGTGCGAGGGAAAGAGGTGGAGGCTAGGGCAGAGGCGAGGAGGAACCCTAGGGGCTAGGGTCAGCTTAATAGGAGGGGTCGAGGAGCTGCTGGCCGTCTGCTGCTCGCGGATGTCGACGTGGGCAGCGGCAGATGCTGCCGTACAGGAGGAAGAAGGAGCGAAGAGGTAAGTGGCCGGCTGGTGGGCGCAGCCCACTTGCTGGCCTGCCCCTCTCTTCTTCTTTTTTTTTGTTCTGTTTGTTTTTCTCTTTTTTTTTTGCTGAAAAGGAAAAGAGAAAAAGGAAGAAAAGAAAGGGGGTTTTAGTGGTTATAAAAATTAGGAAAAATTTGTGTAGATTAGTTAATGTAACAGCAACAATTTGCAACATTTAGTTTTCAAATATTTCAAACTAGTTGCTGTTTGTGAATTTGTTTGAATTTGATGGAATTTTAATATTAATTGAATAATTGAACTTAAGCAACTTAAAAGTTTTTAAATTCAAGTTTATTTGAAATAAAATGATTGATTTGTTTTGTACTTTTCATAAACTTCAAAATGGTTGCTGTATTGGAATTTTAATTGAATTTGAATGCAAATTGAATTAAGTGGATTATTAAAAGAACCATTTGATAGTTTGAACTTTAAAGTTTAATGGAAACAAATGGTTGTTTTTATTTGCACTTTTTATTTGGAAAAAGTAACAGAGCAAGTATGAAACAAATATTTGAATTTGGTTTGAACATTCAAATAGAAAACAAATGAAAACAAATGGAAAACAAATGCCAAAACAAATGCAATGATGATGTCATGATGCAAAACAATAATTTAACAGAAAGCAAACATTCTAGGGGTGATTTTCATACTTGGGATGTTACAATGGTGAAACCCTAGACCCGTTGGAGAAATAAATGACTTATACGGAATCACACGGTAACGGCGTCGATAGGGGGTAGCAATGTGTAAATAGTTGCTTGGTTGTGTTAGGGTAGTCCATAGAAACCCAAGACACCTTGGTAGCACACAACTCTTCGGAAGATTCACGACGTTTCGTCCGATACGGGAGTTTCACCCTATAAGCGACTATAAACTTACGAGACCGAAGTGGATGCCGGTGAAGCGGCCCACACCCCGGAGTGAAATCTTTGCCATCCAAAGCACACAACACACCTATACTAACATGGTATGGCACCCCCTACCTTGTGTTGGGATCCAGATGCTCCGTAGCCCCCCTCCGGTGAAACCCTAGACCCGTTGGAGAAATACCGGACTTATAAGGAAACACGTGGTAACGGCGTCGAAAGGGGATAGCAATGTGTAACTAGTTGCTTGGTAGTGTTAGGGTAGGCCATAGAAACCCAAGACACATTGGTAGAACACAACTCTTTGGAAGATTCACGATGTTTCGTCCGATACAGGAGTTCCTCTCTATAAGCGAGTGTAAACTCATGAGAGAGAGGTGGATGCCGGCGAAGCGGCCCACACCCCGGAGTGAAATATTTGCCATCCAAATCACACAACGCACCTATAATAACATGTTATGGCACCTCCTATATTGTGTTGGGATCCAGACGCTCTGTAGCACCCCTCCGGTGAAACACTAGACCCGGTAGAGAAATACTGGACTTATACGGAAACACGCGGTAACGGAGTCGAAAGGGGGTAGAAATGTGTAACTAGTTGCTTGGTTGTGTTAGTATAGGAAATAGAAACCCAAGACACATTGGTAGAACACAACTCTTTGGAAGATTCATGATGTTTCGTCCGATACGGGAGTTTCACCCTATAAGCGCGTGTAAACTCACGAGAGGGAAGTGGATGCCGGTGAAGCGGCCCACACCACGGAGTGAAATATTTGCCATCCAAATCACACAACGCACCTACACTTACATTTTATGGCACCCCTAGATTCTGTTGGGATTCATATGCTCCGTAGCCCCCCCTCCTGTAAAACCCTAGACCCGATGGAGAAATACCGGACTTATACGGAAACACGCGGTAACGGAGTCGAAATGGGGTAGCAATGTGTAACTAGTTGCTTGGTTGTGTTAGGGTAGGCAATAGCAACACAAGACACATTGGTAGAAAACAACTCTTCGGAAGATTCATGATGTTTCGTCCGTTACAGGAGTTTCACCCTATAAGCGTGTGTAAACTCACGAGAGAGAAGTGGATGCCGGTGAAGCGACCCACACCCCGGAGTGAAATATTTGCCATCCAAAGCACACAACACACCTAGACTAACATGGTATGGAACCCCCTAGCTTGTGTTGGGATCCAGATGCTCCGTAGCCCCCCTCCGGGGAAACCCTAGACCCGTTGGAGAAATACCGGACTTATAAGGAAACACGCGGTAACGGCGTCGAAAGGGGGTAGCAATGTGTAACTAGTTGCTTGGTAGTGTTAGGGTATACCATATAAACCCAAGACACATTGTTAGAACACAACTCTTCGGAAGATTCACGATGTTTCGTCCGATAGAGGAGTTCCACCCTATAAGCGAGTGTAAACTCACAAGAGAGAAGTGGATGCCGGTGAAGCGGCCCAAACCCCGGAGTGAAATATTTTCCATCCAAATCACACAACGCACCTATAATAACATGTTATGGCACCTCCTATCATGTGTTGGGATCCAGACGCTCTGTAGCCCCCCCCCCCTCCGGTGAAACCCTAGACCCGGTGGAGAAATACCAGACTTATACGAAACACGCGGTAACAGAGTTGAAAGGGGGTAGAAATGTGTAATTAGTTGCTTGGTTGTGTTAGGGTAGTCCATAGAAACCCAAGACACCTTGGTAGCACACAACTCTTCGGAAGATTCACGATGTTTCGTCCGATACGGGAGTTTCACCCTATAAGCGAGTGTAAACTTACGAGACAGAAGTGGATGCCGGTGAAGCGGCCCACACCCCGGAGTGAAATCTTTGCCATCCAAAGCACACAACACACCTATACTAACATGGTATGGAACCCCCTAGCTTGTGTTGGGATCCAGATGCTCCGTAGCCCCCCTCCGGTGAAACCCTAGACCCGTTGGAGAAATACTGGACTTATAAGGAAACACGCGGTAACAACGTCTAAAGGGGGTAGCAATGTGTAACTAGTTGCTTGGTAGTGTTAAGGTAGGCCATAGAAACCCAAGACACGTTGGTAGAACACAACTCTTTGGAATATTCACGATGTTTCAGCCGATACAGGAGTTCCTCTCTATAAGCGAGTGTAAACTCACAAGAGAGAAGTGGATGCCGGTGAAGCGGCCAAACCCCGGAGTGAAATATTTTCCATCCAAATCACACAACGCACCTATAATAACATGTTATGGCACCTCCTATCATGTGTTGGGATCCAGACGCTCTGTAGCCCCCCCTCCGGTGAAACCCTAGACCCGGTGGAGAAATACCAGACTTATACGAAACACGCGGTAACAAAGTTGAAAGGGGGTAGAAATGTGTAATTAGTTGCATGGTTGTGTTAGGGTAGTCCATAGAAACCCAAGACACCTTGGTAGCACACAACTCTTCGGAAGATTCACGATGTTTCGTCCGATACGGGAGTTTCACCCTATAAGCGAGTGTAAACTTACGAGACAGAAGTGGATGCCGGTGAAGCGGCCCACACCCCGGAGTGAAATCTTTGCCATCCAAAGCACACAACACACCTATACTAACATGGTATGGCACCCCCTAGCTTGTGTTGGGATCCAGATGCTCCGTAGCCCCCCTCCGTTGAAACCCTAGACACGTTGGAGAAATACCGGACTTATAAGGAAACACGCGGTAACGGCGTCTAAAGGGGGTAGCAATGTGTAACTAGTTGCTTGGTAGTGTTAAGGTAGGCCATAGAAACCCAATACACGTTGGTAGAACACAACTCTTTGGAATATTCACGATGTTTCGGCCGATACAGGAGTTCCTCTCTATAAGCGAGTGTAAACTCATGAGAGAGAAGTGGATGCCGGTGAAGCGGCCCACACCCCGGGGTGAAATATTTGCCATCCAAATCACACAACGCACCTACACTTACATTTTATGGCACCCCTAGCTTCTGTTGGGATCCATACGCTCCATAGCCCCCCCTCCTGTAAAACCCTAGACCCGATGGAGAAATACCGGACTCATACGGAAACACGCGGTAACGGAGTCGAAATGGGGTATCAATGTGTAACTAGTTGCTTGCTTGAGTTAGGGTAGGCAATAGCAACCCAAGACACATTGGTAGAAAACAACTCTTCGGAACATTCATGATGTTTCGTCCGTTACGGGAGTTTCACCCTATAAGCGCGTGTAAACTCACGAGAGAGAAGTGGATGCCGGTGAAGCGACCCACACCCCGGAGTGAAATATTTGCCATCCAAAGCACACAACACACCTAGACTAACATGGTATGGAACCCCCTAGCTTGTGTTGGGATTCAGATGCTCCGTAGCCCCCCTCCGGTGAAACCCTAGACCCGTTGGAGAAATACCAGACTTATACGGAAACACGCGGTAACGACATCGAAAAGGGGTAGCAATGTGTAACTAGTTGCTTGGTCGTGTTAGGGTAGGCAATAGAAACCCAAGACACATTTGTAGAACATAACTCTTCGGAAGATTCACGATGTTTCGTCCGATACGAGAGTCTCACCCTATAAGCGAGTATAAACTCACGAGAGAGAAGTGGATGTCTGTGAAGCGGCCCACACCCCGGAGTGAAATCTTTTCCATCCAAAGCACACAACACACCTATACTAACATGTTATGTCACCCCTAGTGTCGTGGTGTGGAGAACACAGATGCCATGGGATGGCTAAAGTTGGGGCCGATGGACACTGGGGTATCCTAGGAGGGATCGCACGGCGAGTAGCCGCGCTCAAGAAACACTGCCAACAACAATAACTACCCAGGTTCGGGGCCCTCGTGTGGAGGTAACACCCCCTACTCCTGCCTATCTCTCTTTATGTATAATCTCCGAGTAGCCACAGTACAAGTTTGCCTCTCAGCCGAGTAGCCACTCGGCAGCTCTATCTAGCTCTAGTGTTGTCTCTTGTAATAAATGCGATCTGAGGCAACGTCCCTCGTGCAGGAGGGGGCAGCGCACCTTATATACCGGTGCCCAGCCGAATAAACAACTGATAGAAAGTACGAGTGATGTGACTTGAGCACTGTGATGTGGTGCACGCTTCCGGGATCTCGCGCTGAGAATCCGCCGCGCCGTACGGCTGACAGGTCATGTCCACTCTGTCAGCCTCACAATGTAGACCCCCATCCTGCCCTATCCCCCCTGTCAGTGACAAGACAAGACAAGTGCCCACCTCTCTGTCACCACGCCGCGTCACTGATGATCACATACCTAGTAAGTTGAACCGCACGTCGGTACGGACGCAGCATACGCGGGATCTCTGTCAGAACGGCTCCATTGACTTCTGGCCCGAGTAGGATTGCTGCCCATCTACTCGGACCACAACTTCTCTATTCGGTCAAGTATAATCTTCCTCAATATCTTCTTCTGGTCTTCAGCGAATATGGCCGGATAGAACCTACCGGGTAGCAAGTACCCGGGTAGCCGTCTACCCGGTCAACAACACTTTGACCTTCATTTCAACACATGCCTTACCCCTACTCGGGGGTAGCCCCTTGACATTAGTCCCCGAAGCTGGTAGAGTCAAGTGAACTTGTTCGTTGGGCCCTGCCAGCTTAAAACAAAACTTGTCTTCATGAAGGGAATGAGGCCGAGTTGCACCTTAACTCGGACCCATAACCTCCTACTCGAATATCTCCAACTGTGATTATTGGAAGAATCTCTCTGAAGCCGATTAGAGCACTCTCTCTATTGTGCTGCCGAGTAAATTGACTTAGCCAAATTTCGAACACGATCCCACTGGATCAGACCAAGTCCATCTCTCCATGTCGCTGTGGGGCACGTGTCACGCAGCAGCGACCACGACGCCTCGGTGCTGCCATGGGCCACGCCCCTGTCTCTGCGCCTGGGGCCCACAGCCCGTTAGGTCACATCGAACGGTACTCGAGAGCCCACGATCTGGGACGTGGGATTAACTGCGCATGTTACGCGCGTGTTTCGCGCTGTGTGCGTTTCTAACGGACAGTTAACCCACGCCGCACGATCAATGCCCACGATTAATCCCTCTGTAACGGAAGCTCGCGGGGAGAGATAAATACCCCCGCGCCGCCCACTTCTTCTCTTTCCTGCTCCTTCTCCAATCTCACGCTCCCCTCGCCTCTGTCGCCGCCGTCGAGCACATCGCCACCGTGAGCACTCACTGCGCCGCCGCCCCATGCACAGTGAGATAGAAAGAGAAGCGCCTCCGCGCAAATCCGACGAGCTCTTCCTCTCCAACAGCTATCTGCTTCCATGGCGCACGGAGACGATGTGATTCCCGCCCGAGCCAGCTGGGAGGGCTCGGACGTCACCGCAGAAGACTGCCAATGGCTAGATAACACCCGCCGCATCCCTCCCGGCGTCGTCTGCCGGCATCCTGGCACCGAGCTCATCCCGAAACCAGAAAAGGATGAGTACGTGGTCTTCCTTTCCCACTTCAAACGCGGCTTCGGCCTTCCTGTCTCCAAATTCTTTTCAGACTTCCTCTGCCATTTCGGCATTCAACCTCACCATCTTCCACCAAACGCCATAGTTATGCTCTCCACACACGCCACCGTGTGTGAATCCTTTCTGGGTGTCTCCCCAACCGTCCATACCTGGGCGAGATACTTCTTTCTCCGCAAGCAGAAAGTTCCCAATCCTGGCAACACTTCAGCCCCCCGCGTGATGACCCATACGGATAGCGCGATGATGCTGCAACGCCGCGCCGGACACCACCCGAGAGTACTCGGGCTGGATACTATGTGCATATGGCAGCGCGGGTTCCAGTATGTGAAGAATGTTCCCGCCGAGAAGGGAAAGCCCATCGAAGACCGGATAGGGCTCCCCAAGTTCGTGAATGCGCTGCCCACCGGGCAGAACTGGGGATACGACCCGAAGAGGACCGTGCCAGACGTCCTCCAGGTCAAAAGGCGTCTGACCGAGCTGGTGGGACAAGGGCTGATCCAGGACGATCCAATTGCTTGCTCGATCTCGCGCCGGGTACTACCGCTCCAGGACCGAGTGCACAAGATGTGCTACATGGGAGGTCCCCGGGACTGCACCAGGACAACAACTTTCGAGTTCAGCAAGGCTTATGTGGCCATCTGGGCCAGGTCCATTATGGAGACCTCGCTCACCGAGAACTGGGCTTACGGCTTTGTGTCGTATAGCCGCACCAAACCCATTGAGCAGGTTAGTGTTCTATTGCCCATGCTTCGTGTTTGCATTCAGATACCGGATAGATAGTTTCTCAGCTTTATATGCTTAATGTTTGCATGCTGCACCGAGTAGGTCCTCACACTTATCTGAATATGCTTTGTGTTTGCATGCTACCCCGAGTAGAATTCCTTAGCTGAATATGCTTTCTGTTTGCATGCTATCCCGAGTATAATTCCATAGCAGAATATGCTTTGTGTTTGCATGCTATCCCGAGTAGAACCACTTAGCTTAATATGCTTTGTGTTTGCATGCTATCCCTAGTAGAATTACTTAGCTTAATATGCTTTGTGTTTGCATGCTATCCCGAGTAGAACCACTTAGCCGAGAACTCAACTCACTTTGCTCTATGTTTGCCTCAACAGCACATCAATCGCCAGCGAGAAGAGGACAATGAAATCTTTGGCACCAACTGGACCAAGGACAGAGAAGAATATGACAAGACTGCTTATGATACCCAGGGTACCTTATGTATCCCCACCCAACGCTAATCAACCCGGTAAGTCTCGAGCAGGTGCCTCTATTCGGTATTGGTCCGAAGATGAAGAATGTGATTGAGTTCACCTCTTTGTTTGCTAGCCGTAAACTTTGACTCTCTTCTCTCTTGCTTGTTCTGAATTCATTTCTTCTTCTACTCTGCAGAGGACCATGAGTTGGACGACGAGGAGGAACCCATGATCGTCGATCCGCTATCGGTGGCCTCTCCCAATACTCGGAAGAGGGTTGGCAGTGGTGCCCAAGAACCTCCCTCCAAGAGGACCAAGAAGAAAGCCAAGACCAAAGCCGGCGCTTCCCGCAAGAGGAAAGCCCCAACCATCAAAGGGTAAGTGCTTCTCCGAGTAAACCTGGAGCGGCCAGATGCCACCACCGAGCAGCAGCCAGAGACCAACGCTGCAGAACAAGATGATCCCGCGTCCGGGCCGCGGGTAGAAGATACTGTGGCCACAAGGCCAGATCCCGCTGCGAAGCAGCGGGTAGAAGATGATGTGGTGGAGCCAACCCACCAGGACCAAGTGCAGCCAGATGCTGCACCGAGTAACCGGCCACCTGTGCCGCCAACTCAGCAGGTGACTCCACCCAGTGCACCAGTTCCTCCACCAACTCAACAAGTACCACCAACTCCTAAGCCAACTCTTCAAGTGCCACCACCTTCTTCTCGGCTAGCCCCCACGCCAAGCACCAAGAAGATCACCAAGTCGGGAGCCGAGGTAACCCGGGTACAACCAAAGCGCACCGCTTCGCCGGCTGGGCAGTAGATGCCGCCCCCCCAAGCCGCAAGGTGGGAAGTCCGGGAAGCTGGTGAAGAGCACCCAGCTGACGCTCACTCCGTCCGCTTCAAGCGCCAACCCGGATGACTCCAGGGTCACCTTTAGCCCCGTCAAGAAGCAGAGTGCTGGCGCTAGCGGCAGCGCGCCGCGCACCTATCCTGAGTACATGAAAGACATGTCGCAGCGCTACCAAATCCCGCTGTCCAAGGAGGAGAAACGACTAGTCGCTCTCAAAGAGGGCCAAGCCGTGGGAACCTCAAAATCCAAGGGAAAGAAGGATTCCTTGGTCATCAAAGAACTTTCTTCCCGCGGCGAAGACGAGGAAGAGCTTCCCGAAGAAGGCCTTGCGGCTATCTGGGACCGAGTAGGCTATATTGAGAAGGCCTGGGATAGCAAAGCGCACGGCAACAAGAGCTGGAACGGTACCGAGTTGGGCCAGCTCGATCACTACCGAACAGACTGGAACAAGGCTGATGTAGGCTCTATTGGCATGACGGTCGGCAGCCATTGCTGTACCTTGGCCGGAAAGTTGTTCGTCCTCCGTAAAAACATCAAGGACATCGAGAAAAGCTATGTGGTAAGTGTCTCTTCTCTTTTTTGCGTTTTCCGAGTTGATGGTTTATTCTTTCTCTTCTCTTTTTCTCTTAGTCATTCCCCCAGTCCCCGAGATTCGGGCCGAGTAGGTGAAGACTCAACCGAGTAGACATTTACTCGGGCCAAATCTTCAAAAAACTTATACTTTTTCCCTTCTTCTCTGCAAAATAGCGTCCAGAAGAGGACAAAGATTTTCCGTCGGCTACTCTGGAACCACCGCAACACCAGAGAATGGAACCTGGCTCTAGAAGCCGACAAGAAAGATAGTGAGGCGATGGAGCAGATGGCCCTGGAGCACACTCTCCAGATCTCTGAGGTCGAAGGTAAGCTTTTAGCATCTCGGTTTGTGCGTTTTGTGTTTACGCCCTTTTTTGCTTTTTGCTTCATTGTTGTCTTCTGTGCAGGCAAGCTCAAGGATTTGGTGGATAGGCACCGAGACTGCGAAGTTTTTGCTTCCTCTACCCAAAGCAAGATCTCTACTCTGGAAGGTGAGCCTCCCTCCCTCTTCTCTAGACTTGTGCTTTCTTAATTGGCTTCTCTGCTGACAATGTTGTTCTCCTCGCACAAGAGTATAAGAATTTCCGGGAGCAACACTTGAACTGCCTCACGCCTCCTGAGGTACAGAAGCAGCTGCAAACCCGAGAAGCAGAGATAGAGCAGGACCGCACTACCGAGAGGGGGGAGTTCGAAAAACTCCAAATTGACTTGAAGGACGCCCTCCAGACTGCCATCAACCACGTCAATGAGAAGCAGGAGTTTCAGAGGACATCCAAGGCCGAGAAGCGGGCACTCGAGCTGGAGATCCAAATGCTGAAGGACCGCAACTCGGCTCTCAAGACCCAAATTTGGGAATCATGCCGTATCCAGGATAAGCACATCACGGATGAGACCGACTAGCAGAAGAAGTTGGGAACAATTGTACTTGAGATTGAATGTAAGTGAAGGGAATATGCCAGAGAGGCAATAATAAAGTGTTTATTATGCTATTCCTTGTTTATGATAGATGTTTATTTCTCATGCTAGAATTGTATTAGCGGGAAACGTTGATACATGTGTGATTAATAAACAAACCGACGTTCCTAGTGAAGGCTCTCTTTTAACTAGCTCGTTGATTAACAGATGATCAAGGTTTCCTGATCATAGACATTGGATGTTGTTAATAACGGGATCATGTCATTAGGAGAATGACATGATGAATTTAGACCCTAACTAAGTATAACAATACGATCAAGTCATTTAGTTTTTTTGTTATGTCTTACATTCAGAGTAACATTGTTCCTTAGACCATGAGATCATGGTAATCACTAATACCGAAAGAATACTTTGATGACATCAAACGTCACACGTAACATGGTGACTATAAAGATGGCATTAGGTATTCGGAAAGTGTTAGCTGAAGCTCATGGATCAAGAATGGGATTTGTCCATCCAATATGACGGAGAGATATACTCAGGGCCCTCTCGGTGATATCACATCGACACCGCTTGCAAGCAAGTGATATGATCACAAGGATGTTATATCACGGGAACGAGAAAAAGAGTACTTGTCGGATAACGAGATCAAACAAGGTATGGTGGATACCGATGATCGGATCTCGGGCAAGTAAAATATCGCGAGACAAAGGGAAATCGTTACGACGTTGAAAGGTTCACACGATCACGAGAGTCATCGTTGAATATATGGGAGTCATCACGGATCTCCAGATCCCGCTATTGATTATTGATCGGAGAGGAGTCTCGATCATGTCTATATTATTCACGAACCGTAGGGTGACACACTTAAGGTTCAATGAAGCGTTAGAGAGGATACGGAACACCAAAGAATATTTTGGGCAGCTCCGAAATTGTTTCGGGGGAAAATTGAAATAGTTCAAGGGGTATTTCTTAATTGAAATAGAATTAACAAATGGTTCGATGTGCTGCATGCAGATGTTTGTTAATGGAATTAACAAATATAAATAAAGAAATAAAAATGTTTTATTTATTTATTAAAGAAAAACCTTTGGATTTTCTAAGTGGGAAATTAGGGAATTTTGAGTGGGTGTGAGTGGGGCTTCCACTCACATAAAGAGAGGAAGGGGTGGGGGCACCCATGGCTGGCCGCACCCCCCCCCTTGGGCTGCCTCCCCCTCCCCTATGAAAGGAGGGTGAGGGATCTCTCTTCTTCACACACTTGCCCACTCCCTTTTCCCTCCACCCGCTGCTCCATTCCACGTTCTCCGGCTTGGCGAAGCCCTGACTGTGGGATTCTTCACCACCACCACGCCGTCGTGCTGCTGAAATTCCGCGGGGATCCTCTACTTCCGCAACCCGCTGGATCGAGGGAACGGAAGTCTTCATCGAGCTGAACGTGTGACCGATGACGGAGGCACCGCCGGATTGCGGTGCACTTCTTCTCGCTCGGGGTCGGCGTGAGTACGACTACGCCAACCACGAGATTTTATCTCGTACCACTTTGAGTCTTCGAGGGTATGTTATCTCAAGACTCTCTTTCTCCCCGTTTCCTTTCATCTCATAGATTAGATCTTGGCCATTCGGGTTATTGCGCGTAGGAAATTTTTTGTTTTCTATGCAACGTTCCCCTTCAGTGGTATCAGAGACGGATCTATGCGTAGATGAATTGTACGGGTAGAACACATAGGAGTATGTGGGCGTTGATGATCATGTTTTTGCCTCTTTGAGTATTTTATGATCTTAGTGGCATAGTAGGATGAAGCTGCCCGGACTAAGTTTACGTGTACTATGTACGCGAGAATTGTCTCACGTGTGACTGAGGGGGTGTCCGTTCTCCTACTATAGTTAAGATCTAATCTACAAAGGGTTGTTAAAAATATGTTTTATCAACGTTGTGGTTCTAGTACGTAGGTATGAACGGTTCTATCCTCGTAAGCCCAAAGCCACGTAAAATATGAAAAAAATAAATTAGAGGCGTCTAACTTGTTTTTGCAAGGCATGTGATGTGATATGGTCAATGTTACAAACGTTATGTATGAGATGATATCTTTTGTAAATTATTGACATACCGGCTGGAGCCATATGGTTGTCTTATTTTTTGGCCTGCGTGTTGTATATCATATCCATGTGATATGTTGTAATGGACAATCAAGATGGAGGTGCCACGGAACTTGGTGCCACGCCGGTGGAATGATGGAGATCATACCATGATGCACAAGATGGTGATCAAGTGCAAGAAGGACCATATCATATCACATTATCCATGCATGTGATGTTTATCCTTTTATGCGTCTTATTTTGCTTAGATCACGACGGTAGCATTATAAGATGATCCCTCTCACTTAATATCAAGATAATAATGTGTTCTTCCTTAATAGCGGACTTATACGGAAACAAGGGGTAACGGCGTCGAAAGGGGGTAGCAATGTGTAACTAGCTTCTTGGTTGTGTTAGGGTAGGCCATAGAAACCCAAGACACATTGGTAGAACACAACTCTTCTGAACATTCACGATGTTTCGTCCGATACGGGAGTTTCACCCTATAAGCGCGTGTAAACAAACGAGAGAGAAGTGGATGCCGATGAAGCGACTCACACCCCTTAGTGAAATATTTTCCATCCAAATCACACAACACACCTATACTAACATGGTATGTAAACCCTAGCTTGTGTTGGGATTCAGATGCTCCGTAGCCCCCCTCCGGTGAAACCCTAGACCCTTTGGAGAAATACCGGACTTATACGGAAACACGCGGTAACGGCGTCGAAAGTGGGTAGAAATGTGTAACTAGTTGCTTGGTTGTGTTAGGGTAGTAAATAGCAACCCAAGACACATTGGTAGAACACAACTCTTCGGAAGATTCGTGATGTTTCGTCCGGTACGGGAGTTACACCCTATAAGCGAGTGTAAACTCACGAGAGAGAAGTGGATGCCGGTGAAGCGGCCCACACCTCGGAGTGAAATCTTTGCCATCAAAATCACACAACGCACATATACTAACATTTTATGGCACCCCTAGCCTCTGTTGGGATCCATACGCTCCGTAGCCCCCTCCGGTGAAACCCTAGACCCGCTGGAGAAATACCGGACTTATACGGAAACACGCGGTAACGGCGTCGAAAGGGGGTAGAAATCTGTAACTAGTTTCTTGGTTGTGTTAGGGTAGGCAATAGCAACCCAAGACACATTGGTAGAACACAACTCTTCGGAAGATTCATGATGTTTCGTCTGATATGGGAGTTTCACCTTATAAGCGCGTGTAAACTCACGGGAGAGAAGTGGATGCCGGTGAAGCGGCCCACACCCCGGAGTGAAATATTTTCCATCCAAGGCACAAAACACACCTATATGGTATGGCACCCCTTTATCTTGTGTTGGGATCCAGAAGCTCCATAGCCCCCACTGCGGTGAAACCCTAGACACGCTGGAGAAATACCGGACTTATACGGAAACACGCGGTAACAACGTCTAAAGTGGGTAGAAATGTGTAAATAGTTTCTTGGTTGTGTTAGGGTAGGCCATAGGAACCCATGAAACATTGGTAGAACACAACTCTTTGGAAGATTCACGATGTTTCGTCCGATAAGGGAGTTTCACCCTATAAGCGCGTGTAAACTCACGAAAGGGAAGTGGATGCCGGTGAAGCGGCCCACACCCGGAGTGCAATATTTGTCATCCAAAGAACAAAACACACCTATACCTACATGGTATGGAACCTCCTAGATTCTGTTGGGATCCAAACGCTCTGTAGCCCCCCTCCGGTGAAACCCTGGACCCACTAGAGAAATAGCGGACTTATGCAGAAACACGTGGTAACGGTGTCGAAAGTGGGTAGAAATGTGTAACTAGCTGCTTGGTTGTGTTAGGGTAAGCCATAGAAACCCAAGACACATTGGTAGAACACAACTTTTCCGAAGATTCACGATGTTTCGTCCGATACGGGAGTTTCACCCTATAAGTGCGTGTAAACTCACGAGAGAGAAGTGGATGCCGGTGAAGAGACCCACACCCCGGAGTGAAATATTTGCCATACAAATCACACAACACACCTATACTAACATGGTATGGCACCCCCTAGCTTGTGTTGGGATTCAGATGCTCCGTAGCCCCCTCCGGTGAAACCCTAGACATGTTGGAGAAATACCGGACTTATACGGAAACACGCGGTAACGGCGTCGAAAGGGGGTAGAAATGTGTAACTAGTTTCTTGGTTGTGTTAGGGGAGGCCATAGAAACCCAAGACACATTGGTAGAACACAACTGTTCGGAAGATTCACGATGTTTCGTCCGATACGGGAGTTTCACCCTATAAGCGAGTGTAAACTCACGAGAGAGAAGTGGATGCCGGTGAAGCGGCCCACACTTCGGAGTGAAATCTTTTCCATCCAAAGCACACAACGCACCTATACTAACTTGTTATGGCACCCCTAGCTTTTTTTGGGATTGAGACGCTCCATAACCCTCCCCTCCGGTGAAACCCTAGACCCGCTAGAGAAATACCGGACTTATACGGAAACACGCGGTAACGACGTAAAAAGGGGGTAGCAATGTGTAACTAGTTTCTTTGTTGTGTTAGGGTAGGCAATAGAAACCCAAGACACATTGGTAGAACACAACTATTCGGAAGATTCATGATGTTTCGTCCGATACGGGAGTTTCACCCTATAAGCGTGTGTAAACTCACGAGAGAGAGAAGTGGATGCCGGTGAAGCGGCCCACACCCCGGAGTGAAATATTTGCCATCCAAATCACACAACACACCTATGCTAACATGGTATGGCACCCCCTAGCTTGTGTTGGGATCCAGACGCTCCGTAGCTCCCCCTCCGGTGAAACCCTAGACCTGTTGGAGAAATATCAGACTTATACGGAAACATGCGATAACGGCGTCGAAAGGGGGTAGCAAAGTGTAACTAGTTGCTTGGTTGTGTTAGGGTAAACAAAGGGATTTTTTATAAATTGATAAATAAAATAAAATTTTGTAATTATAAATTTAACAAGCTATTTTAGAAGAAAAAATAAAAAAGTTCTTTGCCGTGTGCATGCACACGGCAATGAACTGACTGTGGGCCAGAAACGGGGGATATGATGTCAGTTCTTTGCCGTGTGAATGCACACGATAGAGGACATATCTTTGCCGTGTGCATGCACACGGCAAAGAAATGATGTAACAGCTCTGTTCTGCCCCGCAACGGAATGGCCACGTGGCCGTAATCTTTTCCGTGTTCTTTCTTTACCGTGTGTATTCATGATTCTTTGCCGTGTGTTTTTCTTTACCGTGTGTTGTTTTCTGTACTAGACCGTGTGTTTTCCTTTACCGTGTGCGGCACATGGCAAAGAAAATCAATGCCATGTGCCCGATGGAGTGCACACGGCAAAGAAACGAGCACACGGGAACGAACTCGTCTCCGGTAGTGCTTAAGAAAGAACTAACGTTCTAGGTCTTTTCTTGTTTCCATGGTGTAGTAACATCTCTACCTGCCAGAGGTGGATCCCTATGGTCATATATGGGCGAACTGACAGTCCAGGAGACAATCGATTTCTCTGCAAAATGTCAAGGAATTTGTCAGCGCTTTTGTAAGAACATGAAAACTCATCACGGTATCATATTGCATTATATAACTTGATTTTGCTACAAAATGATCAGACCTGCTCATGGAACTATCAAGGAGAGAAAAGAAAGAAAATATCAAACCATATCCAGAAATAGATATCTACTTGAAGGTATAGTATTGTTACATACTTACATTTCACTTCATTCTGTGTTTCAGCAGACGTTTCGGTAAGAAGTTTGATTCACATCAATCTCCCATTTTTCTTGTGTTGGCCGCTGCAACAGGACAGAAGAAAGCCGAGATGGTCACAAATCACATTTCTTTTTTAGAAATGGGAACCTTGGCCCCAGCCTCTGCATCAAAATGATGCACATGGGTTATTAAAAGGAATGTCAAAATAGTCTGAACGTACAAATCACGGGTCACTCAAAGTGGCCACAAACACCAACCAAAGAAATATTACAACGTTATGGATGCAAACGTCACTCATTAAGCCACCCACCCTGGCTGTAGATAGCCCGAACGACCGCCATCATTCGAGCACAGCCTGAATCCATAAGTCATCGCTGATCCGCAGGTAGTAGGAAGGACCACAAGTGAATGTAGGAGACCTCCATGTTGATAACCTGCAAAAAATGAATTCCCTTTTTCTTGTCAAACACAACACTATTTCTGCAATTGCAAACCGCCCAAAGAATAGCAGCAACGCCTATTCGTATACGTGCCTTTGTCTTTTTATCAACTCCATTTAACCATGAACCGAACATATTCACGATGGAGATCGGAGGGGAGATGCTAAAAGTAAAGTGTAGTAGTCTCCATATATGCCGCACAAAAGAACAAGATATAAAAATATGATGAACAGTTTCATCTTGATCGCAAAAAACACACTTTTTACATCCTGTCCAATTTCGTTTGATCAAATTATCTTTAGTAAGAATGACTTTACGATTAAGGAACCACAAAAATCCTAATTTTCAGCGGTACCTTTAGTTTCCACAGATACTTACGCAAGTATGGTGTGGACCCATGCATCAAATCGGCATTTATGGTCTTAACAGAAAAAATTCCATTCGTAGCTAGCCTCCACTGAAACTCATCTTGCTCATCTGACAGGTTGACATACATTAAACGTTCCACTAAATGTAACCAAAGAGCCCGTCTTAGCCTCATAATGGTTCTTCGGAAGTGAACATTTAAAGGGACATTAGATAGCACGTTTGCTACCGTGACGCCGTGATGTCTAACTACATTATACAGAGATGGATATTGATGAGATAACGGCTCATCTCCTAGCCAAGTATCCTCCCAAAACCGCACCTGTTGTCCATCCCCTAACCGAAAATAACCACGATCAAAAAAATGTCTTTTGATTTTCATAAGACCTTTCCAAAAAGGAGAATCATTCGGTTTCGAAGATATCTGAGATAACGGTTTATCTCCAATACACTTATTTGATAGAAGCTCATGCCACACTCCTTCCTCGGTTAGCAACTTATGAAACCATTTGCTTAACAAACATAAATTCTTGATATCTAGCACTTCAATACCCATCCCCCCTGCTCTTTGGGCCTACATACTATATTCCATCTCGTCAATCTATACCTCCTTTTCTTATTATCATTTTTCCAGAAGAAACGGGACCTATAAAAATCCAGCCTTTTGCGAGCCCCGATAGGTATCTCTAAAAAGGACAGAAGAAACATAGGTAAACTAGTCAAAACTGAATTAATCAGCACAAGATGATCCCCATAAGACAACAACTTTCCAGCCCATGAACCCATTTTTTTCTCAAACCGATCCTTCACCGCTTTCCATTCCTTATTCAGCAATTTCCTATAATGAATTGTAATACCTAAATATTTATAAGGTAAGTGACCGATATCACAACCAAAAATATGACGATATTCATCCTGTGAGTTTAACGCATTTCCAAAGCAATAGATCTCACTCTTATGAAAGTTAATCTTTAATCCTGACAATTCTTCGAACATTGCTAGGATAAGTTTCATATTAATAGCTTTATCAGTATCATGTTCCAAAAAAAGAATGGTATCATCTGCATATTGAAGAATTGAGACCCCTCCTTCAATCAAATGCGGAATAAGCCCACCAACTTGGCCATCCTCTTTGGCACAAGCAACTAGAATGGCCAACATATCAACTACCAAATTGAACAAGATCGGAGACAATGGATCTCCTTGTCTTAATCCTTTAAGTGTTTGAAAATAGTGACCAATATCATCATTAACTTTAATTCCAACTCTACCACCCTGGACAAAACGGCCTACCCATTCACACCACGAAGGTGAGAATCTTTTCATTCGTAAAACTTGTTGTAGAAAAGACCAATTGACCTTGTCATATGCTTTCTCAAAATCGATTTTGAGAAGCACACCACTCATTTTCTTTCTTTTTTAACTCATGTATGGTTTCATGCAAAATCACTACTCCTTTTAAAATATTACGGCCTGGCAAGAAAGCAGATTGGGTTGGTTTAATAATTCTACTAGCAATTGAGGTAACTCTATGTGTGCCCACTTTTGTGAACACCTTAAAGCTCACATTAAGAAGACATATAGGTCTATATTGCTCTATTCTACTTGCATCATCTTTTTTGGGGAGCAAAGTAATCACACCGAAATTTAGCCTATAAAGCGGCAAACCCCCCTTATGGAGCTGAGACAACATACCCATCAGATCGCTTCTGATAATATCCCAGCAATGTTGATAAAATTCAGCAGGGAACCCGTCTGGCCCCGGTGCTTTATTATGTTCCATTTGAAAAATTGCCTCCTTCACCTCCATTTCCGTAAACGGAGAAGTGAGTAGGAAATTTTCTTCGAGAGAAACCTGAGGCATATCGTGGGTCTCCTCTTCTACTAAAGACACGAAACTCGGATTGGCATCACCAAATAATTTCTAATAGTACTCTGATATGTAATATTTTAAGTTCTCCTCACCCACAATTGTTCCCTCGTCTTGCTCTAGTTGAAAACTTTTTTTTTCGATGTTTACCATTTTCTATGATATGAAAATACCTCGTATTACTTCCCCCTTCCTGAATGTGTTTGACTTTTGCCCGTTGCGCCCATTTGGATTCCTCATCGCGCATCAACTTAGCTAAACCCTCCTCAGCCTCCTTCTTAGAGGCCGGCTCGGCATCACTAAGAAGTATTGTTTCCGCCTTAATGACAAGCTGTTCTATCAACAAATATAGTTTTTCTTTTAGCAACTTATACTTCCCACTAAGGTTCTTCGCTCACCCTCTTAGGAATTGACGCAAGTGTCTAATTTTATTCTTCCACCGTTCAATCCGAGACGAACTCGATGTTACGGATAGCCACTCCCGTCTAATCATATCAGAAAATCCATCTTATGATAACCATGAAAGTTTAAAGGAAACGTGTTTCTTATTTCCTAAGTGAGCATGTTCTCCTGAATCCAATAACATTGGTATATGATCGGACCCCGATCTGCCCAACGCATGAACAGAAACGAGGGGGAATTTTTATTTCCACTGTATACTCGAAAGAAAACGATACAATTTCTCAAGTGTTGGTATCGGTCTCCTGCTAACCCACGTATATTGCCTACCCGAAAGTCTTAACTCCTTTATATCAAGGCTCTCAATAATTGCATTAAAAATAAAAGGCCAACGCGCATTAAAATTGTCGTTATTTTTCTCTTCCTGCTTCCTAATGATATTAAAATCTCCACCTACTAGCAGCGGTAAATCCTCATTATCACAAATCCGCACTAGTTTCGACAAAAACTCTGGTTTTTTCGAATCTTGTGCAGCACCGTAAACTACAACAAGACTCCACAAAAACCCATCTATCTTATTTCTCACATGAAATTTAGCACAGAACATCCCAGACACAACGGTTTGCGCTGAGAAGTTAGCGTTATTAAAACCAATTAACATTCCACCGGATCGTCCATTAGGTGGTAAAGCAAACCACGTGAAATCTCTACCAGCCGCTAAGAATCAGAGGAAATGAATCATGAACCGATATGTGTTTGGCATGGTCCCCAAAACCATCACAATTACAAATAAAACCTCTCATTGTTACTTATTAATTTTTCTTATCCGTGCACTTCTTCTAGGCTTAGTAAAATTGCTTATTGTTTTCTTCCGGTTACGTTTAACCAAAGAAACAGTGGATGTTAAATGCGTGAAATCCTGTTCCGCCTCAAATTCATCATTAACTAGGTCCTCACTAAGTTTAGTTGCAACTTGTAGAGCTAGATTATTAGTCACATCATCACCGTCATGATTAACATTATTCTGAAGAAAAGTTAATGGTCTTTCTTTCTCCTTTTCTATTAACCCTGAAATCGCTATTTTCTTTTGCTCATATGTTTTGGCTAAAGAGATTCCTAGTCTATCCGCCCTAGACATAATTTCATAAGCAGAAAACGACGAAAAAGAAAAATTAGCATATGAGCTTCTACCTTTAGCGAAAGCCTCATCCTTGCGCACCACCATCGCCTGCGCACGCTCGGGTTGAGGAAGATCCGCGTCCATCTTAGCACGTAGCTATGGACTAGAGCGCACCTCCCCAAGGTCCTGTAAGCCACCGAAAGCGAGCACCTCCTCCTCCGATGGTCTTCCTCGGATGAGCAGCGCCCCCCTCGACCTCAGCCCGTATGGCTTAGGGGAGAGGAGCTCCTCCTCGGTGACAAAGACATCCATAGGAACCGAGCCTCCCAACCCGTCTGGTTGGTTCTTTGGCATCGCCTCTAAACTGAACTCATGAGCCAACCCCCGTGGCAGCAGGGGGTACCTAGCACCCATGTCACAAGACTCCACGCCCCATCGTTGTCAATGTGCACAACAGGATCAAGGGTAGAGAACTCAAGGGTGTCTCCCACCGTCGTTGCAGCTGCTGGATGATACACAAGATCCACCCCAGCCGGTGAAGCGGACAGGGCTGCTGCAGCGTGCCGGGATCGGCGGCAGGGCCACGGCAGCCTGTCGCGCCCTCGTTTTCTGCCCCGCGGCACAAGTGCTACGCAGCGCAGCGTCCACAGCAGGAGTAGGCCGCGCAAGGCCTACCGCGGCAACACTCGGGCTGCCTGCGCCGGACCGCACGGCAGCGCACCGAGGGACAGCGGCAGAGACCCGCACCGTGACGTCGGGCAGAGCTAGTGCGCCACGATATTCGATGTAGACAGCACGGCAGCCATGTGATCACCATGCTGCGCCTCAACATGCACTCCACCATGATGTTTCCGACCCATGGATGTATCCACCGCAGGCACACACCCCTCGGGTACAGAATCAGCCACCGTAGAACCATATGGCTGATGCATCAGTTCTTGTCTAGCTAGTTTGAACGAAGAAACCACCATGGGAGATAGAACAACACCCGAATTGAATTCCTTCCATTGACCCCCACCCGAGGATGAACTAGGAGCCACTGAATTAGTTGTGTCATTGCCCACTCCCCCCTCGTCATCATGTACCATCTTCTCTTTTTGTTTGTCCTTTTTGTCAACGTCACCATCTCTGTCATCACTCTTGTCAACCGCCATCTCATCATCCTCTTCCCCAGCTGGAGTCTCCACAAAGAATTTTAATTCATAAAAACCATCCTTGATGAAAACCACCCACTTATACGGGACCAACGTATAGTCCATGCAGCCAACAAAAATTCTCTAGACCCCATGCTTTCATGTATATTTCATATCCACTTTCAAAGTTTTCCCAAACAAAGAGCCCAAACTCCAAAGAAGCAAAAAATCACCCCTATAAATAGGAGGGATATCAGAGACACGAATCCAAACCTCTGGAAGTGTCCATAATGGTTTCATCTCCACTGTCCAAGACTCCACTAGGACCACACAAGAACTACTAGGAACGTGACATGCCCCAAAAAAAATTATTCTCTCTAATTCAGATTTCGAACGAAAAGATACTTTGAACTCATTTTCTCCCACCTGCAACACTTCCCACTTAAACCCCTCTGAAGGCACTAAACTCTAAAGTTGAACCGCAATTTCTTCCTCAGATAGAACTCCCCCTGAAACAGACAATTTAGCTAGTCTAGCCGAGTCGATCTTTGGCTTATAAGTAGCAGTTGGAATAGCCTCATAAAATGTGATCATGTCATCGATGTGACCGTGAGTGATCACTTGTTGTTTTCCCAATGATAATAAATGACACTCATCGGGGATGTGAACAGACCCCTCACAATAATCGCATACCTCAATAGGACAAAGAGCACTCAAATGTCCCGGTGCACCACATTGATAACACTTTGATTTTTTTGCTTTCTTTGCCCCATCTTCAGAACTCTCAGAACCTCTAGTCTCCTTGTTACCTTTAGGAATATTAGCCACTGTTTGAACTTTAGGAACATAAACTGGTGCAGTTGGAGGGGCTTGTGGAGCCGCAGCTCGAGCACCTAGCACTACCACGGGAGGAGCAACACTCCCACTCGGTTCTTGCCCCCCAACAGTGGACAAACTCTGGCCCGTCGTTGCCACTTGTGCACGCAGCACCTCGGTGACTTGACGCAGTACCGCTGCAACCGTATCTTCTTGCACCCCGGTGGCAGGACGAACTTGGGGGGGGGGGGATAGTTCACCCTTCCGCCACCACATCCACGATAAGGACCCGCAAAATTGCGTGACTGATTGTATCCACGGCCACCATAAGGACGTCTGTAACCATTATTCCCGTACCCTCCATTGTTGGAGAACCGGCCCCTGTGTTGAAGTTGCCGAAGCCCCCATTGTTTGCATTGAATCCTTGATCTCTCTGGAACTCACCCTGGTTTGCCATCCCGCGTGGACCACCCTGCCGGTAACCACCGTAGCCGCGCCCGGCCAGGCCACCACGGAACGGAGGGGCACGATCATCACGACCATCCCCTTGCCCACGGCTGCCGTTGTTCGCCATCGGGTGAGGCACTACGGGCGCCGCACGGACGCAGTGTTCGGTATCAAACCCTACCGCTCGATGGCTACGACGTACGTATCCAGCGAGGTGTTTCGCCTCTGGCCCGCAACACAATGGGGCTTCGAGTTATGTTTCTTGTAGGCCCAAAAATCGATGCGAGACATACGGCCCATGTGACTTTGTACCGTAGAGACATACGGATTTGAAAACTGAATCTCCGATCCGTAAAAAGAGGTAGTCTTCTCCAACTCCAGCAAACTTGCCGGCCCACGTCAATCGCAACCGAGGCCACGAAGGCGACGGATACGTCTACGTCTCCTTTGCACGAGAATCCATTCTTTAGGATCGAAGGTGTCCAACCAGAATGACGATGGAGACAAGGACGGTCTTCTCTCCGCCGCATTCCGTCTAGCAACCGGACAAATCACCTGCTCCGACGAGCCCTGCCGAGAAGAGGTAGAAGGGGATCGTACCTCGTTACCAATGATTAATTCCATCGACTTGAATCCAATTCTCTTGCGCCTCCTCTTCTCTTCACGCGATTCCCTTGGCAAATCCCGGCCCGACGAGGATTCTGGAGTGCGACAGAGGTACTCCAAAACTCCTTCCGTCGAGGCATCCGGTGAAGCATCATCGGCATCCTCCTCGTCCGATTCCTCAGATGCAAGGCACCAGAATCGCCCAAGCCAGCCGTCGCCCGCATGTCGCCTGTCGCCTGTCATCACGTCTGTCCCTCGCAAGGACGAGCTGTTATTCATGCCGCGTTTGTTTGCATACAAAGGTGCATGCGAATCTGCCATTTATTTATAGATCGATCACACAGTTATACAAGAATGCCACGGAGTTTCTTTCTTAAGTTTTCCAAGAGTGAACATTAAAAAGTGATTACGTAACTAATTTTAAATTTCCATTTGAATTTTTGAAGATCTAGGGGATGGATATCTATGCCGACAGTCGTAGTCGATAATAGGTTGTGAGGCGTATCCAGAGGGAAAAAAGAGTAACCACAGGTTAATATAGTTTGAGAGTAAGAAAAATACCAGCCGCTATGTCTTGCTGAATAAAATTTCATCGCTTTCCTGTAAAATCCAGCTCATCCATTCCCCTGACATGATTTTGCAGCTGATATGCTTGTAACACCGGGACGGGCCCTTTTCATGGACGAGATATCAACTGGACTTGACAGCTCGACAACCTTCCAGATTGTGAACTCCATCCGGCAAACAATTCACATCATTGGTGGAACAGCAGTCATCGCCTTGCTACAACCTGCACCAGAGAGACATATGAATTGTTTGATCATATAATTCTCCTCAAGACAGTTAGGTTGTATACAATGGCCCTCGAGAACCTGTGCTCGAGTTCTTTGGATCAACGGGATTCAAATGTCCAAAGCGAAAAGGTGTTGCTGACTTCTTGCAAGAAGTGAGTTTAACTACTTGTTGTCTGAAGATTTCTCTAACTATCGAATATTTTAAAATGCGTTATTTCAAAATTCCTTCAAAATACAAAATGTGAAATCTAGGAAATTTTCATAATGCAAAGTTTTTCACAGGTGGAACGTATGGAGCAACCCATTTTAACATTCATGCAGTTTTGCATCTTGAGCAAAATATGACAAGCTGAAAAATTGATAATTGTAGAAAACTATGTCATACTAAGTTGGTTTTTTAATAGCAGGATCATAATTAACTACAGTGTTGAAGTGTAACCGACTATAATTGAAATTTGATAGGTTACATCAAGGAAAGATCAGGGACAATACTAAATAAACAGTGAAGAGACATGCCGATATGTTCCTGTTAAGGAGTTTGCAGAGGCATTTCAATCTTTACCACGTTGGTTGGATATAAAGAGTGAGCTAGCAGTCCCATTTGACAAGAGCAGGAGTCATCCTGCAGCCCTGAAAACGTCACAATATGGTACCAGCATGAAGGAACAACTGAAAGCTAACTCGTAATATCAAGAAAAAATCCACCAACAATATTCCAGGCAACATATATCTAACATGCACCTGTATGTATGAGGGTCTAGAACTAACACTGCATCATCTTCCATATACAAAGCCTAAACATCATCATCCTGGTAAAAATAGAGCCAAATAAATTAGAAACCGGTGGACCACTGGACACGACATACTACCAAAATGAATAGGCAGTCACTTTGGTAGTACTAGGTTCTTTGGCACTGAGTTGGTCTGTATTTGATGATTTGCCTTGAGTCCACATTGCAACCAAGACCACTTATCTGAAGCACACAGCTAACTGAACCATAGTCAGGTTGTCCACTATATTTCCCCTCTGTTAATCCACAGTTCGAATGACATGTATCTTATATATGGACATGAATATAACAGAAAAGTTGTGCCATTTAAAAACTTCACTCAACCCGAACATGCATTTTCTTCAATAAATCCGCGGATGTATATATCTTCTGACCCTTTTCTTGTCCCTGCCCAAAGGAGTGTCATTCAACAGGTTGTGCATTGCAGCAGTCTTAGAAGAAAGTAACTCCAATTACACGTGCACATTCCATTGTGAAAATATAGAAAACGGAACTTTTTGAGTGCCTCCAGATTAGGCATTCACATTCTATGATATAAAGTGTAGAAAAACTGAACTGCTAAAGTGAAAGCATTTGTTTCTACAATTCGGGATGCTATGTTCAGAAACAACTACCGGTAAACTGAACAATTCATCTAATGGTAGCAAGCCACGAGTCCAGGTCTGAGTCAGTTTAGAAGTTATTAATAGGAAGGAATATGTTTGAGTATCTCTAGCAGTGCCCTAAGGCGTGTCTCCTCGCACCTCGCATATGCCTATTCATTGATATTATATTGTTTTCACTAACTCAGAGCAAGGGAAGATTTTATATCAAACAACACAAGGTGGATAGTTTCGCATCTAGAAGTAGTATATAGCTGTCATCCTAATAGATAAAAGACAACTAATAACCTAGTTTAGTACATCGACATCTAATCATGGCCTATGCATTCATCAAACTATGCAAATCTTAGCAAGCAAAAATGTACAAAGAATTATTGTATAGAACATCTCAAATAATAAAACTACAAAACTCCGTGATAGATCTATCGGAATAATACAACTACACAACTGCAGGCCAGATTGGACATAGACATAAGCAGAACCGAGCTACATGGCTTTCTGGGACAGCATAGTCACCAAATAACTGTCCAAAAACACGGATAACATATATCTGAAAACACAAATTGAAATTAGCCCTCACGTCAACCTCAGACAGAAACTATTTAGTCTTTTTAATGTACTGCCCATGATATGAAATAGGGCATCACCAAATATGGTTAGAAGAAAGAATGTTTCCTTGTTTATTCAAAATATGCAAAAACTATATTGTTAATAACAGCTAGCTCATCTAAGTTTTATACACTTGCATGTCTCTGTTTAAAGGGCAGTCGGGTTTTTGGTGGATAAGCCATACATCATATGTCTGTCGATCATTAATGCTTTTAAAGGATGATGCAGGTAGCAAATGAGAATCAATAGTATCACTTAGCAGTGTTGACACTTTACATAAATTCTAGCAACTACACTGCTTCAGTTTGCAGTCTTAATCAATTAAAAATTAACTCCTTTTTCGGCTTCCTAATTATCAAGTGTGGTCGAAAAAAAGCTCCTCCAACTAATAATCTAGTAAAGCACCATTCTGGATACATGTTACAGCAGGGTATGGCATATATAACTATGAACTATATGATTTTGTTGTCTACGAAATTTTGAAGGCATCATAAAATAAATTGATAGCTTTCATCTTATCATGCTCAGAGTTCATCCATACACAACAAACTATCAGTTCAAACCAATCTGCACATGCACACATGTTAGAAACATAACATAAATTACCTTGGTCTAGGAAAATTAGAATAGAGACACTGAGTTGCGAAACAATAGATGTGGGGAACAGAGATACTACTAAACTCTAGAACTGAATATATCAATGGTAGATTCGAAATAAGTATTTTGCAGGATAACCCAAATACATAAATGCTAGACCATGAACACATCCTCCACCATATATCAATCTGCCAAAGAAACAAAATGAGAATAAGGAAAAAAAAAATCCTCTCACCCATCTAGTTCTATGATGGATCTAGAGGCTCAGCCATCATCTTTTCTTCCCATAATATCCAAGCACAAGCACAAAATCAATCCAACCAAGTGTAGAATGAAAAAATCTCAATCAACCACTAATCAGTCCTGCATAGTCATAAAGGGACGAGCCAATGGGTTTAATCCATACTGACGGTTTTCGCATGCTTCTGACAGTTTGCATAATTAATTAAGTGAAGATTCTAGGATGGATTCGGAAGAACGATGAGAACCCGCGCCCGCTCTCGCACCCGCGCGCGTGCGCGCCGCCACCGCCGCACCAACCCACGCTCGCCCGTCCCCGTCGCCTCCTCCGGTGAGGGCGCCACCTCAGACGTCTCGTGCCGCGCCAGCCCTCCCCTGTTGTGCCCGCTCCCGAGCTCTCGGCCTCGCCGTCGCCTCCGTCCCAAGACCTCAGGTACTCCCCACCCCCGGCGTTTTGCCTACCCCAGCCCCTGCTAGCGTCGATGCGGCGCCCCTGCCTGCCGCGGGCACCCGCCGCATTCTGCCCCCCTTGTGGGTCTCTGCGCGCGTCGTTGGCGCGAGGCAGTCCGCCGCGACTCTATCCGTCGCGCGTCCGACGGTCGTTTTGCCCCGCCGCGTCCAGCCCGTCGCCGTTTGGCGCCCTGGCGCGATCTTCGCCGCTCGTATTCGCAAGAGATTCGGCTCTCCCGTTTGGTCATGGCCCACCCCCTCTCCAGCTTTCCCTCATATCGCCGTCTTTGTGCTGCGTACCCCCATGGGCCGCGCGGTGAACCACTTCGTTGTGGCGAACGGGTTGACCTTCCTCTTCTCCACCTTCGCCGACCGGTTTCGTGTCGAGGCTGTCTTCGACGGGGTCTTCCGCACCCATGTCGCATCCCCCAAAGTAGCGGCCGCCCTCCTGCGGCGGCGGGCCTTCGTTTTCGCCGGCGTCCTGTTCCGTTTCCGCAGACAGGACCCCTTGCTTGCCCAACGGTCGGAATTTCGAACGAGGCCGCCTGCCTGGACCTTTGGTGCGTTGACTTTCCCGTCGCTGACGGGGACGGAAACGCCCTCTCCACCTTTTGGTTTTGGTGGGCCCATCCCCCCTAGAAACTCCACTCCCCGTCCTCCCGCATGTCCGTTTTCTCCCCTCGCCCTCGGACGTGTCGCCCCCACCACGCCTGCCCCACGCTCCAGTCCCATGCGTCGTCGCGGGGGCCCCTCCGGTGACATGTCCCCGCCCACCGACCCCGCCCCGACTCCCCCCACCGTCGGATCCTGGATGCACACCCAGATCTTGGGCGGACGTCGTGAGGAGCCCCGGGTCAACCCCTTCTCCTTTTACCCCGATGAATCTAGAGGGCTGCCGTCTCTCACCGGCCTCCCCGCCTGCGCCCCGCCGCCTTCCCTTTAACCTCTCCAATCGCTGCTTCCACTGCCTTTCCCTCCGTCACCGAGTCTGCGATTGCCGTGACCCCGTGGCGTGTCTCCTTTGTCGTCGTTCCGGTCACCGTGCCCGGGACTGTCCGGACCGCGCCGCCCACTGCTTCTCCACCCCTCCCCGCGCAATGCCCGGCCACCGCTCCGACCACATCACCCCGCCCGCGCGCCGCCACCCGCCGAACCTTCACTTCCCCATCACCCCTCACCCCTTTGCCGCGGCGGCGCCGCCTCCACAGCCACCCTCGCCGCCCCCACTGCCTCCACCAGCCTAACACCCCCCGCCCGGCCAGTTCTCGCCCATCTCCCACTTCGATCTCGGAGCCGCGTCCGATAACGAGTCCACTGACATGGAGCCGCAGTACCACGTCGTGCACCGCGCCCACCTTGACGTATTCATGCCGCCGGTTGACATGCAGGCGTTCGCCCAGTTCGGCTTCGCGTACGTGGACCCTGAGGCCACGTCGTCGGGCCCCGTCGTCCAGGAGGCCCTCCTGTTTCAGGTTCCGCTGGGCATGGAGGCTAGGACTGCGACGGGCCCGCACGACGCCACCCTGGCCCGCTTCCGCACGCCGGCGTCGCGCGAGTTTGCCGTCTCCGAGAGCCCCTTCGTTGTGCAGGAGCATAACGTTTTCTTCGAGCGCCATGAAGACGCGCCGAACCGCTTCCGCTTCGTCCACGACGGCTACGTCGCGCTCTCCCTCGTCGCCTACCCCCTGGAGAACTGGAACAGGACGCACTTCCGCGCCTCCGTCGGCAGCGTCGGGAACCCTATGGAGATTGCCGAAATTTGCATGGCGGTAACGAGTTCATCTCGGTTCTCGTGGTATGCAAATATGAGCACTTCTGCAGCATCCCCCAGGTCAGGGTGGGCATTCGGTCATGACCGAAAATTCGGTCTTTGTATTTCGGTTAATTTGAAATTCGGTCAGTAAAATATGAGGACCGAAATTTACTCAGAACCTTAAAGGACCGAAAAATTCGGGTAACCGGAATTTCGGTCTCTATTTCGGTCATGACCGAATTTGACAAAAGTAGCTAATAGCTCCAAAATAATGATGAAATTAAAAAAATATGCATACATGCATACGGCACCACAATCTCACAAAAAAAGCCTCACGGGAGGACATACATGCATACAACACCACAATCTCACAAAAAGGAAAAATACACACGTTTAGAGTTTGGACAAGAAAAGGTGAACTGCATCATTGCAAGTTTGCAACCAAGAACGCATATATTGTTTCCGTCGCCTGCTCGTACCTAAATCGGTCTCTTCGGTCTATTCGGGTTTCGCCCATGTGTTGCCCGAATTTTTCAACAAATTTCGGTCTATTTAACTCTGCTAACCAAATTTGCATCGGTCCTTTCGGTTTCGGTCATCTCGGTTTCGGTCTCGGTCTTTTCGGTTTCGGTTTTCGGTCATCGGTTTTTATGCCCACCCTGACCCCCAGGTCTTGAACATCAAGAACGCGGACGGCGTCGGAACGGCGGTGATGGTGAAGCGTGTGCGCCGCTGGAGGTTCGGCCAAGGCAGCGCTCCCCCTCCACCACCCCCGCCAGCTGGACCAGGTGGCGGCCCTCCTGGTGGACCGTTCGGGGCCCTCCTGACGGGCCAAGTGGAGGCCCGCATGGTCCGCCGCGTGGCTCCAACCAGCGCGGCCCCTCCTATTCCTTCCCAGGTCTGCTTCTGCCGCTGGGTGCGCGCGGCGCGCCGGGCGCATGGAGCAGCAACGGTCTGGCGCCCCGCCACCACGATGACGGCGACCTCCTCCACGTCCCCGCGGCGTCGCGCGCGGCGGCGACCCCGTTCTCGCCATCACGGACGGCGGCATCTTTGGCGACCCCGACATCAAGCTCGAGGCCTGTGACACGTTCTTCCACCTCCACGTCCACGGCGAGACCGGCACCGGGTACTTCCGCGTTCCGCGCCGCCTCGCAAGTGCCCGGGTACATGGCCCCAGGGGCATGGCTCATGTCAACCTTGCCTCCGGCGCTGTCTGCGTCATCGACTCGATCACCAGTGTCTGTGGCGGGGCAGCCATTGTCTCCATCGACGTCCTCGCTAACGCCATCGTCACAGACACCCCTTCTCTCGCGGTCCCGGAGGCCTCCGAGCATGTGCAAGCAACCCAGAGTGGTGGCCTGGCCCTGGGTGACGCGGGCGTGCGGGCGAGTGGGCGCGACGCCGTGGCGGGCGGGAAACGGCCGGCGGCCGAGCCTCCCGCGCCTTCACGCGCCAGTGCGCTCTTCCGGCAGCAAGCCCCCGCGCTCTTCCACTCCGTCCTCGACCGGGCCGTCGACCTGAAGAAGAGCAGGATGGGTGGAGCCCCTCCCCCCCGTCCGTCGTGCCGCCCCTGCTCTCGTCTGTTGAGATCAGGGCCGTGGCGGCGGCGTGCCAGCTGTCCCGTGCGGCGCTGGAGGACCTCGACTCAGCTCTCCTGGCGCCCTTCGTCGCCAATGTGTAGCCTCCTTCGGTGGCTGGGAGTGGCGGGGGGGTGCCCGTGCGCGCTCTGTTCCCCCCTCCGTTTGTCCGCTGCTCGAAGGGTTCGTTGTCATCGCAGCTCCCCCTACTAGCGTGTGTGTGTGTGTTGGGGTGTGCTCCCCCTTTTGCCTCTCTGTATAGGTTCGAGCACGTGTGTGTGGGTCTGGTTCGCTGGTGGTGTAGGCGTGCCAGTGCGTGCGTGTTCCCGGTGCCGCTCTATTAGTCATAAGTCTACGGCCTTGTAAAAAACTCGCCCTCGGATCCTGGAACACTAGGGGCTTGAACGACGGCGATAAGTGCATCGCCGTGAAGCGCAACCTTGCCGCCCAACCCCTCACGATCATCTGTCTCCAGGAGACCAAGCTTAGCGTCGTCACCCCATCCAAGGCCGCGTCCTTCCTTCCGTCGGGCTTCACCTCCTTCTCCGCCAAACCCTCGGATGGCGCGTCCGGGGGGATGATCACCGCGTGGAAGCCCGCCACGATCCATCACGTACGCGACATCGAGCTGGAGTTTACCTAACCTCCTTCTTCGAATTTGCCGCAGATGGTTCGACATTCGCGGTGACTAACGTCTATGCGCCCTGTAGAAGTGTGGCGCGTGGGGCCTTCCTTGACGAACTACGCTCCCTTGACCCGCTTTGCCCCCTTCCGTGGTTGCTTTTTGGCGATTTTAACCTCACCCGCAGCCCCCACGAATAAAACACCTCGTCATTTGACCCCGTGGCTGCGGATGAGTTCAACTCGGTCATCTACGACCTGGTCCTGCAGGACCTCCCCCTCCTCGACCGCCAGTTCACTTGGTTCACTTGGTCCACGCTTGTTCGCCATGACCGTGCCCTCATCAACCCCCTTTGGGCGAGCATGCTCTTCAACTCCATGCTGCGTTCGTTGGTCAGAACCACTTCAGACCATGTCCCCCTGGTGGTCGAAGCCACTTCGCGCGCCCCGTGGTCCCACGTGTTCAGGTTTTAAAAAGGCTGGGCGCACTCTGCGGACTATCGGGCCTTGGTGTGTGAGGTATTGGTGAGGCCGTGCAATCAGGTGGTTGGTAACCCAGTGTGTGAGGTATTGGCGAGGCCTGTGCCGCAAGCTAAAATGGGTCCGCGCGGAGTCTAAAAAGTGGGCCAAAGGGAGGTTACGGCCAGGGGATGTGGTTACCAACTGTAGGGCTGCCATATCCCTGCTTGACCTATTTGAGGAATTTCGAACCTTGACTCCGGCAGAATAAAAGCTTCGCATACATGTCCGCGCCCAGCTCTCCTCCGAAAACAAGAAGTTGGACGCCTACCGGAAGCAACGGTACGCGTATCACCTCTGTAACCTCGGGGACGAGAAAACCGCTTTCTTTCATGCCGGTGCGTCTGCAAGGCTCCGGAGGAACCAGATTAAGACCCTGCACGACGGTGGCCGTCCATACTCCAACCACGATGACAAGGCGAGAATCCTCAAGGACTTCTACACACGTCTGCTCGGTACCGTGCACGACGTTGTGTGGGACCCCCAGCTCGCCTCGCTGCTTCCACTCGTCCCTGGTTTGGCGGCGATTGAGGTCCCCTTCACCGAGGACGAGATGAAGAAGGCGGTTTTCTCTGTGCGCTCAGACAGTAGCCCCGACCCGATGGCTTTGGCCCTCCTTTCTTCAAGAACTTCTTCGGGGTAGTCAAGGCGGACCTCATGGCTTTCCTGGAGGAGTTTCACCTTGCCAAGTCCACCTCGACGGGGTCAATCAGGCGTTCATTGCCCTGCTGCCCAAAACCGACCTGGTGACCACCGCCAACGGTTTCCGTCCTATCTCCCTCCAGAATTGTGTCATGAAGGTGGTCACTCGGATCCTCACTACCCGTCTCCAGCACTTCGTCGAGCGGCTGGTTGGTTTTGAGCAGTCCGGTTTCATTGCGGGGCATTGTATTACCGTCAACTTCCTGTATGCGGCCAAGCTTATCCAGTGATGCCGCCTTCGGAATGCCCCCACGGTTGCGCTTAAACTGGACTTCAAGAAGGCTTTCGACTCGGTGGACTGGAGGTCGTTGGACGCTATCCTGGGAGGTCGCGGGTTCGGCTCTCTATTCCGGTCGTGGATTCGTGAGATCCTGCGCACCGGGAGAGCGGCTGTTCTCCTGAATGGCGTCCCGGGACGATGGATTAACTGCAAGAACGGGTTGCGGCAAGGGGACCCGCTTTCCCCCTACCTCTTCCTGATCGTTGCAGGTCTCCTCCGGCAAGGCGTTGTGATGGACTCCCCCGCTGGCACATTGCTCCACCCCCTTGTAGACGACCTGCCCTGCCCGGTGCTCCAATACGTGGATGACACGCTTATCTTGGTCCGTGCAGGCGCCCACCAGCTTTCCCTCCTCAAAGCTGCCCTTAATGCCTTCTCTGCAGCAACGGGGCTCGCGATCATCTACGACAAGAGCACCTTCGTGCCTATCTGCGTACCGCCCCTCCAGGCGGCTTCTCTCGCCGCAATCCTGGGATGTTCAATTTCCTCTTTCCCCCAGTCCTACTTGGGGCTCCCCCTGTCGGATCGGAAGCTCCCCAGCAGCGCCCTGGACTTCCTGGCGGACCGCATCACATGCAAGATCCCCATCTGGAGGGTGCATACCCTCGACCCTGGCAGTAGACTCACCCTCACCTCTGCGGTCCTGTCGGCGCTCCCCTTCTTCGCCATGTCGGTCCTGGAAATTCCGAAGGGGACAATCGCGAAAATGGATCGTCCTCGGTGAGCCATGTTCTGGACAACATCTGAGTCCTGCTCCGGTGGCGACTGTCTGGTGGCGTGGGACACAGCATGCCGCCTTAAGTCTGAGGGAGGTCTCGGCTTGTTGGATCTCAATGTCCAAAACACCTGCCTCCTGCTCAAAGTCGTCCACAAAGCTTCTGACGGGCGCCCAGAACCCCTGGATGGCCTGGGTCCGTCGGTGGTATCTAGATAACGACGCTTCCCCGCCCCATACCCCCACGTGGCGTTGCTTCAGCTCCCTCATCCCCCTGCTTCGCTCACTCTCCGTTGTTGAAGTGGGGGGCGGAGGGACCACCTCCTTCTGGCACGACAACTGGACAGCGATGGGGAGGCTTGCAACCGCCCTCCCCGCTGCGTACTCGCACTCCCTCGCCCCTGAAGCGACGGTGGCTGATGTCGTACGGGATGGTGGCGACGCGCTCCGCCTACGCTTGCGTCTCACACCCTCGGCCGAGAGGGAACTGTGGCACATCATGGAGGCTCTTGGCCATTTTACCAGTCACGCCATCCCGGACAATCGATCGCTGCTCGGCTCCGCCACCTGCCGCTTCAGGGTGAGAGACGCGTATCGCATCCTCCGCTCCTTTGGGTGTGGCCCCGCGCTTCACGATCTTAACTGGAGAAACTTCTGTCCCGTGAAAGTAAAAATCCTCATCTGGATCCTTCGACATCAACGCACCAGGACGCGCGCTCGGCTCCACCGCTTGGGCATGCTTGGAACGTCGGACTGCCCCTTTTGCCCCGAGATAGCGGAAGACATCCAACACTTGTTCTTGTCATGCCCCCGCATGCACCCTGTCTGGCGGGCCTGTGTCCCCTCTGCCGCCACCCCGCCCCTCTCGGGCTTGGTGGACGCCTTCTCTGCGGCACACCCAGCTGACCCACTCCCCTCCGCATTACCGCCCTCGCTCTGCTTCTCTGGATCAGCTGGAAAACCAGAAACCGTCGTGTGTTCGATGGACTCGTCACGACTACCCCCGATTTTTTCGACGCTGTACGCGAACACCTCCGTTTGTGGATTGTTAGTGCGCCTCGCCGCCTAGATTGTACCCCCTCATGGCTTGGTGCACGTCGCTCCCCGCCTAAAAAGGGCTTGTAATGTCTCTTTGTATAATGTTGGTGTCAATTAATATAAATTTAGGTGGGCTGTTCGCCCTCCGTTGTTTTCCTCAAAAAAAAAATTCTAGGATGAGTGAGGGCAATGCACAGAAGGATAGAGCTGAGCAATGCTTTGAAGGAGAAGGGAGAGCAGGATTGAGGCAAAATATGGAAAATGCAGTGAAAAGAAAAAAGCAAGAGCAACCCACCAACAAAGAAAAATCAAGCGCAACCGCACGTGGTCTCAACCAGCTTCCCGACCAGCGACATGTGATGAGCACGAGTGCAGATGCAAACCTGCAGAACCAAGAGGTGGAGGAATGGTTAAGATCAGACTGCAAAACTGACAGCTTTGGCACAATTCCTTGATCTGGAGTTAGAATTTGGTCCCGTGAAGTTCTATTCTTCTTTGAGATTAACGCGTCAAGAGAGTATTGCTGGAGGTAGAATGAGGCTATGTTATGTTTTTTCTCTTATTCCAGTGATATCTGGCAAAACTTCATGTCTTACAAAGTTTGAAGATTCCAATTGATGGGCTCGATAATCGTTCTCTTGATTGTTCAGGTTGCTCTTTGCACAAGTTATACACTACAAAATGCCAATGACTACTTGTTGTGCACATCTTCCGATAAGAAATCACTGCCCGCGCACGTGATGCTGAATATAATGCAAAATAATTGGTTAGAATTCTTACAGAGTTAATCATACAGTGATTATCTATTGCAGGTCTGAAACTTGAAAAGGCAATATTAATTTTCCTCCACAGAATGGTACTATTTTGTCATCGATGTCAATGAGCTCATGGTTTTTAAAGTAAGCAATCAGTTTAGTTCTGGTCATTTGTTTGACAAGCCTTGATGCAATCCAGTACAACATGCAATCCATTAGAGCTAGCACAACATTCATTAAGTTTTAGGTTTTATATCGATGTGTTTCTGCAATTTGTCATTAATTTTAGTACTCGACATAATTTTTATTGCCACCTTCTGTGATGTCATAGTGTGAGCTCAAACAATACTATTTTGCAAAAATATCTTGGGATTGGTGAAAATATGTATTTGAAGAGACAATAGATATTGTGATCCATGGAAAAAATGCACGAACTTACAAGAGTCGAGTTGACTTTCAGTGTTTTATGTTTCCTCCATCTTTTAGCTCTAACAACCTGTAGTTCCTGCAACCGACTGAAAAGACCAGAATTTTAATCAATGAATATATTTTTTCATAACAGCTTCAGTGGATGATATGCAGGTGTATCATCTCACATGAATATTTATTTTTTCTTGTATGTTATTCAAGGTGTGTATGAATGAATGTATTTTAACTGCTTGAAAAGACTAGCACATTTTCTTTTCTTAGATAGCCACATTGTGCTAAATATTAGCACATTTTGTAGGAGCAGTATGTTTTTGAGTGTACCTGTTGTTGCACTAGTTATGTAAAACATGTTTATGAAAAATGACAATCTGATACATTGCAGGTCAAATAAACTGTGAATAAGCTTGCATGACAAGGAAGGATCAAAAGCTTTTACTGATCTAGAATCATTATCTGGCTTAACTGGATTTCTTCTGGAGATCCATGATGATGTATTGCCTCATCATATGGCATGTTTTGCATGTATTTACATCCTGTTATTTATAGCTTGCATGTGTCATCACCACAAGTTGTATTAATCGTGCGAAGATATGTTTTCTCAAATGAGTCTGCTACTGCAGTCGGTGTGCGCCAATGTCTCAGTTCAGGTGCTTCACTTTTTCTCTGACAAATATATTGTTTCATGATTGCAGTCTCAAATGGTACTCATGATTTTGGTTATCATTTGACTAGGATGACATAGATGGATTGGCAATTGAAGCCAAGCAGGGGGCTACTTTTCAGACATAGAAACCTGCAAAAGGGTGAGAAGGAAACTACTTCGATTTGTTTCTTAATAAGAACAAAATATATCGCAGGATTCAGACATATTTATCCAGTTTTCTCAAAAAAAAAGGATATATATGGTCTGGAACAATTTGTGTTTTATCAATTGGACGTTTTTTCTTGAAGTTTAGAAGATCAGAATGCATTGAAACGGGTGGGATTTAAAGAGACTTCACTGAGCCACCAAAGGTTGCAGTACCATATCGGGTAGACAATTGCTTGAATGAAGCATTTATTATGTATTTCCAGAAGGTATGAGTGTATTTAGAAATTATATCTATATATCTTATCGACAAAAGTGTAATGTATTATGATATCACTGATAAATATTGAGCTTTACTAGATTTTTCTAGGATTCAGAAGAATTGGATATGTTACACTCTCAAGACTCGGAACGGTATGCATGGGATGACTTTGAGTTTACCCCACATGTTCATTATGCACATTGTTGGTAAGTTCTTATCTCCTAATTCTAAATAGTTCTTGCTCTATTGATAGATTTGTTATCTTGCCGGTTATTAATAATTACAAAACCGATTACCATCCATAAAGTGCTGCACTAAGCTCCATTTGAAATATCACATGCCGCTGTGAAGCACAAATTTTAAACATCAATGTTCTACAAAGCACTAAGCTAACAGTTACTCTACCCCTAAGTTCTTGAATAGTAAATATAGATTTGTGGACCTACCTTTTATGAAGTGATTTTTACATCTACAATGAAAAATATTAGCAATCTATCATATTACATTTTGTGCAACCGTGAAGGAATATCACGATTTACAATATTGATGATACAGAGAGAGAGATGTGCGATGCTGCTTGCAAAACAATTATTCACTTGCAGACCATGTGTAAAAAGCTTGTGAAACATATATTAGGTAACTTCAGTGTTTAATTAGAAAAATAAATGATGTACAGGGCATTGGAAAGAAGATGAACAACACATTCTGCCTCCACTCTCCTCTGCAATATCGGTGTTGTTGGTATGGAAGAGTAGGATTGGTGTATGTCAATGGTCTTGCATTTTTATGATGATGATGTTCCTCTGTTTTACAATCAATTATGTTTTAAATTGCTTTCATATTACCGGTGAGCATGTAGTTAGTGGCTAATTAACAATTTTTTCTTGGTTGTTTCGTTTTCACATCCGGGAGCACACTTTTATTATTTGTTAAAAGAGAGCTTCTTATACTATTTGGACATAATTATGAATACCCTATAGCTTACATGTCTGATAAAGTTAGGAATAATTAAATTTTTGAATATTTCTGTAGTATCTCTACTATGCTGTTGTATCCTATTTTCCGATAGCTTTTCAGCTTCCATATTAAGCTCATTTTATTCCCAAGATTATACCAAGACCTACATAAAATTACATGGAGAGTTTTTCATGTCTGTGAGCTCAGTAACTTGATATACTTTCTTCAAGCTGCAAGAAAAATGGTACGTATTATGCGGAATAGGCAGGGAACGATGCTTGGCCTCGCATCGGTTGCGTGTTGATATATAGAGGCGCAAAGGCCTAACTGAATAAAGAGAGAGATTAGCGGAGGATGACTACAACCTGAACCACCTCATTTGGATGAGTTCGGTTACAATGATAAGAACAAGTCCTAACAGCCCCCTTAATCAAAACTTGTACAAGTTTAGATTATGCTTAAAGATCTCTAACTCTCAATAAGCTAATGGTTTTGTGAATCCATCTACAACTTGGTCCTTGGAGGAAATAAACCGTATATCAAGCTTTTTCTGAGAAACTCTTTCTTTGACAAAATGAAAGTCAATTTCAATGTGTTTAGTCCTTGCACGAAAAACGGGATTAGCAGATAAATATGTAGCTCCCATATTATCACACCATAAACATGGTGTTTCATTGAGCTTAATACCAAGTTCATTCAGAAGAGTTTCAACCCAAATAACTTCAGCTGTGGCATTTGCAAGAGATTTGTACTCAGCTTCTGTACTTGCTCTTGAGACAGTTGCCTGCTTTCTAGCACTCCAAGATATAAGATTAGGACCAAAATATATATTAAATCTACCAGTTGATCTCCTATCATCAGTACAACCAGCCCAATCAGCATCTGAGAAGGCACTAATAAGAGTAGAGGTTGATCTTCCGAAAGTAAGCCCAGTGGTGAGAGTACTTCGCACATAGCGCAATATCCTCTTAACAAAAGTCCAATGTGCAGAAGTAGGTGTATGAAGAAACTGACACACTTTATTAACTGAGAAGGAAATATCAGGTCTTGTAAGTTTTTAATACTATAAACCACCAACTATACTCTTGTATCTAGTGTTGTCATCTAGGCTGAGAGGATATCCTTCATATGCTGATAATTTCTCAACAGAAGATAGAGGTGTAACTAAAGGCTTACAATTGTTCATCCCAACTTTCGCTAATAATTCAGAAGCATATTTTTCTTGAGTAAGAACTAATCCTTTATCAATCTTCTTTACTTCTATACCCCAAGAAAAAATGAACATCTCCAAGATCCTTAATAGCAAAGTGTTTATTCAAATCATCTACTAGAGTTGTGATAGCTTGATGAGAGGAGCTTGTGACTATGATATCATCCACATAAACAAGAACAAATGCTGTTATACCTGATTGATTATAAATGAACAGAGATGTGTCCCCTTGTGATGGTTTGAACCCAACAGCTGAAGTTTAGTGCTCAATCGAGAATACCAAGCTCTTGGTGCCTGTTTAAGACCATACAAAGCTTTGTCAAGTTTGCAGATGTGGTGCGGTTTACTTGTATCTTCATACCCAGGAGGTTGTTTCATATGGACTACATCAAGTTGCCTTATATGCCAGTCCCTGGACAAAGAAATAGCTAGAACAAGATGAATTATGGCAGCTTTAACAACGACGCTAAAAGTGTCCTCATAATCAATGTCATAACGCTGATTAAACCCCCTACCAAACGAGCTTTGTAACGATCAATAGAACCATCAGCATATCTTTTAATTCTATGAACGCACTTGCAGTCAATAACATTGGTGTTACCATCATGTGACGGTACTAGATACCATGTTTGATTTTTCTGAGGAGCAGTGTATTCTTCATCCATCGATGTACGTCAGTCAGGATGATCCAGTGCCTCTCGCAGTGTGTTTGGTTCTCCTGAAGTACACAGAAAATTATAACGAACACAGCCATCAAGAATAATGTTAGGATTTGAAATCCCTTTTTGTAACCGTGTACTGCGCGCAGGAGGAGCTGCAGGGTCTCCAATCACAGAAGATCCCCCCCCCGCTGGCTTGAAGCGCGGGCGACGCATGCGGGCTGGCTGCGTGGCCACCTGCGGCCCACTGTGTTGTCCTGGAGTGGGGACGGTGCATGCAGGGGATGGTGCGGAGGCAGCGTAGCGCGTGGCGGACGCTGGTTGGCTCGGCTCGGGGCGCGAGGGTAACACAGGAGCGGTCGGTGAAGTGGGTGCTGTCGGGGGCGCGGAGTTCGGGGCCTGCGCGTCTGACTCCTCATCATTGGGGGTATAACTGGCGTGGGATAATCACGGCAGACGTTACCGGGGGTAACTGATCTTGGGGCAAGACGACACAGGCGTTTGGGAGAGGGTTTAGCTCAGAGGAAAACATGATGGTATTCGATCTGGTAGCCGGCAACCAAGTCGCCGAGTCTCCGATCTTGATATAACAACTCAACTCTCGGGTTACACTAGATGCTTGATATCAAACAATATTGCTAGAGTTCTTGGATCTCTCTCTCAACTAAACCTAGGGGTCGGTTTATAAAGTACCCGCACCCCCTAACTTACTCTCCAAGGTGCACCCTGAGTCCTACCCGGACACCGCATACAAACCCTAACTTTCCTTTACCGTAACCCACAATCCGGGTTACGAGGCCTACAAACTTGGGCCTTCCAGAAGTTTCTTCATCCTTAGCCGGATCTTGCGCGGCGTCCTTTCGGCCGGGTTATACCTCGGAGTTGGCCTACCGGGTTATTATCCCTCCATCAGTAGTCCCCAGAATAGCTTGGGCTTCACGGATCCTTTCTTGAAGCGCTTGCTATTCCCTGCAAAGATATCAAACGCAGAAGTGTATGGAGGCCAGGTTAAGGTGCTTTGATAAATAGCTAGGCCAACTCCATGGTGGCCATATAGTAACCCGGCTTTTCTCCAAGTACTTGGCTCAGCTTTCCAGGTCTAGACCCTGATAAAAATGTCAAGATCCCACACTTTACTCGATGACTGATCTTGATATTATGAAGAATATCTCCTTCCTGTTTCTGTCCGGATACCCTGCCCAATATTTAGAGCGTATCTCGCAAAGTTTAAACAAATAGCCGCGGCTCCGTAACTTCCGGCTCCCACCCGTTGAACTGGGCTTATCCACTCACACTCTTATAAATTGGCTCTTAGGGGTAACCCTAACCCCAAAAGCTCATTTCCCCCATTCCTCTTCCTTTCTTCCTCAGTGCTCTAGCTCACAGAGCGCCACTACGGAAGCCTCACGCGCATCACCGGAGCCTATCTTCCGCCGGATACGCTCCGCCACGGTGCGCTCCGCACCACCGCCCAGATCCGCCGCCAGACCCCCGACCTGCCCGCCGGGAATCGCAAAGGGGCACCAATCTTGTGCCATCTGCCTCCGTCGAGCTTCACTTCGATCCCCTCCAGTAAGCCTCTCATATCCATTAACTGGCCTCCGTAATTTCTTGACTTTCTTCAGATTAGATTTAGGTCAACCCGCCGGTCGTTTTCCTGGTCACACCGAATTAGATTGCTTATATTCATTCCAGCTCATCCAATGCGCGGGATATAGACTTTATTGCGTTTTCCTACCGCCCATATTCGTTGATTTTACCACAAATCTAGAAACGGAGTCTCCAATCCGGGCTCGGGCCGCTCAGATTTTCCGCCCTTATCCCTGTCACCCGGAAAATCTTCCCCTTTCCGGTTCTTTTTATTCGCAATAGGTGCCTGCGCAACCATCCATCGCCCTCAAAGGCTCTTTCAATGCATAGACCTCCATAACTTTTATTATGATGCTCGATACCCGGATAGTTCGAACCTTACTCTGCAGATTGATACCCGGATAGTATGCAATTTCCATGTTGTCTCGATATCACTCGCCGATACTCGGCCAGCTCACGGTTTCCGAGTCTTATTCCTTGTATCCTTCTACCTCGTGCTTTGCAGGTCAACCACATGGCTCCCAAGAAGCAGGGAAAAACACCGACCAAGGCCAAGACCACCAACTCCATATCCGCCAACTGGGCGCGATCTACGGTCACCAAGGCCAAGTTAGAAGAACTGGTCGAGCTAGGAGTTCTTCCTCCTCAAGAGGATATCCAGTGGAGGGTGCCGGGTAAGGAGACCCGACCTACACAGGCAAAGGATGAGGTAATATGCTTTGTAGAGCACGTGACTCGGGGCTTTCGTCCTCCGGGTCACCCCTTCTTCCGTGACATTCTGAGCCATTATGGCCCTCGTATATTTGACATAGGTCGTAATTCTGTGTTAAATATCTCCCACTTTATCGTCCTTTCCGAGTCATACTTGTGCACTTCGCCAAGTTTGGCTCTTTTCGTCGAGCTTTTCCAGTGCAAACCGTGCCGCGAAAGCGGTGACGGGACACTTCTCATTTGCTGCGGGGTCTCTATCCAGCGCCGCAAGAATTCTCTGATGCCACCTCTTACCCTTAACTCCCTCGTCAAGCATTGGCAGCTCTCATATTTTTACTGCCGAGACACTTCCCCACCTGGCCAAAAGAAACTGCCGGGTTACTCAGAGGGCCTTCTTGACATCTCTGAGAATTTTAATGCCTTTGCCCCTCACTCGGATAGGGAGGCAATTCAACCTTTGCTAGCCAAAATCACTATTCTCGCGGCCCAAGGTCTCATCGGGCTCAACCTGGTGAAAACTTGGGTCGATTTCCGGATTCAGCCCAACTCCATCCGCACAAAGTTAATGTGCGAGTATTCCGGGCAAACCACAGACCCGCTCCGGTACTCTGACAACAGCTTTGCGGCTGGTGACACCCATAAAACTATCAAGGGTTTTCTGACCGAAAAACTAGAGGTAATCCGGAACATAGCCGGATTAGAGCCCTTTACACTCGAGAACCCAGCCCCCAAGGTAAAGATCCGATTTTGATGTTTTTCCTTCGCTCTTTCCACTTGATATAGTTGGTAACCCTTGTTCTGATACCTTCATCTCAGGCTGATGATGATTTTTGGAAGGTCGACACCTCTCCTAGCTCCGAGAGTCCAGAGGAACAAGAAGATGTCGTTGACTCGGACGAAGGTGCACTCCAGGTCTCATTTAGTTCCTCTAAGCTCGTTGCGTCCCATTCTTCATTTTCCAACTGTGACCTTGATAACTTCCAGAGCAAGAGGACAAGGATGAAGAAGAAATTGACGGCACGGTAGAATCCGCCAGTGATGAGGAGGAAGTAGAGCCGACAATCAAAGTCGGATCTAAGAGAAAACACCGAGGGGTCGTCTTCAAGGTTTCATATCGCCTCCTTGTATTCAATTCGTATTCCTTTGATGATATACATGAGCTATCTTGATATTATTCCACTGGCCGTATTTGAAGGAGTCGCCCATGACCAAGCGCAGAGCGACTCGGAATTACCCGGGTGATGACGCTCTTAACCCGGGTATTCCATTGTCTCCGGCTCGGCGCACTGGTATTTACCTTATCCTTTCTCGGAGGAAACAATCTTCCTGAACCATTCCCTTACGAAATCTCACTTGATATTTTTCAGTTTCGCCCGGGTCCAGCAGCGAATTCCCTTCGGACTTTGCGGTGAATCCCGGGTAAAGTTCCTTTTCTGACGTTCTATCGCATTTTCATCACCCTTTCCTGATTGCACACTGACTGCTCACTCATACTATCCATAGGGCCACTGTCGTTATTAGCGACCAAGAGGATATGGCGACCGATGACCCGGGTAAAGGGAACCCGGCTGATAAGACAACAGCCGCGTCTAGCGGCGAAGATCAAGCGTCACCAACAAACCCGGCCAGACAAGAAGCCGAGTATCCGATAGCCTCTCATGCAAGCAAGAAGAAAAGAACCGCCACTTTGGGTGCGGGAGAGGGAGCATCAGATTCCGACATTCGGATGACCCGGATGCCGCCCCCTGCTAAGAAGAAAACTCCTTCTCGGAATTTCCAAGACCCCGGGTCCTCTGACACGGGTAATGATAGTTTTGATCAACTAATGAGCACTCTCCTCACTATGAAGACTTCAGAGAGCAATATTCTGGAGCGCATGGCCGCAGAGTACCAGGTAATAATACTTGATATCTCGTAGTGTATGCCTAGTCCCCAAGTTCCGAGCATGACTTGCTGAAGTTGTGCTTGGTACTTTACGCAATACTCAGCTTGCCATAATATCCGACTGATACTTGTGCTCCTTGCTACTTACAGGCGCAGATTACCCGGTCTGATGAAATTTTGCTCAAGACCGAACAACTTCTTCTTGCCGAGGTAAAGCGGAGAGAAACCCTTGAGGATGACGTGGAAACCTTGAAGAAGGATGTTTCTAAATACAAGAAGAAGTGCAATACTGCTCAAACCGCACTGAAGAAACTATCGGACCAGGTCACCGATACCTATCAGATCTTGCTTAGTAAGTTTTTGCTGCCGACTGTCTTCATGCCTTTACTTTATTATATGATACTCGGGATTACTGATACGTCCTTCCTTTGCTTCAACTGCAGGTGCCAACCTTGCGGCCCCAGAAGAGGATGCCATTGCAAAGGCTAAAACTTTAAAGACTGTGCTCCGGACTTTCTTTGCCGGCACAAAGTTTATACTGGACGCCGTGAAGTGGCCTACTGAAGTATACCCGGGTGAAGAAAATCTTATCAAAGCCTGCTCCACCGTGCCTGGCTGGATTGAAATATGGAAACGCTCGGCATGCCGGATTGGTATGACCCGGGCCTTTACCCTGGCTAAGGCTTACTTTCCGAAGCTTGATCCGGCAAAGGTAATATCCGGGTTTCCAGAATTCAAAGCGGATGGCTCCAAGTTTACACCCAAGGACTTCAAGGCCGTACAGTCCGCAGTGCGTCATTCGGCCACCACTTTGGCCGATAGTATGGATCTGAACACGATTATGAGTGCATACGATGCTGAAGGCAAAGTTGTTACGGAGGACGCACCCCGCCCTTTGATATTTTGGAGAAATGGGCTACTGATTCGGCCAGGAAGAGGGAAGCAACTGCGAAGAGAGAGGCCGAGTTAGGATCAGGGCCAACCACCTCTACACCAGCTGTTCTTCCGCCTGTCCGTCCTGCCGCAAGGAATCCGGGTGATGATGCCGGGAGAGCTAAAGAGCAAGTCCAGGAGCAAGACCCGGAGGGCAAGGGCAAAGATGTGGACCCTACTCAGGAAGCCGAATAGGCAAACGCTATAAAATACTTCGATCATCTGATGTTTTGATTCAAAACAAATATTCTTTTGACGGTGCGCCTGTGCACCCTTGATACTAGTGTCGCAATTTGTGACGCACTTTAATTCTGTGATACTCTTCGTGCCTTTCTAGGCCTTTTGATGGACTTGATACTTGTCTATTTTTGAACTTATTCTTGATATCCGACTATCTTTTCATTTCCCTCTTTATTTCCGAGTATCGTGAGTTTTCACAGGTGGACTTTTCTTTAAGTCCCCAAGTCCCCACGACTCGGACATTGGGGTCTTTCGAGCTTAGTGACGAAACAACTTGATTCTGTTTCGAAACCCACAGTCCCCAAGGCCCGAATTTCCGAGTCTGTGGTGTGTGGTTTTTTCGAAGAGAACAAACTTGTTGTTGCTAAGCCGGAACCCGGAATTGTTTCATATGGATAATGAAGTTATGCTTGATAAACGTTGAGTTTCCAGCTATTAGCCTTGTACTCTGCATAACTTGTGGTTTAGATGACCCTTTTGACTATCTTGTACTGTAAGCCGGCTTTCGCGTGGATACCATGTTGTTACATCTATACGAAAACAGGGTCAGACAAGTCCCATTGGGCTTCATGGCTGATTGTAATCGTAAGCGAGCAAATCATGCCACTTTAGTGCGAGTCACATCGAGCTTAAGTAAGAAAAGTCAAGAAAATTTGGCTCCTTTGTCCGGTTATAAGATTGCAGCCATACTCGTTTGCGAATAATCGGCCCTTATAACTCATAGGCATTAAGGCCGGGTCTTTGGGTTTGTGGCTGCGCTACTTGAGCAACCAGCCCCCGAGACCTATATATATTCAACATACTGAATGATACTGACGTATTAATGGCAATGGATACTACTTACTTGTAACCAAAGTAAAGGCCGTAACAAAATAGGACTTGATAACCATCTCTTTATTGATACGAGAAAGTTTGGATCAGCAGGCCGCCTCATTAAAAACCTTCCAGTCCCCTTAGGTACCCTGGGTAGGAAAAGAGCGCGTCTGAAACCTGCTGCTCGTTACATTGTTTTTAGTTCTTCTTGGGAACCGGTCCCGGGCTGACGTGACCGATACACATTCTCCATTTGCTGGACTTTTTCATGATGAGTACCGGGTTTACTAGCCAACCCGGGTGAGGTGTTTCCCTAACGCGGCTGGTTGTGAGCGGCCGTGCAATTTCTTCTCCTATGGCAGATTGTTTGGGGGAATCCTCCTTGATAAAAGCCACCATCTTAGCATCTTGTGCTGCCTTGGACTTTGCTCTTTCGCCTTCAGTACTCGGCCTTTTTGATGTGGTTCTGTCCTCCGGGTCTGCTTGAGACCGGTAATGCTTGAGTTCCTCTTTTCTACAGGCTTGCTCGGCCATTGCTGCGTCTCCTTCGTCGCATTCAGCTGCTATGTCTCGATTTCCATGTATGGTAATGGTCTTCTTAGGACCCGGGATTTTTAGCTGTAGATACACGTAACACGGCCTAGCCATGAATTTGGCATAAGCCGGCCTTCCGAATAACGCGTGATAAGGACTGCGCAATTTGACCACCTCAAAAGTGAGCCACTCAACTCGATAGTTATCCTTTGATTCCCCAAAAGCTACCTCCAATGCGATTTTTCCCTCGGGGCACGCTGAATGACCCGGCACTATCCCATGAAAAATTGTTGAGCTTTTTTGTAGCTGAGACTCCTTGAGGCCCATGCGTAAGAAGGTTTCCCAATACAGTATATTGATGCTACTTCCACCGTCCATCAAAACCTTTTTCAGCTCATAGCCATTGACCTGCGGTGCGACTACTAATGCCAAGACTCCCGGGTGTTCTACTCTTTCCGGGTGATCCCTTCTGCTCCATGTTACATCTTGTTCTGACCATCTCAGGTATCTCGGGACAGCCGACGAAACTGAATTGACCGCTTGCTTCAGTATCTTTTTGTCCTTGTTGGAACCTCCTGTGGTATGCACATGATATTGACCCAACTGTTTGGGGTTAGCCTGGAAACCTCCTGCTCCCCCTTGGTTGTTATCTTGATTTCCAGCTGCCGGGTTACCGGCTGGGGGTGGGCCGTTGCCCGGGTTTCCCCCTGGACCCGGTCCTCCTCCCCGTCCTGCACCTTGCATAGCTCTGTTCACTTCCTCATTTTTCCATCTCTGTAGGTCGGCGCATTGCTCCAAGGAGTGGTTAGCTGGCCTACCGTTCCTGTTGTGCTTCGGGCATGCCATTCTGAATATGTCCCAATTATTACTCGGCCTTGGTGGCCCTTGATAGTTTCCTCCATTGTGATTCCCAGCATTGAAATTTCCTTCTGCCCTGGGTCTAGAAGATCCATCTTCAGTATTGGCGACAAACTCGGAGCCTCCTTCAAACGGACGCTTGTTCTGGCTGTTGTTACCCGGTGCTGATCCGTTGCCGGTTCTTCCATTACTACTTGTGTTTGCTTTTGCTTTTTTATCATCGGTTTCCTCTTCCGTAGTGTCCGTTGCGGCATGTTTGTTGCATGCATCCATCAATTCTCCCATTGTAACCTCCGAAGCATTCCGACTATATTTCATGCGAGTTAACTTTTGTACTAAAGGTGTGTACTTGCAGGTCTTTGCCATAGCTTGCAGCGCGTCCTTGGGCTGAATATCTGTAGATGAATGAAGAATTTCCATAACCCAGGCGCACCCAGCTGCGCGCCGATTCTCCCTTCTTCTGAACACATCGCTCTAAGTCGTCAATAGTGAATAACTTTCTACACGTCCCGTGAAAGTGCTTGATAAACGCAATTTTCAATTCTTCCCACGACTTAATAGATCCTTCCGGTAGATTGGCGAACCATGACTTTGCTGCTCCCTCTGACATCATTAGATACATGAATTTGGCCTGAAGATTCTCGGACGCATTGCGAATCGACATGGCCATCTCATAGCTGCTCAACCATGTTTCCGGATCCATAGTCGGCTCATAATTCACCACTTTACCCGGTTCTTTGAACTTTTCCGGGTAAGGTTCAGCTCTGATGCTATCCGAAAGACACTTAGGCCCTGCAAGAATGGTTGAAGCTGGTCTTACTCGGGAAACGTGTGATCCTGCAGGGGGTACAGCTGGATGCGGTACCGCTGGTGGCCCATGTGCCGCAGACCCGGCCACGGCTCTCCTGGCTCTGGAACTATCCACGATGGCCTGTGCTGCTGATGCTGCTGGTACTGCCTGAATGTGTGGAGGATGCGGCATTTGCTGCTGCTCTTCCCTCCGCCGTGCCGAACTTGTTTGGATGTTTCCAGCGTTACCTTGTTGTTGGCTGACATATGGCATCCCATGCATTCCACTTATGTGATCCGGGTAATTAACCAGTTGCGCCACCGCGGTGCGCAGCATATCTATCGCCCGCCGGGTCTCCTCTGCGTGGGGTGACTCTCTCACGGGGATTTGATTTAGTGCAAGCGTTGCCGCGTACACGTTGTCCATGGGGTTGTTGTAATGACCCGTTGGTGTGCGAAAACGCGATGGTGGTGGTGGTGGTGGTGGTACAGTATTGCCGGCAGTGACTCCAGTCTGTGGTGCGGGTAATCCGGCCTGCATATCTACCGGTTGTACTCCTCCGGTTGTCGGCTGAGGGGCGGTTCCCTGATTTGCCGCTGGAATCGGCTGATCCTGAGGCGTGATAAATAGTGCGGCCGGGTTTATGACTCCTCCCAATGCTGGTAATCTAGTTTGGTGCCTTTGATGTATTCTAGTCGTTTCCTCTCGGAGCCGAGTTTCCAGTGCATCCAGCTCACGTTGCCGTGTGGCCATCCCTTGCCTTTCTGCTTCTACTTGCCTCCTCTGCTGCTCCAATGCACGACGGGCTACGTCCAAATCCCTAACACGTTCCGCCGCGTTCTCTGGAGTGATAACTGTGGCAAGAACCATCGGATCTAGGATCAGATTATTGTCGAACAAGGCCGGGTGTTGTGGATTGGAAGGACCCGCTCCTGGTGTCCGGTTTGCTAGGAATCCGAACGTGTTCGCGTGTAGCTCGTTTTCTGGCGCTTGACTGGTAACCGATGCCGACTCTCCGTCAACCTGGGCTAAAACCGGGTTTCCGTTAGCCGGCCCCTGCTGCCGGGTTAACGCTTGTGCTGATCCGGCCGCGGCCACGGTTACGCTCTCTTGGTTGAGATTGGTCGCGGGAGCCGTGTAAACCGCAACTCGGCGTATGATGCTTGGCGCGAATTCATGTTGTTCTTCTTCGCTGTTATTTTCCTCATACCGGTTCTCCAGCAGATCCAGGATGGACTCGGTATCATCCTCTCTTTCGACCCGGTCACGCGGGGTCCATGCCGGCTCCTCCGGCTGTTCCCACTTCGCGATGGGTTCTTCTGTTGGATATGTCGTTCCAACTGATTCTTCTTCATCTGATCGGATATAGGTGGCCTCCCCTAACACAGAATCAGATCCAAAATTGTCAGGGATCGAACCGGAAGTACATACCATACCGATGAAGACGCTGATCCGGCCGATTGTCACGACGGATCCGGATTCAAGGTGACCCGACTCTGGCCCCCAGCCGGAATCGTCCACCATCTTCTCTCCTTTGTGGTCGATGTAGATCTCGCCGACGACAAGATTCTCCATGTTCTTCCGAGCTTCTCCCGTGATGTAAACACCTTTGGACGCAGGCCCCACGGTGGGCGCCAACTGTCGTGGGATAATCACGGCAGACGTTACCGGGGGTAACTGATCTTGGGGCAAGACGACACAGGCGTTTGGGAGAGGGTTTAGCTCAGAGGAAAACATGATGGTATTCGATCTGGTAGCCGGCAACCAAGTCGCCGAGTCTCCGATCTTGATATAACAACTCAACTCTCGGGTTACACTAGATGCTTGATATCAAACAATATTGCTAGAGTTCTTGGATCTCTCTCTCAACTAAACCTAGGGGTCGGTTTATAAAGTACCCGCACCCCCTAACTTACTCTCCAAGGTGCACCCTGAGTCCTACCCGGACACCGCATACAAACCCTAACATTCCTTTACCGTAACCCACAATCCGGGTTACGAGGCCTACAAACTTGGGCCTTCCAGAAGTTTCTTCATCCTTAGCCGGATCTTGCGCGGCGTCCTTTGGGCCGGGTTATACCTCGGAGTTGGCCTACCGGGTTATTATCCCTCCATCAATAATCATCCCCGGGATTAGTGTCACTGATTGCACGAGAATCTTCGCCAGATCCCGAATCAGCCTCGGATCTACCGATGTCTGTGTTGTCGTTTTGTGCCATAAAATGACCATCTTCTTCTCCTCCGTTTTGGCTTAAACCTGCATCAAAACTTGCGAAATTTTCTGCAGCATCCTGCATAACACTAGTAGTATTCTATGGTGAGGTATTATTAGTCATTATTTCATCATTATTCGGGCCCCCATTTTCTTGGAAAAGATGATTAGGAAGGAGTACAATTTCTTTCCTAAGGAGAGAACCAACATTGGGATGCAAAGAGGCAAAGGGAAAAATCTCTTCATCAAACACAACATCTCTTGATATGTAGACTCTACCAGTAGACACATCCAAGTATTTTACCCCTTTATGTCTTGAACTATATCCAAGAGACACACGCCCTATTTGGATCGGTAGGACAATTTTTTGTTGTTGTAAGGACGTAGGTTTGGCCAACAGGCACACCCAAAGACTCGAAGCGATGTATAGTTTGGTGAGACTCCTAGTAATTTTCCGGAGGGGCTAATATTGTTGATGACTTTACTTGGTATAAGATTAATAAGATAGGTGGCTGTAATAAATGCCTCATCCCAAAATTTCAAAGTCATGGATGTATGAGCTAGAAGAGCAAGACCAATTTCTACTATGTGACGGTGTTTCCTTTCTGCTGATCCATTTTGTTGATGTGCATAGGGACATGATACATGATGAGATATGCCAAGTTTTTCAAAGAAAGGATTTAATTTTTCATACTCTCCTCCCCAATCCGTTTGCATAGTGACAATTTTCCTTCCAAATTTCCTCTCAACATGATTCATGAAGTTGTGAAAAACATCAAAGACATCAGATTTCTTTTTCAGCAAATATATCCATGTGATTGCTAAAGTCATCAATAAAGCTAACATACTAGTTGTGACGTCCTAGAGAGGTATTTGTAGGGCCCCAAACATCAGAAAAGATTTGTTGTAAAGGAAAATTGGAAACACCTGGGGAAAAAAGGATATGGTAATTGATGACTTTTTGCTCTTTGACATGAATCGCAAATAGTTTTAAGACTAGAATCCTTAGAATATGGAAAACAAAAACTTATTGAGAATGTGTTGAACTACAACTTTATTTGGATGACCTAGGAGACTATGCCACCTTGAAGAGGTGGGCCTTGTGATGGCATGGGCTTGCTTGCTCTTGGATGGTGATGATGAGATGATAGGATAGAGGCCGCCCTCACATTTTCCCTTAAGAAGAGTGCTCTTCGTTTCCCGATCCTTAATGAAAAAATACCAAGGATGTAATTTAAGAAACACATTGTTATCTAGAGCAAGCTTATGAACAGAAAGAAGATTTTTTGTTGCACTAGGAACATGAAGAATATTGTTGAGATGAAGATTATTAATGGGGGTTTGAATAAATGAATCGCCAATATGACTAATGTGCATACCTTCACCATTTGTGGTGTGGATCTTGTCATTGCCACGATACTGGTCCCTTGTCATGAGTCTCTTTAGGTTGGCGGTGATGTGATCGGTCACTCCGGTGTCTGGATACCAGTTGGTGTCCACACCGTATGGTGCATTGGCACCCTTGCCATGATCACTGCGATCACCCCGGTCACCACGGTCTCATGTGCGGTCACAGAAGGCGCTACCATTGTCTCTGCTTTCTTCATAGCGCCACCAGCACTCGTTGGCTGGGTGACCGTGCTTCTTGCAGATCTGGCAATCAACATCTTGATAACGTGACGGAGACCGTCCTCCAGGTACACAGCCTCGCTCGCCACGGTGACCACCACCCTGATCATAGCCACGGTGACCACCACCCTGATCGTAGCTGCGTCGTCCACCCGTATCTCCATGGTCTTGAAACCGACCACAGAAGGCACCATCCGTATCTCCACGATCATAGTCACGACCATCACTGCCACAACTATTGCTTCTGTAGTTGTTGGTGTAGTAGGTGTCGCGGCGATCTCGGCGCGCCAAGTTGGCAGAGCTGTCAAAGCCCTTCTGGCTGCCACCGGACAGCCGTGACTGCCGCATGTCGTAGGCCAAAATCATGGCGTGGAGCTCACTGACAGAACAGCTAACCATGACGTTGACCGAGGACACCAGAGATGTGTATTCGTCATCGAGCAAGTTGAGGATAAATCCCACCAGGTCGTCTTCATCGATGGTGCAGCCTACTGCCACTAGCTCGGTCGCAAATCCTCTCATCTTGCCGATGTACTGATCGGCGGATAGGTTCTCCTTTTTGGTGTTTGCAAGCTCGCCACGAAGGTGCGCGACGTTGGCCTTGGAGCGCGAGGAGAAGATCTAGGTGATCAACTCCCAAACCTCAGACGCATGATCTAGCCAACTGTTTGAGCCAGAATTTCCACCGAGAGAGAGTTGAGCAGATAGCTCAGAACTTGTTGATCTCATAGGATCCCGGTGTCATAGGCCGGATTGGGGACATTGATGTCCTTGTCCTCTTTCTTTTCGGTGACGAACTCCGGCGGCGCTGGCTCCTTTCCTTCCAGTAGGCCGAGCACCCGCTCACCGCGCAGGGTCGGCATACCTAGGCCTTCCAGAGGAGGTAATTTGTCCTCTTGAACTTCTCAGCGGGGGGAGTGCCGAGGGGTTGTGGCGCGCTTGAGGTGGATGATGATGCCATGGTGGTGATCATGCTGGTTTTTGGGTTTTGGGTATTCGATAGATTGGTTTTGAAGGTTTTGGGTATTCGGTATTTGGTGTTCTAGGGTTGATGTCAAGGAAGAGGTGTTGGCTCTGATACCATATTATGCGGAATAGGAAGGAACGATGCTCGGCCTCGCATCGGTTGCGTGTTGATATATAGAGGCGCAAAGGCCTAACTGAATATAGAGAGAGATTAGGGGAGGATGAATACAACCCGAACCACCTCATTTGGATGAGTTTGGTTACAATGATAAGAACAAATCCTAACAGTACGGATTAATATTTACTGGTTAGACTGCTTGGAATTCAAAATCTGATGTTAGACCATGCTTATCGTTGGACCTATCAGAATGTTTGAACACTGTAGTGTTAGCTTAAGCATTTCATACTTCAGAAAAAAATTATAGCAGCTACTGGTTTGATTATGGTGTGTGATGTTAGCCCATGCTTATTGTTGGACGCATCATCACTACACCGCTTTTCACAATTAGGTCTAAATGGTCATGTTCAAACCATTTATGCATTATCATTGCAAGATAAAGAAGGAATATTAATGAGACAGTAGTATAATGTATATATGCCAATTCAGGCTTCTTTCCTAAAATCATTCTTGTTGGGGCATCATCTATAGCAAGATGGGGGTCAAGTGGGCTTGTGGAAGAAGCATCTTGATTAGCAGTTCCATCGACCACAAGAACATCATGAATTTAGTTCACTATTCAGAAGAATCATTGGTGGCACTCTGCACAAGTGGTTTCATTGTGGCGCCAAATAGCTGCATGCTCCTCACTTCTTCAGGGAATTCATAAGCGCGCATGTTCACTGAGTTGTTGGGTGTCGATCCATCTTTTTCTTCAGGATTCACAACCTCAGAGGATCCTCCACTAGAACTTGGCGGAACCTGACCATCATGTGGGAACAACAACTGAGCTGTGAACATTGTAGTAGATGAACAGAGCAATTGATCAGTGGTGCCAATCTGCCTGGCTCCCTGCATGATAGCGGGAACATGCGAATCCAGTAGCATCCCCATATTTTGGCATGATCTGGTTTAACAGTCATGCCAACATCTCCAGAGCATATAGGTGCAACAATGGTCTCAGTAAACTTCAGCTTCTGTATCGGAGGGGTATCCAACGAGTTCAACTTGCCAAAGCATTAAACATGTCCGGTCCTTAATGGCACCGGCGAAAATTCATCCCATTTGTCCGCAGATACTGTTAAATCATGTACAATTGTACCGTTGTAATACTCTGTGTAACGTCATCTAACCACTAGTCCTAGTCTTTAGGCTACAACAGCTCACACCCGTACTTATCTCAGTTAGTGGCTAGGCTAAGCACCACGTCTGTGTGCACGATCGATCCCTGTATATAACCTGCCACATTGAGTAATACAATCATCGGTTGAGCTTTCACCGTTCTGATTGGTATCAGAGCAGAGATCCTTCCCCTGCTCTCCTCTTCTCAAATCTCATCTCCGGCGATCCTCCCTCCCACCCTAATTGCCGAGTCCTCTCTTGCCTCTGCTCTCGCCATTGTCCCTCCACCGATCTCCATCCACAACCTGAACATCAAAAACTACATCCCATACGACCTCACCATCTCCGGCCAATTCTACCGCAAATGGCGCATCACCATCCGCATCCTCCTCTCTCCCTACGGTGCTCGTGATCACATCGAGGAAGAAACCAATCTCCATCTTGCTGATGATGAATGGTGCAAAGTCGATATCCCCATCTCTCTTTGGTTCCTTGCCACCATCGGCGACGACCTCCAGCCCATCGGCATGCCGGACACTGACGACTGCACCGCCTTCGACACCTGGACGCGTATCAACGCGTTCTTCACCGCCAACAAGGAGGGCCGCAGCATGCATCTGTGCAAAGAGTTCCACAAACTGCGCCAGGGTGACATGTCCATCGACGTTTACTCCGGAAAGCTCAAGGGCATCGCCGATGCCCTTGCCGATGTCGACGACCCGATCGAGGACCGCCAGCTCGTGCCCGTATCCTGGATGGCCTCGGTAAGAAATATGCCCTCCAATATGAGATCCTTCAGACCACCCTGCCCTCGTTCGCCGATGCCCAGTCCCGCCTCCAAGTTGCCGAAATCTCCATCAACTGGAAGGCCCGCACTGACGCCGCCCAAGCCATGGCCGCCCATGACACCAACACGGGCGCACCCGCCGATCGTCGCGGTGACCGCGGTGATCGCGGCGGCGGTCAACACTACGGCAACCGCGATGGTCACCCAGGCCAGGGCTATGGCACCCGCGGCGGCTACAACAGCGATAACGGTGGCGGCTACAACGGCGGGCCCGGCGGCGGCTAAAACGGCGGCTACGGTGGGGGCTTCGAGGGCAACAACGACACCTACCACGGGAACGGCTACAACGGTGGGATCGGCTAAAATGGTGGTGATCGCTACGGATGGCGCGGTCGTGGACGCGGGCTCGGTCGCGACAATGGCGGCCGCTGGCACTACCAGCATTACCAGTACCCGCAAGCGTACCAGCCAAGCTAGGTCGGCAACTACCAGCAGCAGCACGCTGCCCTACCCCCCGGCTGGCGTCCTTCCTTCGTCGCCCCCAACGCTGCTGGTATTCTCGGCACGCCACCCGGTGCCCCTAACCAGGCGTACCATGTCTCGTACCCGGCACACCATGGCCCGCCTCCCCCTGGGCCTCCCTCGTGGGATCATCAGACGATGTTTCACACCGCTCCCAGCCACACAGGCATCTCCTACGGCGCCCCTGGCGAGTGGGTAATCGACAGCGGCGCCATCTCCCACATCACCAACGACCCAGGTACACTAACATCCCTGCACTCTTCATTATCGCCTCATTCTTCTCGCATCGTAGCTGCCAATTGATCCTCCCTACCTGTCACTTCTACTGGATCCACCACCGTCTCACGCCACAACTTCTCCTTAAACAATGTCCTCGTCTCTCCAACACTTGTCAAAAAAAATTCTCTCTGTTCGTCGTTTTACCTCTGATAATTCTCTCTCGATTAAATTTGATCCGTTCGGTTTCACCGTGAAGGACCTAGCTACCAAGGCCGCGCTTCTGAGATCCAATAGCTCCGGGGACCACTACACACTCACCGACTCTTCCACACTTCCGGCGTCCACGGCCTTCTCCACCTCCGGTGAATTATGGCATCGAAGATTGGGACACCCCGGCGCCTCCACACTCTCTCGCCTTGCCACATCACTTTTACCAGTCTATAATAAACCCTTACGGCCATCCTCGGTTTGTGAGGAGTGCCAACTAGGATGCCACACTCGATTGCCATTTCCTACCTCTAGCTCTTTCTCTACTTCACCTCTTCAATTAGTTCATTGCGATTTGCGGACATCCCTTGTACCAAGTTTTTCCGGTTATAAGTATTATCTCATTATTCTTGTCGATTTTTTACACTATTCATGGACCTTTCCTCTGAGAAATAAATCGGACACATCCTCTCACCTACAACGTTTTGTTCAATTCATCTACAATCAATTCCATATAATGATCAAATGTGTTCAATGTGATAACGGAGGGCAGTTTCTCAACAACACACTTTGCTCATTTTTCTCTGACCATGGCATCTCCTTTCGCATCACTTCCCATACACATCCCCCCAAATCGGCAAGGCAGAACGCCACATACGCACCACAAATGATGTCCTTCGCACACTCCTTGTCCAAGCCAACTTTCCAGCTGATTTTTGGGTCGAGGCCCTCAACACTGCCACATACCTCCTAAATATCCGTCCCTCCCGATCCATAAAATTTCTCACGCCCCACTTCCTATTATTTGGTGTCCACCCCCTCTATGACCATGTTCGTTCCTTCGGGTGTTTATGATATCCCAATCTCCTCTCCGCCTCACCTCACAAACTTGCCCCTCGATCCACTCGTTGTGTCCTCCTCGGGTACCCAAGGGAACAAAAAGGATATCGTTGTATTGACCTCACCACACGGAAAGTCATCACCTCCCGACATGTTACGTTTGATGAATCCAAATATCCATACAATGCCCTAACCCCCCCCCCCCCCTCACCCACACACCCCAGCCACAACCACCACTGCTAGAAAATAGGCCTTTAGTCCCGGTTCGCAAAGGCCATTAGTCCCGGCCGAGCAACCGGGACTAAATATGCGCGACTAAAGACCCCCCCCTTAGTCGCGCCACTTACCGACCGGGACTAAAGGCCCGTCACGTGGGCGCCAGGATTCCGTCAGGGCGGAGGACCTTTAGTCCCGGTTCTCGTGGCCAACCGGGACTGAAGGCCTCCTCCACAGGTTTAGGGTTTTAGCCCCCCTAAACCTGGTTTTTTTTTAATTTGTTTTGTTTTATTTCTTTTATATTATATTTTGTGTTTTATTTTAATTTTTATGAAGTTTCAGTACACATATATTTGTTATGCTACAACCGTAAAAGTTCATCGACTAGTGGCCTTATGTACACATCGATGTCGTTGCCGGGTTGCTTCGGACCTTGGATGAGCAGTGGCATCATAATGAATTTTCGCTTCATGCACAACCAAGGAGGAAGGTTGTAGATGCATAGAGTCACGGGCCAGGTGCTATGGCTGGAGCTCTGCTCGCCAAAAGGATTCATTCCATCAGTACTTAGACCAAATCTTATGTTCCTTGCATCAGCTGCAAAATCTTTGATCTCTCTGTCGATCTTTCTCCATTGCGTTCCATCAGCGGGGTGTCTCAACACCCCGTCGGATTTACGGTCCTCTTTGTGCCATCGCAACAACTTGTCATGCTCTTTGTTCCTGAACAGACGTTTCAACCGAGGTATTATAGGAGCATACCACATCACCTTGGCGGGAACCCTCTTCGTGGGTTTCTCGCCCTCAACATCGTCACCAGGGTCATCGCCTCTGATCTTATAACGCAATGCAGTGCATACAGGGCATTCATTCAAATTCTCGTATTCACCGCGGTAGAGGATGCAGTCGTTAATGCATGCATGTATCTTCAGAATCTCTAAACCTAGAGGGCAGACAACCTTCTTTGCTTTGTACGTACTGGCGGGAAACTCGTTATTCTTCGGAAACATATTCTTCAACATTTTCAGCAAATTTTCAAATGATAAGTCAGCTACACCTTCTCGTGCCTTCCATTTCAGCAAATCCAGTGTGCAGCCTAGCTTTTTCAGACTATTGTCGCATCCTGGGTACAACGACTTCGTGTGATCCTCCAACATGCGATCCAAATTCTCCCTCTCCTTGTCAGTTTTGCATCGTCTCCGTGCATCAGCAATGGTCCGACCAAGATCATCAACAGGCTCATCATGTGCCTCTTCTTCACCTTCACCAAACCCTTCCCCACCTTCAGCATCATCCTCCATGAAAGTATCACCGAAAGCCTCATGATAGTTGACATCGATATCATCCTCTTCTTTATCTTCTTCCATTCTAACCCCTCTTTCTCCATGCTTGGTCCAACAATTATAGCTTGGCATGAAACCGTGCCGAAGCAGGTGCATGTGAACGTCTCTTGAGGAGGAGTAACCCTTCTCATTCTTACATTCAGCACATGGACAGATAATAAAACCTCAGTGCTTGTTCGCATTTGCCACTACGAGGAAATCTTTCAAATCTGTAGTGAACTCGTCGGAGAGTCGGTTACCGTACATCCATTGTCGATTAATCTGCATTATTATTATATAAAGTATATAATTAACCATCATGCATATGTTAAACTAACTAGCTAGAAATAATACAAAGGTTCAAGTTGCTAACCGCGATCGCGGAGGAAAAATAAATGAAAAATCTCAACTGTGGCTCGGACACTTCATATCATGTGTGTTTCATGCTCTCGGGCATTTCATCGAACACCTTGTGTGCATAGTAGGAACCAAAAGCAAACCCACCACCCCTCGTGAATATTGTTAGTAGAAGTGACACCAAATGTGGCAAAGTGCAGCGAGCTGAGTCCTATATAGGGATGGGCTTTTAGTCCCGGTTGGCCTGGACAACCGCGACTAAAGGCCTTCGGGCCAGCCTGAGGACCTATTAGTCCCGGTTGGCCAGGCCAACCGGGACTAAAGCCCCTCCTGTCCGCCAGTTGTGGACCGAGCGCGCTGGGCCCAGACTGTTGGTCGCGGGTCTTCTCCCGAACCGCGACTAAAGACCCCTATGGTCGCGGGTCGATTATTTTGGGGACTAATGGGGGCGTATGGAAGGCCTATTTTCTACCAGTGCACACCTTCCACAAACGATCCCCCAGCCCCCGATCTCCTTTTCCGCCCACATCCAACCAGCGCTCGCCACCGCACCGAATCCCCCTCGGGATCCTCCTCGTCCAGCCTTTCCGGCAGATCCGCTCCGGGATCCACACCTGTCTCCGCTCCACCAGCCCGACCGCATCTTCCTGGGGATCCACTCCCCACATTCCCTCTTCCCCCACTGCCCGCATGCGCACATCTACCTCGGCTGCACCGCCCTCCCCGGTTCCCTCTGATCCATCCCCACCAACCACTCCTACACTGACACATCCACCTCCGCAGCCCCGCGGTGCGCACCCGGTAGAGCCACCCAAGAATCCACACAAGATGACGACACGTGCCAAGAACGGTTATTTGATGCCCCGGCGCCTACTCGCCTCTTTGCCGCTGCACAACCCATCTCTCCGATTCCCTCTAATTACCGTACTGCCCTAAAAAATCCAAATTGGTTTAATGCTAGGCTTGAAGAATATAAGGCTTTAATGCAGAATGACACGTGGTGTTTAGTGCCCAAACCTGCAGGTACAAATGTGGTGAGCGGCAAGTGGATTTTTCGGCACAAACTTCATCCGTATGTTCTTTTAGCACCGTAGAAAGCGAGATGGGTCGTCCGTGGATTCTCTCAGCAGCCCGGCGTGAATTATGGTGAGACTTTTAGCCCCGTCGTCAAGCTATCTACCATTCGTGTCATTTTGAGCTTAGCCACCTCCCTTGACTGGCCTCTTCATCAACTTGATGCCAAGAACGCCTTCCTCCATGGATCTCTTGATGAGCTTGTATTCTGTCAACAACCATCTGGCTTCGTCGATGCCTCCTCTCCGACGCATGTGTGTCGCCTAAACAAATCGCTCTACGGCCTAAAACAAGCTCCACGCCAATGGTTCCACCACTTCCAAGCATTTCTCATTTCCATCGGTTTCGTTGCGTCAAAATGTGACACCTCGCTTTTTATCCTACACCGAGGCGAATCCACCGCATATTTACTCTTGTATGTCGACGACATTCTACTCACCGCAAACACCACATCATTTCTCCACCACATTGTGACTTCTCTCAAAAACCAATTTTCCATGAGCGATTTGGGTGATATCCACCATTTCCTTGGCGTCAACGTCCACCGCAACCACTCTGGCTTGTTCCTCTGTCAGCAACAGTATGCCCTTGACATCCTCGAGCGAGCAAACATGGCAAATTGCAAACCTATCTCCACTCCTATTGACACAAAACAGAAACTTTCGGCAACCGATGGTGCTCTCTTCTCCAATCCATCCCTGTACCGCAGCATTGTCGGGGCCTTGCAGTATCTTACACTGACCCGGCCGGATATTGCGTATGCGGTTCAACAGGTGTGCTTATTCATGCATGCACCCTGCGCCACACACTACCAGCTCATCAAACCCTTCGATACCTGCAAGGAACATCACATTACGGGCTCCAGTTATTCTGTGGCTCTAACCACGAACTCCTTGCGTACTCGGACGTGGACTGGGCCGGCTGCCCAGACACCAGAAATCGACATCTGGCTTATGTATCTTCCTCGGCTCAAACCTTGTCTCCTGGTCCTCGAAACGACAACATACCGTCTCTCGCTCGAGCGCTGAGGACGAATACCGCGCAGTGGCCAACTGCGTGGCTGAGTCATGTTGGCTCTGACAGTTGCTGATCGAGCTACGCCGTCCTCCTCGCCGCGTCACGATCGTCTACTGCGATAACATCAACGCGATGTATCTCTCCTCCAACCCGGTGCAACATCAACGGACAAAACATGCTGAAATTGACCTTCATTTTGTGCGGGACCGCGTCGCTTTGGGAGAGGTCAAGGTTCTTCATGTGCCAACATCCTCAAAGTTTGCAGATATCTTCGAAGGGTTTGCCGAGCTGCGTCTTCACCGATTTCAGGGCCAGTCTGAACATCCTTCCTAATGGCGTCCAGACTACGTGGGTGGGAGGGTGGGTGTGGGGGTGTTGAATCATATACAATTGTACCGTTGTAATAGTTCTGTGTAACGTCATCTAACCGCTAGTCCTAGTCTTGAGGCTACAACAGCTCACACCCGTACTTATCTCAGTTAGTGGCTAGGCTAAGCACCACGTCTGTGTGCACGATCGATCCCTGTATATAACCTGCCACATTGAGTAATACAATCATCGGTTGAGCTTTCACCGTTATGCTGATACATCAAACAGTAAAGTCAGGTAAAACTAAGAAAACTGTCGTACCCTACCCAAGTGTCAAGTTCAGAACGTTGAAGCAAGGTTCGGTTACAAGACGCTGGAAATGACGTGGCATGTCGCTCTCGTAGCTACTTCACTTATGTCATTTGTCATTAACTACAGCGTTGCTGCCTCTCTTTTGTTTTTAACAGCAACGTTTGTACCTTCGCTGTAAGCCTATTAGTTGTTGGATGTAACTTTGTTGTCCATATTTTTATTTTTATTTTGAAACGAAAGCAAAAGCTTTGCTTTGTTCTATTTTTTCGTAACGGAAGAAAAAATCCACCATTTACGCCAATAGCGTAATGGGTCATCTAGTACTAGGAGAGGAACCGCGGAGCGTCGGAGGTAAGGAGTATATATAAGCAGAGTTAGCGAAAACCCGCAGTGGCAGGGACACCCGAGCAGCAATGAATAATCCAGACCGAGCATCCACCGCTGCAGGACGTATACAATCTTTCTGGTATTCCCAACCAGATATTCTCGTATACTGAAGGTTGGTGCATGCGCAGAAGAAGCTGCTCGAACAAGCCACACCGGGTGGCACCATCCGTCACATCACAGCGGCATATAGATCAGATCTGTGCCCGAAACGCTGTGACTTGCGTATTTGTTTTCTTCTCCATAGCTCAGATCATTCTCTCGTTGCCAGGGTGGGCGATGTAATTTCTGGGATGCCCGGGACATGGATGGCACGGGGAGGAGCAATTACTTGACCTGCGCTCAACTGAACCTGAACCCACACGGACGCCTAGAAGCAGAGCAGCCGAATGCTACGGCTCATCCTCGCACTATGCATCTGCAACATGCTACTCGACAAGGGAAAACAAATCTCCCTCCCTAAAATAATGACTTAGGGCATCTCCAGTCGTCCCCCCCATAGCCCCCCAGGACGCAAATTAGCGCCGTTTTGGGCGAAAAGCGCCGTTTTTTCACCAGTCGGCCCCCCAGGACCTGAAAAATCGCCGTTTCGGCGGAAATTAGCGCCGCCGCCCCCAGGCGGAACCCAGCCCGTTGGGTTCGGCCTGGGGGGGCGGCGATAGGAAAAGCGCTCGTGGGCCAGCGCTGTCGGTGAGGGAGAGCTCTTTTCCCACTTTCTCCACCCCCGAACCGTCTTTTCCCCTCGCTCGCGTCGCCGTCGCCGCCCCATCCCCGCACCCCACGCCGCCACCGCCGGCCACCATCGTACAACAGCGACGAGGCAAAACCACCGACGGCTGGTCCACCACGTCGTCGCCGCCGTTCGAGCACGTCTCCGGCGCCGAGGAGACTGCGCCCCAGTGATCCACGTCCACCGCCCGCAAGGTGTTCGACGCTCTGTCCGAGGCATGGACTCCGACGCCGAGGAAATGCTCGCCGATCTATTCGACGAGGAAGACCAGGCCGCCATCGACGACGAGGAGCACCTACTCGTCCTGAGCTGCCTGGCCGGGATGCTGGCCCAGGACGCCGCGCCGCGCCGCGCTGGATCGAAGCCCGGTCGCCGGAAGAGCAGGCCGAGGCAGCGGTACGAGGGCTACTGCATCCTCTACTCCGACTACTTCGCCGAGGATCCCACCAACGACGAGAAGGTGTTCCGGCGTCGTTTCAGGATGAAACGCACGCTCTTCCTCAAGATCATGCATGCCATCCGGGAGTTCGACACCTACTTCAAGTTGAAGAAGGACTGCACCGGCACGGTAGGGTTTACCTCTATCCAAAAGTGCACAATGGCCATGAGGTTGCTTGCATACGGTGCTCCCGCAGATGCACAAGATGACTACCTACGCATGAGCGAGTCCACGGCCCTCGAGTGCTTGAACAAGTTCTGCCGGGCAGTGGTTGCAGTTTTTGGCCCAATATACCTGCGATCACCCAATGCGCAAGACACTGCTCGTCTCCTCGCAGAGAATGAAGCAAGAGGGTTTCCGGGGATGCTTGGCAGTATCGACTGCATGCACTGGGCATGGAAGAACTGCCCATTTGACTGGCAGGGGATGTACAAGGGAAAGGAGGGAGAGTGCTCGGTGGTTCTCGAGGCCGTGGCTTCGTACGATCTATGGATTTGGCATTCATTCTTTGGTATGCCTGGAAGTCACAACGACATCAATGTCTTGCAGTGCTCGAATTGTTGAACTATTTATTTGTGTGGCCAAACTCTATTTATTTGTGTGGCAACAATCTATTTATTTGGTGGAATTTTTTTTGATTGCCCAAATTTGGCCGAGTCGCCGCTGGGGGGGCGGCCTGGGTTCACGGCTGGGAAACGCGCCCCCCCAGTTCCGAGAATAGCGCCGTTCCGCGCCGCGGCGCAAAAAAAGCGAGGTTTTTTGCGTCCTGGGGGGGCGCAACGACTGGAGATGCCCTTAGACCATCTCAACTCGTGGCCTCAAATAAGTTAGGCAGGTTCGAGACGCGAACCGTTTCGCTCCTGGCCAGAGGCGATCTAGGAGGCGACGCCTAAGGCTCCAACTACAGCGGCGGCCGCCGGTCCCTACCTCCTCCGTTAGCCACTCCGGCGACGCGAGGAGGTGGGGACCATGGCGCTTCGGCGCCGGTCTGTAGTTAGGGTTAGCCTACTGCTTTCTTGGGGCGTCGTTGGGGTAGTGGAAGCGACGCCCGGGCAAATAAATCTGTCCCAACTCCACTCCTATACCGGCGACGACCTTCAGGGCGGCGTCTCGGAGTTGATGGCAAAGTGTGCTGATTGGTACTTCAGATCAATAGCTTGGTCTTCTCGCCGTTCTTCAGATCTGGCGAGATTATTTTCTCGGTGTGTCGCTGGCGTTCGTGGTTATTCATGACGGCGCTGGTGGCCGGGGCGAGATGGTTCTTCTGGAGCGCGGATGCTGGTCCGGAGGTGGTGGATCTGTCGTTCCTCTCCGACTTCGTCGATGGGAGGCGACATATCTTGGTCCAAGACAGCACGGGGACGTCCCCCGGTCGACGTGCCACAGCGACATGTGCTTTGCTGCGTGCAGCGGGTCTGTTCATCGACTCACAAATCCTCGTTGGCGATGGTGCTTTCTCGGATCTTGCAATGGTGGAGGCTCGGCGTTTCTTTCGGCTTTCGTCTTGACGACGCTAGAGGAAAACGGGGGCCGCTCGCTAAGGTGGTTGCAGTAAACCCTAGGGGTCGTTTTGTATTTCTTGATCTTTTAGGGTTTTATTTGCAAATTCAGGATAATCATTTTATCCCGGTCTGTCTTTTAGTTTCAATATGTGTTGCTTATTGTAACTTGATTTTCTATTAATGAAATATGTGGTTGATCTCAAAAAAAAAACTCGTGGCCTCAAATAGGCGTTCTAATCGGCGCCAGAGTGGAGGGGTGTACGGACGGAAACGCGCCGTACCGCACTCGCCGCCCCTCAACAACCCCCCCCCCACACGCACACACACATCAGAACGAATCAAACCGAAATTTCATTCAAATTTTTAGAAAATTTAACATAATTTGAACAAAATTTCAACAAACATTACACTAGTGCAGAACAGGGCAATAGCCCCATAGGTAAGAGCCTAATGCCCCGGCTGACCAACCGGGTTCCTCAAACCCGGGCTAAAGGCCCCCTTATGCCCCGGTGGGGTTACCAACCGGGGTAAAAGGCGCGCCCCACGTGGGCTTTGCACCGCGAGCAGACCGGTCCCTTTTTACCCCGGTTGGTAACACCGACCGGGGCAAAAGTTTTTTTTTTATAGTTGTTTTCGTCTCCGAGCTAGATTAGAAATTCTATACTCTTTTCTGTTTTCATGTTCTCTGCACTAAACATTTATATTAAGAAAGATGAAAAATTATCGCACAAAAACACAGATGATAATGAACAATAACATAAATATATAGTCTGCCACGAATACAAATATTGTTCGACAAAATGACATAATTCAACATAGTTCGACATAAAACAGTTCGACATAGCTAGACATAGTACGACAATATAGAGCGACATAAGTACGTAATCATAGATCGACATAAACATATATACTACACGTCGGCGTCGGAGGCAGCCTTGCCCTTACCCTCGGCGTCGGAGGCAGGCTTGCTCGGGCTAGACTCGCCGGAGTCAGACTCGGAGTCGGAGCTGCTCTCAGACGATCTATCCTGGCAGCAAAGGGGGCGGACTAAGGTGCCGTCGAAGATCTTCACCTCCACCACGTGGGCCTCCTCGTCCTTGTAGTACCTGAATGTGAGCATTTTGCCCATATTTAGCTTGTGCATGCGCGCTAACTGCCCCCACCCATAGCGCAGGTAGACGTCATCGTCACGTCGCTGCAGGACAACGCGCACGGGCCCGTTGTCACAACCCTCCAACCGGAGGGTGGAGCTATAGGGCCCGCCCTTGCGCCTGAGGAGAATCGCCGATATCTTCTCTGGAAGACGGAGCCTGTTCTCCTCTGGGTGGAACATGTGGATGTAGAACTCCGGTAGCCGGAGACCGTCCTCCTCCTCCTTCTCCTCCACCACCGCAGCCTCCTCCTCCTCCTCCTCCTCCGCCTCAGCAACAACGCCACGGCGTATACGGCGTGTTGACCCCTTTGCACCGCGCTTTGCCCCCCTTGCAGCGCTTGATGCCCTCCGTGCTCCGCGTCCACGTCCAGGAGTAGGAGGCGTCGCGTCCTCCCCCTTGATGACTATGGCGTCACCACCACTTGCATTGGATGCACGCGATTCATTTGTACGCGATCCACGACGTCCAGGCCGACGTCCACCACGTTTTATCTGGATTTCTTCGACGTGGACGACGTCGCGCCCACCGCCTGTTACATGCGAACCACGGGGACGTCTCGCCATGGCTAAAAAATAGCAAATAGCATAAATTTCATCAGTTCGCAACAATTGCAGATAATCTAATAAAAAAAAGCTAATAGCATCTATTTCATCAAAATTGCTTATAGATAACAGCTAATGGTACTAATAGCTAAACAAGTCCGAAAAAGAGTAACTATATGTTAACGTTACAGATCCTCATTTCAATTATAAATGCAACATTGATGAAATATTTAAACGTATGATAATACACACCAAGAGTTATATAGGTCGGGTTCATTTTATTTAACCCTAATTCATCACGATGTAATAATATCACTTATACATATGAAACATCTCTCAAACTAATTAACTCCGACCGGATCCTAAGCCGCGGGGTGCTGAGTCGCGGGTGCTACGGGCCCATAGGTAAGGAACGCTCACAGGGTCATAACTCACGTGGTAAGGAACACTCGGAATAATCGAACAACTGCTTCTATACTCCCTATCGAGTAAGTACATGTAGCGACGGACGTGCTCGTCCTCCTCCCTGATACGCTGCTGTACCACCTCCTCAGGGCCGGCTTTCTCCGCACCAAGTGTGGCTCACGCGATGGCCACCAAAGAATATCCGGGTCGACCATGTCACCGGGATTTCTCACCAAGCCGCGTGTCCCGATACTAAGGACCTCCCAGTGCCAGCCCGGCGGGGCCCAGTTCCGGACATCTCCCGGCAGGTCCAACAGAGACATCGTTGCCAAGGAAAATAAACTAAAAACACATGCATGATATGTGGACTAAGTATATATTCCTAATTAAGTAAAAATTCACTAAGTAAACAATCCACTAATTATAAACAGTCACTAAGTAAATTTCTAAACTAAAATTCCTATATTATAAAATTCATCTAATGGTACTAAGAAAAACTTAATTCACTTCTAAACTAAACATTCACTAAGAAAAAAAATAGCTAAGTCCAAAACCTAATTTTTTTCTAAGTCTCCAATACCTAAATTTTTTCTGAGTCTCTAAAACACAAATTTTTTCTAAGTGTCCAGTACCTAAATTTTTTCTAAGTGTTCAAGACCAAAAATTTTCCTAAGTCTCCAATACCTATATATTTTCTAAGTTTCCAATATCTAAATTTTTTCTAAGTCTCCGATACCTAATACCTAATACTAATCTAACACTAAATACTAAATCTAACACTAATCAAACCAATATACTAATCTAACACTAATACTAAATCTAACACTAATCTAACACTAAATCTAACACTAATCTAATACTTAATCTACCACACACTAAATCTAACACTAGTATAATTAATACTAAATCTAACAGTAGTACTAATTAATTTAACACTAACTAATGCATGCAGTGATGAGGATGAGGGCACGGAGACGATCTCACCTGAGGAATAGGGCACGGTGGCGAAGAGGAGGGCGGCGCGGGCGAGGAGGGCCGGCGGCGATCTCTCGGGCGGCGCGAGAACGTACGGGAGGCGCGGGGACGGGCCGCGCGAGGACGGGCGCGCGACGTAGAGGCGCGAGGACGGGCGGCGTCGAGGAGCGGCGGCGATGAGGATCACCGGCGTCAAAATCGGACAGTCTCACGGCGTCGCTCTGGATTCCGGCGCCGGGGTTTAGAGAAATCTGCGAAACTGATCTGTGTTGCCCCGGGCGGTTGCTCCGTCCGGGGTTATATAGGCGGGAGCCTTTTGCCCCGGTTGGTAACACGAACCAGGGCAAAAGAGGCAAAAGGAGGGGAGGTGGGCCTTCGCTTGCCCTCCCACCTCCCCTCTTTTTCCCCGGTTGGTCACATGAATCGGGGCAAAAGGCCCAAAATTCCAGTTTTTTTTTCTGCCGCCAATTTTTTCCTTTCGAACATTTCAAATTCTATTTATAATACGTTTTCAAATACATTTGAAATGGTTTAGAATTTGGAGAAACTTTCAATATGAAAAGTGTTTAAAATGGCGTAAATATTTCAAATACATTTTATGTTTTATAAAATAATTATTCCAACTATTTAACCTAGTAACAATTTTTTAATTTTAAACATTTTAAAAACCCTATTTTATGAATGGTTTAGAATTTGGCGAACTTTGTATATGAAAAGTGTTTAAAATTGCGTAAACATTTCAAATACATTTTCTGTTTTATAAAATAATTATTCTAACTATTTAAACTAGTAACAATGTATGAAAATTCAAACATTACAAAAGAAACTAGTTTATGACTGGTTTAATCTTCAATGTTGGATATATTATTACAAATAGTCTAGAAATATTACATGAACCATGAAGGTTTAATACGTTATCACCAACTATTGCCGCCATTGTTTACTTCTATGTCGTAGCCATGGAGCATCTTCACTGGTAGAAAATAGGCCTACAGTCCCGGTTCGCCAGGCCCATTAATCCCGTCCGGGCAACCGGGACTAGCTACGCGCGACTAAAGGCCCCCCCTATAGTCCCGCCACTTACGGACCGGGACTAAAGGCCCGTCCACGTGGGCGGGTGGCGGAGGACATTTAGTCCCGGTTGGCCACATGAACCGGGACTGGATTTATTTCGTAATTTTTTTAATTCATTTGGTTTCTAATTATTTTTCTCACCTTTTTTCACTCCCTTTTTTTCACTCCCTTTTTTTTTCCAGAATTTGTATTATTTGCTTAGTGTACGTCAGGCCCATTAATCCCGTCCGGGCAACCGGGACTAGCTACGCGCGACTAAAGGCCCCCCCCCTATAGTCCCGCCACTTACGGACCGGGACTAAAGGCCCGTCCACGTGGGCGGGTGGCGGAACCGGGGGGCTGAGGACATTTAGTCCCGGTTGGCCACATGAACCGGGACTGGATTTATTTCGTAATTTTTTTAATTCATTTGGTTTCTAATTATTTTTCTCACCTTTTTTCACTCCCTTTTCTTCACTCCCTTTTTTTTCAGAATTTGTATTATTTGCTTAGTGTACGTCTAACTAAGATTATCTCTAGTCAAATTACTTACTCATGGTCAAACTTCCCGCTCGGTCACCCATCCTCCCACTACTCTAGCACTAGCACGCTTCACTTCCGAGTTCCATCCCGTCCCGAATCTAAGTGTTTCTCACGCATGTATGTGATAGTAGTATCATATCAATCTTATTAACATGTTGGTCGATGCCACATTTCTTTATTGTTTGAATTTCAAATAAATCTTTTAATAAACAAAAGTAATGATGTAATTAATAATTTTGAATAAATAAATAAACATTAACTTTTAATTTGTATTATTTCTAAAAATACAAATAATATATCAAAAAATTAAGAAAAATAGAACTAATTCATTTTATAATCTTAAAAATGCAAATAATATATCAAAAATGAAGAACAATAATACTAATTCATTTTAAAATCTTAAAAATACAAATAATAACAATAATACTAATTCATTTTAAAATCTTAAAAATGAAAATAATATATCAAAAAATGAAGAACAATAATACTAATTCATTTTAAAATCTTAAAATGAAAAGAATATATCAAAAATGAAGAAAAATAATACTAATTCATTTTAAAATCTTAAAAAATACAAATAATATATCAAAAAATGAAGAAAAATAATACTAATTCATTTTAAAATCTTAAAATGAAAAAATATATCAAAAATGAAGAACAATAATACAAATAATATTCATTACATGTATAGAGTCGATCACACATAACACAAACATAGAAAAATCGAACATGCAAGATTGTACGTGTGCTTTACCTTGACCATTGGAAGATCAACACGGACTGCTTGAACGCAATCTGGATGACGGCAACATCCCTCTGATTCGCCGTGTACTCCAGATCGAGCCCAAAGAACCGGTGTTCATCGGGAGATGCAAGATAGAGCTCGGTCAAATAACCAAGAGCCAAGGGCAGCCTCTCGGAACTGTTGGTGTAGAGCACGTCCAGAACCTTGCCGCATGGTGTGGGACCTTCGTATTGCTGCCAAACTTCAGCCATTGCGTGTGTGTGCTTGGTGGATCGAGAAGAGATGAGGAGGAAGAAGAGAGTACAGTACAGAGAGCGAGAGGAAGAAACATAGAGCGAGTGGAATGGCGCCGTTCTGCCTCGCTCGCGAAATAAAAACCGCCGCGGGGGAGGCGAGAAGATTGATCTTTAGTCCCGGTTGGCCACGGGAACGGGGAATAAAGGACCAATAGTCCCGGTTGGCCACGGGAACGGGGAATAAAGGACCAATAGTCCCGGGCGGCCAGGTCAACCGGAATTAATTCCCTCCACGCGCCGCAACGCGCTTCCCAACCCGCGACGTATGACCTTCTGTCGCGGGTCTCCTCCCGACCCGGGACTAAATACTCATTAGTCACGGTGCGCGACGTTTGGGGACTGATGCTGGCGTACCGAAGGCCTTTTTTCTACTAGTGCTTCCTTATTTAACGCGATGCTTGGGTCAGTTTTCACTCTAAAGGGCGGAATTTCTTCAAATTTATTATAATCTTCTGACATGTATGTCCTGTCCTCCAGTCCCAAAATGTTTCTTTTCCCTGAAAGAACTATGTGCCGCTTCGGCTCACCGCATGATGTACTAGAATTATTATTTTTTTTCCTTTTCCTCATTTGGGTAGACATGTCTTTCACATAGAAAACTTGAGCCACATCTTTGGCTAGGACGAATGGTTCGCTTCTGTATCCAAGATTGTTGAGATCTACTGTTGTCATTTTGTACTGCTTGTCTACCTTTACTCCTGTCATCTTGACCCATTGGAACCGAAATAGAGGGACCTTAAAACTAGGTCCATAGTCAAGTTCCCATATATCCTCTATGTAACCATAATATGTGTCCTTTGTCCCATTGTATCCGGTTGCATCGAAACGGATGCCACTATTCTGGTTGGTGCTCTTTTTATCTTGTGTGATCGTGTAAATTGTATTCTCATTTATGTCGTACCCTTGGAAAGTCAGTACAGTCGAAGATGGTGACCTGGCCAACAAGTAGAGCTCGTCTCCAACAGTGTTGTTATTCGTGAGTTCTGCCTCCAACTAGGCGCCGAAACTATCGATGTGTTCATCATTAATCGAGGATTCATACAACCTCGGGTTTTTGGACCGTATAATATTCTTGTGTTCCTGGATATAAGGAGCCACCAAGGTGGACATTTGTAGAACTGTTTAGTGTGCTTTAATGAAAGAATGTACATCCATAAATATCTTTGCTTTCCTTCCTAGCGTGCCTTCTCCACTCATTCTTCCCTCATGCCGCGATTCGGGAACACCAATTGACTTAAGGTCTGGAAGAAAGTCAACACAAAACTCAATTACCTCCTTTGTTCCATAACCCTTGGAGATTCTTCCTTCTGGCCTAACACGGTTATGTACATATTTCTTTAAGACGCCCATGAACCTCTCAAAGGGGAACATATTGTGTAGAAACACAGGACCGAGAATGGTAACCTCTTTGATTAGGTGGACTAGGAGGTGTGTCATAATATTGAAGAAGGATGGTGGGTACACCAACTCGAAGCTGATAAGACATTGGACCACATCTATCTGTAACGATGATAGACTTTCTGGATTGATTACCTTCTGAGAAATTGCATTGAGGAATGCGCATAACTTCACAATGGGTAGTCGAACATTTTCTGGTAGAATCCCCATCAACGCAGTCGGAAGCAATTGTGTCATCAACACGTGGCAGTCATGAGACTTCGGGTTTTGGAATTTTTTCTCCTCCACATTTATTATTCCCTTTATATTCGACGAGAAGCCAGACGGGACCTTGATACAATTTAGTGCTTCAAACAAGACTTCCTTCTCTTCCTTGGTAAGAGCGTAGCTAGCAGGACCACCTTGAAACCGCTCAGGATTCCTGTCGTCTCGTCCTTTCCTGTGTTGCTGGTCCTGTCGTGCTTCAGATGTATCTTTTGAATTCCCATACAAGCCAAAGAAGCCTAGCAGATTGACGCAAAGATTCTTCGTCAGGTGCATCACGTCGATCGCAGAGCGGACATCTAGGAATTTCCAATAGGGTAGTTCCGAAAATATAGATTTCTTCTTCCACATGGGTGGGTGTCCGTCAGCGTCATTCAGAACAACTTGTCTGCCCGGACCCTTTCCAAATATTACTTTGAAATCCTTCACCATATCAAATACATCATCACCAGATCGAAGGATAGGCGTCTCCCGGGTATCTGCCTCACCATTGAAATGTTTGCCAGCTTTTCTTAAGGGGTGCTTGCGCGGAAGAAAACGACGATACCCGAGGTACACAACCTGCTTACATTTATCCAGATATACACTTTCGGTCTCATCTAAACAGTGTGTGAATGCATTGCATCCCTTGTTTGTATGTCCAGAAATGTTACTAAGAGCAGGCCAATCGTTGATGGTTACGAACAACAGCGCTCGTAGGTTAAATTATTTTTGTACGTGCTCGTCCCTCACAGGTACACCTTTTTCACGCCACAACTGTAAAAGTTCATCGACTAATGGCCTTAGGTACACATCAATGTCGTTGCCCGGTTGTCTCGGGCCTTGGATCAGCACTGGCATCATAATGAACTTCCTCATCATGCACAACCAAGGAGGAAGGTTATAGATACATAGAGTTACAGGCCAGGTGCTATGGTTGCAGATCTGCTCACTAAATGGATTAAATCCATCTGTACTTAGACCAAACCATAAGTTCCTTGCCTCACCTGCAAAGCGCGGGAACTTTCTCCACTTCGAACCATCAGCGGGGTATCTCAACATCTCATCTTTCTTACGATCTTCCATGTGCCATCGCAAAAGTTTGGCATGCTCTTTGTTTCTGAACAAATGTTTCAACCGTGGTATTATAGGAGCATACCACATCACCTTTGCAGGAACCCTCTTCCTGGGTCGCTCACCCTCAACATCGCCAGGGTCGTATGGTCTGATCTTATACCGCAATGTAGTGCATACCGGGCATTGTTCCAAATTCTCGTACTTCTCACCGAGGTAGAGGATGTAGTCATTAATGCAGGCATGTATCTTCTCCACGTCTAATCCTAGGAGCCATACAAGCTTCTTTGCTTGGTTTGTACTGTCGGGCAATTCATTGTTTTTAGGAAGCTGTTTTTTCACTGTTTGCAGCAACTTTGCAAATCCGCTGTCAGTCACACCGTTCTCGGCCTTCCATTGGAGAAATTCCAGTGTGCTGCCCAGCTTTTTCTGCCCGTCTTCGCAAGTTGGATACAACAATTTTTTTGGGATCCTTTAACATCAGGTCGAACTTCACCCTCACCTTTTCAATATCGCTTTATGTCTTTGCATCCGTAATAGCGTGGCCAAGATCATCGATGGGCTCATCTGGTGCCTGCAACTCTGAATCCACTTCATTGTTATCTTCCATTCCAGTACCGGCACCGTATTCAGGGAACATGTCATGATTGTTGTCATCATTCTCTTATTCTTCGTTGTCTTCCATCATAACCCCTCTTTCTCCGTGCTTGGTCCAACAATTATAGCCGGGCATTAAAGCGGATTGAAACAGGTGGAAGTGGATGACTCTGTGAGAAGAGTGTTCCTTCTGATTCCGACATACAACACATGGACAATAGATAAAATTATTCCGCTTGTTTTCCCGGGCCACCTCGAGAAAATAACCCACGCCTTTCATGAACTCGACAGAGCGTCGGTCAGCGTACATCCATTGCCGGTTCATCTGTATTATATGATTATTAATTAAGAACTGTTACAGAACACCATGAATAGAGAAATGACCAATGTTACATCGACAGATGAAAGGTTAAAGTTGGTACCTCGACCGAGGAGGAAAGAAGGACGAGAGAGCTTATTTAATTAAGTGTGGCTCGGACTAATTAAATCGTGCTTGTTTTCTGCGAGCTGAGATGGCGTTATTCTCCCGGGCATTTCATCAAACACCTCTTGTGCACAGGAGGGAAAAAAGTGAGCACACGCCACACAACTAGAAATATGTCCTCCAAAGTGAGTCGCATGAGGAGAATAGAGGATTGGCAGGGTTTATATATAGTGGGGGGGTCATTTGCCCCGGTCGGTGGCTCCAACCGGGGCAAAAGACCCCCCCCCCCACCCGCCTAAATGGGCTCTACTCGGCGAGGGCCTTTAGCTCATGTTGGAGCCACCAACCGGGGCAAATGACTCCCCCACCACGCGCCCTGCTCGCCCCGTCCCCACCTCTGCAGTCTTTTGCACCGGGTGGTGGCCGAGCCGGGGCAAAAGGGGTGGTCGCGGGTGAGAAAAAGCCCTGTTTTCCACTAGTGTTAATTTAAACTAAAACGACGTGTTCACTGGTAGAACACGCACTACTAGAAATAGGCCCAAAGGATTTTACCTTTAGTACCAGTTCAATCACGAACAGGTACTAAAGATAGAATTAGTACCGGTTCCACGACATAGCGCGCCGGAAAACTTCATCACCTGTTCATTTGAAGTTTTTAGTACTCGTTCGTGACACGAACCGGTACTAAAGGTTTTCGCGCCAAATTTGCTACGGATGTGGGGCCGGCGCTGCACCTTTAGTACCGGTTCGTATCAGGAACCGGTTCTAGAGGGTTTCCAGCCTATATCTCAACACGAGCACACCCGAAAGCTCTCCAATTTTTCATTCCAACACATTTTCAAAAAAATTCTCTCCTCTCACACTTCAACAAATCTTCTTTTTGTCCACCATTTTGTTAAGATTGGTAGCAACCATCTATACAAGGGTTATCAACATTATCCTTTCTTCCGACATTCCTAATTTAGCTCATTTCTTATAGTTTAACTCGTTTCAATTTTTTAGTGCTAGCAAGGTGTTTGATGAAATGTCTAAATTAGGGGTTTCATTCGTTTTATATGCAATTTGAGCTTAAATTAAAATATGTTTTGTTCGTTTTAGTATCTTCCCCGTCCTCACCATCATCGATTGCCAGCGTCGTCCCTAGCTGGCATCACCTCGGCGAGCATACTTGTTTTTATGTTTTATAAAAAAACTTAGTTTTATGTGATAGATGCATATATATTACTTTATAATTTTCTACCCTATATGATTGTATTTTTTATGTATAGTTCCATGGTTTTGATATCCGTCCTCATCGGCCCCGTTCTATGATTCTGATGTGGTATACTTTTATAACTATTTTTTTTGTTTTATGACAATTATACCGACCAACTTGACATAGATATTTTATCTAGGAGGTAGTTGAAACAGAAATTCCAACCGACCCTCTGGTCGAGATGCTAAATTTATTTGAGAAAGAAAATAATGATTTGAAAGAAAAATTGAAAAGAAGTGAAGATCTTCGTCTGAAATGCCTAGAAGAGAACATGAAATTGGACTTGAAGCTTGTCGACGTCGTCGACTATCACCAGATCAAGATGGATGCAACACGCTTGAAGATTAAAAAGATTAGAAAATATGACATTAATCGAGACGCTTGGTATCATTATGTTGTAGGTGTAGTAGTTACCTTAGTTGCGATTTTCATCGCATTTTTCGTTGTTTTTAATTTTTTTAGATAGTTGTATGTTAGTTTGAGTGTATGTTTTATGAGAACTATGTATTACATTTGTTCAGTGCTCCACCTTACTTTTAATATGATGGATCTGTATATTAATTAATTTGGTCACTCATCTATGATGCAGTAGTGTAATGAATGATTCTTAATATACTTATATGATGCAGAGGAACCGACAATGGATGTACGGTGACCGACGTTCTCTCGAGTTTCTTAATGGTATGCATAATTTTCTCCACGTGGCTGAGGCGAGCAAGCAGTCGAATGGTTTCATGTGTTTTTCATATTGTGCCTGTAAAAATATGAAGGATTACTCTAACTCAAGAAATATTCACTTCCACCTGTTTGAGAACGGTTTCATGCCCATCTATAATTGTTGGACGAAGCATGGAGAAAGAGGGGTTATAATGGAAGACAATGAAGAAGAAGAGGATAATGAAAACTAAGCTATGTACACTGAACACGGTGATAGGACAATGGAGGCAGACGAATATGAAGAAGGGCTCATTTTTTATGAGCCCGATGACGATTTAGGTCGGGCCATGCATGATGCGAAGATTAACTGTGGAAGTGAAAACAAGAAGTGGTCTAGCTGGGTACCACAATGGAATTGCTACAATGGAAGGCAGAGAGTGGTCTAGCTGACATGAATTTTGAAAAGTTGCTGAAAATAATAAAGAAGATGCTCCCAGGGGAGAACATATTGCCCTCTAGTACGTACGAAGCAAAGAAGGTTGTCTTCCCTCTAGGATTAGAGGGGCAGAAGATGCATGCTTGCATCAGTGAATGCATCCTCTACCGCGGCGAGAAGTACGAAAATTGGAATGCATGCCCGGTATGCGGTATAAGATCAGGCGAGATGACCCTAGTGATGTTGAGGGCGAGCCGCGACCCAGGAAGAGGGTTCCTGCCAAGGTGATGTGGTATGCTCCTATAATACCACAGTTGTAACGTTTGTTTAAAAACAAAGAGCATGCCAAGTTGTTGCGATGGCACAAAGAAGACCGTAAGAAAGACGTGATGCTAAGACACCCCGCTGAGGGGTCGTAGTGGAGAAAAATCGATAGAGAGTTCAAGACAGTTGCAGATGACGCGAGGAACTTAAGATTTGGTCTAAGTACAGATGGCTTTAATCCTTTCGGGGAGCAGAGCTCCAGTCATAGCACCTGGACGGTGACTCTATGTATCTACAACCTTCCTCCTTGATTGTGCATGAAACACAAGTTCATTATGATGCTAGTGCTTATCCAAGGATCGAGGCAACCCGGCAACGACATTGATGTGTACCTGAGGCCATTGGTTGAAGAACTTTTATAGTTGTGGCGTGAAGAAGGTGTACATGTGTGGGATGAGAACGAACAAAAGGAATTTAACCTACGGGGGTTGTTGTTCGTAACCATCAATGATTGGCCTGCTCTCAGTAACATTTCAGGACAATCAAAAAAGGGATACAATGCATGCACACACTGTATGGTGATACTAACAGTATTCATTTGGGAAACAAGAATGTGTACCTAGGGCATCGTCGATTTTTTTCACAACAGCATCCCGTAAGAAAGAGAGGAGGCAAGCATTTCAGAGGTGAGGCAGATAACTGAACAAAACCTACCCGCCCTACTGGGATGTTATATATGATATGGTCAAGGATTTAAAAGTGATCTTAGGAAAGGGTCCGGGTGGAAAATCTGTTCCGAATGACAGTGCAGGACATGTACCCATGTTGAAGAAGATGTATATATTTTGGGAGCTACCCTATTGGAAGGTTCACTCATCAATCGACGTGATGCACGTGACGAAAAATCTTTGCGTGAACCTACTAAACTTCTCCGGCGTGTATGGGAAGACAAAAGATACACCAGATGCACGGCAGGACCAGCAACATATGCACGAACGGGACAACCTGAATCCAGAGAAGTATCAAGGTCCTGCCTGCTACGCTCTTACCAAAGCAGAGAAGGAGATATTTTTGAAGTCCTGAGCAGCATCAAGGTCCCGTCTGGCTTCTCGTTGAATATAAAGGGAATAATAAACATGACAGAGAAAAAGTTTCAAAACCTAAAGTCTCATGACTGCCACATTATTATGACACAGTTACTTCCGGTTGCATTGCGGGGGCTTCTGTCAGAAAATGTTCGAGTACACATTGTGAAGCTATGTGCATTCCTCAATGCAATTTCTCAGAAGGTGATCAATCCACTAACTCTATCAAATTTACAGAAGGATGTGGTGCAATGTCTTGTCAGCTTCGAGTTGGTGTTTCCACCATCCTTCTTCAATATTATGATGCACCTCATAGTTCACCTAGTCGAAGAGATTCAAGTTCTCGGTCCTGTAATTCTACACAACATGTTCCCCTTTGAGAGATTCATGGGAGTCTTGCAGAAATACGTTTATAATCGTGCTAGACCAGAAGGAAGCATCTCCAAGGGCTGTGGAACAAAGGAGGTAATTGAGTTTTGTGTCAACTTTATTCCTGACCTTAAGCCGATCGGTGTTCCTAAATCTCGCTATGAGGGGAGACTGCGTGGAAAAGGAACGCTAGGAAAGAGAGAAAAAATAAGTATGAACATACATTCTTTCACTAAAGCACACGACACAGTCCTACATAATTCCAGCTTGGTGGCTCTGTATATAGTGGAACACAAGAATATTTTACGCTCAAAATACTCGGAGCAAGGTGAAGATTGGATTGATGGAGAACACCAGAAGACTTACGTCGGTTGGTTGCAAACACATCTCATTAATGACACTGCTGTCGAAGAACAACTATACTTCTTGGCCAAGCAACCATCTTTCATATATTGACTTTTCAAGGGTACGGGATAAATGGGAATACATTTTACACGATCGCCCAAGATAAAAATAGCACCAACAAAAAATAGTGGTGTCCGCTTTGATGCATCAGACGACAATGGGAAGAAGGTCACATATTATGGGTACATAGAGGAGATATGAGAACTTGACTATGAATCTACTTTCAAGATCCCTTTGTTCCGGTGCAAATGGTTAAACCTGAAAGACGGGGTACATGTAGACCCACAATACGGAATGATTGCAGTGGATATGAAGAATCTAGGATACGAGACCGAACCATTCGTGCTAGCCAGTGAGGGTGGCTCCGGTTTTCTATGTGAAGGACATGTCTACAAAAAAAAGGCAAGAAGAGACATCATATGATGAGCCAAAGCGCCACATAGTTCTTTCAGAAAAAAGAAACATCGTGGGAGTGGAGGACAAGACAGACATGCCAGATGATTATGAAATGTTTGAGTACATTGCACCCTTCAGGGTTAAAACTGACCCAAACATCGTGTTAAATAACGAAGAGTGGCAATGGTTGCGTTGCAATCAGAAGAAATGGAAACACACGAAGAAAACTCAGAAGACTAGATAGGCATGATGTTCTTGGTGATGTGTAATAATAAACTTGGAATAAGACAGTTCTGTTGCAAACGTGTTAACAAAATAGAAGTTTTATCTAACCTTTTATGCCGGAGATAGAACAAAACAATTGGTATTACCAGCATACAACCCGACTGTGTCATTGGTACAATGATTTGATGAACATAGACCCAATATCAAGATAAAAATAAGATCAAGTAATTTATTTTATTGTTATATCTTGCATATGAAGTAACTTATTCCTTAGACCATGAGATCATGCCAATCACTACTACCGGAAGGGTGCTTTCATGTCATCAAACGTCACACCGTAACAGGCTGACTATAAAGGTGTTGTTAGGTATTCGGAAAGTATTAGTTGAGGATCATGGATCAAGAGTGGGATTTGTCCATCCAAAATGACGGAGAGATATACTCTGGGCCCTCTCAGTGATGTCACATCAACACCGCTTGCAAGCACGTGATATGATCACAAGGATGTCATATCACGGAAACGAGAAAAGAGTACATGTCAGGTAATGATATTGAACAAGGTATGGTTGATACCAATGATCGAATCTCGGACAAGTAAAACATCGCGAGACAAAGGGAATAGTTCACGACGTTTATGGTTCACAGGATCACTAGATTCATCGTTGAATGTGTAGGAGTCATTACGGATCTCCAGGTCCCGATGTTGACTATTGATCGTAGAGGTGTCTCGGTCATGTCTACATTATTCACGAACCGTAGGGTGACACACTTAAGGGTTTGATGACGCGATTGAGTGGATACGGAATACCAGAGAAAAGTTTGTACAACACCGAAATTGTTCCATGGAATATCGAAATAGTCACCGGAATTGTTTCGGGGAATATTGAAATAGTTCAAGGTGGTATTTGTTAATGTTTGATTAACAAATAGTTCAAAGGGGTAAGTGTTAATGTTTGTTAATGGGATTAACAAATATTAAAATAAAGAAATAAAATTGGTTTATCTATTTATTAAAGAAAACCCTTGGAATTTTGAGTGAGAATGGATGAGAGCATGAGTGGGTTGAGTGGAGACTCCACCCACATGATGAGGGGAGATGTGGAGGCACCAAACATTCGTGGCTGCCTCCCCCTCCTATATAAAGAGGGGTTGGACCTCTCTCTCAACACACAATTTGGTGTCATCTCCATCCTCCCGCTGATCCACCACATGTTCATGTTGCGCGAAGCCATGAACGAAGTTTTCTCCACCACACCACGCCGTCGTGCTGCTAGCTTCCGAGGGATCCTCTACTTCCGCTGCCCCGCTGGATCGAGGGAACGGAGGTCGTCATCAAGCTGTACGTGTGACCGAGTGCAGAAGCGCTGCCGGATTACAACGCTCATCTTCACGATCTTGAGATCGATGTGAGTACGACTACATCACCAACGAGATTTGATCTCATAACACATTGTGTCTTCAAGGGTATGTTCTCCTTAAGACTCTCTCTTTCTATGCCCATTACATTTCATCTTCTAGATTAGATCATGGCCCTTCGGGTTTATCACGCGTAGAGTTTTTTTTGTTTTCTATGCAATAAACCCTTCAGTGGTATTAGAGCTGGATATGTGCGTAGATGTTTTGTACGGGTAGAACACATAGGAGTATGTGGGCGTTGATGATCATGTTATTGCCTCCTTGATTTTTTTATGATCTTAGTGGCAGAGTAGGATGAAGCTGCCCCAGACTAAGTTTACGTGTACTATGTACGCGAGAATTGTCTCACTTGTGGCTAAGGGGGTATCCGTTTCTCCTACTATAGTTAAGATCTAATCTACGAAGGGTTGTTAAAAATGTGTTTATCAACGTTGTGGTTGATGTTCGTAGGTATGAACCGTTCTATCCTCGAAAGCCCTAAGCCACATAAAATATGCAAAAATAAATTAGAGGCGTCTAACTAGGTTTTGCTGGGCATGTGATGTGATATGATCAACATTACAGATTTGATTATGAGATAATCTCTTTTGTAAATTATTGATATACCGGAAGGTATCCATATAGTTTTCTTATTATTGATGGACAATCAAGATAGAGGCGCCATGGAACTTGGTACCACGCCAGTGGAATGATGGAGATCATACCATGATGCATATGATGGTGCTCAAGTGAAAGAAGGACCATATCATGTCACATTATCCTTACATGTGATGTTAATCTTTTTTATGCATCTTATTTTTCTTAGATAGCGACGGTAGCATTATGAGATGATCCCTCTCACTTAATATCAAGATACTAATGTGCTCTTCCTTAGTATGCACCGTTAAGAAAGTTCTTCGTTTCGAGACACCACATGATGATCGGGTGTGATAGACTCAACGTTCGCATACAACGGGTGTTTTCAAGCCTAGCGTGTACATACATGGCCTTGATAACGCGAGACCTTCGCCTGGTGTCATTACATATGTTCTAGTATCCACCAAAAAAAAAGTAAACTTGGAATACGACAGTTCTATTGAAAAAGTATTCACAAAAAAGAGCTATCGCCTCCTAACATTCTAGGGTTTCGATTGAAATGACGGGTGGTATGGCCAAATACATGACATAGTTTGTTATAATGATCCCATATTGCACACAAACATGCATTTTAAAAATCATTTTCCTCAATTAAAAAACCATTTTCTATTTTCGGAGTGTCAGAAATGGTTTTTTTGTGAAGGACCTACCATAAACATGTTGCAAATCTTGGGGGTTAATTTTTTTAACATGATAGGACATGTGAAATACCCAAATAAAAAATCTGTCTTCTAAGAAAAGATTTCCATCCAGCTCTTTTAAAAATCACAAATTTTTTCCGATTCAGTTGGAAACGGGAAAAATTTGAACTACAGGGGCCTCGTAATTTGCTCATAAATTTTGGAAAAAATCATTTTAGGTACTCAACTACCTATTTCAATGGAGATCCACAGTGAGTTGCTGAATATATAACCCCTAGCTACGAACGGTCATGCCCGCCGTCTTGAATTTCTCCTAAAACGAGCGGAGAAAATTCCAGTAAATTGAAAAAAAACCCTAAATAACGCGAGACCTTCTCCTGGTGTCATTACATATGTCCTATTATCCACCAAAAATACTAAACTTGGAATACGACAGTTCTGTTGAAAAAGTGTTCACAAAAAAGAGTTATCTTCTCCTAACATTTTAGGGTTTCGGTTGAAATGACGGGTGTTATGGCCAAATATATAGCATAGTTTGTTATATGAGCCTATATTGCACACAAACATGCATCTTGGAAGCACGGACAATTTGACGAAGGAAATGTTTTTTTTAACTGAATAAAAAAACCATTTTCTATTTTCGGAGTGTGAGAAATGGTTTTTCTTTGTGAAGGACCTACCACAAACATGTTGCAAAACTTGGGGGATTTTTTTTTTGAACATGCTAGGACATGTGATATACCCAAATAAACAATATGTTTTCTAAGAATAGATTTCCATCCACCTCTTTTAAAAATCACAAGTTTCTGCCGATTCAGTTGGAAACGAGACAAATTTGAACTACACGTGCCTCGTAATTTGCTCATAAATTTTGGAAAAAATCATTTTAGGTACTGGACTACCTTTTTAAATAGAGACCCACAATGAGTTGCTGAATATACAACCCGTATCTACGAACGGTCATGCCCGCCGTCTTGACTTTCTCCTAAAACGGGTTGAGAAAATTCCAATAAATTAAAAAAAACCTAAATAACGCGAGACCTTCGTCTGGTGTCCTTACATATGTCCTAGTATCCACCAAAAATAGCAAACATGGAATACAACAATTCTGTTGAAAAAGTGTTCACAAAAAAGAGCTATCAACTCCTAACATTCTAGGGTTTTAGTTGAAATGACGGGTGTTAAGGCCAAATACATGACATAGTTTGTTATAATGAGCCCATATTTCACACAAACATGCATCTTGTAAGCACAAACAATGTTGACGAAGGAATACTATTTTAAATGAATGAAGAAATCATTTTGTGTTTTCGGAGTCTCAGAAATGTTTTTATAAGGACCTACCACAAACATGTTGCAAAACTTGGGTGATTAATTTTTTTAACATGCTAGTACATGTGATATAAAAAATAAACAATATATTTTCTAAGAAAATATTTCCATCCACTCTCTTTGAAAATCACAAGTTTCTGCCGATTCAGATGGAAACGGGACAAATTTGAACTACAGGTGCCTCGTAATTTAATTATAAATTTTGGAAAAAATCATTTTTAGGTACTCAAATACCTATTTCAATAGAGACCCACAATGAGTTGATGAATATACAACCCCTAGCTATGAACGGTCATGCCCTCCGTCTTGACTTTCTCCTAAAATGGGCTGAGAAAATTCCAGTAAATTCAAAAAAAAAACCTAAATAACGCGAGACCTTCGCCTGGTGTCATTAAATATTTCCTAGTATCCACCAAAAATAGTAAACTTGGAACACGACAGTTCTTTTGAAAAAGTGTTCACAAAAAAGAGCTATCTCCTCCTAACATTCTAGGGTTTCGGTTGAAATGACAGGTGTTATGGACAAATACATGGCATAGTTTATTATAATGAGCCCATACTGCACACAAACATGCATCTCTAAAGCACCGAAAATATTGACGACGGAAAAATATATTTAACTGAATAAAAAAAAACCATTTTCTATTTTCGGAGTGTGAGAAATGGTTTTTTTTGTGAAGGACCTACCACAAACATGTTCCAAAACTTTGGGGGGTTAATTTTTTTAACATGCTAGGACATGTCATATACCCAAATAAACAATTTGTTTTCTAAGAAAAGATTTCCATTCACCTCTTTTGAAAATCACAAGTTTTTGCCGATTCAGTTGGAAACGAGTAAAAATTGAACTACAGGTGCCTCGTAATTTGCGCAGAAAATTTGGCAAAATCAGATTTAGGTACTCGACTACCTATTTCAATAGAGATCCACAATGAGTTGCTGAATATACAACCCCTAGCTAGCTAAGAACGAATACGTGGCGCAGGAGTTGTGTCGCGTGGCCGAGTGGCGCGGGAGTTGTGCCGCGTGGAGCGTGCGGTATAAACTGCCGCGCCTCGAGCGTCTTCTCCTCTCCACGTGTCCACTCCTCTCCACGCACCGTCGCGCCACCACCATGCCTCCGAGGAGGAATAGCACCACCGGCTTCCGCGGCGTCCGAGCGCGGCCAAACGGAATGTTCACTGCAGATATCCTCTGCGGGGACAACCTTATCCCCCTCGGCTCCTTTGCGACAGCGGTGGAGGCCGCCCGCGCCTAGGAGGAGGCAACCTGGCGCCTCAACTGTCGTGGGATAATCACGGCAGAAGTTACCAGGGTTAACTTATCTTGGGGCAATTCGACTCTGGTGTTTGGGAGAGGGTTTAGCTCAGGGGAAATCATGCTCATAATCGATCTGGTAGCTCTGGCAATCGAGTCGCCGAGTCTCCGATCTAGGGTTACAATCTCAACTCTCGTATTACAGGGGATATTCGAATAGCTAGTAAAACTCGTGTCTAATCTAACCCTAGGAGCCGGCTTATATAATATCCGGCCCCCCTGGCTTCCTATCCAAGGCATACTCGGAGTCCTACCTGGGCACCGCTTACAAACCCTAATTTTCCTTATCGAAACCCACAATCCGGGTTACGAGGCCTACACTCTTGGGCCTTCTAGAAACTCCTTTTCGTGAAGCCGGGTCTTGCGCAGCTTCCTTTGGGCCTAGTTACACCTTGACGTTAGCCTACCGGGTTATCATCCCTCCATCAGTAGTCCCCAGAATAGCTTGGGATTCACGGGATCCTCCTTGAAGCGCATGCTATTCCCTGCAAAAATAACAAACATACAAGTTCATAAAAAGGCCAGGTTAGGTTGCTTTGATAAACAACTAGGCCTAACTCCACTGGTGGTCCATATAATAACCCGGCTTTCTCCGAATCCATCTTCATTTCCCGGGTCAACACTCCGAGGAAAACGCAGAAGACCCGGCTCACTTTGTTCGCTAATTAATCCGGATATCACGGAGACGATTCGCTCTGATCTTTTCCGGATATTTCTCCCAAGCACTTAATCACTTATCGCGAAAAATCCGGGCGGGTAACTCTCTCCGAAATTTTTGGCTCCCGCTCCTTAGTCTAGGTTTCCCACCCGCACCTATAAATAGGTGCCTTAGGGGAAAACCTAGATGGAACACTCCATTTCTTCATCCCCTTCCTCTCTCGGTGCTCTCTTGCTCGAGCTCGACGCCGCGCCACCACGGAGTCCACGGGCGCACCGTCGGAATCGAGCCGCTGCCGTCTGCGCTCGTCCTCAGCCCGCGCGGCGCCGCCGTCAACCACCACTGCCGCGCCCTTGCAGAGCTCACCGGAAGGCCCCGAGGGCCACCGTGACTGCGCCATCTTCCGCCGTCGTGCTCTTCTCTAGACCCCGCCGGTGAGCCTCCTTTCTTCCATGAATTTTACTTTCAAGCTCGCTCGAATTAGATTAGATTTAGATCCGCTTCATAGATGGTTTTCTTGTTCCGCAACGATTGGGTAGCCCATATTCCGTTCCTTCTCAACAATTGTGTAAACTAGATAAATAGCATACCTCCATTACTTGTGGTCACCAATTTCTCTGTAAATCTCTAAGTTTAGACCCAATCTGCCAAAATTCTCCGTAATTGCTCTTTGATACTCGGATAATCTATAATTTCCGGGTCTTTTAGTTGCTTACACTCTGCACATCCGCTTCCTGTTTCGTAGACTATGCACATGGCACCCAAGGTCGGTACTAAGACTAAGGGAAAACAGCCGACGAAAGCAAGGCCGACTCAATCCATATCTGCGAACTGGGCAAGGTCCACCGTGACCAAGGCAAAGTTGGACGAGCTCGCTGAGTCGGGCGTCCTTCCTTCCCAGGAGGATATTCACTGGCGAGTCCCGGGGGATGAGACTCGGCCCTCCCCCGATCCTGATGACGTAATTTGCTTCGTCGAGCATGTGATCCGGGGATTTCGTCCCCCGGGTCACTCCTTTTTCCATGAACTGCTTAGCCATTACGGCCTCCGAGTCTTTGACATAGGACCCAATTCTATATTAAATATCACTCATTTTATCGTTCTCTACGAATCATATCTATGCGTCCCCCCAAATTATGCTCTGTTTCTCGAGTTGTTCCAATGCAAACCGTGTCGCGAAAGCAGCGACGGGGCCCTCTTGGCTTGTGGTGGGGTATCAATTCAGAGGCGGAAGAACTCATTGATGCCGACTCTGAGCCACAACTCCCACGTCCAGCATTGGAAGAAGACCTTCTTCTACTGCCGGGACATCTCCCCATCCGGCGAAAAGACTTTGCCGGGTTTCTCCGAGGGCCTCCTCGATCTCTCCGACAATTTCAATTCTTTTGCTTCTGAGTCAGATAGGGAGTCCATCCAACCTCTCCTAGCCAAACTCGTTGTCCTTTCAGCCCAGGGTCTCCTTGGGCTGAATCTAGTTAAAACTTGGGTGAACTTCCGAATCCAGCCTAATGCCATCCGGCCCAAGCTGATGTCCGAGTATTCTGGGCACGTCACGGATTCGCTCCGCTATTCTTTGAGGAACTATCCGGCTGCTGATACAAACAAAATAATCAAAAGTTTCTTGACTGAGAAAACGGAAGTGATCCGGACTATAGCCGGTTTGGAGCCATTCACCCGCGACAACCCGGCTCCGGCGGTAAGATCCGGCCCTTACTCTTCTATTCTCGTGCTTTTACCTGACGCAACCACTAACTTTCATCTTTATACCTTTATCTCAGGAAGATAGCTCCTTCTGGAATATCGAGACTCCCCCTTCCTCCGAAAACCCGGAGGAGGACGAAGAGCCGGCTGACTCAGAAGAAGGTATCATTCGGGTTTCGCCTATCTTACCTTCTGTCAACTTGTTTTCCCACGCTTTCTATTTTTCCGACTATGCACCATGCTTTTCAGGAATGGAGGACAGGGAGGACAAGGAGGAGAAGGAAGATCCGGAAGACAAGGAGGAGACCCAAAGCGAGACAGAACCGGATGTTGAGGTCGGAGCCAAGAAAAAACCCCGAGGGGTTGTATTTAAGGTTCCGTATCGCTCTATCGCCTCCAAACTGTATTCATTTGCTAATATGTGCGAGATTAATCGACAATTATCCGATTGGCCATACTTGAAGGAGCCCCCCACGGTCAAACGCAGGGTAACCCGGAACTCCCCGGGTGAGAATCCACTCAACCCGGGTATCCCTTCGTCCGCAGCCCTCCGCGCCGGTACTTCCCAAACTCTTACTTCAGATTCCCCTCAGAAACATCCTTCTCCCAATCATCCTTTGGCTGGAAAATTCCGGGTCTCACTCTCAGATCCTGTAACAGCCTCCTCCGGGTCTAGTAATGAGTTCCCATAAGATTTTATGGTGAACTCCGGGTAAGATACCTCTACTGCTATTTCAATATTCTAACACTTTTCCATAGCTTTCACTCATCATATACTAACTTTTTATTTGCACTTCCCTCAGAGCCAAGGTCACGACCAGTGACCCGGATAACATGGACACTGATAACCCGGCTAAGGACGATCCGGTTGATAATATGACGGCCGCGGCTGGCGGCGATGAAGAAGAACAAGTACAGCTGAAAGACCCGGCCGATCAGGAGGCCAAGTACCCAATAGCCTCGCATACACTCGAGGATGATGATGTTGTGATCCTGGGCACAGGGAGAAGTGAGCCCAACCCCAACACTCAGGCGACCCGGGTGTCTCCCCCCGAAAAGGAGAAGACTCCATTTCCGAGTAACCAGAATCCTGGTTCTTCTGACATAGATCTGGGCACACTCTCCTATGATCAGATGATGAGTACACTCTTTGCCTTGAAGACCACAGAAAGAGATATACTAGAGCGCATGGCTGCTGAGCACCAGGTAATGATGATTGATATTGCATAGTATTCATCTAGTCCCCATGTTCCGAGTTTAACTTGTCAAAGTTTTACTCGGTACTTCCTTTGATACCTGGTTCTTTCTTATATCCTACTAACTTTTACTTTTCCTTCCCTTATAGGCACAGATGGCCAGGTTTGAGGATATTTTGGCTAAAACCAATCAGCTCCTTGAAACCGAGACAAAGCTGCGGGAGGGGCTTGAGGTTGAAGTGGAAAAGCTTGATAAAGACGTCAAGAAGTACAAGAAGAAATACCAGAATGCTCAAGATGCACTGAAGAAGCTCTCGGCTCAGATTGCCGACACTTATCGTGTCCTACTTGGTAAGATTTTATGGCTTGCTGTTTTATAACTCAGATTTTCCTTTAAGCATGTTACCCGGGCTTTTTTGCTTTAACCTTTGCTGTTTATACTGCAGGCCCTTGCATAGCGGCCCCAGAAGATAATGATATTGAGAAGGTGAAGACCTTGAAGATTGTGATCCGGAAGTCTGTGCTGGCACTAAGTGGATCGTGGACGTTGTGCAGTAGCCGGCTGAGGGTTACTCGGGCCTAGACACTTTGCTCCACGCGTGCTCCACTATCCCCGAGTGGATCGAGCCCTGGAAACGCTCGGCATGCCGGGTTGGGATGACCCGCGGGCTTATGCTGGCCAAAGCTTATTTCCCAAAGCTTGAGCCGGCAAAGCTGGTGGCCGGGTTTCCCGAGTTCAATCTCGACGGCTCCAAATTCTCCGCCAAGGACTTCAAGGCTATTCAAACTGAGGTACGTCACTCGGCGACCACAATTGCCGATAGTATGGCACTAGACAGGTTTACAACGCCTTATGATGCCAAAGACAAAGCGGTGAGGGTAGATCTGCCCGAGCCCTTTGATATCCTGGAGAAGTGGAACGCAGAATCTGCCAAGAGGAAGGAGGAGGCTGCCAAGAGGAAAGCTGAAATCGAGTCTGCGCCTTCCTCCTCTACACCGGCTGTCCGCCCGCCCGCTCGTGCCGACACTGCTAATCCGGAGAAAGGTGCTGGGAAGGCCCCTGAAGAGCAAACCCAAGACCAGGACACCGCTGCTAAGGACAAGGTTGAAGACTCGACCCAGGAGGCCGAGTGAAATTTTATCTGCTACTGTCTCGAACACTTCATTCGGCCAATGGGCCTTTAAAACAATTATTCTTTTCATAGTGCGCCTGTGCACTTTTTGATACTACTACCTTGGTTTGTAATACGTTTAAAAACCTTAATAGCTTTCATGGCCCTTCTAGCCTTTGCGTGAATTTGATATTTCTTAACTTTGAACTTTTCATTCCTGGTTTTCCGACTTTTCGCTATGGTTCCTTTTGTGAGACTCGGTTTTCGGGTGTCATGGGTTTTGACAAGTGGCCTTTTTCTAAGTCCCCAAGTCCCCAAGACTCGGATTTTTGTGTTTTTGAGCTGAATAGCTAGATAATTTGTTTCTTTTTTCAAATTCCCAAGTCCCCAAGGCCCAAATTTCCGAGTCTAGGTTGTTGGATTTTTTCAGAAGAACAAATTGTTTCTGCTAAGGCCCAAAACCTAGAGCTGCTCACGTAGGTTTGAAGTTATGCTTAATATATCTTGAGTTTCCGGGTGTTAGCCTTGTACTCTAGATAACTTGTGGTTTGGATGACCCTTTTGACTTTCTTCTACTATAAGCCGGCTTTCGCGTGGATAATCAATGCTGTTATAGCTGTATAAAGACAGGCTCAGGCAAGTCCCATTGCGCATCATGACTGATTGTAATTATACGCTAGCAAAGCATGCCACTTTCGTGCGAGTCACATCAAGCTTAAGCAAGAAAAGTCAAGGAAGTTTGGCTCTATTGTCCGGTTATAAGCTTGCAGCCGTACTTATTATAAGTAATCAGCTCTTATAACTTAATGGCATCATGGCCGGGTCTTTGAGTTTACAACTGTGCTATTCAAGCAATCAGCCCCCAAGACCTAGATATATGCAATTTACTAAAGAAACTAATATATTAAGAACAACAAATAAGACTTACCTGGAAGAAAAATAGAAAAACAACAGGCATATAAAAACTTGACAAAAAACACACAGAAAGGAACAATATATTGTTTAACCATCTCTATATTGATATGAGAAAAGTTAGGTCAGCAAGCCGCCTCATTAAAAACCCTCCAGTCCCCTTAGGTACCCTTGATAGGAAAAGAGTGCGTCTGAAACCTGCTGCCTGTTACATCATGTAATTCCACTTGTGAATCTAGCCTATTCTACGTATAGTAGGGACGCAGCTGAGCCACGTTCCATGGTCTTTCTCTTTCTTGCATAGATGAAGTTGTATGAGCAGTGTCATTGACAGTAGCCGACTCCTCCCTTGCATCTATCAAGTAATACGATCCATTGTGCAGATTCCGGCTTATGATAAACGGTCCTTCCCATGGTGGAGATAACTTGTGTTTTCCTTCCTTTGACTGTACCAGGCGCAGAACCAGGTCTCCTTCCTGGAAGACCCGGGTTTTGACCCGCCGACTATGATATCTCTGTCGGATATATACTGAATAGGGGTATAGAAGATGGTAGACAAAAGAGCCGGACTACCAGGGTGGCCTACATGGTAATGGGCTTAGGTCCATTGGGCGGCCCAGTAGTCCGACGCGCAGAAGCCGGATTCTAGAAGAACCCGGATCACGGCCCGCGTGATCTGGCTTGGAGGAGAAGACGGATTCCTTACTTTCCAAGTTACAAGTTAAACGTAGTCTTCTAGGTTTCTTGTTCTGTAAGCCCTAATCCGGCTATTATATAAAGCCGGACGGGAGATAGATTAGATAGGTTCAAGTTTCACAAGCTAAAGCTCTACGCAACTCGCCGAGAAGCTCATCCTTGTCGAGTAGCTAGATCTATTCCCTCACACTGTAACCCTGATATACGGGCTTTAGTCCCAATTAGTGAGAAGTGCAGGAGTAGGTACGCCGTACTGTCGCGACGTACCGAACCTGGGTAAAATCCCGTGTTCCGTGTTACTACGCTATCCCGTTACCCCACGTCTCTACCGTAGTCTCATGGCACCCCAGTCTATGAAAACTACTACGATGTCTCGACAGTTGGCGCCCACCGTGGGGCAAACGACGTCAGGCGTGAAATTCCGATCTGGGATACTCGGCGGAATTGGAAGATCGATCACTGTCGGAAGCTTGGAATTCGACGACGACGTCGGGCGCTTCCTCGACAACGGATCCTACATACCGGCGCAAAACCACCTGGTAAGTGCCTGCGTGTTACCGATTGGATCTGCTAACATCTTTACCGGACTAACTGCAGAGGCAATGGGGTTTTGCGGTGGAAGCAAATTTATCCCACCCGCCCTTTACCCAGTCGAAGACGACTATGATGCCGGATTTTGCTCAGATCGCCGACAAAACAGTGATACGCACTTTATCGGCATGGTGCAATCCGAAATCGCTGAAAACACGGATGACGGAAATCCCGTGCAAGAGGCAGATAACAACCTACCCGTCATAGAGACGGAAGAACCAATACCCGTCACAGAGACGGAAGATCCGACATCCGTCAACCAGACGATGAACTCGGAAACAGACTCCGTGCTTGCCGCCATAGAGGCGAGATTGGAGTCGGAAACCGGATCGGATAGCTTCGACTCCGAAGACGAAGACGATGATGCCTTCGTAAGAAAAGTTAAGTCCTTTCAAGAGGGATTCCATGAAGTGCTAATGGCAAAACCAGCTGATACAACGGGTGCCGACAGCCAGGAAAGCCCTAAAACTCCTCCGCCAGTGGAAGAGAGAGAAGACGGAGAAACTTCTCCGATATTCCCTAATGTCAAGGAGATGACAGAAGATGAACCTGTCAAAAAACCTCCTTCTTCCAAGAAAAAGCACCGTGCTTCTAAAAAACTCCAGTACAAACTCCGGAAGAAAAAGTCAGCTGATCTCGCTGATGAAAACCTGGAAGTTGGAGATATTAGTGGCACAAAGCCCGCGGAAAAGAAATCTAAGGAAATCACTGCTCCGCCAATGACAGAACTGGAAGAGCAAGAACTATTACAAACACCAGTGGGGCCAGATGAACCCCCTGAGATGCTGGAAGCCAGGAGACAAGCTTTCCAACGGCAACAGCAACATCTGCTTAGATCTCGGCAACATCTCCAACAAACCCATAACGACATCAAAGTCATGAAGGAAGAAATAGAGGAGTACGAGAGAAAGCATAGATCTGCCTTAAAACCTACTAGGTTACCCGGAATCGCAAAACCGGAAGAACTGCCGCCAAAAGAAAGGTTTTATAACCCATCTTGGCAAAAGCAGTTAAACGGCAAAGATGCCAAGGGCGAACCAATATACAAAACCGCAGCGGAAAACGCGGAAGCAGCGTTCGCCATCCTAAACAACGATCTGTACTCCAACGGGGAAAAACTCCAAGGGGTGTATGCTTTCCTAGGAAAAGCATTACAGCAGCAACAGCGAGGACAAGAGCGATCAGGGAGGCTGCATGATAATTCCGCCCTCTGCAAAACAGTTACTTGCGCTGCTGGAGCACCTGGACCAGAAGAACCCGGAGATTCGGATAAAAAAGAGGATCCGAGAAAAGACAAGAAAAACCCCGACAACCGGGACGCAGCGTCTAGAACCGGACCTCATCTCCCGAAAGATGGATATAAACCACACGATCGGGAAGACAAACACCGGAATGACGGCAAAATAATGCCACCTCCGAGAAACCCAGCTGAAAAAGCTGGAAGATACGATACACCTCACAGACGTGAAAGATCTCGGACACCGCCTAAAGATAAGGAAAGGTACAGGAGCAGGACTCCACCTAATCCCAGGGGGCGTGACAACGGAAGAGATAGAGATAACCTCGGAAAAGCGCGTCCGCGCAACAATGGAAAAGAAAGGAGCAGATCCCCTTCTGTCCATTCAGCCGGGAGATATTCTGCACATATTGATAGAGCAGAAAAGGATGATCTATACTTTGGTCCTAAGTGTTTTACCGACAGGATCCGAAGGATAACCCTGCATTCTGGCTTCGCCAAAGTTGGTCCAACCTACCAAAAGTATACCGGCAGTACAAACCCGGATACCTGGCTCTCAGATTATTACACAGCCGTCCAAATCAACAACGGGACAGACCTGGAAGCTGTCAAGTTTCTTCCCCTAATGTTGCTAGACGGAGCCAGAGATTGGATCAATGGTTTACCATCAAGAACTGTCGACAGTTGGGATGATATGGCGAGAGTATTTACTCAGCATTTTCGGGGAACATACAAACGCCCAAATAGCATCAACCAGCTGAACCGTTGCACCCAATTTGAAGACGAACCATACGTGGATTTCATCTCCAGATGGACTGCAATGAAGAATAGTTGCTCTGGAGTAACTGACGTACAAGCAATGCATGCTTTCGTCAATGGCCTAAAACCCGGACTTGTACCGTTCATGGTTGGTTCTAAAAAGCACAAAGATCTCGGATCTATGCTTACAACCGCTAATGAGCATGCTGCAGCCGAAGATGATATCAGAGCAAGAGGAGGCAATATTGAGTCACTGATACTGGCCAAGAAAACACCTCGTTCTGATAAAAAAGGAACTCCGGAGTCAACAACAAAGCCCAAGGAGGTCAACATAGCCTTTGGAGGAGAAAAAGTGAATAAGTGGAAAGGCCGCAGTCCAGATCCAATCAATTACACTCCCGAAGAATGGGAGAGAATTAAGTCGGAACCCTGCGTCCACCATTCTCAGTTTGGGAAACCAACCCACACAAACGCGCAATGCCGGCTAAACAAGCATATGAAAGGCAATGCAGGATCCGGAAATAAAGGGAAGGGTTCCAAGAGGAAACCTGCCAAACAAAAGCCAGAAGCTGAAAAAGAAGACAGTGAATCAGACACTGATGACAAAATCCAGGAACAGCAGCGAAAAGGCGAACCCAAATTTCCGAGAGTTGACGGGGAAGCAATGTTAACTTTCCTAGCAACCCCGTCAGCAAAGGTGGCCAAAAGAACACTTCGAGAAATAAACGCGGTTGTTCCTGCGACCCCGAAATTCTTGAAGTACTCCAACACACCGATAATCTGGGATCAGTCAGATCATCCCGGAAATATCCCTGAACCCGGCACACAAGCTCTTGTTGTAAGCCCTATTGTTCAAAACACTAGGCTAAGAAGAGTGCTGATGGACGGAGGATCCAGCATCAATATAATGTACCTGGATACACTGAAGCACTTGAAGATCTCCGAGTCCCAGCTCAATTACAGCAATATACGCTTCCACGGCATTGTTCCTGGCAGGCAAGCACGATCCCTAGGAGAAATTTCCCTAGATGTCACCTTCGGAGATAAAGATCACTTCCGGCAGGAAAAAGTATCCTTCGAAGTAGTGCCGTTCGAAAGCGTGTATCACGCAATACTCGGACGTCCGGCTTTCGCCAAATTTATGGCAAGATCTTGCTATATCTATAACAAGCTGAAGATGCCGGGACCCAAAGGAGGAGTAATCACCATTGCCGGTGATTTCAAGCTGGCAAACGAGTTGGAGAAAGAAAACGCCCTTTGCGCTCAGAGAGTTATAGCAAGGGAGGAACTGAAGGAATTAGCCAAGGAGGTATCGCCGAAAGAAATGCCGGCAGGAAAAGAAACTCGGAAGCCAACAGATAGCTTCAAGGCGTCCGAGAATACAAGACAGGTAATCCTAGATCCCAAAGATCCGACAAAATTTGTCGTCGTAGGGACTGGGATGACCGACAAATAGGAAGGCGAGCTCATCAAGTTCCTCCGTGAGAACTGGGATATTTTCGCCTGGTGTCCAGCTGACATGCCAGGCGTACCCAGGGAACTTGCTGAGCACCAACTCAAGGTTATTCCCGGATCAAAACCCGTCAAACAAGGTCTCCGTCGATTTGACGGAAGAAGACGGAAGGCTATTGGCAAGGAAATTATCCGGCTTTTAGCAGCAGATTTTATCAAGGAAGTAATCCATACTGATTGGTCCGCAAATCCGGTATTAGTGCCGAAGAAAGACACCACTGCTCTTAGAATGTGTATAGATTACACAGGACTGAACAAGCTGTGTCCAAAAGATAGGTTTGCGTTACCGCGAATCGATCAAATAATAGACGCCACTGCAGGCTCTGAGCTTTTATGCTTTTTGGATGCAAACTCCGGGTACCACCAAATACGCATGAAAAAGGAAGATCAAATCAAGACTTCTTTTATAACCCCGTATGGGACGTACTATTACGTAACCATGCCTTTTGGCCTGAAGAACGCAGGTGCAACTTACCAGCGTTGTATGCAACGCTGTTTGCATAGTCAAATTGGCAGAAACGTCCATGTTTACGTGGACGATATCGCTGTCGTAACCAAGGAAAAAGATACACTCCTTGAGGATTTGCGAGAAACCTTCGAAAACTTGCGCACTTACAAGATGAAGTTGAATCCATCTAAGTGCGTATTCGGGGTTCCCTCAGGAAAACTTCTGGGTTTCATTGTTTCTCACAGAGGAATAGAAGTTAACCCGGAAAAGATCAAGGCAATCTTGAATATCTCAAAGCCTACATGTGTAAAAGATGTCCAAAGATTGACGGGTTCCGCTGCAGCCGTCAGCAGGTTTATTAGTCGGCTGGGGGCTAAAACCTTACCACTTTACAAGATGCTGAAAAAATTCGACAAAGTCAAGTGGATTGCGGAAGCCTGGAAACGTATAGAAAGTTATGTACCTTCCCGTTCTTAGTTCAGTTCTATGTAAACATCTTTTGAGATCATGAAATAAAGTTGTCGGAATGCTGTCATCCATATTCTTTATAAGTGCAAAGTGTTTCCGCCTGATCTATTTCCCAATGATCTTACAAATTTCTCAACGTTAACCCGAATTGTGCTTGCGTACTCGGCGTTACAAAACTGAATGATTTTTCAGCCTGTTAACGGCTAAGAGAAACTTGAATTGCCTGTGTGCCCAAGTTTCACTTAAAAAACTTTCCTTAAAATTCTCTAAGTCTTATCTGAGTGTGTGTGTTGGGTTATTGGAACTAGTTAGTAAAAATGCCTTTAGCATGATCCATGTTTCCGAGTTTTAAAAACTGCTTGGTTCGTCCCCAGTTACTCGACATGAAGATTCATATTGCTATTTGAGCCATTTCAAACACTAAGGACAATTAAAGCATACACACCAGAGAACCTAGAAGATAAAGGAATGATAAAACCCAAAAAACTTGCAAAGATTTTCATAATTTAAACTGCAAAAGATGGAATTTTCATTCATATAAAAAGAAGCATTACATTTTGGATTACATTGAGAGAATAGTAATGCTCCTATTGTCTACTTTTTCTATCCAGGTTCCAGGTGACCCTTCAAGCATCTGACTCCTCCTCGCTGCTTTCGTCTTGAGGGATTGGAGGAATCTCTGCTTCTGGATAGTTGATGGAGAGATTTACCATGGAGGCAATCTGGGTGGCGTGGCCCTTGACTTCACCAAAGATGGTGTTTCGCTGCATATCCGTGTATCCTTGAGGGACACCGGACGCCACGCGCCAGGATTTAGCACTAGGGTAGTGCATGCGCATGAGGCCAAGAGCCATGCGCGCACCACCCCGTGCAGCGGAGCGAAGGAAAGATTCCTTAGACTCCGCCACCTCCATGATGGCACCCGGAAGTTTTTCAACCTCCGAGCACTCCCCAGATTTCTCGGGAAGAAACTTGTCTACTAGCTGCGTTGCAGCAGCCTTCACCAAATTCCATGTCTCCCCGAAAGCTCGGATGCCTGCAGCCCGAGTGCCATCTGGGGTATCTCCTGGTTTTTTTCCAATAAAACACCCAAAAGGGTTAGACAGAAAACCAGAGAAAGTAAAACATGGAAAAATGATACATAAGTAAGAAATTTACCAATGAGTTTGTCGATCTCGGAAACTTCCTCCAGGCGAAGGTTCAGAGCATCGGTCAAATCCCGGATGGTGGATTTGTCCTTCTCCGCCTGCTCGGAAGCCTTGGAATTGGAAACTCCAAGGGCCAGGTTGCTGGCTTCCAAGTCTTGTTGAGCTTTCACAAGGTTCTTGTGAAGCTCAACATTCTCCTTGCGGAGAATTTCGGCATTGCCAGAATCTTCTGCTGCTTGTTTAGCCTCAGCTAATGCAGCTGAAAAGCAAGGGAAAAATCCGAGTTAGCTAGCTTCTCGGAAAAAACTTAGGCAAATGATTGAATCGGAAATTTCAAAAGGAAAATATTCACCTTGTGTTTCCGACAATGCGAGCTTAGCTGATTCCAGCTCTGCTTCCCTTTCTTCAAGAATAGAGAGAAGACTTTAACTTCTTTATTCTTGATGGTAAGCTTCCGGAAAACTTCCCTATTGATGGCTTCCGAGGTTTGCTGAAACATGGCAAGGAGAAGAGTGAGTACAAAAAGCATCAAAGCAAAAAGCACGCATTTTAATTAATGCTTGGGGGCTAGAGTTATATACCTGGCTCATGCGCTGCAAACCTGCCAAGTTTTCTTTGAACTCTTTCGCGTATTCCGCGAAGAGATTTCCGGCTACGTCCAAGCCGTCATTGATAGCTTTAAAATCCTTGTCAAAGGTGGGAATTTCCTCGTCGAAAGTCCGAGTTAATTTTTCCACCTCTGGGGCCGCCCTTTCCCTCGTGTCCGGGTCGGACACAATGGGCTGGCTGGGCTCTGGGGCCTTGGTGGTGGGGTTTGCAGTAGGCTCTTCCGCCATCGTGCTTGGCGTGTCCGGGGCGACGGCGGGAGAAGGTTGGCTGCCTCGGCTCGAAGAAACCTTGTGTTTCTTCAGCTTCTTCGGCTTCAGGGTGGAAGGTGGCAGGCTAAAAACATAAAAAACCGGAAAAGGTCAAAACACCGAAGATGGATGAAAAAAGTTCCCATAAAAGAAAATCCCAGAAGAAAGAACCTGGAGGTGGCGACGGGGATTCCGTCAAGATCGATAATTTTGTCCGAGGAAGTTATCTTCTTGCGCTTGCGTCCACCTGTAGCGGCGGTGCGCAGCGCGTCCAGCTCAGCCTCAGACACCAAGTCCGAGTCTGAAAGATCCTCGAACTGTCGAACAAATAAGATCAAAATCAGGAGCTAGGAAATCCGAGATAAAATAGAACTGTACCCAAATGACTGGAAAATTACCTTGGGAACCGGATTTTCGGCCGTGTACATTGGCCGACTCTCTGTGTATTGGTCGCGCGATGCGACCAACTGGTTGATGCGCCGCCTGAGTTCCTTTGCGGGCCATTCTTTGGCGGATGTCCGCATCGGATCGTTGGCTCCCGTGTATTCACACAGGAAACGGCCGCTGTGGTTGGCTAGTGGCTGGATCCGCCTAATCAGCCAGCATAGAACCGTGTCCATGCCGGTTAGAGGCGGATCCATGGAGGTGAGCTTGGCGATGCGCCGCTTGATCTTTAGCAGATCTGGCGGCAGAACTTGGACGGCTTCTGTTCCCCAGTTATCCTGGGGAACGGCGGCGGAGTTCACAAAAGGTGGAACCCCGACGGCCTTTTTAGGAAAAGGCACGTCGGGATGATAGAAGAAAGAACCCGTCCAAAATTTGACGGATTCTGAAGTTTTGATCTTGGGGAACCAATCCTCTCGGAATCTCCGAAGAGTGAAGGATACAGTTCCGCAAGTTGGGAGTGCGCCCTCCGAAGAGTTTCGCTTAACTCCAAAACAGTACATCCAGAAATCTAACCTAGGTTCTAGCCCTAAGTAGCCTTCGAACAAGGCCTGAAAGCCGGCCATGTACAGAATGGAATTGGGGGGAAGATTATGGGGCTGGATGTTGTAGTGAGAGAGAACCTGGAGGAAGAAAGAAGATGGTGGAAGTCCCATACCTCGCAAAAGGTGGGAACAAAGGAGTACCCTCTCGCCATCTCGTGGCGCGGGTTTGGTTTCTTCTTCTGGCAGCCGCCATTTCTTCTTGAGAACCAGGCCCTCCTTTTCCAAGTTTGGAAGGAGAGCCGGGGGAATACTGCAGGCACTCCAGTTGCCTGCAGATTCCGCTTCCTCGTCCGCTCCGGCGGCAGCGGCGGCTTCCGCGGCGGCGAGTTCGTCGCCGAGGAGCTCGATCTTTTCCTCCGCCGTTTCAGGTGCAAACGGCGGGGTCGTCGCGGCGCTCGATCCCGCAATGTCCGCGGCGGAAGCAGCAGTCTTCTCCGGCTTGCCGCCGGCGTGCTTAGGCGATCCTGGTTGCGGATCCAGGTCGCTGACGAGCTCGTCGATGGCGGCGAGGGTCGGTGACGGCGGCGAAGATGCCATCCTTTGGTGGTGCTTTGCGTTTCGGTGCGTTTGATGCTAAGCGCGCCTGGGACAAGGACTTGCTCTCGAGCTCGCGTGCGTGGCAATGGCGTAGGCAGTGAGGGAGTGAGGAAAGTTTCGGAGGAGGACGATGATGGCTATTTATAGCCAGATATCCGTTTAGATACGTGCCAACGGCTCTTTTGACCGTTGGATGTTCGACGCGTGTCGCTCGCCGGAAAATCCGGGAAACGAAACGACAGGGGAATGATGGCTATCTCCTCGTTTCTCGCGAGAATCTGTCAGAGATACGTTGCAGGGTTTCCCGCGTGAAACCAAGCGGCGCTTGCGTCAGCATGATTAAGGCGCTGATGTCATAAGTTCCTTTTCCGCAAAGGATCGCGAGAAGAAAAGCCGGATTTTCATAGTTCCGAGTTTTATGTTACCATCTCCTTCACAAGGAAAGAAGAAAGAATCAAGACTGCTGAATCAAGCGTTCCCGGACAAAATGTATTTGACGAAAGGCGGAGTATCAGAGTTTTGATCCTTCCTGGGGGCTACTGTCGGATATATACTGAATAGGGGTATAGAAGATGGTAGACAAAAGAGCCGGACTACCAGGGTGGCCTACATGGTAATGGGCTTAGGTCCATTGGGCGGCCCAGTAGTCCGACGCGCAGAAGCCGGATTCTAGAAGAACCCGGATCACGGCCCGCGTGATCTGGCTTGGAGGAGAAGACGGATTCCTTACTTTCCAAGTTACAAGTTAAACGTAGTCTTCTAGGTTTCTTGTTCTGTAAGCCCTAATCCGGCTATTATATGAAGCCGGACGTTCAAGTTTCACAAGCTAAAGCTCTACGCAACTCGCCGAGAAGCTCATCCTCGTCGAGTAGCTAGATCTATTCCCTCACACTGTAACCCTGATATACGGGCTTTAGTCCCAATTAGTGAGAAGTGCAGGAGTAGGTACGCCGTACTGTCGCGACGTACCGAACCTGGGTAAAATCCCGTGTTCCGTGTTACTACGCTATCTCGTTACCCCACGTCTCTACCGTAGTCTCATGGCACCCCAGTCTATGAAAACTACTACGATGTCTCGACAGTTGGCGCCCACCGTGGGGCAAACGACGTCAGGCGTGAAATTCCGATCTGGGATACTCGGCGGAATTGGAAGATCGATCACTGTCGGAAGCTTGGAATTCGACGACGACGTCGGGCGCTTCCTCGACAACGGATCCTACATACCGGCGCAAAACCACCTGGTAAGTGCCTGCGTGTTACCGATTGGATCTGCTAACATCTTTATCGGACTAACTGCAGAGGCAATGGGGTTTTGCGGTGGAAGCAAATTTATCCCACCCGCCCTATACCCAGTCGAAGACGACTATGATGCCGGATTTTGCTCAGATCGCCGACAAAACAGTGATACGCACTTTATCGGCATGGTGCAATCCGAAATCGCTGAAAACACGGATGACGGAAATCCCGTGCAAGAGGCAGATAACAACCTACCCGTCATAGAGACGGAAGAACCAATACCCGTCACAGAGACGGAAGATCCGACATCCGTCAACCAGACGATGAACTCGGAAACAGACTCCGTGCTTGCCGCCATAGAGGCGAGATTGGAGTCGGAAACCGGATCGGATAGCTTCGACTCCGAAGACGAAGACGATGATGCCTTCGTAAGAAAAGTTAAGTCCTTTCAAGAGGGATTCCATGAAGTGCTAATGGCAAAACCAGCTGATACAACGGGTGCCGACAGCCAGGAAAGCCCTAAAACTCCTCCGCCAGTGGAAGAGAGAGAAGACGGAGAAACTTCTCCGATATTCCCTAATGTCAAGGAGATGACAGAAGATGAACCGGTCAAAAAACCTCCTTCTTCCAAGAAAAAGCACCGTGCTTCTAAAAAACTCCAGTACAAACTCCGGAAGAAAAAGTCAGCTGATCTCGCTGATGAAAACCTGGAAGTTGGAGATATTAGTGGCACAAAGCCCGCGGAAAAGAAATCTAAGGAAATCACTGCTCCGCCAATGACAGAACTGGAAGAGCAAGAACTATTACAAACACCAGTGGGGCCAGATGAACCCCCTGAGATGCTGGAAGCCAGGAGACAAGCTTTCCAACGGCAACAGCAACATCTGCTTAGATCTCGGCAACATCTCCAACAAACCCATAACGACATCAAAGTCATGAAGGAAGAAATAGAGGAGTACGAGAGAAAGCATAGATCTGCCTTAAAACCTACTAGGTTACCCGGAATCGCAAAACCGGAAGAACTGCCGCCAAAAGAAAGGTTTTATAACCCATCTTGGCAAAAGCAGTTAAACGGCAAAGATGCCAAGGGCGAACCAATATACAAAACCGCAGCGGAAAACGCGGAAGCAGCGTTCGCCATCCTAAACAACGATCTGTACTCCAACGGGGAAAAACTCCAAGGGGTGTATGCTTTCCTAGGAAAAGCATTACAGCAGCAACAGCGAGGACAAGAGCGATCAGGGAGGCTGCATGATAATTCCGCCCTCTGCAAAACAGTTACTTGCGCTGCTGGAGCACCTGGACCAGAAGAACCCGGAGATTCGGATAAAAAAGAGGATCCGAGAAAAGACAAAAAAAACCCCGACAACCGGGACGCAGCGTCTAGAACCGGACCTCATCTCCCGAAAGATGGATATAAACCACACGATCGGGAAGACAAACACCGGAATGACGGAAAAATAATGCCACCTCCGAGAAACCCAGCTGAAAAAGCTGGAAGATACGATACACCTCACAGACGTGAAAGATCTCGGACACCGCCTAAAGATAAGGAAAGGTACAGGAGCAGGACTCCACCTAATCCCAGGGGGCGTGACAACGGAAGAGATAGAGATAACCTCGGAAAAGCGCGTCCGCGCAACAATGGAAAAGAAAGGAGCAGATCCCCTTCTGTCCATTCAGCCGGGAGATATTCTGCACATATTGATAGAGCAGAAAAGGATGATCTATACTTTGGTCCTAAGTGTTTTACCGACAGGATCCGAAGGATAACCCTGCATTCTGGCTTCGCCAAAGTTGGTCCAACCTACCAAAAGTATACCGGCAGTACAAACCCGGATACCTGGCTCTCAGATTATTACACAGCCGTCCAAATCAACAACGGGACAGACCTGGAAGCTGTCAAGTTTCTTCCCCTAATGTTGCTAGACGGAGCCAGAGATTGGATCAATGGTTTACCATCAAGAACTGTCGACAGTTGGGATGATATGGCGAGAGTATTTACTCAGCATTTTCGGGGAACATACAAACGCCCAAATAGCATCAACCAGCTGAACCGTTGCACCCAATTTGAAGACGAACCATACGTGGATTTCATCTCCCAGATGGACTGCAATGAAGAATAGTTGCTCTGGAGTAACTGACGTACAAGCAATGCATGCTTTCGTCAATGGCCTAAAACCCGGACTTGTACCGTTCATGGTTGGTTCTAAAAAGCACAAAGATCTCGGATCTATGCTTACAACCGCTAATGAGCATGCTGCAGCCGAAGATGATATCAGAGCAAGAGGAGGCAATATTGAGTCACTGATACTGGCCAAGAAAACACCTCGTTCTGATAAAAAAGGAACTCCGGAGTCAACAACAAAGCCCAAGGAGGTCAACATAGCCTTTGGAGGAGAAAAAGTGAATAAGTGGAAAGGCCGCAGTCCAGATCCAATCAATTACACTCCCAAAGAATGGGAGAGAATTAAGTTTGGAACCCTGCGTCCACCATTCTCAGTTTGGGAAACCAACCCACACAAACGCGCAATGCCGGCTAAACAAGCATATGAAAGGCAATGTAGGATCCGGAAATAAAGGGAAGGGTTCCAAGAGGAAACCTGCCAAACAAAAGCCAGAAGCTGAAAAAGAAGACAGTGAATCAGACACTGATGACAAAATCCAGGAACAGCAGCGAAAAGGCGAACCCAAATTTCCGAGAGTTGACGGGGAAGCAATGTTAACTTTCCTAGCAACCCCGTCAGCAAAGGTGGCCAAAAGAACACTTCGAGAAATAAACGCGGTTGTTCCTGCGACCCCGAAATTCTTGAAGTACTCCAACACACCGATAATCTGGGATCAGTCAGATCATCCCGGAAATATTCCTGAACCCGGCACACAAGCTCTTGTTGTAAGCCCTATTGTTGAAAACTACTACGATGTCTCGACAATTGGCGCCGACCGTGGGGAACGCGGGCGCTGGATCACCGGCATATTCGGCTTCATCGACATCCAACTCCCGTTGGAAACCATCGACTACGGCTCCGAACAATCCTGTACGAATCGGATCCGTCATAGTCACGCCTCACTCGCCGGAATCACGCCCGGTATTCGAGGATCTGGAGAAGAGCGTCACCCTGACGTTCGGAAGTTTCAACTTCATGGCGAACAGAGACGGAATCCTCCACTTCTCGGATGAATCTGAACCCGAATCTGGAGCCGTCAACTCACGCTTCCCTATGGAGAATCTGGAGCTCCTGTGCCTGCGGGGCGTATCTTTGTCTTTGTCCTTCTCCTGTCGCGCCTTCTCCAGTTGTTCCTTGCGATCGTGGGAGGCGAGTTTCGCGGCTGCCAGCCCTAGACCCTTGCGGATATGCTTATATTGTTCCACCCGAGGATCGCTGTCCGTCGGCTGGTTCATCTGCATGTAGGTTGCTGCGGCTAGAATTGCAGCGGCTGGAGTTTGCGGGTAGACGTTGCCATCGTCGTCCACCCTCATGAAAGAAGACGTGGTAGACCTGTTGGTCCCAGCCATAGATTCGTGGTCCCTCGTCGACGCTGCGGGTCCTTTTCCCCCGGGTCGGGTACCGACCGAAGGTGCAAGGGACAGCTCGGCTCGACGTAGGCTTGATTCATCCGCCGCTCTCCTGCGACGGGCTAGATCTTCTCGGGCATCCTTGATGTTCGAGGCCGCTCTCACTAGGTGATAGTGGTAGGCGGTTAGGTCTTCCTGCGTGGCACCTGCTGCAGGTGGCTGACTCTTTCGCATGGATTCCTTGGCTCTTTTCCAGGCTTCCCGCGAGACGCCGATTAGATCGCGCTCGGTTGCGCTATATACAGTTTCCGAGGGCTGTTCCGACCCTGCCATGCAGACTTGGGCCAGTCGTGGTCCGTGTGTCCTAGGCGCAGATCGGGAAGCTCTTCGCACCCGAGAGGGTTCCTCTGTCGAGAGTGCGTGGTAGTCGATCGTGTTGAAGCGGATGGACTCGCCGCTTTTCTCCATAGGGAAGCGTGAGTTGACGGCTCCAGATTCGGGTTCAGATTCATCCGAGAAGTGGAGGATTCCGTCTCTGTTCGCCATGAAGTTGAAACTTCCGAACGTCAGGGTGACGCTCTTCTCCAGATCCTCGAATACCGGGCGTGATTCCGGCGAGTGAGGCGTGACTATGACGGATCCGATCCGTACAGGATTGTTCGGAGCCGTAGTCGATGGTTTCCAACGGGAGTTGGATGTCGATGAAGCCGAAGATGCCGGTGATCCAGCGCCCGCGTTCCCCACGGTCGGCGCCAATTGTCGAGTCATTTGGGTACGGTTCCCAAGGCGAATCATGGATAATATCACTCGGCAATACTGCCTCTGCACCATAAACCATAAAAAACGGTGTCATCTGAGTATATCTGTTAGGTGTGGTGTTAATTCCCCAAACCACTGAAGGTAACTCCTCAACCCATGCGCCAGCAGCTCTGATGCACGGGACTCGCAACCGTGGTTTTAATCCACGAAGTAACTCCTGATTTTCCCTTTCCACCTGTCCATTGGCCTGTGGATGGGCCACTGAGGCTATGTCCAGGCGGATGCCATTGTTTCCACAGAATTTTTCCATCTCACCCAAGGACATGTTGGTTCCATTGTCCGTTATTATGCTGTGAGGATACCCAAACCGATAGATAATCCTTTTCAGGAACTTGACTGTCGTGACTGCTTCACAATTGTTAACTGGCATAACTTCAACCCACTTGGTAAACTTATCAATAGCCACCAAGAGATGTGTCTTTTTGCAAGGTGACATGTGAAAGGGGCCAACCATGTCCATACCCCCAAACAGCAAACGGCCAGGTTAACGGTATGGTTCGCAATTCCATAGCCGGCACATGGGTTTGGCGAGCGTACCTTTGACATCCATCACACCTTGCCACCAAGCGCTCTGCATCGGCTAGGGCCGTGAGCCAGAAGAACCTGTGTCGATAGGCTTTGGCCACAAGGGATCTCGTGGATGCATGATGCCCACAATCACCTTCGTGGATTTCCTTCAAGATCTGTCGGCCTTCTTATGGTGCTACACAGCGTAAAAAGACTCCTGCCGCGCTTCTTCTATACAGCTCCCCATTGATGATAGAATAGCCTTTTGCTCGCCTCGGAATTTGCCTTGTTAATACTTCCTGCTGTGGTAACTCTCCTCGTGATAGGTAAGCCAGAAACGGCTCTGTCCACTCGGGAACAACACGTATTGTGGCCACGAGCTCCAAATCCGAGTCTTGGTTAGCCACCTCCTCCTCAGACTCGGTTTTAACGGATGGCCGCCATAGCTCGTCCAGGAAAACATTGGGTGGAACCGGCTCTGTGCGCGAGCCGAGTCTGGCGAGTGCATCTGCTCCCTCGTTCTTTCTTCTGTCTATATGCTCCACCTCATACCCGGAAAAACACCCGGCCACCCTGTCCACCTCTCTGCGATATGCTGCCATAGTTGCATCTTTTCTATCCCAATTTCCTGAAACCTGTTGTACCACAAGATCCGAATCTCCATAGCATCGTATCCGCTTGATGTCCATCTCCTTGGCTACTTTTAATCCATGCAATAATGCCTCATACTCGGCCACGTTGTTGGAACAATCAAAGTGGATTTGCAACACGTAGCTCAACTTGTCTCCTTTGGGTGATGTGAGTACCACTCCAGCTCCTGATCCCTCGTATTGCTTGGAACCATCAAAGTGCATTACCCAAGACTCGAAACTTGGTGTCATTGTGGGCATGCTGATGTGAGTCCAATCATTAATGAAATCAACTAAAGCTTGAGATTTGATTGCTGACCTCGGCTCGTAGTTGATGTGGTAATCTCCCATCTCGATGGCCCACTTGGCTATTCTATCTGTTGCATCCAAGTTTCTGATGATGTCCGACATTGGTATAGAGCTAACCACTGTTATGGGGTGTTCCTGAAAATAGGGTTTCAATTTCCGGCTGGCCATGAAGACCCCGAAAACCAACTTCTGCCAATATGGGTAGCGCTGCTTTGCCTCTGATAACACCTCGCTGACGTAATAAACCGGCCTTTGAACCGGGTGATCCTTTCCATCCTCTTTGCGTTCAACGACAACCACTGCGCTAACCGCCCGGGGCCCGGCTGCAATGTATAGTAGCATGGGCTCCTTGGGAACCGGGGCTGCTAAAACTGGTGCCTCAGATAACTGCTTCTTTAGTGCCTCGAACGCCTCATCCGCCTCTTGGTCCCAAACAAACTTATCAGATTTCCTCAAGAGCCGGTATAGGGGTATTGCTTTCTCTCCGAGTCTGGATATAAATCGGCTCAACGCTGCTACGCACCCTGTAAGCTTCTGAACATGCTTCAGGTTTTCCGGCTTTTTCAGACTCTGGATAGCTTTGATTTTGTCCGGGTTTGCCTCAATCCCTCTTTCTGAGACTACGAAACTGAGTAACTTTCCTGCTGGAACTCCAAATACACACTTTGTGGGGTTAAGCTTCATCTGATATCTTCTCAGGTTCTTGAATGTTTCCTTTAGATCATCAATAAATGTTTCTGCTTTCCTGGTCTTGATCACCACATCATCCACATAAGCATGAACGTTGCATCCGATTTGATCCTCAAAGCACTTCTGAATACACCGCTGATAAGTTGCGCCAGCGTTCTTCAATCCAAAAGTCATGGTTTTGTAACAGAAGTGTCGTGGGATAATCACGGCAGATGTTACCGGGGGTAACTGATCTTGGGGCAAGTCGACACAGGTATTCGGGAGATGGTTTAGCTCGAAGGAAGACATGGCGAAAAGCGATCTAAGAACCGGAAAATAACTCGCCGGATCTCAATGTGAATTATGCTGGATACTCGATAACAGGTGTTACAACTATGACTTGAATCTCTGGCAAACTAAACCTAGAGGCCGGTTTATAAAGCACCCGTACACCCCTAACTTGCCCTTCAAGGCACATCTTGAGTCCTACTCGAACTCCACATACAAACCCTAACTTTCCTTATCGCAACCCACAATCCGGGTTACGAATCTCACAAGCCTTTGGACCTTCCGGTAATCTCTTTACCCCTAGCCGGGTATCGCTCAGCACACCTCGGGCCGGATTATATCTTGAAGTGGGCCTACCGGGTTACTATCCCCCCATCAGTAGTCCCCAGGATAGCGCGGGTTTCACGGATTCATCCTTGAAGCTCTCGCTATTCCTTGAAAAAGATATGAAACACCCAAGTTTATGGGGACCGAGTTAAATTGCTTTGATAGATGGTTAGGCGCAGCTCCATGGCGGCCATATGATGACTCGATTCCCCCCTGAATGCCTAACACGCCTTTCCAAATCTGAACCCCAAAATGCCAAAATTCTACTCACGATACCGGTCCCAGATATCCCGGGGTAGGTTAAACTTCCTCCGCCAACGAGACATCTCACTCCATTCCGGGCGCGCGCACCACCAAATCCGCACGGATAATCACTGTCCCGTAACTTCCGGTTTTCCAGTCGCGGGCGTGAGCCCACCTCCTTCCTTATAAATATCAACCGAAAGTAACCCTAAGCCTTTCACCTCACCTCATCAGACCCTTTCTCCTCGCTCCCTCGCAGCTTCCGCCGCCGGAGCTTACGCACACTACAACAGATAAGACCACTGCCGGCCGCTCTCGACCTCGAGCCATCCCGCGCCGCCATCGCGCATCGCCGTCGCACCTTCGTTTCTCTCATCGAGGGCGGGGGAACAATACTCAAGCCGCACCTCGCATCTCCCTCATTTCGGACATCAATCTCTTCGGTAAGCCTCTCTCAATCGTCCAATTGAACCTTGCAATCTTTTCAATTTGACTTGGATCGGATCTGGATCAACCCGTAAATTATCTTTCCGGCATCGTCAAATCAAGCCGCTTCGGTAGTCCTCAGCTCCTTTAAGCACATGATGCATAGTCGCAATTCATCCCCGCACCTTTTTCAACCGCCAACTTTATATAAGATCGCTCGCAAGCTTTTTGACCTAGATCCGTTCCACCTTGTTTTTTCCGCTTATCCCATTAACATCCGAGAAACCTCCTTTTTCCAGCTATTTTCTTCGCAATAAAAGTATGGGCAACCATCCATGTTCGCCCAACCCACCTCCATACGTAAGTAATTAACAATTTACTCAACCTCATCTGTAACCCGGAAAATCCTCCACATTTAACCTCGTAGCACATTATCCGGGTATTATTTTAGCCTTCGCATTGTCTCGATATTCCCAAACTCGGGTAATCTGATATTCCAAATCTTTACTCCCTACATCTCTTGTCCCTTGCAGGTTAACTCCATGGCTCCGAAAAGACAGGGAAGGCACCCGGCTTCGACCAAGACCCCTCAAACCACTTCTGCCAACTGGGGTCGGTCTTCAACGACGAAGGCCAAGCTGGAAGGAATGGCCGAATTAGGAATTCTTCCCTCTCCAAAGGAGATACATTGGAGAGCTCCTGACGATGAGACCCGTCCTACTCCTGCCGGGAATGAGGTAATCTGTTTTACCGAGCACGTGACCCGGGGATTCCGTCCTCCGGGTCACCCTTTCTTCCGGGAAATCTTAAACCACTACGGCCTCCGGGTGTTCGACATAGGGCCTAACTCTATGTTGAATATCACCCACTTCATAGTCTTGTCCGAATCTTACTTATGCATTCCACCAAGCCTGGATCTTTTTATTGAGTTATTCCAATGCGAGCTATGTCGCGAGAGCAATGACGGAGCTCCTCTTACCTGTGGCGGGGTATCCATCCAGCGCCGCAAGCACTCACTAATGCCACCTCTTAACTTGAACTCCCACGTCAACAACTGGCAACTATCTTTCTTCTATTGCCATGACACTTCTCCAGATGATGAGAGGAAATTGCCGGGTTACTCGGAGAGCCTCTTTGAACCCTCCGAGTCTTTTAGCGCTTTCGCACCCGAGCCTGATAGGGAAGCCATTCAGCCCCTTTTGGCCAAACTAGCAGCCCTATCAGCCCATGGCCTTATTGGGCTTAATCTAGTAAAGACTTGGGTAGATTTCCGGGTTCAGCCCAACTCCATCCGTTCGAAGTTGCTACACGAGTACTCGGGTCACATCACGGACTCCCTCCGCTACTCCACCAAGAACTTCCCTGCTGGCAACACCAACAAGACTATCAAGGGTTTCCTGATGGAGAGGCTAGATGTTATAAAGAACGCTACCGGGTTACCCCCGTTTACTCGGGAGAATCCCGCTCCAGCGGTAAGATCTGACCCCCTTTTTCTTGTTTCAGCACTCTTACCCGCTATAGTCTCTAATCACTACCTGCATTTACTTGTTCACAGGCTGACGATCCCTTCTGGAAGGTCGAGAACTCTCCTCCCTCCCAAGACCCCGAAGGGGAAAACGAGTCCATTGATGACGACGAGGGTACTCTTTCATGACCTTTTACATCTGCCTTTCATCTGTGCCACCTTTCTTACCACTCGTCCTTTCTTATCTGATACTTACTCGGCTTTCAGGGTCAGAGGACGAAGAGGAGGAAGAAGAAAATGACCCGGAAGCCACCGAGTCTGACCAAGAACCCCTAGTTGGAAACAAAAGGAAAGCTAGAGGGGTAGTTGAAAAGGTTCCCTTCTCTTCCATGTCTTGTGCACCTTACTCCTTTGCCACTATGCGTGAACTTAATGTGCGATTATCACATTCATCCTTCTTGAAGGACCCTCTCCCGACTAAACGCAGGGTGACCCGGAGTTCTCCGGGGGATGATCCCCTTAACCCGGGTATCTCCACCTCACCCGCTCGTCGAGCCAGCACCCCTCCAGCTCAACCTTCCCAATCTCCTCAACTTCATCCATCTCCTAGTCATCCACTCGCCGGGCAATTTCGCGTACCGCAACCGGTGCTTTTACCAACGTCATCCGCCTCCAGCTGCGAGCTTCCCCCGGACTATGCTGTGAATACCGGGTAAACTACCTTTGCTTACATTCCCTCGTACTTGTTATCTTTCTTTTTTCCATACATTCCACTAATCAATGTCTCCTTTTCTCCCTTCAGCGCCACAGTTACGCTGAGTGACCCGGATATTCCTGAAGCAGAAAGGCAGGGGGAGGAGAAGCCGAGTAATAACATGGATATTGAGGTTGAGGGCGAGGCCGAGGATGGAAACAAAGAAGACCCTTTTAAGGACCCACCTCCACCAAAAACTGCATCACCCCAGCCCTCTGAGGAGGTGGATGAAGATATCATTTTGGAGACCAAGTCGGGTTCTCCTAACCCGGACACTCAAACGGTCCGGGTTTCGACCCCCAAACCCGGAGCAACCTTTCAACAGGAAGACCAATCTTCCGGCCCTTCTCGACTTCGCCCTGAAGACATGACCTTTGCGAAAATGCTAGATGCCCTCCATACCTTGAAGGGTGATGAAGAAAACATACTGGACGCCTTAATAACCAAGCACGAGGTAATCCCGAGTAATACCAATTGTTTCCACACATAGTCCCCAAGTTCCGAGTAAATTACTAAGTAACTTGCTTGGAACTTTTGTATAATGTTTCTGGCTAATCCCTCTTCATGCTTCCTTACAGGACTATGTTTCACAGTTGGAGAAGAAACTGGCCAAGTCCACCAAGCGTATTGAAAAAGAAACGGCCCTTCGTGAAGCTGCGGAGACTGAAGCTCGCAGGTGCCAAAAAATGACGAAAAGGTACAGGAAAAGGGCTCACAAGGCTAAGGACAAACTGACAACACTTTCCGTGCAAATTGCCGACGTTTATCGCACCGCGACCGGTAAGATTTTTAAATTTCACCTTTTCTATGACCCGGATTTCTTTGATATGAACCACTGTGCTTGCTTACTTATTATCTTTGCTCCTTTTACCCCTTTAGCAGGCCCAAGTGATGCTGCCCCCGAAGAAGATGACGCTGCTAAGCTAAAAACCATCAAAAACACTCTTCGCCAACTTTGCGGCGGAGTTAGCTGGATACTTGATGAGTTGCGACTGCCGGATGTCAAGCCAGATAATATGAAGAGATTACTGGAATTCTGCTCCACGATCCCCGAGTGGATTTGGCACTGGAAGCGGTCCTCCTGCCGATTTGGGGTAACCCGGGGGCTCGCATTGGCTAAAGCCTACGCCCCCAAGCTACAACTGGCCAAACTTATGAGTGGATTTCCGGAGTTCAACTTGGATGGGTCCAAGTTTTTGCCAAAGGACTTCAAGGCTATTCAGAAAGAAGTCCGCCATCCGGCTAGCGTTATCGCTGACAGCTTAGAGATTGATGAGATTCTCCCTGCTTATGATGCTAATGACAAGGTTGTCAAGGCGAACCGCCCCCAGCCGTTCGATATGCTTGCCCGTTGGAGGGAGGAGGCGCTCAAGATAAGGGACGAAGCTGCCAAGAAGGCCGATGCCGACTCTGCTCCTGCAGCTTCGCAACCCGGAACTGCTACTAATCCGAGTGGCGCCGCCACCACCAGCGGCAACAAGGGCAAGGCCAAGATGGATCCTGCAGCTTGAAGTAATGAATATCGCCTGTCATTCCATATGCGTTAGTCGGCAAAGCGTCGTCAAAACAGCTTTATTATTTGTTTTAAGCGGAGCGCCTGTGCTCTTTTGATACTTTAGGGTTTTTGTAATATTTTTGCTTATACTCCCGATGCACTTTGCGCCCCTTTGGGCTTTTGATTAATGTGTCTTTGCACCCGCTTGTTCTTGATACCCACTTACTTTATTCTTGATACCTTGTACCTTTACCTCCCCTTTTTTTTTATGCTTTCCTTGGCGAGACCCAACCTCCGGGTTTCGTTGACATCTGGGGAATGGGCTTTCACCCGGATCCCTAAGCCCCCGAGACCCGGATGCGTGGCTCGTTGGAATTTTTATCGGCTGGATTACGCTGTTTCTTCTTCAGAGCTCCCAAGTCCCCCAGCCCGGGTTTCCACGTCTGGGACACGTGATTGTTTCTTTTCAAGGAAACGAATTGCCTGTCGCTAAATGCCCAAGACTTCAGGACAGCTTTTTATGACGTTTGAAGTTATGCTTGATAATCGTTGAGTTTCCGGCTGCTAGCCTTATACTCTGCATGACTTGTGGTTTAGATGACCCTTTCAACTACCTTGTACTATAAGCCGGCTTCCGCGTGGATACCATGTTGTTACATCAATACGAAAACGGGGTCAAGCGAGTCCCGGTTGGGTCTCATGACCGACATTAATCGTAAGCGAACGAATCATGCCACTTTGTTGCGAGTCACATCGAGCTTAAGTAAGAATAGCCGAGAAATTTGGACTTCTTTGTCCGGTTATAAGATTGTAGCCGCACTCGTTTTTTCGAGTGACGGCCCCTATAACTCATTGGCATCAAGGCCGGGTCTTTTTTGAGTTTGCAGCTGTGCTTATAGGAGCAACCAGCCCTCAAGACCTAAATATGCACACCGTATAAATGACAATTGCCTCTTTTCCTGATAACCTCCTTTTTATTTGATATGAGAAAATTAGGTCAGCAAGCCGCCTCATTAAAAACCCATCCAGTCCCCAAGGGTGCCCCGGATAGGAAAAGAGTGCGTCTGAAACCTGCTGCCTGTTACATCGTTTTCTGCTAAGTATAGTACGGACGTAGCTGAGCCACGTTCCATGGTCTATCTCTCTCTTGCATAGGTGCAGTAGTGTGAGCAGTGTCGTTGATTGTGGCCGATTCTTCTCTTGCATCTATCAATTAATATGACCCATTATGCAGACTCCGGCTTACGATGAAAGGTCCTTCCCATGGTGGCGATAGTTTGTGCTTTCCCTCGTTTGTCTGAACCAAGCGCAGGACCAAGTTTCCTTCCTGGAAGACCCGGCTTTTCACCCGCCGGCTATGATATCTTCGCAAGTCCTGCTGATATATGGCTGATCTTTCCAAGGCTTGCTCCCTTTGTTCTTCTAACATATCCACGGCGTCTTGCCGGGTTTTCTCGTTCTCTACTTCCACATAAGCTGTCACTCTTGGTGAATCATGAATGATGTCACTTGGTAATACCGCTTCTGCGCCGTAGACCATGAAGAAAGGTGTCATCTGGGTGGATCGGTTGGGTGTAGTGTTAATACCCCAGACCACGGAAGGAAGTTCTTCAACCCATGCCCCAGCGGCCCTGATACAAGGAACCCTCAGTCTTGGCTTCAATCCACGAAGTAGCTCTTGGTTCGCCCTCTCCACTTGCCCATTGGCTTGCGGATGTGCTACTGATGCTACATCAAGCCTGATTCCATTGCTGCCACAAAATTTTTCCATCTCTCCAAGGGACATGTTGGTTCCATTGTCGGTAATTATGCTGTGGGGGTATCCGAACCGGTATATAATTCTTTTCAGGAACTTGACTGCTGTGGCCGCTTCGCAATTGGTGACCGGCATAACCTCCACCCACTTGGTAAACTTATCAACAGCCACTAAAAGGTGCGTCTTCTTGCAAGGTGACATATGGAAGGGGCCAACCATGTCCATACCCCAAACAGCGAATGGCCAAGTTAATGGGATGGTCCGTAACTCCATAGCCGGCACATGAGTTTGGCGAGCGTACCTTTGACATCCGTCGCACCTTGCCACTATCCGTTCCGCGTCTGCTAGAGCTGTGAGCCAGAAGAACCCATGTCGATAGGCCTTGGCCACAAGGGATCTTGTGGACGCATGATGCCCGCAATCACCTTCATGGATCTCCTTAAGAATCTGTCGGCCTTCTTCTGGTGTCACACAGCGCAAAAAGACTCCTGCCGCACTTCTCTTGTACAACTCTCCATTGATAATAGCGTATCCTTTTGCCCGCCTCACGATTTGTCTTGCTAGTACCTCCTGTTCTGGTAGTTCGCCCCGTGATAAGTATGCCAGATATGGCTCCGTCCACTCGGGGACGTCGCGTATTGTAGCCACGAGCTCCACGTCCGGGTCTCGATTTGCTAATTCTTCTTCAGACTCGGATTTAACTGACGGTCGCCATAGCTCGTCCACGAAAACATTAGGTGGAACCGGCTCCCTGCGCGAGCCGAGTCTGGCGAGTGCGTCCGCCGCCTCGTTCTTTCTTCTGTCTATGTGCTCCACTTCATACCCGGAAAAACACCCGGCAACCCTATCAACCTCCCTGCGGTACGCTGCCATAGTGGCGTCCTTCCTGTCCCAGGTTCCTGATACCTGCTGCACCACGAGATCCGAATCTCCAAAGCATCGTATCCTTCTAATGTTCATCTCCTTGGCTACCTTCAAGCCATGCAACAGAGCCTCATACTCGGCCACGTTGTTTGAGCAATCAAAGTGAATCTGCAGCACGTAACTTAGTTTATCCCCCTTTGGCGATGTCAGCACCACTCCGGCTCCTGACCCCTCGTACTGCTTTGATCCATCGAAGTGCATGGTCCATGACTCGGAACTTGGAACTGCGGTAACCATTCCAGTGTGCGTCCAGTCGTTAACGAAATCAACCAAGGCCTGGGACTTGATTGCCGATCTGGGCTCGTAGCTGATATGATAATCTCCCATCTCTATTGCCCATTTGGCTATCCTGCCCGTTGCATCCGAGTTTCTGATGATATCCGACATTGGTATTGAACTAACCACTGTTATGGGATGTTCTTGGAAATATGGCTTCAACTTCCGGCTGGCCATAAAGACCCCAAACACCAATTTTTGCCAATGCGGGTAACGCTGCTTCGCTTCCGATAACACCTCACTGACATAGTAAACCGGCCTCTGGACCGGGTAACCTTTCCCATCTTCTTTGCGTTCCACGACAACTACTGCGCTGACGGCTCGGGGACCGGCTGCCACGTATAATAACATAGGCTCTTTAGGACCCGGCGCCGCTAGTACTGGCGCTTCAGATAACTGCTTCTTTAGTGCTTCAAACGCCTCATCTGCCTCCTGATCCCATACGAACTTATCTGATTTCCGCAAAAGCCGGTACAAGGGTATTGCCTTTTCTCCAAGCCTGGATATGAACCGGCTCAGGGCTGCCACGCAGCCCGTGAGCTTTTGAACGTGCTTCAAATTTTCCGGTTTCTTCAAATTCTGGATGGCCTTGATTTTATCCGGGTTTGCCTCAATTCCTCTCTCGGAGACTATAAAGCCAAGTAACTTCCCGGCCGGGACTCCGAATACACACTTCGTTGGGTTAAGCTTCATCTGATACCTCCTCAAGTTTTTAAACGTTTCTTTTAAATCATCAATAAATGTCTCTGCTTTCCGGGTCTTAATAACCACATCATCCACATACGCGTGCACGTTACGCCCAATTTGATCCTCGAAGCACTTCTGAATACACCGCTGGTAAGTTGCGCCCGCATTTTTCAATCCAAACGTCATGGTTTTGTAGCAGAAGGCCCCAAAAGGGGTTATAAATGACGTTTTTTCCCAATCCTCCCTTTTGAGTTTAATCTGGTGGTATCCCGAATATGCGTCCAAGAAACATAGCAAGTCGCTTCCGGCTACCGCGTCTATGATTTGGTCTATCCTTGGCAGCGCGAACGGATCCTTTGGGCAATGCTTGTTGAGGCTCGTGAAATCGATGCACATCCTCCATTCATTTGTCTTTTTCATCACTAGAACCGGATTCGCTAACCAGTCCGGGTGAAATACTTCCATGATAAAGCCTGCGGTTAATAGTCGTGCGATTTCCTCACCTATAGCTCTTCTCCTTTCCTCGTTCATTTTTCTCAAACCTTGCTTCACAGGCCTGGCCCTGGGATCCACATGCAAACTGTGCTCTGCCAACTCGGTGGGGATACCCGGCATGTCGCTGGGTGTCCAGGCGAACACATCCGCATTTGAGCGTATAAACTCCACTAGGGCCTTTTCTTGCGCGTCTTCCAAATTGGACCCTATAGTGAACTGCTTGGTGGGGTCTCCTTCCACAAATTCTACTTTCTTGGTGTCTTGAGCCGCCTTAAATTTTACTCTTTCGTCTTCAGAATCTGGTCTTCTCAATGCCGTGCCATCTTCCGGATCCACCTGAGACCGGTAATATTTAAGCTCTTCCTTTCTGCAGGCTTGCTCGGCCATCACCGAATCTCCCTCATCACACTCTGCTGCTATATCCCGGTTTCCATGGATAGTGATGGTCTGCTTGGGGCCTGGAATCTTTAACTGCAAATATACATAGCACGGCCTAGCCATGAATCTAGCATAAGCTGGTCTCCCGAACAATGCGTGGTAAGGACTGTGCAACCGGACCACCTCAAACGTGAGCCATTCTACCCGATAGTTATCTACCGACTCTCCGAAGGCTACTTCCAATGTAATTTTTCCTTCGGGGCGCGCCGAATGACCCGGCACGATTCCATGAAAAACCGTCGAACTTTTCTGTAGCTGAGATTCTTTGAGGTTCATGCGCAAGAAGGTTTCCCAATATAGGATGTTGATGCTGCTCCCTCCGTCCATCAATACCTTTCTCAATTCATAACCATTGACCTGTGGCGAGACTACTAACGCCAGGGTTCCAGGGTGCTCTATTCCTTCCGGATGATCCCTTCTGCTCCATGTTACCTCTTGCTCTGCCCATCTCAAGTACCCCGGAGTGGCCGAGGAAACTGAATTCTCTGTCTGTTTTAACGCCTTTTTGTCCCTGTTGGAAGTCCCTGTAACATGCACATGATATTGTCCTTTTAAATTGAGCGTACGTACCATACCGATGAAGATACTGATTTGGCCAATCGATACCGCGGACCCGGATTCGAGGTGCTCCGGCTCCAACTCCCACCCGGAATTGTCCACTATCCTTTTTCCTTCGTCATCAGAGTAGATCTCGCCGACAACAAAGTTCTTCATGTTCTTCCGAGCTTCTCCCGTGATGTAAACACCTTTGGACGCAGGCCCCACGGTGGGCGCCAACTGTCGTGGGATAATCACGGCAGATGTTACCGGGGGTAACTGATCTTGGGGCAAGTCGACACAGGTATTCGGGAGATGGTTTAGCTCGAAGGAAGACATGGCGAAAAGCGATCTAAGAACCGGAAAATAACTCGCCGGATCTCAATGTGAATTATGCTGGATACTCGATAACAGGTGTTACAACTATGACTTGAATCTCTGGCAAACTAAACCTAGAGGCCGGTTTATAAAGCACCCGTACACCCCTAACTTGCCCTTCAAGGCACATCTTGAGTCCTACTCGAACTCCACATACAAACCCTAACTTTCCTTATCGCAACCCACAATCCGGGTTACGAATCTCACAAGCCTTTGGACCTTCCGGTAATCTCTTTACCCCTAGCCGGGTATCGCTCAGCACACCTCGGGCCGGATTATATCTTGAAGTGGGCCTACCGGGTTACTATCCCCCCATCAAGAAGGCCCCAAAAGGGGTTATGAACGATGTTTTCTCCCAGTCTTCCTTCTTGAGCTTGATCTGATGATACCCGGAATACGCATCCAGGAAACATAATAGGTCACTTCCAGCCACTAAATCTATGATCTGATCTATCCTTGGAAGGGAAAATGGATCCTTTGGGCAATGCTTGTTGAGACTCGTATAATCTATGCACATCCTCCACTGGTTACTCTTTTTCATCACTAGAACCGGATTTGCCAACCAATCCGGGTGAAATACCTCCATGATGAAGCCGGCTGTCAATAGCCGAGCAATCTCCTCTCCTATAGCCTTTCTTCTTTCCTCATTCATTTTTCTCAGGCCTTGCTTCACGGGCCTAGACTTGGGATCAACATGCAAGCTATGCTCTACTAACTCTGTAGGGATACCCGGCATATCGCTAGGCGTCCAAGCAAAAACATCTTGATTTGAACGGATGAACTCCACGAGTGCTTTTTCCTGCTCATTGTCCAGGTTAGATCCTATAGCAAATTGCTTACAGGGATCACCTTCGACAAAGGCCACCATCTTGGTATCTTGTGCTACTTTAAACTTCGCTCTCTCATCCTCAGTGTTCGGTCTCTTTAATGTTGTTCTGTCATCCGGGTCTACTTGGGACCGGTAATACTTGAGCTCTTCCTTCCTGCGAGCCTGTTCCGCCATTGCCGCGTTTCCTTCGTCACACTCAGCCGCTATAATCCGGTTCCCATGTATGGTAATGGTTTGCTTAGGACCCAAAATATTTAGCTGTAGGTATACGTAACACGGCCTGGCCATGAACTTAGCGTAAGCCGGCCTTCCAAATAGCGCGTGATAAGGGATGCGCAACTTTACCACCTCGAACGTGAGCCACTCCACCCGGAAATTATCCTTTGATTCTCCAAAAGCAACCTCCAAGGTAATCTTTCCCTCAGGGCACGCCGAGTGACCCGGCACAATCCCGTGAAAAACTGTTGAACTTTTCTGTAGCTGAGACTCCTTGAGACCCATGCGTAAGAAAGTTTCCCAATATAAGATGTTGATGCTACTTCCTCCATCCATTAAGACCTTTTTCAGCTCATAACCATTAACCTGTGGCGCAACCACCAATGCTAGCACACCCGGATGCTCTATTGTTTCCGGGTGATCCCTTCTGCTCCACGTCACCTCTTGATCCGACCATCGCAGGTATCTCGGAACAGCTGAATTGACCGCGTTCACTGCTCGTTTAAGTATCTTTCTATCCTTGTTAGAGGTTCCTGTAGTATGCACGTGATATTGTCCCAACTGCTTGGGGTTAGCTTGGAAACCTCCAGCTCCACCCTGGTTATTACCCGGATTTCCACCTCCTGGGTTGCCTGCTGGGGGTGGGCCGTTGCCCGGGTTTCCACCCGGACCCGGTCCTCCTCCCCGGCCTGCACCTCGCATAGCTTTGTTTATTTCCTCGTTCTTCCATCTCTGTAAATCCACACACTGCTCCAATGAGTGGTTAGCCGGCCTACCGTTCTTGCCGTGTCGCGGGCATTGCATCTTGTAGACATCCCAGTGGTTCCCCGGCCTTGGTGGCCCCTGGTAATTTCCTCCATTAAAGTTTCCTCCATTGAAATTTCCTTCTGCTCTGGGCCTTGAAGACCCGGCTTCTGTGTTGGCGACAAACTCGGAACTCCCCTCAAACAGGCGTTTATTCTGGTTGTTTCCATTATTTCCTCCATTGTTACCCAGCGTAGATCCATTGCCGGCTCTTCCGTTATTGCTCGTGTTTGCTTTTGCTTTCTTATCATCGACGTCCTCTTCTGTGGTATCCGTAGCAGCGTGCTTGTTGCACGTGTCCATTGACTCTCCCATCGTAACCTCTGAAGCATTCCGACTAGATTTCATGCGAGTTAGCTTTTGCACCAAAGGTGTATACTTGCATGTCTTGGTCATAGCTTGTAACGCATCCTTTGGCTCAATATCCGTGGACGAGTGAAGTATCTCCATAACCCGGCGCACCCAGCTGCGCGCCGACTCTCCCTTCTTTTGTACACACCGTTCTAGATCATCGATAGTAAACAACTGCCTGCATGTTCCGTGAAAGTGCTTGATAAACGCAGTTTTCAACTCACTCCATGACTTGATAGACCCTTCGGGTAAATTGTTGAACCACAACTTCGCTGCTCCCTCTGACATCATTAAGTACATGAACTTGTCTTGAAGATTTTCGGATGCGTTGCGAATCGACATGGCCATCTCATAGCTGCTCAACCAGGTTTCTTGATCCATAGTCGGCTCGTAGTTCACCACTTTACCCGGTTCCTTGAATTTATCCGGGTAAGGCTCTGCCCTAATGTTATCCGACAGATACTTAGGCCCAGCCAGATTAGTCAGTACTGGCCTCACTCGGGAAACATGCGATCCTGCGGGGGGCACGGCTGGGCGTGGCGCTGCTGCGGGCCCGTGTACCGCAGACCCGGCCGCGGCTCGCCTGGCTCTGGAACTATCCACAATAGCTTGTGCTGCTGACGCCGCTGGTGCTGCCTGGACGCGGGGAGGAGGCGGCATTTGCTGATGCTCTGCCCTCCGTCGCGCTGAACTTGTTTGAATATTGCCGGTATTGCCATGTTGCCGACTAATATAAGGTGTTCCATGCATTCCACTCCTATTATCCGGGTAATTAACTTGTTGAGCCACTGCCGTGCGCAGTAAATCTATCGTCCGCCGGGTCTCCTCCGCATGGGGTGACTCTCTTACGGGGATGCGATCCAATGCCAATGTTGCTGCGTATACATTGTCCATGGGGTTGTTGAAGTAACCTGGTGGTGTACGAAATCGTGATGGTGGTGGTGGTGCTGTATTGCCAACTGTAACCCCAGTCTGCAATGTGGGTAACCTGGCTTGTACGTTTGCCGGCTGTCCTCCTCCGGTCACGGGCTGATGTACAGTTTCTTGATTCGCGGCCGGAATTGGCTGATCCTGGGGTGTGATGAATAGCGCGGCCGGGTTTATGACTCCACCCGTTGCCGGTAATCTCGTCTGGTATCTTTGATGCGCCTTGGTTGTCTCAACCCGGAGTCGGTTCTCCAATGCATCCAGCTCACGTTGGCGTGTGGCTATCCCTTGCTTTTCTGCTTCCACATCTCTCCTTTGTTGCTCCAATGCACGGCATGCTACATCCAGATCCCTGGCACGCGCCGCTGCATTTCCCGGGGTTATCACAGTAGCTAGCACCGTGGGATCCAAAATCAGATTGTTACTGAACAGAGACGGGTGTTGTGGGTTTGAAGGACCCGCCCCTGGCGTCCTGTTTGCCATGAACCCGAACATAATCGCCTGCAACTCGCTATCCGCCGCCCGGCTAGTGACCGAAGCCGATTCTCCGTCGACCCGGGTCAGATTCGGATTTTCGTCGGCCGGATTTTGCTGCTGGGCCAGCGCTCGCGCCGCTCCGACCGCGGCCGTAGTCATGTCCCCCTTATTGAGATTGGTTGCAGGGGCCGTGTGATGCCTGGTGAAGACTCGTATTCCTCCTCATCACAACTATCTTCCTCGTACCGGTCCTCTAGCAGGTGCAGGATAGACTCGGTATCATCTTCTCTCGTGACCCGGCCACGCGGGGTCCATGCCGGCTCCTCCGGTTGTTCCCTCTTCGTGGTGGGCTCTTCTATCGGATCTACCGTCCCGACCGATTCTTCCCCATCCGACTGAACGCAGGTCGCTTCTCCTGATACATAATCACATCCAAAATCATCAGGGATTGAACCGGACGTATGTACCATCCCGATGAAGACGTTGACCCGGCCGATTGTGACGACAGATCCGGATTCGAGCAGATCCGACTCTGGCCCCCAGCCAAAATCGTCCACCATCTTCTCTACTTCGGGGTTGGTGTAGATCTCGCCAACGACGAGGTTCTTCATGTTCTCTCGAGCTTCTCCCGTGATGTAAACACCCCTGGACGTAGGCCCCACGGTGGGCGCCAACTATCGTGGGATAATCATGGCATACGTTACCAGGGGTAACTTATATTGGGGAAATTCGACTCTGGTGTTTGGGAGAGGGTTTAGCTCAGGGGAAATCATGCTCATAATCGATCTGGTAGCTCTCGCAATCGAGTCGCCGAGTCTCCGATCTAGGGTTACAATCTCAACTCTCGTATTACAGGGGATATTCGAATAGCTAGTAAAACTCGTGTCTAATCTAACCCTAGGAGCCGGCTTATATAATATCCGGCCCCCCTGGCTTTCTATCCAAGGCATACTCGGAGTCCTACCTGGGCACCGCTTACAAACCCTAAGTTTCCTTATCGAAACCCACAATCCGGGTTACGAGGCCTACACTCTTGGGCCTTCTAGAAACTCCTTTTCCTGAAGCCGGGTCTTGCGCAACTTCCTTTGGGCCGAGTTACACCTTGACGTTAGCCTACCGGGTTATCATCCCTCCATCATCAACCGCCAGCGGTCGCTGCCAAACCCTTTGGGAAGCGGAGGCCAGGGGGCCGACGCCGCAGATCGTCACTGCTGCCAACTACCGCTACCTCCGCCACCGTGCGTTTCGGGGCCTAGTCGATGCCAGGGACGGCCGCGTCGTCCGTGAGTATTACTGGATCAATCCGGGGGAAGAGAGCACCGGCGAGGAGCTCAGGTAGACCCGCGCGGCTGAGCGGGCGGAGCGACGCCTCGAACGTCACCTCACATTAGAGGCCGACGAGGAGGCGAGGACGAAGGCGACGCAAGAGCTTCGCCGGGCCGATCACACCGGCGAAGTCTGGGCCTCGGACGATCGGAGGTGGGAGCCTATCTCGGACACGACATCTTGCACCTCCGACAACGACGAGGAGGTCACCGACGAGTTCGGCGACAACGATGACCATGAGGAGGTCACCGACGAGTTCCCGACGACGACGACGATGAGTAGATTCGTCTGTTTTCTCTTTTTAATAAAAGATTTGTATTCTGGAGAACTTCGGCGCGCTAGCGCGTCTGTTTTCTGTTTTTAATAAAAGAATTTATAGCACCCTATTTCGTTTTTATACAATTCCTAGATTTGCTGTCGCACCGCGCTCGTGCCTGAAAACTCCTCAACGCGCTCCAAACTGCGGTTTCCATTTTGGACTTAATTATAGTTTGTACTATCTATTTAAATCTAATTTGAAATTTCAAAATTTGAAAATGTTACAAACATCACAAAACTATTTTTATTTGATAGCTTTTAATTTTACAAAATTTTAGAAATTAGCTTCATATCATTTGGACTTTTCTTTCAAAAGTTATAGGTTTTTTTTAATAAAACAAAAGAGAAGAAAAGAAAAAATAGATAATAAACCTTTAGTACTGGTTAGTACTACCAACCGGTACTAAAGATCCGTCGGTTCGCGCGCAGTTGGGGTTGGCCCGACGAAAACCTTTGGTACCGGTTGCTACCACCAATTGGTATTAATACAAGCCTTTAGTACCGGTTTGTGCTACCAACCGGTACCAATACCCCTTTGGTACCGGTTGGTAGCACAAACCGGTACTAAAGGCTTGAAAAATAGGCGGTACTTAGGCGTTTCTTCTCTGAATTTTGGCCAAGTCACGCAGAAGAAACCAACGCACCTTCGGGCTCCCTCGACGACAACGATGACGAACTACTGACGGTCTTCCCCCTGCGCCCCTGCATCGCCTCCGTCCACCGTGAGTCGCCGCCTTAGTGCTCGATCGTCGCCATGCGCTGCCTCTCCCTCTCCCTCCCCATGCCCATGGTCGCCGCCCCGCGCCGCCCTCTCCTCGAGCTCGTCACCGCCCCGCGCCGTCGCCTCCCCGTGACTCGTCGACGCCATGTGCCATCTCCTCCTCGTCGCTGATGTCTACGCACGCTTCTATTCTTGTAGACTGTGTTGGTCCTCCAAGTGCAGAGGTTTGTAGAATAGCAGCAAGTTTCCCTTAAGTGGATCACCCAAGGTTTATCGAACTCAGGGAGGTAGAGGTCAAAGATATCCCTCTCAAGCAACCCTGCAATTAAGATATAAGAAGTCTCTTGTGTCCCTCACAAACCCAATATACTTGTCAGGTATATAGCTGCACTAGTTCGGTAAAGAGAGAGTAAAATGCAATATACTTGTCAGATTTTTTTTTTGACACCATTACTATGGGGGAATCCCCACAGCCCCCCATTTATTAAATAAATAAAAGGTTATTTACAAAATTTACACTATGTACAAAGGATTAGGGGAGTGAATCAATCCATGATGCCAAAAAAACAGAGATATCTCTCTTCACCCTGAACTTAAGCAGGGTGACTTCCTGTATAAACAGGGCCTTCCAACCTCAAAAACTAGGTTTGATTGTCTTAAAAATCCAACCATTCCTCTGCTTCCAGATGCACCAGCATGCCAGGATCACTATCTCCATAAAGCAGGGACTAGAGAAGCGTTTTTTGGCAGACATGATAGTAAATGAAGAAGAACCTGGATACCAAGGTATTTGTAGATAATTCCAAATCCTGGTACTAAAAGTGCAGTTGAAGAACAAGTGCCTCCAGTCTTCATATGCATGAGCAGAGTAGAGAATACAATCAGAAGAATCATTAACATTCCAGTGCCTTCTAATCAACATATCCTTGGTGTTGATTCGATCATGCAGTAACAGCCATGCAAAAAATCTATGCTTAGACTGACATTTACTTTTCCAAATACCATAGGAAAGGGCATCATCAGGAGTCCCCTTAAAATGGTTTTTATAAAAAGAGCTTGGATGTAATCTGCCAGTTGGATGAGGACTTCTCCAATGATCTTTAACATCTGTTGTCAGATAATTATAAGTGATAATAACAATCTAAAATAAAAATGGGATCAAGCAAACATGTAGCAGAACAGGAGGAAAACGGTGTTTCAATGCTTGCAAATAAGGCCTAGGGCTCCTACTTTCACTAGAGGACACTCTCAACAATGAAAACATAATTGAATGCATAAATATCATTTCTTCACTATGCTACTCCGAACCACTCTCTGGTCGAATAACGAACACTAATCATTGCGTAGGGATTTAACAACACTCCTCAAGTCTATATTCCCTCTCTAGGGCACCCCAATGTCACTATGAGCGCCATACATTAGTACTAAACAAAGGCCACAATTTCATAGGTTCACCTTCCAACACAAGATATAAATATCATGCTAAACCACACGGAGCACACAATGTCACATTTACCCTTTGATCAAAGTGTTCACGGAGATAACAAAACCACTTGATTAGCATAACAGATGAAGATCAATCTACATATTCAACTAGATTACAAAGCGCATGATTACATAAAGATCACACCATGGGAGAGAGAGATGAACTACATAGCTACCGGTAGAGCCCTGAGCCTCGGGGGAGAACTACTCCCTCCTCATCATAGGAGACAGCAACGACCATGGAGATGGTGGTGGAGTCGATGGAGATGGTTCCGGGGGCACTTCCCCGTCCCGGCAGTGTGCCAGAACAGAGATATGTCCCCCGAAACCTGTTGGTGGCGGCGACGGAGCTACGGATGTATTTTGCGGAAAAAGTCGATTCCCCTAGGGTTTATGCATCAGTGAGTATATATGTGAGAAAGGGCGATGCCGGGAGGTGGTCAGGCGGCCCACACCCCTAGGTGGCGCGGCCAGGGGGTACCCGCGCCACCCCATGGCGTGGCCACCCTGTGGCCCCCCCTCCGGGGCTCTTTGGGACTTTTGGAAGCTTCCGGGACTTCTGGCTTTCGAATTTTCCTATTCCGAGAATATTTCCAGAATAACTTTTCTGAAACTAAAAACTACAGAAAACAGGGAACTGGCTTTGTGGCATCTTGTTAATAGGTTAGTCGCGGAAAACGTGTAAAAATGACATAAAGTGTAAGGAAAACATGTGGGAATCAACATGAAAACAACATGGAACATCAGAAATTACGGATACGTTTATGACGTATCAAGCATCCTAAATCTTAGTTCCTACTCGTCCTCGAGTACGTAAACGATGAAACAAAATAATTTCCGAGGTGACATGCTACTTTCATAAACTTGATCAATCTTATGTAAAAGCATATGCACGCTGAGATCATAAAACTTCAAACATAAACATGATAAATAGAACTTTAATAATAAAGCATAGCAATTACTTTACACCATGAAGAGTATCTCAAATAAAGGATCATGGATAATAATGCAAAGAAAGATAAACGTTTGTTTCAGGTATAGATAAAGCATGGCAAAGTGGTATTTCGCTAGTCCTTAAGAGTGGGACAAAACATAAATGCCAGGACATGTTCAAAGTTCAAGAGGAAGACTAGAACAAATAATTTAAGAACAAATAATGTCACATGATGAAGTAATTATTGATGTTTATGGGACAGCTGCACATAGAAATCAGAATGGCAAAAATGCTCTCTCAACTATGCATAAAGTTAGAAGATGGAGACTCAAAATAAAAGTAAAAGAAAGGCCCTTCGCAGATGGAAGCATGGATCACTCATGTGCTAGAGATTTTTATTTTATTAAACAGAGGTATTAAAAGTTTGACACTCCTTCCATCCATCTTTCACAAACCATGGCTAATCGAATCTTCGGGTGCCTACCAACAATCACATACCGTAGAGGAGTGTCTATATTTTAGGAGAGGTGTATGTTAATGTCAACGAATGGTAAACAGACAATACAATACGGGACAATCGAACTGGATTCACAAAAGCGGCTCCCATGGTAAAGTAGGCAACTAGTGTAGAAGGTCATCCCTCTTTCTCTTTTGTTTACAAAATTATGCTTTGACTGATAAATCAGGGGCAAAACTAGTGAAGAGATTTGTTTGTATTAATTTGTGGCTGGGCACCCCGCTGCCAGCTCTTCTATCATTTGGATAAGAGGATGAAGCCACTAGTCCAGGGTGTGAAATCCAGTCAACAAGTGAGATAAAGATCCACTATTGATGTCTTCATGAGCAAAAACAAGAACACGAAACATGAGTAATTTTGAATGTTTTAAAGGTAGCACATGAGCAATTTACTTGGAGTGGCAGAGAAATACCACATGTAGGTAGGTATGGTGTACACAATGGGAAAAACTTTGGTTTCAAGGAGTTTGGATGCACGAGTAGAATTCCATACACAGTACAGGTGGAGGCTAGCAAAAGACTGGGACAGACAAATCAAGAGAGCATAAGAGCCCTAATCATGCATAGCGACATAAACATCATTAATTAAAGCATAAGTTCAAAAACTATGTTTTCATGGAGGCTATTCGTGACTGGTTCGTAGTCATTAACATGGTGTGAGCATGCACCAAGTCAACCAAATAAAACATTCGAAAGAGAATACCATAAATTTATGCTTTACTATGACAAGAACAACTCATGAATCTTTCAAAACATATTAAACGCTCTCAGCTATTTAATTCTATTCATGCTACTCAATAACCACAAGACTTTAAAACTAAAATAACATTTAGCATGTCATGAAAAAATTCTAGCCACAGTCTATACAAGCTTCTACTAGCACTGTTATAAATTCTACATCAAGCGGCAGTTTTCTTTTCCCAACAAGCAGCATACAAGATATGTTTTAACAAAAATACTCTTTATGATACAACAAGCAAACATGATAGTACCCATATAATACTACTAAAAGTAACAGCTCCGATAAGAGATGCAGGGATACAAAGGCTAAATGCAGAGCTAACAAAAAGTGAACACTCACAGAACAATAAGAATGAAAACTAGAGTGTTCTAAGCAATGAAAACGGAGCGTGTCTCTGTCCCACACAAGTATGATACGATCCAACTATTTATTAAAGAAAATAAAACTAAACAAACTGAAAGCAAAAAAAATAAAAGACGCTCCAAGTAAAGCACATAAGATGTGACTGAATAAAAATATAGTTTCACTAGAAGTGACCTGATAAATTGTTGATGAAGAAGGGGATGCCTTGGGCATCCCCAAGCTTAGACGCTTGAGTCTCCTTGGAATTTGCTGGGATGTACCACTGGGTCATCCCCAAGTTTAGGCTTTTCACTCTTCTTGATAACATCATATCATCCTCTTCTCTTGACACTTGAAAACTTCCTTCACACCAAACTTCTCACAATCTTCATTAGCAACGTTAGTGCAAATCGAAATAATAAATTCACATGGTTCAGTTTCAAAACAAGCCTAACACTCATAAACACATTAGATACTGTAACAACTTATTATAAAACTCTTTTTCTCAAAAGAACACCAAAAGAAAGAGATTAAGATGCAAATGCAATTATTGACAGAAATCTGTAAAACAGAACAACATGTAAAGATGTTTTTTTTTCGAAAATCGTTTGTTGCTCAAATTAAAAAGTGGTAAACTAAGAAAAGTTCCGGAATTAGCTGAGGAATAAGCACAAACAATTGCAGATCATTTTTAATTTTGTTTGATTTAATACATAATTAACAGTGGACAGCAGAAATATGTTTCATGCGCAGAAATCCAAAATATAGTCTCAACTTTACACTAAAGGCTTTACTTGGCTTAACAAAAACACAAAAGAAAATATACATCAAGGTTCCTAAGGAAGTAGACAACAACCAGGTGCAAAGCACACAAAATAAAACAAAGGAAAACTGAATGAAAACAGAGAAATAAAACGGGTTGTCTCCCGGTAGCGCTTTTCTTTAAAACCTTTTAGCTAGGCATGATAGTTTGAGAAGATGCTCGCATGAGAAATATGAACTGAAACAAAAGAGAGCATCAAGAAGAAACCATAAAACAAATTTAATTCTAACCCACTTCCTATGAAAAATAATATTGTAGAAAAACAAGTCATGAAAACACAAAGCAACAACCATAGGAAAGCAAAACAAGAGCAACTTCAAAATTTTCAACATAAAGAGTGGAAACTTGATATTATTAAGATGCATAAATTTGTGTTTTCGTCTCTCAGAATAACTTTCATTAGCATCATGAATAAAATTAACAATGTAACTATCACATAAAACATTTTTATCACGATCCACATGCATAAAAGAATTAATACTGTCCACATAAGCATAGTCATTCTTATTAGGAGTGGGATAAAATTTTTAAAAAATAGCTATCATTATCATTCTCATCACCATAATGATTAAATCTAGGAGGCATTTTTCAATCATAAATAATTTTCTCCTCAATAGTAGGTGGACTTAAAATATCATATTTATCATTGTAAACATGTGGAACTAGAATACCACAATCATTATAATTATCATATATTGGAGGCAAAGTATCATCAAAGAAAATTTCCTCCTCAAAACTTTGGGGACTAACAATATCATATTCATCAAAACCAGCTTCCCCAAGCTTAGACTCTTCCATAGCATTAGAAATAATGGTGTTTAAAGAGTTCATACTAATAACATTGCCACCACCATGCAAAGAAAGTTCCATGGGGTTTTTTTATTTTCTCTTCAAACACTTCATGTCCTAACTCAAGATAAAGATTATAAAGCTCTCTCATATTTTTATTGTTTTCCATTAAGCCAAATAGTAAAAATAAAAACAAGCAGCAAGTAAAATAAGCCTAACTAGTGAAAACAAGAAACAAAAAGATATAATTTCAGAATCTAAAGGAAATAACTTCGAGCACCCACAAAGGATGTGAGTACCTTTTACCTTACCTCCCCGGCAATTGCGCTAGAAAAGAGCTTGATGTCTATGCACGCTTCTACTCTTGTAGACAGTGTTGGGCCTCCAAGTGCAGAGGTTTGTAGAACAACAGCAAGTTTCCCTTAAGTGGATCATCCAAGGTTTATCGAACTCTGGGAGGTAGAGGTCAAAGATATCCCTCTCAAGCAACCCTGCAATTAAGATACAAGAAGTCTCTTGTGTCCCCAACACACCCAATATACTTGTAAGGTATATAGATGAACTAGTTCGGCGAAGAGAGAGTAAAATGCAAGTAGTATGGATAATTAAAAGTGAAAATAACAATCTGAAATCAAAATGGCAGCAAGCAAACATGTAGCAGAACAGGCGGAAAACGGTGTTTCAATGCTTGGAAACAAGGCCTAGGGCTGCTACTTTCACTAGAGGACACTCTCAACAATGAAAACATAATTGAATACATAATTATCATTTCTTCATTATGCTACTCCGAACCACTCTCCGGCCGAATAACGAACACTAATCATTGAGTAGGGCTTTAACAACACTCCTCAAGTCTATATTCCCTCTCTAGGGCACCCCAATGTGTCACTACAAGCGCCATAAATTAGTACTAAACAAACACCACAATTTCATAGTTTCACCTTCGAACACAAGATATAAATATCATGCTAAACCACATGAAGCACACTGTCACCTTTACCCCGTGATCAAAGTGTTTATGGTGATAACAAAACCACTTGAGTAGCATAATAGATGAAGATCAATCAACATATTCAACTAGATTACAAAGCTCATGATCACATAAAGATCACACCACGGGAGAGAGAGATGAACCACATAGCTACCGGTAGAGCGCTCATCCTAGGGGGAGAACTACTCTCTCCTCATCATAGGAGATAGCAATAACGATGGAGATGGCGGTGGAGTCGATGGAGATGGTTCCGGGGGCACTTCCCCGTCCCGGTAGGGTGCCAGAACAGAGATCTGCCCCCCCCCCCCCAAAACTTGTTGGTGGCGGCAGCGGAGCTTCGGATGTATTTTGCGGAAAAGGTCGATTCCCCTAGGGTTTATGCATCGGCGAGTATATATGGGCGAAAGGGCGATGCCGGGAGGTAGCCAGGGGGCCCATACCCCTAGTTGGCGCGGCCAAGGGGGCCGTGCCACCCCTTGGTGTGGCCACTCTGTGGCCCCCTCCCGTGCTCTTCGGGACTTCTGGCAGCTTCCGGGACTTTTAGGACTTCTAGCTTTCGAATTTTCCAATTCCGATAATATTTCCAGAACAACTTTTCTGAAACTAAAAACAGCAGAAAACAGGGAACTGGCTCTCTGGCATCTTGCGGCGGTGGTGAAAGGGGAATAGGTTTTGTCCCAGAAAACGTGTAAAAATGACAAAAAGTGTAAGGAAAAAATATGGGAAACAACATCAAAACAACATGGAACATCAGAAATTAGGGATATGTTTATGACGTATCAGTCGCAGCCCCGCGCCATCGCGCCACTACCGCGCCCCACCGCCGTCCCCTTCCTGCGCCACCACCGCTGGCCTACGCCTCCCCTTGTCCGTACGTGACAGAGAGGAAGCAGAGAACAGCACACTCTACTATGATCTACACTGTGAGTGTTTTTTGTTCTTTTCTCTGTTTTTTTTCTACTGTAAATTACATAGTATAATATAATTAGGTTCTTAGAGAAAATAGTTAGGTATTATCTAGCTAGACTTGGAGAAAAATAATTTATTAGGTACATTAAGATTTAGATTTAGACTTAGAGAAAAAAAATTAGTATAATGTAATTAGGACAATATTAATTTAGACTTAGAGAAAAATATTTAGACTTAGAGAAAACAATTTGCAATACAACTAGTACTCGCAATATTTAGTACTTCGAATAATATTTAGTATTTAGAATTTACTATTTTAGAATATTTAGTACTTACAATATTTAGGTATTAGACTTCAAGAAAAAAACTTAGGTATTAGAGTATTAGACTTAAAGAAAAAAATTGTTAGAGAAAAAATTGTTAGAGTATTAGAATATTTAGTACTTACAATACTTAGAGTATTTAGGTATTAGACTTAGACAAAAAAATTGCAATTTGTAGTACTCACAATATTTGGTATTTAGAATATTGAGTACTTACAATATTTAGTACTTAGAAAAATTGTTATTTATGAAAGTTGTTATTTATAATTTTGTAGGGACATTGAGCTATGGATCCAGACATTTAGTACTTAGAGAAAATTATTTAGGTATTAGACTTAGATTTTTTTTTGCACTATTTAGTACTTAGAATATTTAGTACTTTCAATTTTTAGTACTTAGAAAAGTTCATATTTATGAAATGTGCTATTTAAATTTTTATAGTGATCAACATTGAGCTATGGATCCGGACGCCCCCCTGTTCTTCCGAAATGAGGAGGAAGAAGATTTGGTGCAACAACTGATATATAACAGTGCCCGACCAGAATCCGATGACGATGGCGATGACGATGGCAAAGACTTAACCACACAATTTTGAACGACTCTGGTGAAGAATTTGAGTCTAAAGAGAGAAGGGCTGACGAATTTCCCTTAACAAACTCCGGCAAGGTGTATATTATGGCAATGATATATAAGTATATGCATTGATATATTTGTATTGCACTTATTAACGGTTATTTTTTCTTTTAGCCTTCTGGATCATCGAGCAAATATGCTAAAATGCAAGGTCCTCGAGGCCCGACGAAACCTCTATCGGATGAGGATAAATTAGCCCTCAACATATTTAAGGCTACTGGACAGCCGGTGGAACCCGCAGATAACATCAAGAAATTTATTAATCAAGTTGGAGTTGTTGTTAGGGACATTGTACCGCTCAGCATTGCAGATTGGCATAATCCTAAGAAGGCGGCGGTGGACAAAGCTAGTTATGTCAGCGACACTACAAAAGATTTACTTTGGGAGAGTCTACCGACACACTTCAACCTACCGTTAGAGTTCACGGAAGCCCAGAGGGAGAAGCTCAAGGAATAGACTATAAAGAAGATGGTCGTACAATTCTAGAGCTGGAAGAAAAAATGATGGGCAGACTTTGGATCTGAAGGTCCAGAATTCCATGGCAGATATGAGAAGCTAAAAGCCCACTGGCCCGCATTTAAGGCGTATAGGACCTCGTCAGGATAGAAGTCCTGATCCAGCACAAATGTAGATAATGCTATTTTCATAGATTGGTATCAGGTAGCTATAAGACTGCCATTCCTCCGCGGAAAGCATATGAAGCTAAACTGCTCGCAGCCAGGGTCACTTCATAGACATACGACTGGCCCGACCGGTCCAAGTTCTGGTTGTTCGCGCACGGGGCAGGGTCGGACCCAAAGACAGGGGAGATCGTTGCACATGGAAAATGGAAGGAGAAAACTAAAACAATCACCAAGCAAGTTGTACATGCAATAGATAAGGTTAGAAGGGGAGTGTACATTCCCGATAGAGAGAATGACGAGTGGACACTAGCTTTGGGAAATCCCAAACACGTTGGACGAGTACGAACTCTCCCAGGTTTCACCATAAAGGATTCGTGGCCGGAGTGCGCTGAGAGTTATAGAAGCCGTTCGAGAACGAAGAAGAAGTGCGTTGACCGGTTATCGACATTGGAACAATGGGTGCAACAGCTGGAGCAGAATCGGCAGAGGGCACCTGATCAACATATTTTTATAGAAGATCATCATGCAGATGCCGCCCCATCTTAGCCGAAAAGCAGCGTGGGTTCCTCGCATCTTGAAGGATGTGGAGCAAGCTACCCCGTGGATTATGTCACGGAGAAGACAGAGTGCGAGCTACATGTGCCAATGAGGAACATGTCCATTAAGGTGGCGGTCGGCTATGTTAACCCACAACAATATGGAGCTACGCACCATCATGAGCCCATTCCAGCTGACTGTGCTCTTATCGGGGTGGATGATATTGTGCCTAGTTATGAAACAATGGATCTTGATCATCTTGGATGTGACGAGGAGAAGACACTAGGCGATGTCAAGCGCGGGTTCACCCTCTGGACAAAAAAATACATCGTCTTTTCAGGCCCCATGCCAAGGCCATTGGCTCCTCGTGATAGCAGTCCACATGAGCAGCGCAATCCACATGAGCAGCAAGGGCCATCGACTACTCCTGCTGACAGTCCACATGAGCACCAAGGGCCATTGATCTCTCCTTCTGGCAGTCCACATGAGCAGCAGGGGCCACACCTACCTGAGGGGGGCAGCGCTAGTCCAGCATCTCCATATCCTCCGCGTGAGGAAGCGCCCGTTAAGCGGAACCGTTCGCCGGCTAGGAACAGACCCAGAATAGAGAGAGCACTGGCGCCTCTTCAGAAGTTACCTTCGGAAAGACCTGACGAGGAAAACAGGGCCATCTCTCGTTCCGAGATGGCTGCCCATTTTGCTAAGAAAGTGCTAGAGATACCCGTTGAGAAGACACTAGATCCGGTGAAAGTTCTGCGTACCCTTGAGAACCTATATAGCCCTCCACCATCGCCGCCATCAGACTATAGGCGTTCTATTGAAAATTCATATGACGAGATGATCCAGGAGGGAAAAGGGAATAAACTGGTGGTCCAACAGGCACCAAAAAGGAAACAACAGGTCCAGGGGAAAAAGGAAAAAAAGTTCCCCAGCTCGGAGAACAAGCCGGTCAATCTATTGCCCCTCGGAATGTGTTTGACGAGAAGGCCGTTCAAAGTACTTATCAACAACACACAACAGATATCGATTACGCCATCGCTGAAGTAGCATACCAATATGAAAAAGGAAAATTTTGGTCGAGAATATCTCCATCCTACCAACAAAAATGCGCAATTTGCATAAGTGGTACTTGGTTAGGGCAAAGGAAGGGTACGCGGCTACGATGGTGGCAGTTAAGGAGGAGAACTACTTCCAAGATTATGCTGTGAGTATGACTTCGAGGATCTTTTTGCGTTATACAATCTCCGGGCACTCGACAAATCGTTGCTCAGTTGCTATTGCCTGTATGTGATTTATTTATGTAATTTCAGAAGGATTTAGCTGAGTTCGTTAATTTTCTGTAATTATCCTCAATTTAATCTTGTTTGCGCTATATTATGCAGATTGAACATGATCGAATGCAAAACGAATGAAATCAAGGACGTTGGGTTCATTGACGCGGATACAATGCATGAAGAAACCATAAAGAATACCCTGTAGAACAAGGATACACCGGAGACTTTGCTAAGGTTTTTGAAGAGACAACGTGAAAAAAAAAATACTTTGGCCTTATAACTACAAGTGAGTATTATTGTCTTCTAACACATTCTATTTTTTCCTTATAACTAATGAGTTATATCTATGACACTGCATATTTATACGTGTGCAGCTTCCACTTCATGCTTATCGTCATTAAAATGCACGATGGACCTACGACTCAATGACCAAACCGCCTGTAGATTACAAGCACTGTTTTGATATGATCCAAGGGTAATTTATTTAATTCTTATTGGTTTTTTCGTTAATTTCCTGATGTCAACAAATTAATAACTCTTTTATTCAATTTTTTGTCAGGCAGCATATGGGAAACGTTCATCAAGGAAGATCCGGAAGGTGAATGGCCGGTGAAGCTGATATGGAAAGGGAAAGTAAGTACCACTACTTAGTTATCATACTTGGTTACTGTTTGATTGAATTATATTCTTGCATAGAAATGTGATCAACAACCAAAGGAGACTAATCTATGTGCTTACTATGTTTGTGAGAACATTCAGAAGATTGTCTCCGAGAGAATAAATAATAATAGAAATAAGGAGGTATGAAAACTATATTTGAAAAATTATTTTGTTACCATAAGTTTTGCAGAGTTTCAGTCATAGTTGTTTTATTATGATTTGATAGTTTACGTATTTATTCATTTGAATCTCTCTCATTCTTTTACAGTTGGCAGGAAAGCGGGAGAAGCTCCCCCTCGAGCGCCGCTTCCAAGCAATTTGCGAGGAAATGGCGGGATTTTTCCTCGAAGACGTCATAGCTCCTTTCGGAGAGTACCAGCATGCATCATAGTGTATGCCTCAATGTAATAGTAAGGTAGCTACATGTAATATTATATACATAGTATGCCTCGGAGAGTACAACTATGAAACACTACTTAATTTGCGATCTCATGTAATTAAATACATGTGTTATATATATGTATGCACCAAGGTCGTGAGAATCGACGCGATCCTCGTACGATGAAAAGGTCCGATACGGCCCCTCCAAACCTTTCGTAAACCGTAAACCCCTCCTAAACGGTAAACCCCTCAGTTTCAAAAAAAAAACATAAACCCCTCCCAACCCTTTGGTACCGGTTCGTGTTACGAACCGGTACCAAATGTCTCCAGCCCCGGGGACTCCCCTTAGGCCACATGTAGGCATCGTCAATACCGGTTCATAAGGAACCAGTACTAAAGGTTGGACTACCTTTAGTGCCGATTAATTAGTACCGGTTGTCCAACCGGTACTAGAAGCCCTCCGGAACCGGTACTGATAGCATGTTTTCCACTAGTGACGTTATAGTCCTCTTCCTTCACGGCGTGGCCGTCCCCTGGAGAGCAAGGTGGAGGAGCGCACATCCGTCTTGACCTTCTTCTGCGCAGGCGGTGGAGCGGAGCGGCGCGGGCGGACCGGGCGCCGTCGCCGATGTAGAGGCCACCGGAACGGCGCGTCGAGGAGCACAACTCCGGCTTGGAGGCGCGGAGCGAGGAGCCGTCCGGGGAAGAGTGGGAGGAGGAGGAGCGGGACGACCAGGGCGTCACCATCGAGCGCCTCGGGTCCCTAAGGTGCAAGGGAGTCACCGTCGAGCGCCTCGAGTCCCAAAGGCTGGGCGCTGGCGAATTGAGGCGAGGCTGGTTGCCGACGTCAATGTGTGCCCGCACGTACGCCAAGCTGAAACCCTGCTGCAACTAGAACACATTGCCGCCCCAACGGTTGTGCTCGCCCGGCAGGAAGGCGGTATTTTACATAGGGCGAGCAAGCAAGCGGGCGGAGCGCATTTATGCCGGTTTCAAGCCCTGGAAACCGACACGTCCGCCACGTGAGATCTACGTCGCCTAGGGAGAAGACGAAGACCGCGCACCGCTTTGAGTGCCCCGCGTCTCACTGACATGCCGAGTCCACGACCACGTGGCGGCGTTTTATTTCCGTCTGGAACCCCCACAGAACCCTGCGCGGTGGGCTTACCAACCGGGGTAAAAGGGGTGCACACGTGGGCTTTTCTAAGCAAGCAGGCCGGCGCCTTTTTACCCCGGTTGGTAACACCAACCGGGGCAAAAGGTTCTCTGGTTTTTTTTCTTGTTTTCCAGTTCTCTGCAGAAGATTAGAAATTATTTTTTCCTTCAAGTGAATTACTTCAAGTGCACTAATACTTCAAGTGCACTAAAATTTCAATGATGATTCAAATAATAAACATTTATGGTAAAAAAGATGACAAATTATCGAACAAAAGCACACATGAAAACCAACAATAACAAAAACATAGTGTGCCACGAATACAAATATTGTTCGACACGATGACATAATTAAACATAGTACGACATAAAACTAAAGACATAGTATGACGCGGTAAAAAAATGACCTGTGACTGGACACGGAGAGCGATAGACTCCTTGGCATACTACGCCTCTCTGTCGGAGCTAGACTCGTCGGAGCTAGACTCGCCAATGGGGGCGGAGCTTCTGTAATCAGAGATATCCTGGAAGCAACGGGGGCGGACTAGGGTGTTGTCGAAGATCTTCACCTCCAGCACGTCCACCTCCTCGTCATTGACGTACCTGAATGTGAGCATGTTGCCCGCATTAAGGTTGTGCATGCGCTGGAACTTCGCCCACCCATTGAGCATGTAGAGGGCATCGCCACGTCGCTGCAGGACCACGTGAACGGGCCCGTTGTGGCAGCCCTCCAACTAGAGGCTGAACCTAAAGGGCCCGCCGTGCTCGAGGAGGATCTCCGATATCCGTTGTGGCAGATGAAGCATGTTCCGCAGTGGGTGGAACAGATGGACGTAGAACTCTGGTAGCCGGTAACCGTCCTCCTCCTCCTCCTCCACCTCCTCCTCCTCCTCCGCCGCTGCCGTAGCCTTCACAATGGCTAGTCGAACATTTTCTGGTAGAATCCCTCTGAATGCAATCGGAAGCAATTGTGTCATCAGCACGTGGCAGTCATGACTCTTCACGTTTTGGAATTTTTTCTCCGCCACATTTATTATTCCCTTTATATTCAACGAGAAGTCAGACGGGACCTTGATACTACTTAGTGCTTCAAAAAATCTTTCCTTTTCTACATTGGTAAGAGCGTAGCTGGCAGGACCACCTTGAAACCGCTCAGGATTTCATGTCGTCTCGTCCTTTCGTGTGTTGTTGGTCCTGCGGTGCTTCAGATGTATCTTTTGACTTCCCATACAAGCCAAAGAAGCCTAGCAGATTCACGCAGAGATTCTTAGTCACATGTATCACGTTGATCGCAGAGCGGACATCTAGGATTTTCCAATAGGGTAGATCCCAAAGTATAGATTTCTTCTTCCACATGGGTGCATGTCCGTCAGCGTCATTCGGAACAGCTTGTCTGCCCGGGCCCTTTCCAAAGATTACTTTCAAATTCTTCCCCATATCAAATACATCATTACCAGGTCGGAGGATAGGCCTCTGTCGAATCTGCATCTCAACAAGTCCCTCAGGTGAACCCATAGGGTTTCGAATAGGAGAACCCATAGACGCTGGTGACGATCGTCGGCTAGACAGGAGGCACGATTTACCCAGGTTCAGGGCCCTCGTAGAGGTAAATCCCTTACTCCTGCCTCTGTCGGTCTGTATTAATGAATAGATCGGTTACAATGGGGGTCGCTCAAGTCGAGAGTATGATCTCGAGCTCAAGGCTTGGTGGTGCGGTATTGCCTGGTCTTCTTCCGGTGGATCTCCTGGCTTTATATAGGTTGCCAGGTCTCAAAGCGTACCCGGGGAGGACTCAAACTCTAACCCTATGTCGGTTACAAGTTTCCTATCTTAACCCGCAAGGCATTGCGGGTAGGATTCAACTGGGCCTTCTAGAATAGTCCAAAGGCTTCCCTTCTTGGGCTTCAGTCTTGGGCCTAGGACTGGGTGTCCTTACTCGCCAGGTCCAAGGCTCGTCCCTTCGTCAGTAGCCCTCGAGTATTTGCTCGATTGGGATTTTTCCATTCGGGTAGACGCTCAGATTTTTCGCCTTGCTTTCCTAAGTATAACCATTAGAGTCGTTTTCCGTATGGAGGATGTATATCATGTGCGATCAGTTTATTATACCCGAGTATCGAGTGATGAAAGTGCCTGTGTTTTTTGTCTATTTTCGCAGAAGGATGTGGCTCAGTAGATTGGCTCTCCCGAAAGATAGGGCCAATTAATTGCATCTAGGGCAAAAGCAGTTCTGGCCTACACAGATTTGAGACCTCCGACTCGAACCCGATGAGGTGATCATTGCGACTGGGCCGTGGAGGTCTTGCCGAGTCTAACATAACCTATAGGGGTACCCGGCGCGTCCGCTAGGATTTTTCTTCGTGTTGTTGACACGGAATTTTACCGGAGGACGCAGCTTGAGTGCGATTCCAGGCCCTCAAGAGAGATCTTTTGGGTCTTACCTTCATATCGAAAGAATATGGCATCTAAATGTGCCTAGTCGGCTGAACAATCCAGGTTTGTGATGTGTAGACAACGTGTGATGGAGTGGCAGGATCTGCGCACCCGCGAAGTTTAGGTCTGTGATTTCCCGAGTAAGAAAATCAAGCTGTTCTGTCCATACGAAAGAGTTTTTGTGTCTGGAATTTTTTGTGCCCATACGAAAGATTTTTCATGTCTAGGGTTATATTTTATGCGAACGTTCTTTCGTGTTTTCTTTAATCTTACCCATACGAAGTTTTGTTCGTGTTTGGGGTTTTATCCGAAGCTACTTAGACTCGATGACGTTAGTCATGACATCATAGCGCACTCTGTTTGCTCTGAATCCTCCCGATGGGACATGACGAGGCGAAAATAGGATATGCTGGCTCACCTTGTAAGCTTTTTTACCGGAAACGAGACGTCGTTTCCGGTTTTCCCGCGAACCGTGCGCAGTAAATGCCTACGATATTCTGTTAAGATCGTGGCACAAAACAGCGTTGACCGTTGTTTCGTTTCGTCTTCACGCGTGGCCGCCGCGATGAATGCCACGGTGCTTGATGAGCGGTCAGGATCGGGCGCTTCCGTGTATAAATACGAGCCTTGGGTGAAAAGTGAAAGTTTCCCGTCATTCGTTCCCAGCTTTGACCTTCCCAGCCTTCTTCTTCCTCGCGCTCATCCTCTGTCTTCAAGCTTGTACCAGTGCTCATGGCGGGAGGCAAGAAGCGCAGTGTTGCGGTTTCCTCTTCTCGAGCGCCCGAAGATGCTCGTGTTGCGCCCGCTCCGCGCTCTAGCGACTGGCGATCCGCCAACACTACACAGAAGAGCATCAAGGAGGTGCAGAGGGAAGGACTGCTGCCTCCCGATGCCGAGAAGCGGGTCCGCCTCCGCAAGAAAGAGGAGGTACCCAATCCCCACGCGAACGAGCGTGTGATCTTCGCGGATCACGTCTCGCGTGGGCTCTCTCCCCCTCCATCTTTTCTTCGTGGCACTTCTGTATGTCTATGGCATACAGATCCACGATTTGCCTCCGAACGCGGTGCAGCACATCTCGTGCTTCATCGTGCTTTGCGAGTGCTTCCTTGGCTTTCGCACGCACTGGGGCCCCTGGAAGGCCTTGTTTAAGGTGCGGGCGTTCCGCGAGAAGTCGCGGGTGGAGACAGAGCTTGGGGAGACGCTGCACACCGGCGGCTTCGGAATCCAGGCGAAATCTGACGCCCTCTACTTAGACATGCAACTCCTCGACTCTGCGCAAGGGTGGAGGAGGAAATGGTTTTATGTTGCTGACAACAGTACGGACGGAGTCATCGAGTTCCATCCATTCGTCGTTCTGAAGCGACGAAAATCTTGGGCGCACAAGCTTTCAGTCGACGAAAGTCGAGTTGTCGCCCCTCTACTCGCCAAGGTCGCGGCACTCCGCGACCAGACCGCAGGGGTTGCGCTGAACGGCTTGCACCTTGCGAGTTTGTTCCTCAAGCGCAGGATCCAGCCCCTGCAAGCGCGGCCTTCCACCATGTGGGAATATCAAAGAGTCGAAGACCCCAGCCGAGTGAGCCTAGAAGAACTTTCGAACGCCGTGTTCGAAAAAAAGATCGCGGCTATCACAAAGCTGAAGGTGGGCGAGTCCTTCGCCGATTGTCAAGTCGCAGCGTTTTCAGCCTCGAACCCTCCTCCATCCGATGTAAGTTCAATGTTCTCTCTGTCCTTAACTTTTCTTTCTGTTAGCGAATCTTCCGACTGAATTTTCCCTCCTTTTCATCATGTTCTCTTTTGTAGAGCCTGGCAGTGGCAGATAGCTACCCGCCAGTTTCTGGTGAAGAAGTCTCTGACTTGTTGGCCAGCAATCTGGATTCCCCGGCTGACACCAGCGTTGCTGATGCTAGCTCGAGCAAACATGCAAACGTCTTGGCTTTTTTGTTGGCATGTTAATCGCTTACGAATGGCCACAGGCTCAAGGTCTTGGCTCTTTTTTTTCTTCTTTTCATTTTATTGGGTGCATGCAGTGCTCCCGATGGGAGTAGCCCCCGAGGCTATTTATAACTGTGTACAGTCATGAATAGGCTCAAAACTTCTCTTTGATTTTCCTTCTTCTTTGTTTTGTAGTCTCTTCTTGACTCCCTTGTGGCTGTTGGCCGGCGTGTAATTTCGGCTGAGACGGAGTGCGTGACCCTTCGGGTAGATCGCGACCGACTCGCTTCGGAAGGTGAACTCCTCCAAGCTTACTTGATCTGCCCTTTTCTGCTTATGCTTTCAGTCGTGCGAATTTCTTTGGCTCTAAAATCCATTGTTATGCAGCTCAATTCGAAATTCTGAAGGATGAGAAGACCGATGCTGTCACTCGGGTGAACAGCCTCGAGGCTGACTTGGAGGCCACCCGACAGGGGCTCGAGTCCCTTCGCAAGCAGTCGGCTGACTCCGAGGGGAAGCGCGCGAGTGCCGAGGAAGCCTTGAAGAAGTTGGAGGAAGTTGGCGTCAAACAGGACAATGATCTTGTCGACTTCCTCCGTTCTTTGGCTCGGAACTTCGCGAGTAAGGTACAATTGTCTTTGTCATTTTGTGGCCAACTTGGACCATCTCTGGAACTAATACTTCTTCTCGTAGATATCCTTGGTGTCGCGCTAGAGCTGCCTGGGGTCACTCCAGTGGATGCGGTGACGGATTCCCTCGCCCAGCTCCGGAAGCATGCGGATGGGATCGAGTCCCTCATCGGCGATGCTACCCAAGTGATGAGGAAATTCCACGAGCACCTTCTGGTGGACGTTGCAGTTCCGCCTACTCTGGGCGGTCTTCTGAGGGTTTTTCTGGGGGATGATATCCTTCAGGCCTACTCAGTTGCCTAGTCAGAGTGCGGAGCGAAGACCGCTATCCAATTCGCGCTGGCGCACGGAGTCGAAGCCTACTCGAGTCTTCCTGTCAATCCTTCTACAGGAAGAAAGGTAGCGCTTCGTCCTTTCGGGGAGCGAGCTGAAGCCCTTGCTCGGAAGTTGTCCGCCTTGATTGCTGGTGCCAGTCGCAAGGGGAAACCTGCTGCGAGTGGTAGCACTTCCGTGATTCCGTAGGAAAGGATTTGGCTTAAATTATTCCTCCTGATGTAATGAACCTTGGGATGTATTCCTGTACTTCTTCTTTTAATCAAAATGTTCTTTTGATATCCAAATTTGTGATTTCTTGCGATTGATTGCTTTGAAGTTCTCCCGATGGGAGTAGCCCCCGAGCACCTGTTGGATAGATGATTTATTTTCTCGAGTGGGGTTACTTTGAAATTTTTTTCTTAACCTATGTGTTTTCCTCCAGGAAATTGGCGCTGATGCGGAGTCTTCGAGTGGATCTGCTGCACGAGTGGATCCGCTTGTTGCTGCTGTTAGCACTTTTGCTTCTCTTCGTGATCGTGTCACGGATGGCGAACGCAAGTATAAAGCTTTGCGCGGAGTGGTTGATGTGGCCAAGTCGAAGCAAAAGCTTGCGGATGATCGTGAACACTTTTTTATGGAGGAACTTGCGGTCGTCGCCAAGGATATGCTGTGTAAGCACGTGAGCCCCCTAGCGTTTTGATTTGGCTGTCCTTCTTTGCTGTGCTGATTCTTCATATCCTTCTTTGTGGTTGTTGAGCCTGATGGTCAATGTGAAGCGCATTGGGTGGATAAATTTATTGCTCATGAGGCTAGTAGCTCCAAACCACATGCGAACAACTTCGGGTCGGACCGTAGTCGAGGCTTTGTGCTGGCTACGTTGAAGTATCGAGTAGTCCAGGCGAAGATACTGGTGAATTCCTGCCATGAAGCCTTGATCGCTGTGAACTCAGCTTTTTATCCGTTGGAGAGGGGTCCCAAAGATTTGAGCCATCTCCTCAGAACTTTCGGGCGAGAAGGTGAGATTCGCGAGTGTGTCCGCAATCAGATGATTTGCGGGTCCGTAGTAGTGCTTTCCTTTGTCCGATTGTGGCATCCTGAGGTGAATTTCAGCTCTGTAGCTATGCTCCCTGATGGTCTAATCGACATGGCCCCTCATTGTAGAGGCGCCTCGCGGATGCTGCGAGCGAAACACAGTGCGTCGTAGGTCTCGTCATCTGAAGAACAGGACGAGGATCGTGCGCGGTTCCTCGCTGCTCTCGCCTTGTCCACTCTATTTTGCGCGATATCCTACCGCGCATTATAACCTGGCTGATCAAGTTCGGTTTCCTTCCTGCGTTTTGAGCGGCTGCTGTGATGTCGCGAGCCGAGATCTTTATTCCTTGGGCTACCTTTTTTGCTGCTTCGGCTGTCATCACGTCGCCGGGCTTCTTTTCCACGACCACGGCGAGGCGATTTTTCTCTCCTGGGTGAAGCAATCCTGCGCTTGCGCGACGCTTCCTTCTCTTTCTGTGCGGCAGCTTTCCTACGATCATAGGAGGCAAGCCTTGAGGCCGCCATGCCTAATCCTTTCCGAACCTGCTTGTATTGCTCCGCTCAGGGGTTGTTTTCCCCTGGTTGATTCATCTGCATGTAGGTTGATGCGGCTAAGACTGCGGCAGCGGGAGTTTGCGGATAGATGTTTCCTTCCTCGTCAACCCGCATGAGGGAGGGTCCGAGTGAGCCGTTGATCCTGCCTAGGGACTCGTCGTCCATGGATGCGGTTCTCGATGCGTATCCCTTCCTTGCGGGTCGAGTTCCGACAGAGGGTGTTAGGGACAGCTCGGCCCTGCGCTGACTTGATTCGTCCGCTAATTTTTTCCGATGGGCCAGATCTATCCGAGCTTCCTTGATCACGGTGGCCGCTCTCACTAGATGGTAGTGGTAGGTGACCATGTCTTCGTGTGGGGCTCCGGCTGCAGGTGGTTTGCTCGTGCGGATGGACTCCTTTGCTCGGTCCCAAGCGTCTCGCGAGACGCTGATCTCAGCGCGTTCCCTTGCGTTGTTATCCGTTTCTGGGGGTGGTTGTTCTGATCCTGCCATGCAGACCTGAGCCAGACGTGGCTCGTGAGTCCTAGGCGTAACTCGAAAAGCTTTCTTGACCTGAGAGGGTTCCTCTGTAGAGAGGGTATGGAAGTTGTTGGCGTTGAGGCGGATGGACTCGCCACTTTTCGCCAAGTAGAGTCGCGAATCGACAGCTCCTGACCCAGATCCTGATTCCTCAGGTAAGTGAAGGATCCCGTTGTAACACCTGGGGTGTTACCCTAATAGGAAATTGTTTGTTACTTTTGCTTGCATCATATGCATCTCATGAGCATTGCATTCTGTTTTTCAAAACAAATCAAAATTCAAAACAATTTAAACTTTCACCCTTGCTCAAAATTTCCAATTTCAAACTTGCAAACTAAACCACTCATTTGTTCCTCAATAGTTTGAAAATTGTTTTAATCAAATTGCCTGTTAATAACTTTTCCCCCTCTTCTTAAAACCCTAATGGCTAACTCAAAAATTTAAATCAAATCACTCATTAACTTGTTGGGTTTAATCAAACAACTATTTTCAATCAATTAATTAGATCACCTTCATTTTCAAATCAAATGCCTCAAACATAACCACTTTTGAATTTATAAACTTTAACAAGCCAATCAACTAATTTTTTTAATCAAATTAACCATAGGGGTTACCCTATTTAAAAGTTGGTTTTTTATTAATGATCAGGTAATATTAAACCCCCCCCCCCCAAATTTGGTTTATTTTTCAAACAGCAGGTAACAATTTGAAATTCCAAAAAACTAACTTACCAACTGTTAGGTTTTGAGCTGACAAGCCCCCATGATTTTTCTCAAAAATTTTAAAACCTAAAACCCTAACATTTCCTTCCATTTTTCTCTTGCTACAAAAAAAAACAGACAAACAAAAATAACAATAGGAGGGGGGCAGCCCACCCTTTTCCTTTCTTTTCTCCACCTCGGCCCATGACCTCTGGCCCATACCCCTCCCGTGGTCTTCTTCCTCGTACGGAAGAGACCGATGTCGCTGTCCGTTGCTCGCCACCGCTCGATCATCCCCACCCCACTCCGATTGCCCGCCGTACCACCTCTCGCTCCCAATAAAACCACACCAACCCTCTGCCCTAGCTCGCCCTAGCCTGCCTCCTTCCATCGCCGCCATCCTCCCCTCCCCTCTCTGCTAGTCCCCCTTCCTCTGAATTTCTGCAACTGCACAGAGCCGAAACACCACTGCCTTCCACCACCGTCTCCCCTCGCCTTGGTCGCCTCGAGGAGCACCCGAGGGCGGGAATGATTCCGGGGCGTTCCCCTGAAGCTCATCGCCTCGTCGCCGCTTGCTGGGAGCAGCCTGGACGACCGCGCCGTCGCCGGTACACCACCTCGCCGCGGCTGCCCGTCTTCAGTCGCTCGACCAAACCGAGGTGATCGTCCCTCATCTTTTCCCTCGCACCCTACTACTCTGTCACGGCCACTGCACGCACATCTGCACGCCTCCCCACGGATCCACCAAGCACATCCACGCACCACTCTCGCAGATCGCCGCCGGTCGAGTTCACCGCGGTGGTTCCTGTCCGTCGAACGCTGTTTGTTTCCGTCAGGAACAGAGAGCAGCGCTGGCAAAAATTCAGTTAGCGTTAGTTGTTTGACACTTCTTCTTTCAGTTCCGTGTAACATCACAAAACTCAGCGCAGCGCACTGGTGTCGTTCTTTGCGCGCTCGCTTCAGGTCCCGGGATCGACCCCTGGGGGAGGCAAAAACCCCAATCTTTTTTTGGCTCTCTGTGCGCGCTCGCCCTGGCCCACCTGGCTGTGACCGTGTGGCCACGCGTGCTGCCACGTGAGCTGCCCCGCTGGGCTGGGCCCGCTGGCAGTGGCCCAGGGTAGGCCACTGCGCAGTGAACAAAGCTCTGCCCAGTTTTTCTTTTCAAACTAGGTCCTTCTTTTTCACAGATTGGCCCCTAGAACTAAAATGCAAATAAAAATTGTTTTATAACTCCAAATACAGCAAATAAAATATGTGCACTAATCTAAATTTAATTCTCTATCTTTTGGTAACATGTGTTCACTGTTTTGAAATTTCAAAATGCAATTTAAATTTGAATTCAAATAATTCACTTGCAATTTGCTAAAATCCATAACTAATTCATTATTAATCCAAATCATGCAAATAAAATATGTTTTCCAAACCATTTTGAACCACCAATTCAAATATAAATTTTTGTTTCCTGGTTTGAATAATTTAAATTGCCTAAACAATTTAAATCTTGTTTAATTCAATTAAAATTGCTAAAATCATAACTTGCTCCAATTTAATTATTTCTAAACATGTAAAATATGTGTTCCAACCAGAAAAACATAACCTTTCCAAATATGAACTTGGTTTAATATTTTGGACAATCAAAATTCAATTAACATTCCTATTTGAATTAATTCCAATTTAAAACTTGTTTAATATTGTTTAATTCATAATTAAATTATCCTAATTCCAATTTTAATATTTGAAACATGTAATCCAACTAAAATTTGATGTTCCTTTCAAATATCAATTCTGTTAATTGTTTTGCACACTTTTACTTGATGAAAACAACAATTGCTTGTGTGACATGTTTAAGTAACCAAACTTTCCACTCTTAACCAATAATTTCCAAACTTGTTAAACCTTATTTCAATTGGTTCTATTGTTGTTATTTTGCTGTTTTCCTCATCCATGCATCATGCTAATCCACCCTCACCTGTTGATTAGTTGGAAAACAAATCATCTAACCATAATTCATGGGTTGTTCATATGCAACTCAAATTGCATATGGGTCCATTTAAAATTGTTTATCATGTCAACTAGTTTATTCTGATGCATCTTTAACCTGTCATGCATCCATATCTTGATCATGCTGGATCTTTTGGCCGTAGTAGTAATTGTTGCATCCGGTGTTTGTTCGAGGTTCGTTGCTTCTTCCCGGATAGGACGTTGAGATGATGTGAGCAACGACAAGTTCTGCTACCTTGCGGGATCTCAGGCAAGTATACTCACTTGCTGCCATATGGCTGCCTTTCATCACTTGTTACCGATTCTTTCCGTTGATTCTTTTCTGCTATCCTTAGTAGTAGTTGTTTCTGTTACGAACCCATCACATGAATCCCTTAACCTTGATATTGCCTCACCTCCATACCTATAACCATTGTTTGTTGCCCGTGTCTTACTGTCATGCTTAGGGTTGTTTTGCTCGAGTCTGTTACCCGTTACTTTCTGTTATTACTCTATTATGTTCTGGGGGTTCGATGGTTAATCAATCAATCATGCTACTGTTATTGTTTAATAATAAATTTGATGATAAGGCACCGGCAGGAGGCCCTAAGTGGTTTTGAGGCCTGCTAGTGTCGACCCTAATAGGAAAAGGGTATTGTCTACTGATCCATGATGAGCGTGCTCACCGCATCCGGGTGGTAGTATGGGACCCCCCTCGACTTAGACCTGATCTGCAGCTTGTCCGAAGAGCCACACTTAGTTCGGGTGTTCCATCTGCTCCTTGCATAATGGGTTGATCACCCATGGTTACTGGTGATGATGATGATGCATATAGGGCGAGGCCTGTGGTGCCGGGGGGTGTGGTTTTCACCCTTGCGCTTAGGTTAGGTCGGACTGGCCGGGACCTTATAGCTCCGTGGCTCCTAGGATGGGTTGTAGAGATGGTTTGGGTCGTGTCAAGCCAACCTGAGTTTTAGTTGGTGGCTTGAGTGTGTACGGGTACTGGAGCACACCCTGCAGGGATAAATCTTCTCGAGAAGCCGTGTTTTCCGCGGTTATGGATTACTTGGTGAAAGTACTGTCTAACAAGTACTCAGGACAACTTAAACATAATGATCAAACATGTTACACCCAATGATTAATAACTTGACTAGTAATAGGTTGATGACACAATAACTTGATTCACCTTTAATACAACTGTGTGAGTTATCCTCGGATTGCTTCTTTGGATAAGGGGCGAGATCCAGGATGGGTTTGTTTGAAGTTATCTTTCAGTTGGTTACGATACCCGATATTATCTTCTTTCTGTTAGCAGGAAGTTGTAGTAACTCTCTGTAGTTGGTTAGCGCAGCCCGCTGTCGCTTATTTGCAATAACCCCTTCCTTTCCGTTGATCCTAAAGTATTTGTATCTTGTGATGACTGGCTACGCCGGTATCTTGTGAGTATGGGTTTTATCCCCCTTGCTAGTACTTAACCGTACTGACCCACGAATCTCTTTCGTGGCTGCATATTCAACATTGCAGTCAACAAGTTTGAAGTCTGGCGACGTTAGCTTGGGAATCCCTCCGGCTTGGCCTGGGCAGGGATTGGACGCTCTCGGTTATCTTCAGGACTCTTAGTCCAATTTGTATCTTGTCCGTAGTCGGACACTATGTTGTTTCTTCCGCTGTTATTTGGATCTTTGTATTGTATCAGTTATATCCTTGACTCGTTTGAGTCTTCTTGTATATATCTGTGCTGTTGTTGTTGTGGATTATTCGTGAACTGTTGTAATGTTATCATACGTGGCAACCTGGAATCGGTTATTATGTGGATTTTGGCGGGAATGCTGAAATCTGCATAGTGCCCGATCTCGGGGCGTCACAAATGGTATCAGAGCCTTGGTTCCGATTCCCGATATTGTTTCGATACGAATGGTTATCGAAGCAACGGGTCCGCAAAGCCTGTAGGATAACCTCGCTAACGGTCGTTGTTTCTAGGATGTCAAAAACTATTTCTGCTAAACTATTTTGGAAAACATCTCAATAGGATTCTGGATTTTCTCCTTATCCCTATTCTATTTCCCCTCCCATCTTATTTGTTTTGGAGTCTACTCTCGTACTCAATCTTTCAAAGTGTTAGGATCCTACGTGGGTGGACGTTTTCTAAGCCTTTAACCTAATAGGTTCGATCATCGGAAGATTCCTGGTGGAAGAACATCGTCGTCACTCCGAGCAAGAATCCCTTGTTAGTGGTGTCGAGGAGATCAACTGGAAGCATCGATAGTCGAACTTCTTTCCCCTCCCGGGTTAGCAGGTGGATTGCGAGGGCGCAATCCCTTGTTAGTGGTGTCGTCTGTAACACCTTGGGTGTTACCCTAATAGGAAATTGTTTGTTACTTTTGCTTGCATCATATGCATCACATGAGCATTGCATTCTGTTTTTCAAAACAAATCAAAATTCAAAACAATTTAAACTTTCACCCTTGCTCAAAATTTCCAATTTCAAACTTGCAAACTAAACCACTCATTTGTTCCTCAATAGTTTGAAAATTGTTTTAATCAAATTGCCTGTTAATAACTTTTCCCCCTCTTGTTAAAACCCTAATGGCTAACTCAAAAATTTAAATCAAATCACTCATTAACTTGTTGGGTTTAATCAAACAACTCTTTTCAATCAATTACTTAGATCACCTTCATTTTCAAATCAAATGCCTCAAACATAACCACTTTTGAATTTATAAACTTTAACAAGCCAATCAACTAATTTTTTTAATCAAATTAACCATAGGGGTTACCCTATTTAAAAGTTGGTTTTTTATTAATGATCAGGTAATATTAAACCCCCCCCCCCCCCCAAATTTGGTTTATTTTTCAAACAGCAGGTAACAATTTGAAATTCCAAAAAACTAACTTACCAACTGTTAGGTTTTGAGCTGACAAGCCCCCATGATTTTTCTCAAAATTTTTAAAACCTAAAACCCTAACATTTCCTTCCATTTTTCTCTTGCTACAAAAAAAAACAGACAAACAAAAATAACAATAGGAGGGGGGCAGCCCACCCTTTTCCTTTCTTTTCTCCACCTCGGCCCATGACCTCTGGCCCATACCCCTCCCGTGGTCTTCTTCCTCGTACGGAAGAGACCGATGTCGCTGTCCGTTGCTCGCCACCGCTCGATCATCCCCACCCCACTCCGATTGCCCGCCGTACCACCTCTCGCTCCCAATAAAACCACACCAACCCTCTGCCCTAGCTCGCCCTAGCCTGCCTCCTTCCATCGCCGCCATCCTCCCCTCCCCTCTCTGCTAGTCCCCCTTCCTCTGAATTTCTGCAACTGCACAGAGCCGAAACACCACTGCCTTCCACCACCGTCTCCCCTCGCCTTGGTCGCCTCGAGGAGCACCCGAGGGCGGGAATGAGACCGGGGCGTTCCCCTGAAGCTCATCGCCTCGTCGCCGCTTGCTGGGAGCAGCCTGGACGGCCGCGCCGTCGCCGGTACACCACCTCGCCGCGGCTGCCCGTCTTCAGTCGCTCGACCAAACCGAGGTGATCGTCCCTCATCTTTTCCCTCGCACCCTACTACTCTGTCACGGCCACTGCACGCACATCTGCACGCCTCCCCACGGATCCACCAAGCACATCCACGCACCACTCTCGCAGATCGCCGCCGGTCGAGTTCACCGCGGTGGTTCCTGTCCGTCGAACGCTGTTTGTTTCCGTCAGGAACAGAGAGCAGCGCTGGCAAAAATTCAGTTAGCGTTAGTTGTTTGACACTTCTTCTTTCAGTTCCGTGTAACATCACAAAACTCAGCGCAGCGCACTGGTGTCGTTCTTTGCGCGCTCGCTTCAGTTCCCGGGATCGACCCCTGGGGGAGGCAAAAACCCCAATCTTTTTTTGGCTCTCTGTGCGCGCTCGCCCTGGCCCACCTGGCTGTGACCGTGTGGCCACGCGTGCTGCCACGTGAGCTGCCCCGCTGGGCTGGGCCCGCTGGCAGTGGCCCAGGGTAGGCCACTGCGCAGTGAACAAAGCTCTGCCCAGTTTTTCTTTTCAAACTAGGTCCTTCTTTTTCACAGATTGGCCCCTAGAACTAAAATGCAAATAAAAATTGTTTTATAACTCCAAATACAGCAAATAAAATATGTGCACTAATCTAAATTTAATTCTCTATCTTTTGGTAACATGTGTTCACTGTTTTGAAATTTCAAAATGCAATTTAAATTTGAATTCAAATAATTCACTTGCAATTTGCTAAAATCCATAACTAATTCATTATTAATCCAAATCATGCAAATAAAATATGTTTTCCAAACCATTTTGAACCACCAATTCAAATATAAATTTTTGTTTCCTGGTTTGAATAATTTAAATTGCCTAAACAATTTAAATCTTGTTTAATTCAATTAAAATTGCTAAAATCATAACTTGCTCCAATTTAATTATTTCTAAACATGTAAAATATGTGTTCCAACCAGAAAAACATAACCTTTCCAAATATGAACTTGGTTTAATATTTTGGACAATCAAAATTCAATTAACATTCCTATTTGAATTAATTCCAATTTAAAACTTGTTTAATATTGTTTAATTCATAATTAAATTATCCTAATTCCAATTTCAATATTTGAAACATGTAATCCAACTAAAATTTGATGTCCCTTTCAAATATCAATTCTGTTAATTGTTTTGCACACTTTAACTTGATGAAAACAACAATTGCTTGTGTGACATGTTTAAGTAACCAAACTTTCCACTCTTAACCAATAATTTCCAAACTTGTTAAACCTTATTTCAATTGGTTCTATTGTTGTTATTATGCTGTTTTCCTCATCCATGCATCATGCTAATCCACCCTCACCTGTTGATTAGTTGGAAAACAAATCATCTAACCATAATTCATGGGCTGTTCATATGCAACTCAAATTGCATATGGGTCCATTTAAAATTGTTTATCATGTCAACTAGTTTATTCTGATGCATCTTTAACCTGTCATGCATCCATATCTTGATCATGCTGGATCTTTTGGCCGTAGTAGTAATTGTTGCATCCGGTGTTTGTTCGAGGTTCGTTGCTTCTTCCCGGATAGGACGTTGAGATGATGTGAGCAACGACAAGTTCTGCTACCTTGCGGGATCTCAGGCAAGTATACTCACTTGCTGCCATATGGCTGCCTTTCATCACTTGTTACCGATTCTTTCCGTTGATTCTTTTCTGCTATCCTTAGTAGTAGTTGTTTCTGTTACGAACCCATCACATGAATCCCTTAACCTTGATATTGCCTCACCTCCATACCTATAACCATTGTTTGTTGCCCGTGTCTTACTGTCATGCTTAGGGTTGTTTTGCTCGAGTCTGTTACCCGTTACTTTCTGTTATTACTCTATTATGTTCTGGGGGCTCGATGGTTAATCAATCAATCATGCTACTGTTATTGTTTAATAATAAATTTGATGATAAGGCACCGGCAGGAGGCCCTAAGTGGTTTTGAGGCCTGCTAGTGTCGACCCTAATAGGAAAAGGGTCTTGTCTACTGATCCATGATGAGCGTGCTCACCGCATCCGGGTGGTAGTATGGGACCCCCCTCGACTTAGACCTGATCTGCAGCTTGTCCGAAGAGCCACACTTAGTTCGGGTGTTCCATTTGCTCCTTGCATAATGGGTTGATCACCCATGGTTACTGGTGATGATGATGATGCATATAGGGCGAGGCCTGTGGTGCCGGGGGGTGTGTTTTCACCCTTGCGCTTAGGTTAGGTCGGACTGGCCGGGACCTTATATCTCTGTGGATCCTAGGATGGGTTGTAGAGATGGTTTGGGTCGTGTCAAGCCAACCTGAGTTTTAGTTGGTGGCTTGAGTGTGTACGGGTACTGGAGCACACCCTGCAGGGATAAATCTTCTCGAGAAGCCGTGTTTTCCGCGGTTATGGATTACTTGGTGAAAGTACTGGCTAACAAGTACTCAGGACAACTTAAACATAATGATCAAACATGTTACACCCAATGATTAATAACTTGACTAGTAATAGGTTGATGACACAATAACTTGATTCACCTTTAATACAATTGTGTGAGTTATCCTCGGATTGCTTCTTTGGATAAGGGGCGAGATCCAGGATGGGTTTGTTTGAAGTTATCTTTCAGTTGGTTACGATACCCGATATTATCTTCTTTCTGTTAGCCGGAAGTTGTAGTAACTCTCTGTAGTTGGTTAGCGCAGCCCGCTGTCGCTTATTTGCAATAACCCCTTCCTTTCCGTTGATCCTAAAGTATTTGTATCTTGTGATGACTGGCTACACCGGTATCTTGTGAGTATGGGTTTTATCCCCCTTGCTAGTACTTAACCGTACTGACCCACGAATCTCTTTCGTGGCTGCATATTCAACATTGCAGTCAACAGGTTTGAAGTCTGACGACGTTAGCTTGGGAATCCCTCCGGCTTGGCCTGGGCAGGGATTGGACGCTCTCGGTTATCTTCAGGACTCTTAGTCCAATTTGTATCTTGTCCGTAGTCAGACACTATGTTGTTTCTTCCGCTGTTATTTGGATCTTTGTATTGTATCAGTTGTATCCTTGACTCGTTTGAGTCTTCTTGTATATATCTGTGCTGTTGTTGTTGTGGATTATTCGTGAACTGTTGTAATGTTATCAGACGTGGCAACCTGGAATCGCTTATTATGTGGATTTTGGCGGGAATGCTGAAATCTGCATAGTGCCCGATCTCGGGGCGTCACACCCGTCTCTGTTGGTGTAGAACTTGAAGCTTCCGAACGTCAAGGTGACGCTCTTCTGCAGATCACCGAATACCGGGCGTGATTCCGGCGACTGAGGGGTGACTATGACAGATCCGATCCGAATAGGGTTGGTCAGAGTCGAGGTCGAAGGTTTCCAACGTGAGTTGGTTGATGAAGACGAAGATGCCGGAGATCCAGCGCCCGCCGTTCCCACAGATGGCGCCAATTGTCGAATCTGCATCTCAACAAGTCCCTCGGCTGAACCCATAGGGTTTCGAATAGGAGAACCCATAGACGCTGGTGACGATCGTCGGCTAGACAGGAAGCACGATTTACCCAGGTTCAGGGCCCTCATAGAGGTAAAACCCTTACTCCTGCCTCTGTCGATCTGTATTAACGAATAGATCGGTTACAATGGGGGTCGCTCAAGTTGAGAGTATGATCTCGAGCTCAAGGCTTGGTGGTGCGGTATTGCCTGGTCCTCTTCCGGTGGCTCTCCTGGCTTTATATAGGTTGCCAAATCTCAAACCGTACCCGAGAAGGACTCGAACTCTAACCCTATGTCGGTTACAAGTTTCCTATCTTAACCCGTAAGGCATTGAGGGTACGCTTCAACTGAGCCTTCTAGAATAGTCCAAAGGCTTCCCTTATTGGGCTTCAGTCTTGGGCCTAGGACCGGGTGTCCTTACTTGCCATGTCCAAGGCTCATCCCTTCTTCAGCCTCTCCCGGGTATCTGCCTCACCATTGAAATGGTTGCCAACTTTTCTTAAGGGGTGCTTAAGCGGAAGAAAACGACGATACCTGAGGTACACAACCTTCTTACAATTATCCAGATATACACTTTCGGTGTCATCTAAACTGTGTGTGCATGCATTATATCCCTTGTTTGTATGTCCAGAAATATTACTAAGAGCAGGGCAATCATTTATGGTTACAAACAATAGCGCTCGTAGGTTCAATTATTTTTGTCCGTGCTCGTCCCACACAGGTACATCTTCTTCACACCACAACTGTAAAACTTCATCGACTAATGGCCTTAGGTACACATCAATATCGTTGTCTGGTTGTCTCGGTCCTTGGATCAGCACTGGCATCATAATGAACTTCCTCTTCATGCACAACCAAGGAGGAAGGTTATAGATACATAGAGTTACAGGCTAGGTGTTATGGTTGCAACTCTGCTCACTAAATGGATTCATGCCATCTGTACTGAGACCAAACCATAAGTTCCTTGCGTCACCTGCAAAGCGCGGGAAATTTCTCTTGATTTTTATCCACTGCGACCCATCAGCGGGGTGTCTCAACATCTCGTCTTCCTGCAAAAGTTTGACATGCTCTTTGTTTCCGAACAAACGTTTCAACTGTGGTATTATAGGAGCATATCATATCACCTTTGCAGGAACCCTCTTCCTGGGGCGCTCGCCCTCAACATCGCAAGGGTCATCTGGTCTGATCTTATACTGCAATGTAGTGCATACCGGGCATTGTTCCAAATTCTTCTACTTCTCACCGCACTAGAGGATGCAGCCATTAATGCAGGCATGTATATTCTCCACGTATAATCCTAGGGGGCATACAAGCTTCTTTGCTTGGTATGTACTGTCGGGCAATTCATTCTTTCTAGGAAGCTGTTTCTTCAATATTTGCAACAACTTTGTAAATCCGCTGTCAGTCCACCGTTCTCGGCCTTCCGTTGGAGCAATTCCAGTATGCTGCCCAGCTTTTTCTGCCTGTCTTCGCAAGTTGGATACAACAATTTTTTTGTGATCCTTTAACATCTGGTCGAACTTCACCTTCACCATTTCAATACCTCTTTCTGTCTTTGCATCCGTAATAGCTTGGACAAGATCATCGATGGGCTCATCTGGTGCCTAGAACTCTGAATCCACTTCATTGTTATCTTCCATTCCAGTACCGGCACCGTATTCAGGGAACATGTCATGATATTTTTCATCATTCTCTTCTTCTTTGTTGTCTTCCATCATAACCCCTCTTTTTCCATGCTTGGTCCAACAATTATAGTCGGGCATGAAACCGGATTGAAACAGGTGGAAGTGGATGACTCTGTGAGAAGAGTGTTCCTTCTGATTCCGACATACAGCACATGATTAACACATAAAATTATTCCGCTTGTTTTCCCGGGCCACCTCGAGAAAATAACCCACACCTTTCATGAACGCGGCAGAGCGTCGGTCAGCATACATCCATTGCCGGTTAATCTGCATTATATGATTATTAATTAAGAACTGTTACATAACACCATGAATAGAGAAATGACCAATGTTACACCGACAGATGAAAGGTTAAAGTTGGTACCTCGACCGAGGATGAAAGAAGGACGACAAAGCTTATTTAATTATGTGTGGCTCGGAAAAATTAAATCTTGTTTGTTTTCTGAGAGCTGAGATGTGGTTATTCTCCCGGGCGTTTCATCGAACACCTCTTGTGCATAGGAGGGAAAAACAAGGAGCACCTCCAAAGTGAGTGGCATGAGGAGAGGAGAGGGATGGCATGGTTTATATAGTGGGGGCGGTTTGCCCCGGTTGCTAGCTCCAACAAGGGAAAAAGACACCCTTACGACGCGAGCTGCTGGTTGCTGGCCTTTAGCCCCGGTTGGTGGCTCCAACCGGGGCAAAAGACCCCCTCCAACCATGTGCCGTGCTCGCCCCGGCCCCACCTCTGCAGCCTTTTGCACCGGGTGGTGACCGAGCCGGTGCGAAAGGGGTGCTCGCTACAGAGCAAAAGCCCTGTTCTCCACTAGTGTTGGGCTGGGCTTTCCGGACGGGAACTGGGGCGTGACCGGACCGGAAGGCCTATTGGGGGATGCGAGTGGGCGTGTTGGGGTTGGGCCGGACAGAAAAGGGCTTTGGGAGCGCGAGTGGAGATTCTCTTATATTGCAAACGTTCTAGAATATTGGTAGTAGGCGTGTTAACTATCAAACCTGAAGCGCATATGCGGCGACGCAACTTCCTCAATCTTCGTCGCCAAGTAAATCAAGATAAACAGCACGCCCTTCCACCCACATATGGTAATGTTAGTATTACATCACATGAGTCAAGTGCCCGCAAAAAAATTACCACTCACTAACGCCCACGCAGAACCCTCTATGCTGGGCTTAGTTGTGATTGATGGATTTTAGAACATCTCCAACCGGAGACCCAAAATATTGTCCTCAAACTATCTGTGGACACGTCAACATGCCAAATATATTGTTGCTGCAACCGGAAACCCAATTGCATATATCACAAATCACTACAAAGACAGCCAAATAAAAAGTACCTAGAGCTACTACTAGCACTACTCACTACCCTCTACTCCCCATCAGAAAGCATGATGACATTGCCGTCGTCGGAGTCGAAACTGTCGTTATCGAAGTAGTAGCCCGAGCTATCTAAGCCGGAATCATCGCCGACAGTGCAGGCCTCGGCGATCTGGATGGCCGCCTCAAAATGCTTCCTTGATGTGGTCGCTCCGGAGGAACCGCCCTATGAGGTGCATGTCTAGCTTCTCCGTCTTTAGTTGCACCTCCGCCCCAAGGTGCGACCGACACTGGCGCCTGCGCTTGTGCCTCCGCCTGAGCCTGGACATCTGCCTCCGCCTCCGCCTCCGCCGTAGCTTAGTGGTAGTACTCCGCCACCTGGTACGGGGTAAGCATCGGGTATGGAGTTTGAAGGCGGCGAGGCATACTGCCAGTGCCAGAGCGGTGGAAGAAGGGAGAAGAGTGTGGTAAGGGTTCCAGCTAGATCTCGATGGAAGGGAGAAGAGTGCTGCTAGGTATTGCTTCGACCCTGCTTCTTATAGCCGGAGGGGGGCTTCCTCGGTTGGAGCTCCGAAGAGGTACGGTGAACCTTGAATGCAAGCGCCATAAGGGTGAACGAGGCATGGACATCGTGCCGGCATCGCAGAGGCGCACCCGAGCCGCCCCAAACCCGTCCCACATATGGGTCGGGTTTGGGGTGCGCAGGACAACACATGCATATGGGATGGGTTTGGGGGCCATGGTTGGGTGGAGGTTTTTGGGCCAAACCTTGCCCAGGCTGTCCCCCCGAGCGTTTGGGGGCAGTTTGTGCAGCTCGGTTGGAGATGCTCTTATAGCTTTTCCAGACGTGAACCCCAAATAGTGTCCAGATGCAACACTTTTTTTTAATGTTTGGGGCGTGTCGGGATGAAACTAGGCATATGAGGGAGGATACTCCCCACTGTAGCCCCCAAATGGCGATGCACGACGCCAACGACCTTGATCACCGCGCTCCACTGCGTGTGCCGCCACCGTAGCTATCTGGCTCCCCACCATGCCTATCCTTGGCCGCTGGCTCGGCTCCTGTCCCCACCTACCACACAGATCCTCGTCGGCCGCCTACCTCTTCACGATGTGTCAGCCGCCTGCCTCCTGGAGACCATCCCCACGATCATAGTGACGTGAGACCTGGCGCTCATCGCCACCGCCTCTCCAACAACAGCAAGCCGGTCCGGCCTCCGACCCATGGTGCACGCCATTTTGCTCCCGTTCTCGGCTCCTCGACAGCCCCCGGTGCCTTCATGGACACAGGCGATAGGAGCAGGCAGGTGCACCGCGATTAAGAGCTATTGAGGAGGTCAACTCCATCACAGTGGTCTGCTCCAACTAGGAGCTCTACGTGGTGTTGGCTGAGCTCGACATCGGTCTTGAGGAGTCCGGCACCCTGGCCGATCGAGGCTGGAGTAGGAGAGAGAGCACATGTGAGTCAAGTGATTGTGCAGGTCTTGCACTCGTTGGGATACCCCAGGAGGAAGGTTTGATGAGCACAGCAGCAAGTTTCCCCCATTAAAGAAACCAAGGTTGAATCGACCAGTAGGAGAAAGAAGCAACTTCCGAATGTTGATGCAGCTGAGGTGTGATGTCTACGCACGCTTCTATTCTTGTAGACAGTGTTGGGCCTCCAAGTGCAGAGGTTTGTAGAACAGCAGCAAGTTTCCCTTAAGTGTATCACCCAAGGTTTATCGAACTCAGGGAGGTAGAGGTCAAAAATATCCCTCTCAAGCAACCCTGCAATTAAGATACGAGAATTCTCTTGTGTCCCCAACACACCCAATAAACTTGTCAGGTATATAGGTGTAGTAGTTCAGCGAAGAGAGAGTAAAATACAAGCAGTATGGATGATTATAAGTGATAATAAAAATCTGAAATAAATATGGCAGCAAGCAAACATGTAGCAGAACAGGCGGAAAACTGTGTTTCAATGCTTGGAAATAAAGCCTAGGGCTCCTACTTTCACTAGAGGGCACTCTCAACAATGAAAACATAATTGAATGCATAAATATCATTTCTTCACTATGCTACTCTGAACCACTCTCCGGTCGAATAACGAACACTAATCATTGCGTATGGCTTTAACAACACTCCTCAAGTCTATATTCTCTCTCTAGGGCATCCCAATGTCACTACGAGCGCCATAAATTAGTATTAAATAAACGCCACAATTTCATATGTTCATCTTCCAACACAAGATATAAATATCATGCTAAACCACGCTGTGCACACACTATCACCTTTACACTGTGATCAAATTGTTTAGGGAGATAACAAAACCACTTGAGTAGCATAAAAAATGAAGATCAATCTACATATTCAACTAGATTATAAAGCTCATGATCACATAAAGATCACACCATAGGAGATAGAGATGAACCACATAGCTACCAGTAGAGCCCTCAGTCCCGGGGGAGAACTACTCCCTCCTCATCATAGGAGACAGCAACGATGATGGAGATGGCGGGGGAGTCGAAGGAGATGGCTTCCAGGGGCACTTCCCCGTCCCGGCAAGGTGCCAGAATAGAGATCTGTCCCCCGAAACTTGTCGGTGGCGGCGACGGAGCTACGGATGTATTTCGTGGAAAAGGTCGATTCTTCTAGGGTTTATGCCTCAAGGGGTATATATGGGCGAAAGGGCGATGCCAGGAGGTGGCCAGGGGGCATACAACCCTAGGTGGCGCGGCCAGGAGAGACCCGCGCCACCCCATGTTTGTGGCCACCCAGTCCCCCCCCCCCCCCCGCCGGGGCTCTTCGGGACTTCTGGAAGCTTCAGAGACTTTTAGGACTTCTGGCTTTCGAATTTTTTAATTCCGAGAATATTTCCGGAACAACTTTTCTGAAACTAAAAACAACAAAAAAACAGGGAACTGGTTCTGTGGCATCTTGTTAATAGGTTAGTCCCAGAAAACGTGTAAAAATGACATAATGTGTAAGGAAAACATGCGGGAAACAACATGAAAACAACATGGAACATCAGAAATTAGGGATACGTTTATGACGTATCAAGGTGGCAGGACACACTACCGGTTCAGCAGCAACGTGGAACCTACACAACACAATCAATTCACTTTGCCCCAACAAAGCAGTGAGGTTGTCAATCTCACCAGTTTTTCTGAACACAAAGAAGTTAACGTATGTTGTGGAAACCAATATGACAGCAATATGAAAACATTAGTAGCAGGGTGAAAACAGTGGAAGCAGTGGTTGTATTATCAGTATGAGAAAATGGACCAGGGAGCACAGTTCACTAGAGATGTCTCTCCATAGAAGATAGATAACAAGTGTGGTGAAAAAATTGCAGTTGGGCAATTGATAGATAATGAAACCTGCATGACATGATGATTACTATGAGATTCATGCTGGCATTAGAACAAGATACAAAGACAGTCATCCAACTGCGTCTATGAATAATAATCCACCCCCCCTCCCCCCCAAATATCATCCGAACAAACGTCGGGTATTAAGTTGCAAGCAACCGATAATCGCAGTAAGAAAAGTGTGTAATGTAAACAATGTAAACAAAGTTGTTTTCTCCCTAATAGCAACAACACATCCTCCATCCGTCACGTTTCTATCAATCGAGCATAGATGCAAAGGAGGCATGAACACACTATCGAGCATAAATACTCCCTCTTGGAGTCACTAGTATCTACTTGGCTAGAGCATCTACTAACAACGGACAGCATGTTTAAAAAAAACAGAGAGCATGCAAGACCATAAATAACATACGCATGAAGACAACATGATAGATTGATAATCAAGAGACTTATCATTTAATAATCATCAGATCCCAACAAACACAACATGTAGCATTACAATAAGATGATCTCAATCATGTAAGACAGCTCATGAGATCTAAAAATGAGGCATTAAGAGGAGAGGACAACCATCTAGCTACTTCTATGGACCCGTAGTACAAGGATGAACTACTCACGCATCACTCTTGAGGCGGGCATGGTGGTGTAGAGCCCTCTAGTAACGATTTTCCCTCCTGGCAGAGTGCCGGGGAGAACTCCAGAACCCTTCCGATCTCGGGTTGACGATGACGCCGGCCTCGAGTGTTTTTCGTGGAAAACTGGTATATTTTTAGGGTTCACGCATCGAGGGGAATATATAGGCGAAAGGGAAATGGTGATCGGGGGGCGCCGCCTCATGGTGTGGCCCCCCTCCTGGCCTCTTCGAGACTCCGTGGAACCTTCGGGAATTCAAAGACTTCCGGTCCTCGAATTTTCCAATTCCGAGAATATTTCCAGAACAACTTTTCTGAAACTAAAAATAGCAGAAAATAAGAACTGGCTCTATGGAGCCTTGTCAATAGGTTAGTCCCTGGAAATCGATAAAAATTACAAAAAGTGTAAGTAAAACATGTAGCATATGGCATGAAAACAACATGGAACGTCCGAAATTAAGTATACATATATGACGTATCAACATTCCCTAGCTTAGTTCCTACTTGTCCTCGAGTAGGTAAATGATAAAATACATAATTTGTAAGTTGACATGCTACCAACATAAACTTGATCATCTAAATTGTAAAAGCATAAGCATAGCTGAGATCATAGTACTTTGAACACAAGCACGATATATATAATTCTAACAATAAAACATAGCAATCACTTTGCATCATGAGAAGTAACACAAAAAAAGATCATGAATAATAATGCACTCGAAAGTTATACGTTTATTTTAAGCATAGAGAAAACATAGAAAAGTGATATTTCACTTGTCCTTCAGAGTTGGGCAAAACATAAATGCCAGGACACCTTCAAAGTTTAAGAGGAAGAGTAGAATAAATAATTTGAGAACAGATAATAATACATCATGAATCAATTAATAATGTTTCCGGGAGAATGCACATTAAACTTAGAAGGACAACTATGCTCTCTCAGTTTTGCATAAAGTTAGAAGATAGAGACTCAACATAAAAGTAAAATAAAGGTCCTTCGCAGAGGGAAGCAGGCATCACTCATGTGCTAGAGCTTTTTATTTTGTTAAATAGAGGTATTGAAAACATTTTTTAGAGAGGTGTATGCTTATGTCAATGAATGGAAAACAAAAAATATATTACGTCACAAGCCAACTAGACTTCACAAGCGAGGCTCCCATAGAAGGACGGGGTTGAAGGTCATCCCTCTTTCTCTTTTGTTTACACAATTATGCTTTGACTGATAAATCAGGGGCAAAAATAGTGAAGAGAATTACTTGTATTAATTTGGGGGTGGGAACCCCGCTGCCAACTCTTCTATCAATTGGAAAAGCGGATGAAGCCACTAGTCTAGGGTGTGAAAGTCTAATCAACAAGTGAGATACAGATTCTCCATTTACGTCCTCATGAGCTAAAACAGGAGCACAAAACAGGAGTAATTTTGAAAGTTTTAAAGATAACACATGAGCAATTTACTTTGGAGTGGCAGATAAATACAACATGTAGGTAGGTATGGTGGACACATTTTGCAAACTTTGGTTTTTGGGTGTTGGATGCACGAGTAGATCTCATATTCGGACCGGTGAAGGCTAGCGAAAGACTAGGAGTGACAAATCAAGAGAGCAATAATGGCCATAATCATGCATAGCGACAAAAACATCATTAATCAAAGCATAAGTGGTACTACAAATTCAAAAATTAAATGATCATAGAGGCTATAAGTGACTAGTTTGTAGTCATAAACATGGTGTAAGCATGCGCCAAGTCAAGCAAATAAAACTTTCAAAAGAGAACACCACAAATTTATACTTCAATATGACAAGAGCAACTCATGATTCTTTCAAATCCACATTAAAAACTCTCATATATTTGAGAAAATTCATGCTACAAAATAACTACTAGGCTTTAGAATTAAAATAACATCTAGCATAACATTAAAAAGTCTAGCCACAGTCTATACAAGATTCTATTTGCACCGTTATATGCACAGAATTTGTACTACTGCTTTCCAGCACCAAGCATTATATACTATACAAAAACTCTCCAAGAGATGCAGCAATGAAACAAGAGAGTACTAACACAACTCTACTAAAACTAACAGCTCTAAATAAGGGATGCAAGAAAAATAGCAGTTAAATAGGAATTTTGGAGCAACTAGTAGAAAAACTAAGAATACGAGCATAACGAGTATTCATACGAAAAAGCGGAGCGTGTCCCTCTCCCACACAAATAATTCTAGGTTCCAACTATATTATTGTAGCAAGGAAAACAAAATAAAACAAAGGAAAACAAAAGAAAAACAAATAGACGCTCTGATACGTCATAAATGTATCCTTAATTTCTGATGTTCCATGTTGTTTTCATGTTGTTTCCTACATGTTTGCTATACACTTTAAAACATTTTTATTGATTTTACGGACTAACTTATTGACAAGATGCCATAGAGCCAGTTCCCTGTTTTCTGCTGTTTTTAGTTTAACAAAAGTTGTTCTAGAAATATTCTCGGAATCGAAAAATTCAAAGTCCGGAGTCCTAGAATTCCCGAAGATTCCACGGAGTCCCAAAGAGGTCCAGAGGGGGGCCACACCATAGGGCGGCGCACCCCTGGCTGCGCCATGGGTGGTGTGGCTTGCTCGGGCCTCCACCGCCTTTGCCCTTTCTCCTATTTATACCCCCCGATACGTTAACCCTAAAGAGATACCACTTCATCCCGAGAAACACCCGAGGCCGCCGTCATCATCATCCCGAGATCGGGAGGGTTCTGGAGCTCTCCCCGGCACCCTGCCGGGTAGGGAATTCATCACCGGAGGGGTCTACACCACCATGCCCTCCTCCGACGTGATCCGTGAATACTTCATCCCTGGACTACGGGTCCATAGCGGTAGCTAGATGGTTGTCTTCTCGACTTTGTATCTCATGTTTAGATGTCGTGAGCTTCCCCACATGATTGAGATTATCTTTATGTAATACTATATGTTGTGTTTGCTGGGATATCATGTTATCTTCATGCATATGTCATTTATGTTCTTGCATGCTCTCCGTTATTAGTAGATGATTTGGCCAAGTATATGCTAGTAACTCCAAGAGGGAGTATTTATGCTCGACAGTGGGTTCGTTCCTCCTTTGCATATGTGCTCGAGTGACAGAAACGTGACGGATGTAGGATATGTTGATTCCATTAGGAAGAAAACAACGGTGTTTACTTAGTTTACATTATTTACATTACACACTTTGCTTACTGCGATAATCTGTTGCTTGCAAGTTAATACCCAATGTTTGTTCGGATGATATTCGGCGGATGGATTATTAGTCATAGATGCAGTTGGATGACGGTCTATGTATTTTATTGGAATGCCCGCATGAATCACATAGTAATCTTTATGTCTTGCATATGCACTACGGTGTAGCTTTCATTTCTGTAAATTGCCCAGCTGTAATTTGTTCACCACACATGTTATTTATCTTTCACGGAGAGACACCACAAGTGAACTGTGGACCCCGGTCCATTTTCTCATTCTGATAATACACACATTGCTTTCATACTGCTGCTACTTCTTTCATACTGTTCTCCTACTTTTTTCCACACCATACTATTTACCTCCTTGTGTCCAGCAAAACCGGTGAGATTGACAACCTCACTGCTTCGTTGGGGCAAAGTGATTTGATTGTGTTGTGTAGGTTCCACGTTGCTTCTGAACCGGTAGTGTGTCCTGCCATGCCATCTGCTTCAACCTTCTGAAGTTACTCCTTCCTCCTACTGGTCGATTAAACCTTGGTTTCTTACTAAGGGAAAACTACCGTTGTGCTCATCATACCTTCCTCTTGGGGTTTCCCAACGAGTGCAAGATCTACACAATCAAGACACTTTTCTGGCGCCGATTCCGGCGAGGAAGAGAATTTATGCAAGGGGAGTCTCTCACTTCCAATCTCTTTACTTTGTTTTTCTTTTGCTTGGTTTAGTTTATTTTTTCTTGTTTGCTTCTCTTTATCGAGAACACAAAAAAATAGTTCTCATTCTAGTTGTTACTTTGTCACCTAGTTGTTATTTTTCATCATGTTGTTCCCTAAGTTTACCCTGAAAGACCTTCAAGTTGGTAGTGTTTCTACACTTGGAAAGGATACCATTAAAGAATTCTTTAATCATGTTAGTAAGCATGATAATTTTGAGGAAAAATCCATAATAGAACTTGCTCCAAATTATGAAAGTGCTGCAACTTGTTTAGTTCACATGTTAGAAGCTAGGTTTGTTAACCTTCATCCAATACTACAACATATGTTCCTCAACTTGAATAACATTGAAGATGTTGAGAAAAGGAACTTTATCTTAGAAACCATGCTTAAAGAATTTGGAAATGTTGCTATAGAAGCTAGAAAAGTCTTTGATCGTTTCAATATGCTAGGCTCATGAGTAAATATTGTTGGGGCTCTTGACAAAACTGAATCTAATAATGAAAAGGAGGATAAAATACCAATGCCCTTTAAATTGATAGCACTGCATGAAGCTCAAGAAAATAATTTGGATTGGATTGTTCCTGAGAATTTATTTGATGAGAATAGTAAGCCTAAAAGTTCTAAGAGAGGAGCCTCTGAAACTCACTTAGATAAAATACAATGCATTATTAAGGAATTTCCAAATATCAATTTGGATGCTTCTTCACTTGAAAACACTTGATTCCACTTTTCTGGGCCTAGCATAAAGTCGTTAAAGAAAAGCACTTCTTGGGAGATAACCCATGGTTTTATTTTTGCTTTGGTTTTCTTCGTTTTCTTTGAGTCAAGGAGTTGTATAATTATGTAGCAACTCCTTTTATCTTTATTTTCATGTTTTAGTTGGGCCAAGTAAAGTTTATGACGACAGTTGGACTTAGCTTTGGATTTCTGCGCAGGAAACAAATTTCTGCTATTCACCGTAAAAAATCGTATAATTCACGGAAAAATCAGAATGACCTGAATTTTTAATGTGCTTATTCCTCAGCTGATTCCGTAACTTTTTTGTTCTTTAAGTTTTTAGATCGTATCAACATAAGTGCCCCGAAAAAAATCTTATTTACAGATTGTTCTGGTTTTGAAAGATTCTGCCATTTTTCTTGCATTTGCTCTTTTACGATGTCAAGTGGATTTTTGTGCTTCACTAAACATAAGTAGCTGTAGATAATGTTTAAAAGTATCAATAGAACTTGTGCCAATACATAACCCATGTATTTTGTATTTTTGCACTAACCCTCTAATGCGAATTAATCTTTGAGTGTGGTGTGAAGGAAGTTTTCAAGGATCAAGAGAAGAGGGTGATATATGTGATCAAGAAGAGTGCAAGTTCAAAGCTTGGGGGCTGCTCCCGTGGTTCATCCAAGAAAATTTTAAGAATACTCAAGCATCTAATCTTGGGGATGCCCAAGGTATCCTCTTCTTCATCAACAATCTATCAGGTCACTTCTAGTGAAACTATAATTTTATTCGGTCACGTCGTATGAAGTTTATTTGGAGCGTCTGTTTGTTTTTCTTTTGTTTTCTCTTGTTTTCCTTTCTGCAATAATTTAGTTGGACCCTAGCATTCCTTGTTTGGGAGAGAGACACACGTTGCTTTTTTTTTGAATACTTGTTATGCTCGTATTCTTAGTTTTTCTTCTAGCCGCTGCTAAATTCCTGTTTAGCTCTTATTTTCATTGCATCTCTTATTTAGAGCTGTTATTTTTAGTAGCGTTGTATGAGTACTCTCATGTTTTATTTCTGTAGCATTTAGAGAGTTTTTGTTAAAACATATTTTGTATGATGCTTGTTGGGAAAAGAAACTGCTGCTTGTAGTAGAATTTATAACGCTGCAAGTAGAAGCTTGTATAGAAAGTGGCTAAACTTTTTCGTATCATGCTAGATGTTATTTTAATTCTAAGGCCTAGTGGTTATTTAGTAGCACGATTAGTCTCAAATAGCTAAATGTTTTTAATGTGCCATTTGAAAGAATCCTTAGTTGTTCTTGTCATATTGAAGCATAAATTTGTGGTGTTCTCCCTTGAATGTTTTATTTGGTTTACTTAGCGCATGCTCACACCATGTTTGTGACAATGAACCAGTCACTTATAGACTCTATGATAATTTAGTTTTTGAACTTGTGGTACCACTTATGCTTTTATTAATGATGTTTATGTCGCTATGCATGATTATGGCTCTTATGCTCTCTTGATTTGTCGCTCCCAGCCTTTTGCCAGCCTCCACCTGTACTGAGTGTGAGATCTACTCGTGCATCCAACTACCAAAAACCAAAGTATGCAAAAAATGTGTCCACCATACCTACCTACATGTGGTATTTAACCGCCACTCCAAATTAATTTCCTCATGTGTTACCTTTAAAACTTTCAAAATTACCCCTGTTTTAGCTCATGAGGACGTAAATAGAGAATCTTTATCTCACTTGTTGATTGGACTTTCACACCATATACTAGTGGCTTCATCCGCTTATCCAATGATAGAAGAGCTGGAAGCGGGGTGCCCAGCCCCAAATTAATAACAACAAATTCTCTTCACTAATTTTTTCCCTTATTTATCAGTCAAAACATAACTATGTAAACAAAGAGAAAGAGGGATGACCTTCTATCAAGATGCGTCCTTCTATGGGAGCAGATCTTGTGAAGTCTAGTTGGCTTGTGACGTACTGTATTTTTTGTTCACCATTCGTTGACATAAGCATACACCTGTCTAAAAATATAGACACTCCTCCCCGGGATGTGATTGTTGGCAGGCACCCAAGGATTCGGTTAGCCATGGTTTGTGTAAGATGGATGGGTGGAGTGTCAAAACTTTTATACCTCCGTTTAATAAAATAACAGCTATATCACACGAGTTGATCCCTGCTTCCCTCTCACGGTGGGCATAAAACCCGACACCCAAAACCCGAACCCGGAAAACCCAAACCTGAACCCGTATAGCCCGAACCCGAGAAACCCGAGTAACTATTCGGGTGTCAATTCAGATACCCGAATTTAATTAAGAATATTCGGGTGTGTACTCCCGCTACCCGAACGACCCGAATACCCGAACAATAAACAAATTCTTGGGCAAGCCAAGTAAACTCCCGCACGCACCCAGCCCAACATCCATCGCTGCCCATCCAAGTACCGCACGCACGTCTCTTCCTTGATCCCCAATCGCTCAATGCCCCAACCCTAACTCCCACAGGCATACGAATAGGCACATGCCGTAGCACCAAGCAGCTAGTCGCCAACCCCAACCTGGTCGCCGCCGGGTGCCTCCCAAGTATCTCGTCGCCCCCGCCTAAATGCGGTAAGGGTCTGGCCGCCTCCCTCAACGATTAGGCCTAACTGTCACGGCGCGATGTGGCGCAGTATCGCATCGCGCTGGCCCCTCCTAGCCATGGTGCAGCGTCACGCATGCCACGCCGGCAAGGCTCCCACCAGCCTCGACGACGTGCCCTACTGCAACGCCACACCGACCATCTGCCTTGGGTCCTCCTCCTCACCTCCTGTAAACGCTCCTTTTCGGGTGAATAGGGAAAACCCGAACCCGGACTTTCGGGTACCCGAATTATCGGGTTGCAATAATTTTGGGTGAATTTCGGGTGTTATTTTGTAGAACCCGAATTTTATAAACCCGAATTTCCCGACCCGGTTTTTTGGGTATCCCGAACGCTCGGCTTGACTTCCCTCTGCAAAGGGCCTTTCTTTTACTTTTATGTTGAGTCTCCATCTTCTAACTTTATGCACAGTTTAGAGAGCATAGTTGCCATTCTGAGTTTTATGTGCATTTGTCCCACAAACATTATTAATTGATTCATGATGTGTTATTGCTTGTTCTCTAATTATTTGTTCTAGTCTTCCTCATGGACTTTGAAGGTGTTCTGGCATTTATGTTTTGCCCCACTCTAAAGGACTAGCCAAATATCACTTTTGCCATGTTTTCTCTATACTTGAAACAAGCGTATATCTTTCGATGCACTTTTATTCGTGATCTTTATTTGTGTTACTTCTCATGATGCAAGGTGATTGCTATGCTTTATTGTTAAAATTCTATTTATCATGTTTGTGTTGAAGTTCTATGGTCTTAGCTTACTTATGCTTTTACATTATTGATGATCAAGTTTATGTTGGTAGCATGTCACCTCAGGAATTATGTGTTTTTATCGTTTACCTACTCGAGGACGAGTAGGAACTAAGCTTGGGGATGTTGATTCGTCATAAATGTATCCTTAATTTCTGATGTTCCATGTTGTTTTTATGTTGTTTCCTACAAGTTTGCTATACACTTTATGCAATTTTATCGATTTTCCGGACTAACCTATTGACAAGATGCCACAGAGCGAGTTCCCTATTTTCTGCTGTTTTTAGTTTCCGAAAAGTTGTTCTGGAAATATTCTCGGAATTGGAAAATTCGAAGTTAGGAGGTCCTAGAATTCCCGAAGGTTCCATGGATTCCCAAAGAGGTCTGGAGGGGGGCTACACCATAGGGTGGCTTGCCCCTGGCCACGCCAAGGGGTGGTGTGGGGCCCTCGGGCCTCCACCGCCTTTGCCCTTTCGCCTATTTATACCCCCCCCTGATACATCAACCCTAAAGAGATACCACTTCGTCCCAAGAAACACCTGATGCCACCATCATCGTCATCCCGAGATTAGGAGGGTTCTGGAGCTCTCCCCAGCACCCTACCAAGAGGGGAATTCATCACCGGAGGGGTCTACGCCACCATGCCCTCCTCTGAAGTGATGCGTGAGTAGTTCATCCCTGTACTACGGGTCCATAGCGGTAGCTAGATGGTTGTCTTCTCCACTTTGAACATCGTTGTTTTATCCCTAATGGAAATAGCACATCCTCCATTTGTCATGTTTCTGTCACTCGAGCACAGATGCAAAGGAGGCATGAACCCACTATCGAGCATAAATACTCCCACTTGGACTCACTAGTATCTACTTGGCCAGAGCATCTACTAACAACGAAGAGCATGCAAGATCATAAATAACATACACATGGCGATAACATTATAGATTGATAATCAAGAGACGACAGAGCATTAAGTAATCACCGGATCCCAGCAAACACAGCATGTAGCATTACAATAACATGATCTCGACCATGTAAAGCAGCTCACGAGATCTAAACATGAGGCATAAAGAGGAGAGGACAACCATCTAGCTACTTCTATGGACCCGTAGTCCAAGGATGAACTACTCACGCATCACTCCGGAGGCGGGCATGGTGTTGTAGAGCCCTCCGGTGATGATTTTCCCTCCCGGCAGGGTGCCGGGGAGAACTCTAGGATCCTCCAGATCTCGGGTTGATGATGACGGCGGCCTCACGTGTTCTTCGCGGAGAAGTTGTATATTTTTAGGGTTCACGCATCGGGGTGAATATATAGGCAAAAGGGCGATTGTGGTGGGCGCCCCGAGGGACCCACACCACTTCCCGGCGCGGCCAGGGGGCGCCGCCTCATGGTGTGGCCCTCCTCCAGTGCTCTTTGAGACTCCATGGAACCTTCGGGAATTCTAAGACTTCCGGGCTTCAAATTTTCCAATTCCGAAAATATTTCCAGAACAACTTTTTTGAAACTAAAAACAACAGAAAATAGGAAATGGCTCTGTGGCATCTTGTCAATAGGTTAGTCCCGGGAAATCGATAAAAATGGCATAAAGTGTAAGGAATACATGTAGCATATGACATGAAAACAACATGGAACATCAAAAATTAAGGATACATTTATGACGTATCAGGCCTCAAGAGAAACTACTGGTAATTAATGTGCTTGGTTAGATAATGCACCAAAGAAAAGCATTAACACTATCTGAACAGATGTGATCCTCACATGACAACCATCCCCTCCGGTTGTCGCAATTTATGTCACTTCGGGGCCTCGGGTTCCGGACAAAAATGTGTGTAAACAATCTGAGATCATGGCACTCGGTCCCTAGCGACAAGCATTAAGCAACAAGTTGCAACAACAATATAAAGCACTAACAATGGATACTAGGCACTATGCCCTAACAATCTGGCATTATTACATGAACTATCTGATTCCAATCCCTTCCACCCCTCTCAGCCTACAGCGGGGATTACTCACACATGGATGGGAGAATCATGGATGGTTGATCGAGAAGTGGTGGCGAGGACAATGGCGATGATCTCCTCTAAATCCCCGTCCCGGCAGGGCGCCAGAACATGAACTTTTGATCCCCGATTTGAGTTTCAAGGTGGTGGCGGCGCTCTGGTGTGTTTCTCTCGAATATGATAAACACCCTCGGTTTTTAGGTTAAGGGGCTTAATTAGTCGAAAGGGGATCCCGAGGGGGTGGCTGAGGTGGCCACATCACCAGGCGGCACGACCTACGGGGAGGGGGGCAGCGCCAGCCTATGGTGTGGGGCCCTCTTTGCCCCCGCCGGCTCTTCTTCTGGCTCCAGGGCTCTTCGGGTAAAATAAGGACTTCAGGATCTTTTCCGGGCAATTTCCTAAAAGTTGTTTTTTCTGCACAAAATGAGACACCAAGGTAATATGCTAAAAACATCATTAGTCCGTGAAACTCACAAGTTTAGAGGCAAACAACAACAAAAGTGTTTGGAAAAGGAGATATATAGCCTCGCCTCTCGATCAATCGCACTCTCCGTACGTTCTCTCTCGCTCCCTCTTCATCGCCTTCTCCCTCTCTCCTCCTCCACGCGACGCAATCTCGATCGAGCTCTCCTCTCCAGTGGCTAGCGTCGTTCCTGCATCGTGATTGTAGTGCTTTGACCGTGAAGGAGTGTATTTCAAGGTCTGGGTCACCCTCTACGCATATCGTTTGGATAAGTGGATCCAACATGTGAATAAAGAGTTAATGGATGGCGCGCGGCGCAAGTGTGTTGTACTCGACTACGAGTTCACTGATCCCAGCCCGATGGACGCTCCGGGCGAGAAGCAGCGGACTGTCGTACTGCAACTATCGGTGGCGTACGATACCTGAGTGTTCCAGATATGCCGCTCTGATTCAGTAGCGGCGATCCTTAAGGAATTCTTAGAGGACCCGACCATCCGATTTTGCAGCGTGGCTATCGGCAATGATCTCCGTATGCTTCACGGATACTGGATCGAAATTTCTTATGCGGTCGACCTCCAGACTTCTGTGGAGAACCCAACCATCCACCCCATCCCGAGTCTATGTGCTCTCGCCAATTCATACATCGGGACCAACCTTGCTCTCAAGCAGAAGAGGAAGAAGAAGGACCTGACGCCAACGGAGAAGAAGAAGAAGCAGGAAGAGTACGTCCGAATTTTCGCATGGGGCGAGGTTCCACTGAGCTGCGATTGTATTTGGTACGCAACCTTGGACTCTCGCCTCGTCTTCGAGATCGCGAAGAAAGTATGGAGACTTAATAGCTATAATAGCCACGTCGACCATGTGAATTTACTCTGAATATAATCTTCAAAATGTTAATATCTATAAATATATTTTTTATCGGTTTGATATGAATATCTCCAGTAGAGATAACATTTTCGTGGGTCCGGATAGTGCACACGGGCGCGCGCAGTGAACATGAATATAGCTGCGCGAGCGAGTGGCGCGTGTACCGGGTAGCTGACACGCCACCGAGAACGTCTACACGCGGAGCGTGCACGTGCGAGCGCGCGTGTACTGGACGTACATGCATGACATGCGCCGCTATGCGTGTCATGTATCCGCGCGATCGCACCGCCGTTCGTGTTGTTCACACGCGCGTGCCGACACGCCGCTGTGTACATATACGAGCACACTTCCCCGTCGTGATCATGTTAGACATTGTGTGAAAATATCCCCACATCGTACGGATATTTTCCGTAGGGTCCAGTTACAATCCGAAATTAAATTAGCTACATATTCGCATGGTATATTACTCTGTAAACCTATACCGCTATTTTGGGAATGACGCACAGCTGAATATATTTATAATTTGATTTTTCAGATGTTATTAAAACGATTTTTCTATTTTTCTAGCATTAAATGAATTTCAACACAATATATTCTTATAATAGTTTCTAAAATATGAAAAACTTGTTAGAAAATAATGAAAAATTGATGTGTGTTTATTATGGCACACCACTACGTTGTAGTAATTATGATAGACATTTTTGTAAAACTTTCGGCTAATTCGCAATGTATCGAGAACATCCTAGGTTAGGAAGAGCAGTACCTTATCGTGTAATGATGATAGTTATACTTAAAGATATTATCATGACAACTTATGAACGTTATAAAGTTTATTGAAGATTATATACCATTACACAAGCATATATACACCTTGGCTTCCTACTGTTTTCGAATACTTTTGAATAATTTCTCTTTTTCTGTTAAAATAAAAATCCGGAGGACACGAACATACTCCGCGCCAGGAACTATTGCAGGCAAAGTCAAAATTCTTTTAAAAATGTTTAAATTGCGTGGAGGGGTATCCCCCATTTGTCGCCCTCGCCCCTCCAAATCCCTAGCCTTGCCTTCGCTCCTAATCAACAGCTCTCTACTCGCCCCCACTCCTCCAAATCCGTATCCTTGCCTCGTGCAAACCCCTGCAAATCGGTAGCCATGTCGGCGCCCCTTCACCTCTGGTTCCCTACAACGTCGTGGGGTTTTCGCGGCGAGACACCTAACTCGTTTACCTTCACTCGCCGTCGGTCCCCCGCTGGTACGAGGTCCCCCTCCCGTTTCTGCCTCTTCACGCTGTCGTCTGCCAGTAATTTTCCTTGTAATATTTACTTTCTTGTAATTGGTAGTTTGATAGATCTTGGGCTGGCTACCACTAATTTTGTAAATGAACTACGTAATCAATTTGCTTGTAATTTATAACAAATTACTCTATTTGCTTGTAATGTATAAAAAATTACTCTGTTTTCTTATAATTTTTAGTTCTAGTTTTGTAGATGAACTACTAAGTTAGTTTTCAAAATATCTAAATTATGTCTTTCTTTAACCTAAGTAAAAAGGAGATGACTTGCCATTTATGCAACCATTACTGCGCAATATGTTCTGATGACGAGATTGACGAAGATGACACAGTAATTTTTGCCCAAAGGGTTACTCTGCATAACGATGAGAAGGACCGTCTCGCTCAGCTTCTACCCATTGGACCTATGTTGGTCTTCTGTTTGTGACTCGCTTGACGGCCACAAATCTGAACAGACATGATATGGTACCTAATCAGCTTCTACCCGTCCCTCTCATTTATGATAATTTCCTTAGTTATGATAATTTTCTTAGTGTTAATATTCAGTATACATGATTCGCCTTACATGTTTCATGCGCAGAAACTATGTAAGAATATAGCGGAAAATCTTGGCATATGGAGTCATGGATGCGGTGGACTACCGGTGGCGGAGCCAACAAATCAACCCTCAATACTAGTATTTGTACCATTTTTCTTATAATTTTGCAAGGCTTTTACTTGTATTTCAAAAAAAGCTGTGTAGTCAATTGACTACACAGCTCTAACGTGGCTCCGCCACTGTGGACTACTACTTGGAGCAGCAGGGGCGCTCGTCACCAGCATTACACACAACAAGACACCCGATTGTCGCATAATCATTGACATCCTGAGGTGGAAAAAGTTCGTCAAAGGCAAGAATCTTCAAGTTGATCAACCTGTTTTGATCATTCCGAGGGAGTCCAATGACCCCAACATGGATATCGTATTTGAGATGCAGCTCATTTATAACTATAGTTTTAGCTACCAAAATTTGTCTATATAAGGGTGTGTTGTCCAATGAAACGTACATTTATCTTTTTTCTTACTTTGTGCTAGCTATAGATATATGTAAATATATGTGATCTATCTGCTGTATGTATCTCTTTTATATATATATATATATATATATATATATATATATATATATATATATATATATATATATATATATATTGGAGGCATCGTTAGAAGCTCCACATTAATCCACATTATCAAAATTAATTAAGCCGTGAGATCTTAACTATGCGGCCAGGATGAGCCGTGTAGAATAAAGTTGTGTATTACGTAACAGATAAACTGGCATCATAGCCTGCACGTTTAGGCAAATAAACTTTCACGATAGGAAAATGTCATGATAGGCGACGTTTACCAACAGGAGTCCTCTTATTAGAGCTTTTCGTCCTATCTAACGGGATCAATAAAGAATAAATTGAATCTCTACATGCCTTTTCACGCACACATGCAAATTCAGCGGTGAATCGGTACACGCACATGTAGCTAGCTTCTGAATAAATCGGTTGACCTTGCAGAGGTGTCCTATCGCCAACATTGAGTTTATCTTCTAGCAAAATCCTCTTGATAATCTGCAGCTCTGCAATCTGCTTGCAAGCTCTCCTGCCTCTCTCGTAGAGGTGTAAGTGTCCACTTAGCCCACTTATATCCATTTAAGTTTAGTTAGTTCAAATTTTGATGCATTAATGTCAAATTTGAACTAGCTAGACTTAAGGCTGGTCACAGTGGGGTGGAACTTAATAGTAACATCAATGTCACGTAGGACAAAAATCTGATGTGGCAAGTATTTAATAAGTAAAGAGAGTGTAGTGGTAACATAGCTAGTTACCTGAACATCACATATTTCAAGACAGTATGAGTCTATAAGCTAATAAATGGAGGTTTGCATGATGTTACTACCCACTGTGGTAGTGGTAACATAGCATAGGATAACGTGTATGTTACTGCTTAATGTTACTCCACATTGTGACTAGCCTAAGTGGACGAAAGTGGGTTAAGTGGACGGGCCCACTTACACCCCTACTCTCTCGGGCTCCGCCGCTGCCGCCGTCCCCAGAAGTCCGCACCCTTAAACAACACTCTAGCAGGTTTAACCGATTCATGATGCTATGGATAAAATTACACCAGAGATGAACTAGCGTATCTTGTTTGCTTCGTATAAAAGCACTTGATCGACCAATCGGCCAAGCCGACCAGCTCAAGCTTTGCTGCTACTTGCGTGTTTTGCTTCGACCAAAAGAATAGGATAATCGGTGAATCGTGTAGGAGCGGTGTACATTGACACAACTTTTGAAGTCCATCTTGCCGGAAGTACACGACATGTCATGCATATGCGAACGGAGGATGCGGGACAAAGGATTGCACATTTTGGTACTACCTCCGATCCATATTAATGGACTCAACTTTATCTAGATACGGATGTATCTAGTTAAGTGTTTAGACTAGATGCATCCGTATCTAGACAATGTTGAGACCATTAATATGGATCGGAGGGAGTATCAGATCAATCTGATTGCATGTTTTGCGTTCTGCTTTATTATTATGGTTTCCGCACTATTTGTTTCTGACATATTTTTATAGTTGTACCCAATAAACAAGTAAGGCTTTTCTCTTTTGTCAAAAAAAGGTAAGGCTTTTCTAAAAAAAAAAACAGGTAAAAAGCTAAAGCGTCTAAGCATTGAAAATGTCATGTACCAAGTTACGCGGTGCTCAACATAGGTCACTCTCAACAGCGAGGAGTTGACATTGCAGACCACACTCCTCCGCACCGCCCGATCATGGTAGAGATTAAACATGCAGCTCAACGAAACTAGATCGTAAAAGTGACTCCATCAAATTGTGGTAGATTTATGTTTTCTTGGTTGACATCATGCTATTTTTTCCCGTATTTGTAAATTTGTCAGAGTTGGAGATGGGTGATATCTACCCGCCCTTTAAAACTATATATCAGTATCTAATGTCCAATGTTGGCGCACAATAACAGAAAGATTCAACGCCATTTATCACTGATAGTAGTATTATTCTACCTGACACGGTTTCTATTAGCCCAAGCATACCGGCACATATTGACATATATAGTCCAAAATAATGTTTTGGTCTTGAATATTGTATTGTTCATTTATCAAGCCGTGTCTCTCTTCTACTCATTTTCCAAAAACCACACCGAAATCTGCAAACAGGTTAAACCTGCTCTCATAATAATAAGAAAATTGGTGTAAGGCTCTCACTAACGATGAGATTTTTTTTCCTTATTTGTAACCTGCAAGTGTGATGGTGCGTAATATTAGCTAGACAAATATTTAGTTTTTTCTTCGGTTTGGAAAAACTGAGTGTCCTCACATTATGTTTTAAACGTGTCTGGCATTTCAGTTCTGGCGCTAAATTTGTATTGAAATATTGTTAGAACATAACTGAAGAAAGATATAGACGTTCAGATTGTGGATTGCCTCCGTACCCGGTAGAAAAATATTAATCTCTTGGCATGCCAGCAATAGAAGTGTTATTTGATTACTCCTCCGGATATTGATGTTTTTTTTAATCTCGATACTAATAAATCAAAGTTTCAACAATTTTCCTAATAATATATTTTGAACAATGAGAGGAGATGTTTTAAAATAATATCATTTATTTCTAAATTCGCCCTAAATACTATTGTCAAAATATATAATACTTTTGATTTTGTAATAAATTAAGTGATCTACATGAAACTTATAAATACCATGATGCATGATGGCCAAAATGGCATCATCTAGAAACAGAGAGGTTACACAAATTGAAGCCTTTGCACCATAAAAGCCATCTCATTCCAGAAAAGAGAAACTTCATGGTACCGGGCAAACATTTTTTACGGAGTATTTCTAAGATAACTTAAAACATGTCTCCGTCACAAAAAGGAAGAACATTACATAATTTATGGTTTCCAATCAAGAATATATGTATTTGCGATATAAGCCCATTTATTAATTATACCGGTGAATATATACTGTCACAAGATAAGCTAAATTGGTTAGAACATTTATTTATGTATTTCCAAATAGGTGTCGAATAGAATTTTGGACAAGGTAGTATAAAAATTTCTTAAATACTCCCTCAATCCCAAAATATAACACAATCTTCAATTTCATTGGTCAATGACATACAACTTTGACCATGGTTTGCACTTACTGTACAATTTTTACATTCTCCATCCATATAAATTTTTATATATTGATGGTAAAATTCAAGCTTCAAAAGAACACATAATAATAGCGAGCCTTATATTTTGAGACGGATGGAGTAGTTTCTAAAATATCCAACAAATACATCAATACAAAATGTGCACGAAAATTTAAAATAGAGAAAGTTTCGAAATTATTGTCACGACATTGTAAATGTAAGGTAAAAAAGTCTTGAAGCTTCCAAAGAATAATACTATGTTTGCATGTAATTCGAAGATGTGACATAATTTTTCTAGCCCGTGCAAGTGCACGGGTTGCTGACTAGTATTACTAGATGCAATTGTTGGGTAAGGATTTCTCCTGTGCGGTGGTGCAGTAACAAAAAAATCGTACATCCCGGGTATTTTTTCGGAGGACACGATTATAGCCAATGTTAAGGTTCTTTTGATGCCGGATAGAAAAACTGGACAGTCCAGAACTAGCGATGGCCACGGGCAGAAACCGTCTCTGATGAGCATCCTTCATAGACGACCTTTTAAATCGTCCATCTCTACTATTGGAGACGGTTATTATTTTCAGCCGACTAGGGATTTGGTATTTAGATCCTATTTTTTGACCAATTCTATTTATATATTATTAGAGACCCTAGCTTGGAGCCGGTTTCTGAAATCCGGTTCTGCCCATTGTATGTAAACCGGCTCTAGTGCCAGGTTTTGTACTAGTGCTACTTCAACATGTGGTTAACAAATATTGGTTGTTGGTGTTGATCAAATTGATCGCACCACAAATATGTAAACCGGCTCTAGTGCCAGGTTTTGTACTAGTGCTACTTCAACATGTGGTTAACAAATATTGGTTGTTGGTGTTGATCAAATTGATCGCACCACAAATTATCCTAACCAGGGTTTTAGCAAACACTATTCTAAATAAAGTGGTTGGCTACTATGTAAAGGTTTAAGGCCAAACCTACATGGATTAGGGTCTACTGGTCACTAATGGTTTGGGTAAACACTTATCTGGTCTAAGGTTACTAATCGGAACAAAATTGCTAAAGAAACCATACTAAAATTATTTATAAAATTTAATCTAAGTGGCAAATACTCTAATGCAATTTAAATTCTAAATCCAAATTAAATTGGTTCAAATTATTTTAGAACAGAGAACATGAAGTACACATCCTAAGGTTTTCAAAAATATTTATTAGCAGTTTCTGGATTTAGAAAATTTGAACTATGCCAAAATTCATCCAAATGGCTCATTTGAATTTGGAAAAAAAATAGTAAAATTTGAATTTAAATGAGTACCAAAAGATTCTACCGGTCAATGGATTTTCAAATAGTCAAAATTCGCTAAATTTGGCCTTCTGGATCAAAAGTTATACAGGTTCTAAGGTCTAGGGTTATTTCTGCAAAATTTCCAATTGATTTACTATTTGGGAGAAAATAAAAAAGTAGAGAGGCACGTGGCTTGCTTTGATTGGTCAGACATGCTGACTGTACTGCTGGCGTGGCTGCTGACTAGGCTGATTACGTGGCTAATTCAGATTGAATTTGGATCGCTGGATCCAGATACAATTGATGGGATTGAATATTGTTTCAAGTTTTAATCCTGGCCGCATGATTGAATCTAACGGTCGAGGACGGAGGAGCTCACCGGGACGGGGATGTCGCCGGTGACGAGGACAACATAGGCACGGGATCCGGCAATGGACATCGCCGTGGTTATAGGCGGTCCTGGGTCTTGGTAGGTGCACGGGGAGACGAGAAAGGGAGAGGGAAGTCCGATAGCGTGCAGGGTGCGGCCTGAGGGTTATGGAAACAGTGATGAAGAGGAGCTCCCGAGGCTCCCATTAATGGCGGACGGCAGCAGAGGGAAAACTCGAGGTGCCTCCGGGTGCTAAGTTGAGGGATTTGAAAGGGGAGGCACGGACATCGAGGCAACGCTTATAAGGGGCAGAAGGCGTGCGGAAGGCGGCAGGGTTGAGGCGACACGATGGCGGATTCTCCTCATGCACGTACATCGAGGTGATGACGTCATGGATAACGTCACGGTGGGGCCCCTAGCAGTGTCCAAGGGAGAGAGGGAGCAGGCTGCAAGGCGGCCTGCTAGGCTTTTGGTGTCTCGGTGTGCGCGTGTGCGGCTGATAGGAGGCGGGGGCTGGGCTTTGGCCCAAGGAGCTAGCTGCGCTGTGCGATGGGCAAAGTCTAGGCGGAGAGCAGTTGGCCTGTCTCCCCTTTTCTTTTCTTTTTTTTAAAATTTTCGAACTTGTTTTCTAATAAAAAATCATATCTTTTATTTTATAGGTCCAAATTTCCTCAAAAAAATTCTACAGTTTTGTAAAAACAATATCCTTCAATAAAAATATTTGTGTGCTATTTTCTACACAATTAAATTTTGAAAAATCAAATAGGGTTTAAAATAAAAAGGGCACTTACAAATTAGGGTTTAATAAATCCTTTAGCTAAAATATTATTGGGAGAGCACTATAGGTTAAAATGTTGGGTCCTAAAATTTTGCAACATTATTTCTTGCAAAATAAACTTGTTGAGACCATTTCAAATAGTAGAAGTATTTATGAATCATTTTTTAAATCCATTTAAATATTTTGGTCTCTAAAATTAATTTAGTGGCCTACGATCTTATCAAAGGTGATAATCTCCTAGTTTTAAAATGCCATTAAAACATTTTAAAAAAGGTTTTTAAATTGAGATCATTTTATAAAATAGACAAAGCTTTAAATTAATTTTGAATTGCTTGGCAAAATTATTATTTTGATGCAACTTTGAGGGTTTATGAAATAGAGGCTCAATTGGATTTAGCCATTACTTTGTAAAAGCTATACTGTTTTTTTGTATTGTGTTTTATTTGTTTTTGGTAGCTTTCATTAGGAGAAAACAAAAAGTTTTAAAATTTTGGATTTTTGAAATTCCCTAAAAATCTAGAATGTTACACTAACGTCGTTACGTTGTGGTCCGCGCAATCTAGATCGGGTCGGGGACGCGTTACCGTGACCGAGCCTTGCGGAAATGAGCCATCCACTAGTATGCTGCGCTAGTAACTTGTCTTTGTTCTCCTCACCTCTTTTAGATTACCCCACCACTTAGGGTGTGTTTGGTTTAGTGGCTATCACTCAAGTGGTTAGCAGATAATGCCGCTGCTGCTTTCTTTCAGATGGTTGCCGATGGTGCTTGGTATTTGCTTGCATACCGCCCCTGTCTCAATTTGCAAAGAAATTGTGTGTAGTACAAAAATAATTTTAATTTAAATTTGAATGTCAAAATTGCATTGTCAATTCCAATACTTTTTGCCAAATTCCAACGACAAAGTAATAGAGAATAATAAACAAAAAGGCAAAAAAAATATTAGCTTGATATAGCACTAATGGTTTTTGACGAAGAAATAGAAAACGTGGTCATATACGAATTTTCAGTATATACACTTGTAAATTTTTTGTTTCAAACCTCAAGTAAAAAATATTTGTGTTGCTCAAATATTAAGTATAGAGGGTAGTCTCACCACCTCAACCAAAGAGAGTCATCACAGCTATCTAGGCACTTCCATCTCTCTAACCAAACAAAAAAATTGTTATCCATAACCACTTCTCACCCTACCAATCAAACATAAAAAACTGGCTATCCCTAACCAGGTGGTTGGGGGTGCCCTCATCCCTCAAATCATATCCCCTCAACCAAACACACCCTTAGTGCTTCTTAATCTACATAAATATAGTTTTGATTCAAGATAAAACATACACACAAAAATGGCGCCGATGAGTAAGTTTTATTCCTGTGTTCGGTCTCATGTTTTGTGGAATGTAACTTATCAAATTTGTACCTAAGGGAAAACCCAGTGCCCCCCTATTTGGTCCGTTTTGGTCCTCGCGGACCAATCTGAGTAAAAAACCCATCCCAACGCCCCCAAAACGGATGGGGGGACATGTCGAATTTCCCCCAAACATGGCCCAAGTTTGGTCCATGTTTGGGATGGTCCGCGGACACCATTTGGCCCTCCCTGGCCCGCCTGTCACACATAAAGGTGCCATTCTCCCAAACCCTTGCACTCTCCAGTCCGGTCCCAACCATCGCCGACTCTGCTAGGGTAGCTGCCCGCGGCCGCTAGCCGTCGATGACAAAGACGAATTGCGCCACCACACCCAAGCCAACCCCCACGCCAAGGCTGTTGCCCAAGCTAGAGTCGAAGAAGCGGCAAGGCCGGCGGGTGAGGAAAAAGAAGACCCTGAAGAAGTAGGTCGTCTCCGCCTTGATCCTAGCCCAACGGAAGGACTGCGACATCGTCAACGTTGATGCCCTGACCAAATGATCCATGTGCGTCATCATGATGAACGGGGAGACGTATGGCATCATCCTTCCCTCGACGTACCTCAATCGGTGCGTGCAAGTTCCTTCCTCGATCTCGGTTGCGTGATTGGCCAGGACACCACTCTCGGGGTCGCAAGCACTATCTTCAGCCTCAACGGCGTGCGTAGTCCCAACTGTGCAGCCGGTCGGGGGAGGGGGATTACTTCGCACCACGGGGTGTTATCATACGAGAGAGATTACCTCTCAGCCCTTGTGGACCGCGTCGCCTGCCATCGACCTCAACATGACCCTCATGTTGCTTGAGGCGATTCCTTGGGCCCTGCTGATCCACAGCAAAGTGTCGCGGGTGGTGCCTGCGAGAACATGCCCCGGGGCCGACAACTATTTGAGGAATTTCCACCTGTATGGGTTGCATGTTTGCAGGACTCCATATTTTTCGCATTGCGTTGTTTGTCATCGACGTGCAACTGCAGGTGTACCAGGGGAATGAGGAGGCCATAGGCGACATTATCATGGAATCCACCGACGGCCATGATGGCATACGCATCGAAGATGCCGAGACCCACCTGGGCACCCAAAATGCAGCCATTTCCATCGATGGGGTATGTGTCCTTGTTTGGTGATGGCGACGAGGATCAAGAGATGGAAGATCGGGACAACGATGAGCTTATGAAAACGGGGAAGAGGTCAAGCAACTACTCGAAGAATGGGGATCGTGTGTTGTGCGAGGCTTGCATGATCGAGGGCCAAAACCGCGTCACTGGAGCCCAACAAAAAAGGACAAGCATACTGGAAGAAGGTTTGGCGATGCTTCCACGAACACCGTAAGTGGAAGAAGTGGAACATTGATAGTGACGGGAACTCCAACTCTCTAAAGAAGATATGGATACACATCCAATCAGAGTGCAAGAAGTTCAATGGCGCTTATGAGCATATCATTGCTAGGCCCGAGAGAGGCCTTGGCGTCCACCACATCGTCGTTCAATCTGTGAAATATTTCAAGGCTTTCCATGGAACCAAGTTCACCTTGATCCATTATTGAGAAGATATCAAGGATTGTCCCAAATTTAAAAACCTCTACAACTCCTTGAAGAAGGGGCCCAAGCCAGACAATTGGGAGGAGAGAGTTCCCAAAGATGAGGGGGTCCAAGCACCACGAGGCCGAAAGGTCACAAAACGAGCAAGCTTGAAGCAGAGTGGGAGGCCTCAACAATCGTGTTGTAACAAACACTCAAGGGGATGCTCTCCGAGAAGGAGAAAACAAGTGGCGAGAAGGATAAGAGCAAAATAAAGGACAAAGCCAAGGCATTGAAGACGTACCGTGATGTTCAAAATATGAAGCTAGATGTGGATTCCGCCACGACGGAAGCAAGGAAACATGAGACATCTTGCTTTGGTGACCGAGGACAAACAAGTGAGGCTTGCTTTGAGGGTCGAGGAGAACCAGTACAAGCTTGCTATCATGATCGAGGAGAACCAGATCATGATGGATGATTTGAGTTCCATGGACTCTGAACAAAAGGGTTAGATGATCAAGAGGCAATAGGATATTTGGGAACGGGAGACAGGATCTTCATGTGCATCTTTGTGTGCATGTTTCAAATTGTAACAATTCGTATGTTGATCTATTTGTAATTTATAAATGTTTGTGTCTTTTAGAACCTTGTTATGTATATTGTTAATTTTATTTGCTATTTATTTTATCAATTAGATATGAGAGATAGAATAGAAAAAAATGGAGGCGCCCAATTTGGGAGGAGGGCGGGGGTAGCGTTGGGATGAGTCCATCCTAACTCGGTGGTCCGGCCCAGTTTCCGTCCGGGGCCACCCTAAACGGATCAAAATAGTCCTCTTTTATGGTCCGGCCCAGCTTCTGCCCGGGGACCACCCTAAACGGATCAAAAGAGGACTATTTAGGGGGGCGTTGGGTTTGCCTTAAGTTTGTTGCTTTTTGCATGAATTTTGCTAAATTTTTCATAGACGGCTGACCATTTGAAATATCTTTTACGAGTAGGTTCATCTGAACGTCCGCACAACTTCTGTATAGTAGTTTTTTTCGTTTCGGTGGTCATATACGGGAAAATATTGTAATGTAGATAGATATATGTGTGTGTGTTTACACTTAGTAGTCTACATGTCTTCTTCGCCCTCTGTCGATGCCGCTCGCCGGCATGAACTGTTCCATCACAGCAAAAACTATTGTCACTTGGTGTACTTGTGCTTTTTAACTTCTCTGTTGTCTTCTTTCAGCCATCGTCGCTCATAGCTGGAAGGAAGAACCACCAACTTTCAACTAGTTATAACTACACCACTTTTGTACACGGTTTTAAGTCATTATTTTGAGTTAGACTTTCCACCCGCTCCTTGGCTCGAACTCTTTTACACGTAAGACCTATTACTCGTGCAATTTGGGATCCTCATTTTGGTTAACCCGCTGTGTAAAGTGAACTTTGTCGTCGCCATAGTGGCAGTTAGTCTGTGTTTACTGTAAGTACATATTAGACCTCAACTGCAACCTTTTCCGATGCACCTTCTTCGCGTCGTACTATTGTCATGATCATCACCGGTGTTAGCTCTAGTGTGAGGTAAACTCACCACTTAGAGAGGAGGTGAGAGTACATGAAACAACAGAGATTTAAACCAAACCTCGATGCTTCTAAATTTGTTTACTATCGAACGGGTCTCGCTAGCACTTTGTGGGAAACCAAAACATATGCAAAACATGGATCAATTCCCAATTTTCCATGTCTTAACCATGGCGAGTATGGGATCTGTAATTCATGAAGATAACCAAACATGCCCTTAGAGTCCTCGCTCCAAAAATTTCTTTCTTCTCACCTCAATCTCTATCGCGGCCTTCATTCAGGCTGTCTGTGACTTCCTGGCTCAGGGCTCAATAGGATTGAAAGCATACTCGTACCAACAAGGTATGCCTTCTTTTCTGGAAGCTCATTCCCAAGGAACTCCGAGGTTGAGGGTAACAAGACCATGCCGGGTGTGATTGGGGTGTTACATCGTCCGTTCTTGACTTCTTATACGGGTGTCAAACAACTAGCACTGACAAGTCGCCCTGCCTAGAGATGTCCTAAAAAAAGAGCGATAGATGAGGAGATAGCCGTTCATGCGCTCCCGTCGCCCTTGAGGCGACAGAGCACCGCCACCCCACTTCCTCGTCAAAGTCCTCTCTCAACACACAAGTGAGCACAAAATGCGCAGGGAAGACTTGTGTTGGTCTGTGGAGCCAGGCTAGAGATCCTAGAGAGCTCCTGGGGGGTAACAAGCCCGACCCAAGTGTGGTCAAGGTGTTACATCGTCTATTCTCAACTTCTTGTATGGCTATTAAATAACTAGAGCTGACAAGTGATACGTCATAAACCTATTCTTAATTTATGATGTTACATGTTGTTTGCATGCCATATGCTACATGTTTTCCTTACACTTTATGTCATTTTTATCGATTTCCCGGGACTAACCTATTGACAAGATGCCACAGAGCCAGTTTCTATTTTCTGATGTTTATAGTTTCAGTAAATTTGTTCTAGAAATATTCTCGGAACTGGAAAATTTGAAGCCCAAAAGTCTTATAATTCCCGAAGGTTCCACGGAGTCTCGAAGAGGCCCGGAGGGGAGCCACCATAGGGCGGCGCGCCCCCTGGCCGCGCCTAGGGATGGTGTGGCCCCCTTGGGCGCCCACCTCCATCGCCCTTTCGCCTATATGTTCCCCCGATGCGTGAACCCTAAACATATACCACATTTCCACGAAAAACACCGGAGGCCACCATCATCGTCAACCCGAGACCGGGAGGGTTCTGGAGTTCTCACCGGCACCCTGCCAGGAGGGAAAATCATCACTGGAGGGCTCTACACCACCATGCCCGCCTTCGGAGTGATGCGTGAGTAGTTCATCCTTGGACTACGGGTCGATAGAAGTAGTTAGATGGTTGTTCTCTCCTCTTTATGCCTCATGTTTAGATCTCGTGAGCTGCCCTACATGATCGAGATCATCTTATTGTAATGCTACATGTTGTGTTTGCAGGATCCGATGATTATCTAATATTATGTCTCTTGATTATCAATCTTTCATGTTGTCTTCATGTGTATGTTATTTATGATCTTGCATGCTCTCTGTTCTTAGTAGATGCTCTGGCCAAGTAGATACTAGTGACTCCAAGAGAGAGTATTTAGGCTCGATAGTGGGTTCATGCCTCCTTTGCATCTGTGCTCGAGTGACAGAAACGCGGCGGATGGAGGATGTGTTGTTGCCATTATGCAGAGAACAACGATGTTTACATTGTTTACATTTTTTACATTACACACTTTGCTTACTGTGATAAGTTGTTGCTTGCAACGTAATACCCAACGTTTGTTCAGATGATATTCAGAGGGTGGATTGTTAGTCATAGATGAAGTTGGATTACGGTCTATGTATCTTGTTGTAATCATCATGCATGCATGTTTCATTATCTATCAATTGCCCAGCTATAAATTCTTCACCACGCATGTTAGCTATCTTTTATGGAGAGACACCTCCAGTGAACTATGGACCCCGGTCCATTTTCTCATAGTGGTAATACAACCGCTGCTTCCACTGTTTTCACACTGCTATTGTTGTTTTCATATTGTTCTCATATTATTTTCCACACCATACGTTTAACCGCTTTGTGTTCAGCAAAACCGGTGAGATTGAGAACCTCACTGCTTCGTTGGGGCAAAGTGAATTGATTGTGTTGTGTAGGTTCCATATTGCTGCTGAACCAGTAGTGTGCCCTGCCACCTCAGCTGCATCAACCTTCGGAAGTTTCTTCTTTTAACTACTAGTCGATTCAATGTTGGTTTCTTTTTTGAGGGAAACTTGCTGCTGTGCTCATCAAACCTTCCTCTTGGGGTCTCACAACGAGTGTAAGACCTGCACCATAAACAAGTCGCCCTGCCTAGACGCGGTCCTAAAAAAAGCGATAGAGGTGGAGATGGTCGTTCATGCGCTCGTTTCGCCTCTAAGGCGACAGAGCGCCGCCACCTCGCTCCCTCGTCTAAGTCTCCTGATACGTTGCAAACATATCTACAATTTTTGATGCTAGATGCTTGTTTTTTACCCAATACCTTTTGTGTTCCACATGTTTTCTTTCATTTTCTTTTGTTTTCTGGATGTTTTCACAGACTAACCTATTGACAAGATGCCCAGGCCAGTTAATGTTTTCTGATGTTTTTCTATTTCAGAAAATTTCTTAATGAAATATTCGGAAAGGGCTGAAAATCCACGGAGATCATTTTTTACCCCGAACGGAGATGGAGTCCAAAGAAGAGCCGAAGGGGGGCCAGAGGGCCCCACAAGGATGTCAGGCGCGAACCAACCCTAGGCCGCGCCTGGTGAGCCCCTGGCCACCGCCTCTCGGTGCCTCTTTGCCCATAAATTGCCTTTAACCCTAAAAACTTTCGGGACAAAATTATTTTCCATGAAACATATAGAGAGGTGCTGTCACCTTGAAAGTCCAATCTACGGCTTCTGCAACCCTGTTCCGGCACCCTGACGGAGAGTGGAATCATCATTGGAGGCCTCTACATGACCATGACCGCCTCCGGACAGCTGCGTGAGTAGTTCATCTCGGGACTACATCTCCATAGAAGTAGATATATGGTTGTTATCTCCCCTATGCCTCCATGTTTAGAGTCTCGTGAGCTGCCTCACATGATCGAGACCACTGTTATGTAATTGTACATGTTGTGTGTGCTGGGATCCGATGGCACGAGATTATGATTGTTTTGTTCATGTCAATCTGAGATGCTCCACTTATATTTGTAGAGAGTTTTAATCATATCTTGAAATGCTCTCCGGTGTTTCACCTCTAATAGATGTTTATATGCTTGATGGTAGGTACATGTCTCCCTTACATCTCTGTTCGAGTGACAGAAACGTGACAGATGGGGGATGTGCTTTTACTAATAGGAAGAAAACAGCGGTTCTCTTGTCCACGGACGAGGACCACCGCTTACATTGCGTACTATTTTTAATGCATTTATTTGTTGCACACAAGGCAATCACTTCGTTGTTGCAACTTAATAACAGAGTTGTTTGATGAATAGCTTTCTTGAGGTGGATTTTTTGGTATGGATGCATCCTGGATAGCGGTCCATATGCCTTGATGTAATACCTACAATGTTTGAACCCATGACCTATATATCATCATAATTGTATTAGTATACGTTCATGATTTGTCAATTGCCCAACTGTAATTTGTTCACCCAACATGTTTGTTTTCTTTGGAGAAACACCACTAGTGAACCTATGGCCCCCGACCCTATTTTCCTCATATTTGCAACCCCCTTTTAAGCACTTTTCATAATTGATTCCTCACTGTTCGGTTTTTACTTTTATTACTTTCCAAGAATATATACACGTTTAATTCTCTCGTTTTCAGCATAACCAGAAGATTGACAACTTTCCGGAAAGTTAAGGCAAGAGAGATTTTGTGTTTTATGTACAGGTCCAATTTTGTTGACCCCGCGTGAAACAAGCAACCTTCTTTAAGACTACGAAGTCCTACTAGTTCAATAACCCCGGTTCCTTAATTGGGGGAAACTTTCCGCTATACTACATCATACCTTCCGCTTGGGGTCTGCCAACAAGCGTGTGATCACGTCAGCATCAAGTGCTTTTTCTAGCGCTCTTTCCGGGGACTTATAGCTTGATGCAAGGAGAGTCTCACACGTCCACTATATTTCTTTTGTTTTTTTCTTGCTTAGTTTACTATTTAAGTCTTCTTTTCTCTTTATCAAAAACCTAAAAAAAAATTAGTCCTCTAGTTTCTAGACTTTGATTTGTCTTGATACTTAGTTTTTGTCTTCGTCTTAGTTTTTGTTGTTGTTTTGCTAAGATGTCTACTCCTATATTTGCTATGAAGGATTTGAAAGTAGGAAGTGGATTCATTATTGGAAGAAACAATACTGAAGAATTCTTTAACCAAGTTAATGTATTTCGTGATTTTAGTGGTAAACCTATAGTTGAACTTGCCCATAACTATGAAACTGCAATAGCTTCTTTGGTTGCCATGATAGAAGCTTTGCTTGTCAACCTCAATCTTATTATACAACAAACGTTTCCTAAACTTGATAGCAGGGAGAAAGGAAAAGAAAAGGATTTTGTGTTGAATGTTTTACTCCTGGAATTTAGTGACATTCCTATAGAAGCTAGAATTTTTTTTGTTCGTTATAAGATGCTTGGTTATGGTCTTGTCATAAATCATATTTTGAGAACCTTAGATATTGATAAAATGAAATATTAGGGAAAAACTGAATGTGAAAAAGAAATTAATATCCCTATACCATTCAAACTTTTAGCAATGTCTGAGGCATTATAGGAGAATTTTGGTTGGGTTATTCCGGAGAATCTCTTTGATGAAAATAGCAAACCTAAAACAAAAGAGAGAGGAAATTATGAAAATTGTGTGTAGAAAATTCAATGCCTCTATGATAAGTTTGAGCTCCTAAATTCAAATATGATACTTGATTCGTTCTTAATGCCTTGCTAAAAGGCGTTAAAGAAAAGCGCTTGTGAGAGGCAACCCACTTTGTTTTCCTTTGTTTTCTTATGTTTTCTTTTGTTATTTTTGCGTATTAGAAGTTGCTACCTCTGTAGGAACCTCTACTTATCCTTTTTTTAGTTTTTTTTTGCGCCAAGAGTAACCTCTAATAGGGAGGTAGTGCGATTTGGGGAAGTTGCTGTTCTGAAACAGATTTCTGGGCTGACACCAAAAAACTTATTTTTCTCAGCCAGAAAGTCTGATTGCTTTGAAAAAATATACATATTCCCTAAGTTTTTATCTAACTTTTATTAGTTACCCACTTTTTGATTTGAGCAACAGAAGATTTCAAAAAAAAATCATCTTTACCGACTGATCTATTTTGACAGATTTTTGCCAATATTTGCATTTGCATCTTAATCTCTTTCTTTTGGTGTTATTTTGAGGGGAAGAGCATTGAAAGAAGTTGTAACAGTAGCTAATTTTTTAAATTGAGTGTTGGACTTGTGTTGAGAATGAACCAAGCGGATTACACTAGCGTTGCTAATGAATATTGTGATAAGTTTTAGGTGGAGGAAGTTTTTAAGTGTAGTGAGAGAAGTATGGTGTGATGATATGAAGGATAGACGAAATCTCAATATTGGGGATGCCCATGTCACCCCAAGAGATATCCGAGAAGTACAAGTGTAAAATCTTGGGGATGCCTAAAGCATCCTCTTCTTCACCAACAAAAATACCAGGTTTTCTTCAAAACACTATATTTTTATTAATTCACATGATATGTGTTGTTCTTGGAGCGAGATGACCCACAAGTATAGGGGGTGTATCGTAGTACTTTCGATAAATAAGAGTGTCGAACGCAACGAGGAGTAGAAGGTATTGACAAGTGATACGTCCATTTTTCATAATTATTTTATATTGTAATTTACTGTTATTGATCGACAGATTTCATATTATGATGCACTACTTATGTTATTTCATCTATTTTGCATGTTTAACAATTATTGGAGAATAATTCACCAGGACCAGAAATCTGTTGGAAAAAGCACCGTCAAGATACCCTATTTCTGAAGACCATAAGAAGAAGGGGGACATCAGAGAGTTTTATATCATTAGATGAGGGAGCCAGCCAGGAGGGGAGCCATAGGGGGGCCACCAAGGGCCCTCGCCACCTTGTGGCGTCCCTTCTAGCCGCGTCGCCACGTGGTGTGGCCACCTTGGCCCACCACTGGCAGACCCCTGTCACATAGGTCATCCCCGGGGAACCCTAAGACAAGAAGAACCACCAAGGAAATATTCTGCCGCATCCTTGGGGCGAAAAAACAATAGAGAGAGGAAAGCTCTCGTGCATGGAGAAATCTGCCAGGGAAATTCCTCCCCGAAGAGGGGAAATCATCGCCATCATCACTTTCATCGCACTGGGCATCATCAAGATCATCATCGTCATCGTCATCATCACTAGCACCATCATCCTCATCATCCACCTCCATCCCTCTATAACAATTAGGGTTCTACATTGTTGTTTTCCACTAGATCTGTCTCCTGGTGTGGATTACTTGTTAGTAGTTGATGCTTACAAGATTTATTTGTGTTTGCACTTTATGATCAGATTGTTATTCATCATTATATCACCTCTTATTATGATCCATATGATGTCTTGTGAGTAGTTCGTTTAGTTCTTGAGGACATAATAGAAGTCAAGATGTTCGTAGTGGAATTATGTTGAACTAATATCTAATGGTTTGATATTTAAGTTGTGGTGATATTCTTCTAGTGGTTTCATATGAACGTCTACTACATGACACTTCACCTTTATGGTCCTAGAGGGATGCATTGTGTATTTGGCTACTAATTGTAGGGTTGCCGGAGTGACAGAAACCTAAACCCCCTTCAGGAAACCGATGCACGAGGGAGTGTAGGATCCGAGAGTTTAAGGTTGTGGTTAGATTTATCTTAATTATTTCGTGTAGTTGCGGATGCTTGAAAGGGGAATAATCACAAATATGTATTAGTGATAGTTGGGCGGTGCATTAGCATAGGTTCGCCCACACAACATCTATCAAAACAATAAATATTAATCAATTGTATGAAACGAAAGCGCTTGACGAAGTTCCCATGTGTTCTCAGGAACGTTTGGTCATCATAAGTAAACCAACCGGCTTGTCCTTTGCTCTAAAATGGATTGGGCGACTTGATGCAATTATTATTACTGTCTTTTATTTACTCGCACTTTATTTATCTGCTACATCGAAAACCACCAAAAACTTGTTTGCTAGTGTTTGCGATGAATCCTCTATCCAACCTTCTTCTCAACACCTTCTACACCTCGTTGGGTTCGACACTCTTATTTATCAAAAGTACTACGATACACCCCCTACACTTGTGGGTCATCAAGACTATTTTCTGGCGCCGTTGCTGGGGAGTGAAGCGCTATTGGTAAGTGGAATTGGTAAAAGAAACTTTTACTGTGAGTGTTGTTTTTATTTATGTCTGCTGTTTTATTTTATTATGGAGAGATATCCATTTGGTTCCCAATTTAGGAGTACATCTTCTACTGCTAATGTAGTAGATGACCCGCTGTCCGCTCAATTGGATCCTTTTAAAATACCTATAATAATTGTTGAACGTGTTATGGATAACTCCTATTTTGGAGATGGAACTGTCCATCCGGTGATCATTTACTCTTCATACATGAATTATGCAGGTTATTCAGGTGTGCAGGTATTACAATGGACCAAGTTAAGAGGAAATTATTCTCTTTATCACTAAAGGCCAGAGCTGTGGAATGGTTTAAAATGTTGAAGAATGGCTGATCTATTGGATGGGAGGAAATTGTACCTCTCTTTTGTTCTAAATTCTATCCTCCCTGTGAGATTCATAAAGATCAGAATCAAATATATAATTTCTGGCCTCATGATGGAGAGATTATTGCCTAAACTTGGGGGAGATTGAAGCTATTAATGCTCAAATGTCATATTCATGAGCCCCCAGTAATATTGCTATTAATCATTTCTATGCAAGGCTTTCTATTCATGATAAGGATTTATTGGATGCTTCTTGTTCTGGATCATTTACATGTATGAAAGGAGACGCTAAATATGATCTTGTTGACCGTATTCAAGAAAATACTAATGGATGGGATAATGACAAAGGTAGAAAGTCAGGTATAAATTATGATTATGAATTCATTAAATCTTTTATGGGAACTGATGATTTTTATAATGTTAGTGATATTTGTGATCTTGACTCTCAAATCTTTGCAAACTGTTTTAATGCCTTTGCCTGCTATCTTGATATTTCCAAAAAGGAGTGGAACAAGTACCATGCACCTTATAAAGATAGTGTTAATTGTGTTCCTTCTAGAAACATAGAAGTTCATACTGTAAATCCTGTTGTGCCTGAACATTATATTGAGAACATTCCTTTCCCTTCCAAGGTAAAGGAACATTCTATTACAGCTAGTGAGGTTAACAAAAGTACAAATAAATCTATAGAACCTGATGAAGAAATAACTGTTGAACCTACAGTAGCCATAGTTAAATACCTTGTCTCTGAAAATGTAGAAGATGGACACATTATCTTCTATGAGAATGTTTCTAATATTGTTTCACTTCCTAGTAAATCTAGGAAAACTAGTGCTCCCGTGCTTCCTGTTAGGATAGGTTATCATTGCTATTATGGTTTATGTGATATTGGTGCAAGTTCTAGTGCTATTCCTTATGAGCTAAATATAGAAATCATGCATGAAATTGGTTCTTGTGAACTTCAAGATGTTAACGTGGTTATTCAGATTGCTAATAAATAAATTATCTCTCCAATTGGTATTGTTAGAGATGTACAAGTTTTATGTGGTAAGACTAAATATCCTGCTGATTTTCTAGTACTTGGTGCAGCTGCTAGTAAAACTTTTCCTATCATTTTTGGTAGATCTTTCTTGCACACTTGTGGTGCTATTATAGATTGTAAGAAGGAGAAAATATTGACTAAATTTGATGGAAAATCTTATGAGTTTAATTTTTCTAAATTTTCTAGATCTCCTTATGAAACTGAATTGCCTAATGAAGATTTTAGAGTTGAACAACTTGCCTCTATTGCTCTTGCTCCTAACAATGTTTTGCAGCAATACATGGAGGACCACGAAAGTGAGGTCTTTATGGAAGAAAGAAATGAGATTGACGATATTCTTCTTCGTCAACCAGCGATGCTGAAACACAATTTACCCATGGAAGACTTGGGTAATACATTCTCACCCAAGGAGGATCCTGTTTTTGATTTAAAACCTTTACCTGAAGATCTTAAATATGCTTATATTGATGATAGTAAGACATATCATGTTATTATTAGTTATAAACTTTTAGCTAAAGAAGATGAAAGGTTATTAGAAATATTGAAGAAACACAGAGGAGCTACTGGATATACTCTTGATGATTTGAAAGGGATTTCCCCTTCTATATGTCAGCATGCTATTAATATGGAAACTGATGCAAAGCCAGTTGTTGAACATCAACTCCGTTTAATTCCTAAGATGAAGGAAGTGGTAAGAAATGAGGTACTAAAACTCCTTGATGCTGGTATTATTTATCTATTGTTGATAGTACATGGCTAAGTCATGTGCGTTGTGTCCCTAATAAAGGAGGAATTATTGTTGTGCCAAATGAAAATGATGAGCTTATTCCTCAAAGAGTAGTAGTTCGTTATAGAATGTGCATAGATTTTAGGAAAGTTAACAAAGTTATTAAGAAAGATCATTATCCTTTACCTTTTATTGATCAAATGTTAGAAAGGTTGTCTAAGAAAACTCATTTTTCCTTTCTTGATGGTTATTCTTGGTTTTCTCAAATTGCTGCTAGGAAACAAGATCAAGATAAAACAACTTTTACTTGTCCTTATGGAACTTACGCTTATAGATGTATGCCTTTTGGCTTGCATAATGCTCCGGTTAAGTTTCAAAGATGCATGTCTGCTATTTTTCATGGTTTTTGTGAAGAAATTGTGGAAGTATTCATGGACGATTTCTCCGCCTATGGGACTTCTTTTGATAACTGCTTGCACAATCTTGATAAAGTTTTTCAGATGTGAGGAAACTAATCTTGTTCTTAATTGGGAGAAATACCACTTTATGGTTAATGAAGGAATTGTTCTTAGACATAAAATTTCTGAAAGAGGTATTGAAGTTGATAGAGTTAAAGTAGAGGCAATAGAGAAAATGCCCTGTCCTAAGAATGTTAAAGGTATTCGTAATGTTCTTGGTCAAGCTGGTTTTTATAGCAGGTTTATTGAAGATTTCTCTAAATATCAAATTCTCTCACTAATCTTCTCCAAAAAGATTTACCTTTCATTTTATTTATGATGATTGCAAAGAAACTTTCGAAACTCTAAAGAATGCTTTAATTACTGCTCCTATTGTTCAACCACATGATTGGAATTTGCCCTTTGAAATTATGTGTGATGCTAGTGATTTTGTTGTAGGTGTTGTTCTTGGTCAGTGAATACATAAGAAATTGAATGTTATTCATTATGCTAGTAAGACTCCTCATACTGTTCAAAATAATTATGCTACCACTATAAAAGAGTTCCTAGCTGTAGTTTTTGCTTGTGATAAGTTAAGACCTTAAATTGTTGATTCGGAAGTTACCATTCATACTGATTGACGAAGGCATGGATCCTGGACCCTGCGGGTAAAGACACCCCGTCTCAGGCCCAAGGTTAAGGCCCAAGAGGAGGATCCCTTGGAGTGTTCCAGAAGTCCCACATGAAGCACACCCGCATTGCCTTGCGTGATAGGTTAGGAAACTTGTAACCGACGTAGGTGAAGAGTTCGAGTCCTCTCCGGGTAGGGTTTGAGACCTGGCCACCTATATAAGGCCAGGAGAGCCACCGGAAGAGGACCAGGCAATACCGCACCATCAAAGCCTTGAGCTCGAGATCATACTCTCGACTTGAGCAACCATCATTGTAACAGATCTTCTCGTTAATACAGATCGACAGAGGCAGGAGTAAGGGTTTTACCTCTACGAGGGCCCCGAACCTGGGTAAATCTTGCCCCCTATTTAGCCGACGATCGCCACCAGCACTCATGGGTTCTCCTATTCGAAACCCTATGGGTTCACCCGAGGGATTTGTAGAGTTTATGATTCGACAATTGGCGCCATCTGTGGGAACGGCGGGCGTTGGATCTCCGGCATCTTCGGCTTCATCAACCAACTCACGCTGGAAACCTTCGACTACGGCTCCGACCAACCCTATCAGGATCGGATCTGTCGTGGTCACCCCTCATTCGCCGGAATCACGCCCGGTATTCAGCAATCTGGAAAGAAGCATCACCTTGACGTTCGGAAGCTTGAAGTTCGTGACCAACAGGGATGGAATCCTCCACTTCCCGGAAGAATCAGAATCTGAATCAGAAGCCGTCAACTCGCGCCCTCATCTGGAGAAAAGCGGCAAGTCCGTCCGCTTCAATATCAACGACTACCATACCCTCTCGACAGAGGAACCTTCTCGAGTCCAAAGAGCTTCCCAACCTACGCCTAGGAGGCACGAGCCACGACTGGCTCAAGTCTGCATGGCAGGATCGGAGCTACCCCCGGAAACAGAACACAGCGCGGAAGAACGCGCCATAATCAGCGTCTCGCGGGACGCTTGGGAAAGAGCCAAGGAGGCTATGCGAACGAGCAAGCCACCCGCATTGGAATCGCCACACGAAGACATGGTTGCCTACCATTACCATCTGGTGAGAGCAGCCGCGACCATCAAGGATGCGCGAATAGATCTGGCCCGTCGAAGAAGAGCGGCGGATGAATCAAACCAACGACGATCTGAGCTGTCCTCGGTCGGAACCCGACCCGCAAGGAAGGGATACGCATCAACATCCAGGGACGTCGAGTCCATAGGCGGGACCAGCAGGTCGATCGCACCTTCCCTTATGCGAGTCGATGATGACGGGAACGTCTACCCGCAAACTCCCGCAGCCGCGGTTCTGGCCGCAGCAACTTACATGCAGATGAACCAGTCGACGGAAAGCGACCCCCGGGCAGAGCAGTACAAACAAGTACGCAAGGGGCTAGGACTGGCAGCCGCGAGGCTCGCCTCCTATGACCGTCGGAAAGCCGCTGAACAGCTAGAGAAGGAAAAAAGAAAAGGAAGCACCCCGCAGGCATAGGAGCACTTCGCCAAGAAAAGACAAGTCGCCTCGCCGCGGTCGAGGAAAAGAAGCTCGACGCCGTGAGGACAGTCGAAGCGGCAGCGAAGACAGCCCAAGAGATAAAAGCTCACAACATCGCAGCAGCCGGTCGCGAAAACACAGCAAGGAGCCAAGGAAGGAAACTGATCGCGACCGGCCAGGATACGACGCGCGATCGGATATTGCGCAAAATAAAGTAGACAAGGCGAGAGCAGCAAGAAACCGCAAACGCTCTTCATCTGGTTCTTCAGATTACGAAACTTGCGGCGCGCTTTGCTTCATTTGCAGCATCCGCGAAGCACCCCTACCCAGAAGATTCAAGCTCAACACAGAAGTAACAAAGAACGACGGTTCACTCGAACCCTCCTCATGGCTAAACGACTACCTCACGCCAGTAAAATGCCAACATGGGAACAAGAACACGGCTATGTAGTACCTCAATCTGCACTTGCTTGGCGCGGCACGTAGCTGGTTGGAAGCAAGGCCAAGATCCTGTTATGCATCATGGGACGACCTGCATCGCGACTTCTGCAAAAACTTCCAGTCCACCTACAAAAGGCCAGCAACCATTGAGGAACTGCGGGCCTGTAAACAGAAGAGTGGCGAGTCTACCCGCGAATATATTCAGCGATGGACCACGCTCAGGAACACCGCAGGAGACATCTCGGAAGAAGTAGAGGTTGAAGCCTTCGCGAAAGGCGCCCGACGAACTGCTTTCAGAGAAGATCTAGGCAGAGCTGCACCCAAAAATATTGGGGAGCTAATGGTCATAGCCGACAAATGGGCTAACGGGGAAGACGCAGTGCGCAATGAGAGAGCATCATCGCCTGCACCCGAAGAAGATCGCCATGGTCGAAGAAAGAGAAGGAAATACTACAATCACGAGGATCGAGAGGAGATGGTAGCGGCGGAATTCACGCAATGTCGTGATACCGGACGTCGTGGAAGTCGCGAATGGAGACCTAAGGCTGAAGACAAAACTCCCGAGGAGGACCTCGATGCATACTGCTCGCTACATCTATTTACAGATAGGCGCACGGGCAAAACTAAGGCAACACACCTTCTTAAGGACTGCCAAAAGTTTATCGAAATCTCAGAGGCCTTCTCGAAGGAAAGCAGACCGGCAGCCAATCCAAATTACCCACCGCTTCCGGGAGCAGGACACCAAGGATTCCAGCCGCCGCAACCCCTACCTCCACCAACAAACCCAAACATGGCGCTAGCCGCACTACCCGCGCCACCCGCACCAACGCAGGAGCCAACGCGTACCCGAACCCTGCAGGACTACTAGGAATGATCCAGAAGGTATGCCCATCCCGCAGAGTTCAAAAGACTAACACAAGGCAGATATGTATGGCTGTGCAGACTCCGCCAACAAAGCCCGAATACCTGAAGATGGCGGACCAATCGATCACGTTTTCAATGGAAGACCACCCGCCACGAGTCTATCGACCAGGGCACGCCGCCCTCGTAATCCAAGCGCAGATTGGTAACTACGAACTGGCCCGCGTATTCATGGATGGTGGCAGTGGCATCAACATTATCTACGCGGATACACTCTGCCGGATGAACAGGAACCTGGACGGCTTTGCGTCCACGGGATAGTTCCAGGAAAGGCAGTCCGTCCACTCGGAAAAATTAACCTAGAGGTGGTGTTGGGAAATCGGCACAACTAAGAAGAGAATTCCTCGACTTTGAAGTAGTCGACTGGCCTTCATAGTACCACGCCATTCTTCGTCGAACAACATTCGCTAGATTCATGGCAGTACCACACTACGCATACCTGAAGCTCAAGCTACCCGGGGAATATGGTGTCATCACCATCGACGGAGATTTCCAGAAATCTAACAAGTGCGACATCAAGTTCAACGAGATCGCAAAATCCTTCGGGATGCAAGAAGAATTACAAGAGCTGGCAAAAACCACGGACCACTCCGTGATGCCCCTCACGAAGAAAAACGCCCCAGAGTTGGAGTTCAGTGCCAACAGCGACACCCGAAAGCATCAGGTGCACCCGATAGATTCTGCGAAAACAGCGATGGTCTCAACTACCCTCTCGCAAGCATAGGAAAGCGCGCTCGTTGAACTCCTCCGTGAGTACTGGGAAATTTTTGCCTGGCAGCCCTCAGATATGCCAGGAATACCCAGGGAGTTCGCCGAGCACTCACTCGAAGTCTTCAAAGACGCAAAGCCCATCAAGCAGACCACTCGACGGTTCTCAGAACCCAAGCAGAAAGCACTTCGAGAAGAAGTAAACAGATTGCTAGCGGCAAAATTCATCAGGAAGATCAAGATATCCACTTGGTTAGCAAACCCGGTGCTGGTCCCCAAAAAGAACACTGACATCCTTCGAGTGTGCATTGACTACACGTCGTTAAATAAGCATTGCCCTAAGGATGATTTTCCCCTCCCGCGAATCGACCAGATCGTGGACTCTACTGCAGGCTGTCAACGCCTCTCCTTCCTGGACGCCTATTCGGGATATAATCAGATCCGGATGAAACAGGAGGACGAAGAAAAGACATCATTCATCACACCACACGGTGTATACTGCTACACGATAATGCCCTTCGGGCTCAAAAACCCAGGCGCAACATATCAGCGCTGCATGCAAAAATGCCTCGCCAAGCTCATTGGCAAGAACGTACAAGTGTATGTTGACGACATCGTCATCAAGACCCGAGTAGAGGACACACTCCTCGAAGACATTAGAGAAACATTTGACGCCCTCAACGCATATAGGATCAAGCTCAATCCGACAAAATGCGTCTTCGGCATCCCAGCAGGAAAACTTCTCGGGTACCTGGTATCCTCCTGAGGCATCGAAACCAACCCAGAGAAAATACAAGAAATCTTGACAACGAAGGAGCCAACCAATCTACGCGGAGTCCAGCAGCTCGCAGGGCGACTAGCCGCCTTGAGTAGGTTTATCGCACGATTGGGCGAGCAAGCATTACCCTTCTACAAGCTGCGGAAGAAGACGGACAAATTCGAGTGGACGCCTGAAGCTAAACAAGCGTTCGCAGACTTGAAACGATCGTTGCAAAGCAGGCGCGTCCTTGCAACACCGCAAGATAGGGAGCCGCTTTTACTATACCTAGCCGCAACAAACCAGGTCACCAGCACAGCAATCGTAGTCGAACGACATGAGGAGGGAAAGGCATACGGAGTCCAACGACCGATTTATTACATTAGTGAAGTGCTCTCGCCATGCAAGCAACGATACCCTCATTACCAGAAGCTCGCATATGGAGTTGTTCTTACGGCTCGTAAACTCAAGCACTATTTCCAGGAGCATACCATCCTAGTGATTAATGATGCATCACTCGGTACAATCATGAACAACCCTATGGCATCCGGAAGGATAGCTAAATGGAGCATCGAGCTGGGCGCTTGGGACATCACCTATGCAGGACGTAATGCAGTAAAATCCCAGGTACTCGTAAAATTTTTAAGCGAGTGGACAGAACTACAAACGTCAGGACCGCCCGAGTACACGAGCAACTGGATAATGTACTTCGATGGGTCTAAGAGAAATGAAGGAGCAGGAGCCGGAATAGTCCTCATATCACCTAGGGGAGACAAGCTGCAATATGTCCTACGATTGGACTTTCCACCCGATGATCCAGCATCGAACAACGACACGGAATATGAGGCCCTGTTGCACGGAATGAAGATGGCAGTCGCCTGTGGAGCCACCCGACTGATGATCTATGGCGATTCCAATCTCATCGTTCAGCGGACAATGAAAGAATGTGATGCAATCGCTGAACACATGGTCGCATATCGTGACATGTACAACCTACTTGAAGGAAGTTTCAAAGGATGGAGCTGAAGCATATTGCTAGATCCAGCAACGAAGAAGCAGATAGGCTGGCAAACATGGGTTCCACAAACACACCCATACTGCCAGGAATATATTTCGAGAGGATGACTAAGCGATCAGTAAAAATAAAGAAAGCTGCAGGAGCACCCGCAGCACCAGAAACAGAGGTCAGCCCGCAAGTTGCCATTATCGAGCTTATTCATAATATTTCGCGACAAGTTTTTCTGGTCGAGCCAGTCTGGACGCAGAAATATCTCGACTACTTGTCCACCAAACAGCTCCCGGCAGATCCTCGCGAGGCTCGACAGATAATCAGACGCAGTAAATCCTTTCGAGTAATCAACGGAGAATTATACAAACAGAGCATCTCGGGTATACTCCAGCGATGCATCGCACCTGAAGATGGCAAGGAATTACTACAAGACATCCACCAGGGAGACTGTGGACATCACGCTAGCTGGAAAGCAATCATGGGAAAGGCATTCCGAGCAGGATTCTACTGGCTAACAGCAACCAAAGATGCAAAGGAACTGGTCGACAGGTGCGACACTTGCCAGAGATTCGCACCAAAACCGCACGCACCCGCAACTGATTTACATATGATACACATAGCCTGGCCCTTTGCGCAATGGGGGCTAGACATGGTAGGACCATTACGCAAGTCCACGCCAGGTGGATACAGACACTTGCTGGTCGCAGTCGACAAATTTACCAAGTGGATTGAGGCCATCCAGTAACCTCGGCTAGCACCCAATGCGCCGTCAAATTTCTCGATTCCATCGTATGCAGATTTGGAGTACCACACGACATCATTACATACAATGGTATAAATTTCACAGCAAAGGAAACACATCAGTTCTGCGAGGATAAGGGCATCAACTTCAAATTTGCTTCAGTTGCCCATCCGCAAACGAACGGACAAGTCGAAAGATCCAACGGCTTAGTTTCAGCTGGCATCAAGAAACGTCTACTCGATCGTCTGCACCCAGCAGCAGGACATTGGGCCGAAGAGCTACCCTCCGTGCTATGGAGCCTCCGCACAACTCCAAATCGATCCACAAACTACACACCATTTTTTATGGTATACGGGGCAGAAGCAGTCCTTCCCGAGGGCGTCAAGTTCAGCGCCCCACGGGTTGTTGCTTACAGCGAAGAAACCTCCAACAAGGCATTCGCAGAAGATATGGACGCACTTGATGAAATGCGCGACATTGCACTCGCAAGATCCGCAGTATATCAACAGTCCCTGGAAACTATCACAGCCGCCGCATACGCCACAGAGCGTTCGCAGTAGGAGACCTGGTGCTGCGGCTCAAGCACAAGGAAGGACACAAGCTCGAGCCACCATTGGAAGGACCCTGCATAATACACGAAGTTATCCCAGGTGGAGCATACAGACTGAAGAACCCGTCGACTGGAGGCATCTATTCCAATCCTTGGAATATCGCACACCTCCGAAAATTTTATCCCTAGATTTATTTTACTCGCAATAATAAGGCTATATTAGCCACTCTTGTAGCTCGAACACATGACTTCTCAGTCATCGCAATAAAATACATGGTTTCTCAACCATAGATACTGGAAGATTATTCATCCTTACATGCTAAAAGTTACAGGTACACACCCCACAAACACACGGGGGCTACGCCTAACTCAGCATCACAGGAAAATTTATATATACAAGGTTACACACCTTACAACAGTCTTTACAAACTATATATCACAACAGGATATGTACATCCTATGAATCAAACATTGCGCTGAGCATTCTCGGCCGCCAACACTCGATCTACTTGATTAGAGGTCAATCGAATGATTTCTCTCGCTGCAGGACCAACAGCCCTATAATACGGAGAAATATCGGTTATTGGATCGTCAGGAAGTCTAGCTATGGAGTCGAAGTTCACCTCAGGATGCCATAACCGGACGAAGGAGAGAGCCACCACCAAGCCGCAAGTCATCTGATTGCGAACACACTCGTGAATCTCTCCCTCTCGCCCGAACACCTTGAGGAGATGGCCCCAATCTTCAGGACCCCTTTGCAACGGATAGAAAGCAGCATTCATGGCAATCAAAACCTTGTGAAAAGAACTCACGAGTATCTTCGCCTGGATGACTCGGAACTTCAAAGTAGCCAGCACAAAGCCCCGACTACGATCAGACCAAAAATTATTCGTGTGAGGTTTTGAGCTACCTGCTTCTTGATGGATATGATTCTCCACCCATTGTTTCTCATTCCTATCATCCGGGTGAACAACTGAAAATCAAAGATACGCGATCAAACAAGGAAACAAGATAAAGAAGACTTGGGGGTTGTATTACTTACACAACAAATCCCTAGCGACAGAAGCCAACTCATCCATCAAAAATTGTTCACGCTCAATCGCCAGTTTTTGCTTGGACTTAGCAACATCGGCTATCCCGCGCAAGGTTTTCAGCTTGCGCTCACCTTCTGAGATCCGATCACGAAGACCCGCAAGGGAACCAAGAGCGGCAACAAGAGGATTTGCTGGAATAGCAAGTCCACCTGAAGGCTCTGCAGCAACCCCAGTAACCTAGAAGAATACATGGAAAGTAAAGGAATAAGATGCCCTATTCGAGATATATAAACCACCTATTCAACAGGTGCTCGGGGGCTACTCCCACCGGGAGCAAATACATAATCACAAGAAGCATCTCAGAAGAACATTTCGATTAAAACAACGAAATTACGGGAGCACATCCCAAGGTTCATTACATTCGAAGCAGAGAAATACAGGAAAAAATATACTAAGGAGCTACAGTAGTGCTGCCACTTGCGGTGGTGCTTGATCCACTAAGACGAGAAAATAACTCGGACAACTTCCGAGCAAGGACTCCGGCTGGCTCGCCAAAACGACGGAGCCCTACCTTTTTTCCCGTGGAAGGATCGACTGGAAGATTCGAGTAAGCCTCATCCAAGCCGCTAACTCCATGTGCCAGCACAAACTGGATGGCAGTCTTCGCCCCAGATTCTGACTGAGCAACCGCGTAGGCGTCAAGGAGATTGCTTTCCGAGAAGATCTTCAGCAGATCACCTAGCAAGGATGGAGACACGGCATTGACGAGGAGACGGCCATGCAACTGCGTCAGCACTCGAATGGCATCGCCAACCAAAGTATGAACTCCTTCGGCATGCCTCCTGAGTTGGGCGCAAGAATCTGTCAACGCGTCCACTCGAGGAATCCCAAGAAGCTCCAGAGGGATACCCAGAAGACCTGCGAAAGAAAAGTGAAGTGTTACGGTCCAAAAGATTCACCAAGACAAAAACTAGATCGTAGGCAAAAATAACTTACTCGCAAAGCGCTCCGCAAGGGGACGAAGAACGTTGGGTGTCTGCCTTGGTGCCAGCATCCTGCAGGCTCTTTAGAGCATCCTGGGCAGCCGCGAGTTTTCCTTCAAGGTCGGCCGACAGCTTGCGGGAGGACTCGAGCTCTTGTCGGACAACCGCTAAATCAGCTTCTTGAGCTGTTACCCGAGTGGAGACACTCTCCTTCTCAGTCTTCAAAAACTCAAGTTGAGCTGCACAGCAACATTTATCAGAACCGAAGAATTGATGGAAAAAAGGAAAAACAAGAAAAGATAGTGAAAACTTACTTCGAAGAAGCTCGTTCTCTGAGGCAAGTCGATTGCGATCCGCTCGAAGGATCCCATATTCCGACTCAGCAAGAACAACACGGCGACCAATCGCCGCAAGGGAGTCAATAAGCGACTGCAAAAAACACGAAGATAGAAGAATCAGAAGAGTTGAATTTGAGCCTATACTCGATTGTAAACATTCGAGTATAGCCTCGGGGGCTACTCCCATCGGGAGCACTGCCGTGCACCCGATAAAAAGAAGAAGAAGAAAAAGACTATCTCTGAGCCTGTAGCCAATCGCATGCGATCGACTATAGCCTCGGGGGCTACTCCCATCGGGAGGACTGACGTGCACCCGATAACAAATCCAAAGACGATAAAGAATTAAAAAGAAATAGCGGAATTTACCTGGCCTTTTGCGAGGGAGAGAGGATCCGTCGACCGACACCTCCTTCGAAGCCGGAACTCTGTGTTCCATAGTCACCGCGATGGGGGCTACACTCGGTGAATTTTGAACGGTGCCGGCGGTAGGAGTCTCACATGCGGTTCCCGCTTTACTCCTCCTCTCGGGAGGAAGGGAAGAGGCATACCTGCGAGGGCTGATAGCTTGCAAGCTGCAATGAAGACAAAACGTCAACGAGATGCGAAAGGAAACGTTCGACCAAGAATGAGTAGAAAAACTTACTCGTCTTCATCATCCTCCTCATCCAGCATATCCGCATTCCAGGCGGTTTGGATTACTGGGAATGAAGGGGAAGGGGCGAGTGAGCGCCGAGGAGTCACGGTGAGGGGCCCCTTCCGGGTTATTCCTCCAAGGAGTTGTCCTTGAGAGTGGCCTCGTCATCCTCCACTCGACGGCGTTTGCGATGGAGGAGACCGCCACTCAAGTACTCTGCGTCATCCGAAGAATCATGCTGGGAACTCGAAGAAGCATTGGCAACGCTGGTATCGGTCGGACCGTCCAGGTTACTCGCCAATAACTCCGAGGCCTCCTCCCCAGACATGGAGGGTAGCAGTTGTCCACGGATAAGCTCTATAGAAAGACAGAAGAAAAGCAAGGAAAAATTCAGTCGACCAAAATTCTGAACCAGGAAAGTAATAAAAGAAAGAAGGAGAGACGAACTCACTTAAGATGGCGGAGGTCTTGATGCCTCGAAGGCTGTGACTATGCAGTCGGGGAATTTTTCTCCCACCTTCAAGCTGGTGATGGCCGCAATGTTTTTCTCGAACTCAACATTCGAGAGCTCTTCGCGACTCACATGACTGGAATCCTCAGAGCCCTTATACTCCCACATCGTGGAGGGTCTGTGCTGCAGGGGTTGAATCCTTCGCTTGAGGAAGATGCTCGCCAAGTGCAGCCCATTTAGCACAACTCCAGCGGCTTGATCACGGAGGGCGGCCACCTTGGAGAGTAGCGGCGTGACGACCTGGGTCTCTTCAGCCGACAATTTGTGCGCCCAAGACTTCCGTCTCTTCAAGACAGCAAACGGGTGGAATTCCTGGATCCCATCCGAACTTTCGTCGGAGACGTAAAACCACTTTTTCCTCCATCCCTGAGCGGAGTCGATGAAGTACATGCTGAAGTAGCCGCTCTCTGACTTCGCTTGAATCCCAAAGCCACCCGTGCGTAGTGGCTCGCCAAGCTCAGACTCCACCCGCGACTTCTCGCGGAAAATTCGGACCTTGAAGAGGGCCTTCCAGAGGTCCCAATGTGGGCGAATGCCCAAAAAGCACTTGCATAATACAATGAAGCACGAAATGTGCTGCACTGCATTCGGAGGAAGATCGTGGAGCTGTATGCCATAGACATACAGCAATGCCACGAGGAATGGATGAAGGGGAAGAGAAAGTCTGCGCGACACATGGTCTGCGAAGACCACGCGTTCGTTCGCGTGAGGATTAGGTACCTCCTCCTTCTTGCCGAGGCGCACCCGCTTCTCGGACTCCGCGGGCAGCAACCCCTCCCGCTGCATCTCCTTGATACTCTTGGCCGTGGTGTTGGGCGAACGCCAATCGCCTGAGCGCGGTGCGGGTTGCGCTGAAACTTCTCCTGACGCCGAGGCGGCAGCGCCGTGTTTCTTGCCTCCCGCCATTGCTATCAGCACAAGCTTGAACAGAGATGGAAGATGGAGCGCGAGGAAGAAGACGAGCAAAGAAGGCGAAGGCTGGGAAATTCTCACCGCTTCACCAGGGCTTATATTTATACACAGAGCCAATCGATCCTGGCCATTCGATGCGCCACGTGGCGTGCATCGCAGCTGCCGTGTGCAAAGGTGAAACGAGAGGTGTAACATCCCAAGTATGAAAACACCCCTAGATGTTTGTTTCCTTCTTTAATTAAAGTTTTGCATCATATCATCATACTCATTGCATTTGTTTCCCTTTTGTTTTGCATCTGTTTTCATATTGCTTTCTATCTCAAATTCAAACAATTTCAAATGCTTTGTTTCCAACTAAAAAGTTCAATCAAAAACATCCATTTTGTTTCCATGAAAAATAATAAAAAGATCAACTTTTAATTTGTTCTTTAATTTCCACTTAATATAAATTGCATTCAAATTCAAATCAAACCACAAAGAGCACCCAATTGGAAATTATGAAAATTACACAACAATCCTAATCATTTGTTTCTAATTAAACAATAAGGTTCAAAATAATTAAATTCTTGTTTTCAATAATTCAAGCAATAATCAAATTCATCCAAATTGGAATTAAATTCCAAACCACATTTTTATTTTGATCATTATAAAAACAGAACTTGCTAGCTGTTGCTATTACTTAAATAAACAATCTAAAAAATTTCCCCTAATTTTTTCTACCCCAAAACTCATCTTTTTCTTCCTATCCCATTTCTGCAAAAAAAAACAGAGGAGAAAATCAAAAAATAAAAAAGAAAACGCTCACCAGGCCAGGGGAGCAGCCCAGCCCAACTCCCTGGCCCGGTACCCCTTCACGCAGCCCCCCTCCTCCTTCTTCTATCTGTACGGCGCTGCATCCGCCGGTGCCACGACGGCAGCGGTAACGCAGCGACGGCCAACAGCGCCTACCCCCCTCTATAAAACCTAGCCTAGGCCCCCTGCGCAGCCCTAACCCTAGGCTACCCTATCCCCCTCGCTCCGCCGCCGTCTCCTCTCTCTCTCCGGCGAATTTTCCCCTCTCTGCAACCACCCGAAAACCCCACCTCTGAACCTCTCCGGAGATTGCCGTCTCCGATGGCGAACGGCGCGAGCTAACCACGGGAACCGAGTCGCCGTGCTACCCTCTACGTCCCCGACACCGTTGTTGAGCTCGAGCAGGGCTGGATCCACGCCGCCATCCTCGCCGCTGACAGCAACGTCCACCTCGCCGTCGAGCTCAACCTTTGCAACCCTCCCGGTGATCACCGTTTCCTCCTCCTCCTCCCTGTCCTCTCTCTGCACGCAAGCATCCGCACCACTCGCAACACTTCCGTGCACGCACACGCGCACGGCAACGAGCACAGCAGCCACGAGCAGCTCGCCGCCGGCGTTGTTTTCCTTCAGGTTCAGAGGCGCGTTTCGTCAGTTTCAGATAACCTGCGCGTAACTGAACCTAATCCTATTCGCGTCTGCTATACTAACAAGAACCGATTCGCAGCGCAGTGGTTACAGTGCGTTGCGTGCGCACTCGAGACCAGGGCTCGATCCCTGGCTCGCGCGAGTAAAAACCCAATTCTTTTGCACGGTGCGCTGACAGGGTGGCCCCCCTGTCAGCTGCTATGTGTGCCACGCGTGCATCCACGCTGGCCTGGGGCCCCCTGTCAGTGGCATTGGGTAGCCACTGCGGAGTAACAAAAGAATTTCAACCTTTTCTTTTTTTTTTATCCAAATCCTTTTACAATTACAGAATGGTCTCTAATACTAAAATGCAAATATCTTTTGTTTTATAAATCCAAATAATAAAAGTAAAATATGTACACTGCACCAAATTTAATTCTCTAACTGTTTATAACTTTTGTTTTCTGTTTTGAATTTTCCAAATGCATCCAAATTTAAAATTCAAACCATTCATTTGAAATTTAATTAATTGCATAACTAATTCATACATAATCCAAATAATGCAAATAAAATATGTTTTCCATACCATTTTGAACCATCTTTCCAAATATAAATTTTGTTTCATGATTTGAATAACTAAAGTTGCTTAAATAATTAAAACCTTGTTTAATTCATTTAAAATTTGCTAAATTCATAACTTGCTCAAAATAAAATATTTTTGAACATATAAAATATGTTTTCAAACTAGAAAATTATAAACTTTTCAAATATGAATTTGGTTTAATGTTTTGAACAAATAAAATTTCAAATAAATTCATACTTGATTTAAATTCAATTAAAACTTGTTAAATCTTGTTTATTTCATAATAAATTCATCCTAATTCCTTTTTCAACATTTGAAACATGTAATCCACCTAAAATTTTGTGTTTTATTCAAATATGAACTTTGTTATCTGTTTTGAACAATTTAACTTGATGAAAACAACAAATGCTTGTGTGACACCTTTAAGGAACCAAAATTTCCAAACTTAATAAATAATTTCCAAACTTGTTAAATTTCATTTCCACTTGCATCTATTGTTGTTTTCTTTTTGTTATCATCATGCATGCATCATGCTAAACAACTTTCACATGGTAATGAATTGTAGATCATTTGTTTCCACCTTAATTCATGGACCTTTTCCATATGCAATTCAATTGCATATGGGTCCATTTAAATTGTGTTACCATGTCAACTAGTCTATTCTGATGCATCCATTAACATGACATGCATCATCCCATGATTGTGCATTATGCCATCTTATTGATTGTTGTCTCTTTGCGTTGTTTTTTTGCTTCTTCTTGAATAGACGACGACGTTGAGACAGACGATCTTTACGACACCCCTTCTGAGGACTTAGCTCAGTACCAGGCTGCTGAGCTTGCAGGCAAGTATTCACTCACATGAACCAATGTGTTCCTTTCAACCATTGGTTACCGATACTTTCCGTTGTCTATTCTGCTAGCCCTAGTAATAGTTGTTTCTGTTACGAACCTATCACATGAATCCCTTAACCCTGATATTGCCTCACCTCCACTCCTATAACCCCATTGGTTGAGCCAGTGTCTTACTAGCATGCTTAGGTTGCTTTGCTCGAGTCTGTTACCCGTTACTTTCTGTTACTATATTTCTATTATGTTCTGGGGGCTCGATGTTAATCAATCAACCTGTTAATAATAATATGCTGATAAGGCACCGGCAGGAGGCCCTGTGTTGTTTTGAGGCCTGCTAGTGTCGACCCTAATAGGAAAAGGGTCTTGTCTACTGATCCATGATGAGCGCACTACCCGCATGTGGGAAGCGTGTATGGGCGCCCCCCCTCAATTTGATTCAATTTGCATCTCGTCCAAATCGCCTGATTTAGTTCGGGTTTTCCATTTGCCGCATGCATGTTTTTGCGAGCCCAGCGCAGGGTGGAACTTTTGTAGTCGGCATTTAGGGAGACACGTTCTTAGAGTGCTATGAGGGTCCCTTTTCTTCGGGGGCTCGATTAGCCGTGCGCTCACTGCACGGGGTTCTTTGGGCTTGATGCGGAGAAGAGTTGAGTTGTGTTGAGTGCCCCGCTTGGTGGAAGGCATTCCATCTGGCGGGTTATTCTTACGTGTACGGGCAAATTGGTGCACCCCTGCAGGGATAAATCTTCTCGAGAAGCCGTGTTTTCCGCGGTTATGGTTGACTTGGTGAAAGTACTGGCTAACAAGTACTCAGAACAACTTACACCTAACTAATGATAACTTGACTAGTAATAGGCTTATTGACACAACAACTTGATCCATTACTCATTAATCCAACTGTGTGAGTTATCCTCGGATTGCTTCTTCGGATAAGGGGCGAGATCCAGGATGGGTTTGTTTGGCGGTAAACAATAGTTGGTTACGATACGCTATCTTATCTTCGTTCTGTTAGCCGGAAGTTGTAGTAATTCTGTAGTTGGTTAGTGTAGCCAGTTGCAGCATCTTTTATATCCCCTTCTTCCGTTGAACCCAAGGCATCTGTGCTTGGTGTTGACGGGTTACACTTTGGTGAACTGTGAGTCTTGCTTGTCGGTACGTTGATGTACTGACCCCTTTGGGGCTGTGGTTTCCGCAGACTACTACTCCGAGGATTCACTTGGTGGCTACTACGTGGAGTACGACGAGATTGCTGACGAGTAGATAGCGGACCCGGGCAGGATCCGAGACTATGTGGATGGGCTCCGTCTTTCTTTCATTCCCGGCTTCTTAATCCTATTTGGATTTGTCTGTAATCAGACCCTTTGAATGCTTCCGCTGAGATGTAATGATGTTATGTTGGGACATGTGTCCTCTGGATGATTGTATTTGCTATTCTCTGCTCTAGTGAGAGCCAGTTGCAACTTATTTCCATCTTTTGTGTCTTAGAGATATGTTGTGCTATCATTCTGTTAAACGCCGTTGACGTACCATGTGTGTATGGTATGAAGTACGTCAATGGTAGTGTCTTGATTTCTATGGGATAGTTTACATCGACGGTGGATAGTAGAGTTTGGTTGTCGCACATAAGTGCTGGCCTACTCGTAAGAGGATGCGGGAGCAGATAAGCCCCGTAATCCAAGCATCTACTATTCAGTTCGGCCCGGTGAGTATCCCCTAGAAGTCAGGGTGCGACAAATGGTATCAGAGCCTGTCTTCCTGTAGGATCCCTTTTACTGGTCGCAGTTGAGTCTAGAAACTATTTTGTAGCTATATAGGAAAAATGAAACGTGAGAGTAGGAATTCTGCCATTTTTCTTCTTTCCCCACCCACCCACCCTTTTCTGGTAAGGAAGTGTAACGTTGTTTTCTCTTCTCATCTAAACTTTCAAGTTAGGTTTTCACGTATCCTGGTTTCTCTAGGATAGTTATATCTACTAGACAATAGGAATGGAGGTTCCTCTATTCCTTAAGCAGTAGATATTGATCCTTTAGAAGCCCGGATGGGTTCTTCCGTAGTACCTCAGGAGTTTTGGTCTCGTGTTTCCCGTTGTTGCTTCGATATCATGTTCTTCTCAACATCCTTTTCGTCCGTTGAAACCTTGTTGTTGCTTTCCACTTCAGTTTTCTACCGGCGTCTAATCAAAACTTCCCCGATCATCTGCAGATGGATCTCAGGTTCTACCCGCAGGTGGTTCGGATGACTCGTTGTGAGAGCACCGCCGGTTATCCGGAGATGCTGAGGGACATGGTCACTTATCTGGGGTTCCGTTGGGCACCAGAGTACCAGATCTACGAGCAGCAGCGAGAGTTTGACCAGACCTACTACCAGGCTATCGTCTACGTTCTGTCAGATGATGGCATGAGCGTTGTCCACCGCTACGAGGCAGTAGGTTCCACAGTGGATATGGCCGTGCAGCAGGCAGCTTATGTGAGTCTCACCGTCCTTCGTGCTGACTACTGGGGTTTTGATGATTCTATCTATCGCCACATCCCCCGTGGTTACATCACTTCGGAGGGAGCTTACTTCACTCTCTACGACAACTTGGATGTTTATGAGCATGATAGCTCCAGGCTGCACACCACCGCTCAGTTTGTGAGGTGCAGTGACGCAGTTGCCACCACACTTTCTCAGGAGTTGGCCTCAGTCAGAGAGCAGATCTACCTTGCTTTGACTCGTCTAGCGACTTACACCACCGACTTTGTTGGAGACGAGCGCTTTGCACGTTTCCAGCAGTCAGTTGGTCGTCCTTTGCCAGATGCTGGAGGTTACGAGCCGATCAGAGGTCCACTCCTCAACCTCGGTGCTGGATACACTGGGATTCCCCGCTTTGGAGCACAGGGAGCCGATGCTATGTACTTCATCACACCGAGAGTCGCTCTCAGACCCCGTCAGATCTACGTGGATCGTCGTTCTACCTACTTTCGTGGGCGTCCTCCTCACCGTACCTCTTGCCGTACTACTCACCGCCGTCCTGCGTGATGAGCATGGGAGTACCGATGTATCCATTCCTAGCTATGTTTAGTTATCCTTTGGCATTCGAACCATTTATGGTGTGTTGGATATTCTGATGTATTTGAACATGTGATGATGTACCTGTTGGTTATCTATTCATGCGTCGGAATAATCTCGCTTTCGGTTACCAAGTCTATCCTTTTCTGTTGTTGTCCTAAAATGCATTTCCATTCAGGATGCCGCCAACAAGGAACACCCCGCCTGAGCCACCACCAATCACGGAGCTGTTGACTCAGATGACTCGAGTCGTGGCGCAGATGGCCCAGTTCCAGGCTAATCAGCAAATCAACCAGAATGCTCCACGGGTCAACATCAAGGAGTTCCTCAGTCTGGGGACGAGAGCTTTCGTGGCAACACGCGAACCCCTGGATGCTGATGACTGGATCCGTGAGATAGCCAGAGCTCTGGAGATTGCTCATGTTGCTGAGGAAGACAAGGTCAAGTATGCCTCCTATCTGCTGAAGGGTCAGGCAGCTAATTGGTGGGAGAACTACCAGACCATGAGAGCTGGTTATCCAATCACCTGGGGTTGTTTCAAGGATGCCTTCCTGAAGCACCACATCCCAGATGGTCTCATGGAAAGGATGCGTGAAGAGTTCTGCTCTCTTAAGCAGGGCAAGCTGGACGTTATCAGCTATCAGAGTGAGTTCAATCGCCTCGCTCGATACGCTGGAGACGAGGTGTCCACTGAGGCTAAGAAGATGGCAAGGTTCCGCAGAGGTTTTAACCCGGAGCTCAAGTATGCCCTCACCAACATCAAGACCAAAGACTTCGAGGATCTCGTTAACACCGCGCTCAATGAGGAAAATGGGCGCAAGGCGTTCGAGGAGTCTCGCAAGCACTCGCGTGAGGGTGGTTCCTCCTCCAACATGACCACCCCTCCGCAGAAGCGCCGGCATCTGGGTGCCAAATGGTGCTGTCACTCGGGCTCCATACGCCCAAGCTTCTCCAGGCTTTGCTCCCCGCCCACCCAACCCATCTCAGATGCATGGTCAAAGGGTTCCAATGGGGCAGCCAAGGCCAGGTCCTCCTCGTGTCGTCACTTGCTTCAAGTGCAAGGAGACGGGGCACTACGCTGACAAGTGCACTCAGAGGCAGCTACCTCCACCACCACCTCGTCCCAACACCAACCAGGCAATGGTGCGTGCTCCCCCGGCTAAAGCCTTCAACTCCAACAACAGGCCTGTCGGGAGAACCGCGAGGGTGAATCATATCAAGGCCGACAAAGCTGAGGAAGCTGCAGACGTCGTTCTCGGTATATTCCCCGTAAACTTTATTCCAGCTAAAGTGTTGTTTGATACCGGAGCATCGCATTCTTTCGTGTCAAAGACTTTTGCCGCAACAAACAATCTAATTGTGGTTCCACTAAGCAATCAAATCACTGTTCACTCTCCGGGATCTCAAATGTTGACTTCCAAGATAAGTAAGGACAATCAAATCCTAATTCAAGGCCGCATATTCCTTGCTTCACTCATGTTGCTGGGAAATTCTGACATTGATGTCATTCTGGGCATGGATTGGTTGAAGGCCAATAAAGCAAAAATTGACTGTGCTCAGAAGTCAATAACTCTGTTCCACCCGTCTGGCCAGATAGTCTATTCTCCAAAGGAATCAAGTTCCACTCAGCTTTACAACCTCGATGCAAAACCTCTACCTCTACTTGAGAATGTTCCGGTGGTTTCTGAATTCCCTGACGTCTTTCCAGAGGAGTTGCCAGGGATGCCTCCGGACAGAGCAGTGGAGTTCGTGATCGAGGTTGAACCAGGTACTACTCCAATCTCTAAGCATCCATACAAGATAGCTCCTCCTGAACTGAAACTGTTAAAGGAGCAAATCGATATGTACATGGAGAAAGGTTACATTCAACCTAGTTCTTCGGCTTGGGGTTGCCCAACTCTGTTCGTTGCCAAGAAGGATCAAACAAAGAGACTCGTTGTTGACTATCGTCCTCTTAACGAGAAAATCATCAAAAACAAGTATCCAATTACTCGTATCGATGATCTTTTTGATCAACTTGCTGGAGCCTCAATATTCTCAAAGTTGGACTTGAGGATGGGTTACCATCAAATAAAGATCAGAAAGGAAGATATTCCAAAAACAGCTTTCACCACTCGCTACGGTCTATATGAATACACCGTCATGTCCTTTGGTCTAACCAATGCACCGGCGACCTTCTCTCGACTCATGAATTATGTCTTCCATGAATACCTCGACAAGTTTGTTGTGGTGTATCTTGATGACATTCTTGTCTACTCAAAATCCAAGGAAGAGCATGAAGAACATCTTCGTCTCACTCTCATGAAACTTCGCGAGCATCGTCTTTATGCCAAGTTCTCCAAATGTGAGTTCTGGATTCCAGAAGTTGCTTATCTTGGTCATATCATCTCTGCCAAGGGCATAGCCATTGACCCAGAAAAGGTTAAGGCAATTGTTGATTGGAAACCTCCTAAGACGGTGAAGCAAGTAAGAAGTTTTCTTGGCTTGGCTAGTTATTGTCGTCGTTTCGTCCAAAACTTCTCCAAGATTGCCAAACCTCTCACTGATCTCACAAAGAAGGACAAGAAGTTCGTTTGGTCTCCACAATGTGATGAAAGTTTCAATCTCCTGAAGACTAGACTCACTTCTACTCCAGTTTTGGTTGGCCCAGATACTACCAAACCTTTCCAAATATTCTGCGATGCATCTCTCCAAGGTCTAGGAGCAGTTCTTATGCAAGAACGTCAAGTTGTGGCTTATGCTTCACGTCAGTTGAATGCACATGAGCAAAACTATCCCACTCATGACCTAGAACTTGCAGCAGTTGTGTTTGCCCTCAAGAAATGGAGGCAATACTTGTTGGGTAATCGCACTGAAATCTTTTCCGATCATAAGAGTCTGAAATACATCTTCACTCAACCAGATCTAAACCTCAGGCAAAGGAGATGGATTGAAAAGATTAAATACTTTGATCTCACCATTTCTTACACTCCAGGCAAGGCTAATGTTATGGCCGATGCTCTCAGTCGCAAGTCGTATTGCAATAATCTCATGATCATGGAAAGCCAACGTCCACTTCACGAAGAATTCCAGAAGCTGAACCTTGGTCTTGTTCCCCAAGGTTATCTTGCAAGCTTGACAGCTAGTCCAACTCTCGAGGATAAGATTAGTTCTGAACAACTTTGTGATGCTGAAATCAAGAAGATGGTAGAACACATCAAAGAAGACGAGGAGAAATTCAAGTCCTTCTCAATTGATGACAAGGGAACTGTGTTCTTCGAAGGACGCATTGCAGTTCCTAAAATTCAAAGTCTCAAAGATATTATTCTCAAGGAGGCTCATGAAACTCCTCTCTCCATGCACCCTGGAAGTACAAAGATGTACCAGGATCTTAAGACACTGTATTGGTGGTCTGGCATGAAACGTGAAATTGCTCAATACGTTTCTGAATGCGACGTTTGTCAACGTGTTAAGGCAGTCCATCAGAAAACAGCCGGTCTTCTCCAACCTCTTAAAATCCCTGAGTGGAAATGGGACATGATTGAAATGGACTTCGTCACTGGTTTTCCAAAGTCCAAGAGGGGCAACGATGCAATCTTCGTCGTTATTGATCGTCTCACTAAAGTAGCTCACTTCTTTGCTGTCAAAGAAACAATCTCAGCTAGCCAGTTAGCAGAGCTCTACACAGCAAAGATTGTTCCTCTTCATGGTGTTCCATTGTAAATAAGCTCAGACCGTGGAAGTATCTTCACTTCTCATTTTTGGAAGAGTTTTCAAGAAGCATTGGGCACCAAACTTCTGTTCAGCACAGCCTATCATCCTCAGTCTCAAGGGCAAGTCGAAAGAGTCAATCAGATTCTCGAGGATATGCTCAGAGCATGTGGTCTCTCCTTTGGCATGAAATGGGAGGATTGCCTTCCATATGCTGAATTCTCCTACAACAACAGCTTCCAGGCAAGCCTTGGCATGGCACCATTTGAAGAACTCTATGGCCGCAGATGCAGGAGTCCAATCAATTGGTCTGGAGCTGGTGAACGTTCACTCTTAGGCCCTGACATTGTTAAGGAAGCCGAAGAGAAAGTTCGCATCATTCGTGACAATCTCAAGATTGCTCAGTCTCGTCAGAAAAGCTACTATGACAGCAAGCACAGGGATATGATCTATGCACCTGGTGATAAAGCATATCTCCGTGTAACTCCCCTCAGAGGCACTCATCGTTTTGGTGTGAAAGGAAAACTTGCACCAAGATACATTGGTCCTTTCAACATTCTCTCAAGGCGTGCGGAAAATGCCTATCGTCTTGAACTTCCAGAAAAATTATCCAAGCTGCACGATGTGTTTCACGTGTCACAGCTCAAGAAGTGTTTCAAAGATCCAGATCGTGCAGTTGATCATGATTCCATTGAACTGCAATATGATCTCTCTTATGAGGAGCACCCTATTCGAATTCTCGATGAGACCGAGCGTAAGACTCGCAACAAGAGCACCAAGTTCTTGAAAGTGCAGTGGTCGCATCATTCCGATAAAGAGGCAACGTGGGAGACCGAAGAGGATCTTCGCAAGAACTATCCGGACCTATTCTCTTCTCAGTAAGGAATCTCGGGGCGCGATTCCTTCAAGGGGGGCGTTTTGTAACATCCCAAGTATGAAAACACCCCTAGATGTTTGTATCTTGCTTTAATTAAAGTTTTGCATCATATCATCATACTCATTGCATTAGTTTCCCTTTTGTTTTACATCTGTTTTCAAATTGCTTTCTATCTCAAATTCAAACAATTTCAAATGCTTTGTTTCATACTTGCGCTGTTACAATTTTTCCAACTAAAAAGTTCAATCAAAAACATCCATTTTGTTTCCATGAAAAATAATAAAAAGATCAACTTTTAATTTGTTCTTTAATTTACACTTAATATAAATTGCATTCAAATTCAAATCAAACCACAAACAGCACCCAATTGGAAATTATGAAAATTACACAACAATCCTAATCATTTATTTCTAATTAAACAATAAGGTTCAAAATAATTAAATTCTTGTTTTCAATAATTCAAGCAATAATCAAATTCATCCAAATTGGAATTAAAGTCCAAACCACATTTTTATGTTGATCATTATGAAAAACAGAACTTGCTAGCTGTTGCTATTACTTAAATAAACAATCTAAAAAAAATTCCCTAATTTTTTCTACCCCAAAACTCATCCTTTTCTTCCTATCCCATTTCTGCAAAAAAAACAGAGGAGAAAATCAAAAAAAATAAAAGAAAACGCTCACCAGGCCAGGGGAGCAGCCCAGCCCAACTCCCTGGCCCGGTACCCCTTCGCGCAGCCCCCCTCCTCCTTCTTCTATCTGTACGGCGCTGCATCCGCCGGTGCCACGACGGCAGCGGTAACACAGCGACGGCCAACAGCGCCTACCCCCCTCTATAAAACCTAGCCTAGGCCCCCTGCGCAGCCCTAACCCTAGGCTACCCTATCCCCCTCGCTCCGCCGCCGTCTCCTCTCTCTCTCCGGCGAATTTTCCCCTCTCTGCAACCACCCGAAAACCCCACCTCTGAACCTCTCCGGCGATCGCCGTCTCCGATGGCGAACGGCGCGAGCTAACCATGGGAACCGAGTCGCCGTGCTACCCTCTACGTCCCCGACACCGTCGTTGAGCTCGAGCAGGGCTGGATCCACGCCGCCATCCTCGCCGCTGACAGCAACGTCCACCTCGCCGTCGAGCTCAACCTCTGCAACCCTCCCGGTGATCACCGTTTCCTCCTCCTCCTCCCTGTCCTCTCTCTGCACGCAAGCATCCGCACCACTCGCAACACTTCCGTGCACGCACACGCGCACGGCAACGAGCACAGCAGCCACGAGCAGCTCGCCGTCGGCGTTGTTTTCCGTCAGGTTCAGAGGCGCGTTTCGTCAGTTTCAGATAACCTGCGCGTAACTGAACCTAATCCTATTCGCGTCTGCTATACTAACAAGAACCGATTCGCAGCGCAGTGGTTACAGTGCGTTGCGCGCGCACTCGAGACCAGGGCTCGATCCCTGGCTCGCGCGAATAAAAACCCAATTCTTTTGCACGGTGCGCTGACAGGGTGCCCCCCCCTGTCAGCTGCTGTGTGTGCCACGCGTGCATCCACGCTGGCCTGGGGCCCCCTGTCAGTGGCATTGGGTAGCCACTGCGGAGTAACAAAAGAATTTCAACCTTTTCTTTTTTTTAATCCAAATCCTTTTACAATTACAGAATGGTCCCTAATACTAAAATGCAAATATCTTTTGTTTTATAAATCCAAATAATAAAAGTAAAATATGTACACTGCACCAAATTTAATTCTCTAACTGTTTATAACTTTTGTTTTCTGTTTTGAATTTTCCAAATGCATCCAAATTTCAAATTCAAACCATTCATTTGAAATTTAATTAATTGCATAACTAATTCATACATAATCCAATTAATGCAAATAAAATATGTTTTCCATGCCATTTTGAACCATCTTTCCAAATATAAATTTTGTTTCATGATTTGAATAATTAAAATTGCTTAAATAATAAAAACCTTGTTTAATTCATTTAAAATTTGCTAAATTCATAACTTGCTCAAAATAAAATATTTTTGAACATATAAAATATGTTTTCAAACTAGAAAAGTATAAACTTTTCAAATATGAATTTGGTTTAATGTTTTGAACAAATAAAATTTCAAATAAATTCATACTTGATTTAAATTCAATTAAAATTTGTTAAATCTTGTTTATTTCATAATAAATTCATCCTAATTCCTTTTTCAATGTTTGAAACATGTAATCCACCTAAAATTTTGTGTTTTATTCAAATATGAACTTTGTTATCTGTTTTGAACAATTTAACTTGATGAAAACAACAAATGCTTGTGTGACACCTTTAAGGAACCAAAATTTCCAAACTTAATAAATAATTTCCAAACTTGTTAAATTTCATTTCCACTTGCATCTATTGTTGTTTTCTTTTTGTTATCATCATGCATGCATCATGCTAAACAACTTTCACATGGTAATGAATTGTAGATCATTTGTTTCCACCTTAATTCATGGACCTTTTCCATATGCAATTCAATTGCATATGGGTCCATTTAAATTGTGTTACCATGTCAACTAGTCTATTCTGATGCATCCATTAACATGACATGCATCATCCCATGATTGTGCATTATGCCATCTTATTGATTGTTGTCTCTTTGCGTTGTTTATTTGCTTCTTCTCGAATAGACGACGACGTTGAGACAGACGATCTTTACGACACCCCTTCTGAGGACTTAGCTCAGTACCAGGCTGTTGAGCTTGCGGGCAAGTATTCACTCACATGAACCACTGTGTTCCTTTCAACCATTGGTTACCGATACTTTCCGTTGTCTATTCTGCTAGTCCTAGTAATAGTTGTTTCTGTTACGAACCTATCACATGAATCCCTTAACCCTGATATTGCCTCACCTCCACTCCTATAACCCCATTGGTTGAGCCAGTGTCTTACTAGCATGCTTAGGTTGCTTTGCTCGAGTCTGTTACCCGTTACTTTCTGTTACTATATTTCTATTATGTTCTGGGGGCTCGATGTTAATCAATCAACCTGTTAATAATAATATGCTGATAAGGCACCGGCAGGAGGCCCTGTGTGGTTTTGAGGCCTGCTAGTGTCGACCCTAATAGGAAAAGGGTCTTGTCTACTGATCCATGATGAGCGCACTACCCGCATGTGGGAAGCGTGTATGGGCGCCCCCCTCAATTTGATTCAATTTTCATCTCGTCCAAATCGCTTCATTTAGTTCGGGTTTTCCATTTGCCGCATGCATGTTTTTGCGAGCCCAGCGCAGGGTGGAACTTTTGTAGTCGGCATTTAGGGAGACACGTTCTTAGAGTGCTATGAGGGTCCCCTTTTCTTCGGGGGCTCGATTAGCCGTGCGCTCACTGCACGGGGTTCTTTGGGCTTGATGCGGAGAAGAGTTGAGTTGTGTTGAGTGCCCCGCTTGGTGGAAGGCATTCCATCTGGCGGGTTATTCTTACGTGTACGGGCAAATTGGTGCACCCCTGCAGGGATAAATCTTCTCGAGAAGCCGTGTTTTCCGCGCATATAGTTGACTTGGTGAAAGTACTGGCTAACAAGTACTCAGAACAACTTACACCTAACTAATGATAACTTGACTAGTAATAGGCTTATTGACACAACAACTTGATCCATTACTCATTAATCCAACTGTGTGAGTTATCCTCGGATTGCTTCTTCGGATAAGGGGCGAGATCCAGGATGGGTTTGTTTGGCGGTAAACAATAGTTGGTTACGATACGCTATCTTATCTTCGTTCTGTTAGCCGGAAGTTGTAGTAATTCTGTAGTTGGTTAGTGTAGCCAGTTGCAGCATCTTTTATATCCCCTTCTTCCGTTGAACCCAAGGCATCTGTGCTTGGTGTTGACGGGTTACACTTTGGTGAACTGTGAGTCTTGCTTGCCGGTACGTTGATGTACTGACCCCTTTGGGGCTGTGGTTTCCGCAGACTACTACTCCGAGGATTCACTTGGTGGATACTACGTGCAGTACGACGAGATTGCTGACGAGTAGATAGCGGACCCGGGCAGGATCCGAGACTACGTGGATGGGCTCCGTCTTTCTTTCATTCCCGGCTTCTTAAGCCTATTTGGATTTGTCTGTACTCAGACCCTTTGAATGCTTCCGCTGAGATGTAATGATGTTATGTTGGGACATGTGTCCTCTGGATGATTGTATTTGCTATTCTCTGCTCTAGTGAGAGCCAGTTGCAACTTATTTCCATCTTTTGTGTCTTAGAGATATGTTGTGCTATCATTCTGTTAAACGCCGTTGACGTACCATGTGTGTATGGTATGAAGTACGTCAATGGTAGTGTCTTGATTTCTATGGGATAGTTTACATCGACGGTGGATAGTAGAGTTTGGTTGTCGCACATAAGTGCTGGCCTACTCGTAAGAGGATGCGGGAGCAGATAAGCCCCGTAATCCAAGCATCTACTATTCAGTTCGGCCCGGTGAGTATCCCCTAGAAGTCAGGGTGCGACAAGAGGGCGGCGGATGTTGTTTCGTGCCACGATCCTAACAGTGGATCGTACGCATTTACTGCGCAGTTCGCGCAAAAACCGGGAACGACGTCCCGTTTCCGGTCAAAAAACTGACAAGGTGGGCCAGCACTTCTGCTACCACTCCGTAACGTCCCATCGGGAGGATAAAGTGCGCCATGACGTCATAGCGTGCATCACCAAGCTGAAGAATCTTTCGAATGGAAAGTTCAAACACGAAAACAACTGCGTATGAACAAACTCCTTCGAATAGGGAAATCCAAACACGGAATACCAAACATGAAAACTCTTTCATATGGGCATAAAACACGAAAACTCTTTCGTATGGATAAAAGACTACAAAATCAAAAACTACACGAGAAAGCAGAACCTGCCACTCATTCGCAAGATGTTTGCACATCATAAACCTGGATTGTTCAGCCGACTAGGCACATCCGGATGCCATATTCTTTCGAATATGAAGGTAAGACCCGAAAGATCTTTCTTGAGGGTCTGGAATCGCACTCAAGCTGCATCCTCTGGTATAATTCCGTGTCAACAACACGAAGAAAAATCCTAGCGGACGCGCCGGGTACCCCCATAGGTTAAGTTCGACTCGGTAAGACCACTACGGCTCAGTCGCAACGATCACCTCATCGGATTCGGGTCGGAGGTCTCGAATCTGTGTAGGCCAGAACAGTTTTTTCCCTAGTTGCAATTAATTGGCCCTGATCTTTCGGGAGAGCCAAGCTACTGCGACATATCCTTCTGCGATAAACAGCCATAAAAAACAGGCACTAGCATTACTCGATACTCGGGTATAAAAACTTATTATACAGGGCATGCACCCTTCGAACAAGAAATAACCATACTGGTTATCCGAAAAAAGGAAAGACAAAAAGTTTGACCGTCTACTCGACTGGAAAAAATCCCACTCGAGCAAACGCTCGGGGGCTACTGACGAAGGCATGGATCCTGGACCCTGCGGGTAAAGACACCCCGTCTCAGGCCCAAGGTTAAGGCCCAAGAGGAGGATCCCTTGGAGTGTTCCAGAAGGCCCACATGAAGCCCACCCGCATTGCCTTGCGGGATAGGTTAGGAAACTTGTAACCGACGTAGGTGAAGAGTTCGAGTCCTCTCCGGGTAGGGTTTGAGACATGGCCACCTATATAAGGCCAGGAGAGCCACCGGAAGAGGACCAGGCAATACCGCACCATCAAAGCCTTGAGCTCGAGATCATACTCTCGACTTGAGCAACCATCATTGTAACCGATCTTCTCGTTAATACAGATAGACAGAGGCAGGAGTAAGGGTTTTACCTCTACGAGGGCCCCGAACCTGGGTAAATCTTGTCCCCTGTTTAGCCGACGATCGCCACCAGCGCTCATGGGTTCTCCTATTCGAAACCCTATGGGTTCACCCGAGGGATTTGTAGAGTCTAAGATTCGACAGTGATCATGCTACTATTAAATACCTTATGTCAGATTGTTTCGTATGAAGCAAACACTTTAAATTGGGACATTAGTCGCAAAATATGCAACTAATCTAGCATCGAAGTTTACAAATCATAATTATGGTAAAGAATACCACCCACTTTATTTAGAGAAATATGCATCCTATAACACCTAATCCAGTTATGGTAGTTAGTTTTGAACTTTCCAACTTCTCTATTTCTAAGAAGCATTAGGCTAAGACCCGATTATTGGGTTAAACATGAATCTACTACACTTCCAGATTTCTAATTATTTATTGATTCATCACTCATGATGTATACCTGCGGTTTTATTCGCCGATAATAATCCCTAGTTCTCTAAATAATAATGACCATGTATTATGGTTGATTTTTACTAATAGAAATCTTCAATTTAGCTTCAGGAATGTCATGTTTATGGTAGTTAGTACTGCCCGATTAGTTAGACAAATATACAATCCAATCATTCATATGTAGAGGAACCAACACTCACTACTAGAGAAAAGCCAATAGGAGGAAATGAGGGGTCAAGGCGCATATTGGAAAAATGCGCCTCCTATATATTATGCGAGGCGCACTGCCAAGATGTAAAGGAGTAGCAATGGTCCTTGCTTGCTTTGCATCTTTCTTTGATTCATTTCTTATAAGTTTTAGAGGTACTCGATTACTTAATGTATTGGTATTGATATTGCACTGCATGGTAGTGATGCTAGCAGTAGTATCAAGTGCACTGCTCGGGAAAAAAAATCATCCTGAACAAGTGAACTAGCAATATCTTTAGTGGAAAATGCACATTCAATGTTTAACATTGACATTGGAAAGACCAAGAATACCATGTTATAAGTTAATCCGACAAGAATATGTGGAATTTAACAGAAATGGAAAACACAAGTACTGATAGTGCACACAAGTTGATCTACAAATTGTTCAGGAAAATATTTAAAATAAAAGAAAGCAACAGAAATTCCTTGTACTACTATTGACACTTGTAGACTTGTAGTAAAGCTTGCCTTTATTCCTACAAATTGTAAACTTGCAAAATCTGAACTCTAAAACCTACCAAGCAAACAAAAAAAACATATAGGTTTTTCGATATTGTTAGCATTGCTAATATGGAGTCATGGACACCAAAGGGAAAAAAACACATAGGTTTTCGGTTTGGTTGGCTCTGCTTTGTGTTTACTCTGTTGTAGGTTCACTTCTTCTTCATTTATATTGACATCCACCTATTGATCCTCTGATGGAGTACAGTTCAGGTCCAAAAATGTCGGTGCCCTTATTGATGTTGTTGGACAACTTCCTCATGAGTTAATTTTGACGATCTTGCACCGAGTTCAGTTGATGTTCATTCTACAGCCGCTAGGTGTTGGTGCTGCTATTGAGTAGGTACTCGGATTATGATCTTGCACTCAGCTTGAAGCACATTTGTTGTTGCTGTGTTGTTTCTGCTGTACTGCAAGCACAAATTGATTTGTTGCTGTTGTGTTTTCTATATAATTGTGCTGCAGAGAGCGGTTGTTCCCGATTAGGTGAGGAGCCGGGGGATGGCGGCGACGAGATGCGCTTGCCTCGCTGTGCCGGCGAGGATCTGAGCGACCAAGTGGAGGATCTGCGAGGAACGTGGGTCAGGCCACATGGGCGGCGACGAGATGCACTTGCTCCGCTCTGCCGGCGAGGATCTGAGCGAGCAAGTGGAGGATCTGGGAGGAACCTGGGCGAGGCACCTGGGCAGCGACGAGATGCTTGCTTCGCTCTGCCGGCGAGGATCTAGACGAGCAAGTGGAGGAGCTGGGAGGAACCTGGGCGAGGCACCTGGGTGCCGCTGAGACGCTCACCTCGCTGGGCCGGCGAGGATGTGGGCGACCAAGGGGAGGATCCTGGGAGGGGAGATGTGGAGTTCCTGATGGGGCGGCGCGGGGTAGAAGGGAGGTGAGCTCGCGGCTAGAAGGGAGGCGACGAGGTGAGCTCGCGGCTAGAAGGGATCCATCGTCGCAGTTGTAACGTGATTGTGAACTTTTACTCGATCGGAGGCACAAACACTTGTGTTGTGTGATGTACTTCGTATAAATGAACTTGCATATATGTATGTCGCGATTGATTCAAGTTGATGGTATTCATGGTGATTCCAGTTTCTGAAAATTCTGGACTGTTGTATTGTATTTCTGCATCTATATACGTGTATATGTGTATTCTAGATTGTGCAGTAATTCTGCAAATTTTAAAAATCGACAATGTTATAGGGGGCGCATATTGGGAACTATAGGAGTCGCATATGGGGGATATATCGGAGGCGCATATTGGGAACTATATGAGGCGCATATGGGGGATATATAGGAGGCGCATTTCTCTGAATATGCGAAACACATTTCAAAATGTGCCTCCCATAAGGTATAGGAGGCGTATTTTGAAATGCGTCTCGCATATTCAGGTATAGGAGGCGCATATTAGATGCGCCTCGCATAACCATATATGCGAGGCTTGGCGCTGGAGGCGCATTTTATATGCGCCTCGAATGCAAAAAAAAAATGCGCCTCCTATAATATTTTCTGTAGTAGTGACTCAAACAGTTGTATGCTATCAACAGTGAGTCGTCATTGCCTTTGTTCCCATACACATATGTCCTAAATGTGTAACCAATTAAACATCCTATTTATCCCGAATTGGGTGTGTTACGTGGAAGTGTGCGTATGGCAAGAATGGGATCATATCATACAACTGCAGAATTACGTATAGGAAAATGTTACTAACTTCTCATATTGGACTCTTGATGACTTGATCACTAAAGATCACTCAACTTGTCATCGTGTTTCGTCGTTCATTATCTTGGAATGATCGATGGAATAAGAAACATTTTAGTCAGGAACTGCTTTTTATAGAATTACGATATATATTCGAATTGAACAACATATTATAAATTAGCAATAAAATAGCTTCTCCATGAGCTAGCAAAGCACGCAAGAAAGACTTCGCTCTTAGTGCCTTCCCTGGAGTAAACAAAGAGAGAGACAAAAGAATATAATTCAGTTACCTCTCCTATCAATATTGTGCTAAGAATTAAGACGTGACAATGTTTTATCTTATAAAAAATAAAGGTAATATTTCTTCACAAAATCCATTACATCATATACAAGTAGCACGCAGGCTATTCAGTATTCCCTTCGATCCTATATATGTGTCGGAAAGTTAGGCAAACTTTTGCATAGAGTAGTGTAAACTTCGGACACTTATATTGGATCGGAGGTAGTAGTATTATTTCAAACAGGTTACATAGTAAAGGAGATCGTGTTATGTACTTTCAAGCATGGTAGTGGATGCCATTTCGATTTCTATTGGTCAATTAGAAGGAAGGACATGATGATGTACCACTACAGATTAATATGCTCCAATTAGCCAACAAAGTTGAATGTAGCTGAACAGATAAAATAAAGGCACAAATTAGATCAATGAGAATATGAACTACATATATTAATTTGGTGTGCAGACCAGCATATTTAGATTTAAACATTCTTGGAAGAAAAAATAAACAAATCGAGGAACTATGAAACTTACATCACCAAATTCTTGGTTGAAGAAAACCAAACTCCCAGGGAGTGTAGCTGCTACTGGAATGACATGTTCTCTTGCGCGTCGCAAAAAATAAACTCCAGCGGGGTGCAAGGGCTGACTAGAGTGAGCATGTCGCTCTTGCGCGTCGCCTCTGAAGTAGGAGAGCAGCAAGCTGCTGGCTGTATCACCCCCACGTCAGCATGCGAGGTTTTGCATTTGCCTTCTCCATCTCTGCTAAGAAGGTCTCTAGTCTGTCCAGAGATGGCGCTTTTGAAAGGATTGCCCAGCTCTTGACGGTCTTGAGACAGAGCCAAATCACCTGTTTGATGTCATACCAAGGTTGATTAATAAAGATCATGTTATTTCTAGTTTTCCAGATACACCAAAGCACACCAGCACAAACTGAATTCAAAGCAGAGTTTTTGTTCCGTGAGATCCAAAACTTGCATATAGATTCTAGGGTGTTTCTGTCATGACTTGATCACAAGGGTTGTGTTTTAAGAAAGTTATGATCATTGGTTTTAATACAGTTGTTAACAAACTCAGATAAGAACATAATCAAGAAGCAAATAGCAAAGAAACACAAGCACAAGTCAAACATATTAAAAAGTTTTTGTTGGCCCTGATTTTTGGGTTATTGAAAACAAGTTTTTCCTGTCTTCCAAAAAATTGGGATGTTACAGTTTCCGAGAGGGATGCAAAAATGAGAGGAAACAATTTTTCAGATCTCTTTAGCAACCACACATTCATGGAAAAGGTGTGCAATGGTTTCATTTTTCTGAGCAAAAGACATAGGACTCGGGTTTACCCATGTTCCTCTTTTTCAAATTGTCTCTAGTCATCAACTTATTATGCAACATAAGCCATAAAAAAATATGAATCTTTGGAGGCACTAACAGAGACCAAATTGATGGGAGGAAAACTAGAATCACACCTCTAAAATTAATAATGCTATATAAGGAACTTGTATAGTAGATGCCTTTGTTTTCATGTTGCCAGATCAACGCATCATCGACAGTTGAGAAGGCAATGCTCAACAAAATTGCTCTAGCTCAACCAAGATTCCATCAATTTCGGGGAGAAGGTTCTTCTAAAGGTTAGTCTTAGCGTCCCATCAGTCACAACCTCCGCCAAAGTTGCCGCTTGCTAGTAACAGATTTCATAGAGAGGCCAGAATTGGACTGCAAGGGGGAGGATCCGAACCAGGTGTCTTCCCACAACCTGATTTTTCTTCCATTCCCAACATTCCATCTATAACCAGATTACACAGCTTTCGCTGCCCAAAGCACCCCTTTCCAGAACTGGGAGTGGGTATGGTTCCTAGTGGAAAATATGTTTGGGGCTCCTCCAACATAATTGTTGTCTATAATTGTTTGCCAGAGCTTGTTTCCCCCCGGTTGTACCTTTTAATCCAAGATCCAAGAAGGCACAGGTTGACATCTCTAATGTTAGGGACACCTAAACCTCCAAATTCTTTCTTCATGCATACTAAGTCCTGTTTGCTAAATGGAGTTTTCTATGCCCTTCGAAGTCATTCCAAAGGCAGTAGGCCATTTGAGAGTTTATCATATCTAGGGCCAGTTGGGGAAACCCCCTTTTAATCTAAAAAGAAGTGACTCACTGGAATCCTGAAGGCATGGCCACGGTCTTTGACCATAGCCTCTTATGATGCTGGTCTATGTGGCGGTACATGTCACCTGATCCAACGTGTCATCCTGCATCGCATCTCCACTAATTCATGTCTTGTACTTCTACCTCCCTCGGCGGATACAACTAAACATAGAGCTCTGTTACGGTGATTGGCCAGGTACTAGCAGTACTTTCAGGTACCTCCCCAATGAATATTTTGGACCGTTGATTAAAAACGTAATTAAATATATTGAGTTAATCTGTCAAGGGTCTTGCTCTCGTTTCTTTTTGGGTCTCCGACCCGTATCTCCATTGACCTTTATCGTGAAGTTGGCATGCCCAGCTTCATCCTCGATCGGGACAAAAGCAAAGCATGGGCTTTTGGCCTGTAGGGACTTGTATGGCAGCATCATTCTAGACACCGACACCGATAAGAACCAGTACGTCGTCGAGACCATAGTCAGGCTGCTGCCGGCGTTGTTCCGGAAAAGATCCATGCCCATGGCCTTCCTTGAGGCTCCTCAAGACTGCGATGCCGCTGTCCGCGTCCAACATGTGCAGGGCTGACCTTGAGAACCGGATCGGCTTGCAGCTTGAGCAGACATCCTGACCAGCACCAGGTTATCCTGCACGACGATCTCGCCAGCACCGGCAACGGTAATCGTTCAACTACATCATACTCCGTACAATACTGACATGGTGTGGAGGTCTCCTCGGCCTTCCTCAACCTCGAGGACGACACAAGCAGGACGGCGGCAGCTTCGACTACGGCAGCCCGCGGTAGCCAAAGAAGAGGTGCAGAGCTGCCTAGTCAAGGCCTCCAAGCTGCTGGACAGCTACTAGCGGAGATCGCGCTCACTCCAATCGCTTCCCTTCCAATTCATCTCCCTGGCCGAGCTCCTCCTGACTATGCCTGTCCGCCTTTCCACTAACGCACACACTCATTTTCCCTCTCCGTTTAGTTACTGTCACAACAACGTAGATAGTAATTAATCATCCTCTTTATGGTGCGGGAAGAAATTGGGGGAGAGATAATTATAGGTGGGGCCACCAGTTGAAATTGCCTTAAACGTTTTCAATAAATAAATAAAATCAATAATGTTAGTACTTTTGGGTACTTTTAGGTACTTTCTCTCAAGTACCTTCAGATACCTTCTATTTTACCACCGTCAGATGGAGTGAATAGACGGTTATTAAAAATGCCAACCTCTTCTTTCTCTGTGTTTTTGCATATGCGTAATACTTCCTATGAAAATCTGCTCTATGTAATGATATTTATAATGCAGAAGGAACATAGCCACAAGTTCAGATCATTTAGTATCTTCAGGGCAACGACTACCTGTATTATCAAGTGATTCATCCCGGGCTTGTCTAAGTGTAGACGTCACACAGTATCATCCACATGGAAGTTTGATCTGTACAAGCAAGATGGAGAGCACTGAATACTCACTCCACATTTCTCCATTTTGGTGACGGTAGGGCACTGGGCTCACCAACACTAACACCCAAAATAACCATTTTCAGAAATTAATTGTGTACATAGAATCAGTACCTTTCCGTTGTCTCGTCTGGTCGAATCTTCTTTCCCCGTATCTTTTTTAGATAAAAGGCTCACGGCCCGACTTTGAATTAACGAAGCAGAGAGTTCACAACACGAGTTACAGATGCTGAGGCGTTACAGCTTAGCCAAACGAAAAGACGACAAACATGCTGGGCGCTACAGCTTAGCCGGAAACAGAAGCTAAGAAAGAAACAGCCAAGATAAAGCGACCCAAACGCTCCATCATGGCGCAACGACAGCAGCGGGGGGCGGACAAGCGGCATGGATGGCCCTAAGCCTTCCGACCAGCAGTCTTGCTTCCACCCTGTCCTGCTCCTTTAGCTGAGGGAGCCAAGCCTGCAAGAAAAGCATAGTTTTGAAAATAAGGTCAGCCGGGCGGTTAATTGTAACCCTTTCAATAGCAAGTTTATTTCTAGCCGTCCACAGCGCCCAGGACTGCGCCATAAATAACAACCACAGCAGCCTACGAGCCCCTCCCGCGGTACCGTCGATGAGAGCGAAGAATTGCGCGAAGTTAGCCGGTCCCCAAGCTCTCCCTAGAGCTTGGCGAAAGACCGCCCACGTGAAGGACGCGAGAGAGCACGAAAAGAACATATGCGCCGCGTCTTCCCCTGCGCCGCACAGGGCACACTTGCCATCCGAGGGGCCCTTCCTAGTGACAAGCTGAGAACCAGAGGGCAGTCTGTCCAGAATAAGCTGCCAAGTAAAGATCCGAATTTTGAGCGGCGCGCGGGACTTCCAAACCTCCTGCCAGGGGGCAACCGAAGCCCCCTGCACCAGGTTGCGATACATCGAGTTGACCGAGAACTGCCCCGACGGTTCAAGAGTCCAAGTAATGGTGTCCGCACCCTCAGTGAGGACCACCGAATCTAAGAGGGCAGCAAGCTCGTGCCACTGAGCCAGGCCCTCGGGGTCAAGAGTCCGGCGCAGGCGGAAGCCTCCCTCCAAAACAGCCGCCACCGAAGCGTCCACCTCGACGCAAATGTTGAAGATAAGAGGGAAGCGCAGCCTAAGGGGACCGTCCCCTAACCACCAGTCTAACCAGAACTTAGTCCGCCTCCCATTACGGAGTAAGTGTTTGGCACCCGCCTTGAACCGGTGTTTGATTTTCTGAAGACTCCTCCAAAAGGGCGACCCACCGCGGGTCGTCGAGGAGAAAATATCGTCAAGGTGGAGGTATTTGTTTTTGATCAGCGTAGCCCAGATCGACTCATCCTCCTGGTAAAGCTTCCAGACCCATTTCAGCATCAACGCTTCGTTCATCTTTCTCGTGTTAAGAAGCCCGAGACCACCGCACTCCTTGGGTCTACAAACGGAAGGCCAGTTGACCATATGGTATTTTCTCTTGGTGCCCGCTCCTTCCCAAAAGAAGCGCGCCCTAATAGAGTCAAATTGCGAGTGCACCCCCTCGTGCAGCAGAAAGAGTCCCATCGTATAGATGGGAAGATTGTCGAGGCAGGAATTGGAAAGAATGAGCCTGCCACCCGAGGACAGGAACCTACTCATCCAAGGTTCGATTCTACCGGCAAGGCGTTGCACCAGGAACAGCCATTGCTCCACAGTGAGTTTTTTGTCGGAAATCGGGAGGCCGAGGTACAAGAACGGAAAAGACCCAAGTTTGCAGTTGAGTTTGTTGGCTATCTTGGTCTGCTCCGCTAAAGGCTGATCCAGGACAAAGACCTCGCTTTTATGGTAATTAATTTTGAGCCCCGACATGTCTTCAAAGCACATGAGAAGGAATTTCAGGTGAGCGATGTCTGAGTCGGAGTTCTGGATCATGATGATGGTGTCGTCCGCGTATTGGAGGTGAGTGACCCCTCCCGGAACCAAGTGTGGCACCACGCCATGAATGTGTCCGGAGGTATTAGCAGCCGAGAGAATCGCGGAGAGCCCTTCCGCAACGAAGTTAAAAAGCAGGGGAGAGAGAGGATCCCCCTGTCTCACCCCCCTCTTATTCTTGAAGTAAGGTCCCATAACTCCGTTAATGGAGATGGCAGTTTGCCCTCCCATCACAAGCTGGGAGATACGGTGAACAAAACCCGCGTCAAACCCTTTTCGACGCAGGGTCTCCACCAGGAAATCCCAATTTACTCTGTCGTAAGCTTTTTCAAAGTCTAGTTTCAGAAGAATCCCCCCAAGATTCTTTGCGCGGAGCTCGTGGACGATCTCATGAAGAGCGAGCGCCCCATCCAGAATGAAACGGCCTCTAATAAACGCGGTTTGGTTGGGGCTGATGATCCTATGCGCAATGGGATCGAGTCTGGACGCGAAGGCTTTGGAGATGATTTTGAAGATGACATTGATAAGGGCGATTGGGCGGAACTGACCAATACGATCCGCCCCTTGCACTTTAGGAATTAGGGACAGCACCCCTGAGTTGAGACGCGATATGATTATCCTCCCAAGGACAAAGTCATTCAGAATGTGAAGGACGCCGTGTTTCAGGAGGGGCCAGCACTTCTTAAAGAAGCTGGCCGGGAAGCCATCGGGGCCGGGGGCCGTGTCAGATTTGAGCCCCTTGATAATCTGCTCGAGCTCCTCCTCCGAGAAAGTTAGGGCTAGCAGCTCGTTTTCCTGCGCCGAGACCTGCTTATGCTGGGGCCACGTGTCCACCGCCAAACCACAGTGACGGGGAGCCACCGAACCCATCAGGTTGCGGTAAAAATCATAGATGTGTTTCTGCAGCGCAAGGGGATCAGAGATAGATGCCCCATCCGAGTCAATCAAAGAGGAGATGCAGCATCTACGACGCTTCCCATTAGCAACGGCGTGAAAATACGCCGTGTTGGCGTCCCCCTGGAGCGCCCACTTGACTCTCCCGCGTTGGCGCCAGAATTCCTCTTCCGCCCGATAGATTTGAAGGAGGAGATCCTCCAGGTGATAGCGCAAAGCCCACTCCTCGTCATCTAGACCCACGGAGTCAGCTAGATGATCCAAGTTCTGAATTTGGGCAAGGAGGGACTCCTTCCGTCCTCTAACCTCCTGCCCAAGGTTACGGCTCCAACCCCGAAGCCGCTGTCTAAGACCTCCAGACATAAACTGCCACCAGTCTATGATATCACGCCCCTTAACCGCAGCTCGAAGCTGATCCCACCAGCCCGAGAGAGTTTGTTGAAAATCCGAGCGTTCGAACCACCCGGTCTCGAAGAAGAACCGGTTACTACGCGCCGGGGTCCTGCCCCCGGTATCAAAGATAAGCGGCGTATGATCGGAGCCGAGACTGGTCTCAGCGACCAAGGAACACAGCGGGAAACGAGCTTCTAAAGGAGCAGAGATAAACACTCTGTCCAGCACACATCTGGTCGGGTTCACTCTCTTATTCGACCAAGTATAACGCGCCCCAGTGCGAGAAATTTCTGACATGCCCCAGTTTGCAATGTGAGAGTTGAACAGGTTAATACGAGGCCAGTTGATCTGATCGTTGTTTTTATCCTCCGCCCTACGGATGAGGTTAAAGTCGCCTCCCATGATGATTGGTCTGGAACACCCAGCAATCATAGCGGAGATCTCGTCTAAGAAATTCGACGAAAGTGCGTGTTGCGCCGGGCCGTAAATTCCAACCAGATCCAAATGCAGTTGAGAAGGCCGATGGAAGACGGAGAGACTCAGGAACCAATTACCCTTCACGAAGGACCCTACCTCGAACATGCTATCCCGGACGCCCATCAGCAAGCCTCCCGAACGCCCGGACGCTGGGAGCCAGGACCAGAAGAAAAGTTCCCCGGTTTCGATCCCCCTAAGCTCCCGATCAGAAAAATCTTGGCGGATGGTTTCCTGAAGGCAAACTACGTCAATTCTGTGATGCCGGATAGTTTCTTTTAAAAGGGTTCGACGCCCCGGCGCGCCAAACCCTCGAATGTTGAGAAACAGACATCGGATCATGGATCAACCGCTTTAGCCCGTGCTAGGCGGGTGAGAGGGCGAGAAAAAGGAAGGGGTTGCGGTTTAGCGGACTTCTTGCGTCGGATTGGGCCAGATTTGGCCGGGGTCGCTAAGGAAGTAGTAGTGGGGGGCGGAGGGGTCACCTCAGACTGAGCAACTGGTTCGGCACCGGGTGTAGCCCCTGCTACCTCCACGGCCTGGGAAGCAACCAACTGGGCAGCGATCTTCGCTCTAGTGAAGGCCAGCTCCGCCTGCGCCACTTCATTGGCCCGAAGAAGCGAGACAATTTCTAACGGCGATTTCTCCGCGTCTTGGAAGATAACGCAACTATCCTGGGCGACTTGCAAAAGATGATCGTCCGAGAGCTCGTGCAAGACAGTGAAAGGGGCAAGGTGGGACGCACCTGTCTTGTTCTTGTTCTTGGTGAGCTGGATGGCCCTGTCCAGCATCGGGCCGTCCGCCGAGGTACCAGCCCGAGCGCTCTTCCGCTCCACCGACACCGGCAGCGGGATCGCAGCGCTGCGAGGGGCGCGCGCCACCGGCGCCGCCAGCGCCTGCACCACCTGGCCAACCAGCGGAGCACCCGCCGGCCCGTGAGCCAGGCCTGGAGACTCGCCCGAGAAGTCCAGCGTGGTCGAAGGGGCGAGGGCAGCGGCCAGCACCCGCGCTGGTCTGTCTGCGTTAGCCTTGCTGCGCCGCTCCCTCTCCCGGGAAGCGCGCGCCGAGTCACCCATCGAGACTCCCTGGTCAGAAGCCGCCGTAGAGTCTGTCACCGAGGAGAGCTCCAAGTCCAGGCGGCGGGGCGGAGCGACGGGGGGCGGCTTGGCAGCGCCAAGCTGAAGAGACGCCGACTCCACCGCACGTGGTGAGCGCCTGCGCTGCAGAAAAGACCCGTATTGGTCTAAGGGTGGAGCAGGCGGGGGCACCGCCGACGACTGCAGCACGGAAGCTTGGGCCCCGCCCCCACCCGCGCCGCCTTTAGGAGGAGAGGCAGCCTTCTTCTTCTCGCGACTACCGCGGCGCCACCTCTCGTTATCAGTTTCCTCATCAGAGGAGGGCTCCACCAGATCGTCGCCCTCCCCGGTCTTGTCGTTGTCCTTAGGGGGGTGGGGTGGGGGCGGAGGGGAAACAGAGCTGGGGTCCCCCTCGGCTTCAATCCGCACCCGGAAGCCCTGACCGTTGACGCACAGCATCACGTGGGGAGGCACCCCTTGGGAAGCGCGGACCCCAAAGCGCATGCGCACCGGCGCGTCGGCGTCCTCCAGAGAAGAAGCATCCACCTCCATCGGGCGCCCTATGGCCCTGGCGCCCACCATCAAGCGCTGCACAGTGCGGAAGGGGCGCGGCACCCCAAATAGCCGCACCCAAGATTCGGACAACACCTCCGTGGCATGATCATCGACTGCGCCTTCCATAACCAGCGCCCTGGTCTTAGAGATTGGGAGACGGAGCCCCCCGCCCCGAATCGCCATCCGCAGGCTCTCTTTTGACGGGAAGACAATGGCGAAGTCTGAATCACTGAGTTTACGCACTTGCCAGTCCCACTGCTCGTCGACCAGATCCTTGAATTCCGCCTCCACTTGCGCCGCAGACAGGTGGTCTTCATCGATGAACAGGGTGGCCGCGTTCGGAGGGACCGCCGGAAGCTCCCCTTCCGGCACATCCAGACACATGAAGCCGATCCCATTCAACCCGAACCCCGCCCAGTAGGGAACGAGTCTGTCCACTCCCGCAGTGCACATGGCAGTCAAGTGCCCCTTCACATTGCATTTGACACAGAAAGGGTCGCCGGTGCACTCTGCTTGGCGGTGGCCAAGCTGCCCGCAGTTGAAGCAGGTAATGTTCGGGGCCACCGCCGCCGGTTGGGCAGTCCCACCTCCCGGAGGAAGCCCGGCACCCCTGGCCGAGCTCTCCGCACCCTGGTGAAGGGGAGACGCCCTCTTGAACTGTCGCCCGCCGCCACGGGCGAACTCACGACCCCGCGGGAAGGCCGCCGGGGGCGGAGGCAGGTTGCTCCGACCTTCAGCGGAGCGAGCCGTCTCCCGGCGTCTGGACGGCGAGCCCGCGCGGTCCCGCTCGCGTTGCTGGCGCCGCTGCTCCTCCCGCTCCCTTGACAGGCGCTCGGACAGCATCCGCCGGTCACCGCCACCCTCCATCTCATCGTAGGGCCGCTTGCCCCTCCGGTCGTCGCGGCCGCGCTCCATGCGGCGGAGGAAGGGAGGGCGCGACGCGTCTGCTGGAACCACCAACCTCTTGGCCCGGCGGCGGTGTCTCTCGATATCGCTCTCAGATGCAGGAAACCCTAGCGAGGTGGAAGTGGATCCAACCGGGATCCACCACCACTTATATTGGGGCGGCGCAGCAAGGGTTAGGGCAGAGCCCTCAGGCGCAGCCGTTAGATCCCACTCAAGGGCTACGTGGCAAGCATCCGAGGACCCCTCCACTCTAACTGACGAAACTGGGCCGGCCCAGGAGAGGTGTTCGCACTCGTCGGCCCAGGAGATGCCCGAGCGCCCAGCCCGGCCCACCCCCAGCACCGTCTCCCCCTCGGGAGTTAGGGCAGCCAGCGCCCCTGTGGCCGCCGCCGCCGCCGGCCGGAGGGGCAAGCACAGAGAGCCCACTCGCAGCAGACCGGCGTCGCTCGCCCCCTCCAGCGAGCCGTCCGCACCCGTAGACCACGCGACGAGGGGAGGGAACGCCTCCAACGACAGCGACACGGGCGGGCACGGCGACGGCACGCCCAGCGCGAGCGCCGCCGCCTCCCGAGCTTCCTCCGGCGACCCATCGGCCAGATCCGGCGTCCAACCAGGGGCCCCCATGGCCCTGGCAAGAAAATCCTGAAGCAGCACCGGAGATGGAGAGAGCCTTGGCGAGCTTGGCTCCTCCCATGGCGCGGCCCCGCCCGCACCTTCGACGTCCTCCAGCCAGGACAGAGGCTCGAAAGCGCCACCGGAGGTGAGGATCGGCGTCCCCGCCCGCCGAGGAGCCCTTCCGCCGGCACGCGCATAGCCTGCGAGCGAGGAATCGGGGGCGGCGACCCATTCGCCCCCCCAATCGCCTTCCGTCGCCTCACCGCCCATCGCAGCTCCTCTCCTTTGCCAACATTGATGCCGAATAAGCTTTGGATCCTTTCCCCGTATCTCGTCGCGATGCACCAAAATCGCGAACTGGGGAGCAATGGATTGGGAAGTTAGGAGTTAGGAACGAGATGAGCGTAAAGCTAGAACTTACTTTGGTCGATGCAGAGCGTACGTTTCGTGGCCGCTGTAGTGTGAAGGATTGGCGGCGGTAGCCCCCATATCATGAGATAACGGAGAGAGGAGTCGCCATCGATCCATCGTTAATTGTCCCGCGGAGCAGTGGAGCCGAACTTCGCTTTCTCTCCGAAGGAAGACGGTGAACTTGAGCGCGGCGGCGAACAAGGCCGGTCGTCTCCTCCCTTGTCGCATCGCGTGGTTCCGGATCACTCCCAATCCCCAATCTCTCGTTCTCGTGGTCAATTTGATGTCCAGATCGAGTAGCTTTTCCGAGCTAGTTTCTGGCTCGGTTTTATTTATTCTTTTTGAACTTTAAAACCACTTATATATATTAAGCACACGAGTACAGGGTTTCGATTACAGCAGATTTGCACCACACGTTGCAAGTCACGGAATATATACTCCAAGATGTACGATTTATAACTGACACATACCGTTTTTGTGTTATAAGTTAGCTAGGGAAATATTTTAGAAGCCCTAGATATCGCCGCATTACACCGACCCCGCACCCTTGCTAGTCTCGACGAATTCCCTGAGGCGCTGCATGGCGACGTCGAGCGTCTTGGCGGACATGTTGGCGAAGCATACACGAAACCAGCCGGGCTCACTGCAGTGGCAGGACGACCCCGGCGAGATGTTGAGCCCGACTTGGAACACCACCTTGTTCCACAACTCCATCTCCCCCTCGAACGAAGGGCTGTGCATGAGATGGCTCATGTCCACCCAGCAGAAGAGCCCGGCGTTGCTCTCCAGGCATGTAATGCCGATCGCCTTGAGGCCGTCGACGAGCTGGTCGTGCCGCTCCTTAATCCGCCTCTTGTTCTCAGCCAGGTAACTTCGAGTGAAGTCCCTGTCAGATAGAAGGGCACCGAGGATGTACTGCGTGTGGGAGGAGACGAGCCCGAAGCTGGACATCTTGGTGGCCGCGGAGACGACGGCCTGGTTGGCGGAGTAGACGGCGCCGACGCGGAAGCCCGGCAGGCCGAGGTCCTTGGAGAGGCTGTAGACGACATGCATGCGGTCGACCAGCGCGTAGTCGTAGTCGGTGGCGCGCGGAGTGCGTGCGGCCAGCACCTCTAAGACGCTGACGAAGCCCGGCGGGTCGGAGAATGCAGTGCCGGAGAAGATCTCGTCACTGACGAGGTGGATGCCCCGAGCGGCGACGAACTCGACGATCATCTCGAGGTCCGCGCGGGGGACGGCCGTGCCGAGCGGGTTGGAGGGGTTGGTGATGAACACTCCTTTGACGCGCAGGCGGCGGTTCTGCGCGCGGCGGTACGCGTCGTCCAGCGCGGCGCGCGTCACCCGGAAGCCGTTGGCGCTCGTGCAGGGCACCGGTACGATCTCGGCTCCGGTGCGCCACTTGAGGTCACGGTCGAACCTGCATGCATAAGTTAATTTGGAGGTTAACCACGTATCATGACGACCATATGCACGTCGCACATATGGAACAAGAGAATTAACGTGAACTCCCAAAAGGTTATGGTGCATGCCCTGGGTAGTACGGAGTGGGGATGAGGAAGGCGTCGCCCTGGTCGGCGAGGCAGAACATGAGCGCCTCGTTAGCCGAGGTCGCGCCAGCGATGAGCACCATGTTGCTGGGGTCGAACGCCACCTTGTACCCTCTCTGTTCTGACATGAACCTCGACAATGCCTGTGCAAAGTAACGTGGGGTAAGTTTTTGACCGGGAGAATCAGAGAGGGAGTGTGTGCCAAGTGGCCGGGACTTACGTTCTTAAAGGCCGGGAGGCCGTGGTAGTCTTGGAAGAGAGCGAGCTCACGGAAGATGGAGGCGCCTCCTCGCTGGAACCCGAGCACGTCCTGGTTCTTCTCCAGCCATTGCTCCACCAAGTCGAGCGACAGCTGGTTCTCCGCGAGTCCCATCTGAATGATACCGCTGGGGTTGACGACGGCGTCGAAGGGATTCTTCTCGTACTCCTCCCATCCCAGGAAATAGGAGGAGTCCTGGCCGTGGCTGTTGCAGCCAGCCTTCTTGGACAGCAGCGGCTCGTGGGCGACCATGTTCAGCATTTTCCGTCACGCCTGCGTACGTCTTTGTTTGTTTGAAATTATATTAGGTGCTTGAGGAGACTGATCGAGTCGAGTGTCAAGCCAGGACTCGTTGCCGAAGAAAGGAAAAGGTGTGGGAGAGCAGCAGCCGGGAGAGGGAAGGGGAGTGATCGAAGATGTTTTGCTCTGTGTGGGTGGGATTGGGAAGACCGCGCGAGCATATTTATAGAGGGTTGAGGTGTAGTCGGAAATGCTAAACCTACGGACTGCCTCCCCACGGACAGGAGTTACGGAAGTATGTGTCAGGATGCGATTAGTTTTCACTCTCCCCATGGCCCCCCTAAATTTCACCTGGGGCCACTCCCTGATTTAACCCACCTAATTCCGTAAGACTTGTCCGTAACATGGCGGTGAGCCGGGCGTCCCCTGTTCTCTTTTCTTCTCGTAGTCCTACATGGTATAATTTCAGCAGCCATGCATTCATGCTGAGCTCTTTTTCAGCTGGCCATGCACATGCACCAAAAGTCCTTATCTGTTTTATCTATTCTTTTTTTTCTCTCTCTCTTTAATGTATGAATATGTATTTTTAGCCGAAATCTCTTTGCGCCGAGCGCACGAGCGCTCGCTCGGCACTGACGCGGTCGGAACACGCGCGTGTTGTGACCCACTCTGAATTAGCCTCCCGCTACCGTCCTATTCCCTTTGTGGAAAATACGCGTTCTATTTTTATTATCCCGCTCATCTATTCCCTTTTTAGCTTACAGTGGATTAAAATTGTTTGAAAGCACGTCCCCGTCCCCCTTTCCCTTTCCCTACATATTCCATCTCTACCGCCGAGGACCGCGCCCTCTCCCATGTGGACGACCCGCGCCTTCTCCACCGTTGAGGACCGTCCTTCTCCACCGCCGAGACCGGCTTTCTCGAGCGAAGACGACTTCCCCTCTCATCCGCCTGTCACCTCGGAGGCTGCCGATACTCACCTGTCATCGCGAGCGCAACTCCGATGAGTCACCAGCTCAGCCCAGCACTCATGAAGCGGTTGAATCTTGACGCTGTTTTCTTCGGATTTCTTTTTTCCCATGGCTTTTGATTTTTGTTCTATTTTGTATGCATCGGGGCCGCCCACCATGTCCAGATCTGAACGAAACGCGACGGTATACGGCCATCGACACTTTCTGAACGAGATTTTCTGGTTATTATTTCGGTTAGTGTTCTTACAGCGTGAAAAATTGTATCTGTTTGCTGTAGGATTTTTTAAATTTTTAGCGCCTGAGTTTTGTTATGTCGTCTGATGTAATCATAAGGGTAGAGTTCTATCCAATTCTACCTATTATTATATCAACCGTAGTTGTTGTGATTAGCTCCATACTTTTTTTCTCCCCGGTTTTGTGTTTCTAATGCTAGGATAGAGTTAGAATACTTTTACAGAGATCAACTGTTAGTTAAGGTGTCCATCAACAGTTTGTTGTGTGTCTGTATATAAATACAATTTCTATATAAGCTTCATGCATACTTTTGTGTGTGCAGGTTTCTCTTTTCTTGTATTCTTGTCAAAATGGCCGGTAAACGGAAGTGCGAGGCGCCGAATGTGGAAGGTCGATTAGCCGCAGCTAGTGAGCGTGCTAGGAATAGTGCATCTCCAATCTGTTTAGTCAAACATTTTTTAAAGAATGTTATCAGGTGTGATGAGGGGAAATTACCAATGCCAATAACCTACTTTTTGATAAAGTTATCAAGTGTGGCCAGGGAAAATTATCAGACTAAAAATCAATTTCCTTTTTGTTACCAAGTGTGACAAATGAAAATTACCAAACCTAATTTGCTATTGAAAATGTTACCAAGTGTTCTGAATGAAAATTACAAACAGTTAAAATATTACATTTTTTTAAGAATGTTATCAAGGATGATGAATGTAAAATAACAAACCTTGAAAAATCTATATATTTTTAATAATGTTTTTACCAAGTATGATGAATGAAAATGACCAAACTTGAAAATTAATATTTTTTATAATGTTACCAAGTAGGATAAATGAAAATTACCAACATTTATAAACTTAGATTTTTTTTCTAAGAATGTTGTTAAGGATTGATGAATGAAAATACCAACCTTTTAAAACCTTTTTTTAAGAATGTTATCAAGGGCGATGAATGAAAATCGCAAACCTTTTAAAAAACTATATATTTTTTCAAGAATGTTATCAAGTGTGATGAATTAAAAATACCAACCTGCGAAAAACTAGATGAGAATATTACCAACGGTGATGAATGAAAATTACCAACCCATTAAAAACCTATATATTTTCAAGAATGTTACCAAGGGGTGATGAATGAAAATCATCAACCTATGAAAAACATATATATTTTTCAAGAATGTTATCAAGGGTGATGAATGAAAATTACCATCCTATGAAAAACTAGCTGAGAATGTTATCAAAGGGTGATGAATGAAAATTACCAACCTGTGGAAAACTAGTTGAGAATGTTATCAAGGGTGTTGAATGTAAATTACCAACCTTTTAAAAACCTAAATATTTTTTCAAGAATGTTATCAAGGGTGATGAATGAAAATCACCAACCTGTGGAAAACTAGTTGATAATGTTTACCAAGGTTGGATGAATGAAAATTACCAACCTATTAAAATCCTATATATTTTCAAGAATGTTATCAAGCGTGATGAATGAAAATTACCAACCTGTGAACAACTAGCTGAGAATTTTATCAAGGGCGATGAATGAAAATTACCAACCTGTGAAAAACTAGTTGAGAATGTTTATCAAGGGTGATGAATGTAAATTACCAACCTTTTAAAAACCTACATATTTTTTATTTTTTCGATAATGTTATCAAGGGTGATGAATGAAAATCACGAACCTGTGAAAAACTAGCTGAGAATGTTACCAAGGATGATGAATGAAAATTACCCACCTTTTTTAAAAACTAGTTGAGAATGTTATCAAGGGTGATGAATGTAAATTACCAACCTTTTAAAAACCTATATATATTTTCAAGAATGTTTTATCAAGGGCGATGAATGAAATTACCAACATGTGAAAAACTATCTGAGAATGTTATCAAGCGCAAAATTACCAACATGTGAAAAACTAGTTGATAATGTTTACCAAGGGTGATGAATGAAAATTACCAACCTTTTATAAACCTATAAATTTTTTTCAATAATGTAATCAAGATTTATGAATCAAAATTACCAACCTTTTAAAAACCTATATATATTTTCAAGAATGCTGTCAAGTGTGATGAATGAAAATTATCAACCTGTCAAAAACCTATATATATATATATTTTTGTCAATTATATTTATCAAGGGTGATGAATGAAAATTAACAACCTTTTTAAAAACCTATATTTTTTCAAGCATTGTTATTAAGGCTCATGAATGAAAATTACCAAGCTTTTAAAAGCCTATATTTTTTCAACAATGTTTATCAAGGGTGATGAATGTAAATTACCAACCTTTTAAAAACCTATATATTGGTTCAAGAATATTATCAAGGGTGATGACTTAAAATCACCAACCGCAAACCGGTACCAGCAGACCCGCTCTAAGCACTAATCCTATCTGTAATAATCGTATGCCTAACCACATGTCCACGAGCTATGGACTACACAACCCACAGATCACATAACACGCGTTGGAATCTGGAGTTCCGGAGACAACACATGAGCACACATGTCTATTCGTACCAACCCTGTCCCAATATTCCATCGTTTTATTCCACACATGCGTCGGTGTCGCTCCCAAGATGGGTACCATTGGGCCCCGAACCCGGCCGAGTCACAGTCTGGTAAAAAATGATACCCGACAAATTAATTTGGGTGGGTATGGGGGACGCGAACCCGGCCCGAACTTGGCAGGTGCCGATCGGAAGGCTGATGGAATGAAAATGTTACTGGTGAGGGGAGGATACCTACTCCTATCATTGCACCACTAGTGCCATATATGTTGACAGTTGGAGCTTTCAGTTTTGCAATCCATCCACTAGATGAGGTGAAACCCAACTTCAGAACACCACCGTTGATGTTCCAGTTTGGTCCACGGCGTGAGGCCAAACATTGTTAGTGTCTGCGCCGTTAGGTGAAGCGTGTTGCATACAGGATGACCAGTGATTAGATGACATTTTTCTAAATATGTAGACGTTTTATTAGAGACATGCGTTCGTTATTGTTTGGTCGAGCCTTTTAATAGGCCGGTTTGTATCGTGTGTGTTAGGTTTGAGTCAATTGTGTGTTCGGTCTGGACCTGTCCAACCGAGCCATTTGTGGCCTCATATATAAAGTAGTGGCACCTAGGGTTTTAGGGTAGACAAGAATTTGACGAGTAAAGTTCTCGTGAGGCTCCTCCCACGATGGGACGCCGTTTGCGTATTTATACTTGTTTGTATTGCTGATCTTGTTGATCTGTTTGTGTGCGTGCGTGGAGTTGACCTTGTTCAATTCAACATTTCTATTTTGCGACTCGTCGTGAAAGATTAGGCCAAAAACCCTCTCAGATCCTGTTGATCCGTATCAGTTACCAAACTTTTAGAAACATAGATAGTTGGTAACATTTTTATTTTTTAGTTTTAAGGCTTGTATCTTTTTTCTTTCTAGAAGCTTGATAACATATGCAGTAGGTGGAAGTGGAATTTTTAGTCCAGTAATTTCCATGCTAGTTGGAAGTGGAATTTTTAGTCCGGTAATTTCCATGCTAGTTGGAAGTGGAATTTTTTTTCCATCTCCCACCCAATAATTTTTTACGCTAAAAATCACTAGCCCAAAAAAAGAATTAATTTTTGACCGACAAATTTTTTTCATACAAGTAAAATAATAGAATAAACCCTTTTCTTACTCAGACAAAATAAAGGGAATAGATTTTGGTCAATCCATCAATAAAGTAAAAGCATACAACACATTTGTTTTTTGCGGGAGAATCTATTCGTTCGCATCGTGTGAACGACCCACTACGTGGGCCAAAGCGCGCCCACTTGAGATGGCCTATCCGAAAAGGGAATAGCGAGCCTGGCCTGTCCAAAAAGGGAATAGAGAGCCCGGCCTGTCCAAAAAGGGAATAGACTTCTGCAAGTCATGTAGGTTGTACTGAAACCTTCAACACTAAAAGGTCTAAGAGGGGGATTCTGATCCTTGTCTTGATTCAGAATATTCCATATACTGATAATGCTTTTAATCATCTTCTGGAATATGGACTAGCCTCCTGTAGAATTAGCTTCATACAGCGAATCGAAATACTCAAATCGTTCATCTTTGAGATTCAAGCTAATTACAACCCAATGGCCCACACCATACTTTTCAACCGGGGGATCGATAGTTGGAAACACGACCTAAAAATGTATTTAAAATAGTAATAATAGATGCATAGTTAATAAGAATCCCCCTGTCAATAATCCATTGAGTTATAGATTAAACACAAAAACAAAAAAATGACATACAATGTTATACTGTCCCATCCTCTCCAATGGATTTCTAATAAAAAACTTGATGACACTCTTGTCAATACTCCCAGGGTATAACTTATTCTGAAAAGAACAAACAAAGAATCAAACATATGTACAAATATTTAATGGTGTGAAAAGAAATAAAAAGATATCACTTATGTGAAAAACAGCTACTTACAGTATCCAGTAGGGCACAATCAATCTGTCTGGTGGTCCTTTAAATTTCTCCCTCAAAAGAAAGATACCTACACTAGCTGCCTGGGAACTAAGCATGCCACGAGGCCGAAAGAAATTTGCAAGTTCTAATACTGTGGCTGGACATTTAGGAACATCAATCATGGGAAAATTCCTAGACATAAAAAATATAATAGCCAAATATGAATTTGCGATAAAAACAAAATTGATAAAATAAGGCCTTACATAATGTTCTGGTAACTTACGCTATTCTATCCCTTTCCCTGACCCTGGTAATAATCTCATAAAATTCCTTAATTACAGCAGGAACTTTAGTATTGGCATTCAAGAAATAATCATCTGCAAAAATACATAAAAAGTGAAACATATTAATAAAAAAAGCCCTCTGAATGAGATACAAACAACAACTATAGGAAGTTTTAAACACAATTGCACAGCAAGGAAACAAGACATCTACAAATAAGTTAGGGGAAGCTATTAGGGTAGTTCATACCAAAATATAAAAAAATAAGAATAGAGAATGAGATACGAACAGTAACAACAAGGAGTTCAGACATAAGGCACGCGAAGAACGCGGCCATGTAATAGGAAGTTTCACAGGGAAGATTCATATTACTGTACAAACTCCGATTCAAATGGAAGTTAACAAACATCAGAAAACGGGAAGTTCATAAGCACATCAAATGAAGTTCAACAGCGTGAAACGAGGAAGTTCAGGTACGTATGTATGGAAGTACATACTGGGTCGTATTGGAATTTCATGTGGTTGTACATCAGAAGTTAAGCATAAAGGGACGTGTTAGAGAAGTAATTGCGCACATTAACAAACGATTCGTGTGATCCAAACACACCCAGGAATTCATTTAGAAAACAAAGTACCACTGCGAACCCCGAATATTTTTTACAAACATTGTCCCACATTAACACACCAAAAGTAAAAATAATTTCAAACATTAGAACCCTAGCACAAACCCCATCTCACACAGTGAGCCCATATTTAAATTAAAAAGGTTACCAACTATAAAAAAAAGGTGGACTTCATGGGTTCTTGCCTAGACCAGAAGAGCTTGGAGTAACATCAACATCTGCTCCATCAGCAACAGGAGAGCTCTTCTCAGCATGGTCAACTACAGCAACATCAGATACAATCTTGGTGGCATCTGCATCTTCAGCATGGTCCACAAAGAGTGAAGGAACTGTAGCAGGCAATTGAGATGAAGGGTCAGCCTGAACATGTTCAGCTTCTACCACTTCATGCTCATGCATAGGAGCATCGTATTCTTTGACATAAGCAGCAACTTTATCCTCATCCACTGCACGACGAGAAGAGGTGTCATCTTCAACAAAGGCACCATCACCTGCCATCTGGCCATGATCATCCAATGACCGAGTATGTTCGTTGTCATCTTCTGCAAATTCCTCTAGAGGAGAAATGGGTCAAGCACGCACTAGTTTTTTTACGGTGTGCTCCGGCGATGACACATCAACACCGTCAACATTGACCTGCAAACATAAATACAAAAATTAACAAGAGAAGTTAGAGGTTGTAAAACATGAAAACAATAACACAACAATAAAAACAGTGATTGTGACTAACATGCCCAGACTCATGCATTTGATGGCCAGCTGCATCATCTTGCTTATTCATATCATTGATGTAACATTGGGCATCATCCTCATATGGCTTGTAGCGAGAATCTTGCATCGACTTAACCATTTGGAATGTATGCTGGATATGTGATATGTTAAGTTGCGGATCAGTTATACTCATAGACTCCAAGGCAACGGCGTCTTTGCAAGCTTCCTTGTCAAACATATGTCCAAAAGGTAGCGGCCCATCAGTACATTCCAGACGGCTGCTAGTTGTAGGAAACTGCATCGCATACTCATAAGCCTTAGCAAGATGGTATTCCAGCTGAGTCAATGTGTGGTGAGTGACATTTATGCTGCCACCAACAGGGTGCAAATCTGCTACACTAGTGCTACCAGTGTGCACACGCTTGCTGGCGGATTCTTCAACAGAGGAACCGATAATCCTCTTACGAGGAGAATTCTTGAGAGGAGCGTGCAATGTAAACATTGGTACTGCCTTCTTCTCTTCATAGTACACATTTTCAGATATCTTTTTCCACTAGAAAAAATAACACACAAAAGATTCAGTAAGGAAAAGAATTTCTATTGAGATACAATAAGAAAAAGAAAAAACATAGAGAGGAAACAGTAAGTAAAATTATCACTCACTAGATGAACACCAAAAAACCATGTTCTGGGGTTATCCGTGCCACCATCTCCAAAAATGTCCGTATGGGGAAGCTTACTTAGCTTCTTTTTATCCATGTACAATACACGAGGAGTACGGCTATCCGTAATTTTAAGACCGCGGGGATCAAGGTACATCAATAAAGGGGCAATGCAACAAGCAGGGATTGGTGGACAATCAACACCAGCATACTACTGTTGCTGCAAGTATATGATTGCCTTCTTCAACTCATCAACAACCAGCTAACACAAATTATAATCCCAACGATCAGCTAGGCTCACTTTTTGAACCATAGGGGCCTCTCTACAAAGCCGTATAGTTTCTCCATGACAAATGAACTTCATATACAATATGAGGCCAAACACTTTCATAGCCAGCTTATCTTTGCTCTCATCTTCAACAAGAATCTTGAGAAGAGCTTGGAGATCATCGGTGTTTACTTTCTTCTTCGGATCGAAACCGAGCTCTTCCTTCAGTTGCTGCAATACTTCATCATGCCCATCATCATGCTCTTTATCTGATGGCCTTGGAGTTGTCTTACTTCCACGAGGGAGAGCGAACAACATCTCAATCCCATGTGCAGTAATCTTCAATTTCTTGCCATCATCACCCAAATCAAGTGTCATGGTGGCAGGGTCAATGCGGTGCATCAAAAATAAAATCAGTGGACGGCGGATGTTAGTATCGACATTAAAATTTCGAAGATTCCCAAGACATCCAGCCTCAAGAATATCAAGGTGTCGCTGCTTCAGAAATTTGAGGCAAGCAGCTAACTCCTTCAAAGAGTACCTGCAGTAATGTTGACGCGCGTCTTCTTCTTCTTACTAACTGGCTTAGATCCAGAATCCAATGGGGCTTGCACTGCCCTCTTCCTCTTACCAACTCTCTTAACAACTTTGAACTACAACAATAAAATACAAAAAAATAAAAAATCAGCGGAATAATGCAAAGTACGGATAGAAGTTCAAGCACTACTCTGAAGCAAGTAACAGTCCAACGAATAGCAGTTTATGACCAGAGGTATAACAGTTCTTGCATGTAAAAAACATGGCAGCTCACCATAAATTAAAAAACTAGGAAGTTCAAATCCATAGACACTTCAGTTCAAAAAAACACATGAGAAGTTCGAGGACCATAAGAAACAGACAGTTCAATATCACAAAATACATCAGTTCAACTAAACGCAAGGAAATTGGACATGTAGGAAATGAAGTTTTAGTAACACACAAAGTCACATACTGATGACAGTTGATGTCTACGCACGCTTCTATTCTTGTAGACAATCTTGGGACTCCAAGTGCAGAGGTTTGTAGAACAGCAGAAAGTTTCCCTTAAGTGGATCACCCAAGGTTTATCGAACTCAGGGAGGTAGAGGTCAAAAATATCCCTCTCAAGCAACCCTGCAATCAAGATACAATAAGTCTCTTGTGTCCCCAACACACCTAATACAATTTTCAGTTGTATAGGTGCACTAGTTCGGCGAAGAGAGAGTAAAATGCAAGTAATATGGATGATAATAAGTGATAATAGCAATCTGAAATAAATATGGCAGCAAGCAAACATGTAGCAGTACAGGCGGAAAACGGTGTTTCAATGCTTGGAAATAAGGCCTAGGGCTCCTACTTTCACTAGAGGACACTCTCAACAATGATCACATAAATGAATAACTAGATATCTTCTCTCACTATGCTACTCTTAACCCTCTCCGGTTGGATAACAAACACTAATCATTGTGTAGGGCTGCAAAAAGCATTCCATAAAGTAAGCATTCCCATGTCCAGTTAAACCCACGCTGTCACTATGAGAGCCCTAGAAGGTACTAGACAAACACCACAATTCATAGAGGAGACACACACGATGTGCACAATGTCACCTTCACACTGCGATACAAGGTGACTCCATAGTTCATATTAATAAGCACTTGAGTAGCAAAAGATGAAGAGTAACATCTACGAATTCAAATAGATTACAAAGTTCACGATCACATATAGATCACACCATGGGAGAGAGAGATGAACCACATAGCTATCGGTAGAGCCCTCAGCCTTGGGGGAGAACTACTCCCTCCTCATCATAGGAGACAGCAACGGAGATGGACATGGCGAGTGGAGATTGCTTCCGGGGGCACTTCCCCATCCCGGCAGGGTGCCAGAACAGAGATTTGTCCCCCCAAAACTTGTGGGCGGCAGCGGCGGAGCTACGGATATATTTTGTGGAAAATCCCTAGGTGGCGCGGCCGGGGGGGGCCGCACCACCCCATGGTGTGGCCACCCTGTGGCCCCCCTCCGGGGCTCTTCGGGAATTCTGGAAGCTTCTGGGACTTCTAAGACTTCTAGCTTTCAAATTTTCTAATTCCGAGAATATTTCCAGAACAACTTTTCTGAAACTAAAACAGCAGAAAACAGGGAACTGGCTCTGTGGCATCTTGTTAATAGGTTAGTCCCGGAAAACGTGTAAAAATGCTATAAATAAGGGAGAAAACATGTAGCAATTGGCATAATATCATCATGGAGAATCAGAAATTATAGATACGTTGGAGACATATCAACAGTTCAGCCGTACGCAATACAACTAAAGTCCCAAAAACAATAGCAGATAAAAATACATATACACTAAAAAACATGCATGTGACAAAAATGAAGTAAAGTTAAACATATGGAAAACAGTACAGAAAACAAGCTCACGTCTTTGGCATCTGTGTCCTCAGCAGAATAATCAAAATCATTCTTCTCATCGTCACTTTTGATCACATTAGAGAAATGCACTACTTTAGTACGGTTACGAGGGGACTTCCTTACTCTAACAACAACTTGTTTGGTTTTAGCAGGAGGCTTGCTGGGTTTACCAGCAGCCTCCTTTCCCTTCAAAACAAGTTTCTTCGCTGCAGCAGCAGCCTTCTTCACAGGTAGAACAACTTGACTCACATTACGAGGAGACTTCCTCACATTAGCATCGGTCTGCACAGTAGGGGCTGCACGAGGAACTGGTCGTGCTCGGGGAACTAGGGGAGGATGCGTAGGTCTAATCATTGACAGAAAACGAGGACTTTGCCGCAGGCCACCTGGAGGTGAAACTTCTGATTTTTTTTCCTCCTTCCTCAGGTAGGAACAACATATGGGTCAGAAGTGGCAGTAGGAGGAGAATTTAAAAACAGATATATCATCCACTAGATCCTTCGAACGACGTTCAAGAGCTGCAGCAACCATTGTGTCTTTTTCCTTATCAACAGCTTCAGCATTCTTCCTGCAGAGGTCACCCATCCTCACACTACTCCCGCACTAGCACGCTTAACTTCGTAGTTCCTTTCCTATGAGCTACCTACAAAGAAGAGATACTTACCTGACAATAGTATGCTATCAATCCTATTAACCCATAAATTATGTTGTCAGACACATTTATTTTATGAATCAAAACAATTATTTAAATAAAAAGAAATGAATCATTAATAATATTTTGAACTAAAATATTCTTAAATGGAAATAATAATTAACTTATTTGTCTTTTTCAATTTAATATTGAATAATTCATATCGGCAATTCCGTAAATTTAAATTTCACAAATAATATGTATAAATCGATTAGAAAAATGAGAGAAATCCAAATATGAGACATCCATAAGCTAACTATTGTCTGGTCTAGTACTTTTAAGCTCTAAGTCATGAAACTCCCTAGAGAGAATTTGATACCGGTGAAGTAGGTCACACCCCGAAGTGAAGTGTCTGTCATGAAACTTCCTAGAGAGAAGTTAATATTGTGGATCTCTATTGAAATAGGTAGTTGAGTACCTAAAAATGATTTTTGCCAAAATTTATGAGCAAATTGCGAGGCACATGTAGTTCAAAAAATTCCAGGCGAAGGTCTCGCGTTATTTAGGGTTTTTTTGAATTTAATGGAATTTTCTCAGCCCGTTTAGGAGAAAGTCAAGACGGCGGGCATGACCGTTCTTAGCTAGGAATTGTATATTCAGCAACTCACTCTGGATCTCTATTGAAATAGGTAGTTGAGTACCTAAAAATGATTTTTGCCAAAATTTATGAGCAAATTACGAGGCACATGTGGTTCAAATTTGTCTCGTTTCCATCTGAATCGGCAGAAACTTGTGATTTTCAAAAGAGCTGGATGGAAATCTTTTCTTAGAAAATAGATTGTTTATTTTGTTATATCACATATCCTATCATGTTAAAAAAATTAAGCCCCCAAGTTTTGCAACATGTTTGTGGTAGGTCCTTCAAGAAAAAAAACCATTTCTGACACTCCGAAAATGGAAAATGGTTTTCTTATTCAGTTAAAAAAATAAATTCCTTCGTCAACATTGTCCGTGCTTCCAAGATGCATGTTTGTGTGCAATATGGGCTCATTTTAACAAACTATGCCATGTATTTGGCCATAACACCCATCATTTGAACCGAAACCCTAGAATGTTAGAAGGAGATAACTCTTTTTTGTGAACACTTTTTAACAGAATTGTCGTATTCCAAGTCTACTATTTTTGGTGGATACTAGGACATATTTAATGACACCAGGCGAAGGTCTCGCGTTATTTAGGGTTTTTTTTTTGAATTTAGTGGAATTTTCTCGGACCATTTTAGGAGAAAGTCAAGACGGTGGGCATGATCGTTCTTAGCTATGGGTTGTATATTTAGCAACTCATTGTGGATCTCTATTGAAATAAGTAGTTGAGTACCTAAAAATTATTTTTTTTCCAAAATTTATGAGCAAATTACGAGGCACCTGTAGTTCAAATTTGTCATGTTTCCAGCTGAATCGACAGAAACTTGTGATTTTCAAAAGAGCTGGATGGAAATCTTTTCTTACAAAACATATTTTTATTTGGGTATATCACATGTCCTAGCATGTTAAAAAAATCCCCCAAGTTTTGCAACATGTTTGTGGTAGGTCCTTCACGAAAAAAACCATTTCTGACACTCCGAAAATGGAAAATTGTTTTTATTCAATTAAAAAATAAATTTCTTTGTCAACATTGTCCGTGCTTCCAAGATGCATGTTTGTGTGAAAATAGAGAATATATAGATCATAGAATTAATGACATACATCATAGAATTTTTAGTATTGTTGGAACCCTCGAGTTGGAGCCCAACGGAGATTAGCTTCCATTGGAAAGTGAACTTTGGCATAAATCTCCGCTCCATTGTGTTCGGTTATTTCTCAACTTGCTTCCATATCCAGTGCTAGTACTATTTTCTCATCATATAGGATTTTTCACCTATGCAAACATGAGATAAGTATATAGAGATCACAATGAAATCTTGCTCACATCATACGTAAACATGAACATATAAATATAGATACATATAAAAGTAATCGATCTAGAGATCATAGGAGACCCGTACTACTACATCATAGAGATAGATATATAAGTACTATACATAATAGAGATCACATGATCGACCCCCAAGCACTACTACACATCATAGGAGTCGTCTGAATCGCCATCATCATCAACTGCTGGTGTTGCCAGTGCGAGGTGACGCTGCCCAAGGTTGACGACTCGAATAATGCGGTACACCTCATATGAAACGTAAGCATCTATGGCGGCATAATCAATGTTCTTGCCGTGAAGTGGGGTCGTCTCCCACTCATTGTGGTTCTCGTTCGTGCTCTTCATATCACCGTACCAGTCGTCGATCAAATCCACTGCCATATGAGCCATTGAAGTCCTTTCATGTCGAGGCATGGATATCAATGTGGCAAGCAGCCAGTATCTCAATACTAAAGCTTTTCCTCATCTTGATCTTGTCGTTATTCGTATCAACGCTAACAAAACGAATGCCGTTGCGGCAAAGGAAGGCCATGAGGGTTGGACACTTCTTGTTACTATTGCAACAAGTTAGCATGGAACAAATTATTAATTAAGAATTATAACAATAACCTACTTCTTATTACTTCTTGTTAATTACTACTGCAATAATGACCTGCATATTGCAACACAGATTTGCCAATATGCAACAAGTCACCACATGCATGAACTATATATAAACCTATGCAATTTTCATCATAATAAACCAATACAATTTTTATCATGATAAACCTATGTAATTTTCATCATAATAAACAAATGCAATTTTTATCTTAATAAACCTATGCACTTTTCATCATAATAAAACTATGCAAATTTATATATATCATGCGGAAATATGATTCAAATGGGGATCGGATATATGATGATTCTATGTCACGGATATATGATTTCAATAGGGATCGGACATGTTGCTATCCTATGCAATTTTCATCATAATAAAACTATGCAATTTTCTATACATCACGCGCATATATGATTCAAATATGATTCAAATGGGGATCGGATTGCTATCATATGCAATTTTCATCAACCTATGAATGAATGAAGCCCCAAAACGTACCTTGCCCATTGGAAGACCAAGACATTCTTCTTAAAGCAAAATTGGATAACCGCAACATCCTTCCCATTGCGCGTGTACTCAAGATCAAGCCCGGTGAATTTCTCTTGGTCCGTCGCGCTTTCAACCCATCCTTTGAATGTGGCAAGATAGCCCGGTATCTTAGCGTTATCGTTGGTGTAGACGACGGTTAGCACGTTCGTGCCATGTACAGGAACAGGAGACGGAGAGTGATTGGGTGATCCATGGTGGATTAATTATGGGAAGAAGAGAGGAAGAAGGGAGAGGAGGAAACAGATAAATGGCGTTGTACTGTAGCAATTTGCGAACTCATAGGCGCGGGAGCCAAAACGGTTCGACTATTTGGTACCAGTTGTAACCACCAACCGGTACTAAAGGTGCTCCGCCAGGCGAACGGTTGCCACGCGCCCCTTTGCCACACACCTTTGGTACCAGTTGGTGGCTAAAACCGGTACCAAATGTGCTCGCACCAGGCGGACAGTTGCCACACCCTTTTGGTACCGGTTTGTGGCCACAAACCGGTACCAAATGAATGTGTCAAACCGGTGTTAGCCTTGCCCAGCGTCCTCCGCGTTCGAACCGGTACAAGACAGTCATTTTCTACAGATTCGTATTTCATTTGGTACTATAGCTAAAATCCTATGGCCCTGTTTCTACTAGTGAACCAAAACTTGAAATAAAGGCGTGAGCATTCACCAAACTGTACCTTAGTGTAATACTTGGCAAGCAAAATTGAGAAAGCCCGGGGAAACCCTAATTTTTCGCGCTGAACTTTCCCGAGTGCTTGGCGCCGCCGCACTAGACAAGGACGAAGAAAAAGGCGGCAATTTTCAGAAAAAATCGCACGCAATTTTTTGCGAAAAAATGCGTGGCAGAAAGGGGCGGGAATTTTCAAACTTTTCCGCACGCATAATTTTGTCGACTACACACCATCAATGATACTCTGGCAAACATAAGCACCGTGAGGCCCATCCGTCGGGGCACACGTGGCTCTCCTTATTGTCGTGTGTGTCTTCTGTGCCGAGTGCCTACTCCGTCATTTGCCGCCGTGCGCATCGGTGCCGAGTATCACTAGGCCCGAGCAGTCGGCACCGTCTATGTTTGCCAAGTGTCATGCTTTTGCCGAGGTCTTTTTTTTGTCACTCGGTACGGTCACTGTGTGCCGAGTGGCCCGTGTTTGGCACTCGGCATTCGGCTTTCATGTCGGCAGAAACAAACGCCGATTCTGGTAGTGTAGGTTGTACAACATCCTCCCGAGGAAGCCATGGATTTGACGGGATACGAATGTCAGTGCCATCTCCCACTCCACACAATTCCCTGGTCACCGGAAAGATAATTCATGCTACCTCAATTCGGGCATGCATGGTGACATGTGACGAACAGCAGGCCGACTGAGAGGCTATTCGTGCTATCACTGGTAGAAAATAGGCCTTCGGTACGCCCCCATTAGTCCCCAAAATAATGGACCCGCGACCATAGGGGTCTTTAGTCACGGTTCGGGACGAGACCCGCGAACAATAGTCTGGGCCCAGCGCGCTCGGCCCACAGCTGGCGGAGGGGAGGGGCTTTAGTCCCGGTTGGCCAGACCAACCGGGACTAATAGGTCCTCGGGCCGGCCCCAAGGCCTTTAGCCGCGGTTGTCCAGGTGAACTGGGACTAAAGGCCCATCCCTATATATAGGACTCAGCTCGCTGCACTTGGCCACATTTGCTCACAATATTCACAAGGGGTGGTGGGTATGCTTTTGGTTCCTACTATGCACACAAGGTGTTCGATGAAATGCCCGATAGCATGAAACACACTTGAGCGTTTTCATTTATTTTACCTCCGTGATCGCGGTTAGCAACTTGAACCTTTCGTGATTTGTATTATTTCCAGCTAGCTAGTTAGTTTAACAGATGCATGATGGTTAATTATATACTTTATATAATAATAATGCAGATGAATCGGCAATGGATGTACGGTAACCGACTCTCCGGCGAGTTCACTACGGGTTTGAAAGATTTCCTCGTAGTGGCAAATGCGAACAAGCAGCGAGGTTTTATTATCTGTCCATGTGCTGAATGTAAGAATGAGAAGGGTCACTCCTCCTCAAGAGTCGTTCACATGCACCTGCTTCGGCACGGTTTCATGCCAAGCTATAATTGTTGGACCAAGCATGGAGAAAGAGGGGTTAGAATAGAAGAAGATGAAGAAGAGGATGATATCGATTTCAACTATCATAACCTTTTCGGTGATACTTTCATGGAGGATGATGCTGAAGGTGGGGAAGGGTTTGGTGAAGGTGAAGAAGAGGCACATGATGAGCCCGCTGATGATCTTGGTCGGACCATTGCTGATGCACGGAGACGCTGCGAAACTGACAAGGAGAGGGAGAATTTGGATCGCATGTTAGAGGATCACACGAAGTCATTGTACCCAGGATGCGACAATAGTCTGAAAAAGCTGGGCTCCACACTGGATTTGCTGAAATGGAAGGCACGGAAAGGTGTAGCTGACTCATCATTTGAAAATTTGCTGAAAATGTTGAAGAATATGTTTCCGAAGAATAACGAGTTGCCCGCCAGTACGTACGAAGCAAAGAAGGTTGTGTGCCCTCTAGGTTTAGAGATTCTGAAGATACATGCATGCATTAACGACTGCGTCCTCTACCGCGGTGCATACGAGGATTTGAATGAATGTCCTGTATGCACTGCATTGCGTTATAAGATCAGAGGCGATGACCCTGGTGACGATGTTGAGGGCGAGAAACCCAGGAAGAGGGTTCCCGCCAAGGTGATGTGGTATGCTCCTATAATACCTCGGTTGAAACGCCTGTTCAGGAACAAAGAGCATGCCAAGTTGTTGCGATGGCACAAAGAGGACCGTAAGTCCGACGGGGAGTTGAGACACCCCGCTGATGGAACGCAATGGAGAAAGATCGACAGAGAGTTCAAAGATTTTGCAGCTGACGCAAGGAACATAAGATTTGGTCTAAGTACTGATGGCATGAATCCTTTTGGCGAGCAGAGCTCCAGCCATAGCACCTGGCCCGTGACTCTATGCATCTACAACCTTCCTCCTTGGTTGTGCATGAAGCGGAAGTTCATTATGATGCCAGTGCTCATCCAAGGTCCGAAGCAACCCGGCAACGACATCGATGTGTACCTAAGGCCATTAGTTGATGAACTTTTACAATTGTGGGGCAGACCTGGTGTACCTGTGTGGGATGAGCACAAAGAAGAGGAATTTAACCTACGAGCGTTGCTTTTTGTAACCATCAACGATTGGCCTGCTCTCAGTAACCTTTCGGGACAGTCAAATAAGGGATACAAAGCATGCACGCACTGCTTACATGAGACTGAAAGTGTATTTTTGGATAATTGTAGGAAGAACGTGTACCTGGGTCATCGTCGATTTCTTCCCCGAAATCATAACGTAAGAAAGAAAGGCAAGCATTTCAATGGCAAGGCAGATCACCGGCCGAAGCCTGCGGAACGTACTGAGCTGAGATATTTGATATGGTCAAGGATTTGAATGTCATCTTTGGAAAGGGTACTGGCGGACAATTAGTTCCGCAGGGAGTTGACGGGCACGTACCCATGTGGAAAAAGAAATCGATATTTTGGGAGCTACAGTATTGGAAAGTCCTAGATGTCTGCTCTGCAATCCACGTGATGCATGTTACGAAGAATGTTTGCGTGAACCTGCTAAGCTTCTTGGGCGTGTATGGGAAGACAAAGGATACAAAGGAAGCACGGCGGGATCAGCAACTTTTGAAAGACCCAGATGACCGGCATCCGGAATGGTTTCAAGGTCGTGCCAGCTACGCTCTTACGAAAGAAGAGAAGGTCATTTTTTTTTAATGCCTGAGCAGTATGAAGGTCCCGTCTGGCTTCTCGTCGAATATAAAGGGAATAATAAACATGGCGGACAAAAAGTTCCAAAACCTGAAGTCTCACGACTGCCACGTGATTATGACGCAATTGCTTCCGATTGCTTTGAGGGGCCTCCTACAGGAAAATGTTCGAGTAGCCATTGTGAAGCTGTGTGCATTCCTCAATGCAATCTCTCAGAAGGTAATCAGTCCAGAAGATCTACCACGGTTACAGAACGATGTGGTCCAATGTCTTGTCAGTTTCGAGTTGCTGTTTCCACCATCCTTCTTCGATATTATGACGCACCTCCTGGTCCACCTAGTCGAAGAGATTTCCATTCTCGGTCCTGTATTTCTACACAATATGTTCCCCTTCGAGAGGTTTATGGGAGTATTAAAGAAATATGTTTGTAACCGTGCTAGGCCAGAAGGAAGCATCGTAAAGGGCTATGGAAATGAGGAGGTAATTGAGTTCTGTATTGACTATGTTCCTGACCTTAAGCCGATTGGTATTCCTCAATCGCGGCACGAGGGGAGACTAAGTGGAAGAGGCACGATCGGAAGGAAATCAACGATATGTATGGACGGTCATTCTATGACTGAGCACACTACACAGTTCTGCAAAATTCGAGCTTGGTGGCTCCGTACTTCGAGCAACACAAGAATATTTTACGCTCGAACAACCCGGGGAAGCCTGAATCATGGATTAGAAAGGCCCACATGGAGACTTTCGGCAGTTGGTTGCGAAAACATTTAATGAATGACAATGATGTTGAAGATCAGCTGTACATGTTGGCCAAGACACCATCTTCGACTATAACGACTTTCCAAGGGTACGAGATTAATGGGAATACATTTTACACGATCTCCCAAGATAAAAAAGAGCACCAACCAAAACAGTGGTGTCCGCTTTGATGCAGCAACCGAGATTGGGCAAAAGGTCACATATTATGGTTACATAGAGGAGATATGGGAACTTGACTATGGACCCTCCTTTAAGGTCCCTTTGTTCCGGTGCAAATGGTTCAAGCTAACAGGAGGTGGGGTAAAGGTGGACGAGCAATACGGAATGACAATGGTGGATTTCGACAATCTTGGTTACCTTGACGAACCATTCGTCCTAGCCAAAGATGTCGCTCAGGTTTTCTATTTGAAGGACATGAGTAGCAAACCGAGGAAACGGAAAGATAAGAAAACGATCAGTACATCATGTGATGATCCAAAGCGCCACATTGTTCTTTCAGGGAAAAGAAACATCGTGGGAGTGGAGGACAAGACAGACATGTCAGAAGATTATAATATGTTTGGTGAAATTCCGCCCTTCAAAGTCAACACTGACCCAAGCATTAAGTTAAATGATGAGGATGCTCCATGGATACGGCCACATCGTAAGAAAGCAGGGACACAAGGGAAGAATTGATGTGTAATAATTTATTGTGTACCAAACTTTTTTGAATGGATCATGTGAATTATATTATCTCTGATGTGTTTAAGACTAACTCCTTTGCAAAATATTTGAGAAAACGAGTGGAAAGCATGGAAAACAGAAAGTTACTTAAATGTCTCAAAACCTTGTGAGATAAAATATCTGATTTCATAACTTTTATTAAAAACAGAAAACAGACGCGCTAGCGCGCCGCAGTGTCGCCGGAATACAAATTCTTTTATTAAAAAGAGATTACATACGAACACTACTCCTCGTCGTCGTCGGGGAACTCGTCGGTGACCTCCTCCGGGACATCGACGTCGGCGAACTCGTCGGTGACCTCCTCGTCGTCGTCGGAGGTGCATGATGGTATGTCCGAGATAGGCCCCAACCTCGGATCGTCGGAGGCCCAGACTTCGCCGGCGCGGTCGGCCCGACGAAGCTCTTGCAGCGCCCTCGTCCTCGCCTCCCGAGCGGCATCTAACGCGAGGTGGCGTTCGAGGCGGCGCTCCGCCCGCTCAGCCGCGCGGGTCTGCCAGAGCTCCTCGTCGGCGCTCTCCTCCCCCGGGTTGTTCCGGTAATACTCGCGGACGACGCGTTCTTCCCTGGCGTCGACTAGGCCCTGAAACGCGCGGTGACGGAGGTGGAGGTGGTCGGCGGCAGTGACGATCTGCGGCTTCGGCGCCCTGGCCTCCGCTTCCCAGACGGTGTGGCAGTCGTTGAAGTTCATCAGCGAACGCGGGCGGTTGAGGCGCCAGGCCGCCGCGTCCCAGGCGCGGGCGGCCTCCGCCGCCGTCGCAAAGGAGCCGAGGGGGATGCGGTCGTCCCCCCAGCGAATATCTGCGCTGAACATTCCGTTCTGCCGTGCTCGGACGCCGCGAAAGCCGGTGGTGCTGTTCCTCCTCGGAGGCATGGTGGAAGCACGACGGTGCGTGGAGAGGAGAAGACGCGCTCGAGGCGCGACAGTTTATACCGCGCGCGCCCTCCTGGCCACGCGTCACAACTCCCGCGCCACGCGTCGCAACTCCCGCGCCACGCGCCACCCTAACAGATCAACCAAGCAAATAGTTGCACATTACTAACCGAGCTCAAAGTGAACACTGACCCATAGCATGGATGGATGTGTTAAAGGGGGGGGTGTAGAACAAAACAATCGATATCACCATCATACAGCCCTACCGTGGCTACTCGGTGCAATATGCATACCAAATGCACGGTAGGACGTATGATGGCGAAACCGGATGTTTTGTACTTGCTCGATAAATTGAATATATGATGTATCAAACCTTAAAGGGGGATGTAGAACAAAACAATCGGTATCGCCATCATACAGCCCCACCGTGGCTACTGGGTGCAATATGCATACCAAATGCACGGCAGGACGTATGATGGCGAATCCGGATGTTTTGTATTTGCTCGATGAACTAACCGGTGTATGAAGGTGGGCTATATATAGGGTCATCTGGCTCACAAAGTGTTGTGCTAGGGTTTTGATCCAACGGTTAAGAAACCACCTCATCCAACGGCTCACAACAGCTCGAAAGAAACACACCGTAGCCCTGATCGAACGGCTCACAACAGCTCGAACGAAACACACCCCGGATCCAACGACTCACAAGCTCTTTAAAGAAACACACGATCCATGTGATTCTATCTGATTGGTCCGAACGAAACCCTAACCCATTTAGTCCCGGTTGGTGTCCCGAACCGGGACTAAAGGGATGTTTTCTTCTCGCTATATATATGTATGCATTGCCACACCATTGGCATAAACACATATACAAACTCACCACTCTCTCTCATGGCTTCTACCGTACCCACTCTAACATTCATCCAGGCGGAGGCACTTTCGGCCTCGAACTACCCCTGCCCGTGCGGCTACAACGTTCCCGCCGGTTGGATGCTGAGCGCCGGAGGAGTGCCGGTCCCTCCTCTTCCTCAAGGTGTGGCGCGTCGGGCGGCCATCACGAACCACTACTATCACGAGCTCACGCCGGAGCAGCGGAGGAATCCCAGTTGGCATCCCGATAACCAGCATACTTGGGATGCCTTCTTCATCAATCGGCGTGAGAGGGCGCTCGCCAGGTATGAGGAGGACGGCCTGCCTCCTGGGAACTTTCACGAGGCCGGTCGTCGGCTATGGTGGTCCGGCCGGACTCTACAGAGCGTCATGGACTACATCAGGGCCGGCGATATCCCCCGCCTGCGGTACCCTCAGGCCCAGTCCTGGAGTCGTGATCCTCCGAGGGAGTGCAGAGCACCGTCAGACGATAGTGACGACGACGGCGGCGGTGACTACGACGACTACGAGTACATTTACTATAGTCCTAGGCAGGAGTATGACTAGCAGCAGATATCAGATCATGCATCTATGCTCTCCGTTTAGGTTTAGATCCACTCTAGCCATTATGTACTGCCTTTTTTATCTATATATATATTCAAGATTTTAAAAAGAATTAGTTTTATTTTTTGAATTTTCTGATATATTATTTGTACTTTTAAGATTTTAAAAAGAATTAGTTTTATTTTTCTGAATTTTCTGATATATTATTTGTACTTTTAAGTTTGGGAAAAGGAAAAGAATTTGAATTACCACTTTTAGTCGCGGTTCGTGAAACCAACCGGGACTAAAGGCTCGTTCTGCGCGGGAACGAAAACGCCGTGAAAATTTTCACCTTTAGTCCCGGTTCGTGACACCCACCGGGACTAAAGGCCCGCCAGGGGACCTTTAGTCCCGGTTGCTCTCACGAACCGGGACTAAAGGCTGGACCTATATATGTGCGACGCCTTGCTGCCCCAAAATTTTCTAAGTCCCAAACCCTCGTCTTCCCTCGCGCCGGCGCCCGCTCGTCTTCTGCCCCGTCGCCGTCGCCGTCGTCGCGCCCTTCTCTCCACCGCCTCCACCCTGCTTCGCCCCCGCCCCGTCGCCGTCTCTCCGGTAGGTTCCCCGCGGGCCGTCGTCGTCGCCCTAGAACCAACGCCATCGAACGGCGACCACGAATCGCGCGCGAACGCGCCACCCTCGAACGGCGACCACGAACTGTGAATGCGCCGCCCTCGCGCTCGTCCCCATCTCCCGCCACAGTGGCCGTGGCCAGATTCGCCGCCGGCGAGATCACAGTGGCCGTGGCCTCGTCCCCATCTCCGCCCCCTCCCCCGTGGCGAGCACCACAGTGGCCTCCTCCCCATCTCCGTTCCCTCCCCCGTGGCCGGTTCCGTCGGAATCGCCGGAAACTGCAACCGCCGGCCACCGGGTCATGCCAGGGGTGACGTCATGATGATGTCATCGTGACACGGAATAACGTTATATGGAATTACAGAACATAAATAATCTTCTAAATTAAATAACTTTTAATTTATAATTTCACATTCTTTGGAAAAATATGTAAAATGTTCAGAAAAATGTAAGCTATCTGTTTAAATCATTTTCATTCATGTTTGACAAAGTTCAAAATGAGACCATATTTGAATTTGTATTAAATTCATTAAAATAATGAAAATAAGTTTTAATTCAATAAATTCAGAATATTATGTGTAATATACCAAAATGACCAGGAAAGCAAATGCAACCTAGCTATGGGGTTCTCCAAGTCATTTGAGAAACTAATCTTGGACACACCTCTAAAGTATGGTTTTCCCCCTCCGGTGGTCATCGTTCTTCCATCCAAAACCCTACAAATCTGGTTTCCCTCCTTCTACGAAAAATATTTGCTAAGTCTCCTATATACTTAATTAATTTTTACTACATGCATGTCTGCAGGAGTGACATATGGCGGACAATAGAGCCTTGCCGTTTACGGATCAGGAGGCTGAAGGTTTTATACACGGCATGATAGCCAACCCGATCCCTTATGTGCCGGGCCCAGAAGATGAGCAACAAGAGGATGTAGTCTCTTCTTATCTGAACTTTGATAATCAAGAACGTGAAGGAACAGACATTGTCGACGAGCAAACAGGTGAAGAAACGGACATTGTCGATGATCAAGGAGATGAAGGAATGGACATTGATGACGGAGGTCAACCGTCGAAAAACGACGATCTCCAATTGCAAAGAACAACCACCTCCGGCGAGGTATATATTTTAGCCCTCGGTCTTATTTTAGCCCTCGGTCCAATTGCAAAGACTAACGCGCGCGACTCTCTTTCTTATTTTAGCCCTCGGTCGGATCTAGTATGACAAAGCGTGGCAAATCCAAGGCGATGAAAGATGAAGAAACATATACCATCGAATCAGTCAGTGAAATCGGCAAGCCCCTACAGCACACCACAAAGTTTATCAACCAATGCGGAGTCATTGTTAGAGACATCGTCCCGATCACCGTCCAGGAATGGAAGGAGCCAAAGAAAGCACGTATTGGTTTCAGTTATGTCGACAAGAGAACGAAAAAGATTATGTTTAGAAAGCTTATTGTACATTTCATTCTACCTCCGGAATACAACAAAAAAGATGAATTCGGTGAGGAGGTTCCGGGTGGACGTCAGAGGAGGAGGATAGTCAAAGAGTTCGCTCTTCAGAAGATGGCCGAAGCATTCCGGAACTTCAAGAAAAAATTGTTCCGTGAATATGTCAGCAAGGACAAGACTCCGATTTTCACTGGACAATATGAGAAACTGAGAGATGATTGGACCGAATTTGTGACGCAACACAAATCGGAGCATTTCAAGGAAATGTCGAAAAAAAATAAGACTAATGCGGAAAAGAAACAGTACCATCATGTTATGGGGCCAGGAGGATACCGTGTTTCGGCGCCTAAGTGGCAGGCAATGGAGGACGGCCTGAGGGCAAGAGGAATCCGTCTAGGTACAGAGGGATGGGACGAAAGAGCCAAAATGTGGTGGTACGGGCATGGGGGATCGCTAGACCCGGAGACAGGGGAGTGTGTTCACCGGCAGAAAAAGTTTGCTCCCACAAAAGACCTTGTTGACGCAATGACCAAAGCTCAACAGGGCAAGATCACGTTCAACAGAGAGAGAGACCAACTGACCCATGCCCTCGGAAATCCTGAACACGGAGGACATATACGAGGCAAAGGCAGATTGCCGTGGAAAGTAGGGTTTTCCCAGGAGGGTGACCCGTACTGTTACAGAAGCCGTAGGATAGGTACGGACCGGGCTGCAGATCAACTGTCGAATCTTGCAATGGAAGTTTGTGACCTGAAGAAGGTCGTGGCGGGAATACTTGAGAAAGAAAAAGCGTCGGCTGCAGGGCCGCATCAAGAACATGCAACGGATCTCGGAAGCCAGCAGCGGAGAAGCAGCGTGGCTTCCACGGAGGCCCCGACTGCAGGTGCTAATGCACCGATGATCGAGAGTCGTGCACCGAAGCCCCACTACCCCGTGGATGACGTAAAGGAGATGAAAGAATGTGATCTGCATTATCCCGTGGGGAACATTTCCATGAAGGTGGCTACCGGCAGTGCTTTACCCTATACACCTGGAGCACTCCATCACAACAACGCCATTCCATATGGCTATGCTCGTGTCACGGTGGAAGACATAGTCCAAGCGTTTGAGGACCTGGAGATTGACATAGCTACACCCGAAGGGGAGAGAAGACTTGGAGATGTCAAGCGCCAGTTCATTCTATGGAAAAAGAAGTACATAGTGTTTCCAGGCGAGACGCCAAGGCTAACAAGTCCACCCCCCTACGATGGTGCAGGTGCTGGTGGTGGTGGTGGTGGTGGTGCTGGTTCACCTACGCCTCCTTCACGCCATTCGACGCCGTCCCCCGATCTTCCTCCTCCGGCGGTTAAGCAGCCGTCGCCCACGATTCCTCCTCCGGCGGTTAAGCAGACGTCGCCCCCCATTCCTCCTCCAGCGAAGAAACAGAAGCAGGCGGACAGCAAGGGAACCTGCTCTTGGTCTATTAACCCGGAGCCTTATGTACCTAAGACCACACGGGTACCGGAGCCATCACTGAAGCCTCTCCCCCCAAGGCCTTGGGAACTTAGTGATGCTGAAACCAAATTGGCCGTGAAGGCTGACGTTGACAAATGGAAGGGCCGACTGAAGGCGCTAAAGGAGCCTGAGCCCAAGGAAGTATTCCCTCCGATTGTAGACTATTGGGCTACGGATTTTTTGTCGACAGTGTCCCAAGCCGTGAAGAATATGCCTAAAGACTATGATATTGAACTTCGTAAGCAAGCAGGAATATTGGAGGAGGAGAAAGCAAAAATAGTGGAGCAGGAGAAAGGAAAAGGAAAAATGATAAAAAGCGGGAAACAAGTTGCCCAGCTCGGGATGCAGAGTAAACAATCGATCCCCCCGCTCATAGTGAAAGCCGCTCCGGAACAGGACCCCGAGGTCATAGAAGCTGTGACAGCAATGGGATTGACTGTAGCTACTGCCATGGAAAATGCGTCCGAGGCCGGTATGTCTCTTCGTGCCTTTTTAGGCATGGACGATATGCCAATGGCTGACGTAGCATTAAAATATGTGAAGAAAGAGCCTCTCGTCGAGCCTGCGAAGGAAAAGGATCTACCACCACTAATGCAAAGTCTGCTACGTTGGTACAAAGATTTCATAGCATGGACCGACAAAGAATTTGTGTATGTGGATTATACAGAGGAGCATCACATCAAAAAGTACTCTGTAACAGTTGAGATGAGTGAATTGTTCCAGCTGTTCAATCTGCGTGAGCTCGACAAATCTATCCTGAGTTGCTACGTTCGGTAAGTGATTTATTTCTACCTCATCTCGGTCTTCATTGCCTACACTATATATATATATATATATATATATATATATATATATATATATATATATATATATATATATATATATTGTCCTAACTATATTGTTCCGTCGCTATTATGCAGATTGAAGATTTGGGAATGCAAAGTAAGACTCATCCATGATGTTGGGTTCATTGACCCACAAATCATTAATGGAACTATGTTAGAAGATCATCCCAAAGACGTGGAGAAAGACTTGTACAAATTTTTTAAAAAGCATGAATCCAAAAGATATATTTTATTTCCTTACCATTTTGGGTGAGTGTTTCTCTCATGTTCCCATTCTCTTTTGTTTACTCCATGCATGGTATGTCTAATCGATAAATTATGCATGACTGTGCATCTAATGTGTCCGCAGGTACCACTGGATTCTGCTAAAAATTGATCTTCACAAGTCCATAGTTTTCATCATTGACTCTATGAATTCAAATACAGATCTTTGGGTCAACATGAGAAGAATGATGCAAAGGTAATTATTTTTCAATCATTTGCGCTCTATATCGATCGGTCTCTTTTGTTCATTTTCTAAGCTAATAACTCCCTTGTTCATTTAATTTTATTTGCATTGTAGAGTTTGGAGACGGCTCTCACTTGAACATGTCGGTGAATTCAAAGATCTGCTACAATTTAAAAATATGGTCAAAGGTGTGGATAAGCAGCCACCGGGGACCGGTCTATGTGGATACTATGTCTGTGAGAACATACGGAAAGAAATATCTGAGAGGAAGAAGGACGAGCTCACGCGGAAGGGTCTCAATAACATGCGGAGGGCGCTTACTCCAGAAGCTCGCTTCCGACCAATTCAAGAGGAAATAGCAGGATTTTTCCTTAGGCATGTCATCCATAAGAAAGGAGAGTACCATGCGTCCACCGACGATGACTATTATCAGCATGTATAAGCCCTGAGTACTTTGAAACTTGTGCGAATTTGTGTATGCTCGTCCATCTTAATTGTGTAATATGGAAACTTGTTCGACGTTGTATATATGGTCACCCGATATTGAATATATATTATATATTCCTATTGAATTCTCCTTGTTTGATATTTCATATATATATATATATATATGCATGTATATGTGTACTGAAATTAAAACAAAACAAATTAAAAAGAAAACAGGTTTAGGGGGCCTAAAACCCTAAACCTGCGCAGGTTTTCAGTCCCGGTTAGCCACAAGAACCGGGACTAAAGGTCCTCCGCCGCGACGGACCCCTAGCGCCCACGTGGACGGGCCTTTAGTCCCGGTCCGTAAGTGGCGGGACTATAGGGGGGGCCTTTAGTCGCGCATAGCTAGTCCCGGTTGCCCGGACGGGATTAATGGGCCTGGCGAACCGGGACTGTAGGCCTATTTTCTTATTACTTCTTGTTAATTACTACTGCAACAATGACCTGCATATTGCAACACAGATTTGCCAATATGCAACAAGTCACCACATGCATGAACTATATATAAAGCTATGCAATTTTCATCATAATAAACCAATGCAATTTTTATCATGATAAACCTATGTAATTTTCATCATAATAAACAAATGCAATTTTTATCTTAATAAACCTATGCACTTTTCATCATAATAAAACTATGCAAATTTATATATATCATGCGGAAATATGATTCAAACGGGGATCGGATATATGATGATTCTATGTCACGGATATATGATTTCAATAGGGATCGGACATGTTGCTATCCTATGCAATTTTCATCATAATAAAACTATGCAATTTTCTATACATCACGCGCATATATGATTCAAATATGATTCAAATGGGGATCGGACTGCTATCATATGCAATTTTCATCAACCTATGAATGAATGAAGCCCCAAAACGTACCTTGCCCATTGGAAGACCAAGGCATTCTTCTTAAAGCAAAATTGGATAACCGCAACATCCTTCCCATTGCGCGTGTACTCAAAATCAAGCCCGGTGAATTTCTCTTGGTCCGTCGCGCTTTCAACCCATCCTTTGAATATGGCAAGATAGCCCGGTATCTTAGCGTTATCGTTGGTGTAGACGACGGTTAGCACGTTCGTGCCATGTACAGGAACAGGAGACGGAGAGTGATTGGGTGATCCATGGTGGATTAATTATGGGAAGAAGAGAGGAAGAAGGGAGAGGAGGAAACAGATAAATGGCGTTGTACTGTAGCAATTTGCGAACTCATAGGCGCGGGAGCCAAAACGGTTCGACTATTTGGTACCAGTTGTAGCCACCAACCGGTACTAAAGGTGCTCCGCCAGGCGAACGGTTGCCACGCGCCCCTTTGCCACACACCTTTGGTACCAGTTGGTGGCTAAAACCGGTACCAAATGTGCTCGCACCAGGCGGACGGTTGCCACACCCTTTTGGTACCGGTTTGTGGCCACAAACCGGTACCAAATGAATGTGTCAAACCGGTGTTAGCCTTGCCCAGCGTCCTCCGCGTTCGAACCGGTACAAGACAGTCATTTTCTACAGATTCGTATTTCATTTGGTACTATAGCTAAAATCCTATGGCCCTGTTTCTACTAGTGAACCAAAACTTGAAATAAAGGCGTGAGCATTCACCAAACTGTACCTTAGTGTAATACTTGGCAAGCAAAATTGAGAAAGCCCGGGGAAACCCTAATTTTTCGCGCTGAACTTTCCCGAGTGCTTGGCGCCGCCGCACTAGACAAGGACGAAGAAAAAGACGGCAATTTTCAGAAAAGTTCGCACGCAATTTTTTGCGAAAAAATGCGTGGCAGAAAGGGGCGGGAATTTTCAAACTTTTCCGCACGCATAATTTTGTCGACTACACACCATCAAGGACACTCTGGCAAACATAAGCACCGTGAGGCCCATCCGTCGGGGCACACGTGGCTCTCCTTATTGTCGTGTGTGTCTTCTGTGCCGAGTGCCTACTCCGTCATTTGCCGCCGTGCGCATCGGTGCCGAGTATCACTAGGCCCGAGCAGTCGGCACCGTCTATGTTTGCCAAGTGTCATGCTTTTGCCGAGGTCTTTTTTTTTTTTGTCACTCGGTACGGTCACTGTGTGCCGAGTGGCCCGTGTTTGGCACTCGGCATTCGGCTTTCATGTCGGCAGAAACAAACGCCGATTCTGGTAGTGTAGGTTGTACAACATCTTCCCGAGGAAGCCATGGATTTGACGGGATACGAATGTCAGTGCCATCTCCCACTCCACACAATTCCCTGGTCACCGGAAAGATAATTCATGCTACCTCAATTCGGGCATGCATGGTGACATGTGACGAACAGCAGGCCGACTGAGAGGCTATTCGTGCTATAGTGGCTTGAGACCGCGCCGTGACAAGCGATGAGCAGCCACCCGCGGGCAACGCAAGTAGTGTTGCAACTCTTTGTGAGAGCATCTCTACCAGAACCCGTAAAAAACGCTAAAATCTGTAAAACTCTTGCGGGTTTACGGTTTTGATCAATTTTTATTTAAAACGGAGACACTACAAGTTCGTGGCCCCGTAAATGTTTTATAGGACAACGAAAATGGGAGCTTCGGACCTCTATGTTCAAAGGTTCGAGGGCGGTATACGGGCCCAAACTGGTTGGAATTCTTCCCGCGCCGCCTTCAGTGCCCAAAGCTTTAACCGTCGATTTCTCACGTATCCGACAAAATGTTAAACTTGCGTCCGAAAATTGTCACTTGTCGTGCTCAGGCTGTGAACGTCCGTGCCATCGTAGCTGGCCATTTCGTCCATGTCGTCGGTCACGGGAGCGCTCCGTCCGCCACGGCGGCGTCCATCCCGTCCATCCCGCCGGGCTTCGTCTGCACACGGCAAGGGGTCTTCACCCTGCCTGCCACGGGGGGCTTTTTAGTGTGCTGCCAGCCAAGCCACGGTAGGCTTCCCAATCGGCAGCTGCTGCAGCTCCATACGGCCGTCGGCGAAGCAAAGCTGGGCTTCGTGTCGGGCTGTAAGTGGGCACGTCCACGGACGTCCACCAGCTGACCACGTTTGCCCATATGTGTTAGACCGGACGTCCACTTTTGCCCAATTAAAATTTTCAAGATTAAGCGGCGCCCACTAATGACCACTTAAACGCATGGCGCACCTGCAAGCCTTGTTTCTTCGTTTCTACGGAGAGCATGCTCAGCGGCTCCAACCGCGAGCTCGCGTGTTGGTGCTTCAGGTCACGAGAAATGAGTGTTCAGGTAATTCGGCGGCTGCCGAGATGTGGCTGACGAGACGGCGGAGGATCAACTACCGGCCGGACTGCACGCCGGACCGACACCACCGGCGCGCAACAAGTGGCGGTGGCACTAATATGCATGATCTCCGGCAGCGGAGGCAAAGGAATGAGCGCCGGTGGCGCAGACATGCGTAATCACCATTCGTCATCATCGAGCTGTGCGTCAACGACGGCGACGGCTGATCAGCAGAGCAGTTCGCTTAAAAGATACGTATACACCAGTTCAACAAAAATAGATACGTACGCATGTACGCGCACGTCGTTGTGTTGTGACATAGCCCCGCGTTGTTGTGCTTGTATCGATCGTAGTTCCTGCTCCTAAGAACAAGCAGCTGGCACGCGGTGGTAGCGGGCACGCCGTGGCGGACCACGAAATATTTTCTCCTGTCCGTGGGTGTCCATGGCAGCTACACCATGCCGGTCCTCTGTCTCAGCACGCGTGCCGGGGGCTTTGAGGCCGCCGGCCGATCTGGTTTCACGGGAGCCCGAACGCTCGAAAGAGGAAACACTACGTGCGTCTATTCTGTCCGGACGGGTTTTAGCGCCTAATATCGTTTTCCGATTCGACCTACTGTCTGCTAGATAGATACGCTGATGGTGACGAGCAGCCAGCCGCCGGGGACAGCGAAGGGAACTCAGGTTGGATACGCGACAGCTACGTACCAAGCTGGATGACTTGACTAAGCAGTTTTTTTCTCCCAAAATATCTCCTAGACTTTGAAAAACAAATTATAGGTGAAACCGTCCTCTGCGTGACTAACACACGCAAGTCCGTAGCTTCGTTGTGTACCTTTCCAGAAAATCTCCTACCCGTCCTCCGTGTGACGAACACACGGAAGCTTGAATTTTCAGTTCGACTGCCGCGACGTCTTATTGCCTCGCGCCCATACATATATACATTTTAGATGCCATGCATGTGTAAAAAATGATAAGATCACTGCTCTAAAACAAGGACGGTTCACCCACCCCTCTCTCATGCCCCGTTCACCAGCTTGGTTTAGCGTATACTCCACTATGGTTGGTATTTTAGCACGCTTGTTCAAAAAAAAAAAAAAAAAAGACCTACCGAGGCCTCCTAAAAATTCAGCAAAGGTGGGTACAATATTTAGCCATTCCATTATGGTTGGTATTTTAGCACGCTTTTCAAGATAGGAGTACAATTTAAGAAACAAACACTCTAATGCACTGTTATAGATTATATTAAAATTAAGTTGCACTGTTACAATCTAAGAAACATATCGAAAAAAACGCCCCACGCGGGCTCTCCCTCGCGTCCCCCCCCCCCCCCCCCCGGCGGCGCCAGGGAGCGATTCCTGCTCCGCCCTCCCCTCTCCGTCCGGCGTCCTCGCCCTGCCGCTGCCATCGCCGGCCTTGTCCGCGACGGTGGCGGCACCCCCCGCTGCTGCCAAAAGGTGGCCGGGGGCGGTTCCCGCGCGGTGGAGGACTGGCCCGGGGGGGCGGCGGCGGGCGGACTGCGGGGTGGCGTGATGGCGGCAGGTGCCGCCGGCTCTTGCAAGGGCGCTGCTCGCCTGATGGGCTTTGGCGGGCCCGATCTGGGCCCGTCGGGGCACTAGCGGTGATTGCCTGCGGTGGGGCGTCGGCGTGGAGTTGTTGAGGGCGGTGGTGGCGCGGTGGCTGCCATGGGCGGGCGAGGAGTTCGTCGGACGCGCAGCGGTGCGGTGGAGGCGACGGTCGGCGTGGAGGCGGGGTTCTGGTACTCATGTCGGCCTGGCGCTGGGAGGGGCCGACATCTCTAGCCGGTGCCTCTGCGTGGTGCGGAGCTCCGGGCGTGGGATTGACGGTTTCCGGGCCACAACTCGTGGGAGGTGGATGGGGTTTTCATGGCGTTGGGAGGAAGCCGGGGCGGCGGCCCCGGAGCTTACGGCTGCGGGTGGGCCGTGGTCAACGTGCTGCCTGCCGTGGCGTGAGGGGTCGCGGGTGTTGCAGCATGCAGAGATGGTGGTCTGGTCGGTCCCCCACAGGCGGTCGGTGGGGTTTGCGAGACATCACCGGGCGAAAGTCTTGCCTGGGCTGTCGGCTCGGGCCGGCGACGGCGACGCCCTCGGGCGCCGCGACCTTCTTGGAGGCGTCGTCGTGGTGGTGCGGCCGCTTCTCCACGCCGGGTTCTCTGGGGGAAACCCCAGATCCTCGCGGGATCGGGCGAGGGCGGCGCTCCTGCGTCGCTTTCCTCTTTGGGCCTCGCCTTGGATGTTCCACCGACCAGCGGGACCTGTGAGTTATGGTGGCTGGCGGCGGCGAGTCTTCGTCTTCGGCTTGGGGGTGCGCGGCCCTGGGGCCGGCGTGGATGCCGGAGCGGCGGCTCTGGGTTTTCACCTCCGTCGATCTGCGTCGAGGTGATGGAGCGTCGACTTTGGTCTCTTTGGGCGTCGTGGTCGTCGGCTTGTTTGGGGCGCAGCCTTGGGGCTGGCGTGGATGTCGGAGCGGCGGCTCCGGATGCGTCTCTGCGTTGTGGGGCGTCGAGTCTTTTTGGTGTCGGCTTTGGTCGTTTGGGCATCATGGCCGTCGACCCGTGGGGCGCGGCTCTGGAGTCGGCGTGGACGTCGGAGCGGCGACTCCGGACTCTTACCTCCACCGTGTTGCGTCGAGGAGTTTTGGTGTCGACCTTGGCTGTTTGGGCAGCTTGGTCGTCGACCCGTGTTGGGCGCGGCCTCGGGGCCGGCGTGGATCGATTTGTATCTTTTTTCTTTTTAGGCCTTGTATGGGAAAAAAAAAATCAAGTGAAACACGACATAAATTTAAACCAAGTGAAACACGATTTTAACATTTGAGAAATTATCAGAACTAGCTAGAGTAAACAAAATTTTGCCTTGAATGGAAAAAAATCTTAACATGGAATGAATCATGAATACAAATGGAATGCAATTTTTGGCTAAGTTCCACACAATGTTATGAATAGTGGAACAGATTTCGACTACATGTGGAGCAAGAATTTGAGAGCTCAAGGAAAATATCCCTTCTACATGTTGAACAAAATTTTACGCCAAATGAAAAAAAATTACCGCCCATAAAATGAATCACGACTACAAGCAGGAAAAAAATTAAACCTTAAACCAAATAGAAAAAAATTAGTGCCCCTCGGAAAATAACATCAAGCATGACAAAATATTCTACTGTAGTCTTGGAACATGTGGAACAAAAATCACGAGTATAGGAGGGAACAAAAAAGGTTTGACGAAGCAAAAAAAAATTAACACACGGAGAACAAAAACAATCTTGACCGGACGAATCCTGCCAATATATAAGTGTCTATGAACAATCACTACTACTAGAGGAACACATTATTATGCGAAGAGGATTGAAAATTAGCATCCGTGAAACGAATCCAACTATATTTGATACACCAAATTAGTGTCCGTGGAATACCTCATTGCTACAGGAAACACTATATTTAGATAAAGTGGAAGAAAAAATTAGAAAACATGAAAACACTTCACATAAATATGGAACCATAAGAAACTAATTGGAGGAACACAAGATTAGACGAAGCGGAACAAGAAATTCCCCAAACAAATCAAAACTATATGCGGAACTAGAAAACGCCCCGAGAACACTTCCCGCTTTAGAAGGAAAATATTAGGCTAAATAGAACATAACAAGAAATCATGAAAAAAAACTTGACTTAAAATGGAACCATGAGAAATTAAACTAAGGAAAATATCTCATAACAACTCATGATTATTAAAGTAACACAAGAATAAGCAAAGATGAACAATCAATTAACTGGGTGAAACAAACCAGAACTACATGTGTAACTATAAAATTAGAACATGTGGAATATATCCTCAATTTAGGATGGAAAATTTTAGGCTAAATAAGAAAACTGAAATCATGCAAAAAAAAAAAAAAACATAACTTAAATGGGAACCGTGAGAAACCAAGCTAATGTACGAAAAAGACCGCAAAAAAATAATGATTACTAGAGGAACACAACATTAAACAAACATGAACAAACTTTTAACACCGAGAACTAATTACAAATATATGTGGAAAAAATTGTGTATGTTGATCCCATCCCCATTACAAGAGTAAATAATTGTTAGCTGAACAGAACGAAAAATAAAGATCATGAAAAAACTTTACTTAAAAATGGAACCTTAAGAAACTAAATCTACGGAAAAAAAATGAAGAAAAAATGAAACCCAGTACATAGGGGGGCCTTAGCCATCCCCAGCACCGGATAATCCCCTCAAAAGATAAAAAATAAAAGCCCATCACAGGACCAATTAGTTAAAAGGCTCGTGTTTCAATATATGCGCAGCAAAAGAATTCTCAAAAGAAAAGAGCAGCTAAAAAGCCTTAATGGCCCAGCCAGCCAGCCTACGAGCTCCGAGCGTCAACTTCGATTAATCCACATTTCCTGCTAACGATGCACGCGGCGGCCGCTATATGTTCTTTTTTTTTTCAATAAAGACTGCCAGGGACACATGACCGTCCTCGTCGTCGGGTCCTCCTTCCTGGGCAACGACATGACCGTGCCGAACCTGACCTACTTCCACCCGCGGACGGACGCCCACGTCCGGGACTGGCAGAGCCGGATCAGCCGCGCCCGCCGCCCGTGGCTCATGTCCTTCGTCGGCGCGCCGCGGCCCGACGACCCGCTCTCCATCAGGTCAGAGATCATCGCGCAGTGCAGCGGATCGTACAGCTGCCGGCAACTCGGCTGCACCAACGGGGCCAAGCAGTGTCACGCCCCGGCTAACATCATGCGGCTGTTCCAGAGCTCCACCTTCTGCCTCCAGCCGCCGGGGGACTCGTACACGCGCCGGTCCGCCTTCGACGCCATGCTGGCCGGGTGCGTGCCGGTGTTCTTCCACCCGGCGTCGGCGTACCTCCAGTACACCTGGCACCTGCCGAGGAACCACAGCCGGTACTCGGTGACACCATGATCTTACGCATGTACGCAGTAGGGCAGTAGCTCCGTTCCCATGTACACAACAGTTTCCTTGTATGCAGTAGCAGGTTGGCCGGTTTCAAACCATTGAAACCATGTAACCAGACTAAACCGGACCATCATTTCAGGATATGCTTTACTGGTTTAGCCCCATCCAAACCAGTTCAAACCGGTGGCAACAGAGTGGGTTGAGGAACCAGCCCAAACCACCATAAACCGGGTATGCCCAGGTTGATCGATCGTACAAGTCTCGCGAGGTAAGATCAAAGACATAACCGCGGAAAAGAAAATGTATTGGAAACCATACCTTTGAAATCCATTTGCATCGCCTTGGAAACGTACACTCGAGAGGTAAGGTCGATGGTCTGCGTCCGGAGCGCGTCGAACACCTCCCGGGGCGTCTTGCCGAGCCCGTGCACCAGCCTATGGATCGTCTCATCGATGTCGGACTCGGTGGGCCGTGGGCGCCGTGCCCTTGTCGGCGAACCCGTCACGCCGGTTCGCGTCCATCTTCTTGAGGTAGACCATCTGGATCTCCTCTGCGAGGTTGGCCAGGTTGAGCATGTGCGAGAAGGAGCTGGACAAGGTGATGGCGTCGCCCACGTCGAGGCTGGTGAAGAGCGCGCCCAGCTGGCGCAGCGTCGTCTCCTGGTCGCCGAACCAAACCAAACCGGCCGTTCTACCTGCGCAACGCGGCCTTGCCAGCCATGGCAGTGCACCCGGACGGGCGTACTGTGCCGTCTCCAGCGCCTCTCGCGCGCCACAGCGCCGCCCGGCCGCCACGGACCGCGCCGCCCACCACAGCGTCGGGACGACGCCCGCGTAGAACTGCAAGTACGAGCGGATGCCCTTCGTCGGCTCGGCGTATGCCGTAGAAGCCGATTGCTCGGCGAGGGCGAGCGCGGACTCGAGGCTAGCCTTGGCCGCCGTGGAGTTGGCCGCCACAAGCCTTGTGGCGAGCGCCGCGAGGTCCGGCGTGCCGCGGCAGGCGGAGGCGTGGACGCAGAGCGCGGACGCGCAGAGTTCTGGCGTGACGTAGAAGCTGTCCGGGCTCCCGCTCAGCTGGTCCAGCGGCCCAAAAGCGAGGTTGCCGACGTGGACATCGACGACGGACAAGAGGAGGAAGAGAAGGATGAGCGCTGCCACCATGAGAAAATAGAGGGCGGCCTGCGGTGGTAGCGAACGCGACACGGCTGTCCGTTATTTTCTTTCCCTGGCCGTGAATGTCTACTTAACGAAAAGAAGTGGGATGGGCTTGCACAAAGTTGTGAGGGAGCGCAGCAATGCATGCAAAAATTATCCTCCTATGACACGGCTGTCAACATCGTCATGCACCGATCTGTCTTTCTCTGCACGTCGCTCTCTCGGAGTTTATGTTAGCTAGCATGATCCTCCTACCCGCTGCTAGCATAACCTCTGCTAGCTAAATAACATATTGTGTGATAGGCCTATACTCTACTTTTCTCTTTATCTATTTTTTCCTTAATGCACATATTGTTATATTGTACTGAGATTTGCATGAAGTTACTCCCGGTTGATTTATTTAATTATTGTAACCTTAGGTGTGTCCATATATCATCTTGTTCGTGCAGAACACATCATTATCTCACATAAATATACAATGGATGTACTAATCTTTGTTTTATACTTGCATCATACACATGCATGAGCGTCCCCCCCCCCCCCCCCCCCCGGTCGCCTGCCACTCCGGCGGCGCCGGCCACCCACCTCCGCTGGCGTGCTCTCCCTCCGGCCCCATGGACACCCCCTCGACGGGCTCGTGCCGCTGGGCGGACTTCTCTGACGACGAGGACGCCGGTTCCTACCGGTCCTACTGCGAGGTCCTGAGGAGCGGCACGCCTCCGGAGCTGTCTCGCTCCCCCTCGCCGGCGCCGGTCTCATCTCGAGGCGAGGCTTCCCCTCCTGGGCAGGAGGCAGCCTCCTCCGTGCGCGCGGCTTCCCCCCGAGGTGCGTACCAACCTCCTCCGGATCCACGTCCATGTATGCACGGCAACGGAGGAAACAAGCGTCGGAAGCAACTCCCGGCCCTGCACATCCGCGACGACCTGCCCTCCGATCTCGCCGGCTGCTGCTTCAATTGCACGCAGCCGGGACACATCTCCAGGGAGACTGCAAAGGCGACCCTGTGTGCCTCAAGTGCAAGAAGCCCGGCCACCTGGCGCGGGAATGCAAGCAACGGGCGCCGCCGGTGGACCTGAGGGCGCAGCTTCGGCCGCGCGTGGATGCGCCACGGGTGCGCCAGACGCTGTTGAGGGAGCGCCTCGGTCAGAGAGAGCGGTCGCGCTCGACGCGGCCGCGCGCGGCGCCGAGCAGGGTGGCCGCAGGGGCTGAGCCTTCGCGGCGTGGAGTGGTGTTCCATCCAGCGAAGGCGAGAAGGGCGTCGCTCGTCTTTGGGAGGCACGACGCCGAGCGGGGGGGTCGTCGGAGGAGCGTGGCTCGACGACGTGGACTTCCCTCCGTTGAGCTCTCGCGCGGTGGAGGCACGCGCACCGTCAAGGAGGCCATCTGGCCGTGGATCGTCGGAACGGGTGGATGCCCCTACACCGGTGGCGGAGACAGCGCGACTGGACCGCATTTTCCTTCCACGCTCGTAGGAGGTGGACGCCGCGGAGCACGCGCTGAGATGGGCGCTGGTCGCGTACCGCTCCGGCAGCAGGACGAGGGTTCCGTTGAGCGAGGTGGCTAAGGCCATCGTGGAAAAGATTCCGCGCGCCGGCGACAACTTCACCGCGCACTGGTTCTGGCCGGCGGACTACCTCATTGTCTGCTCCAGCCGGCGGGTGAGGGACGAAGTGCTCGGAACCGGAGACGCGGACGGTGACAAGTTTTCCATCCGCTTTGCGCCATGGAACCGGCAGCTCCAAGCGGACAGGGTGCCGCTCAGGTACCGTATCGTCGTGGAGATCACCGGCGTTCCCGCACATGCTTCGCATGCGACGACGGCGCGTGTGGCGCTCGGGCAAACGTCTTGGGTGGAACGGCTTGGGACGGCAACGGCGAGCAAGGAAGATATGAGGTGCATGTCTGTTTACGCGTGGATGGATGAGCTCGAGCGCGTTTCCGGCGTTCGCGAGCTGTGGATTGAGGAGCCCGGGGACCTCCTGGAAGACGACGACGGCCTTGTCCTCCCGTCAGAGGCACTCATCCCGCTGGAACAAAAACATTCTACGCTACGTGATCAAGCTGCAACTTGTCCGTTCCGAGGACGTAGCGGGGCCGCCGGACCATGTTCGCGGCGGCGCCGGACCTGGAGGTGGTAGTGACGATGATGGGCAGGGCAGCCGCGGCGGAGGCGGTGGAGACACTGGGGAGGCTCGTGACGGCCGGGGTTCTCGCAAGCGCTCACACCCGCGTGACGACGGGGCGGCGGGGCATTCGCGGCCGCGTTCTCGCTCCGGCCAGCGAGCGCCTGGACACAGTGGTCGCCGGTACGCCATGGACTACCCGAAGGAGGTTCATCCTTGGACGTGGAAGGAACCGGCGGGTGACGAGGAGGCACGTGGCGCCGTGGGGTCCGCGGTTCTCCTGGTCCCTGACCGACAGAGGGAGAGCATGGTCGTACGCGCATTCCGTTGGGATCCGAGGCGCGCGAGTGGTTGGAGCCCTCCGTGCAGTTGCCGATTGGTGTGGATCGGCAGGTGGTGGGGTCCGCACGCTCCCCTGGCCCCGCGGGTGGCGTGTGGCGAGCCGACGCGTGGAAACTGGAGATGCAGTTCGACGCGGTTCGTTGGGATCCCATGCGCCTAGAGGCTTCTCTCGCATCGCTTGGACCAAGTCCACGAAGGCCGGAACAATCAGGAGTTGCATTGGGTCAAAAGTTGCATGCGGCCGTTGTTGTGGAGGTGCAGAGTGTGGCAGGCCTGGCGCAGTCTTCTGCTTTGCAGGGCCTGCCCTCTGCTGTTGTTGGTGGAAGTGCGTCACCGGTCACTAGGGAGGACCCGGTTCAAAAAAAATTGAAGTCGTTGATCACCCCATTGCGGAATCTGTTTCAGGTGGGGCCAGGACAGGCTGTCAGGGTGTTGAGCAGACTTTGCTCTCACCAGGTTTTCTCTCCTCTGCCTCCGGCAGCATTGGGTCACCAACCGACCGGTGGGACCGTGGAGTGGAGGACCAGCAGATGGGATCTCTGGTGTCAGTTCTTGATTTTTTTTCTCGGTTACTCTCTCCTCGCCCCGTGCGACCGCAGCTATAGAGGGTTCGGATGAAGGGGCCCAAGATACCGTGGATAGGCCTTTGGCCAGCCCAGCCAGGACGGGCCCTACTGCCATTCTGGGCGTGGACGCTGCTGTTCTGTCGGAGGAGGAGTTCCGCTCGGCCTGCCAGAAGCCCATCTCGCAAATTCTTCACAGGCCGCCTCGAAAGGGTCGGGCTAGGAAGGCTTACACTGTCCCTATCCGCCGTAGCGCCCGGCAGTTGGGCAAATTTGCAGCACGAGCCCCGGTTCGACGGCAGCAAAGGGAACTTATTCACCGTCTGAAGATCGCGAGGGAAGGGGAAGTCATTGGTGAGGAGGCCCTCAATGCGTATCTCCGCTTGTTTTACAAGCCACTGTCAAAGGCGCACATCGATGTGATTCTAGGTTTGTTTGGGTGGTTGCCCGAGGCCTTACCTGCGACAGAGGACTTTCCGGTGGAGTGCCTAGTCTAGTGCGTGGAGTCTTTTCTCATCTAGTGTCTTGTGATCGTCTCGTTTGGTGATCTGTAATCCCAGCAAACATGTTTGAAGTGGATGTTGTCTTTGCCATCTAGAATGTGCGTGGACTGAACTCGGCCGCTCGCAGGGCTGCCATATACCAAGTGTTGGCCACCTATGGCGCGAAAATTGTATGTCTTCAGGAAAAAAAATGGACGTAATCTCGGATCAGGTGGTGAGGAGAGCCTCGAGCCAGCTTTTGATAGTTACTTCTTCCTTCCTGCTGTTGGCACTTGTGGAGGGATTCTGTTGGCCTGGCAGTCTGCCCACGTGACGATCTCCAACCCTCATCTCATCAAGAATGCATTGACCTCTCACGTCGCAGTTGGGGAGGGGGAACAGGCATGGTGGTTCACCGGGGTTTATGGCCCGCATGGCGTGGAGGAGAAATGTGAGTTCCTCCAAGAGCCGCGTGATATTAGAGACCTGCATGTCGGGCAATGGTTGGTAGCCGGAGATTTCAACCTCATCACCGCCCCAGGGGACAAAACCCAAGGCACTCTCAACCGCCCAATGACGGGCCGCTTCCGTCGTATGCTCTCGGTCCTAGAACTAAAAGACATGTACCTAAATGGAAGGAGGTTCACATGGTCAAATGAACGGCAACAACCCACCTTGGAAAGGCTTGATAGGGTCTTCTCGACCGTGGATTGGGAGGAGGGCTTCCCGGATGCCTTCCTCTCTGCGGGCTCCTCGGGGCCTTCTGGTCAGTGCCCCTTGCTTCTGAACCTGTCACCGAACTTCCATGCGGGGCACAGATTCCAGTTTCAGTCTTTCTGGCCAAAAGTGGTCCAGGAAGCGTGGACGTCGGTGGGTCACGAAGACAACCCCTTCAAATGCCTTGATAAGAAATTTAGGGCAACCGCGAAGCGCCTAGCGAGTTGGAGCAGCAAACTCGTCGGACATATTAAACTTCAAATCCTGGTAGCAAACGAGGTGATCATGAGACTAGATGGGGCCATGGACTCATGTCCGTTGTCTGATGAGGAGAGGGCTCTGAGGCGCTTGCTCAGAGGGAAGCCGCTAGGTCTAGCTTCGCTCGAGAGGTCTATGGCCAGACAGAGGGCCCGGACCTTGTGTCTTCGTGAAGGTGATGCGTGCACAAGATTTTTTCATGTCCAAGCCAGCCACCGTAGGAGGAAGAACTTTGTCGGTCACTTGGTGGTGGATGGGGCTAGGCTTGAGGGGCATGAGGCAAAGGCTGAGGCCGTGGACACTTTCTTTGACAACATACTGGGTGCGGAAGTGGATAGGCTCCACTCAGTGGACCTTGATTATCTAGGCCTACCTACTTTCGAACTGGGTCACCTTGAGGGTGCCTTCTCGGAAGAGGAGGTGTCGAACGCGATCAGAGAGATGCCGTTGTACAAGTGCCTGGACCTGACGGGTTCTCGAACAGATTCTTCGTGGCATGCTGGGAGATTATCAAAGTAGAGGTTATGGCTGCGTTCGGATCATTGGCACGAAGGGACGTGTGTGGTTTTGGAGTAGTGAACCAAGCCCTTATTACACTGCTCCCAAAGAAGGCAGGGGCGGAGGAGCTGAAAGATTTCCGCCCCATCAGCCTCATCCACGGATTTGCAAAGTTGGTGGAAAAAGTATTAGCCAGGCGGATCGCACCGGTGTTGCCCTTGATGGTTGGTGCACACCAGAGTGCCTTTATGCGTGGATGATGCATTCATGATAACTTCATGACGGTACGGGGGACGGCCTGGAAGCTACACGGCTCGGCCACCCCGACAGTGCTTCTTAAGTTGGATATCGCCAAAGCTTTCGATACGGTTAGTTGGGCCTTCCTTTTGGAGGTGTTGAGGAAGATGGGCTTCGGTGAGGTCCTCCTGTCCACCATTTGTGATCTCCTCTCGACGGCCTCGACGAGGGTGTTACTCAACGGTTGGCCGGGGGCGAAGATCTTTAACAGGCGCGGCCTCCGACAGGGTGACCCTCTTTCGCCGGAGTTGTTCATCCTCATCATGGAAGTGTTACACCTCTTGATCGAGAAGGCCACAACATGTGGATTACTCTCTCGTCTTTCCCGCACCGGGCTGAGTCATCGGACCTCGATCTATGCAGATGATGTGGTCACCTTCCTGAGGCCGACGGCCGTCGACCTGCACGTTTTCTCGGGAATCCTGGAAGACTTTGGCGAGGCATCAGGGTTAAGAACAAATCTGGAAAAATGCTCTGCGCACTTGATTAGATGTGTAAGGGTGGAGGAAGAGCTGGTGTCGCAGGTGCTACATTGCCATATCCTTCCTTTCCCACTATGGTACCTCGGCTTACCGCTCTCCGTGAGGAAACTTTCGGCGGCCCAGCTGCAATATATTGTGGACAGTGTGGCGGATCGCTTGCCGGGCTTGAGGGAAAACTTACTAAACAGAGGGGGTCGACCTGAGTTGGTAAAGATCACCCTCGCGGCTGTATAGGTCTTTGCCATGATGTCGCTGGATCTGCCAGCCAAGACGGTTCTAGACATTGAGAAGATCCTTCGGGGCTTCTTGTGGAAGGGGAGAAAAGACGTCCGCGGAGGACATTGCCTAGTGGCGTGGGAGAGGGTCTGTCTGCCCAAACAACTGGGAGGACTTGGCATCCCCAATCTCCGTTTGATGAACCAGGCGCGCAGAGCACGGTGGTTATGGCTTAGGAGGACAGATGCCTCAAAGTCGTGGATAGAGTTCAACATCCAGGTTCCTAAGTTGGTTCGAGAACTTTTTGAGGCCGCTACAACTTTGGTGCTTCGAGACGGAGCCAACGCCTATTTCTGGAGTGACAGGTGGTTGGCACAGGGAAGGATCAAAGACATTGCGCCCAACCTGCTCAAGAGAATCCCCAAGTGTGCCCTCAACGCTCGACGGGTGAGAGATGGTCTGGATGGTGGATGGCTCGCGGACGTTACGCCAGACCTGAGCGACGTCGAGCTTAGAGAGCTCCTGGTACTTGCTGATGGTATCGATGGGGTTACCCTCACGGAGGGCGTGGAGGATGTGGTTCGGTCGAACTGGGAGGATAACGGCGTTTACTCCGCGAGATCCGCCTACAGAGGCCGGTTACAAGGCTTGGAGGGATTGGATGGGTTCCAGCAGGGCTGGCGCTCCCGTGCGCCGAACAAATGCAGATTCTTCCTCCGGTTGGCCTTGAAAAACCAATGCTAGACGGCTGACAGGTTGAGCCGCAGGGGTCTTCCTCACCCAGCGGCTTGTCCCTTTTGCGACCAACAGGACGAAGACATCAACCATTTGCTGCTTGGTTGTGTGCTAGCCAGGCATGTGTGGACGGTGCTCATCGACAGCTGGAGGTTGGCTCACCGGGTTCCAGATCAACTTGACTCGCTGTCTGTTTGGTTGCCCACCCGGACCTCGGCAAGGGCCGATAAAAGGGACTTGTGGACGGCGATAACCCTATCTTGGTGGTGCCTCTGGATACACCGGAACGGGGTGGTTTTCGAGGGACACAACCCATCAGTGTAGTCCGTACTCAGGATGATTAAGATAGAGGCAGCCTTGTGGTGTGCAGCCGGCCTTTTTAGAGGTGGGCTTAGACAGGTGGATAGGTGGAGGTTTGGCGAGTAGTCCTTTTTATTTGTACGTGGAGCGCTCTGTGCGCCTGTGCCAGAGACGCGTTGTATTTGGCATCTTGCCACTCCTATGAAACAGATACATCTATCCATGACGTATCATTAAAAATATGAATCATGTCGATGGATCCGGAAGTGATGCTTGGGTTTGACTAATTCTTTATTTTCTTTTTTATTTCTATTGGTAAATTATCTTCCGTAAAACGAGTATAAGAGGTGGAGTGAAAGCCTAGCATGATTGTTGCTTTTGAAAATGGGATGATGCTCACTGGTGGCTAAGGTCACGCGGTGGCATGAGGTTGTGCTGGTTGGCGCCTACATGTGGGGGGTGGATTATGAGTTACGACTTACGACGCACATGCTTGAATGGTACAACTCTTTTGTTTATCATGTTTACAAAATGGTAATAGATTCATAATTGTAACGCCATCGTCGATGCAGTAAATGAAACACCGCTTCGTCTTCAGGTCCCTCCAGCCACTGCTCCAAAATGACGCCCTCGGGAGGTAGAGCAACACCAATGGTGCCACCATCATCCAATCTGGATAACCCAGATTTAGAGCTTCCCCCGGAGCATGCCAAAGCGAGGTATCGTGAACTGCAATGATGATGCCTTTGAAGGAAACGACGTCGAAGACGCCGCCATGACCGCAGTCGGCGCGATTTTCATTGGCACATACGCGACCCATCCTTCAGCTGGCTGGATCTGCACGGTGTCGCATCACGAGACGCACACCACCGTTGGGACCTCGGCAAGGACCTCCAAACGCCCATCACCGACCCCTCCACGCGTCATCGGCCTCCTAAAGGATCACCTACAACAGATCGGAGCGGGGATCCGATCTGCGACCATCACCCTTGCTGGAAACTCCGGCTAAGGATGACCACCGCCGCCAGCCGACCAGGGCTCCTCCCTAGCCGCTGCCTCCAGCTTGAACACCCCAAAACAGCGGCTGGATCCAGCCTGTCGCCTTCTTGCCAACCACCGGCACCACCACAGTGCCCAGCAGAGGGGCTCCCCGGGTTCCGAGATGAATTGCTCACGCATCTGTTTTGAGGCGATCATGGCGATGTAGAGACCTCCGATGACGATTCCCCTCTCCGGCAGGGTGCCAGAGCAGGACTCCACAAGCTCTAGATTGGACTTTCAAGGTGACGACACATAGCCCGCCTCGAGTAAGGCTCCAGCCACCTCCAACGCAGTCCGCTCGTTCCCCAGGAGCAGACGAACAACGTGTTTACGTGGTTCCGCCGGCACGCGGTGTAGCATGTCTCTTTAGCTCTAGGCGGGAGAACGAAGGAGAGGTGGCTGAGGACGTGGTGTTCGGAGAAGAGGATCGGAGATGTTGCTGCGGCTGCTCTAAGAGATGACGATCGATGGGAGGGCACGAGGGGTTTAAAAGGGGGGAAGCGACGGAGCATTGATGCTTGAGGTGACATTCCGAGTGGCAAAAACCCATTTTTTCACGCGATGGGACTGGGCATTGACACTCTGCCACGACCCTAATTTACACGAGACGTGACCGGCTCTAACGGTCAGTTGTGACCTATCTAGTGGCACAACGCCAATTTTCCACGCGTCGGGGATGTGCACTGCCCGTGTTTGGTGGCTCAGCCATAATTATGGAGACGTGTCGCGTGCGCGAACGTTGGACAGAACGACCGTGGCACAAGAACAGTCACAGTCTTCGAGACCAGCGAGGTCCTCGTCGATGATATCCAAGAAGGGATTTCGTGGCATGTGGTCCTCGTCTCCTTGGACAGTCTGAGTTTATATGGAAAAGTACATATATTTTGTAACTAGTTAAAAAATGTAAAGTAGATGCAAAATTTTCCGAAAATAGAAATAAGTTGGCATGTTATGATATTTACCTCATGTAATCTTCAGTTTAATAATAGAAGTAAAGAAAAAAAATCTAATTGTTGGTGAATCACATAGAGGGCTATGTACCATGAAGTCTCTGGAGCTGTAGTCAAAACCTTCCAATATGAAATAGCCAAACCAACTAAATTTCTTTATTTTGCATATGTCTTGGTTTATCGGTTAGACTGATTAATATGAACAAAAAACAATTTTTCTGATAATTTTTTTTCTACAAGTTGTTTTTAAATGGCATCTATTCAAGCATTTTTTAACTTGTTAAATAAGCATAACTAATTAAAAAATTGAAAAATAGAAAACCGGCGCATATAGTCCTTTTATGTGACATAGTTATGATAAAAAAAATAATGAACATGGTTTGTCGACTTTTTTTAATAGGTGCCTGCATATGGGGGTGTTTACCCGAGCCTTTTTATGCTCATTTCAAGCACATTTCTCTTCCACAAAGCAAAAGAGGCCTGATTGATTTCCTACTTGTGTATACTGCAGTTACAAAACACGCAACATAATATCGTAGAGCAATGGACTTCAATTTGAATTTAACCTCCAATTTGAATTTTGCATCAAATTTGTCTTGAAAGCACAAATGACATTATTACACCTCCACGTTTTCCCTTCATGTTTTTTTTTCCATTTGGTAAGTCAAATTAAACAAGAGCCCTCCCGGCCCCACTCCGGCCAGGTGCTGTGTTATTTGACGGTCTGAGTTTATATGGGTAAGTCCACATATTTTATAACTAGTTAAAAAATGTAAATTAAATGCATGTAAACTTCAGTTTAATATTAAAAGTAAAAAAAGAATTCAAATTTTTGGTGAATTACATAGGGGGCAATGTACCGGGAAGTCTCTAGAATTGTTATTGAAACCTTGCGCTATGAAGTAGGAAAACCAACTAAATTTCTGCATTTTGACCTAACATTTTGCACATGTCATGGTTTATCGGTTAGACCTGGTATCGTGAACAAGAAACAATTTTCTCATTAAAACATTCCTTCTACAAATTGTTTTTAAATGATTTTATTGAAGCATTTTTTTAGTTAGTTAAATAATTTTGAAAAATCGAAAAATTACAAAACCGATCGGCATTATCTTTTTATGTGACATAGTTATGACAAAAGAATAATGAACATGGTTTATCGTTTTTTTTTTTGTAACAGGTGCTTACAAATGGGGCGTGTTTACCATATCATTGTTTGTTCTCATTTCAAGCACATTTCTCTTCCACGAAATAAAAGAGGTTGGATTGATTCCCTATTCTTGTATATCACAAGCAATGGACTTCAAATATTGGTTTGAATTTGAATTTAAACCACAATTTAAAATTTGCGTCAAATGTGTCATGAAATCACAAATAGCTTACACCTCCGGGTTTTCCTTTCCTGGGACATTATGTGGTTTCACAAACAAGTTATTTCAAAATCAGTTTGCGCTACATTATTTCAGAGCGCGCCCAGTTCGCGCTATTGGTGCCTAGAGAAGTACTTAAAATGTTCGACGGAAGTACGAAAACACACAATCATGTTTAGTCACTAAACAAAATAACATACTCAAACAACTACGCCTACCAATGTTAGACATACTCAAACGATAACCTCGTCGCCGCAGAGGTAGGCAGTGTCGTAGAGTACAATGGTGTTTTGGTATTTGACGAACATGACCTTTCATCATGTTGTGATGCTTGACCATGATCGTATACATGCGACGCCGCCGGGGGGCCCGAACTGCGCCATAGCCCGCCTCGAGGAAGGCTCCAGCCACCTCCAACGTAGGCCGCTCGTTCCCCAGGCGCATACGAACAACGTGTTTATGTGGTCCCGCCGGCACGCGGTGTAGCGTGTCTCTTTAGCTCTAGGCGGGAGAACGAAGGAGCGGTGGCTGAGGACGTGGTGTTCGGAGAAGAGGATCGGAGATGTTGCTGCAGTTGCTCTAAGAGATGACGATCGATGGGGGGCACGAGGGGTTTAAAAGGGGGGAAGCGGCGGAGCATTGATGCTTGAGGTGACATTCCGAGTGGAAAAAACCCATTTTTTCACGCGATGGGACTGGGCATTGATGCTCTGCCACGACCCCAATTTACCACGAGACGTGATTGGCTCTGATGGTCAGTTGTGACCTATCTAGTGGCACAACCCCAATTTTCCACGCGTCGGGGATGTGCACTGCCCGCGTTTGATGGCTCAGCCATAATTATGGAGATGTGTCGCGTGCGCGGACGTTGGACCGAACGACCGTGGCACAAGAACAGTCACAGTCTTTGAGACCAGCGAGGTCCTCGTCGATGATATCCAGGAAGGGATTTCGTGGCATGTGGTCCTCGTCTCCTTGGACGGTCCGAGTGTATATGGAAAAGTACAAATATTTTGTAACTAGTTAAAAAATGTAAAGTAGATAAAAAATTGACGAAAATAGAAATAAGTTGGCATGTTATGATATTTACGTCATGTAATGTTCACTTTAATAATAAAAGTAAAGAAAAAAATTCAAATTGTTGGTGAATCACATACAAGGCTATGTACCACGAAGTCTCCGGAACTGTAGTCAAAACCTTCCGATATGAAATAGCCAAACGAACTAAATTTCTTTATTTTGCATATGTCTTGGTTTATCGGTTACACTGATTAATATGAACAAAAAACATTTTTCTGATAATTTTTTTTCTACAAGTTGTTTTTAAATGGCTTCTATTCAAGCATTGTTTACTTGTTAAATAAGCATAACTAATTAAAAAAAATGAAAAATAGAAAACCGGCGCATATAGTCTTTTTATGTGACATGGTTATGATAAAAAAATAATGAAAATGGTTTGTCGATTTTTTTAATAGGTGCATGCATATGGGGGTGTTTACCCGAGCCTTGTTTGTGCTCATTTCAAGCACATTTCTCTTCCACAAAGCAAAAGAGGCTGGATTGATTTCCTACTCGTGTATATTGCGGTTGGAAAAGACGCAACATAATATCGCAGAGCAATGGACTTCAATTTGAATTTAACCTCCAATTTGAATTTCGCATCAAATTTTTCATGAAAGCACAAATAACATGATTTCACCTCGAGGTTTTCCCTTCCTGTTTTTTTTTTCATTCGGTAAGTCAAATTAAACAAGTGCCCTCCCGGCCCCACTCCGGCCAGGTGCGGTGTTATTTCACGGTCTGAGTTTATATGGATAAGTCCACATATTTTATAACTAGTTAAAATGTAAATTAAATGCATGTAAACTTCAGTTTAATATTAAAAGTAAAAAATAATTTCAGATTTTTGGTGAATTACATAGGGGGCAATGTATCGGGAAGTCTCTAGAATTGTTATCGAAACCTTGCGCTATGAAGTAGGAAAACCAACTAAATTTCTGCATTTTGACCTAACATTTTGCACATGTCATTGTTTATCGGTTAGACCTGGTATCGTGAACAAAAAGAAAATTCTCCTTAAAACATTCCTTCTACAAATTGTTTTTAAATGATTTCTATTCAAGCATTCTTTTTGAGTTAGTTAAATCATTTAAAAAATCGACCGGCATTATCTTTTTATGTGACATAGTTATAACAAAAGAATAATGAACATGGTTTATCCTTTTTTTTGTAATAGGTGCTTACAAATGGGGTGTGTTTACCCCATTATTGTTTGTTCTCATTTCAAGCACATTTCTCTTCCACAAAATAAAAGAGGTTGGATTGATTCCCTATTCTTGTATATCACATAGCAATGGACTTCAAATGTTGGTTTGAATTTGAATTTAACCCCCAATTTAAAATTTGCGTCAAATTTTTCATGAAATCACAAATAGCATTATTACACCTCCTGGTTTTCCCTTCCTGGGACATTATGTGGTTTCACAAACAACTTATTTCAAAATCAGTTTGCGCTACATTATTTCAGAGCGCGCCGGTTCGCGCTATTGGTGCCTAGAGAAGTATTAAACTGTTCGGCGGAAGTACGAAAACACACAATCATGTTTAGTCACTAAACAAAATAACATACTCAAACAACAACGCCTACCAATGTTAGACAATCTCTTCTTCGCTCTCCTCTTGAACCTCTTTATGGCATGGACTAGGAGTCCACATCTGCGCCTCGCGGAGGAGCTCGTGTGGGATAGTGGAACGGCGGTTACTCCAATCGGAAAGAGAGGAGGAGGAGGGATGGTAGAGGGATGATGGCGTAACTGCAACGCCGTCGAAGTGGTTCTCCGCTGCCTCTCTTTCTTGCGGTCTCGAGTCAGATTGAGGGCGAAAAGAAGTATCTCCGGTGGGGAAATGGGGCACTACTAGAAACTGTGTCTTCGCCCGATGGTCAATACACCCGGCGAAAGGGCCAATACACCTTGGTGAAGCAGTTCACCGAGCAAAGCACTCGGCGACATTCGGGTCGGCGAACAAATGTCGCCGAGTGCTTTTTATCGAGGGGCTCAGCGAAGGGCTTTACCGAGCTGTTTTTCTCCAAGCTCGGCGAAGAAAAGAGGGTCGCGTCCGTTCCTTGACAGACGTGTGTCCGAAGGTCGCCGAGTTTTCTTTCTTCGCCGCGTGCCCGCCCCCCTCTGTTCACCGGGCTATTAGTTTGCCGAGTGCCTTCCCCCATTGTTCGCGGGAGACACGTTCGCCGAGTGCCCTCCCCTCTGTTCGCCAAGTGCCAGCATGTTCGTCGATTACCAGATGGGCACGCCAAAGGGCGGTCGCATGGTCACCTGTGAGCACACTTCACCGATTGCCTCTCTCGGCAGCGTCTCCACTCTCGGCGAAGCAAAATCCCAGGTGACCATTTGGCACCTGGAGCAACACTTCGCCGAGTGCCATACTCGGTAAAGCCCTCTTCACCGAGTTCCTAACTCAGCCAAGTCCCTACATTTTTTTCATTTTTTTTCCTTTTTTGCATGAAAACATTGTATTTGAAAAGACCACAAACATATAAATATCAAATATCACACTCCATCACTCATAGCACATCCACAACAAGCATATATATCAAGTATACTCACTAAATAGACTCCGAAAGTAGCCAAACATAGCACATATACTCCAAAAGTTCACAAAATAGACTCCACAAGTTCACAAGGGCATACCAAGTCCAAAATACATCCAACGGTTCACACTTGGCACATAACAACCATCCACTAGTCTCCAAAGACGTCGTCAAATGCAATCCTACAAGTTTGATCGTCACGGTCTTGTTGTTCGCCAAGCCTGGAAAAACATCACCCAACAAGTCAGTGAGCTCTATGCAGTTAGCTATAAACGCTTTAGGTTCTATACGGATCAGAAGACTAAAAATTGTATAGGCACAAACATATGCTACAACTGTACATCCATTTCTTCACCAAGATCATGTGTTTTCCTATACCTAATCCGAACTAGAATTAGTATAGTGTCGTTTAGTTCTAAAGACGGAATTGTATAGCCTCTATTTCGTGTGTCATTGTCCTACGTAGTTAACTTAAAGGTTTGAGGCACTCCGCTGAACAGTTGGTCATTTCTGTAACCTAAAGTTGGTCATTTCTCCTGAACTTAAATTTAAGCCACGAAACTACAGCAACCAATCTCATAATATTCATGCATAAATAATGAAATATAATATTCGTCTTCCTGTGTGTGCTGACAATATAGTATTAGACCAGCAGTGTTTAACAACAGCATTTTAGAAGAACATCTACTACTGTCAGGTTACTAAACTGCAAAAATATGCTAAATTGTTGTGCACTTCAAATCTGAAATTTCTATACTGTAGTCTCTCTCTCTCTCTAGCTGAAAGTTACATAACTGCAATTATTCTTACTAAAACACTTCTATCCTCTCATAAACTCATATCAGTTATTACACTAGGTAAGAACATATTGTATGCTCAAAAACCTGTCAAAATGATTTTAAAATGTCTCTAGATATCTCTGTTTGGCTAAACTGAAATTTACTATGCCTTCTCTATTTATCTTATAAAGACTTTCTCTCTCGCCCACACACCAGATAACACATACACAGGCAAGCTAGATGTGCATCAATTTGGTCCACTACTAACGCTAGTCAGGTTAGAGACATCACCAACAGCGATCTTAAGCAGCTCGGATGCTCATGGCCACTCTGAATAATACGCTATGTGGAGCTGTGCACATCGCAAACACAGCCAGATTAAACAAGTATAGGCCAACTGTATAAAAAAAACACTGAATGTACACTCCGCAATTCAGCTACACATGGTCAATGGACACTCACATTGCCCATGGATACCAGTACTAGATTTTAAGAAAACAATTAACACATTGATACCCATACATGCCAGAATCAATATATCTACCAGCAGCTAGAGCATCACAAAGCCATACACTACAACCAACTTGGAAAATAAATTGCATCATCGGTATAGATGGAGATCCTACAAATTTGAATAAATGGTTTGAATCTCACTTCAATACAACACTTACAATGTAAAGATTTATTTATTTTTGCTTGCTGCAATCTATAAAAGATCACAAACGAATTGTAAATTTGATCACGTTCAGAACTTACAAGATTAGTGAATAAATCATGCTCATCTATGTATAAACAAGAGCAAAATCTCTAGCACAGGTAGCACCCAAGCTACAGCAAGATCTCTAGCGCTAGCTAGCAGTCACCCAAACAAGCATCTGTGAAGAATCTATTCCTTCTCCCCAAAAAAAACTACATCTGAGTGTACTAGCAAATACGAATTAAGCTTTTGTGGTGTTGACATGAAGGAAACGGTGCAGATCAAGCAAATTTGGTCTTTACCTGCAGCGCACGAGTGGAGTTGAGGACGTCCGGCGGGAGGAGCAGCGGGATGCAGGTCCGGGAGATGCCCGGGGAAGACGGGCGGCGGCAGCAGAATCCACACGCCCGTGCTTGAGGTGCATCCGCGTCCACGGCTTGCCTGCCTCGCAAAGACGCTCATGTAGGGCTGCTGCATCCCATTTGGCTCATGTGACTGTTGGGTTGCACAACGAGAATGTCATTGCTGGGAATAGAACATGGAAAATAAACACATCAATTCATCGCCATTATATAGACAACCCAGCCTAGTGATCAGCACACTACCTTGGCAGTTCTTCCACTGCAGCGCGGCCTCGCGGACGAAAAGAGGAAGGAGGGCACCCTCTACTAAGCCAGATGGCCGGCAGCAGCACCTCGGTCATGTGGTTCATGGCGTCCCTGCATGGTGTGGCCAGCACGCCCTCGGCGGCATCCTTCCAACAGCCCCTGGACGTCGATGCCAGAGAGGGCAAGTACATATTGTTATGGGAATTAAAAAGAAATAATATGGATTGCTAACCAGATGGATGGAATAAAATAGACAAGACCAGAAATAAATCTCTAATTCGGGTTGATATAGACCTCTAAAACATGTAAATGTATTCCACAAAGCTGAGCTCAAATCAGCAATGGAAAGCGATTGGACATCCTAGATGATTTTTTTTTCTTCAAAATAATTATTGCAGGGCAGTAGCACGTGTTGCAGCAGATGGAAGGGATGGGCACGCACTCACCTATGAAGAGCCAAGTTGAGGATGGCCCGTGGCACCTTGCAGAACAGGGTCGGACCGTGGTTGGGAAGACGGACGGCAGCAGCTGCAGCACGCCCGGCGTTGAGGTCCGGCGCGTGCACAGCGTGCTTGGCGTCGGGCGCCCTCGTGAATACGCCGTCAGAGGAGGCCGGCGAGTGCTTGGCGTCGGGCGCCCTCGTGAATACGCCGTCATAGGAGGCCGGCGAGCAGCGGCGGCCGCAATCTGACGGCGAGAGGAGGAAACGCCAAACACCTCCGTTCTCTCCACCGAGGAGAGGTTCCGACCTAGCAGCGCGAAGAGGACAGCCTCCGTGACTTGAGTCGACGCCGTGGCCGTCCTCGTGGCCAAAGACCGGTTACCAACGCCGGCGCCGCCAGGGCAAACCATAGGTCACGGGCGCGCCGCGGTCCGGACCGCTCGACAGAGCGCCGCAAATGGATGCGCGCGCGCTGGTGAGCCAGCCGGCCGCGAAGCCGTGTCTCCCGGGCGGCGGCGCCTCCATCATCGGTGAAGCTGGGGCGACGGCCCCGATCTACTGCGGGGGAGAGCCTGGGGAAGGAGGGGGTGGAGGAAGGGACGGCGGGCCGAGGCCGGGGCTGGGGCAGGAGTGGATGGCGGCGGAGTGCACCTGCCGGCGACGGCGGCGATTTGGTCCTGGAGAAGGAGAGAGACAGAGATGGGATCGAGAGTGGAGGCTTCGTCCGTGAGTGGGACTGGGGAGGTGGGTTTGGTGTGTGAATTTTGGGCCAAAGTTCCCGCTGGCCCGATACAATTTTTTGGCTGAAAAATCATTCCCGGCCTCTTTCCCGCTTCTCAATTTGTTTCGCCGCGCGTTTCGCCGCTCGCGCGGGTTGCCTGAGCCAATTTCGGACCTTGGATACGTGTGGATGGATGGTTGAGGTGATCGATCTGTTGGAGGCAGCTCTCTCGCATCTCATTGGTCACTCGGATGGCACGCAGACAATTTGGGCCCAAATCGCTCTGTGTCTCTTTACCATGCGGAGTATCGGGCTCGTGATTCCCTACTCAGCGTAAAACACTAAACAAGATTTCATCGAGCCATGGCATGTCCGATGGCAACACAGAGTAATGAGGGTAGGAGTCGACAAACACCTCGAGGGAGCCAACATTGGCATCGCGATCGCGGAGGACTTGCAGAGACGATACCCGACGCCACATGCATGCATCAGCGTGAGGTTCATGTTGCTGAAAGCCGATGATGCATAGCCTCCGCGAGACCGCATTGAATGTCTACCACGCTGGTGTTAGCCCTTCTTTGAACTAATCAAAATTTTACGCCACCTTCATCTTCAATTGCATCGTAAACAGTTTCACAACAACGGTTCGAGTCTGAGCATCAACCAAGAAAAATCCACGAATCGAGACGACGTATGCAGAAAGTTCTACTCTCTAGGAGCTCCGATGTGAACCTTGTGTCGACAAAAAAGGAATGAAGATACCAGGAAGAACCAAGGGGAACTATAAAGACACCATCTGCCTAAGGAGCGTCTCCTACAAGATGGAAAAAACAAATTCGATAGCCTAGACTACATGACGACCCAAGAGTGTTGGACATCAAAGACAAAAATTAATGGTAGAGCCCACCCTAAGGAACACCCAAGATAAAGGTAGGGCCCACCTCTTGAAAAGATTCTACCGTTCCGTCAGATCCAGAAGTTTCGCGCTCTGAGTAGTTCTGGAACCCGCAAGAGAGAATCTGAATCTTTGTCTTAGGGCACCACCGGTATCGGATTCTCTCTCCCGGGTACCAGAACTACTTACAACCCGAAACTCTCGGATTTGACAGAACGGGGGGAATCTTACCAATAGGTGGGCCCTACCGTTGTCTTAGTGTTCCTTGGTCCTAACCTAACACAACCAAGCAACTAGTTCCACTTTTCTACCCCCTTCTGGCTCACGTAGAGGGGCTAGAATGGCAGTTCCGTCTTTTTCTCCAGCGAGGCTAGGGATTCTTCGGAGAGGGGCTCTGGAGCGTCTGAATCCCACCCAAACCAAGGGTTTTCTATACCATGTTTGTTAGAGTGTGGCATGGGTCTTGTATGCCAAATATTCCTTCACTATTTGTGTTAGGGCTTCACCTGCGTCGGATTCTCTCTCGTGGTTTCCAGGACTACTTGGAGCCCGAAACTCCCGGATCTGACGGAACGGGGGCAATCTTGCCAAGAGTTATTGTTTTGGGTGTTCTTTGGGCCAAACCTAACACAAGAAAGCAACTAGTTACACTTTTCTACCCCCTTCTGGACCACGTAGAGGGGCCATAACGACATTTCTGTCTTTTTCTCCAACGGGGCTAGGGTTTCTCCTGAAAGGGGATCCGGAGCGTCTAAAACCCACCCAAACCAAGGGTTTGAAATACCATATGTGTTAGAGTGTGGCATGGGTCTTGTATGCGAAATACTATCTCACTCTTTGTTTTAGGGCTTCACCGGCGTCAGATTCTCTCTCGCGGTTTCCAAGACTACTTAGAGCCCAAAACTCCCAGATCTGGCGAAACTAGGGGAATCTTGCCAAGAGGTGGGCCCTACCATTGTCTTGGTTGTTCCTTGTACGGATGGCAATGGAGCCCCGAAACCCGCAAACCCGACGGTACCCGCCTTAAATGGGGAGGGGTTGGTAAAATGTTCGACCCGCCAGGTCTAATGGGGCAGGTATGGGGGTGGAAAACTGTCGATTAGTCATCTCGACAAGTCCCTAGGATGATCCGGTAGGGTTTCGATTAAGAGAACGAATAGGCGTTGGTGACAATCGTCGACTAACAGGGGGCACGATTTACCCAGGTTCGGGGCCCTCATGCTCTGCTCTTGCTCTTACTCTTGCTCTTGCGATCTGTATTACGAGTAGATCGGTTACAATGGTGGGTTCCTGAGCTGAGAGATTGATCTTGATCTTACGGCTATGGTGGTGAAAGTAGATTTGATCCCCCCTTGGTGGTTCTCCTAGCCTTTTATAGGTGGCTAGGTCTCAAACCGTCTCCGAGGGGGTTACAAACCCTAGCTCTAAGTCGGTAGGAGCTTTCCTTTTTGACCCGCAAGTTTAACGGGTGGGCTTCTGTTGGGCCTTCTAGATCAGCGGGATAGCATCTTGCTTTGGGCCTTTTACATGGGCCTTGGACCGGGTAGGGCTCACCCGACAGGTCCATGAGTCATCCCCACGTCTGTAGCCCCCGAGTTTTTATTCGACTGAGAACAGTCGGGTAAGCACTCAAAGTTCGTTTTTGGATTTTTTGACTCGTCATTCAGTCGCATGGTTTCAAGGGTGTATACCCTGCGTGCGATGTGCTTCGCGTACTCGAACATCGAGTGGTAAAATGCGCCTGATGTTGGCTATTTTCGCAAAGGGGTACGGCTCATTCGCTTGGCTCTCCCGAAAGATCAGGGCCAATTAATTGCATCTAGGGCAAAAACAGTTCTGGTCTACACGAATTCGATACCTCCGACTCGAACTCGGCGAGGTGATCGTTGCGACTGGGCCATGGAGGTCTTATCAAGTCAAACTTAACCTTTAAAAGGGGTACCCGGCGCGTCCTCTAGGATTTTTCTTCGTGTTGTTGACACAGAAACTTTGCTGGTGGACGCATATCGAGTGCGATTCCAGGCCCACAGGAGAGATCCTTGGGTCTTACCTTTGTACTCGAGAGAATACGACATCCAGATGTTCCTAGTCGGCCAAACTAGGATTGAAATGATGTGTACGTACATCATGAGGTAGATTTGCGAGAGCCGCATACTCGCGATTTTACATTAGTTGCACTACAAGTGCTACCTTCCGCAACTCTTCGAGTGAGGTAATCTTCATTTCCCTGATCTTGTGCGAAAGAGAATTCGCGTTATGAAGTTTACACAAAACAAATTTCGTGTCAATGTATCTGTACGAAAGAGATTTCATGTCAGGATTCCCATACGAAAGAAATTTCGTGTTCGGGTGCCCATGCGAACGAGATTTCGCGTCCCGATGCTCATATGAAAGAGTTTTCGTGCTGTAAGGTACGCAGTGACGTCACCGCGCACTTGCCTGCTCCCGATGGGACGTGACGAAGTGGGGCAGAGCGCACGGGGGCCACTTTGGCAGCCTTTTGACCGGAAATGAGCGGTTGTGCTCCGGTTAATTCGCTGGCCGCGCTGTAAATACGCACAATGTTTTCGTAAAAGATCGTGTGGGGGTAACCGCCCCCGTCTCTTCGTTTCTGCTTCACACGTGGCGGTTGCAATGAGCACCAAGTTCGCAGATCAACGGCTCAGATCATCTTGGCGCGGATATAAATATTGGGCCTTAGGGGAAAAGTAACTTTCCCGGCTCTTATTCGTCTTCTTCCTCCCTTGCGCACACCTTTTCTTCTGCGAGCATGAAGCGACCTCCAATGGCAGGAGCCAAGAAGCGAGGCGCGGCAGCGTCCGGCAAAGAGGTGGCCAGCGCCTCCGCGGCGGCCCCGACGAAGAGGACGGGCGATTGGCGCCCGTCGAACACCACGAGGAAGAGCATCGTCGAGATACAGAGGGAGGGACCACTCCCTCCCGAGGGCTCCAGAAGTGTTCGGATGTCCACGAAGAAGGAGGAGATGCCCGACCCCCTCTCCACCGAGCGCATCGCATTCTCGGAGCACATTGCCCGAGGTTTGTCTTTCCCCCTCCATCCATTCCTTGTCGGGTTGTTGTATGTCTATGGCATACAGCTGCACGATCTTCCTCCGATCGCGATACAACACATTTCGTGCTTTATCGTGCTTTGTGAATGTTTCCTTGGCATCCGCCCGCACTGGGGGCTTTGGAAAGCCATCTTCCAAGTGCGGTTTTTTTCGAGAGAAGAAGCAGCCAGGCAAAAAAATTGGCGAGCCACTGAGGACCGGAGGCTTCGGGATTCAGGTGAACAAGGACATCCCCTACTTGGAGATGGATTTTGTCGACTCGGCCTAGGGGTGGCGCCAAAATTGGTTTTACGTCGTGGATGACAACGCGGGTGGCGTTCCAGCCATTCGCTGTTTTGAAGCGGCGGAAGTCTTGGCTGCATTTTCTCTGAGCCGAAGAAGGCAAGGTCGTCGCCCCTCTGCTCGCGAAGGTGGTGCGCTTCCGCTACAAGGAGCAGGGGACTCCGCTGAACGGAATACACCTGGCAGGTGTGTTTCTGCGCCGGAGGGTCCAGCCTCTTCAAGAGAGGCCGACCAGCCTGTGGGAGTACACATGTGTCAACAACCGGAGCCATACATGCGATGATATTCTTTCGAATGAGGAATTCGACAAGAAGATTGCTACTATCACCAGCTTGAAGAAGGGAGAGGGCTACTCGGCGTGCCCTCTCAACCCTTTCGAAGCAGAGAACCCTCCGACTGATGTGAGTTCCCTAATATTTTCTTCTGCTTCTTGTTTCTCCTTGTTCGGGTTTTGGTCGATTGAAAACCATCTTATTCTTCTCTTTGCCTTTGTAGAATCAGGACGTGGCAACGTGTTACCCGCCAGTTTCTGCGGATGATGTCTTAGATCTTCTGGCGAGCATCATTGAAGCTCCTCACGAGGCCAGCGTCGCGGATGCTGAGTCAAGATCTAAACGAGATGATGTGGAAGAGGAGGAAGAGGAGGATAACGAGTAGCTTCGTCGCCGCAAGCTCCGTAAGATGGAGGAGGATGAAGTCACTTCCAAGGAAAACTCCTTGGGTGATGATCCCATCGAGGAAGTTGAGCCTCTTCGGGTGACTCCTCTCAACGTGCTTCCTCCCGTGATTCGTCAGTCGAGGATCTCCACCGCCTGGAACCCAGACAATCTTGACGATGATGATGATGATGAGTAAGTTCCGTGTGTTCTCCCTGTCGTGGTGGTATCACGGCAGATGCCATGGGATGGCTAAAGTGTTGGGGCCGATGGACGCTGGAGGTATCCGGGGAGGGATCGCACGGCTGGTAGCCGCGCTAAGGTATCTCTAGCACTTCAAACAACAAGATCTACCCAGGTTCAGGGCCCTCGTGTGGAGGTAACACCCCTACTCCTGCCTTTCCCTCTTTATGTGTGTTATCCGAGTAGCCACATCACAATGTATGCCTCCTGGCCGAGTAGTCACTCTGTTGCTCTCTCTAGCTCTGGTGTTGTCTCTAGTAAATAAATGCGAAGTGAAGCAACGTCCCTCGCGCAGGAGGGGGCAGGGCACCTTATATACTGGTGCCCAGTCGAATAAACAAAGACTAAAAGGTACGGTGATGTGACCTGACCACTGTGACGTTGGCACGCCTCCGAGATCTCGCGCGGAAAAGTGTCGCGCCGTACGGCTGACAGCTCCTGTCCGCTCTGTCAGCCTCACAGCGTAGACCTCCATCCCGTCCTGTCCCCTCTGTACTTGACAAGACTGGACGGCTGCCTAACCCTGCGTCACGGATGATCACAAACCTAGTAAGTTGAACCGCACGCGGGTACAGACGCATGATACGCGGGATCTCCTGTCAGAACGGCTCCATTGACTTCTGGCCCGAGTAGGATTGCCCTCTGTCTACTCGGACCAACTTCTTTACTCGAACAAACATAACTTCCGTGATATCTTCTCTTGGCTTTCGGTGGGTACGGCCGGATAGCCGTCTACCGGTCAACATCACCTTGACCTTCACTTTAGCACTTTCCTTACCCCTACTCGGGAGTAACCCCCCGACATTAGTCCCCGAAGCTGGTAGAGTCCAATGAACTAGTTCGCTGGGCCCTGCCAGCTTAAAACAAAACTTGTCTTCACAACTGAAAGAGACCGAGTAATACCTCCACATGGCCTTTTATCTCTTGCTTGGATCTCTTCTTCCCTGAGTAGAACTTCCTTTCTTCTGTGATGCCGAATAGAAAGACTTAGCGAAAATCCTGCCCACGATCTTGTGGGATCAGACCAAATCTAGCTTCCCGTGTGACTAAGGGGCACGTGGCACGCGCAGAGACCGCGACGCCTCGGTTCAAACGCAGGCCACGCGCCAGCCTCTGCGAGTAGGGCCCACGACCCGTTAGGTCACCTCAACCGTACTCGAGAGCCCACGATCCGGACGTGGGATTAACTGCGCCCGTTACGCGCGCGTTTTGCGCTGTGTGCGTTTCTAACGGTCGATTAACCCACGCCACACGATCATTGCCCACGATCAATGCCACGTGCAATCCGCCAGTAACGGCAATCCGCAGGGGAGAAATAAATACCCCCGCGCCGCCCACTTTTCCTCTTTCCTGCTCTCTCGCTCTTCGCCTCTTCCGCCTCCGTCGAGCACTTCGCCACCGCGAATACCCGCTGCACAGCCGCGAGTGAGAGAGATAGAGAGAAGAGCGCACCCGTGCAACTCTGTCGAGATCTCCACCTCCTTATAACAACTCCGCCTCCATGGCGCCCAGAAACCCCACTGCCGCCGCCCGAGCCGGATGGGAAGGCTCAGACGTGACGGCGTAGGACTGCACATCGCTCGTCAATACGCGCCGCATCCCTCCCGTCGTCGTCTGCCGCCATCCCGGCGACGAGATCGAGCCGGAACCACAAGAAGGTGAGTACGTCGTCTTCTTGTCCCACTTCAAACGTGGATTTGGCCTTCCATCTCAGATTTCTTTGCCGAATTCCTCCGCCACTTTGGCCTCCAACCTCACCATCTACCTCCCAACGCCATAGCCATGCTTTCCACACAAGCCGTTGTGTGTGAAGCTTTCCTGGGGGTTTACCCCACAATCCACACTTGGGCCCGTTATTTTTTCCTTCGCCACCAAAAGGTTCCAAAGCCTAGCGGCACCACTGGCCCTCGCGAGATGACCAAAACCGGTGGCGCGATGATGCTCCAATGATTGACTGGTCATCACCCGAGAGTGAAGGGGTTGGACACCGTGCGCAAATAGCCGCTGAGGAAGGAAAGGCCATAGAGAACCGGATAGGGCTTCCAGCATTCGTCAACTCACCGCCCTCTGGACAGAACTGGGGTTACGACCCGTCGAAGAATGTGCCAGATGTCCTCTCGGTCGAGAAGCGCCTCACCGAGTTGGTGAAGGCAGACCTGATGTAGGATGACCCCATCGCCTGGTGGATCTCGCGCCGAGTGCTCCCGCTATAGAGTCGAGTGCACAAGATGTGCTACATGAGCGGTGCTCGAGACTGCACTCGGACGACTATATTCGAGCTGAGCAAGGCGGAGGTGGCCATCTAGGCACGGTCCATCATGCAGACAGCCCTCACTGAGAACTGGGCGTACGGCTTCGAGCCGTATAGTCGCACCTAACCCATCGAGCAGGTTAGTACACTGTACCTTGTGTTTTTATTCTGATACCGAATAGAATTCCTTAGCTTAGTATGCTTTGTGTTTGCATGCTATCCCGAGTAGGACTCCTTAGCTTTATATGCTTTATGTTTCCATGCTATTCCGAGTAGAGCTCCCTAGCTTGATATGCTTTGTGTTTGCATGCTATCCCAAGTAGAACTCCTTAGCTTTATATGCTTTATGTTTGCATGCTATTCCGAGTAGAACTCCTTAGCTTAATATGCTTTGTGTTTGCATGCTATCCCGAGTAGAACTCCTTAGCTGAGAACTCAACTCACTGTGCTATCTGTTTGCAATCACAGCACATCCTGCGCCGGCGAGAAGAAGACAGTGAGGTCTTTACTGCCAACTGGACCAAAGACCGAGATGACGATGCCGTGACCGCCTACGACACCTAGGATACCCTTTGTATCCCCAATGTCGTCCAACCCGGTAAGTCAGGAGATGGTCCTTCTATTCGGGATTGGTCCGAAAATGAAGAAGGTGACCGAGTTCATCTCTATGCCCCTTAGTAGCATCCTTTGCTTTTCTTCTTTGATTCTAACTTCCTTCCTTCCTCTACTCTGCAGAGGAGCCTGACGTGGATGACGAGGAGGAACCTATGGATGTTGATCCTTTGTCTATGGTGGCTCCCAGCACTCGGAAGAGAGTTGGCAGTGATGCCCAGGAACCCCCCCCCCAAAGAGAACCAGGAAGACCTCCGGAAAGAAAGCCGTCGCTTCTAGAAGAAAACCCCCTACCAGCAAAGGGTAAGTGTTCCTTCCGAGTAGCACTTTGTTGCCGCTTCTTGTTGCGCTTTTCTCCTTTTGCCTTTCTGAATTGTTTTCTCTTTTCAGCGCCCCCCTCGACGCTGATGCTGCCGCAACCCCCACTCGCCCCAAGAGAAAAGCATCTGTGCCCCGAGATCAGCTCGTAGATCTCTCGGATGACGATGAAGAGCAAGACCAGCAGGAAAGGACGCGTGTGTCCTCCCTTGTTGACGTAGAAGAAGATACCGGCGTCGAGAACACTGGCGCCGGTGACGATACCGACCCCATCCTTGAACAGCAGCAACAACCTGACGCGCAGCAAACCACGCAGGATGCTGCTCATGACAAGACGCCGCCCTCTCCCCCAACTGCATCAGCTGGGGAAAATATTGAAGAAAACACCGAGCAGCAAGATGGTGCCGCCCTGGAGCGGCCAGATGCCACCCCCGAGCAGCAGGACACCAATGCTGCAGCCCAAGATGATCCCGCGGCGGGGCCGCGGGTACAAGATGTTGTTGATACCAGGCCTGATCCCGCTGCAGAGCAGCGGGTAGAAGAAGAAGTGGTGGAGACCATCCGCCAGGATCAAGTGCAGCCTGACGCTGCATCGGGTAGCCGGCCCCCTGTGCCGCCTACCCAGCAGGCGACTCCATCCCGCGCACCGATTCTTCCTCCAACTCAGACAACACCATCGCCTCCTCCAACTCAGACAGCACCATCGCCTCCTCCAACTCGATCTACTCGCCAAGTGCCACCAGTTGCTCCTCGGCCAGACATCGCTCCTAGCACCAGGAAGATCATTACGTCTGGAACCGAGCCTACTCGGAAGCAGCCAAAGCGCAACGTTGCGCAAGCCGGGCAGCAGATGCCGCCCAACAAGCCACAAGGTGGGCAAGCCGCAAAGCAGGTGGTGAAGAGCAAGCAGCTAACACTCTCCGCGCCCACCTCCAGCACCAACCCGGGTGCTTCTGGGTCTACTGGCCCCGTCGAGAGGCAGAGCTCTGGCGCTGGCGGCCGCGCGGAAGTCATCTATCCGGAATACATGATGAATATGTCCCAGGGCCACGAGATCGCACTGGCAAAAGGAGAGAAGAAGCTGGCTGTCCTGAAAGAAGGCCAAGCCATGGCGACCAGCCAGTCCAAGGGCAAGCAGGCAGCAGCGGTTCCCGAGCTCTTCTCGTGTGGCGAAGAAGATAGCGAGATTGAAGCGGAAGGCCTCACTGCGATCCTGGACCGAGTAGGGTTTGTTGACCCAGCCTGGAACAGCAAGGCGCACGGCAACCCCAAATGGCATTGTCTTGAGTTGGGCCAGATCGACCACTACCGCGTCGACTGGAACAAGGCTGCCGAGGATGTTGAGCAAACTTATGTTGTAAGTCTCTTCTCTCCTTCTTGCATTTTCTGAGTTGCTGTTTCTCCTTTATCTTCTCTTTTCCTCTTAGTCATTCCCCCAGTCCCCGAGATTCGGGCCGAGTAGGCCGAAACTCAACCGAGTTGCCATCTAGTCGGGCCAAATCTTCCAAAATACTTAAACTTTTTTTCTTCTCCTTTGCAGAATAGCGTCCAAAAGAGGACGAGAGTGTTCCGCTGGCTACTCTGGAATCATCGCATCGCCAAGGACCGCATCGAGGCTCTTGAAGCCGAGAAGAAGGACAACGATGCGATGGAACAGATGGCCCTGAACCGCACTCTCCAGATTTCAGAAGTAGAAAGTAAGCTTTTAGCATCTCGGTTTGTGCGTTTTGTGTTTACGCCCGTGTTTGCTTTTTGCTTTATCGCTTTTTTACTCTACATGCAAGCTCAAGGACTTGATCGAACAGCACCGATACTTTGCAGTCTTTACTGCCGCTGCCGAGAGCAAGATTACCAGCTTGGAGGGTGAGTTTTTCTCTCTTCTCTGCACTTGTGCTTATTTTCACTTCGTTACTCTGCTGACACTACTGTTCTCTTCGCAGAAGAATACAAGAACTTCCGGGAGCAACACCTGAACTGCCTTATGCCTGCCGAGGTGCAGCAGTTGTAGACACGCGAAGCAGAGATCCAGAAGGAGCGCACCGCCAAGAGGGCGGAGTACGAGAAGATGCAAGTCCAACTGAAGGCTGCTCTCGAGGCTGCCATCCAGCAAGGCAAAGAGAAGCAAGACGTTGTGAAGACTACCAAGGCCAGGGAGAATACGCTCGAGATGGAGCTCTCGATGGTGAAGGAACACAACCGGCAACTCGTTGCTTAGATCGCAGAGTCGCGCCGTATCCAGGACAGGCACATCTCCAATGAAACTGATTGGAAGATTAAGTTGGGCGCCCTGCTGGTGGACTTAGAATGTGAGTTTCCTCTACTCTGCTCTTGGCTTGATTTTTTCTACTCTGTCTTCTCCTATCCGGTTTTGCTTCTTCTCGGTTTGGCTTCTTCTCTGTTTCTGTTTCTAACTCTTACTAGTTCCTTTTCGAGATATCTTTCCTGAGCTCCGCTCTGCCAGTGTGCCTGCTCTGGAGAAGGCAAGACAGCTCCGTGCTGCATTTGGTCTGCCCATCGATGATACCTCTACTATCGAAGACCATCTCCTCAGCATCAAGACGCAGATCCGCTCCCTCAAGGGCCTGGGCACCTCCATGGTGTCCACTGCATTCAACTTGCACAAGCTGTTCTGACCAGATCAAGATGCGCCAGCTACCTTCCGTGAGATTGCCGAGAAGCTGGACGGAGTGAAGGCCGAGTTGAAGAAGTGGCGTGCCTCTGCAGCTCGGGCAGGAGCTGACGACCTGCTACACTTCATCATTAGCTGCTATGAAAACCTGGATCTCAGCAGAATCCTCACTATCCGTGAAGAGTCCAAGTGGACCACGAACTCCGACTGTGTCACTCGCCGGAAAGCAGTGGCATACGAGATCGCCTCCTACACCGACACCGACACCTACATCGACGGCCTCCCCGAGCCAGAGACAGAACCTGAAGATGAGGATGAGGATGATGAAGACGATGACGACGTTGCCAGCAAGGACTTGGCCGAGTTTGAGGAAGGTGCCGCAAAGGGAGCATCCGAGAATGGGAAAGCCAAGGTGAGTGAAGGGACCGAGCAGCTAGGCAACACGGAGGAATCCGAGTTGGCCACCAACACCGAGGCCGAGCAGCCGCAAACCAGTGCTCAGGATGCCACCATCACCACCGAGATGGTGATCGAGCAGGCGGCTCCCGAGCTGGGCACGACTGCTGCTGCGCCAACTGATGTCGACCCGCTGCTCAGGACCCAATCTGTTGCGTCCACCTCGGCCACTGACCCCATCTCAGCTCCCACCGCAACCTCTGATCCAGCCGCCTCCGCCAACGCTGATGCTGACAACGCCGATGCGGACAACACCGCCACTACCCTCAGTGAATCCTGCAATATTTTTTACCTTGAACTTTTATCAGATCCCCGGGATGCCGGGTGCAAATGTAACCGTACAATTATTTCCTCGTTGCTACTCAGTTTTAATTCAGTTTGATATTTTAGCGACTTTGGCTTAATGCCGGGTTGCGTTTCCATGCAAGTCCCCGAGTTGCATTTGTTATCCACTCTTTCTTTTTGTCTTAGCTCTTACCTGCAACTTGTTGCTTTTTTGGCAGTCGAGTCACAAGATTTCAAAGTTTGAGTTTCAAATACTTAGCCACTTAGAAAAATGCATGGTAACGCTGCCCACCACTTAGCCGAAAAGAAAAAACAGTAAAAAACGCTCTATTCGGTTGCCACACGTTTCCTTTCCTTAGCAGTTTTTCATGTGTTCATTGACCCTTTGGCTTGTTCTCTGGCTTGCCATGAAGCCGGGTTGCGGACAGCAGCAGAGTCGCAGAGTTGTCCCTTGGGTTTAAACACAGTACTACGTATGCTTTTGAAATTCTAAATGGTTCAACCGAATAGACAAGGTAAAACAGAGTAAACACAAGGAGCAATTTGAGCAAGGGCAGTCCCCGAGTTCGAATTCGGAGTGCCGACTAGAATTTAACTCGGATGAGGAAGTACATACACATTTTGCTAATGAATGAATAAGTCGGAGTAGAGCTACATTCCAGGGGCGCTTAGATTCCTCTCCAGCTTTATCCGGTCTGTTCTTCCACTAGTAGAAAACAGGGCATTGAGCCAACCACATTGGAACCGGATTGGATATAAACCGGTTCTAAAGGGTCTGTCCGCTGGGCCCCCTCCCTGCAGCAAATGGCCGCAAGGCCTTTAGGACCGGTTTGTATCACAAACCGGTGATAAAGGTTTTTGGACCGTTTGCTGCAGGGAGGGGGGCCCAGTGGACAGAACCTTTAGAACCGGTTTGTATCACAAACCGGTTATAAAGGTTTTCTCATTTTTGCAGCAACTGGGGGGCCCGCTGTCAGACCCTTTAGCACCGGTTTTTAACACAAACCGGTCCTAAAGCCCTCCCCTATATTCCACCCAGAGCTCAGCTCCATTTTTTCCAGCTCGAGCTCAACTCCATTTTTGCTCTCTCCTTCGTCTTGTGAGCTCTAATCCATCCCCATTTTTCTCCACCATTTGTCAAGATTGTTGGTACCCATCGGTTCTACGGTTAGCATCAACATTCCCTCTTCCAGCATTGCAAGTTTTGCTCGTTTTCTTGCTCATTTCATTTTTGTTGTGCTAGCTAGGTGTTTGATGAAATGCCTAAGCTAGAGAGAGTTCATCATTTGTTATGTATACATATGCAATTTGAGCTCAAATTTAATTATGATTTGTGGTTTTTTTAGTGTCGCGCGCCTTGTCCCCTTCCTCACCGCCGTCGATCGCCGCGTCACCGACCCAACCTTGGTGAGCCTATTGTTTTTATTTACCAAAACAAATTTTGATTTGTATGATTTACATATTTACTTGTATATAATTTTCTTATTGTGTAAGATTTTTTTTATATATATAGTGCCATGGTTTTGATATCCGTCCCCGTTGGCCCTCGTCCAGTCTATGATTCGGATGTGGTATATTATCTTTTATAACTACATATTTTCATTTCCTGATTATATAACAATTAATTACGCCGACCAACTTGACATAGATATTTTTATCTAGGAGGTAGTGGAACCGGAAATGCCAATCGACCCTATTGTTGAGAAGTTACACTTAGTTGAACAAGAAAATGTTGGCTTCAAAGAAAGATTGAAAAAAACTGAAGAAAGGTTGGAAAAAACTGAAAGAGAGAAGATGACCTTGGAAAAGGTTCTTGCCGGTGTCGTCGATGGTCACAAGAGCGAGATGGACGCAATGCGCCTGAAGACTAGAAAGATTAGAAAATATGCAATTAGTAAAGAGTCTTGGTATCATTATGCCGTCGGATCAATTGTTACTTTTGTTGCGATTTTGATCGCACTTGTTGTTGTTTTTAAATGCATTAATTAGAGAGAGTTTTTATGGATGGTTTCAGTGTGTATTTTTATGAGAACTATATAGGTATGGTCACTACGCTACTTTGGTTTTAACGTGTGATGAACTTTTTGTATTAATTAATTAATTTAGTCATGATGATTTAGCATAATGGTTTTTGATAAATTTATATAATGCAGATGAACCGGCAATGGATGTACAGTGATCGACGTCGTCCCGAATTCCTTAATGGCATGCATAGTTTTCTCAATGTGGCTGAGAAAAACAGGCAGAATGGATTTATTTTTTGTCCATGTAAAAAATGCCAGAATAAGAGGAATTTCCCTAACTCAAGAACCATACACACCCACCTGTTGCAAGAAGGCTTCATGCCAAGTTATTTTTGTTGGACCAAGCATGGAGAAAGAGGGGTTGTAATGGAAGACAATGAAGAAGAAGAGGATTATGATAATTATCCTATGTTCGGTGAACACGGTGATACTGAAATGGGGGAAGGCGAGCCTGAACTTGAGGACATTGTTGATGAGTCTGATGATGATCTTCGTCAGGTCATTCGTGAAGAACAGATAAACCGCGCAAGTGAAAACGAGAGGTTGAAGTTGGAGCGCATGTTAGAAGACCACAAAAAATTGTTGTACCCAAATTGCGAAGATGGCCAGAAAAAGCTGTGCACCACCCTGGAATTGCTGCAATGGAAGGCAGAGAATGGAGTATCTGACAAGGGATTTGAAAAGCTGTTGAAAATAATGAAGAAGATGCTTCCAAGAGATAACATGCTGCCCTGCAGTACATACGAAGCAAAGAAGGTTGTCTGCCCTCTAGGATTGGAAGTTCATAAGATACATGCATGCATCAATGACTGCATCCTCTACCGCGGTCAGCACGAGAATTTAAATGCCTGCCCGGTATGCGGTGCATTTCGGCATAAGATCAGGCGAGATGACCCTGGTGATGTTGAGGGCGACGATCGCCCCAGGAAGAGGGTTCCTGCCAAGGTGATGTGGCATGCTCCTATAATACCACGGTTGAAACGTTTGTTCCGAAACAAAGAGCATGCCAAGTTGATGCGATGGCACAAAGAAGACCGTAAGGAAGACGATATGCTGAGACACCCCGCTGATGGGTCGCAGTGGAGAAACATCGACGATAAGTACGAGGACTTTGCACGTGACACAAGAAACTTAAGGTTTGGTCTAAGTTCAGATGGCCTGAATCCGTTTGGGGAGCAGAGTAGCAGTCATAGCACCTGGCCCGTGACTCTATGTATCTATAACCTTCCTCCTTGGTTATGCATGAAGCGTAAGTTCATTATGATGCCAGTGCTTATCCCAGGCCCGTCGCAACCTGGCAACAACATTGATGTGTACCTGAGGCCACTGGTTGATGAACTTTTAGAGTTGTGGGCTGACGAAGGTGTACGTGTGTGGGACGAGTACAAACAAGAGGAATTTGACCTACGAGGGTTGCTGTTTGTAACAATCAATGATTGGACCGCTCTTAGTAACATCTCAGGACAGTCAAACAAGGGATACAGCGCATGCACACACTGTTTAGGCGAGACTGAAAGTATACATATAGGCAAGAATGTGTACCAGGGGCATCGTCGATTTCTTCCAGACAGGCATCCGTAAGAAAGAAAGGAAAGCATTTCAAAGGCGAGGCAGATACACGGAGGAAGCCAACCCTCCCTAAAGGTATTGATATATATGACATGGTCAAAGATATAAAAGTAATCTTTGGTAAGGGTCCTGGCGCACAATATGTTCCGAATGACGCCGACAACCACGTAGCCATGTGGAAGAAGAAATCTATATTCTGGGAACTACCCTATTGGAAATTCCTAGAGGTTCGCTCTGCGATCGACGTGATGCACGTGACGAAAAATATTTGCGTGAACCTGCTAAACTTATTGGGCGTGCATGGGAAGAAGTCGAGAGATACACCAAAAGCACGGCTGCACCACCAACGAATGCACGAACGAGACGACCTGATGAATCCAGAGAATTTCAAAGGTCCTGCTAGCTACGCTTTTACCAAGGAAGAGAAGGAGATCTTTTTCCAAGTCCTGAGTAGTATCAAGGTCCCGTCTGGCTACTCGTCGAACCTAAAAGGAATACTAAACCTGGAAGAGAAAAAGTTCCAAAACCTAAAGTCTCATGACTGCCATGTGATCATGACCCAGTTACTTCCGATTGCATTGAGGGGGCTTCTGCCAGAAAACGTGCGAGTACCCATTGTGAAGCTATGTGCATTCCTCAACGCAATTTCTCAGAAGGCAATCGATCCAGCAACTCTACCAAGTTTACAGAAGGACGTGGTCCAATGTCTTGTCAGCTTCGAGTTAGTGTTCCCACCAACCTTCTTCAATATTATGACGCACCTCATAGTTCACCTAGTCCAAGAGATTTCCGTTCTCGGTCCTGTATTCTTACACAATATGTTCCCCTTTGAGAGGTTCATGGGAGTCTTCAAGAATTATGTTAAAAACCCTGCTAGGCCAGAAGGAAGCATGGTCAAGGGCTATGGAACCGAGGAGGTCATTGAGTTTTGTGTTGACTTTATTCCTGACTTGAACCCGATCGGTGTTCCTCAGTCGCGCCATGAGGGGAGACTGCATGGAAAAGGCACGCTAGGAAAGAAATCAACAACATGTATGGACGAGCAATCTTTCACTCAAGCACACTACACAGTTCTAGTTAATTCCAGCTTGCGGCTCCATATATCCAGGAACACAAGGATATTTTACGCTCGGAATACCTGGAGCAACCTAAAGATTTCATTGCTAAAGAACACGCGAAGACTTTCGGCGGTTGGTTGCAAAGACGTCTCATTAATGACAACATTGTTGAAGATGAGCTATACTTGTTGGCCAAGCAACCATCTTCGACTGTATTGACCTTTAAAGGGTACGAGATAAATGGTAACATATTTTACACGGCAGGCCAAGATAAAAAGAGCACCAACCAAAACAGTGGCGTCCGGTTTGATGCAAAAGACGACAACGGTCAAAGGGTCACATACTATGGTTACATAGAGCAGATATGGGAACTTGACTACGGACCTTCCTTTAAGGTCCCTTTGTTCTGGTGCAAATGGTTCAACCTGTCAGGCGTGAAGGTAGACCTGAAGTACGGAATGACAACAGTGGATCAGAAGAATCTTGGGTACGGCAATGATCAGTTCGTCCTAGCCAATGATGTGGCTCAGGTTTTCTATGTGAAGGACATGTCTAGCAGACCGAGAAAAAGAAAAGATAAGGAAGCGAATACATCAGACGATGAGCCAAGGCTCCACATAGTTCTTTCAGGGAAAAGAAACATCGTGGGAGTCGAGGACAAGACAGACATGTCAGAAGATTACAATAAATTTGATGAAATTCCTCCCTTCAAAGTCAAAGATGATCCAAGCATCCCGTTAAATGATGAAGATACTCCATGGTTACGGTGTAATCAGAAGAAACGCAAGAAGAAAAATAGATAGGGGGTGTTGTTGGTGATGTGTAATAATGTATTAAACCTTTTATGTAATTATGTTGTCCATTTTGATAAATATCAAAAATTTGACCAGTTTCCACTAAATTTGACCATTTTGATAAATATCACTTTTATTTTTTAAGTGTTAAAATGACACCAACCTTTAGTACCGGTTTCGTTGGGAAACAGGTCATCCCTTTAGGGACACTTCTTTTAAGTTTCTAGGCAGCTTCTAGGTCCAAATAAGCAAAAACTGAAAAGAAGTGTCCAGTTTCTCTCTAGCTTTTCTCCACCGAGAAACTCGTTTTGTACATAGCCGCAGAAACTGCCCGGGAGCAGATTCCCGAGTTTCTCAGCTAGTCCCGCGGAGTGGTATAGCAAACTAGACATGTCCTTAGGAGATATTACAGACAATTGCCACTCCACCTTTCCCATCCCACCCAGATCCGGTCAACGAGCATAGAAAAAAAAACACATTTCTCCCTCTCGTCCCCAACCCGAGAGCTCCCAGGCGTCTCCTCCGCGCTTGACCTGCCAGGGCCGGTCGCCGACCTGCTCCACGCCCTCCGCCGCCAGATCCCGCGTCGCCGACGACCTAGCTCCGTCCCGCACCGGTTCCTCCCCGCACCCCTCCCCCCGCGTCAAGCTTGCCCTCGTCCTGCTTGGCCGCCGGCCCCTTATCCCGCCGCCGACCCCCGACCCCGCCGCCGACCCGGTCCTAACCTCCTCCAGCCGCAAGTCCCGCCCCTGCTTCTCCCTCCGACATCTCCGGCCACGCTCCTCCCTTGACTGCGTATAGGGTGAGCACGGCGGCGCCGCCCTGCATCTCCGGTGGAGCTCCGGTCTTCGGCCGCTGCCCTTCCTCTCCGGACCTGCCCCATGGAGGTCGCCGACATGCCTCTGCGGCCCCGACCGGCTCTCCGCTCCCTCCTAGACCTCTGTTGGTGTGCACCGTGTTGAGAGCAACTCAATTTTGTTCTTTCTTTTTTGGTACTGGATACGATGAATTTGCTATTTATTCGATGGAACAGTTCTTTTAGAGTGTGTACTGGATGTGATGGTGCAAGGATGTTATGCTAATTTTGTATCTTTGTTTTATTTCTAGATCATTTTACTATAAACTTGCATAATTAGATATATTTAGTGTATATAAAATTTAAGGGCGTTATAGACATATCACAACCCAACCTAGCAAATAAGCAAATTCTGTAGAAGCCAAAAGAAGTCTCCTGAGGAGTTTCTGGAGTTTCTCCCCACAACAGTTTCTATCCACCACAACCCAGAAACTGGCTTCTGCATAAGCAGAAACTTAAAAGAAGTGTCCCTTAGTCCCGGTTGGGGACACCAACCGGGACTAAATGGGTTAGGGTTTCGTTTGGACCAATCAGATAGAATCACACGGATCGTGTGTTTCTTTCAAGCGCTTGTGAGTCGTTGGATCCGGGGTGTGTTTCTTTCGAGCTGTTGTGAGCCGTTCGATCAGGGCTACGGTGTGTTTCTTTCGAGGTGTTGTGAGCCGTTGGATGAGGGTGTTTCTTAACCGTTGGATCAAAACCCTAGCACAACACTTTGTCAGCCAGAGGACCCTATATATAGCCCACCTTCATACACCGGTCAGTTCATCGAGCAAATACAAAACATCCGGATTCTCCATCATACGTCCTGTCGTGCATTTGGTATGCATATATGCACCCAGTAGACACGGTGGGGTTGTATGATGGTGATACCGATTGTTTTGTTCTACACCCCCCTTTAAGGTTTGATACATCATATATTCAGTTCATCGAGCAAATACAAAACATCCGGATTCGCCATCATACGTCCTGTCGTGCATTTGGTATGCATATATGCACCCAGTAGCCACGGTAGGGCTGTATGATGGCGATACCGATTGTTTTGTTCTACACCCCCTTTAAGGTTTGATACATCATATATTCAGTTCATCGAGCAAATACAAAACATCCGGATTCGCCATCATACGTCCTGCCGTGCATTTGGTATGCATATATGCACCCAGTAGCCACGGTAGGGCTGTATGATGGCGATACCGATTGTTTTGATCTACACCCCCTTTAAGGTTTGATACATCATATATTCAGTTCATCGAGAAAATACAAAACATCCGGATTCTCCATCATACGTCCTGCCGTGCATTTGGTATGCATATATGCACCCAGTAGCCAGATAGGGCTGCATGATGGCGATACCGATTGTTTTGTTCTAAACCCCCCCTTTAAGGTTTGCCCCAAAACACATCAGAGATAATATAATTCACATGATCCATTCAACAAAGTCTGGTACAATAAATTATTACACATCAATTCTTCCCTTGTGTCCCCGCTTTCTTACGATTTGGCCGTATCGATGGAGCATTCTCATCATTTAACTTAATGCTTCGGTCAGTGTTCACTTTGAAGGGCGGAATTTCACCAAACATATTATAATCTTCTAACATGTCTGTCTTGTCCTCCACTCCTACGATGTTTCTTTTCCCTGAAAGAACAATGTGGCGCTTTGGATCATTGCATGATGTACTGATCGTTTTCTTATCTTTCCGTTTCCTTTGATTTTACAATTTTTTGAGTCTACTTTGATTTTATAAATAAATGTAAAAGAAAACAAAAAAGAAAAATAAAAGAAGAAAAATAAAAGAAGAAACGGGAAAAAGAAAAAGGAAAGAAAAAAATATCTTTATATTTTCAAATTAGTTTGATAAATATCTTATTTTTTACTTTTTTATTATTTTAAATGACATTTAGACAATTTTTACACAAAATATGAGAAAATATAAATATATTTTTATATATATTTAATTTTACAATTTTTTGAGTCTACTTTGATTTTATAAATAAATGTAAAAGAAAACAGAAAAGGGAAACACAAAATAAAAATAAAAGAAGAAACAGGACAAAGTAAAAAGAAACAGAAAAAAGAAAACAGGAAACAGAAAAAAGGAAAAAAGAAAAAGGAAAAAACCCTTTAGGACCGGTTGTTAACAACAACCGGTCCTAAAGGTGGGTTCGCGCAGTCTGAACGTGGCCCCGTTTTTGGACCTTTAGTACCGGTTGGTGTTAACAACCGGTGCTAAAGGGTCTTTAGCACCGGTTGTTAACACCAACCGGTGCTAAAGGCCTGTACAGGGACGTCTTCTCTCTTTCAGTCCTTAGCGAAAAATTTCAGTCCTCAGCCCTTCGTGCGTCTTCTCTCCTCCCGGGCGAAGCCCTGCTCCGATTCCTCGCCGTACGCCTCCTCGTCGCCGTCGCCTCCTCGCCGCCGTCGCACTGACGCCGCCCCGCTGCGCGCCCTCGACGCCGCCTCGTCGCCGCCTCCCTCTGCCACCGACGCCGTCCGCCTCGCCCGCGCCCCCGACGCCACGCCCGCGCCCCGACGCCGCCTCCCTCTGCCCCGACGCCGCCCGGTCGCCGCCACGCCGCCGCCCCGACGCCGCCAGCTCCCTCTGTGACGTAGGCGTGATGTCACAGAGGCAGATGCACCCTCTGTGAGTTTTTTTTGTTTTTTTTTCTATTTGTAAAATAGATTTATAATTAGAATTAGAATTTATAGTAATTATAATTAGCTAGTATTTTTCTATTTCTATTTGTTTTCATCGGACACTTAGCTACAATTTTGTAGTAATTATAATTAGCTAGTAATTATAATTAGCTAGAATTAGCTAGAATTTTGTAGTAATTATAATTTGTAGTAATTATAATTAGCTAGAATTAGAATTTTACTTTGATGTCATAGTTGTAAATTAGATTTCTTCATTTTATAAATCAGAGTTCTGCATTTTAGAGTATAGCATTTTATAAATTATTATACCACATTCTCTATATAAATAACCAATGAAATAATTTTGCTAAGTGTCCGATGAAATAATTTTGCTAAGTGTCCGATGAAATAATCTTGCTAACTGTCCGATGAAATAATTTTGCTAAGTGTCTGAGTTTAAAAAATGAAAATTTTATTTTGATATCATAGTTGTAAATTAGAGTTCTTCATTTTATAAATTAGAGTTCTGCATTTTAGAGTATTACATTTTATAAATTATTATAGCACATTCTCTATATAAATAACCAATGAAATAATTTTGCTAAGTGTCCGATGAAATAATATTGCTAAGTGTCCGATGAAATAATTTTGCTAAGTGTCCGATGAAATAATTTTGCTAAGTGTCTGATGAAATAATTTTGCCAAGTGTCCGATGAAATAAATTTGCTAAGTGTCCGATGAAATAATTTTGCTAAGTGTCTGAGTTAAAAAAATGAAAATTTTATTTTGATATCATAGTTGTTAATTAGAGTTCTTCATTTTATAAATTTTACTAGCAGGTGTTGAGCTATGGATCCCCAAGAACCACATGATCCGCACGCCGATCAGGTCGCGGGAATGGGTGAGGCGGAGAAGGAAAGATACATGTGCGAGATGATTTTTGAAGATGCAACGACCATATATCATGATCACGACGGTGGAGAGGCGTTTAGCAATCAATTTTTGAACGACTCCGGTGACGGAGCTGAGAATATAGAAGATGTAGTAGATGACGACGACAACGTCGACGATGCAGAAGTGACCTCCAGAACAAACTCTACCAATGTACATCTCAAGTCACTGTTGACGCAACAATTAATTTGTATTGCACTTACTAACGAATCATTATTTTCCCGTTTAGGCGCCCTCCGGAACAGATAGCGCAAGTACCGAGACAAAGTCGAAACGAGGCCCGGCCGCATGTAACGGCCGGGGATTTTCCCCACTTAGTTTTGTGTGTTTTTTTTTTGTTTTTGTTTGTGCATCGTCATGCATCATGCATCATCATTCACTTAAAACATTCAAACACTATTTCAAATTGCATCAAATCTTCTTATCCTAAAACTTCCCTGAAATTATTTGTTGCCTCAATTTTTTTTTTGGTGCCTAACATGTTTTCTAAAGAAATAATCAGAGCAAAAAAAAACGTTTTGGGGAAGAGGCAGGCCAGCTAGCCGCAATGGGCCAGCCAGCCCACCTACCATTCCCCTAACCCTAGCGCACACAACGCACACACCCAGGCCACACACGCACCCACACAGAACACACTCACACAACGCACACAACGCACGCATCGCACACCCAGGCCACACACACGCACACGATGCAGGGAAGGAGATCGAACCCCAACCCGTCTCCTACCCCTCCTATCGAGCGCCGCCAGGGCGAGCGCCCATCGCTCCCTCCCCTGTCGCTCCTCCTCCGGGTACAGCTCCCCCGACCACGTCGCCCTCACCTCCTCTCCGTCCGCGGCGCCGGCAGGAGCAGGGCTCCGCCGCGCCCCTCCCGAGCTCCCCTCCCCTCCGCCGGGTCGAGCTCCGGCCGGCCGTCTCCCGCCTCCAACCGTCGCTGGAGATGGCGCCGCCCGGCCCCAACCCCACGACGGCGAGCTCCGCCTCCACCCGCAGCAGCTCCGGCACGGGAAGGGAGCCGGCCTCACTGCTCCTCCGCCCCAACCACGCCATCGTTGCCGGCAGCACCTCGCGCGGACCTCGGCGCCCTCCTACTGCAGTTCGGCCAGCGAGCCTCTGCGCCTCCTGCCTCAACTACGGCGAGCCAAGCTCCTCCACCACGATCCCGATGCCTCCACCGGTGCACGCCCACCAAGTGTTTGGTTGAATGTCTGCAAGGCGTTGGTCAGCCCGGCTACAAGTTTCTACCGTGCGTGTCCCGGAGATCCTGTCGCCAAGTTCGACACCACGAGGGTGCTCGTGTGGAGCTGTAGTGGCGCCACTTCCACGTTTCTCACCGACAAATACCTCGACCGTCGACAAGACCGACAAGGAACCATGATCGAGTACCGCTACCCGACCCGTACCTCGTCGCCAAGTTCCTCCTCGAACGGAGACCGCCAAGATCCCACCGACAAGGTCTTCACCGCAAAGATCCTCGTAACGGAACCTCGACAAGATCCTACCATGTCCGCTTTGCGTTGGCCGCCTTCGTGCGCGTCCATGGATTTCTCATCGACCGGAGGTGCGGCACGATCACCTCCGACCCCGAAGACTATGCGGTAGCGGCTCGCCCACGACTACTACGACTACATCGACTCCGGACGTTGAACGACTACATCGAATCCGGACGTTGAACGACTACGTCGACGACGATGATCGTGTGGTTTGAGAACGATTACTTCGACTACTTCCTCTACGTCGACTACTTCCTCTACGGACGCCTACTTCCTCCACGTTCCGAAGTTTCCGGCGTTAACTCCAAAGATCCTCTTTCCAACGTGCGAACCCAAACCCCAACCCTATACCTATATGTCTATTTTCTAAATGTCATCTATGTCGTGCATATCAAATCATTCATCTTGTTGCATTGCATATTGTGGGTGCGGGCAATAATAATATCACCTAATAATTAAATATGGAATGAGTTGGAATAATTAAATATTGTCTGGGTTCCATTTAAAATTGCATAGCTCATCTTTATATTATCTCGCCATGTTAAACAACATTTAATCTTGATGGGTAGATAAATAACGTGAACCTCCTAAATTAAATGTTGGGCTTCCGGCTCAATTTAAATTGATTTAATTGCATAAATCATAACTAATTCATTTTAACTCCAAATTTGAAAAAGTAAAATATGTTTTCCAATCAAAATTCTCTAAGCTTTACAAATATAAACTTTGTTTTCTATTTTAAATAAATTAAATTGCTGAAAACAACTATTTCTTAATTAATGCATTTAAAATTGCTAATTTGATAACTTGCTCATTTTAATTCCAAATCCAACAAATAAAATATGTTGTCATACCAGAAAAATGCACTTAATCTGTTCATGCCATCCATGCTCATGTTTGCATTTTGTATGTTGCATCTTAGTTTGTGTTATGCAGGTTCACCTATTAAATAAATATGGAATGTGTTGGGGTATTAAATTCAAATCATGCCCTATTCCCTTTAATATTGGATAGATCACCTCTACCTTGTTTAAACCTGTTAATCAACATTTAATATTGATGGTTAGCTAAACAACTTGAACCAATAATTATTTGTCCGGACTCCGGTTCCGATTAAATTGCTTAAGTTGTTTCCCCTGTTGCATCTTGCCATGCCATGCATATAAAATAGGATCATGCTGGAATTTTTGCCGTAGAAGTAATTGTTGCATCCGGTATTTGTCCTAGTTCGTTGCTTCTTCTCGGATAGGACGTTGAGATGATGTGAGCAACGACAAGTTCTGCGGATGTACCTCTACTTGCTGGATTCCAGGCAAGTATACTCACTTGCTGCCAAATGGCTGCCTCTCATCACTTGTTACCGATTCTTTCCGTTGTTCTTATTCTAGCCTTATGATACGATGCTTGTGTCTCGATCCTATCATATTGTTTACCTTGCAGCCATGATATAGCCTTCCTTCCACTTCCTATTAACTGTTGTTTGTTTACCCTGTTGGCCCTCGTGTCGTAGTTGCATGCTTAGTGTTGTTTGCGATCAAGTCTTGTTGTCCGTCTTATCACCTGTTTAGTTTGATAGTTGGGTTTCAATTCAATCAACAACATGTTAATGTTTTGGGTAATAATAATTCGATGATAAGGCACCGGCGTGGTTTTGAGGCCTGCTAGTGTCGACCCTAATTAGGAAAAGGGTCTTGTCTACTGATCCATGATGAGCGCACTAACCGCATGTGGGAAGCGAGTATGGGCGCCCCCCGCAATTCTGATTCGATTCGCATCTCGTCCAAATCGCCTCATTTAGTTCGGGTTTTCCATTTGCCGCATGCATATGCAGGTGCGACCCCTTAGCGCCATGGTGGAACTTTTGTAGTCGGCATTTAGGGAGACACGTTCTTAGAGTGCTATGAGGGTCCCCTTTTCTTCGTGGGGCTTGATTAGCCGTGCGCTCAACTGCACGGGGTTCTTTGGGCTTGATGCGAAGAAGAGTTGGGTTGTGTTGAGTACCTCGCTTGGTGGGTTTGATCCCCGTCTGGCGGGTTATTCTTACGTGTACGGCCAAATTGGTGCACCCCTGCAGGGTTAAATCTTCTCGAGAAGCCGTGTTTTCCGCGGTTATGGATGACTTGGTGAAAGTACTGGCTAACAAGTACTCAGAACAACTTACACCTAACTAATGATAACTTGACTAGTAATAGTCTTATTGACACAATAACTTGAACCATCATTAATCCAACTGTGTGAGTTATCCTCGGATTGCTTCTTTGGATAAGGGGCGAGATCCAGGATGGGTTTGTTTGATGTTAGTTGTAGTTGGTTACGACACGCTATCTTATCCCCCTCTTTTAGCCGGATGTTGTATCGAGTCCCTGTAGTTAGTTAGTGCAGCCCGCTGCCGCTTCTTTGGAATAATCCTTTCCTTTCCGTTGAACCCAAAGTATTTGTATCTTGTGATGACTGGTTACGCCGGTATCTTGTGAGTATGGTTTATCCACTTGCCAGTACTTAACCATACTGACCCACGAATCCTTTTCGTGGCTGCATATTCAACATTGCAGTCAACAGGTTTGAAGTCTGACGGCGTTAGCTTGGGAATCCCTCCGGCTTGGCCTGGGCAGGGATTGGACGCCATCGGTTATCTTCAGGACTCTTAGTCCAATTTGTATCTTGTCCGTAGTCGGACGCTATGTTGTTTCTTCCGCTGTTATTTGGATCTTTGTATTGTATCAGTTGTATCCTTGACTCGTTTGAGTCTTCTTGTATATATCTTTTCTGTTGTTGTTGCGGAATATTCGTGAACTGTTGTAATGTTATCACAAGTGGCAACCTGGAATCGGTTATTATGTGGATTTTGGCGGAAATGCTGAAATCTGCATAGTGCCCGATCTCGGGGCGTCACAAATGGTATCAGAGCCTGGTTTCTGATTCCCGATATTGTTTCTATACGAATGGTTATCGAAGCAACGGGTCCGCAAAGCCTGTAGGATAACCTCGCTAACGGTCGTGTTTCTAGAGTGTCAAAAACTATTTCTGCTAAACTATTTTGGAAAAAAAAACATCTCACTAGGATTCTTGTTTTCTCCTTATCTCTATTCTATTTCCCCTCCCATCTTATTTGTTTTGGAGTCTCCCCCCTTGTCTATCTTTCAAAGTTTTAGGATCCTACGTGGGTGGACGTTTTCTGAGCCTTTAACCTAATAGGTTCGATCATCGGAAGATTCCTGGTGGAAGAACATCGTCATAAATCCGAGCAAGAATTGCTTGTTAGTGGTGTCGAGAAGCCCTTGTTAGTGGTGTCGAGGAGATCAACTGGAAGCATGAAGAATCGATAGTCGAACTTCTTTCCCCTTCCGGGTTAAGGGGTGGATTGCGAGGGCGCAATCCCTTGTTAGTGGTGTCGTCTGTAACGGCCGGGGATTTTTCCCACTTAGTTTTGTGTGTTTTTTTTTTGTTTTTGTTTGTGCATCGTCATGCATCATGCATCATCATTCACTTAAAACATTCAAACACTATTTCAAATTGCATCAAATCTTCTTATCCTAAAACTTCCCTGAAATTATTTGTTGCCTCAATTTTTTTTTTGGTGCCTAACATGTTTTCTAAAGAAATAATCAGAGCAAAAAAAAACGTTTTGGGGAAGAGGCAGGCCAGCTAGCCGCAATGGGCCAGCCAGCCCACCTACCATTCCCCTAACCCTATCCCACACAACGCACACACCCAGGCCACACACGCACCCACACAGAACACACACACACAACGCACACAACGCACGCATCGCACACCCAGGCCACACACACGCACACGATGCAGTGAAGGGGATCGAACCCCAACCCGTCTCCTACCCCTCCTATCGAGCGCCGCCAGGGCGAGCGCCCATCGCTCCCTCCCCTCCCCTGTCGCTCCTCCTCCGGGTACAGCTCCCCCGACCACGTCGCCCTCACCTCCTCTCCGTCCGCGGCGCCGGCAGGAGCAGGGCTCCGCCGCGCCCCTCCCGAGCTCCCCTCCCCTCCGCCGGGTCGAGCTCCGGCCGGCCGTCTCCCGCCTCCAACCGTCGCCGGAGATGGCGCCGCCCGGCCCCAACCCCACGACGGCGAGCTCCGCCTCCACCCGCAGCAGCTCCGGCACGGGAAGGGAGCCGGCCTCACTGCTCCTCCGCCCCAACCACGCCGTCGTTGCCGGCAGCACCTCGCGCGGACCTCGGCGCCCTCCTACTGCAGTTCGGCCAGCGAGCCTCTCCGACTCCTGCCTCAACTACGGCGAGCCAAGCTCCTCCACCACGATCCCGATGCCTCCGCCGGTGCACGCCCACCAAGTGTTTGGTTGAATGTCTGCAAGGCGTTGGTCAACCCGGCTACAAGTTTCTACCGTGCGTGTCCCGGAGATCCTGTCGCCAAGTTCGACACCACGAGGGTGCTCGTGTGGAGCTGTAGTGGCGCCACTTCCACGTTCCTCACCGACAAATACCTCGACCGTCGACAAGACCGACAAGGAACCGTGATCGAGTTACGCTACCCCGACCCGTACCTTGTCGCCAAGTTCCTCCTCGAACGGAGACCGCCAAGATCCCACCGACAAGGTCTTCACCGCAAAGATCCTCGTAACGGAACCTCGACAAGATCCTACCATGTCCGCTTTGCGTTGGCCGCCTTCGTGCGCGTCCATGAATTTCTCATCGACCGGGGGTGCGGCACGATCACCTCCGACCCCGAAGAATATGCGGTAGCGGCTCGCCCACGACTACTACGACTACATCGACTCCGGACGTTGAACGACTACATCGACTCCGGACGTTGAACGACTACGTCGACGAGGATGATCGTGTGGTTTGAGAACGATTACTTCGACTACTTCCTCGACGTCGACTACTTCCTCTACGGACGCCTACTTCCTCCACGTTCCGAAGTTTCCGGCGTTAACTCCGAAGATCCTCTTTCCAACGTGCGAACCCAAACCCCAACCCTATACCTATATGCCTATTTTCTAAATGTCATCTATGTCGTGCATATCAAATCATTCATCTTGTTGCATTGCATATTGTGGGTGCGGGCAATAATAATATCACCTAATAATTAAATATGGAATGAGTTGGAATAATTAAATATTGTCCGGGTTCCATTTAAAATTGCATAGCTCATCTTTATATTATCTCGCCATGTTAAACAACATTTAATCTTGATGGGTAGATAAATAACGTGAACCTCCTAAATTAAATGTTGGGCTTCCGGCTCAATTTAAATTGATTTAATTGCATAAATCATAACTAATTCATTTTAACTCCAAATTTGAAAAAGTAAAATATGTTTTCAAATCAAAATTCTCTAAGCTTTCCAAATATAAACTTTGTTTTCTATTTTGAATAAATTAAATTGCTGAAAACAACTATTTCGTAATTAATGCATTTAAAATTGCTAATTTGATAACTTGCTCATTTTAATTCCAAATCCAACAAATAAAATATGTTGTCATACCAGAAAAATGCACTTAATCTGTTCATGCCATCCATGCTCATGTTTGCATTTTGTATGTTGCATCTTAGTTTGTGTTATGCATGTTCACCTATTAAATAAATATGGAATGTGTTGGGGTATTAAATTCAAACATGCCCTATTCCCTTTAATATTGGATAGATCACCTCTACCTTGTTTAAACCTTTTAATCAACATTCAATATTGATGGTTAGCTAAACAACTTGAACCAATAATTATTTGTCCGGACTCCGGTTCCGATTAAATTGCTTAAGTTGTTTCCCCTGTTGCATCTTGCCATGCCATGCATATAAAATAGGATCATGCTGGATCTTTTGCCGTAGAAGTAATTGTTACATCCGGTGTTTGTCCTAGTTTGTTGCTTCTTCTCGGATAGGACGTTGAGATGATGTGAGCAACGACAAGTTCTGCGGATGTACCTCTACTTGCTGGATTCCAGGCAAGTATACTCACTTGCTGCCAAATGGCTGCCTCTCATCACTTGTTACCGATTCTTTCCGTTGTTCTTATTCTAGCCTTATGATACGATGCTTGTGTCCCGATCCTATCATATTGTTTACCTTGCAGCCATGATATAGCCTTCCTTCCACTTCCTATTAACTGTTGTTTGTTTACCCTGTTGGCCCTCGTGTCGTAGTTGCATGCTTAGTGTTGTTTGCGCTCAAGTCTTGTTGTCCGTCTTATCACCTGTTTAGTTTGATAGTTGGGTTTCAATTCAATCAACAACATGTTAATGTTTTGGGTAATAATAATTTGATGATAAGGCACCGGCAGGAGGCCCGACGTGGTTTTGAGGCCTGCTAGTGTCGACCCTAATTAGGAAAAGGGTCTTGTCTATTGATCCATGATGAGCGCACTAACCGCATGTGGGAAGCGAGTATGGGCGCCCCCCGCAATTCTGATTCGATTCGCATCTCGTCCAAATCGCCTCATTTAGTTCGGGTTTTCCATTTGCCGCATGCATATGCAGGTGCGAACCCTTGGCGCCAGGGTGGAACTTTTGTAGTCGGCATTTAGGGAGACACGTTCTTAGAGTGCTATGAGGGTCCCCTTTTCTTCGTGGGGCTTGATTAGCCGTGCGCTCAACTGCACGGGGTTCTTTGGGCTTGATGCGAAGAAGAGTTGGGTTGTGTTAAGTACCTCGCTTGGTGGGTTTGATCCCCGTCTGGCGGGTTATTCTTACGTGTACGGCCAAATTGGTGCACCCCTGCAGGGTTAAATCTTCTCGAGAAGCCGTGTTTTCCGCGGTTATGGATGACTTGGTGAAAGTACTGGCTAACAAGTACTCAGAACAACGCCGATATCTTGTGAGTATGGTTTATCCACTTGCCAGTACTTAACCGTACTGACCCACGAATCCTTTTCGTGGCTGCATATTCAACATTGCAGTCAACAGGTTTGAAGTCTGACGGCGTTAGCTTGGGAATCCCTCCGGCTTGGCCTGGGCAGGGATTGGACGCCATCGGTTATCTTCAGGACTCTTAGTCCAATTTGTATCTTGTCCGTAGTCGGACGCTATGTTGTTTCTTCCGCTGTTATTTGGATCTTTGTATTGTATCAGTTGTATCCTTGACTCGTTTGAGTCTTCTTGTATATATCTTTTCTGTTGTTGTTGCGGAATATTCGTGAACTGTTGTAATGTTATCACAAGTGGCAACCTGGAATCGGTTATTATGTGGATTTTGGCGGAAATGCTGAAATCTGCATAGTGCCCGATCTCGGGGCGTCACACCGCAAGGTTGAAAGGTACCGCAAGGTACTCGGTCGATAAAGTTGCTGCTGATGGCAAACCACTGGAACCCCCAGAAACTTATCGCAAATTCGTAAATCAGTGTGGAGTTGTTGTAAGAGACCTGGTCCCGATCAACTTAATAGAATGGAATAAGCCAAAGACCGGCGCCAACGTTGGAGCTACTTATGTCGATGACAGATTGAAAAGAGTGCTGTGCGACACGGTCTGGCTAAATTTCAGCGTAGCGGAAGATAAGAAGAAGAAAGTCGAGGAGTGGGCTTTGAAGAAGATGGCCACACAATTCCAGAGGTGGAAGAAAGACTTGTGGAAGAAATGTAAGGACGAAGATCCAGTTTTCACTGGGCACCTAGTGAAGATAAGAGACGCTTGGCCTGATTTTAAGGCGTACAAGAAATCGGGTGTCTTTACATCCCGATCAGCCACAAATAAGGAGAATGCGAAGAAGAAGAAATATCACCATATTTTGGGGTCAGGTGGCTACATGACTTCCCTGCCTAGGTGGCGACGCTATGAAGATGCGCTTCTGAAAAGAAATATCATTCCACAGACACATGACTGGCCCGATAGGTCCAAGTTTTGGTTGTTCGCGCATGGGGCAACGTTGGACGCTGAGACTGGGATGATTGTTGCGGAGGGACCATGGTCGGAAAAAATAACAAAAGTCGTATCATAACTAGAGAAGGCAATAGAAGCTGTTCAAAAAGGAACTTGTGTTCCCGATAGAGAGAACGACGAGCTGACGAAGGCACTCGGGAACACCGAAAAGTGGGGACGAACACGAGGCTTTGGAGCCAGTACCCCGTGGAGCCAAGGGTTTCCAGCGGACCTTGGCACTTACAGAAGCCGTGGTAGAAGCAAGAAGAAGGTGCTGGAACGGATATCGACATTAGAAGAAAAGGTGGCGTTTCTCTTGAAGAAAGGGGGACACCCTGTACCTGACACTAAAGAGGAGGTAGAACATCCTGCACCTGACGCTGATCAGCAGCAAATAGAAGACGATCCTGTAGCAGATGCCGTCCCATCTCAGCATAGAAGCAGCGTGGGTTCCACGCAGCTGCAGCTAGAAGACGGTCGTGCAGTCGAACCGTCGGCGCCTCACTACCCCGTGGATGATATCACGGAGAAGACAAACTGTGAGATACATATGCCAATGGGGAACATATCCTTCATGGTGGCGTCAGGCTATGCTTTACCGAATCAACCTGGAGCAACCTACCATGGTGGTCAGATTCCAGCATCCCATGCTCGTGTCGGGTTGTCAACAATTACACCGAGATGCCATTCAGTTGAGCTTCATATTCCTGGAGGTGAAGGCAAGAGGACACTGGGAGAAATGGAGCTTGGTATCATCTTGTGAAATAAGAAACACATCGTGTTTCCTAACGCGGCGCCAAGGCCACCGACTCCTCCAGGTACAAATGCACCACCTCCAACAATTACTGAATGTTGCACCACATGTAAGCCTATTTTTAATAGTTTTTTCACTTTCGTACAGAGAATGCACGACCTCCAAGTCCACCCCCCAACGTACCTCCAAGTCCACCCCACAACGAAGATTGGGAGCCCGAGGCCGAGAGTCCATCGCCCGTGCACTCCCGTGAGCCGACGGATGCGCCCACTACGGGTACGGCAAAGCGGAAGCTGCAGTTCAGAAGAAACGGGACTCCTCCCAAGAAGAGAGAAAGGAAACCCAAGAAAGTCAAGACTCCCCCGAAGTTACCAGGCCTGATGACTCCGGAGGAACTAGCTGAGGCCGTGAAAGCCAAAAAAAAAGCATGGTTCGCACGGTTTCCCCTGAAGCCCCCTCCAGACGTCTGGAAGGAAACTTTGAAGAACATACCAAAGTGGAAAATTGAGCGCATGATGCATGTAAAATGCATAGATGAATTTTGCATATTTTCACATGGTTTTCTATTACATATTGCATCATCTAAGGGTATAATTCAATGTTTTATAGTATTTTGGGGTTAAATTACAAAGTCCCCCAAATTTTATGGAATTAACCCTGCCTGTCAGAAACCCCGTTTTCAATATTTTTGACGTTTCAGGGGGCAAACTTCCGCGAAATCACCTGAAAATCTGCGGGGGTCATTTTCTTGGAAGGAGAAGACTTGCGGGTGACGGATCCACGAGAATTGGGCAAGGAGGCCCAAAAGAGGACCCTCCACGCGGCCAGATTCCTTGGCCGTGTGAGAGGCCCCCTTTTGGCCCCTGTGGCCCCAATTCCTTCCATCTTCGACTTACCGACTCCAACTTGACCTAAAACCGACTATAAAAAGGGTCCCCCGTACCCTTACAGAGGAGAGCGCCGCCGAAACACCGAAACACCGAAACAGAGACCAGAAGTTCCAGATTGGAGGGGGAAAACTCCGGCAGGGCGCCGCCGGTGTAATCTCCTACCCCTCCAACGTCATCTCCATCGACATCTCCATGAAGAGGGAGTAGTCCACCCCAGGGCTATGGGTTTGTGGAAGTAGCACTTGTATCTCTCTCTCTGTGTGCTTCACTAATTAGATCCGTATGAGCTGCCTCACATGATTACGGGCACCGTTGTAATTCCTATGTGGTGGATCTTTTCTATGAGTTATTGAATCTGAGATTGCAATTGTTTCTCTTGAGTTATTTGAGTAGATGTATCTTATGTACCTTGTTCTTATTTGCTAGCTTTGATCAATCTAGTTCTTGAGAGCGTGTGTGGGGTGATGGGTGCATTAGTTGGAGTAACAGGGGGTGGCTAGTGCTGTTAAAGTGACAGAAGTTCAGCGATCCACTTAAGTTTTGTTAAACCTTTCTTAGTTACCTCACTAGGGATAAAAAGGAGTACCTTGTTACCGGGGATTTGAAGTGACACTAATCAATCTCCATGACTAGATCTAGCAAGTTCTTACTTCAACTTCATGTCACATTGCTTAAAGCTATACTCTGGTTTTTCCTTAATTATCGAGGTGTTATGATTTATTTCACATCTTGGTGGAGTATAAGAGGGATCAATATGACCGTAGAGATCTCTATGCTAGGGCGTGATGCCCATATGAAAGTACTCGATGTTAAACATGTTATTGTAATCTCACATGTAATTCTTTATGTCCACCATCTACCACTTTATTTGAGAGAATGCAAGTGTGAAACCATGAACCCCGGTCCTATTTTAAATATAAGAAAACACTCTAGTTACTTTGCTGCAATTTACTTTACTTGCACTTTACTTTACTTGCATCTCCAATTCGAATTTACATTATCTCCATCACCACTTGCATCACAAAAATACAAAAACAATCCATTGCATATTTATTTTCTCATTTGCATTTAGTAGTAGATTTAATTATTGCACATTTACTTTCAGTTTTGCATTGCAATTTAGAAGTCTCACACCTTGTGCTTGACAACCACTTGGTGAGGTTGAGGGCACAAAATTCTCTACTTGTTTGCAGGATCCTGGAGGAAGCTTGGAAGACAACTGCTGAAATACTGGCTCCCCAAGAGTTTGATATAAACCATCGAGTCACCCTCGTGGGGAAGAAGGCTTGCCACTAGCTACACACTCTGCACTTGGAGTCTCAACCTAGCCATCAAGCGTTTTTCTGGAGCCGTTGCCGGGGAGCCATAGGTGAAGGAGTTGTCCAAGGGAGCTCACAAGAAGTCTTCATCACCAACAAGGTGTGCAAACACCTAAGCTTGGGGAGGTTGCACCTACGTGAGTACCGTCCTTTCTATCTCCACCTTCTTTCAAGTAGATTGTTTTGTTTCTTGTCTTGTTTTTGTTTTTGTTTTGTTTTTGTTCTTGTTTTTGTTTTGTCTTGCATATTTTATTTTAGTTTGCATTTTAGTTTTGCATTTAGTTATCTAGTTTATTTTAGTATTTCGAATTTGCTTAGTTACTTTACTTTTGTTTTGCATAAAAAAATTAAAAACTACATAAAAACTTGGAAAATGGAGCAGAGAACTTATTAGCTATTCAGTGTTAGGAATTTCCCTCAAGAGCTAAATATTCCCGTTGAAAAATTACAGGTAGATCCTAGTGTTATTAAAATGATTTATGAATCTCGTTTCTATGGAAAGCCTAAAGAAGACCCTTTGTTCCATCTTAAGAAATTTGATGAAAGATGCAAAACTTTGAACTTGAATCATGCAAACATCAACACTACTAAAGTTAAACTCTTTCCCTACTCACTAGGAGGCAAAGCATTAGATTGGATATTAAGATGGCCCCCTAGCAATTTTACTACTTGGTTCAACTTAAGGGCTGCATTTATTGAAATGTTTTGTCATGCTGAAAAGAATTACAATGTTAAACAATTGCTCATTACCTTTAAAAAAGAAAAATATGAATCAATGATACAAGCATGGGAGAGATTTAGAAGTAGAGCATATGGAATAGGGCATGGCTTTAGAGATTGGATGCTTATGCATATGTTTTATAAGGGACTTTCTGAAACTTCTAGAGCCTTTTTAGATAATGAATTTGGGGGATCTTTTACTAGTACTAATGCTGCAAATACCCATGTTTTGCTTGAAAGTTTGCTCTTAGAGGTTAAAATTAAAGAGAGCTTAAAAAAGGCTGAAGTACCCGAGGATATTTTTTATGACCGCTATGAGATTTTAATATGCATAATAGAAAAGGAAAAGTAGAGGAAATTTGTAACATCCCAAGTCTGAAAAATAGCCTTTAGAATGTTTTGCTCTCTGTTATTTTATGTTTTGCATCATGGCATCATGTTGATTGCAATTGTTTTGTTTGTTTTCCATTTGTTTTCCTCTGTTTTCAGTTGTTTTCCAACTGTTTTCATTTGTTTTCCTTTGTTTTCTATTTGAATTTCAAACCAAAATTCAAACCCTTTGTTTCATCCTTGTGATGTTACAATTTCCAAAATGTTATTTCAAATAAAAACAACCAAGTTGTTTTATTTTTATTCCAGAAAGCTCACTTGTTAAGTTAATGGTTTTAATCAATCAATTGTTTCCAAATCACATTCAAAAATTCAATACATTGTATAAACAACACCCAATTGGAAAATTATGAAAATTACCAAAACAATCTAATCTTTTGTTTCCAATTATTTCCATGTTTGATCAACTAATAATTTGGTGCTTTATTTCAAACAAATAATTCCCAAATTGTTTTCAAACTCAAATCTCAAACAACACTCAATTGGAATTATAAAATTGCCCACAACAATCTAACCTTTTGCTCTAAGCTAAAATAGGGTTCACCCTATTGAAAGTTGGTTTCATTTATAAGCACCTAATAATCAATTTAACCCCAATTTGAATTAACTACAAACAATATTTTAAAGTTTGAACTTTGGAAAATAAAAGTTAGCATTTTGTTTGCTATTAACCTAACTAACTTAACCTAATTTTTCTAACCTTTTTACTAACTCAAAAACTCATCTTTTCCTTCCTTTGGGTTTTCTACAAAAAAAAAATAAAACAATCAGAAATTGTAAAAAGAATAACTGGTTTAGAGGGGGGAGAAAGCACAGCCCATCATCAACCAGCCCAGCCCACCTCCACCTGGCCCAGTACCCTGTCGCTGTCTTCCACCTCTCGGTGATGTCATGTCTGTACGAACAGAAGGAACACCGTGCGATTCCTCCCCCCCCTCGCCGATGTGTTGCCGTACTAGTGCCCATCTGCTCCATAAAAACGGCCACGCTCTCTCTGCCCTAGCTCTGCTAGCCCTAGTTTCCTTCCACCGCGCCGCCATCTTCCTCCCTCTCCCTGGAACTGCTGTCTCTGAACCCTGCAAACACCACACCGAACACCACCGTAGCTCCACCTTAGTCCCTCATCGCCGGCCACCACCTTCACCTCGAGGAGCATACGAAGGTGGGAATGGGCAGGTGGATGTCCCCTGGAGATCCTCGTGCCCTCTCCGTTTCCTGGGAGAGGTCGTGGAGGCCGCACGTCGCCAACAATTTTCCGGCCATGGCTGCGCTCGGCAGCGGCCTCGCCTTCGTCATCGACCAACCGCAGCAGGTGAGCTCGCCCTGCCCTCTTCCCCTCTCGATCTGTCCGCCCTAGGCCCCGATCTGCTAACTCAAGCACCGGTCGTTCTCTCCCTGTCGGGCTCCACCGGAGACAGCCGTCGATCGATCCTCCTCTCTGTATCGCAGTCTGTGCGTGCGTTGCCTGAACTGCATCTTGCTCTGATGTAAAAATTCAGTTATCCGTCATCGAACTACCTTAACCTCCGTCAGTTGCGGTAACATTCAGAAACTTCAGTCCAGCGCAGCGGCAGTGGACGCGCGCGCGCAAGCCATCGATCCCGGTTCGATCCCCCGCGGCCACCCCTTTTTGGGGGATTTTCTTCCCCTAAGCGCAGGCCCACCTGTCATCCCCTCTGGTGGCCACGCGTACCGCTGCTTGGTCCACGTAGGCCACGGTCCCACTGGACAGAGACTGGGGTTAGATCCCGTAGCTGTAACAAAACAATTAAAACTTTTCTATTTTGTTTTCTAAATTCTTTAATTGGCAGAATAGAGCAATAACTTCAAAATTCAATATCTTTTAAACCATAAGTCTAATAAATAAAAACTTTATATGTTTTCTGTTCAAAATCTTATACTCTTTCCAAATATTCAATTGGTGTACTGTTTTGAACTTTCAAAATGCAATTTAAATTCAAATCCAAATAATTCAAGTGCCATTTGTAATAATTCATAACTAATTCATACTAATTCCAAATAGGGCAAATAAAATATGTTTTTCACACCTTTTTGAATGTTCTATTCAAATATAAAATTTGTTTCATTGTTTGAATAATTTAAATTGCCTAAACAATTTAAATCTTGTTTAATTCAATTAAAAATTGTTTAATATTGTTTAATTCCCAATTAAATAATCCAAAGTCCAATTTCAAAATGTGAAACATGTAATCCAACAAAAATTTGATAACCTTTTCAAATATAAACTTTGATAATTGTTTTGAGCATTTTAACTTGATGAAAACAACCACTACTTGTTTAACACCATTAAGTAACAATAATTGCCAAACCTTATTAATGTTTTCTAAAATGGTTAACTATCATTTCAAGTGCATTTAATATTGTTATCTTCTTGTTCTTCATCATGCATGCATCATGCTAACTCCCCTACACCTGATGCTTAGTGGTAGAACAACTAATTCAACCATATGGCATGGGTTTGCCATATGCAATCTTTGCATATGGAATCCATTTAAACTTGTGTATCATATCCACTAGTTTACTTTGTTGCATCTATTAACATGACATGCATCATATTTGATTGTGCACTATGCCATGATAATGATTGCTTATCTTTCTGCAATGTTTGTTTGCTTCTTCCCGGATAAACGACGACGTTGAGACCGACGATTCTTACGACACCCCTTCTAAGGAGTTAGCTCAGTACCAGGCTACTGGGTTTTGCAGGCAAGTTATCACTCACATGAACCATCGTGTTCCTTTCAACATTGATTACCGATACTTTCCGTTGTTCTTTTCTGCTAGCCTTAGTAGTAGTTGTTTCTGTTACGAACCCATCACATGAATCCCTTAACCTTGATATTGCCTCACCTCCATACCTAAAACCCCTTGCTTGTTGCCTTAGTCTTATCTAGCATGCTTAGGGTTGTTTTGCTCGAGTCTGTTACCCGTTACTTACTGTTGCTATTTCTATTACGTTGTGGGGGCTCGATGTTTAATCAATCAATCATGCTAATGTTACTATTAATAATAAATTTGATGATAAGGCACCGGCAGGAGGCCCATGAGAGGTTTTGGAGCCTGCTAGTGTCGACCCTAATAGGAAAAGGGTCTTGTCTACTGATCCATGATGAGCGCACTACCCGCATTTGGGAAGCGAGTATGGGCGCCCCCCTCAACTTGACCTGATTCGCATCTCGTCCAAATCGCCTCATTTAGTTCGTGTTTTCCATTTGCCGCATGCATGTTTTTGCGAGCCCAGCGCAGGGTGGAACTTTTGTAGTCGGCATATAGGGGGACACGGTCTTAGAGTGCTATGATGGTCCATTTTCTTCTGGGCTTGATTAGCCGTGCGCCCAAGGTTCTTTGGGCTTGATGCGAAGAATGGTTGGTTGTGTAGAGTACCCCGCTTGGTGGGTTAGCTTCCCATCTGGCGGGTTATTCTTGAGTGTACGGCCAAATTGGTGCAACCCTGCAGGGATAATATTCTCGAGAAGCCGTGTTTTCCGCGGTTATGGATTACTTGGTGAAAGTACTGGCTAACAAGTACTCAGGACAACTTAAACATAATGATCAAACATGTTACACCCCATGATTAATAACTTGACTAGTAATAGACTTATTGACACAATAATTTGAACCATCATTATTACAACTGTGTGAGTTATCCTCGGATTGCTTCTTTGGATAAGGGGCGAGATCCAGGATGGGTTTGTTTGAAGTTATCTTTCAGTTGGTTACAATCCTCGATCTTATCTCCTTTCTGTTAGCCGGAAGTGGTAGAATCTCTGTAGTTGGTTAGCGCAGCCAGTTGCAGCATCTTTTATATCCCCTCTCTTCCGTTGAACCCAAGGCATCTGTGCTTGGTGTTGACGGGTTACACTTTGGTGAACTGTGAGTCTTGCTTGCCAGTACGTTTATGTACTGACCCCTTTGGGGCTGTGGTTTCTGCAGACCGACGTTTCCAAGGATCTACATGGTGGCTACTACGTGGATCATGACGAGACTACTGACGAGTAGATAGCGGACCCGGGCAGGATCCGAGACTTCGTGGATGGGCTCCGTCTGTCTGTTTCCGGCCTCTTAGGCCTTTTTGGTTCTTGTCTGTACTCAGACATGTTGAATGCTTCCGCTGTATTGTACTGATGTATTGTTGGGGCATGTGCCCTCTGAATGAGTGTATTTGCTATCTCTGCTCTAATGAGAGCCATTTGCAACTTATTTCAATCTTTTGTGTCGTAGAGATCTGTTGTGATACCACTTGTTAAACGCCGTTGACGTACCATGTGTGTATGGTTTGAAGTACGTCGACGGAAGTGCCTTTGATCTCTAGTGGATAGTTTACATCGACGATGGAATAGCAGGGCTTGTGTTGTCGCGCATAAGCGCAGGCCTACCAGGAAGCTGGGACGTGGGAGCAGTTATGCCCCATAATCCAAGCATCTGCTATCCAGTTCGTACGGTGAGTATCCCCTAGAAATCAGGGTGCGACAAATGGTATCAGAGCCTGTCTGCCTGTAGGATCCCTTTTTACTGGTCGCAGTTGAGTCTAGAAACTATTTTGTAGCTATATAGGAAAAATGAAACGTGAGAGTAGGAATTCTGCCATTTTTCTTCTTTCCCCGCCCACCCACCCTTTTTCTGGTAAGGAAGTGCAACGTTGATTTCTCCCTTCTCATCTAAACATTCAAGTTAGGATTTCACGAATTCTGGTTTCTCTAGGATGGTTATATCTACTAGACCATAGGAATGGAGGTGGTTGTGACATGAATGATCATGTTGCCTACTCATGATTGAGAACGGAGGCGTGTAAGCCCCGGAAGCAGATCCTCTATTCCTTAAGCAGTAGATATTGATCCTTTAGAAGCCCGGATGGGTTTTCCCTAGTACCTCAGGAGTTTTGTTCTCGTTTTTCCCCGATGTTGATATCCTGTTCTTCTCAACATCCTTTTCGTCCGTTGAAATCTTGTTGTTGTTTTCCACTTCAAATCTTCTACCGGCGTCTAATCAAAACATCCTCGTAAACTCTTGTCCAACTAAAGTGTTATTTCATACCGGAGAATCATATTCCTTGTGTCAACAATCTTTTCCACAACATACAATCCAATTCTAATGGGAGGCCACATATTCCTCGTTACTCCCATGTTGATGATTCTGACATTGATGTTATTTTTGGTGTTGCATTGATGTCAAAAACTCTGTTCCACCTTTATTACAGATAGTCTATTCTCCAAATGAATCAAATTCTATCCAGCTATACACCCTCCATACAAAACCTATACCTCTACTAATATTGTTCCGGTGGTTTGCAAATTCCCTGACGTCTATCCAATGTGCACGATGTGTTTCACGTGTCACAGCTCAAGAGGATCTTCCCAAGAAGTTTCCGGACCTTTTCTTTTCTCAGTAGGAATCTCGGGGCGCGATTCCTTCAAGGGGGGGGGGCGTTTTGTAACATCCCAAGTCTGAAAAATAGCCTTTAGAATGTTTTGCTCTCTGTTATTTTATGTTTTGCATCATGGCATCATGTTGATTGCAATTGTTTTGTTTGTTTTCCATTTGTTTTCCTCTGTTTTCAGTTGTTTTCCAACTGTTTTCATTTGTTTTCCTTTGTTTTCTATTTGAATTTCAAACCAAAATTCAAACCCTTTGTTTCATCCTTGTGATGTTACAATTTCCAAAATGTTATTTCAAATAAAAACAACCAAGTTGTTTTCTTTTTATTCCAGAAAGCTCACTTGTTAAGTTAATGGTTTTAATCAATCAATTGTTTCCAAATCACATTCAAAAATTCAATACATTGTATAAACAACACCCAATTGGAAAATTATGAAAATTACCAAAACAATCTAATCTTTTGTTTCCAATTATTTCCATGTTTGATCAACTAATAATTTGGTGCTTTATTTCAAACAAATAATTCCCAAATTGTTTTCAAACTCAAATCTCAAACAACACTCAATTGGAATTATAAAATTGCCCACAACAATCTAACCTTTTGCTCTAAGCTAAAATAGGGTTCACCCTATTGAAAGTTGGTTTCATTTATAAGCACCTAATAATCAATTTAACCCCAATTTGAATTAACTACAAACAATATTTTAAAGTTTGAACTTTGGAAAATAAAAGTTAGCATTTTGTTTGCTATTAACCTAACTAACTTAACCTAATTTTTCTAACCTTTTTACTAACTCAAAAACTCATCTTTTCCTTCCTTTGGGTTTTCTACAAAAAAAAAATAAAACAATCAGAAATTGTAAAAAGAATAACTGGTTTAGAGGGGGGAGAAAGCACAGCCCATCATCAACCAGCCCAGCCCACCTCCACCTCGCCCAGTACCCTGTCGCTGTCTTCCACCTCTCGGTGATGTCATGTCTGTACGAACAGAAGGAACACCGTGCGATTCCTCCCCCTCCTCGCCGATGTGTTGCCGTACTAGTGCCCATCTGCTCCATATAAACGGCCACGCTCTCTCTGCCCTAGCTCTGCTAGCCCTAGTTCCCTTCCACCGCGCCGCCATCTTCCTCCCTCTCCCTGGAACTGCTGTCTCTGAACCCTGCAAACACCACACCGAACACCACCGTAGCTCCACCTTAGTCCCTCATCGCCGGCCACCACCTTCACCTCGAGGAGCATACGAAGGTGGGAATGGGCAGGTGGATGTCCCCTGGAGATCCTCGTGCCCTCTCCGTTTCCTGGGAGAGGTCGTGGAGGCCGCACGTCGCCAACAATTTTCCGGCCATGGCTGCGCTCGGCAGCGGCCTCGCCTTCGTCATCGACCAACCGCAGCAGGTGAGCTCGCCCTGCCCTCTTCCCCTCTCGATCTGTCCGCCCTAGGCCCCGATCTGCTAACTCAAGCACCGGTCGTTCTCTCCCTGTCGGGCTCCACCGGAGACAGCCGTCGATCGATCCTCCTCTCTGTATCGCAGTCTGTGCGTGCGTTGCCTGAACTGCATCTTGCTCTGCTGTAAAAATTCAGTTATCCGTCATCGAACTACCTTAACCTCCGTCAGTTGCGGTAACATTCAGAAACTTCAGTCCAGCGCAGCGGCAGTGGACGCGCGCGCGCAAGCCATCGATCCCGGTTCGATCCCCCGCGGCCACCCCTTTTTGGGGGATTTTCTTCCCCTAAGCGCAGGCCCACCTGTCATCCCCTCTGGTGGCCACGCGTACCGCTGCTTGGTCCACGTAGGCCACGGTCCCACTGGACAGAGACTGGGGTTAGATCCCGTAGCTGTAACAAAACAATTAAAACTTTTCTAGTTTGTTTTCTAAATTCTTTAATTGGCAGAATAGAGCAATAACTTCAAAATTCAATATCTTTTAAACCATAAGTCTAATAAATAAAAACTTTATATGTTTTCTGTTCAAAATCTTATACTCTTTCCAAATATTCAATTGGTGTACTGTTTTGAACTTTCAAAATGCAATTTAAATTCAAATCCAAATAATTCAAGTGCCATTTGTAATAATTCATAACTAATTCATACTAATTCCAAATAGGGCAAATAAAATATGTTTTTCACACCTTTTTGAATGTTCTATTCAAATATAAAACTTGTTTCATTGTTTGAATAATTTAAATTGCCTAAACAATTTAAATCTTGTTTAATTCAATTAAAAATTGTTTAATATTGTTTAATTCCTAATTAAATAATCCAAAGTCCAATTTCAAAATGTGAAACATGTAATCCAACAAAAATTTGATAGCCTTTTCAAATATAAACTTTGATAATTGTTTTGAGCATTTTAACTTGATGAAAACAACCACTACTTGTTTAACACCATTAAGTAACAATAATTGCCAAACCTTATTAATGTTTTCTAAAATGGTTAACTATCATTTCAAGTGCATTTAATATTGTTATCTTCTTGTTCTTCATCATGCATGCATCATGCTAACTCCCCTACACCTGATGCTTAGTGGTAGAACAACTAATTCAACCATATGGCATGGGTTTGCCATATGCAATCTTTGCATATGGAATCCATTTAAACTTGTGTATCATATCCACTAGTTTACTTTGTTGCATCTATTAACATGACATGCATCATATTTGATTGTGCACTATGCCATGATAATGATTGCTTATCTTTCTGCAATGTTTGTTTGCTTCTTCCCGGATAAACGACGACGTTGAGACCGACGATTCTTACGACACCCCTTCTAAGGAGTTAGCTCAGTACCAGGCTACTGGGTTTTGCAGGCAAGTTATCACTCACATGAACCATCGTGTTCCTTTCAACATTGATTACCGATACTTTCCGTTGTTCTTTTCTGCTAGCCTTAGTAGTAGTTGTTTCTGTTACGAACCCATCACATGAATCCCTTAACCTTGATATTGCCTCACCTCCATACCTAAAACCCCTTGCTTGTTGCCTTAGTCTTATCTAGCATGCTTAGGGTTGTTTTGCTCGAGTCTGTTACCCGTTACTTACTGTTGCTATTTCTATTACGTTGTGGGGGCTCGATGTTTAATCAATCAATCATGCTAATGTTACTATTAATAATAAATTTGATGATAAGGCACCGGCAGGAGGCCCATGAGAGGTTTTGGAGCCTGCTAGTGTCGACCCTAATAGGAAAAGGGTCTTGTCTACTGATCCATGATGAGCGCACTACCCGCATTTGGGAAGCGAGTATGGGCGCCCCCCTCAACTTGACCTGATTCGCATCTCGTCCAAATCGCCTCATTTAGTTCGTGTTTTCCATTTGCCGCATGCATGTTTTTGCGAGCCCAGCGCAGGGTGGAACTTTTGTAGTCGGCATATAGGGGGACACGGTCTTAGAGTGCTATGATGGTCCATTTTCTTCTGGGCTTGATTAGCCGTGCGCCCAAGGTTCTTTGGGCTTGATGCGAAGAATGGTTGGTTGTGTAGAGTACCCCGCTTGGTGGGTTAGCTTCCCATCTGGCGGGTTATTCTTGAGTGTACGGCCAAATTGGTGCAACCCTGCAGGGATAATCTTCTCGAGAAGCCGTGTTTTCCGCGGTTATGGATTACTTGGTGAAAGTACTGGCTAACAAGTACTCAGGACAACTTAAACATAATGATCAAACATGTTACACCCCATGATTAATAACTTGACTAGTAATAGACTTATTGACACAATAATTTGAACCATCATTATTACAACTGTGTGAGTTATCCTCGGATTGCTTCTTTGGATAAGGGGCGAGATCCAGGATGGGTTTGTTTGAAGTTATCTTTCAGTTGGTTACAATCCTCGATCTTATCTCCTTTCTGTTAGCCGGAAGTGGTAGAATCTCTGTAGTTGGTTAGCGCAGCCAGTTGCAGCATCTTTTATATCCCCTCTCTTCCGTTGAACCCAAGGCATCTGTGCTTGGTGTTGACGGGTTACACTTTGGTGAACTGTGAGTCTTGCTTGCCAGTACGTTTATGTACTGACCCCTTTGGGGCTGTGGTTTCCGCAGACCGACGTTTCCAAGGATCTACATGGTGGCTACTACGTGGATCATGACGAGACTGCTGACGAGTAGATAGCGGACCCGGGCAGGATCCGAGACTTCGTGGATGGGCTCCGTCTGTCTGTTTCCGGCCTCTTAGGCCTTTTTGGTTCTTGTCTGTACTCAGACATGTTGAATGCTTCCGCTGTATTGTACTGATGTATTGTTGGGGCATGTGCCCTCTGAATGAGTGTATTTGCTATCTCTGCTCTAATGAGAGCCATTTGCAACTTATTTCAATCTTTTGTGTCGTAGAGATCTGTTGTGATACCACTTGTTAAACGCCGTTGACGTACCATGTGTGTATGGTTTGAAGTACGTCGACGGAAGTGCCTTTGATCTCTAGTGGATAGTTTACATCGACGATGGAATAGCAGGGCTTGTGTTGTCGCGCATAAGCGCAGGCCTACCAGGAAGCTGGGACGTGGGAGCAGTTATGCCCCATAATCCAAGCATCTGCTATCCAGTTCGTACGGTGAGTATCCCCTAGAAATCAGGGTGCGACAAAATTATGATGCTTACTGAAATTAAGGATCCATTGCTTGATTTAGAAAAAAGTAGCTTGCAAGAACTTATTGCTACTCTACAAAAATTTGCTAGTGATCCCACTATAAATGTTAATCAACCTGGCTTTGGATCTTATATTGCTAATCATGTCTTGCAAGAAAAAATTGCTAGGTACAAGAATGAGGCCATGATACCTCCTAAGATTGGGTATGCATGGATCCCCAATGTGTTAGTTTCAATTGGAAAAGAAATTCACCATGCTATGTTAGATCTAGGTTCTAGTGTATCGGTACTCTCTAAAGAATTATATGAATTGCTAGAACTAGAAAAGTGCTCAAGTGAATTTGTCCTTGCTGATAACTATACTAAACATGCTGTAGGACAAGTAAAAGATGTTATGATTGAATTGCACATGACTTTTGTACCCGTTGATTTCATTATTATGGATATGGGGGATAAATCCCCTAGTCCTATTATTTTGGGTAGACCTTTTCTTCGTACTACAGGTGCAATCATAGACTCCAAGGAAGGGAATGTCAAGTTTCAGTTCCCTCACAAGAAAAGCATGGAGCACTTCCCAAGGAAGAGGGGCACGCTGAAGAACAAGCTCCCTCATGAGCTTTATCCCTCTTGATTATCAAGTAAGTAAAGCCTAGCTATATGGCTATAAAGAAAGCGCTTTACGGGAGGCAACCCGGTTATTTTTGTTTGGATTTTCCTAGTGTCCTCTTGCTGTCAAGAGATTAGTTTTTTTTCTTTTAATTCTAGAGTTTTCAATAAAAAGTCAAGTCAAACCCATTTGGACTTATAAGTTGCTATCCTAGTGCATGAAATTTCTGTTTCAGCACGAGTCTGCTCACCGTATGATTTTACGTTTTTTATTGGTATGTCGGATTGAGCTAATTTTTAGTATGTTCTGCAACTTTTCTTCCTCTGTAAGCACAAAAATTGGCTTAATTTTTTGACGAGTCTAGCTTAGGGAAAAACGTTCGTTTTGCTGCTGTTGCTTTTCTAGACAGATTCTGCCTTCTTTTGTTTTATGCATTCTTTGGGCTTGGAAATCGAATTTCCATGATTCTTTCAAGCAAGAGAGTGAACATACAACATAATGAACCTTATTGTCTATCTACTGGAGCATTTGATTTGGAATTTTGCACAACAAGCATGTGATTTGTTTGTACTTGCTAATCTCACCCCACAGAAAAAGAATGGGAGAAACATGTGTTGTGAAGTTTTTTCACAGGGAATAGAGGAGCTGCGCCTCAAGACATCCAATAATGGTGAAAGGCATAAGCTTGGGGATGTTATGAACACCCCACTGGAGCTACACTCTTTTGGTTAGCACACGTCTACTTTCTGTTTTTCTAAGCAAAGCATTTATCGTAGAGACTTGAAGCGTCTAGTTTTTATTTTTATTTTTGTTTTGATAAGACCACCACCATCATTTTAAATGAGATTGAGCTACTTGAGTTTGGGGCTGGAATGTATTGGATGCTAGTATTATGACTTGGAATAGGGATGCCATGGTTGATTTGAAGAGCTACATATGTTTGCATGATTTATAGGCTTTTTATGTGTAGAAATTTGCAATAATGTTGTCTTGAGCTATCTCTTATTCATGTCCTTGATGTTAATTGCTGGTTTATTTAGTTTGTCATGAAATTAGTAGTTCTATGGACATATGCATGCATAGCAGCTGGTCAACTATCTCCCTCTGGCTAGCCCAAAAATTTAAAAATTCCAACAAGGAAAAACTTGTTTCCAACACTCCTTAGCCAAGTATTTCCAGTGAGTCCACCATATCTTCCCATTAGCTTCATTGCTATTCCGAGTATGTTCACCATGTTATTGTGTTATTTATGTTCTAAATTAAGATATTCACTTTATTAATTGTCATGGGTTGAACTTGGGATAGGACTCTCACGAACTTTTGAAGGCACACTTTACTTTTTATGCATCTAATAAACATGACCCAATAATGGGAGCCACAAGTTTTGCGTTTGACAAGTGTGTGGTTGGGAGCTAGCTATAAACGTGTATCACCGGAAAGCTTTCAACATTGCACAAAAAAAAATTACATTTGGTTGATATCATGTACTTTTGTTTTTGGACTCCTGCCATGCCGAAATGAAATAGAGGAATAGTAAGTTTTGATGAGTAAGTATCTATATGACTAGAGAAACGCATTGGGCCGCTAACCCAAGCCATGCTTTATCATGGTGGAAATTTACTTACAGCTTGAGTGACTCTACAACACATCCTATAATAAAATAAGAAGCTATGCATAATAGTGAATGAAAATAAAAAGGATGATGAGTCTACTCCGTTTGTTCATCTTGTCATTGTAACATGGGCTTGTTTCCATGTCATGGGGCAAGAGGTACCTCTTTGCGGTTCTCTATGATGTCATTAATACTTATTATGATTGTACAAAGCTTATTAGGAATCTTAAGTTGAGTAATCATGGAGTAGGTTTTCACACTCACGGGGCATGAGGCTTTCAACCACCTTGTCATTCTCATTACTTCAATACTCACAATTTTAAGATGGTAGTGATAAAGGGGAAATGAGAGTCCTAGATCAATGGATACCACATTTCAATTAGTAATTTTAGTTGAATAATTTAGAGGCTAAATAAGACTTGATCATGTTTTACCTCTATTCAATTTTCTCCAAAGTGTCCACCATATTTTCTATTTTCCATTATGCTATTCTTTGACCAATATAGGATTTTATTTTTCATTTTGTGTATGCATTTGGTGCATAGTGCTTTTATTTCATTATACACTTTGTGAACTTTCATGAAGCATCTTTGCTTGCATATTTGATATTTCTTACAACATGAATTGTATATTGCTACTCATTTCTAGTATTAATCATTTGATTATATGTAGCATGAATAATCCTCCTTGATATCCCTTGATTGTTTCAGTATGCAAAACTCATCTTAGTATTATCACCTTCATACTCGAGGACGAGCACGGGTTAAGCTTGGGGATGTTGATGCATGTAAAATGCATAGATGAATTTTGCATATTTTCACATGGTTTTCTATTACATATTGCATCATATAAGGGTATAATTCAATGTTTTATAGTATTTTGGGGTTAAATTACAAAGTCCCCCAACTTTTATGGAATTAACCCGGCCTGTCAGAAACCCCGTTTTCTATATTTTTGACGTTTCAGGGGGCAAACTTCCGCGAAATCACGTGAAAATCTGCGGGGGTCATTTTTTTTGGAAGGAGAAGACTTGCGGGCGAAGGATCCACGAGAATTGGGCAAGGAGGCCCAAAAGAGAACCCTCCACGCGGCCAGATTCCTTGGCCGCGTGAGAGGCCCCCTTTTGGCCCCTGTGGCCCCAATTCCTTCCATCTTCGACTTACCGACTCTGTCTTGACCTAAAACCGACTATAAAAAGGGTCCCCCGTACCCTTACGGAGGAGAGCGCCGCCGAAACACCGAAACAGAGACCAAAAGTTCCAGATTGGAGGGGGAAAACTCCGGCGGGGCGCCGCCGGTGTGATCTCCTACCCATCCAACGTCATCTCCATCGACATCTCCATGAAGAGGGAGTAGTCCACACCAGGGCTATGTGTTTGTGGAAGTAGCACTTGTATCTCTCTCTCTCTATGTGCTTCACTAATTAGATCCGTATGAGCTGCCTCACATGATTACAGGCACCGTTGTAATTCCTATGTGGTGGATCTTTTCTATGAGTTACTGAATCTGAGATTGCAATTGTTTCTCTTGAGTTATTTGAGTATATGTATCTTATGTACCCCGTTCTTATTTGCTAGCTTTGATCAATCTAGTTCTTGAGAGCGTATGTGGGGTGATGGGTGCATTAGTTGGAGTAACTGGGAGTGGCTAGTGATGTGAAAGTGACAGAAGTCCAGCGATCCACTTAGGTTTTGTTAAACGTTTCTTAGTTACCTCACTAGGGATAAAAAGGAGTACCTTGTTACCGAGGATTTGAAGTGACACTAATCAATCTCCATGACTAGATCTATAAAGTTTTTACTTCAACTTCATGTCACATTGCTTAAAGCTATACTCTGTTTTTGCTTAATTATCGAGGTGTTATGATTTATTTCGCATCTTGGTGGAATATAAGAGGGATCAATATGACCGTAGAGATCTCTATGCTAGGATGTGATGCCCATATGAAAGTACTCAATGTTAAACATGTTATTGTAATCTCACATGTAATTCTTTATGTCCACCGTCTACCACTTTATTTGAGAGAATGCAAGTGTGAAATCATGAACCCCGGTCCTATTTTAAATATAAGAAAACACTCTAGTTACTTTGCTGCAATTTACTTTACTTGCATCTCCAATTCGAATTTAAATTATCTCCATCACCACTTGCATCACAAAAATACAAAAACAATCCATTGCATATTTATTTTCTCATTTGCATTTAGTAGTAGATTTAATTATTGCACATTTACTTTCAGTTTTGCATTGCAATTTAGAAGTCTCACACCTTGTGCTTGACAACCACTTGGTGAGGTTGAGGGTACAAAATTCTCTACTTGTTTGCAGGATCCTGGAGGAAGCTTGGAAGACAACTGCTGAAATACTGGCTCCCCAAGAGTTCGATATAAACCCTCGAGTCACCCTCGTGGGGAAGAAGGCTTGCCACTAGCTACACACTCTGCACTTGGAGTCTCAACCTAGCCATCACTTACTGAAATTAACGATCCATTGATTGATTTAGAAAAAAGTAGCTTGCAAGAACTTATTGCTACTCTAAAAAATATTTGCTAGTGATCCCACTATAAATGTTAATCAACCTGGCTTTGGATCTTATATTGCTAATCATGTCTTGCAAGAAAAAATTGCTAGGTACAAGAATGAGGCCATGATACATCCTAAGCTTGGGGATGCATGGATCCCCAAGGTGCTAGTTTCAATTGGAAAAGAAATTCACCATGCTATGTTAGATCTAGGTTCTAGTGTATCGGTACTCTCTAAAGAATTATATGAATTGCTAGAACTAGAAAATTTAGAAAAGTGCTCAAGTGAATTTTTCCTTGCTGATAACTCTACTAAACATGCTGTAGGACAAGTAAAAGATGTTATGATTGAATTGCACATGACTTTTGTACCCGTTGATTTCATTATTATGGATATGGGGGATAAATCCCCTAGTCCTATTATTTTGGGTAGACCTTTTTTTCGTACTACAGGTGCAATCATATACTCCAAGGAAGGGAATGTCAAGTTTCAGTTCCCTCACAAGAAAATCATGGATCACTTCCCAAGGAAGAGGGGCACGCTGAAGAACAAGCTCCCTCATGAGCTTTATCCCTCTTGATTATCAAGTAAGTAAAGCCTAGCTATACGGCTATAAAGAAAGCGCTTTACGGGAGGCAACCCGGTTGTTTTTGTTTGGAATTTCCTAATGTCCTCTTGCTGTCTCAAGAGATTAGTTTTTTTGTTTTAATTCTGGAGTTTTAAATAAAGAGTCAAGTCAAACCCATTTGGACTTATAAGTTGCTATCCTAGTGCATGAAATTTCTGTTTCAGCACGAGTCTGCTCACCGTATGATTTTACGTTTTTTATTGGTATGTCGGATTGAGCTAATATTTTAATATGTTCTGCAGCTTTTTGTCCTCTGTAAGCACAAAAATTGGCTTAATGTTTTGACGACTATAGCTTAGGGAAAAACGTTCGTTTTGCTGCTGTTGCTTTTCTGGACAGATTCTGCCTTCTTTTGTTTTATGCACCCTTTGGGCTTGGGAATCGAATTTCCATGATTCTTTCAAGCAAGAGAGTGAACATACAACATAATGAACCTTATTGTCTATCTACTGGAGCATTTGATTTGGAATTTTGCACAGCAAGCATGTGATTTGTTTGTCCTTGCTAATCTCACCCCACAGAAAAAGAATGGGAGAAACATGTTTTGTGAAGTTTTTTCACATGGAATAGAGGAGCTGCGCCTCAAGACATCCAATAATGGTGAAAGCCATAAGCTTGGGGATGTGATGAACACCCCACTGGAGCTACACTCTTTTTGTTAGCACACGTCTACTTTCTATTTTTCTAAGCAAAGCATTTATCGTAGAGACTTGAAGCGTCTAGTTTTTGTTTTTATTTTTGTTTTGATAAGACCACCACCATCGTTTTATATGAGATTGAGCTACTGTAGTTTGGGGTTGGAATGTATTGGATGCTAGTATTATGACTTGGAATAGGGATGACATGGTTGATTTGAAAAGCTACATATGCTTGCATGATTTATAGGCTTTTTATGTGTAGAAATTTGCAATAATGTTGTCTTGAGCTATCTCTTATTCATGTCCTTGATGTTAATTGCTGGTTTATTTAGTTTGTCATGAAATGAGTAGTTCTATGGACATATGTGCATAGTAGCTGGTCAACTATCTCCCTCTTGCTAGCCCAAAAATTAAAAAATTCCAACAAGGAAAAACTTGTTTCCAACACTCCTTAGCCAAGTATTTCCAGTGAGTCCACCATATCTTCCCATTAGCTTCATTGCTATTCCGAGTATGTTCACCATGTTATTGTTTTATTTATGTTCTAAATTAAGATATTCACTTTATTAATTGTCATGGGTTGAACTTGGGATAGGACTCTCACGAACTTTTGAAGGCACACTTTACTTTTTATGCATCTAATAAACATGACCCAATAATGGGAGCCACAAGTTTTGCGTTTGACAAGTGTGTGGTTGGGAGCTAGCTATAAACGTGTATCACCAGAAAGCTTTCAACATTGCACAAAAAAATTACATTTGGTTGATATCATGTACTTTTGTTTTTGGACTCCTGCCATGCCGAAATGAAATAGAGGAATAGTAAGTTTTGATGAGTAAGTATCTATATGACTAGAGAAATGCATTGGGACGCTAACCCAAGACATGCTTTATCATGGTGGAAATTTACTTACAGCTTGAGTGACTCTACAACACATCCTATAATAAAATAAGAAGCTATGCATAATAGTGAATGAAAATAAAAAGGATGATGAGTCTACTCCGTTTGTTCATCTTGTCATTGTAACATGGGCTTGTTTCCATGTCATGGGGCAAGAGGTACCTCTTTGCGGTTCTCTATGATGTCATTAATACTTATTATGATTGTACAAAGCTTATTAGGAATCTTAAGTTGAGTAATCATGGAGTAGGTTTTCACACTCACGGGGCATGAGGCTTTCAACCACCTTGTCATTCTCATTACTTCAATACTCACAATTTTAAGATGCTAGTGATAAATGGGCAATGAGAGTCCTAGATCAATGGATACCACATTTCAATTAGTAATTTTAGTTGAATAATTTAGAGGCTAAATAAGACTTGATCATGTTTTACCTCTACTCAATTTTCTCCAAAGTGTCCACCATATTTTCTGTTTTCCATTATGCTATTCTTTGACCAACATAGGATTTTATTTTTCATTTTGTGTATGCATTTGGTCGAGAGTGCTTTTATTTCATTATACACTTTGTGAACTTTCATGAAGCATCTTTGCTTGCATATTTGATATTTCTTACAACATGAATTGTATATTGCTACTCATTTCTAGTATTAATCATTTGATTATACGTAGCATGAATAATCCTCCTTGATATCCCTTGATTGTTTCAGTATGCAAAACTCATCTTAGTTTTATCACCTTCATACTCGAGGAGGAGAGCGCCGCCGAAACACCGAAACAGAGACCAGAAGTTCCAGATTGGAGGGGGAAAAATCCGGCGGGGCACCGCCGGTGTGATCTCCTACCCCTCCAACGTCATCTCCATCGACATCTCCATGAAGAGGGAGTAGTCCACCCCAGGGCTATGGGTTTGTGGAAGTAGCACTTGTATCTCTCTCTCTATGTGCTTCACTAATTAGATTCGTATGAGCTGCCTCACATGATTACGGGCACCGTTGTAATTCCTATGTGGTGGATCTTTTCTATGAGCTATTGAATCTGAGATTGCAATTGTTTATCTTGAGTTATTTGAGTAGATGTATCTTATGTACCCCGTTCTTATTTGCTAGCTCTGATCAATCTAGTTCTTGAGAGCGTGTGTGGGGTGATGGGTGCATTAGTTGGAGTAACGGGGGGTGGCTAGTGCTGTGAAAGTGGCAGAAGTTCAGCGATCCACTTAGGTTTTGTCAAACCTTTCTTAGTAACCTCACTAGGGATAAAAAGGAGTACCTTGTTACCGAGGATTTGAAGTGACACTAATCAATCTCCATGACTAGATCTAGTAAGTTCTTACTTCAACTTCATGTCACATTGCTTAAAGCTATACTCTGGTTTTTCCTTAATTATCGAGGTGTTATGATTTATTTCGCATCTGTGTGGAGTATAAGAGGGATCAATATGACCGTAGAGATCTCTATGCTAGGACGTGATGCCCATATGAAAGTACTCAATGTTAAACATGTTATTGTAATCTCACATGTAATTCGTTATGTCCACCGTCTACCACTTTATTTGAGAGAATGCAAGTGTGAAAACATGAACCCCGGTCCTATTTTAAATATAAGAAAACACTCTAGTTACTTTGCTGCAATTTACTTTACTTGCACTTTACTTTACTTGCATCTCCAATTCGAATTTACATTATCTCCATCACCACTTGCATCACAAAAATACAAAAATAATCCATTGCATATTTATTTTCTCATTTGCATTTAGTAGTAGATTTAATTATTGCACATTTACTTTCAGTTTTGCATTGCAATTTAGAAGTCTCACACCTTGTGCTTGACAACCACTTGGTGAGGTTGAGGGCACAAAATTCTCTACTTGTTTGCAGGATCCTGGAGGAACCTTGGAAGACAACTGCTGAAATACTGGCTCCCCAAGAGTTTGATATAAACCCTCGAGTCACCCTCGTGGGGAAGAAGGCTTGCCACTAGCTACACACTCTGCACTTGGAGTCTCAACCTAGCCATCAGCGCACCATCAACAACTTATATTATCCTGAACCGCCGCCACTGCCGCCCCTTTCAGACTATGAACGGTACATTGAAAAGATGCACACCGCACAGATGAAGCAGGCGGAGCAGATGAAGCAGGCGGAGCAGACAAAATACGGGAAACAAGTTCCCCAGCTCGGACAACAAGATGCACAGTCAATTTCCCCGCTCAAGGTGTTATCTGACCAGGCTTCAGTGTCCGGTCCACGCATGGGCGACGTAGGTTACGCTATTGCTGATGTGGTATATAAATATAAGCCCGAGCACCCTCTGGTCGAAAATCCTACTGCTCTAACAACCCAACTATGGAATTTACATGTTTGGTACTTGGAGGCCACAAGGCAAAAGAGAGACTGTATCATGGCGGCAGTTCAGGATCAACACTACTTCAGAGAGTACGGTGTGGAGGTTGGGTTCGATGAATTTTTCTAGATGTACAATCAACGTGCCCTCGACAAAGCTATCCTCAGCTGCTACTGTTTGTAAGTGATTTATTTGTGTAATTTAATTATTTAGTTAAGCTCGCGTTCATTGCCCGTATAATTATCACTCACGGCATTCTTTTTGTACGCTACTATGCAGATTGAAGATTCGTGAATGCAGGTTGGCAGGAATCTGGGACTTTGGGTTCATTGACCCGTATTCGTTTCATCAAGAGACAATAGAAAGGTTCAACAAGGATGCACCGGATGATTTGCTAAGGTTTTTGAAGCGACAAAGTACCAAAAAAGAAATACTTTGGCCCTACGGATTCAAGTGAGTGTTAGTGTCTTGTAGACATTCCATTTTGCTTACCTGATGTTAAGTGTAATTGATGAGTATGCATGACTGCGTGTGTACACGTGCGCAGGTCCCACTTCATATTGTTCATCATTAGAATCGATCAAGGACAAGTTGAAGTCTGGGACTCGTTAACCTGGGACGCTGACACATGGAAGAGCGTGCATCAGATGCTTCAAAGGTATATATATATCGGCCTCTTTCGTTCATCGGCCTCTTTTTCGTTCATTTTCTTATATCAAGTAAGTAATAATTAACTCTTGTATTCATTTTTCTTTGTCGGCCAGGGTTTGGCAAATGTTCATCAAGGAAGAACCCGGTACATGGGCAGACAAGCTCCACTTTCAGATTAACAAAGTAAGTAGTACTACGTACCCTAGTTTCAATACCATTACCATTCTCTTGATTATTATTAATTTGACTGAATTATGTTCTCGTATATAGAGCGTCCCGCAACAACCACAGGGCACTGATTATTGTGGATACTACGTTTGCGAGTACATTCACAGGATTATCAATGAGAAATCCCGTACTTCCAGAAATCTAGAGGTACGTAACCGGATCTTCACAACTTTATTTATGTTGCCATCAATTATGTTTAGTTTTGTTCATAACTTAATTGTTTTCATCTACTTCTTTTAAAGCTGCAACGAAAGCGGGCGATGCTCAAACCAATCCAACGTTGCAAGGCAGTTGCAAAGGAATTGGCAGGATTTCTTCTCACGCAAGTCATAGATGAAGGCGGAGAATTTTTCCATCCTATGAACCAATAGCCAGCTCCCTTCTCTATGCAAGTATACAGCTATTGGAAACGAACTTCAGATTATGTAATGATAATCGGTCGAGTACTTCGTGTTACATGTATATATGTACTTTTATTTGGTGCATCAACATTTAACCGCAAACACGAAATCGGAAACACTTAACCGCAAACACGGAATCGGTGTTTCCGGATACGTATTTCCGATTACGTGTTTCCGATTCCGTGTTCGTAACAAACAAAACACGGACACACGGAATCGGAAAGACGTAAATGGAAATATGGAACCGGAAACACGTAAACGGAAACCCTGAAAATACGGAACACGCCCTAAACCCTAAATACGGAATCGGAAACCCTGAAAAGAAAAGGAAAAAATAGAAAAAAAGCATTAGGACCGGTTGGTGTTACCAACCGGTTCTAAAGGTCCTCCGCCTGCGCGCACTCTTCGGCGCCCACGTGGAGGCCTTTAGCACCGGTTTGTGACAGACTGGTTCTAAAGGGGGGGAGGCTTTAGTCCCGGATACGTAGCACCGGATGTGTATCCGGGTCCAAAGGCCCTTACCAACCGGTTCTAATACCCCTTTCTCCACCAGTGTTCTGGGGTGCCTGTGCGTCAACTAGGTAGTAGGCATCATTGTGCAGAGCCTTGCTCACAATGAAAGGTCCTTCCCACGGAGGGAAAGCTCGTGCATCCTGGCCGTGCGCTGCACGAGCCTAAGGACCATGTCTCCTTCTCGGAAAACCCTTGGGTTTACTTTCCGGCTGTGATAACGCCTCAAGTTTTGCTGGTAAACAGCTGAACGTGACAGAGTTAGCTCTCTTGCTTCTTCTAGCAGGTCAATGTCATTTTCTCGAGCTTCTATAGCCTCTGTCTCAGTGTAGAGGGTTACTCGGGGCGAGTCATGCTCTAGGTCAGTGGGAAACACGGCGTCAGCTCCATATACCAGGAAGAATGGTGTGTATCCGGTTGATCGGTTAGGTGTAGTCCTTAGACTCCACAACACCGCCGGCAACTCGTCTAGCCAACACCCAGGTGTTTTCAGCAGTGGCTCAATCAGCCTTGGCTTTATGCCGGATAGCACCATGCCATTTTCTCTCTCAACTTGCCCATTGGAGGCCGGATGCGCAACAGATGCAACATCTAGCTGAATCCGCTTCTCTCTGCAGAACCTTGCAAAAGCACCCTCAGCAAAGTTTGTGCCATTATCCGTGATAATGCTGTGCGGGTAGCCGTATCTCAGGATCACATCCTTCAAGAAACTCACAGCTGTGGCTCCATCGCACTTCCGAATAGGCTTCACCTCAATCCATTTGGTGAACTTGTCAACCATGACCAGGATGTGAGTCATGTTGCCTCTAGCCGGCTTGAAAGGGCCAACCATATCCAAACACCAAACTGCAAAGGGCCAAGTAATGGGAATGGTCTTGAACTCGGAAGCTGGCATATGAATCTTACTTGCAAATCTCTGGCAGCCGTTGCACTTTCTCACAATATCTTCAGCTTGCTTCAAGGCAGTGAGCCAAAAGAAACCGTGCCGAAAAGCCTTGTTGACTAGAGCCCGAGAAGAGGCGTGATGCCCGCATTCTCCCTGATGTATCTCCACTAGAATTTCTTCTCCTTCTTTCGGCTCTACGCAGCGTTGCAGCACGCCAGTAGGACTCCTATGTAGCACTTCCTTGAAGATAGTATAGCCCTTGGATCTTCTCTAAATTTTCCTAGCGGTAACCTCATCACTTGGCAAGGTGCCATCTTTTAGAAAGGATAATATGGGCAGGGCCCAACTCGGTGTCTCCCGGATGGGAAACACTGGTTCGTCCGTTTCCATTGGATCAGCCACCAATATCTCTTCTGAGTTGAGGACGAGGTCCCGAGTCCCCGAGTACTCGGAAATGACCCCCTCGATGAATGCGACAGTCCCCGAGTTAGGAGGGGCAGTCCCCGAGTAAGAAGGGACAGTCCCGGGGTTGCAGGTGCCAGTCCCCGGGTTGGAGACGGCAGTCTCTGGGTTCTCTTTTGCAGCCTCCCAGTCAATCTCCATGGGAACAGCTTCTTCTCCCGGCAGCGAAGGAACGAAGATAGACTCTGAGTTGGGGGATGGCTTGATCAAATGCTCCAAGGCAATCCCCGCCAGGATGAACTCCCGAGAAGACACCAAATTGGACAACTCATCAGCTGCATCATTCTCTGCTTGGTGTATATGTTGGAACTCACATCCTTCAAAGAATCCAGTCATCGTTTGCACCAGAAACCGATACGATGCCATGTTGGCATCCAGAGCATCCTAGGTGCCGGATACTTGCTGCACCACAAAATCCGAGTCGCCGTAATAGATGATGCGCTGCACGCCAACCTCCTTGGCTACCCTCAAACCGTGTACCACGGCCTCATACTCGGCCACATTGTTAGATGCCTTGAAATGAATTTGCAACACATATTTGAGTTGATCTCGCTTGGGTGACGTAAGCACTACGCCAGCACCAAGGCCTTCCTTCACTTTGGAGCCATCAAAATGCATCTTCCAGTAGTTGGTTTCCGGCAAGGGAGGCTCATACTGCACCTCAGCCCAGTCCACTAGAAAATCTGCTAGGATCTGTGACTTGATGGCTTCTCTTCTCGCGTACAAGGGAGTGTACACAGCTAGCTCGATCGCCCACTTGGCTACTCTGCCACTTGCATCCTTGTTGCCCATGATGTCCGAGATGGGAGCGGAACTCACCACCGTGATGGGATGCTCTTGGAAATAGTGTTTCGGCTTCTTGGCACCCAGGTACACGCCGTATGTCATCTTCTGGTAATGCGGGTAGTTTTGCTTGGAGTTGGATAGCACTTCACTCAGATAGTACAATGGCCGCTGCACAGTCTTGCCCTCCTCTTCTCGTTCCACCACAATCACCACACTGACTACTCGGTTGGTAGCCGTAATGTACAGCAACATTGGCTCTTTGGGTAGCGGACTAGCCAGGATGGGAGCGCTACCCAGCATGGCCTTCAACTCCTTGAATGCTACATCAGCTTGCGGTGTCCAGACAAACTTGTCACTTTTCTTCATGAGTTGGTACAGAGGCAAGGCCTTCTCACCCATCCTGCCCAGAAAGCGGCTCAGAGAAGCCAGGCATCCGGTAAACTTCTGCACATCCTTCAGGGATCTCAGCAAAGACATGCTCTCTATAGCTTTTATCTTTGAAGGATTGGCCTCAATGCCCCTACTAGATACCAAGAAGCCGAGTAGCTTGCCAGCCGGAACGCCAAAGGTGCATTTGGCCGGATTCAACTTCATCCTATACTTGCGGTTGGCAAAAGTTTCCTCAAAGTCACTAAGCAGAGTATGTGTTTTATTCGTTTTGATGACAATGTCATCTACGTACACCTGCACATTCTTGCCAATTTGGTCATGCAAGCATTTCTGCATGCATCTCTGATAGGTAGCCCTAGCATTCCGCAACCCAACGCACATGACACGATAGCAATAAGCCCCGTATGGGGTAATAAAGGCAGTCTTTATTTGATCATCCGGGTTGAGAGATACTGATGAAAACCAGAGTAGGCATCTATGAAAGACAAAAGCTCACAACCAGCAGTGGAATCGATCATTTGATCTATGCGGGGTAGCGGGAATGGATCCTTGGGGCAGGCCTTGTTCAGGTCGGTGTAGTCCACGCACATGCGCCATGCGGTGTCGGCCTTGGGGTCCTCCTTCTTCTTCTCAACCATAACCGGGTTGGCCAGCCAGTCCAGATGCAATACCTCCATGATAAAGTTGCTTATCAGCAACTTGGTGATCTGATCACCGATAGCTTTCCTCCTCTCATCACCAAAGCGGCGCATAGCCTGCTTAACCGGCTTGGCATCATGCCGCACATGTAGCGAGTGCTCAACCAACTCCCTCGGGACACCCGGCAGATCCTCATTGGACCATGCAAAGACATCCCGATTCTCACGGAGGAAGTGGATGAGCTCGCTTTCCTATTTCTCTCCCAACCCGGAGCCAATGATGGCAACATGGTCTGGGAACTTAGGATCAACCTGGACCTTCTTTGTCTCCTAGGACGCCTGGAACGCAGTCCCGTACTGGGAACTCGGCATACCAGGCGCACCACCTTGTGCTGCTTGCGCCATAGCCACCACCTCGTACATCTTCTTCTTGTCGGCCGCAATGACCATGGATTCCGCCAGCTGAGAACTAGCAGAGGCACACTCCAAAGACCTCTTGTAATCACCCGAGATGGTGATGACTCCATTGGGACCAGGTATCTTCATCTTTAGGTAAGAAACATGGGTTGAAGCCATGAACTTGGTGAGGGCAGGCCTACCGAGAAGAGCATGGTAGGGGATCTGAAGATCAACCACCTCGAACTGGATGCACTCGGTGCGGCAGTTCTCCCTGGTGCCGAATAGGACATTCATCCAGATGCGGCCGATTGGAGCACAAGATACTCCCGGCACAATTCCGTGGAATGTGGTCTTGCTGGGTAGCAGCATGTTCTCGGCAAGGCCGAGCTTCTCCAGTGTATCCCGGTACATGATGGTGATGCTGCTGCCGTTATCAATCAGCACTTTGCTGAACCGGACGTTCTTCTCAGGTCCCAGGAAAGTGGGATCCACCACCAGAGCATAGCTACCCGGATTAGGCATCACCTTGGGGTGATCCGCCTTGGACCAAGTCACCTCCTGGTCACACCAGTGCAGATAGTGGGGCACAGCCGGGATCACGGCGTTTACCTCCATCGCGCGCCTGCACTGCGACTGCTTGTCGACTGGTTCGGTGGTGAAGATCATGGAGCTCTCATGATGTTCCTGGTACTGGTTGCGGTCTCCACCACCATTATTGCCGTTGTTGTTGTTGCCTTGGTTGTTGTTGTTGTTGTTGTTCCTGTTGTTGCAGGTGTAGAAGTTGCGGTTGCGGTTGTTGCGGTTGTCGTAGTTGTAGTTGCGGTTGGCTCCCTGAGCCACTTGATTCACATTCTCCCTTCTCGGAAACGCTGCAGGCCTAGGAGCAGCTGCCCGAATAGGCTGCACATTGGCATTCGCAGCCGGCAGAGGAGGACGACGGGGCAGGTGTTCATTCTTGATGCGGTCCCACCAGCTGCACTGTCGGGTAGTGTGGTTGGCTGGCCTACTCAGATGCCGAGTATGGAAGCTGCATGGCCCATCCTTCATGTTCCCAAAGATAAAATTCGGAGCTGAATCCGAGTTGCCGCTACTCTGCTGGGGAGCAGTGTAAGGCTTCATGATGCCTTGGCCCTGATTCTGGTTTTGCCCGTATTGGGCTCCAGCAATTTTTTGCCTTTGGCTACTCCCAGCAGCCGTGGTCACAGCATTCACCTCCTCTGGATCATACCGAGTATCAATTCGGTCACCTCTGCGCTTGTTGCGGAAGTCATTGCGCCTGTTGCCGTCATGAAACTTCCTTCTCGGCTCAGGAGAATCAAGCAGAGGCTGAGTAGGATCACCGAGTGCATACATATTTGCAATCTTGATTGTCTCGGCGAGAGTACTCGGCATCTCTCTTTGCAACTTCGGCCATAACATGCTGCCATGCCTGCAGCCCTGAGCAAACCAAGTAATGTCCTGAGCCTCATTCACACCTTCACATGTGTTCCTCGAGGTGCTCCACCGAGTAAGGTACTCTCGGTCAGTTTCCTCTTCTCGCTTCTTGCAAGCAGACAGCTGCTGTGGCCTATTCGGCCTCTTGTAGGTGCTGGTGAAGTTGCTGATGAAGGGTTCCGAGAAGTCTAGCCAGCAGTTGATACTGTCTTTGGGCAGGTTGTTGAGCCAAGTCCTAGCCGGACCCTCTAGCATCTGCGGAACGTACCGCGCAACCCATCTCCGATTGCCGCCTGCAATGTGCACGGCTATAACATAGTCACTCAGCCAGTCTTCCGGCTTGGTGCTGCCATTCTAGAACTTGGTCCCCCTGGCCAGCTGAAAATGGTTCACGGAGGGCTCCTCCATGATGCGATGACCAAAGCAATCTGGGCCGGTGGCCCCTTGTTCTCGAGCTGCGCGGACCGATTGATCCGGTCCAGCTTGTACCTTGCATCACTGGGCTCCAACATGCGGTCACCCACACGATCAGTGACATCTCTCGGGTCAGCGTACCCGGCCAGCCCCATTGCCGAGTACCCATCATCATAGCGGTCTTGCTGCACCGCTACGGGTTGCACAACCGGATTGGCAGCTGGCACAACTGCACGCGGCTGTGCTACCGCTGGTTGCTGAGTCCTCTGCCGAGTAGGCTAGGAAGCATGACGCCGAGAAGGCCCTACATGGTTTCCTCCTTGCTCCTTACTGTGAGATTTAGTGGCTTGATAGCCTGCTCCTGCAGAGTTGTGTTTCTAACCGGGCTGCAGCGGCACAGCGTGCTGTTTTGCAGCGACAGCCGGGTCGTACACCTGCATCTGTCTGCTTTCCCAGAGTGCACACTCTGGTCCCTCTCATCGCCAGGAAGCGGCGATGAGGCTTGGTCCATAGACCCGACCGCACGCGAGTGCACAACCTTAGAAGCGCCAGCACCCGGATTGGCTTTCCGGAACTGCTCGTTCTGCCTGCCAGCCTCTAGCACCAGCTCGTTGAGTCTCTCCTACTGCCTAGCGCGCGAGTCGCCAGTGAGATGGGGCAACTCAGCAGCCACTGCCTCTGCAGCCCTAAGAGTTTTGGCGGGGGTGCTGTATCTAGGCCTACCAACAGTGTCCAAACTAGCAGATTGGCTAGCGGCCCTACCATCTCTAGCTAGCTCAGCGCCTAAGTTGCGACGAGTAACGCCTATCTTGCTAGGCAGCCGAGAAACAGGAGTAAAGCCATGCACTGCATTGTACTCATTCTGCGCAAGGTTGAGCTCAAGCCTAACCTTCTCCAGCTCCTGGGACTCCGCGAGTAGCGCTTGACGCTGCTGCTCGATTTGCGCCCTCATGGCGGCGAGTTCCACCTCATTGGGTTGCGACATGCCCAGCTGCTCGGTGGCGCCTACGCGAGCAACCAGGATTGCCGTGGACGTGGAAGGAAGCAGGTTCTGGTCCTTCTCGTAGGGCTTGTGGACCCTAGCACCCACAGGTTCCTCGATGACGCCAGCGGCAGCGGTCGCGCCCTTCTCGGCGTCGATAGCCGGGCCTGTCATCATCACCTCCACGCTGTCCGCAGAGCAGCCAGTTGGCTTCTCGCGGGCAGCGAGTACAGCAGGAGGATCTTCCGCGACGAGCACCATTTCTGGAAACTCGCGGATGACGGTGGTGGCGACGTAGACCAGGTGCGTGCCGAAGGAGAGCACCGAGCCACCTGCAGGCATGGGCCTGCCGCCGAAATCTCCGGCGTTGTCGGTGACGAAGTCGAAGGAGCCGAATCTTTGGACAAGGCCACAGACCACGCGCTCCCCTGAAGCTGAAATCGGTCCCGTCCGAATGTGAACTCTAGCCAGCGCCACTGCTGGCCCCATGGTGGGCGCCAACTGTCGTGGTGGTATCACTGCAGATGCCATGGGATGGCTAAAGTGTTGGGGCCGATGGACGCTGGAGGTATCCGGGGAGGGATCGCACGGCTGGTAGCCGTGCTAAGGTATCTCTAGCACTGCAAACAACAAGAACTACCCAGGTTCAGGGCCCTCGTGTGGAGGTAATACCCCTACTCCTGTCTTTCCCTCTTTATGTGTGTTATCCGAGTAGCCACAGTACAATGTATGCCTCCTGGCCGAGTAGCCACTCTGCAGCTCTCTCTAGCTCTGGTGTTGTCTCTAGTAAATAAATGCGAAGTGAAGCAACGTCCCTCGCGCAGGAGGGGGCAGGGCACCTTATATACTGGTGCCCAGCCGAATAAACAAAGACTAAAAGGTACGGTGATGTGACTTGACCACTGTGACGTTGGAACGCCTCCGAGATCTCGCGCGGAGAAGTGCCGCGCCGTACGGCTGACAGCTCCTGCCCGCTCTGTCAGCCTCACAGCGTAGACCTCCATCCCGTCCTGTCCCCTTTGTACTTGAAAAGACTGGACGGCTGCCTAAGCCTGCGTCACGGATGATCACAAACCTAGTAGGTTGAACCGCACGCGGGTACGGACGCAGGATACGCGGGATCTCCTGTCAGAACGGCTCCATTGACTTCTGGCCCGAGTAGGATTGCCCTCTGTCTACTCGGACCAACTTCTTTACTCGGACAAACATAACTTCCTTGATATCTTCTCTTGGCCTTCGGTGGGTACGGCGGATAGAAACCTACCAGGTAGCAAGTAGCCGGGTAGTCGTCCACCCGGTCAACATCACCTTGACCTTCACTTTAGCACTTGCCTTACCCCTACTCGGGGGTAACCCCCCGACACTCCCTTTTGTCACGAATTTGCCTCTTTGTCTTTTCTGATTCTAGCTTTTGCAGCAGCCTTGCGACCATCAGCGCAGATCAGTTTGCTTCTTCGACTCCGTCCGTGAAGAGGAAAGAGGCTCCCACGGACCCCGCTCGAGCTGAAGACCCCACTTGAAAAACTTTGACCCAGCTAAGACAGTCGAGGTTCCGGAGTACGAGATGCCTGGCTTTGCGGGTGGACGGCCTGGAGATGTCGGGGCGTCAACGAGCAGGGAGATCTCGGCTAGCTCGGCTGATCCCTTGTCCATTGCGCAAGGCAAGGTAAAGTGTTCTCCTTTTTCCTGCAACTTGTCTTTCTCTATTTCTTTTATCGGGTGCACAACAGTGCTCCGGATGGAAGCAGCCGCCGAGTCTATGGTGAACTGCTTACAGTTGGCTATGGATTCAAGTCGAGATTTGTCTATGGTGAATGAAAATAAAAAGGATGACGAGTCTACTCCGTTTGGTCATCTTGTCATTGTAACATGGGCTTGTTTCCATGTCATGGGGAAAGAGGTACCTCTTTGCGGTTCTCTATGATGTCATTAATACTTATTATGATTGTACAAAGCTTATTAGGAATCTTAAGTTGAGTAATCATGGAGTAGGTTTTCACACTCACGGGGCATGAGGCTTTCAACCACCTTGTCATTCTCATTACTTCAATACTCACAATTTTAAGATGGTAGTGATAAAGGGGAAATGAGAGTCCTAGATCAATGGATACCACATTTCAATTAGTAATTTTAGTTGAATAATTTAGAGGCTAAATAAGACTTGATCATGTTTTACCTCTACTCAATTTTCTCCAAAGTGTCCACCATATTTTCTATTTTCCATTATGCTATTCTTTGACCAATATAGGATTTTATTTTTCATTTTGTGTATGCATTTGGTCCAGAGTGCTTTTATTTCATTATACACTTTGTGAACTTTCATGAAGCATCTTTGCTTGCATATTTGATATTTCTTACAACATGAATTGTATATTGCTACTCATTTCTAGTACTAATCATTTGATTATATGTAGCATGAATAATCCTCCTTGATATCCCTTGATTGTTTCAATATGCAAAACTCATCTTAGTTTTATCACCTTCATACTCGAGGACGAGCACGGGTTAAGCTTGGGGATGTTGATGCATGTAAAATGCATAGATGAATTTTGCATATTTTCACATGGTTTTCTATTACATATTGCATCATATAAGGGTATAATTCAATGTTTTATAGTATTTTGGGGTTAAATTACAAAGTCCCCCAACTTTTATGGAATTAACCCGGCCTGTCAGAAACCCCGTTTTCTATATTTTTGACGTTTCAGGGGGCAAACTTCTGCGAAATCACGTGAAAATCTGCGGGGGTCATTTTTTTGGAAGGAGAAGACTTGCGGGCGAAGGATCCACGAGAATTGGGCAAGGAGGCCCAAAAGAGAACCCTCCACACGGCCAGATTCCTTGGCCGCGTGAGAGGCCCCCTTTGGGCCCCTGTGGCCCCAATTCCTTCCATCTTTGACTTACCGACTCCGTCTTGACCTAAAACCGACTATAAAAAGGGTCCCCCGTACCCTTACGGAGGAGAGCGCCGCCGAAACACCGAAATAGAGACCAGAAGTTCCAGATTGGAGGGGGAAAACTCCGGCGGGGCGCCGCCGGTGTGATCTCCTGCCCCTCCAACGTCATCTCCATCGACATCTCCATGAAGAGGGAGTAGTCCACACCAGGGCTATGTGTTTGTGGAAGTAGCACTTGTATCTATCTCTCTATGTGCTTCACTAATTAGATCCGTATGAGCTGCCTCACATGATTACAGGCACCGTTGTAATTCCTATGTGGTGGATCTTTTCTATGAGTTATTGAATCTGAGATTGCAATTGTTTCTCTTGAGTTATTTGAGTATATGTATCTTATGTACCCCGTTCTTATTTGCTAGCTTTGATCAATCTAGTTCTTGAGAGCGTGTGTGGGGTGATGGGTGCATTAGTTGGAGTAACGGGGGGTGGCTAGTGATGTGAAAGTGACAGAAGTCCAGCGATCCACTTAGGTTTTGTTAAACGTTTCTTAGTTACCTCACTAGGGATAAAAAGGAGTACCTTGTTACCGAGGATTTGAAGTGACACTAATCAATCTCCATGACTAGATCTATAAAGTTTTTACTTCAACTTCATGGCACATTGCTTAAAGCTATACTCTGATTTTTCCTTAATTATCGAGGTGTTATGATTTATTTCGCATCTTGGTGGAGTATAAGAGGGATCAATATGACCGTAGAGATCTCTATGCTAGGATGTGATGCCCATATGAAAGTACTCAATGTTAAACATGTTATTGTAATCTCACATGTAATTCTTTATGTCCACCGTCTACCACTTTATTTGAGAGAATGCAAGTGTGAAACCATGAACCCCGGTCCTATTTTAAATATAAGAAAACACTCTAGTTACTTTGCTGCAATTTACTTTACTTTCACTTTACTTTACTTGCATCTCCAATTCGAATTTACATTATCTCCATCACCACTTGCATCACAAAAATACAAAAACAATCCATTGCATATTTATTTTCTCATTTGCATTTAGTAGTAGATTTAATTATTGCACATTTACTTTCAGTTTTGCATTGCAATTTAGAAGTATCACACCTTGTGCTTGACAACCACTTGGTGAGGTTGAGGGCACAAAATTCTCTACTTGTTTGCAGGATCCTGGAGGAAGCTTGGAAGACAACTGCTGAAATACTGGCTCCCCAAGAGTTCGATATAAACCCTCGAGTCATCCTCGTGGGGAAGAAGGCTTGCCACTAGCTACACACTCTGCACTTGGAGTCTCAACCTAGCCATCACTTACTGAAATTAACGATCCATTGCTTGATTTAGAAAAAAGTAGTTTGCAAGAACTTATTGCTACTCTACAAAAATTTGCTAGTGATCCCACTATAAATGTTAATCAACCTGGCTTTGGATCTTATATTGCTAATCATGTCTTGCAAGAAAAAATTGCTAGGTAAAAGAATGAGGCCATGATACCTCCTAAGCTTGGGGATGCATGGATCCCCAAGGTGCTAGTTTCAATTGGAAAAGAAATTCACCATGCTATGTTAGATCTAGGTTCTAGTGTATCGGTACTCTCTAAAGAATTATATGAATTGCTAGAACTAGAAAATTTAGAAAAGTGCTCAAGTGAATTTTTCCTTGCTGATAACTCTACTAAACATGCTGTAGGACAAGTAAAAGATGTTATGATTGAATTGCACATGACTTTTGTACCCGTTGATTTCATTATTATGGATATGGGGGATAAATCCCCTAGTCCTATTATTTTGGGTAGACCTTTTTTTCGTACTACAGGTGCAATCATATACTCCAAGGAAGGGAATGTCAAGTTTCAGTTCCCTCACAAGAAAATCATGGATCACTTCCCAAGGAAGAGGGGCACGCTGAAGAACAAGCTCCCTCATGAGCTTTATCCCTCTTGATTATCAAGTAAGTAAAGCCTAGCTATACGGCTATAAAGAAAGCGCTTTACGGGAGGCAACCCGGTTGTTTTTGTTTGGAATTTCCTAATGTCCTCTTGCTGTCTCAAGAGATTAGTTTTTTTGTTTTAATTCTGGAGTTTTAAATAAAGAGTCAAGTCAAACCCATTTGGACTTATAAGTTGCTATCCTAGTGCATGAAATTTCTGTTTCAGCACGAGTCTGCTCACCGTATGATTTTACGTTTTTTATTGGTATGTCGGATTGAGCTAATATTTTAATATGTTCTGCAGCTTTTTGTCCTCTGTAAGCACAAAAATTGGCTTAATTTTTTGACGATAATAGATTTGGGAAAAACGTTCGTTTTGCTGCTGTTGCTTTTCTGGACAGATTCTGCCTTCTTTTGTTTTATGCACTCTTTGGGCTTGGAAATCAAATTTCCATGATTCTTTCAAGCAAGAGAGTGAACATACAACATAATGAACCTTATTGTCTATCTACTGGAGCATTTGATTTGGAATTTTGCACAGCAAGCATGTGATTTGTTTGTCCTTGCTAATCTCACCCCACAGAAAAAGAATGGGAGAAACATGTTTTGTGAAGTTTTTTCACATGGAATAGAGGAGCTGCGCCTCAAGACATCCAATAATGGTGAAAGCCATAAGCTTGGGGATGTGATGAACACCCCACTGGAGCTACACTCTTTTTGTTAGCACACGTCTACTTTCTATTTTTCTAAGCAAAGCATTTATCGTAGAGACTTGAAGCGTATAGTTTTTTATTTTATTTTTGTTTTGATAAGACCACCAACATCGTTTTATATGAGATTGAGCTACTGTAGTTTGGGGTTGGAATGTATTGGATGCTAGTATTATGACTTGGAATAGGGATGCCATGGTTGATTTGAAGAGCTACATATGCTTGCATGATTTATAGGATTTTTATGTGTAGAAATTTGCAATAATGTTGTCTTGAGCTATCTCTTATTCATGTCCTTGATGTTAATTGCTGGTTTATTTAGTTTGTCATGAAATGAGTAGTACTATGGAGATATGTGCATAGTAGCTGGTCAACTATCTCCCTCTTGCTAGCCCAAAATTTAAAAAATTCCAACAAGGAAAAACTTGTTTCCAACACTCCTTAGCCGAGTATTTCCAGTGAGTCCACCATATCTTCCCATTAGCTTCATTGCTATTCCGAGTATGTTCACCATGTTATTGTGTTATTTATGTTCTAAATTAAGATATTCACTTTTGTGACGCCCCGAGATCGGGCACTATGCAGATTTCAGCATTTCCGCCAAAATCCACATAATAACCGATTCCAGGTTGCCACTTGTGATAACATTACATCAGTTCACGAATAATCCACAACAACAACAGAATGAGACATATACAAGAGGACTCACACGAGCCAAGGATACAACTGGTACAATACAAAGATCCAAATAACAGCGGAAGATACAACATATCGTCCGTCTACGGACAAGATACAAATTGGACTAAGAGTCCTGAAGATAACCGAGAGCGTCCAATCCCTGCCCAGGCCAAGCCGGAGGGATTCCCAAGCTAACGTCGTCAGACTTCAAACCTGTTGACTACAATGTTGAATATGCAGCCACGAAAAAGGATTCGTGGGTCAGTACGGTTAAGTACTGGCAAGTGGATAAACCATACTCACAAGATACCGGCGTAGCCAGTCATCACAAGATACAAATACTTTGGGTTCAACGGGAAGGAAAGGATTATTGCAAATAAGCGGCAACGGGCTGCACTAACCAGCTACAGAGACTCACTACAACATCAGGCTAAAAGAGGGGGATAAGATAGCGTATCGAAACCAACTACAACTACTCACCAAACAAACCCATCCAATGTTACCCCCTACTAAGGAAGCAACCCAAGGATACTCACACTGTTGGATTAAGGATGGATCAAGTTATTGTGTCAATAAGACTATTACTAGTCAAGTATCATTAGTTAGGTGTAAGTTGTTCTGAGTACTTGTTAGCCAGTACTTTCACCAAGTTAACCATAACCGCGGAAAACACGGCTTCTCGAGAAGATTTACCCTGCAGGGATGCACCAATTTGGCCGTACACGTAAGAATAACCCGCCAGACGGGGGATCAACCCACCAAGCGAGGTACTCAACACAACCCAACTCTTCTTCGCATCAAGCCCAAAGAACCCCGTGCAGTGAGCGCACGGCTAATCAAGCCCCACGAAGAAAAGGGGACCCTCATAGCACTCTAAGAACGTGTCTCCCTAAATGCCGACTATAAAAGTTCCACCCGGGTACCAAGGGTTCGCAGGATCATGCATGCGGCAAATGGAAAACCCGAACTAAATGAGGCGATTTGGATGAGATGCGAATCGAATCAAATTGAGGGGGGCGCCCATACTCGCTTCCCACATGCGGTTAGTGCGCTCATCATGGATCAGTAGACAAGACCCTTTTCCTAATTAGGGTCGACACTAGCAGGCTTCAAAACCACGCCGGGCCTCCTGCCGGTGCCTTATCATCAAATTATTAATACCCAAAACATTAACAGGTTGTTGATTGAATTGAAACCCAACTATCAAACTAAACAGGTGATAGGACGGACAACAAGACTTGAGCGCAAACAACACTAAGCATGCAACTACGACACGAGGGCCAACAAGGTAAACAAACAACAGTTAATAGGAAGTGGAAGGAAGGCTATATCATGACTGCAAGGTAACAAATAATAGGATCGAGACACAAGCATCGAATCAACAGGCTAGAATAAGAACAACGGGAAGAATCGGTAACAAGTGATGAAAGGCAGCCATTTGGCAGCAAGTGAGTATACTTGCGTGAGATCCAGCAAGTAGAGGTACATCCACAGAACTTGTCGTTGCTCACATCATCTCAACTTCCTATCTGGGAAGAAGCAACGAACCTCGAACAAACACCGGATGCAACAATTACTACTACGACAAAAGATCCAGCATGATCAAGATATGGATGCATGACAATTTAATGGATGCATAGAAATAAACTAGTTGACATGATACCATGTTTAAATGGACCCATATGCAATTTGAGTTGCATATGAAAAGCCCATGAATTATGGTTGAAGCAATTGTTTTACAACTAACCAATAGGTGAAAGTGGTTTAGTATGATGCATGGATGAGGAAAACAACAAAATAACAACAATAGAACCAATTGGAAATAAGGTTTACCCAGTTTAGGATTTTATTTATTAAGTTAAGAAATTTTGGTTTCTTAAAGGTGTTACACAAGCATTTGTTGTTTTCACCAATTTTAATTGTTCAAAATAGATAACAAAGTTCATATTTGATAAGAACACACAATTTTAGGTGGAATACATGTTTCACTTGTTGAAAAAGGATTTAGGATGAATTACTTATGAATTAAACAAGTTTGAACAAGTTTTAATTGAATTTAATCCAAACATGAACTTATTTGAAGTTTTATTTGTTCAAAACATTAAACCAAATTCATATTTGAAAATTTTATACTTTGATGGTTTGAAAACATATTTTATAGTTTCAAAAAGAATTTAATTTGACCAAGTTAGGGATTTAACAATATTAAATGATTTAAACAAGGTTTAAATCATTTAACCAATTTTAATTATTCAAAACATGAAACAAATTTTATATTTGCAAAGGTGGTTTAATTTAGCATGGAAAACATATTTCATTTGTTGAAATTGGATTTAAAATGAGCAAGTTATTATTTTGGCAATTTTAAATGCATTAATTAAGAAATAGTTGTTTTCAGCAATTTAAATTATTCAAAACAGAAATCAAATGTTATATTTGGAAAGAGCATGAAATTTTGGTTGGAAACCATATTTTATTTGGGTTATTTGAATTAAGTATGAATTATTTATGCATTTAATCAAAATTAAGAGGATTTGTTTGAATTTGAAATTTGAATGCATTTGAAATATTCAAAACAGAAAACAAATGCTTTGAATAGGTAGAGAATTAAATTTGGTTCAAGAAACATATTTTATTTGCATTATTTGAATTTAGGAAATGAAAGTTATTATCATTTTGAAATTAGGGACCAATCTGTAAAAACAGGGACCTGAAAGAAAGAGAAGGGATTGCAGATGGGCCCCTGGGGCGTTTTTCACCCAGGGCGCCCTAGCCTGGGCCTCTGCAGTGCGGGCCCGTGCCCCTGTGGCGTACGTGGGCGTGTGCGCAGTGAGGTGGCAACAGGGGCCAATGACCAGTGGGTCCCGCCCCTGCGCGCGTGGCAGAGAAAAAAGGTGGGGTTAATTCCCCTTGGTGGGAATCGAACCCGCGGTCTGTCGCTCGCTCGCGTGATGCAGTACCACTGTGCTGCTGCTGCTGTTTTGGTTCAGAGTACAGCTGCAGAGTTTTTCAGGTAAAAGCCACGGCCTTGTGCCCAACTGACGAAACTGCAACTGCTTCAGTTAGCAGGCACGGGCGGAGGTCTCGCCGGTGATCGCCACGGCTCGACGGCCGGTTCACAGAGCAGGATGGGAGGAGGAGGAAGGAGCGGTGGGCTCACAGTGGATGGCATCGTGGGAGGGAGGAGCGGCGACGGCGACGCAGAAACAGAGATGACGACGTGCAGGGCTCGGCGGCGGAGGACTACTCGACGGCGTCGTCAACTCGGGCACCCTCCCGTCTCCAAGCCTTCACCAAACCCGACGAGGACCTCACCCTGGTCCCATTCCAATCGCTAGCTCGGACTGAGGGGGTGCTTGGCGACGGCGAGCGGCCAGGGCCTGACGGCGGCGGTGGAGGTGCAGGTTCAGGGTTCAGAGACAGAAGAAAATCGGGGGGGGGGGGGAAGAAAGGAGAGATGGCGGCGCTAGCTGGGAGATGGGGGTTCTAGGGCGAGCAGAGGGGGATGGTGGATGTTTTTATGGAGGGTTGAGCATGTACGGCTGCACATCGGAGGGGTTGGGGGGAATCACACAGTGGAGGAGGTGTTCGTACTGTCGCTGACGACAGCGAGGAAGAAGATGCCCTCGAAAGGGTATCGGGCCAGGAGAGAGGCAGGCTTGGGTGGTGATGGGCTGGGAGAGTGGGGTTGGGCTGTGGGTTGTTGCCTCCCCACAGCTCACCCTCTCTTTTTATATTTTTTCCTTATCTTTTTTTTTGCTTGTAAGAAAAGAAAAGGAAAGAGAGAAAGAATAGGTTGGGGTTTTGGGGTTTTTAATTTTTATAAACTATTTTTAGTTGGCTTACAAAACAGCAACAACAAAGGTAGGTTCACTTATTTTCAACCATTTGAAAAAAAATGACAATTAGTTTGTATTTTGGTATTGAAATTCATATAGGGTTTCATTTGAGTTTTAAAATAGACAAATTTTATTTAATAAGCCCAAACACTAAGAAAACTTACTGAGCTTAAAAGTTTGCAAGTTGTTAATTTTTAAACCACAATTTGATCATGCCCATTATGATTGATTTTTGAAATGAATTTGAATTTATCATTTGGGGTGTTGATTAAAGGGAGGTTTTATTTAACAAGCAATTTAAATAATTTCAACTTCAAAACTATTTGAAAACAATTTGAGGTATTTAGTTTGCAACTTTCAATTGGAAATTTTAGACATGTTTTTGAAAGTTTAAAGTGGTTTGAATTTTTGAGTTGTTTTGAAAACAGGATGCAATGCTCATGTGATGCATGTGATGCAATGCAAAAAGAAAAGCAACCAACTTTCTAACTTAGGGTAACACCCCAGGTGTTACAGACGACACCACTAACAAGGGATTGCGCCCTCGCAATCCACCTGCTAACCCGGGAGGGGAAAGAAGTTCGACTAACGATTCTTCATGCTTCCAGTTGATTCTCCTCGACACCACTAACAAGGGATTCTTGCTCGGAGTGATGACGATGTTCTTCCACCAGGAATCTTCCGATGATCGAACCTATTAGGTTAAAGGCTCAGAAAACGTCCACCCACGTAGGATCCTAACACTTTGAAAGATAGACAAGGGGGGAAGACTCCAAAACAAATAAGATGGGAGGGGAAATAGAATAGGGGTAAGGAGAAAACAAGAATCCTATTGAGATGTTTTTCCAAAATAGTTTAGCAGAAATAGTTTTTGACACTCTAGAAACAACGACCGTTAGCGAGGTTATCCTACAGGCTTTGCGGACCCGTTGCTTCGATAACCATTCGTATCGAAACAATCTCGGGAATCGGAACCAAGGCTCTGATACCATTTGTGACGCCCTGAGATCGGGCACTATGCAGATTTCAGCATTTCCGCCAAAATCCACATAATAACCGATTCCAGGTTGCCACTTGTGATAACATTACATAAGTTCACGAATAATCCACAACAACAACAGAATGAGACATATACAAGAGGACTCACACGAGCCAAGGATACAACTGGTACAATACAAAGATCCAAATAACAACGGAAGATACAACATATCGTCCGTCTACGGACAAGATACAAATTGGACTAAGAGTCCTGAATATAACCGAGAGCGTCCAATCCCTGCCCAGGCCAAGCCGGAGGGATTCCCAAGCTAACGTCGTCAGACTTCAAACCTGTTGACTGCAATGTTGAATATGCAGCCACGAAAAAGGATTCGTGGGTCAGTACGGTTAAGTACTGGTAAGTGGATAAACCATACTCACAAGATACCGGCGTAGCCAGTCATCACAAGATACAAATACTTTGGGTTCAACGGGAAGGAAAGGATTATTGCAAATAAGCGGCAGCGGGCTGCACTAACCAGCTACAGAGACTCACTACAACATCAGGCTAAAAGAGGGGGATAAGATAGCGTATCGAAACCAACTACAACTACTCACCAAACAAACCCATCCAATGTTACCCCCTACTAAGGAAGCAACCCAAGGATACTCACACTGTTGGATTAAGGATGGATCAAGTTATTGTGTCAATAAGACTATTACTAGTCAAGTATCATTAGTTAGGTGTAAGTTGTTCTGAGTACTTGTTAGCCAGTACTTTCACCAAGTTAACCATAACCGCGGAAAACACGGCTTCTCGAGAAGATTTACCCTGCAGGGATGCACCAATTTGGCCGTACACGTAAGAATAACCCGCCAGACGGGGGATCAACCCACCAAGCGAGGTACTCAACACAACCCAACTCTTCTTCGCATCAAGCCCAAAGAACCCCGTGGAGTGAGCGCACGGCTAATCAAGCCCCACGAAGAAAAGGGGACCCTCATAGCACTCTAAGAACGTGTCTCCCTAAATGCCGACTATAAAAGTTCCACCCGGGTACCAAGGGTTCGCAGGATCATGCATGCGGCAAATGGAAAACCCGAACTAAATGAGGCGATTTGGACGAGATGCGAATCGAATCAAATTGAGGGGGGCGCCCATACTCGCTTCCCACATGCGGTTAGTGCGCTCATCATGGATCAGTAGACAAGACCCTTTTCCTAATTAGGGTCGACACTAGCAGGCTTCAAAACCACGCCGGGCCTCCTGCCGGTGCCTTATCATCAAATTATTAATACCCAAAACATTAACAGGTTGTTTATTGAATTGAAACCCAACTATCAAACTAAACAGGTGATAGGACGGACAACAAGACTTGAGCGCAAACAACACTAAGCATGCAACTACGACACGAGGGCCAACAAGGTAAACAAACAACAGTTAATAGGAAGTGGAAGGAAGGCTATATCATGGCTGCAAGGTAACAAATAATAGGATCGAGACACAAGCATCGAATCAACAGGCTAGAATAAGAACAACGGGAAGAATCGGTAACAAGTGATGAAAGGCAACCATTTGGCAGCAAGTGAGTATACTTGCCTGAGATCCAGCAAGTAGAGGTACATCCACAGAACTTGTCGTTGCTCACATCATCTCAACGTCCTATCCGGGAAGAAGCAACAAACCTCGAACAAACACCGGATGCAACAATTACTACTACGGCAAAAGATCCAGCATGATCAAGATATGGATGCATGACAATTTAATGGATGCATAGAAATAAACTAGTTGACATGATACCATGTTTAAATGGACCCATATGCAATTTGAGTTGCATATGAAAAGCCCATGAATTATGGTTGAAACAATTGTTTTACAACTAACCAATAGGTGAAAGTGGTTTAGTATGATGCATGGATGAGTAAAACAACAAAATAACAACAATAGAACCAATTGGAAATAAGGTTTACCCAGTTTAGGATTTTATTTATTAAGTTAAGAAATTTTGGTTTCTTAAAGGTGTTACACAAGAATTTGTTGTTTTCACCAATTTTAATTGTTCAAAATAGATAACAAAGTTCATATTTGATAAGAACACACAATTTTAGGTGGAATACATGTTTCACTTGTTGAAAAAGGATTTAGGATGAATTACTTATGAATTAAACAAGTTTGAACAAGTTTTAATTGAATTTAATCCAAACATGAACTTATTTGAAGTTTTATTTGTTCAAAACATTAAACCAAATTCATATTTGAAAAGTTTATACTTTGATGGTTTGAAAACATATTTTATAGTTTCAAAAAGAATTTAATTTGACCAAGTTAGGGATTTAACAATATTAAATGATTTAAACAAGGTTTAAATCATTTAACCAATTTTAATTATTCAAAACATGAAACAAATTTTATATTTGCAAAGGTGGTTTAATTTAGCATGGAAAACATATTTCATTTGTTGAAATTGGATTTAAAATGAGCAAGTTATTATTTTGGCAATTTTAAATGCATTAATTAAGAAACAATTGTTTTCAGCAATTTAAATTATTCAAAACAGAAATCAAATGTTATATTTGGAAAGAGCATGCAATTTTGGTTGGAAAACATATTTTATTTGGGTTATTTGAATTAAGTATGAATTATTTATGCATTTAATCAAAATTAAGAGGATTTGTTTGAATTTGAAATTTGAATGCATTTGAAATATTCAAAACAGAAAACAAATGCTTTGAATAGGTAGAGAATTAAATTTGGTTCAAGAAACATATTTTATTTGCATTATTTGAATTTAGGAAATGAAATTTATAATCATTTTGAAATTAGGGACCAATCTGTAAAAACAGGGACCTGAAAGAAAGAGAAGGGATTGCAGATGGGCCCCTAGGGTGTTTTCACCCAGGGCGCCCTAGCCTGGGCCTCTGCAGTGCGGGCCCGTGCCCCTGTGGCGTACGTGGGCGTGTGCGCAGTGAGGTGGCAACAGGGGCCAATGACCAGTGGGTCCCGCCCCTGCGCGCGTGGCAGAGAAAAAAGGTGGGGTTAATTCCCCTTGGTGCAAATCGAACCCGCGGTCTGTCGCTCGCTCGCGTGATGCAGTACCACTGCGCTGCTGCTGCTGTTTTGGTTCAGAGTACAGCTGCAGAGTTTTTCAGGTAAAAGCCACGGCCTTGTGCCCAACTGACGAAACTGCAACTGCTTCAGTTAGCAGGCACGGGCGGAGGTCTCGCCGGTGATCGCCACGGCTCGACGGCCGGTTCACAGAGCAGGATGGGAGGAGGAGGAAGGAGCGGTGGGCTCACAGTGGATGGCATCGTGGGAGGGAGGAGCGGCGACGGCGACGCAGAAACAAAGATGACGACGTGCAGGGCTCGGTGGCGGAGGACTACTCGACGGCGTCGTCGACTCGGGCACCCTCCCGTCTCCAAGCCTTCACCAAACCCGACGAGGACCTCACCCTGGTCCCATTCCAATCGCTAGCTCGGACTGAGGGGGTGCTTGGCGACGGCGAGCGGCCAGGGCCTGACGGCGGCGGTGGAGGTGCAGGTTCAGGGTTCAGAGACAGAAGAAAATTGGGGGGGGGGGGGAAGAAAGGAGAGATGGCGGCGCTAGCTGGGAGATGGGGGTTCTAGGGCGAGCAGAGGGGGATGGTGGATGTTTTTATGGAGGGTTGAGCCTGTACGGCTGCACATCGGAGGGGTTGGGGGGAATCACACGGTGGAGGAGGTGTTCGTACTGTCGCTGACGACAACGAGGAAGAAGATTCCCTCGAAAGGGTATCGGGCCAGGACAGAGGCAGGCTTGGGTGGTGATGGGCTGGGAGAGTGGGGTTGGGCTGTGGGTTGTTGCCTCCCCACAGCTCACCCTCTCTTTTTGTATTTTTTTCCTTATCTCTTTTTTTTGCTTGTAAGAAAAGAAAAGGAAAGAGAGAAAGAATAGGTTGGGGTTTTGGGGTTTTTAATTTTTATAAACTATTTTTAGTTGGCTTACAAAACAGCAACAACAAAGGTAGGTTCACTTATTTTCAACCATTTGAAAAAAATGACAATTAGTTTGTATTTTGGTATTGAAATTCATATAGGGTTTCATTTGAGTTTTAAAATAGACAAATTTTATTTAATAAGCCCAAACACTAAGAAAACTTACTGAGCTTAAAAGTTTGCAAGTTGTTAATTTTTAAACCACAATTTGATCATGCCCATTATGATTGATTTTTGAAATGAATTTGAATTTATCATTTGGGGTGTTGATTAAAGGGAGGTTTTATTTAACAAGCAATTTAAATAATTTCAACTTCAAAACTATTTGAAAACAATTTGAGGTATTTAGTTTGCAACTTTCAATTGGAAATTTTAGACATGTTTTTGAAAGTTTAAAGTGGTTTGAATTTTTGAGTTGTTTTGAAAACAGGATGCAATGCTCATGTGATGCATGTGATGCAATGCAAAAAGAAAAGCAACCAACTTTCTAACTTAGGGTAACACCCCAGGTGTTACAACTTTATTAATTGTCATGGGTTGAACTTGGGATAGGACTCTCACGAACTTTTGAAGGCACACTTTACTTTTTATGCATCTAATAAACATGACCCAATAATGGGAGCCACAAGTTTTGCGTTTGACAAGTGTGTGGTTGGGAGCTAGCTATAAACGTGTATCACCGGAAAGCTTTCAACATTGCACAAAAAAAATTACATTTGGTTGATATCATGTACTTTTGTTTTTGGACTCCTGCCATGCCGAAATGAAATAGAGGAATAGTAAGTTTTGATGAGTAAGTATCTATATGACTAGAGAAACGCATTGGGACGCTAACCCAAGCCATGCTTTATCATGGTGGAAATTTACTTACAGCTTGAGTGACTCTACAACACATCCTATAATAAAATAAGAAGCTATGCATAATAGTGAATGAAAATAAAAAGGATGATGAGTCTACTCCGTTTGTTCATCTTGTCATTGTAACATGGGCTTGTTTCCATGTCATGGGGCAAGAGGTACCTCTTTGCGGTTCTCTATGATGTCATTAATACTTATTATGATTTTACAAAGCTTATTAGGAATCTTAAGTTGAGTAATCATGGAGTAGGTTTTCACACTCACGGGGCATGAGGCTTTCAACCACCTTGTCATTCTCATTACTTCAATACTCACAATTTTAAGATGCTAGTGATAAAGGGGCAATGAGAGTCCTAGATCAATGGATACCACATTTCAATTAGTAATTTTAGTTGAATAATTTAGAGGCTAAATAAGACTTGATCATGTTTTACCTCTACTCAATTTTCTCCAAAGTGTCCACCATATTTTCTGTTTTCCATTATGCTATTCTTTGACCAATATAGGATTTTATTTTTCATTTTGTGTATGCATTTGGTCCAGAGTGCTTTTATTTCATTATACACTTTGTGAACTTTCATGAAGCATCTTTGCTTGCATATTTGATATTTCTTACAACATGAATTGTATATTGCTACTCATTTCTAGTATTAATCATTTGATTATATGTAGCATGAATAATCCTCCTTGATATCCCTTGATTGTTTCAATATGCAAAACTCATCTTAGTTTTATCACCTTCATACTCGAGGACGAGAAGGGGTTAAGCTTGGGGATGTCGATGCATGTAAAATGCATAGATGAATTTTGCATATTTTCACATAGCTTTCTATTACATATTGCATCATATAAGGGTATAATTCAATGTTTTATAGTATTTTGAGGTTAAATTACAAAGTCCCCCAACTTTTATGGAATTAACCCTGCCTGTCAGAAACGCCGTTTTCAATATTTTTGACGTTTCAGGGGGCAAACTTCCGCGAAATCACCCGAAAATCTGCGGGGGTCATTTTCTTGGAAGGAGAAGACTTGCGGGCGAAGGATCCACGAGAATTGGGCAAGGAGGCCCAAAAGAGGACCCTCCACGCGGCCAGATTCCTTGGCCGCGTGAGAGGCCCCCTTTTGGCCCCTGTGGCCCCAATTCTTTCCATCTTCGACTTACCGACTCCGTCTTGACCTAAAACCGACTATAAAAAGGGTCCCCCGTACCCTTAGGGAGGAGAGCGCCGCCGAAACACCGAAACAGAGACCAGAAGTTCCAGATTGGAGGGGCAAAACTCCGGCGGGGCGCCACCGGTGTGATCTCCTACCCCTCCAACGTCATCTCCATCGACATCTCCATGAAGAGGGAGTAGTCCACCCCAGGGCTATGGGTTTGTGGAAGTAGCACTTGTATCTCTCTCTCTATGTGCTTCACTAATTAGATCCGTATGAGCTGCCTCACATGATTACGGGCACCGTTGTAATTCCTATGTGGTGGATCTTTTCTATGAGTTATTGAATCTGAGATTGCAATTGTTTATCTTGAGTTATTTGAGTAGATGTATCTTATGTACCCCGTTCTTATTTGCTAGCTTTGATCAATCTAGTTCTTGATGGGTGCATTAGTTGGAGTAACGGGGGGTGGCTAGTGCTGTGAAAGTGACAGAAGTTCAGCGATCCACTTAGGTTTTGTCAAACCTTTCTTAGTAACCTCACTAGGGATAAGAAGGAGTACCTTGTTACCGAGGATTTGAAGTGACACTAATCAAATTCCATGACTAGATCTAGTAAGTTCTTACTTCAACTTCATGTCACATTGCTTAAAGCTATACTGTGGTTTTTCCTTAATTATCGAGGTGTTATGATTTATTTCGCATCTTGGTGGAGTATAAGAGGGATCAATATGACCGTAGAGATCTCTATGCTAGGACGTGATGCCCATATGAAAGTACCCAATGTTAAACATGTTATTGTAATCTCACACATAATTCTTTATGTCCACCGTCTACCACTTTATTTGAGAGAATGCAAGTGTGAAACCATGAACCCTGGTCCTATTTTAAATATAAGAAAACACTCTAGTTACTTTGCTGCAATTTACTTTACTTGCACTTTACTTTACTTGCATCTCCAATTCGAATTTACATTATCTCCATCACCAATTGCATCACAAAAATACAAAAATAATCCATTGCATATTTATTTTCTCATTTGCATTTAGTAGTAGATTTAATTATTGCACATTTACTTTCAGTTTTGCATTGCAATTTAGAAGTCTCACACCTTGTGCTTGACAACCACTTGGTGAGGTTGAGGGCACAAAATTCTCTACTTGTTTGCAGGATCCTGGAGGAAGCTTGGAAGACAACTGCTGAAATACTGGCTCCCCAAGAGTTCGATATAAACCCTCGAGTCACCCTCGTGGGGAAGAAGGCTTGCCACTAGCTACACACTCTGGACTTGGAGTCTCAACCTAGCCATTAGCGCACCATCAACAACTTATATTATCCTGAACCGCCGCCACCGCCGCCCCTTTCAGACTATGAACGGTACATTGAAAAGATGCACACCGCACAGATGAAGCAGGCGGAGCAGACAAAATCCGGGAAACAAGTTCCCCAGCTCGGACAACAAGATGCACAGTCAATTGCCCCGCTCAAGGTGTTATCTGACCAGGCTTCAGTGTCCGGTCCACGCATGGGCGACGTAGGTTACGCTATTGCTGATGTGGTATATAAATATAAGCCCGAGCACCCTCTGGTCGAAAATCCTACTGCTCTAACAACCCAACTATGGAATTTACATGTTTGGTACTTGGAGGCCACAAGGCAAAAGAGAGACTGTATCATGGCGGCAGTTCAGGATCAACACTACTTCAGAGAGTACGGTGTGGAGGTTGGGTTCGATGAATTTTTCTAGATGTACAATCAACGTGCCCTCGACAAAGCTATCCTCAGCTGCTACTGTTTGTAAGTGATTTATTTGTGTAATTTAATTATTTAGTTAAGCTCGCGTTCATTGCCCGTATAATTATCACTCACGACATTCTTTTTGTACGCTACTATGCAGATTGAAGATTCGTGAATGCAGGTTGGCAGGAATCTGGGACTTTGGGTTCATTGACCCGTATTCGTTTCATCAAGAGACAATAGAAAGGTTCAACAAGGATGCACCGGATGATTTGCTAACGTTTTTGAAGAGACAAAGTACCAAAAAAGAAATACTTTGGCCCTACGGATTCAAGTGAGTGTTAGTGTCTTGTAGACATTCCATTTTGCTTACCTGATGTTAAGTGTAATTGATGAGTATGCATGACTGCGTGTGTACACGTGCGCAGGTCCCACTTCATATTGTTCATCATTAGAATCGATCAAGGACAAGTTGAAGTCTGGGACTCGTTAACCTGGGACGCTGACACATGGAAGAGCGTGTGTCAGATGCTTCAAAGGTATATATATATATATCGGCCTCTTTCGTTCATCGGCCTCTTTTTCGTTCATTTCCTTATATCAAGTAAGTAATAATTAACTCTTGTATTCATTTTTCTTTGTCGGCCAGGGTTTGGCAAATGTTCATCAAGGAAGAACCCGGTACATGGGCAGACAAGCTCCACTTTCAGATTAACAAAGTAAGTAGTACTACGTACCCTGGTTTCAATACCATTACCATTATCTTGATTATTATTAATTTGACTGAATTATGTTCTCGTATATAGAGCGTCCCGCAACAACCACAGGGCACTGATTATTGTGGATACTACGTTTGCGAGTACATTCAAAGGATTATCAATGAGAAATCCTGTACCTCCACAAATCTAGAGGTACGTAACCGGATCTTCACAACTTTATTAATGTTGCCATCAATTATGTTTAGTTTTGTTCATAACTTAATTGTTTTCATCTACTTCTTTTAAAGCTGCAACGAAAGCGGGCGATGCTCAAACCAATCCAACATTGCAAGGCAGTTGCAAAGGAATTGGCAGGATTTCTTCTCACGCAAGTCATAGATGAAGACGGAGAATTTTTCCATCCTATGAACCAATAGCCAGCTCCCTTCTCTATGCAAGTATACAGCTATTGGAAACGAACTTCAGATTATGTAATGATAATCGGTCGAGTACTTCGTGTTACATGTATATATGTACTTTTATTTGGTGCATCAACATTTAACCGCAAACACGGAATCGGAAACACTTAACCGCAAACACGGAATCGGTGTTTCCGGATACATATTTCCGATTACGTGTTTCCGATTCCGTGTTCGTAACAAACAAAACACGGACACACGGAATCGGAAAGACGTAAATGGAAATACGGAACCGGAAACACGTAAACAGAAACCCTGAAAATACGGAACACGCCCTAAACCCTAAATACGGAATCGGAAACCCTGAAAAGAAAAGGAAAAAAAAAGAAAAAAAAGCAATAGGACCGGTTGGTGTTACCAACCGGTTCTAAAGGTCCTCCGCCTGCGTGCACTCTTCGGCGCCCACGTGGAGGCCTTTAGCACCGGCTTGTGACAGACCGGTTCTAAAGGGGATGGGGCTTTAGTCCCGGATACGTAGCACCGGATGTGTATCCGGGTCCAAAGGCCCTTACCAACCGGTTCTAATACCCCTTTCTCCACCAGTGTTCTGGGGTGCCTGTGCGTCAACTAGGTAGTAGACATCATTGTGCAGAGCCTTGCTCACAATGAAAGGCCCTTCCCACGGAGGGAAAGCTCGTGCATCCCGGCCGTGCGCTGCACGATCCTAAGGACCATGTCTCCTTCTCGGAAAACCCTTGGGTTTACTTTCCGGCTGTGGTAACGCCTCAAGTTTTGCTGGTAAACAGCTGAACGTGACAGAGTTAGCTCTCTTGCTTCTTATAGCAGGTCAATGTCATTTTCTCGAGCTTCTCTAGCCTCTGTCTCAGTGTAGAGGGTTCCTCGGGGCGAGTCATGCTCTAGGTCAGTGGGCAACACGGCGTCAGCTCCATATACCAGGAAGAATGGTGTGTATCCGGTTGATCGGTTAGGTGTAGTCCTTAGACTCCACAACACCGCCGGCAACTCGTCTAGCCAACACCCAGGTGTTTTCAGCAGTGGCTCAATCAGCCTTGGCTTTATGCCGGATAGCACCATGCCATTTGCTCTCTCAACTTGCCCATTGGAGGCCGGATGCGCAACAGATGCAACATCTAGCTGAATCCGCTTCTCTCTGCAGAACCTTGCAAAAGCACCCTCAGCAAAGTTTGTGCCATTATTCGTGATAATGCTGTGCGGGTAGCCGTATCTCAGGATCACATCCTTCAAGAAACTCACAGCTGTGGCTCCATCGCACTTCCGAATAGGCTTCACCTCAATCCATTTGGTGAACTTGTCAACCATGACCAGGATGTGAGTCATGTTGCCTCTAGCCGGCTTGAAAGGGCCAACCATATCCAAACACCAAACTGCAAAGGGCCAAGTAATGGGAATGGTCTTGAACTCGGAAGCTGGCATATGAATCTTACTTGCAAATCTCTGGAAGCCGTTGCACTTTCTCACAGTATCTTCAGCTTGCTTCAAGGCAGTGAGCCAAAAGAAACCGTGCCGAAAAGCCTTGTTGACTAGAGCCCGAGAAGAGGCGTGATGCCCGCATTCTCCCTGATGTATCTCCACTAGAATTTCTTCTCCTTCTTCCGGCTCTACGCAGTGTTGCAGCACGCCAGTAGGACTCCTTCTATGTAGCACTTCCTTGAAGATAGTATAGCCCTTGGATCTTCTCTAAATTTTCCTAGCGGTAACCTCATCACTTGGCAAGGTGCCATCTTTTAGAAAGGATAATATGGGTAGAGCCCAACTCGGTGTCTCCCGGATGGGAAACACTGGTTCGTCCGTTTCCATTGGATCAGCCACCAATATCTCTTCTGAGTTGAGGACGAGGTCCCGAGTCCCCGAGTACTCGGAAATGACCCCCTCGATGAATGCGACAGTCCCCGAGTTAGGAGGGGCAGTCCCCGAGTAAGAAGGGACAGTCCCCGGGTTGCAGGTGCCAGTCCCCGGGTTGGAGACGGCAGTCTCCGGGTTCTCTTTTGCAGCCTCCCAGTCAATCTCCATGGGAACAGCTTCTTCTCCCGGCAGCGAAGGAACGAAGATAGACTCTGAGTTGGGGGATGGCTTGATAGATGGCTTTCTCAAATGCTCCAAGGCAATCCCCGCCGGGATGAACTCCCGAGAAGACCCCAACTTGGACAACTCATCAGCTGCATCATTCTCTGCTTGGTGTATATGTTGGAACTCACATCCTTCAAAGAATCCAGTCATCGTTTGCACCAGAAACCGATACGATGCCATGTTGGCATCCAGAGCATCCCAGGTGCCGGATACTTGCTGCACCACAAAATCCGAGTCGCCGTAATAGATGATGCGCTGCACGCCAACCTCCTTGGCTACCCTCAAACCGTGTACCACGGCCTCATACTCGGCCACATTGTTAGATGCCTTGAAATGAATCTGCAACACATATTTGAGTTGATCTCGCTTGGGTGACGTAAGCACTACGCCAGCACCAAGGCCTTCCTTCACTTTGGAGCCATCAAAATGCATCTTCCAGTAGTTGGTTTCCGGCAAGGGAGGCTCATACTGCACCTCAGCCCAGTCCACTAGAAAATCTGCTAGGATCTGTGACTTGATGGCTTCTATTCTCGCGTACAAGGGAGTGTACGCAGCTAGCTCGATCGCCCACTTGGCTACTCTGCCACTTGCATCCTTGTTGCCCATGATGTCCGAGATGGGAGCGGAACTCACCACCGTGATGGGATGCTCTTGGAAATAGTGTTTCGGCTTCTTGGCACCCAGGTACACGCCGTATGTCATCTTCTGGTAATGCGGGTAGTTTTGCTTGGAGTTGGATAGCACTTCACTCAGATAGTACAATGGCCGCTGCACAGTCTTGCCCTCCTCTTCTCGTTCCACCACAATCACCACACTGACTACTCGGTTGGTAGCCGCAATGTACAGCAACATTGGCTCTTTGGGTAGCGGACTAGCCAGGATGAGAGCGCTACCCAGCATGGCCCTCAACTCCTTGAATGCTACATCAGCTTGCGGTGTCCAGACAAACTTGTCACTTTTCTTCATGAGTTGGTACAGAGGCAAGGCCTTCTCACCCATCCTGCCCAGAAAGCGGCTCAGAGAAGCCAGGCATCCGGTAAACTTCTGCACATCCTTCAGGGATCTCAGCAAAGACATGCTCTCTATAGCTTTCATCTTTGAAGGATTGGCCTCAATGCCCCTACTAGATACCAAGAAGCCGAGTAGCTTGCCAGCCGGAACGCCAAAGGTGCATTCGGCCGGATTCAACTTCATCCTATACTTGCGGTTGGCAAAAGTTTCCTCAAAGTCACTAAGCAGAGTATGTGTTTTATTCGTTTTGATGACAATGTCATCTATGTACACCTGCACATTCTTGCCAATTTGGTCATGCAAGCATTTCTGCATGCATCTCTGATAGGTAGCCCTAGCATTCCGCAACCCAACGCACATGACACGATAGCAATAAGCCCCGTATGGGGTAATAAAGGCAGTCTTTATTTTATCATCCGGGTTGAGAGATATCTGATGAAAACCAGAGTAGGCATCTATGAAAGACAAAAGCTCACAACCAGCAGTGGAATCGATCACCTGATCTATGCGGGGTAGCGGGAATGGATCCTTGGGGCAGGCCTTGTTCAGGTCGGTGTAGTCCACGCACATGCGCCATGCGGTGTCGGCCTTGGGGTCCTCCTTCTTCTTCTCAACCATAACCGGGTTGGCCAGCCAGTCCAGATGCAATACCTCCATGATAAAGTTGCTTATCAGCAACTTGGTGATCTGATCACCGATAGCTTTCCTCCTCTCATCACCAAAGCGGCGCATAGCCTGCTTAACCGGCTTGGCATCATGCCGCACATGTAGCGAGTGCTCAACCAACTCCCTCGGGACACCCGGCAGATCCTCATTGGACCATGCAAAGACATCCCGATTCTCACGGAGGAAGTGGATGAGCTCGCTTTCCTATTTCTCTCCCAGCCCGGCGCCAATGATGGCAACATGGTCTGGGAACTTAGGATCAACCTGGACCTTCTTTGTCTCCTAGGACGCCTGGAACGCAGTCCCGTACTGGGAACTCGGCATACCAGGCGCACCACCTTGTGCTGCTTGCGCCATAGCCACCACCTCGTACATCTTCTTCTTGTCGGCCGCAATGACCATGGATTCCGCCAGCTGAGAACTAGCAGAGGCACACTCCAAAGACCTCTTGTAATCACCCGAGATGGTGATGACTCCATTGGGACCAGGTATGTTCATCTTTAGGTAAGCAACATGGGTTGAAGCCATGAACTTGGTGAGGGCAGGCCTACCGAGAAGAGCATGGTAGGGGATATGAAGATCAACCACCTCGAACTGGATGCACTCGGTGCGGCAGTTCTCCCTGGTGCCGAATAGGACATCCATCCAGATGCGGCCGATTGGAGCACAAGATACTCCCGGCACAATTCCGTGGAATGTGGTCTTGCTGGGTAGCAGCATGTTCTCGGCAAGGCCGAGCTTCTCCAGTGTATCCCGATACATGATGGTGATGCTGCTGCCGTTATCAATCAGCACTTTGCTGAACCGGACGTTCTTCTCAGGTCCCAGGAAAGTGGGATCCACCACCAGAGCATAGCTACCCGGATTAGGCATCACCTTGGGGTGATCCGCCTTGGACCAAGTCACCTCCTGGTCACACCAGTGCAGATAGTGGGGCACAGCCGGGATCACGGCGTTTACCTCCATCGCGCGCCTGCACTGCGACTGCTTGTCGACTGGTTCGGTGGTGAAGATCATGGAGCTCTCATGATGTTCTTGGTACTGGTTGCGGTCTCCACCACCATTATTGTCGTTGTTGTTGTTGCCTTGGTTGTTGTTGTTGTTGTTGTTGTTGTTGTTGTTGTTGTTGTTGTTGTTGTTGTTGTTGTTGTTGTTCCTGTTCCTGTTGTTGCAGGTGTAGAAGTTGCGGTTGCGGTTGTTGCGGTTGTCGTAGTTGTAGTTGCGGTTGGCTCCCTGAGCCACTTGATTCACATTCTCCCTTCTCGGAAACGCTGTAGGCCTAGGAGCAGCTGCCCGAATAGGCTGCACATTGGCATTCGCAGCCGGCAGAGGAGGACGACGGGGCAGGTGTTCATTCTTGATGCGGTCCCGCCAGCTGCACTGCCGGGTAGTGTGGTTGGCTGGCCTACTCAGATGCCGAGTATGGAAGCTGCATGGCCCATCCTTCATGTTCCCAAAGATAAAATTCGGAGCTGAATCCGAGTTGCCGCTACTCTGCTGGGGAGCAGTGTAAGGCTTCTTGATGCCTTGGCCCTGATTCTGGTTTTGCCCGTATTGGGCTCCAACAATTTTTTGCCTTTGGCTACTCCCAGCAGCCGTGGTCACAGCATTCACCTCCTCTGGATCATACCGAGTATCAATTCGGCCACCTCTGCGCTTGTTGCGGAAGTCATTGCGCCTGTTGCCGTCATGAAACTTCCTTCTCGGCTCAGGAGAATCAAGCAGAGGCTGAGTAGGATCACCGAGTGCATACATATCTGCAATCTTGATTGTCTCGGCGAGAGTACTCGGCATCTCTCTTTGCAACTTCTGCCATAACATGCTGCCATGCCTGCAGCCCTGAGCAAACCAAGTAATGTCCTGAGCCTCATTCACACCTTCACAGGTGTTCCTCGAGGTTCTCCACCGAGTAAGGTACTCTCGGTCAGTTTCCTCTTCTCGCTGCTTGCAAGCAGACAGCTGCTGTGGCATATTCGGCCTCTTGTAGGTGCTAGTGAAGTTGCTGATGAAGGCTTCCGAGAAGTCTAGCCAGCAGTTGATACTGTCTTTGGGCAGGTTGTTGAGCCAAGTCCTAGCCGGACCCTCTAGCATCTGCGGAACGTACCGCACAGCCCATCTCCGATTGCCGCCTGCAATGTGCACGGCTATAAGATAGTCACTCAGCCAGTCTTCCGGCTTGGTGCTGCCATTCTAGAACTTGGTCCCCCTGGCCAGCTGAAAATGGTTCACGGAGGGCTCCTCCATGATGCGATGACCAAAGCAATCTGGGCCGGTGGCCCCTTGTTCTCGAGCTGCGCGGACCGATTGATCCGGTCCAGCTTGTACCTTGCATCACTGGGCTCCAACATGCGGTCACCCACACGATCAGTGACATCTCTCGGGTCAGCGTACCCGGCCAGCCCCATTGCCGAGTACCTATCATCATAGCGGTCTTGCTGCACCGCTACGGGTTGCACAACCGGATTGGCAGCTGGCACAACTGCACGCGGCTGTGCTACCGCTGGTTGCTGACTCCTCTGCCGAGTAGGCTAGGAAGCATGACGCCGAGAAGGCCCTACATGGTTTCCTCCTTGCTCCTTACTGTGAGATTTAGTGGCTTGATAGCCTGCTCCTGCAGAGTTGTGTTTCTGACCGGGCTGCCGCGGCACAGCGTGCTGTTTTGCGGCGACAGCCGGGTCGTACACCTGCATCTGTCTGCTCTTCCCAGAGTGCACACTCTGGTCCCTCTCATTGGCAGGAAGCGGCGATGAGGCCTGATACATAGACCCGACCGCACGCGAGTGCACAACCTTAGAAGCGCCAGCACCCGGATTGGCTTTCCGGAACTGCTCGTTCTGCCTGCCAGCCTCTAGCACTAGCTCGTTGAGTCTCTCCTGCTGCCTAGCGCGCGCGTCGCCAGTGAGATGGGGCAACTCAGCAGCCACTGCCTCTGCAGCCCTAAGAGTTTTGGCGGGGGTGCTGTATCTAGGCCTACCAACAGTGTCCAAACTAGCAGATTGGCTAGCAGCCCTACCATCTCTAGCTAGCTCAGCGCCTAAGTTGCGACGAGTAACGCCTATCTTGCTAGGCAGCCTAGAAACAGGAGTAAAGCCATGCACTGCATTGTACTTATTCTGCGCAAGGTTGAGCTCAAGCCTAACCTTCTCCAGCTCCTGGGACTCCGCGAGTAGCGCTTGACGCTGCTGCTCGATTTGCGCCCTCATGGCGGCGAGTTCCACCTCATTGGGTTGCGACATGCCCAGCTGCTCGGTGGCGCCTACGCGAGCAACCAGGATTGCCGTGGACGTGGAAGGAAGCAGGTTCTGGTCCTTCTCGTAGGGCTTGTGGACCCTAGAACCCACAGGTTCCTCGATGACGCCAGCGGCAGCGGTCGCGCCCTTCTCTGCGTCGATAGCCGGGCCTGTCATCATCACCTCCACGCTGTCCGCAGAGCAGCTAGTTGGCTTCTCGCGGGCAGCGAGTACAGCAGGAGGATGTTCCGCGACGAGCACCATTTCTGGAAACTCGCGGATGGCGGTGGTGGCGACGTAGAACAGGTGCATGCCGAAGGAGAGCACCGAGCCACCTGCAGGCATGGGCCTGCCGCCTAAATCTCCGGCGTTGTCGGTGACGAAGTCGAAGGAGCCGAATCTTTGGACAAGGCCACAGACCACGCGCTCCCCTGAAGCTGAAATCGGTCCCGTCCGAATGTGAACTCTAGCCAGCGCCGCTGCTGGCCCCACGGTGGGCGCCAACTGTCGTGGTGGTATCACGACAGATGCCATGGGATGGCTAAAGTGTTGGGGCCGATGGACGCTGGAGGTATCCGGGGAGGGATCGCACGGCTGGTAGCCGCGCTAAGGTATCTCTAGCACTGCAAACAACAAGATCTACCCAGGTTCAGGGCCCTCGTGTGGAGGTAACACCCCTACTCCTGTCTTTCCCTCTTTATGTGTGTTATCCGAGTAGCCACAGTACAATGTATGCCTCCTGGCCGAGTAGCCACTCTGCAGTTCTCTCTAGCTCTGGTGTTGTCTCTAGTAAATAAATGCGAAGTGAAGCAACGTCCCTCGCGCAGGAGGGGGCAGGGCACCTTATATACTGGTGCCCAGCCGAATAAACAAAGACTAAAAGGTACGGTGATGTGACTTGACCACTGTGACGTTGGAACGCCTCCGAGATCTCGCGCGGAGAAGTGCCGCGCCGTACGGCTGACAGCTCCTGCCCGCTCTGTCAGCCTCACAAAGTAGACCTCCATCCCGTCCTGTCCCCTTTGTACTTGAAAAGACTGGACGGCTGCCTAAGCCTGCGTCACGGATGATCACAAACCTAGTAGGTTGAACCGCACGCGGGTACGGACGCAGGATACGCGAGATCTCCTGTCAGAACGGCTCCATTGACTTCTGGCCCGAGTAGGATTGCCCTCTGTCTACTCGGACCAACTTCTTTACTCGGACAAACATAACTTCCTTGATATCTTCTCTTGGCCTTCGGTGGGTACGGCGGATAGAAACCTACCAGGTAGCAAGTAGCCGGGTAGCCGTCCACCTGGTCAACAGCACCTTGACCTTCACTTTAGCACTTGCCTTACCCCTACTCGGGGGTAACCCCCCGACACTCCCTTTTGTCACGAATTTGCCTCTTTGTCTTTTCTGATTCTAGCTTTTGCATCAGCCTTGCGACCATCAGCGCGGATCAGTTTGCTTCTTCGACTCCGTCCGTGAAGAGGAAAGAGGCTCCCACGGACCCTGCTCCAGCTGCAGACCCCACTCGAAAACTTTGACCCAGCTAAGACAGTCGAGGTTCCGGAGTACGAGATGCCTGGCTTTGCGGGTGGACGGCCTGGAGATGTCGGGGCGTCAACGAGCAGGGAGATCTCGGCTAGCTCGGCTGATCCCTTGTCCATTGCGCAAGGCAAGGTAAAGTGTTCTCCTTTTTCCTGCAACTTGTCTTTCTCTATTTCTTTTATCGAGTGCACAACAGTGCTCCGGATGGAAGCAGCCGCCGAGTCTATGGTGAACTGCTTACAGTTGGCTATGGATTCAAGTCGAGATTTGTCTATGGTGAATGAAAATAAAAAGGATGATGAGTCTACTCCGTTTGTTCATCTTGTCATTGTAACATGGGCTTGTTTCCATGTCATGGGGCAAGAGGTACCTCTTTGCGGTTCTCTATGATGTCATTAATACTTATTATGATTGTACAAAGCTTATTAGGAATCTTAAGTTGAGTAATCATGGAGTAGGTTTTCACACTCACGGGGCATGAGGCTTTCAACCACCTTGTCATTCTCATTACTTCAATACTCACAATTTTAAGATGGTAGTGATAAAGGGGAAATGAGAGTCCTAGATCAATGGATACCACATTTCAATTAGTAATTTTAGTTGAATAATTTAGAGGCTAAATAAGACTTGATCATGTTTTACCTCTACTCAATTTTCTCCAAAGTGTCCACCATATTTTCTATTTTCCATTATGCTATTCTTTGACCAATATAGGATTTTATTTTTCATTTTGTGTATGCATTTGGTCCATAGTGCTTTTATTTCATTATACACTTTGTGAACTTTCATGAAGCATCTTTGCTTGCATATTTGATATTTCTTACAACATGAATTGTATATTGCTACTCATTTCTAGTATTAATCATTTGATTATATGTAGCATGAATAATCCTCCTTGATATCCCTTGATTGTTTCAGTATGCAAAACTCATCTTAGTTTTATCACCTTCATACTCGAGGACGAGCACGGGTTAAGCTTGGGGATGTTGATGCATGTAAAATGCATAGATGAATTTTGCATATTTTCACATGTCTTTCTATTACATATTGCATCATATAAGGGTATAATTCAATGTTTTATAGTATTTTGGGGTTAAATTACAAAGTCCCCCAACTTTTATGGAATTAACCTGGCCTGTCAGAAACCCCGATTTCTATATTTTTGACGTTTCAGGGGGCAAACTTCCGCGAAATCACGTGAAAATCTGCGGGGGTCATTTTTTTGGAAGGAGAAGACTTGCGGGCGAAGGATCCACGAGAATTGGGCAAGGAGGCCCAAAAGAGAACCCTCCACTCGGCCAGATTCCTTGGCCGCGTGAGAGGCCCTCTTTTGGCCCCTGTGGCCCCAATTCCTTCCATGTTCGACTTACCGACTCCGTCTTGACCTAAAACCGACTATAAAAAGGGTCCCCCGTACCCTTACGGAGGAGAGCGCCGCCGAAACACCGAAACACCAAAACAGAGACCAAAAATTCCAGATTGGAGGGGGAAAACTCCGGCGGGGCGCCGCCGGTGTGATCTCCTACCCATCCAACGTCATCTCCATCGACATCTCCATGAAGAGGGAGTAGTCCACACCAGGGCTATGTGTTTGTGGAAGTAGCACTTGTATCTCTCTCTCTATGTGCTTCACTAATTAGATCCGTATGAGCTGCCTCACATGATTACAGGCACCGTTGTAATTCCTATGTGGTGGATCTTTTCTATGAGTTATTGAATCTGAGATTGCAATTGTTTCCCTTGAGTTATTTGAGTATATGTATCTTATGTACCCCGTTCTTATTTGCTAGCTTTGATCAATCTAGTTCTTGAGAGCGTGTGTGGGGTGATGGGTGCATTAGTTGGAGTAACGGGGGGTGGCTAGTGATGTGAAAGTGACAGAAGTCCAGCGATCCACTTAGGTTTTGTTAAACGTTTCTTAGTTACCTCACTAGGGATAAAAAGGAGTACCTTGTTACCGAGGATTTGAAGTGACACTAATCAATCTCCATGACTAGATCTATAAAGTTTTTACTTCAACTTCATGTCACATTGCTTAAAGCTATACTCTGGTTTTTCCTTAATTATCGAGGTGTTATGATTTATTTCGCATCTTGGTGGAGTATAAGAGGGATCAATATGACCGTAGAGATCTCTATGCTAGGATGTGATGCCCATATGAAAGTACTCAATGTTAAACATGTTATTGTAATCTCACATGTAATTCTTTATGTCCACCGTCTACCACTTTATTTGAGAGAATGCAAGTGTGAAACCATGAACCCCGGTCCTATTTTAAATATAAGAAAACACTCTAGTTACTTTGCTGCAATTTACTTTACTTGCACTTTACTTTACTTGCATCTCCAATTCGAATTTACATTATCTCCATCACCACTTGCATCACAAAAATACAAAAACAATCCATTGCATATTTATTTTCTCATTTGCATTTAGTAGTAGATTTAATTATTGCACATTTACTTTCAGTTTTGCATTGCAATTTAGAAGTCTCACACCTTGTGCTTGACAACCACTTGGTGAGGTTTAGGGCACAAAATTCTCTACTTGTTTGCAGGATCCTGGAGGAAGCTTGGAAGACAACTGCTGAAATACTGACTCCCCAAGAGTTCGATATAAACCCTCGAGTCACCTTCGTGGGGAAGAAGGCTTGCCACTAGCTACACACTCTGCACTTGGAGTCTCAACCTAGCCATCACTTACTGAAATTAACGATCCATTGCTTGATTTAGAAAAAAGTAGCTTGCAAGAACTTATTGCTACTCTACAAAATTTTTCTAGTGATCCCACTATAAATGTTAATCAACGTGGCTTTGGATCTTATATTGCTAATCATGTCTTGCAAGAAAAAATTGCTAGGTACAAGAATGAGGCCATGATACCTCCTAAGCTTGGGGATGCATGGATCCCCAAGGTGCTAGTTTCAATTGGAAAAGAAATTCACCATGCTATGTTAGATCTAGGTTCTAGTGTATCGGTACTCTCTAAAGAATTATATGAATTGCTAGAACTAGAAAATTTAGAAAAGTGCTCAAGTGAATTTTTCCTTGCTGATAACTCTACTAAACATGCTGTAGGACAAGTAAAAGATGTTATGATTGAATTGCACATGACTTTTGTACCCGTTGATTTCATTATTATGGATATGGGGGATAAATCCCCTAGTCCTATTATTTTGGGTAGACCTTTTTTTCGTACTACAGGTGCAATCATATACTCCAAGGAAGGGAATGTCAAGTTTCAGTTCCCTCACAAGAAAATCATGGATCACTTCCTAAGGAAGAGGGGCACGCTGAAGAACAAGCTCCCTCATGAGCTTTATCCCTCTTGATTATCAAGTAAGTAAAGCCTAGCTATACGGCTATAAAGAAAGCGCTTTACGGGAGGCAACCCGGTTGTTTTTGTTTGGAATTTCCTAATGTCCTCTTGCTGTCTCAAGAGATTAGATTTTTTGTTTTAATTCTGGAGTTTGAAATAAAGAGTCAAGTCAAACCCATTTGGACTTATAAGTTGCTATCCTAGTGCATGAAATTTCTGTTTCAGCACGAGTCTGCTCACCGTATGATTTTACCTTTTTCATGGGTATGTCGGATTGAGCTAATATTTTAATATGTTCTGCAGCCTTTTGTCCTCTGTAAGCACAAAAATTGGCTTAATTGTTTGACGACTATAGCTTAGGGAAAAACGTTCGTTTTGCTTCTGTTGCTTTTCTGGACAGATTCTGCCTTCTTTTGTTTTATGCACTCTTTGGGCTTGGGAATCGAATTTCCATGATTCTTTCAAGCAAGAGAGTGAACATACAACATAATGAACCTTATTGTATATCTACTGGAGCATTTGATTTGGAATTTTGCACAGCAAGCATGTGATTTGTTTGTCCTTGCTAATCTCACCCCACAGAAAAAGAATGGGAGAAACATGTTTTGTGAAGTTTTTTCACATGGAATAGAGGAGCTGCGCCTCAAGATATTGTAACATCCCAAGTATGAAAAACCACCCCTAGCATGTTTCTTTCTTGTTTTATTAAAGTTTTGCATCATGTCATCATACTCATTCCTTGTTTGCATTTGTTTTCATTTGGTTTGCATCTGTTTTCCTTTGTTTTCACAATTGAAATTCAAACAATATTCAAACCTTTGTTTCATACTTGTTATGTTACAATCTTTTTCAAATAAAAAGTTCAACTCAAAACCTAAATTGTTTCCATTTAATCCATAAGGTTCAACTATTAAAAATGGTGGCTTTTAATCAATCACTTAATTCAAATGTTATTCAAAATTCAAATCAAATCACAAACAACACCCAATTTGAAAGTATGAAAGTTACCAAAACATTTCTAATCCTTTTGTTCCATTTAAACCATAGGGTTCACCCTATTTAAATTTTTGTTTTCAATAATCACTTAATCCCCAAAATCATTCAAATTGGAATCAATTTACAAACAGCACTTTTATTTTGAATTTTTGGAAAACCAAAACTTGGCAAGTGTTGCTATTGCAATAAAGAGATTTTACAAAATTTTCCCTAAAAATTTCTAACTCGAAAACCCTAGTTTTCTTCCTATTTCTTTTTCTGCAAAAAAAAAATAACAGAACAAAATAAAGAAAAGGAAAAAACTCACCAGAGGGGGGGGGGGAGCAACACGGCCCAGCCCACCTTACCTTCCCCCTCGGCCCGGTACCTGTTCGATCTTCGTCAACACATACGGCATCACATCGGGAGGGGCCACGTCACCGGCAGTAACGCGCCGACGGCCGTGCGCAGCCCCTTCTGCCTATAAGACCTACCCCCTAGGCCCCCCTGCGCAGCCCTAGCCACCTGCTACCCTATCTCCCTCAGCCGCCGCCATCTTTCCCTCTCACTGCCCCGGAGTCCTCCCTCTCTGCAACCCCACCGTCGCCGTCGTCTGAACCCGCGATGATCGACGCCGTTCCCGTGCCCCACCTTCCACGCTGACCACGGGAACGAGCAACCCTCACCTTCCTCGACCTTCTGAACACCCCAGTGAGCCCGGAGCGAGCCTGGAGCGACGCCGCCGTCGCCGTTCTTCCTCGGGCCTCTGCAACGTCTACGGCGAAGGTGAGCAGCCACCTTCCATCTCGTCCTTCCTCTCTTGCGCAAGCACGCACGCGCACACCGCAACACTCCCACGAGCCCACCAGCAGGCACAGCAGCAACCACGGCAGCTCGCCGGCGACCACGGTTTCTGTCAGCGAAATTCAGATAACCTGCGCGAAGTTGAACCTAATCCTCACTGCGTCCTTGTTACTGTCAAAACTGAATTCGCTGCCGTGCTGGTAGCAGCACTTGCGCGCGCGCAGCGGGGCGCAGGTTCGAGTCCTGGCGCCCGCAGGATAAATCCAACATTTTGCGCTGGGCACTGACAGGCGTGGCCCACCTGTAAGCCACCTCTGATGCCACGCGTGCATCTACGCGGGCCACGCTGGCCCAGGGCCCCCTGTCAGTGGCTTGGGCTAGCCACTGCAGGGTAGGAAAAGTTTCTGCCCAGTTTTGTTTTTAGATAAGTCCTTTTTCCTTACAGATTAGTCCCTAGGTTTAAATTGCTAATAACTTTTATTTTATAAACCCAAATAATAAAAATAAAATATGTGCACTGCACCAAATTTAATTATCTATCTATTTAAACCATTTGTATTATGTTTTGAATAATCCAAGTGCATTCAAATTTCAAATTCAAACAATTCATTTGAAATTTGTATAATTGCATAACTAATTCATACTTAATCCAAATAATGCAAATAAAATATGTTTTCCATGCTATTTCAAATCACCTTTTCAAATATAAATTTTGTTTCATGATTTGAATAATTAAAATTGCTTAAATAATTTAAACCTTGTTTAAATCATTTAAATTTGCTAAATTCATAACTTGCCCAAATTAAATTATTTTTGAACTTATAAATTATGTTTTCAAACTAGAAAAGTATAACCTTTTCAAATATGAATTTGAATTTATGTTTTGAACAAATAAAAATTCAAATAAATTCAAACTTGAATTTAATTCATTTAAATCTTGTTTAAACTTGCTTAATTCATAGTTAAATCATTGTAATTCCTTTTTCAATAATTGAAACATGTAATCCACCTAAAATTTTGTGTTCTTTTCAAATATGAACTTTGCTATTTGTTTTGAACAATTTAAATTGCTGAAAACCACAAATGCTTGTGTAAGACCTTTAAGGAACCAAAATTCCCTAACTTAATAAATAAAATTTCAAACTTGGTAAACCTTATTTCAAAATTGTTCTATTGTTGTTATTTTTCTGTTTTCCTCATACATGCATCATACTAATCCACTTTCACCTGTTGGTTAGTTGTAAAACAATTATTCCAACCTTAATTCATGGGCTTTTCATATGCAACTCAAATTGCATGTGGATCCATTTAATCATGTTGTTACCATGTCAACTAGTTTATTTTGATGCATCAATTAAATGGTCATGCATCATCCCATGATTGTGCATTATGCCATGTTATTGATTGTTTGTCTCTTTGCGTTGTTTGTTTGCTTCTTCTCGAATAGACGACGACGTTGAGACAGACGAGCTTTACGACACCCCTTCTGAGGATCTAGCTCAGTACCAGGCTGCTGAGTTTGCAGGCAAGTATTCACTCACATGAACCATTGTGTTCCTTTCAACATTGGATACCGATACTTTCCGTTGTCTATTCTTCTAGCCATATGAATTGTTGCTTCTGTTCGATCCTATCACATGTTATCCTTTAACCCTGATATAGCCTCACCCCCACACCTATAACCCCGTTGCTTGTTGCCCGTGTCTTACTAGCATGCTTAGGGTTGTTTTTGCTCGAGTCTGTTACCCGTTACTTTCTGTTATCATATTCTATTATGTTCCGGGGCTCGATGTTAAACAACAACCTATTAATTTTGAGGTAATAATAATTTGATGATAAGGCACCGGCAGGAGGCCCGGCGTGGTTTTGAGGCCTGCTAGTGTCGACCCTAATTAGGAAAAGGGTCTTGTCTACTGATCCATGATGAGCGCACTATCCGCATGTGGGAAGCGTGTACGGGCGCCCCCCTCAATTTGATTCGATTCGCATCTCGTCCAAATCGCCTCATTTAGTTCGGGTTTTCCATTTGCCACATGCATATGCAGGTGCGAACCCTTGGTACCAGGGTGGAACTTTTGTAGTCGACATTTAGGGAGACACGTTCTTAGAGTGCTATGAGGGTCCCCTTTTCTTCGTGGGGCTTGATTAGCCGTGCGCTCACTGCACGGGGTTCTTTGGGCTTGATGCGAAGAAGAGTTGAGTTGTGTTGAGTGCCCCGCTTGGTGGGAGGCATTCCATCTGGCGGGTTATTCTTACGTGTACGGCCAAATTGGTGCACCCCTGCAGGGATAAATCTTCTCGAGAAGCCGTGTTTTCCGCGGTTATGGTTAACTTGGTGAAAGTACTGGCTAACAAGTACTCAGAACAACTTACACCTAACTAATGATAACTTGACTAGTAATAGGCTTATTGACACAACAACTTGATCCATCATTAATCCAACTGCGTGAGTTATCCTCGGATTGCTTCTTTGGATAAGGGGCGAGATCCAGGATGGGTTTGTTTGGAGTTAGCTGGTAGCTGGTTACGATACGCTATCTTATCTCCTTTCTGTTAGTCTGAAGTGATAAAATCTCTGTAGTTGGTTAGCGCAGCCAGTTGCAGCATCTTTTATACCCCCTTTCTTCCGTTGAACCCAAGTCATCTGTGCTTGTGTTGACGGGCTATACTTTGGTGAACTGTGAGTCTTGCTTGCCAATACGTCTATGTACTGACCCCTTTGGGGCTGTGGTTTCCGCAGACTACGCTTACGAGGATCCAGGTGACGGCTACTACGTGGAGTTTGACGAGGCTGCTGACGAGTAGTTAGCGGACCCGGGCAGGTGCGTGCTCCCCCGGCTAAAGCCTTCAACTCCAACAACAGGCCTGTCGGGAGGACCGCGAGGGTGAATCATATCAAGGCCGACAAAGCTGAGGAAGCTGCTGACGTCGTTCTCGGTATATTTCCCGTAAACTTTATTCCAGCTAAAGTGTTGTTTGATACCGGAGCATCGCATTCTTTTGTGTCAAAGATTTTTGCCACAACAAACAACTTAAGTGTGGTTCCACTAAGCAATCAAATCACTGTTCACTCACCGGGATCTCAAATGTTGACTTCCAAGATAAGTATGGACAATCAAATCCTAATTGGAGGTCGCATATTCCTTGCTTCACTCATGTTGCTGGGAAATTCTGACATTGATGTCATTCTTGGTATGGATTGGTTGAAGACCAACAAAGCAAAAATTGACTGTGCTCAAAAGTCAATAACTCTGTTCCACCCTTCTGGCCAGATAGTCTATTCTCCACATGAATCAAGTTCTGTTCAGCATTACACCCTCGATGCTAAACCTCTACCTCTACTCAAAAATGTTCCGGTGGTTTGTGAATTCCCTGACGTCTTTCCAGAAGAGTTGCCAGGGATGCCCCCGGACAGAGCAGTTGAGTTCGTGATCGAGCTTGAACCAGGTACTGCTCCAATCTCTAAGCATCCATACAAGATAGCTCCTCCTGAACTGAAATTGTTGAAGGAGCAAATCGATATGTACATGGAAAAAGGTTACATTCAACTTAGTTCCTCGGCTTGGGGTTGCCCAACTCTGTTCGTTGCGAAGAAGGATCAAACAAAGAGACTCGTTGTTGACTATCGTCCTCTTAACGAGAAAACCATGAAAAACAAGTATCCAATTCCTCGTATCGATGATCTTTTTGATCAACTTGCTGGAGCCTCAATATTCTCCAAGTTGGACTTGAGGATGGGTTACCATCAAATAAAGATCAGAAAGGAAGATATTCCAAAAACAACTTTCACCACTCGGTACGGTCTATATGAATACACCGTCATGTGCTTTGGTCTCACTAATGCACCGGCGACATTCTCTCGACTCATGAATTCTGTCTTCCATGAATACCTCGACAAGTTCGTTGTGGTATATCTTGATGACATTCTTGTCTACTCAAAATCTGAGGAAGAGCATGAAGAGCATCTTCGTCTCACTCTCATGAAACTTCGCGAGCATCGTCTATATGCCAAATTCTCCAAATGTGAGTTCTGGATTCCAGAAGTTGCTTACCTTGGTCATGTCATCTCCGCCAAGGGCATAGCCATTGATCCAGAAAAGGTTAAAGCAATTGTTGATTGGAAACCTCCTAAGACGGTGAAGCAAGTCAGAAGTTTTCTTGGCTTGGCTAGCTATTGCCGTCGTTTCGTCCAAAACTTTTCAAAGATTGCCAAACCTCTCACTGATCTCACAAAGAAGGACAAGAAGTTTGTTTGGTCTCCACAATGTGATGAGAGTTTCAATCTCTTGAAGACTAAACTCACTTATACACCAGTTCTGGTTGGCCCAGATACTACCAAACCTTTCCAGATATTCTGCGATGCATCTCTCCAAGGTCTAGGTGCAGTTCTTATGCAAGAACGTCAAGTGGTGTCTTACGCTTCACGTCAGTTGAATGCACATGAGAAAAACTATCCCACACATGACCTAGAACTTGCACCAGTCGTGTTTTCCCTCAAGAAATGGAGACAATACTTGTTGGGTAACCGCACTGAAATCTTTTCCGATCATAAGAGTCTGAAATACATCTTCACTCAACCAGATCTAAACCTCAGGCAAAGGAGATGGATTGAAAAGATTAAAGACTTTGATCTCACTATTTCGTACACTCCAGGCAAGGCTAATGTTATGTCGCACCCGGACTTCTAAAGGATACTCGCCGTTCCGTTGAACAGTAGTAGGTTGGATTACGGGGCTTACCGGCATCCGCGTCCTCTTACGAGTAGGCCAACACACGTATGTGTGACAACCAACCCCTATCTGTTCAGCGTCGACGTAAACTATCCCATAGAAATCAGGACACTACCATCGACGTACTTCATACCATACACACATGGTACGTCAACGGCTTTGAACAAACGGATAACACAACTTATCTCTAAGACACAAAAGATTGAAATAAGTTGCAAATGGCCCTCACTAGGGCAGAGATAGCAAATACAATCATCCAGAGGACACATGTCCCAACATAACATCATTACATCTCAGCGGAAGCATTCAAAGGGGTCTGAGTACAGACAAATCCAAATAGGCTTAAGAAGCCGGAAACTGAAATAAAGACGGAGCCCATCCACGATGTCTCGGATCCTGCCCGGGTCCGCTAACTACTCGTCAGCAGCCTCGTCAAACTCCACGTAGTAGCCGTCACCTGGATCCTCGTAAGCGTAGTCTGCGGAAACCACAGCCCCAAAGGGGTCAGTACATAGACGTATTGGCAAGCAAGACTCACAGTTCACCAAAGTATAGCCCGTCAACACAAGCACAGATGACTTGGGTTCAACGGAAGAAAGGGGGTATAAAAGATGCTGCAACTGGCTGCGCTAACCAACTACAGAGATTTTATCACTTCAGACTAACAGAAAGGAGATAAGATCGAGTATTGTAACCAACTGAAAGATAACTTCAGACAAACCCATCCTGGATCTCGCCCCTTATCCAAAGAAGCAATCCGAGGATAACTCACACAGTTGGCTTAAAGATGAATCAAGTTATTGTGACAATAATCCTATTACTAGTCAAGTTGTTAATCATGGGGTGTGAGATTGTGAATCATTAGGTTTAGGTTGTCCTGAGTACTTGTTAGCCAGTACTTTCACCAAGTTAACCATAACCGCGGAAAACACGGCTTCTCGAGAAGATTATCCCTGCAGGGTTGCACCAATTTGGCCATACACGTATGAATAACCCGCCAGATGGGATGCCTCCCACCAAGCGGGGCACTCAACACAACTCAACTCTTCTTCGCATCAAGCCCAAAGCACCTTGGGCGCACGGCTAATCAAGCCCCGAAGAAAAGGGACCCTCATAGCACTCTAAGACCGTGTCCCCCTATGTGCCGACTACAAAAGTTCCACCCTGCGCTGGGCTCGCAAAAACATGCATGCGGCAAATGGAAAACACGAACTAAATGAGATGATTTGGACGAGATGCGAATCGAATCAAATTGAGGGGGGCGCCCATACTCGCTTCCCACATGCGGGTAGTGCGCTCATCATGGATCAGTAGACAAGACCCTTTTCCTATTAGGGTCGACACTAGCAGGCCTCAAAACCACACAGGGCCTCCTGCCGGTGCCTTAACATCAACTTATTATTAAGTAATAACATTAGCATGATTGATTGATTAAACATCGAGCCCCCAGAACATAATAAAATATAGTAACTGAAAGTAACGGGTAACAGACTCGAGCAAAACAACCTAAGTATGCTAGTAAGACACTGGCTCAAACAATAGGGTTGTAGGAGGTGGGGTGAGGCAATATCAGGGTTAAAGGATTCATGTGATAGGTTCGTAACAGAAACAACTACCACTAAGGCTAGCAGAAATAGACAACGGAAAGTATCGGTAACCAGGGTTGAAAGGAACACAATGGTTCATGTGAGTGATAACTTGCCTGCAAACTCAGCAGCCGGGTACTGAGCTAGATCCTCAGAAGGGGTGCTGTAAAGATCGTCTGTCTCAACGTCGTCGTCTATTCGAGAAGAAGCAAACAAACAAGACAGAAATATAAACAATCATTATCATGGCATTGTGCACAATCAAAGATGATGCATGACAAGTTAATGGTTGCATCAAAATAAACTAGCTAACATAATAACACAATTTATATGGACCCATATGCAATTGGATTGCATATGGAAAAGGTCCATTGAAATAAGTGGAAACAAATGATTTACAATTAATTATTATGTGAAAGTTGTTAGCATGATGCATGCATGATGTTAACAACAAAATAACAATAATAGATGCAAGGGAAAAGGAATAAAACAAGTTTGGGAATTATTTATCCAGTTTGGAAATGTTTGGTTACTTAAACATGTCACACAAACAATTGTTGTTTTCATCAAGTTAAAGTGTTCAAAACAATTAACAAAATTTATATTTGAAAAGAATCATCAAATTTTAGTTGGATTACCTGTTTCAAATATTGAAATTGGAATTAGGATAATTTAATTATGAATTAAACAAGATTAAACAAGTTTTAAATGATTTTAAGACAAGTTTGAATTTAATTGAATTTTTATTTGTCCAAAACATAAATTCAACTTCACATTTGAAAAGTCCACACTTTGATGGTTTGAAAACATATTTTGCATGTTCAAAAATATTGTATATTGAGCAAGTTATGATTTTATCAAATTTAATTGAATTAAACAAGTATTAAATTATTTAGGCAATTTAAATTATTCAAACCATGAAACAAAATTTATATTTGAATAGGTTATTCAAAATGGTATGGAAAACATATTTTATTTGCATTTATTGGATTAATAATGAATTAGTTATTGAATTTAGCAAATTGCATTTAAATTATTTGAATTCAAATTTAAATTGCATTTTGAAATTTCAAAACAGGAAACAAATGATACCAAAAGATAGACAATTAAATTTAGATTAGTGTGCATATTTTATTTTCATTTATTGGAGTTATAAAACTAATTTTATTGCCAAAATACTTCCAGGGAGTAATCTGTTAAAATAGAGGACTAGTTTTTGATTACAGAAATGTTCAAAATCGTTTTATACGCACAGGGATGTACACCAGACACTGCCAGGGGGGCCCAGGTGTCGCTGTGCTTGCGTGGCCACGGGAGTGACTGACTGCTGGGCCCTGTCTGTCAGCGTGTGGGAGAAAAAAGGTGGGATATTATCCCAGGGTGCCAAGGATCGAACCCAGCACCTCGCCCTCGCGTGCGCTGTGCCTGAACCAGCTGCGCTGCTGCGCGTTCGTTGTCAGGTTCAGATACGCAGGGGGGATAAGGATTAAGTTTTGCAATTAACTGAAACTGCACGCGCGCGACGGAACCTGCTGACAGAAACGACGTCGCCGGCGACGAACTGCCGCGAGCTGTGCCCGTGGATGCTGCTGGATGCGTGCAGTGCTTGCACAGATGCACAGAGAGGAGAAGAGGAGGTGACCACGCTGCTCACCAACGGTGTCGTCGTTGCAGGGGCGCGGCAAAGACGATCTCGACGGCGAGGCGACAGCTGCAAGGTGGTCGAGGACGGCGGCGCTGCTTCCGTGCTTCTCCGAGCGCACTCCGGTGTCGAATCCGTAGAGGAAGACGAGGTGGCGTGGTTCCCGTGGTTAGATAGGGGAGTGGAGGTGTGAGGTGGGCGGCGCCATCGAAGGTTCAGAGGGAAACGTCTCCGGCGAGGTTCAGTCGATGGCAGAGAGGTGACTGCGAGGAGAAATTGGCGGCGCGGGCGCGGGGAGCGAGGGAGGCTAGGTTTAGGGTTGACGGCGCGCTGCTCGAGGGATCTTATAGGGGGTCGGGGAGCCTCCTGGCCGTCGGGCGCCGCCGTACGGCGACGTGGCTAGCTCGGATGCCCGCCGTACGGGAGGATGACGACGGCGCGTTCTAAACGAACCGGTAAGTGAGCTTAGCGGGCTGGGCTGCGCGCGCGGGGGAGAGAAAAGGGCTGGGCTGGCTAGTGTGCTGCGCGCGCGCGGTCGTTTTCTCCTTTTTCTTTTTTTCTGTTTTATATTTTTTTTTGCAGAAAACAATTTTGGAAGAAAAGGATGGTTTGTAGGTTAGCAAAAATTCTAGGAAAATTAGGGTGAACTCATTGTTTTAATTACAACCAATTATCAAATTTGAACTTCAAAAATATTTAAAGTTTTGTGCTGTTTGGAAAATAAACCAAATTTGAAAGAGTTTCTTTATTAGATGAATATTAATAAAAACACACTTTTTAAAATAGGGTGACCCCTATAATTTAATTTGATTAAATAAGTATAATTGTTTGGTGAATTTCATAGATTCAAATGGGTACTGATTTGAATAGTTGGTTTGAATTTGAAAGTGATTTAGAATTAATTGATTCAATTACTTGTTTGATTAAAAGCAACAATTTAATGAGTGATCAACATGGAATAAAATGGAACAAATTGGTTGTTTTCATTTGTGATTTTTATTCCAAAAGTTGTAACAGAGCAAGTATGAAATAACCATTTGAATTTGTTTGAGTTTCATTATGAAAACAAGATAAAACAGATGCAAAAGAAATAGTAAACAAAGGCAAACAAATAATTAAACATGATGACATGATGCAATACTTGAATTAAAACAAGAAACAAAACATTCTAGGGGTATTTTCATACTTGGGATGTTACAAAACGCCCCCCCTTGAAGGAATCGCGCCCCGAGATTCCTTACTGAGAAGTGAAAAGGTCCGGATACTTCTTGCGAAGATCCTCTTCGGTCTCCCACGTTGCCTCTTTATCGGAATGATGCGACCACTGCACTTTCAAGAACTTGGTGCTCTTGTTGCGAGTCTTAGGCTCGGTCTCATCGAGAATTCGAACAGGGTGCTCCTCATAAGATAGATCATCTTGCAGTTCAATGTTATCATGATCAACTGCACGATCTGGATCTTTGAAACACTTCATGAGCTGGGACACGTGGAACACATCGTGCACCTTGGATAGCTTTTCTGGAAGTTCAAGACGATAAGCATTTTCTGCACGCCTTGAGAGAATGTTGAAAGGACCAATGTATCTTGGTGCCAGCTTTCCTTTCGCACCAAAACGATGAGTGCCTCTTAGGGGAGTTACACGGAGATATGCCTTATCACCAGGTGCATAGATCATATCCCTGTGCTTGCTATCATAATAGCTCTTCTGACGAGACTGGGCAATCTTGAGATTGTCACGAATGATACGAACTTTCTCCTCGGCTTCCTTAACAATGTCAGGGCCTAAGAGTGAACGTTCACCAGCTCCAGACCAATTGATTGGACTCCTGCATCTGCGACCATACAGTGCCTCAAATGGTGCCATGCCTAGGCTTGCCTGGTAGCTGTTGTTGTAGGAGAATTCAGCATATGGAAGGTAATCCTCCCATTTCATGCCAAAGGAGAGACCACATGCTCTGAGCATATCCTCGAGAATCTGATTAACTCTTTCGACTTGCCCCTGAGACTGAGGGTGATAAGCTGTGCTGAACAGAAGTTTGGTGCCCAATGCCTCTTGGAAACTCTTCCAGAAATGAGAAGTGAATATGCTTCCACGGTCTGAGCTTATTTCCAATGGAACACCATGAAGAGGAACGATCCTTGATGTGTAGAGCTCTGCTAACTGGCTAGCTGAGATAGTTTCCTTGACAGCAAAGAAGTGAGCTACCTTAGTGAGACGATCAATAACAACGAAGATTGCATCGTTGCCCTTCTTGGACTTTGGAAACCCAGTAACGAAGTCCATTTCAATCATGTCCCACTTCCACTCAGGAATTTTCAGAGGTTGTAGTAGACCTGCTGTCTTCTGATGGACTGCCTTAACACGTTGACAAACGTCGCATTCAGAAACGTATTGAGCAATTTCACGTTTCATGCCAGGCCACCAATACAGAGTCTTGAGGTCCTGGTACATCTTTGTACTTCCAGGGTGGATGGAAAGAGGAGTTTCATGAGCCTCCTTGAGAATGATATCCTTGAGACTTTGAATCTGAGGAACTGCAATGCGTCCTTCGAAGAACACAGTTCCCTTGTCATCAATTGAGAAGGACTTGAATTTATCATTGCCTTCCTTGATGTGCTCTACAATCTTCTTGATTTCATTATCACGAAGTTGCTCAGAATGAATCTTGTCCTCGAGAGTTGGACTGGCTGTCAAGCTAGCAAGGTAACCTTGAGGGACAAGACCAAGGTTCAGCTTCTGGAATTCTTCATGAAGTGGAGGTTGGCTTTCCATGATCATGAGATTATTGCAATAGGACTTGCGACTGAGAGCATCGGCCATAACATTAGCCTTGCCTGGAGTGTAAGAAATGGTGAGATCAAAGTCTTTAATCTTCTCAATCCATCTCCTTTGCCTGAGGTTCAGATCTGGCTGAGTGAAGATGTATTTCAGACTCTTATGATCGGAAAAGATTTCAGTTTTGTTACCCAACAAGTATTGTCTCCATTTCTTGAGGGCAAACACAACTGCTGCAAGTTCTAGGTCATGTGTGGGATAGTTTTGCTCATGTGGGTTCAACTGACGTGAAGCATAAGCCACAACTTGACGTTCTTGCATAAGAACTGCACCTAGACCTTGGAAAGATGCATCGCAGAATATCTGGAAAGGTTTGGTAGTATCTGGGCCAACCAGAACTGGGGTGGAAGTGAGTTTAGTCTTCAGGAGATTGAAACTCTCATCACACTGTGGAGTCCAAACGAACTTCTTGTCCTTCTTTGTGAGATCAGTGAGAGGTTTGGCAATCTTGGAAAAGTTTTGGACGAAACGACGGCAATAGCTAGCCAAGCCAAGAAAACTTCTGACTTGCTTCACCGTCTTAGGGGGTTTCCAATCAACAATTGCCTTAACCTTTTCCGGGTCAATGGCTATGCCTTTGGCAGAGATGATATGACCAAGATATGCAACTTCTGGAATCTAGAACTCACATTTGGAAAACTTGGCATACAGACGATGCTCGCGAAGTTTCATGAGAGTGAGACGAAGGTGATCTCCATGCTCTTCCTCGGATTTGGAGTAGACTAGAATGTCATCAAGATATACCACAACGAACTTGTCGAGGTATTCATGGAAGACAGAATTCATGAGTCTTGAGAACGTTGCCGGTGCATTGGTGAGACCAAAGGACATGACGGTGTATTCATATAGACCGTACCGTGTGGTGAAAGGTGTCTTAGGAATATCTTCCTTTCTGATCTTTATCTGATGGTAACCCATCCTCAAGTCCAACTTTCAGAATATTGAGGCTCCAGCAAGCTGATCAAAAAGATCATCGATACAAGGAATTGGATACTTGTTATTGATGGTTTTCTCGTTGAGAGGACGATAGTCAACCACGAGTCTTTTTGTTTGATCCTTCTTGGCAACAAACAGAGTTGGGCAACCCCAAGCGGAGGAACTAGGCTGAATGTAACCTTTCTCCATGTACATATCGATTTGCTCCTTCAACAATTTCAGTTCAGGAGGAGCTATCTTGTATGGATGCTTAGAGATTGGAGCAGTACCTGGTTCAAGCTCGATCACGAACTCAACTGCTCTGTCCGGAGGCATCCCCGGCAACTCTTCTGGAAAGACGTCAGGGAATTCACAAACCACCGGAACATTTTCAATTGCAGGAAGAGGTTTAGCATCTAGGTTGAACAGCTGAACAGAACTTGATCCATATGGAGAATAGACTATCTGGCCCGAAGGGTGAGAGAGAGTTATTGACTTTTGAGCACAGTCAATTTTAGCTTTGTGGGTCTTCAACCAATCCATACCCAGAATGACATCAATGTCAGAATTTCCCAGCAACATGAGTGAAGCAAGGAATATGCGACCTCCAATTAGGATCTGATTGTCCTTACTTATCTTGGAAGTCAACATTTGTGGTCCCGGAGAGTGAACAGTCATTTGATTGGTTAGCGGAACCAGAACTAGGTTGTATGCTTTTGCAAAAATCTTTGACACAAAAGAATGCGATGCTCCGGTATCAAACAACACTTTAGCTGGAATAGAGTTTACGGGTAATATACCGAGAACGACGTCAGCAGCTTCCTCAGCTTTGTCGGCCTTGATATGATTCACCCTCACGGTCCTCCCGACAGGCCTGTTGTTGGAGTTGAAGGCTTTAGCCGGGGGAGCACGAACCATTGCCTGGTTGGTGTTGGGGCGAGGAGGTGGAGGTAGCTGCCTCTGAGTGCACTTATCAGCATAGTGTCCAGTATCCTTGCACTTGAAACAAGTGACGACACGAGAAGGACCTGGCCTTGGCTGCCCCATTGGAACCCTCTGACTCTGCATCTGAGCTGGGTTGGGTGGGCGGGGAGCAAAGCCTGGAGAAGCTTGGGCATATGGATCCCTAGTGACAACAGCATTTGGCACCCAGATGCGGCGCTTCTGCGGAGGGGTGGTCATGTTGGAGGAGGAACCACCCTCACGCGAGTGCTTTCGGGACTCCTCGAACGCCTTGCGCCCATTCTCCTCATTGAGCGCGGTGTTCACGAGCTCCTCGAAGTCCTTGCACCTGATGTTGGTGAGAGCGTACTTCAGTTCCGGGTTAAAACCTCGGCGGAACCTTGCCATCTTCTTGGCTTCAGTGGACACCTCATCACCAGCGTATCGAGCGAGACGATTGAACTCGTTCTGGTAGCCAATGACGTCCAGCTTGCCCTGTTTGAGAGAGCAAAATTCCTCACGCATCCTTTCCATGAGACCATCTGGGATGTGGTGCTTCAGGAAGGCATCCTTGAAACATCCCCAGGTGATAGGATAGCCAGCTCTCATGGTCTGGTAGTTCTCCCACCAGGTAGCTGCCTGACCCTTCAGTAGGTAGGTGGCATACTTGACTTTATCCTCCTCAGCAACGTGAGCAATGTCCAGAGCCCTGTTCATCTCCCTGATCCAGTCATCAGCATCCAGAGGCTCATGTGTTGCCACGAAAGCTCTCGGCCTCATGCTCAGAAACTCCTTGATGCTGACTCGCGGAGCATTCTGGTTGTTGTGCTGGTTAGCCTGGATCTGGGCCATCTGAGCCACGACCTGAGTCATCTGAGTCAACAGCTCTGTGAGCGGAGGTGGTTCAGGCGGGTTGCTCCTTGTTGGCGGCATCCTGAATAGACATTCATTTTAGCACAACAATAGAAAAGGATAGACTTGGTAACCGAAAGATAGATTATTCCGACGCATGAACAGATAACCAACAGGTACATCATCACATGTTCAAATACATCAGAATATCCAACACACCAATACATGGTTCGAATGCCAAAGGATAACTAAACATAGCTAGGAACGGATACATCAGTACTCCCATGCTCATCACGCAGGACGGCGGTGAGTAGTACGACGAGAGATACAGTGCGGAGGAATCCCCCGGAAGTAGGTAGAACGACGATCCACGTAGATCGGGACTGCTCTGAGAGCAACTCTCGGTGTGGTGAAGTAGAAAGCGTCGTCTCCCTGTGCTCCAAAGCGTGGAATCCCAGTGTAACCAGCTCCGAGGTTGAGGAGTGGACCTCTGATCGGCTCGTAACCTCCAGCATCTGGCAAACTACGTCCAACTGTCTGATGGAAACGTGCAAAGCGCTCATCTCCAACAAAGTCTGTGGTGTACGTAGCCAGACGAGTCAAAGCAAGATAGAGCTGCTCTCTGACTGAGGCTAACTCCTGAGAAAGTGTGGTGGCAACAGCGTCACTGTGCCTCACAAACTGAGCGGTGGTGTGCAGCCTGGTGTTATCATGCTCGTAGACATCCAGGTTGTCGTAGAGGGTGAAGTGAGCTCCCGCTGAAGTGATGTAACCACGGGGGATGTGGCGATAGATAGAATCGTCAAATCCCCAGTAGTCATCACGGAGGACGGTGAGACTCACGTAAGCTGCCTGCTGCACGGCCATATCCACTGTGGAACCTACTGCCTCGTAGCGGTGGATAACGCTCATGCCATCATCTGACAGAATGTAGACGATAGCCTGGTAGTAGGTCTGGTCAAACTCTCGCTGCTGCTCGTAAACCTGGTACCCTGGTGCCCAATGGAACCCCAGATAAGTGACCATGTCTCTCAGCATCTCCGGATAACCGGCGGTGCTCTCACAACGAGTCATCCGAACCACCTGCGGGTAGAACCTGAGATCCATCTGCAGATGATCGGGGAAGTTTTGATTAGACTTCGGTAGAGAACTGAAGTGGAAAGCAGCAACAAGGTTCAACGGACGATAAGGATGTTGAAAAGAACAGGATATTGAAGCAACATCGGGAAACACGAGACCAAAAACTCCTGAGGTACTACGGAGAACCCAAAACACGTGAAATCCTAACTTGAAAGTTTAGGTGAGAAGAGAAAAACAACGTTGCACTTCCTTACCAGAAAAGGGAGGGTGGGTGGGGAAAGAAGAAAAATGGCAGAATTCCTACTCTCACGTTTCATTTTTCCTATATAGCTACAAAATAGTTTCTAGACTCAACTGCGACCAGTAAAAAGGGATCCTACAGGCAGACAGGCTCTGATACCATTTGTCGCACCCGGACTTCTAAAGGATACTCGCCGTTCCGTTGAACAGTAGTAGGTTGGATTACGGGGCTTACCGGCATCCGCGTCCTCTTACGAGTAGGCCAACACACGTATGTGTGACAACCAACCCCTATCTGTTCAGCGTCGACGTAAACTATCCCATAGAAATCAGGACACTACCATCGACGTACTTCATACCATACACACATGGTACGTCAACGGCTTTGAACAAACGGATAACACAACTTATCTCTAAGACACAAAAGATTGAAATAAGTTGCAAATGGCCCTCACTAGGGCAGAGATAGCAAATACAATCATCCAGAGGACACATGTCCCAACATAACATCATTACATCTCAGCGGAAGCATTCAAAGGGGTCTGAGTACAGACAAATCCAAATAGGCTTAAGAAGCCGGAAACTGAAATAAAGACGGAGCCCATCCACGATGTCTCGGATCCTGCCCGGGTCCGCTAACTACTCGTCAGCAGCCTCGTCAAACTCCACGTAGTAGCCGTCACCTGGATCCTCGTAAGCGTAGTCTGCGGAAACCACAGCCCCAAAGGGGTCAGTACATAGACGTATTGGCAAGCAAGACTCACAGTTCACCAAAGTATAGCCCGTCAACACAAGCACAGATGACTTGGGTTCAACGGAAGAAAGGGGGTATAAAAGATGCTGCAACTGGCTGCGCTAACCAACTACAGAGATTTTATCACTTCAGACTAACAGAAAGGAGATAAGATCGAGTATTGTAACCAACTGAAAGATAACTTCAGACAAACCCATCCTGGATCTCGCCCCTTATCCAAAGAAGCAATCCGAGGATAACTCACACAGTTGGCTTAAAGATGAATCAAGTTATTGTGACAATAATCCTATTACTAGTCAAGTTGTTAATCATGGGGTGTGAGATTGTGAATCATTAGGTTTAGGTTGTCCTGAGTACTTGTTAGCCAGTACTTTCACCAAGTTAACCATAACCGCGGAAAACACGGCTTCTCGAGAAGATTATCCCTGCAGGGTTGCACCAATTTGGCCATACACGTATGAATAACCCGCCAGATGGGATGCCTCCCACCAAGCGGGGCACTCAACACAACTCAACTCTTCTTCGCATCAAGCCCAAAGCACCTTGGGCGCACGGCTAATCAAGCCCCGAAGAAAAGGGACCCTCATAGCACTCTAAGACCGTGTCCCCCTATGTGCCGACTACAAAAGTTCCACCCTGCGCTGGGCTCGCAAAAACATGCATGCGGCAAATGGAAAACACGAACTAAATGAGATGATTTGGACGAGATGCGAATCGAATCAAATTGAGGGGGGCGCCCATACTCGCTTCCCACATGCGGGTAGTGCGCTCATCATGGATCAGTAGACAAGACCCTTTTCCTATTAGGGTCGACACTAGCAGGCCTCAAAACCACACAGGGCCTCCTGCCGGTGCCTTAACATCAACTTATTATTAAGTAATAACATTAGCATGATTGATTGATTAAACATCGAGCCCCCAGAACATAATAAAATATAGTAACTGAAAGTAACGGGTAACAGACTCGAGCAAAACAACCTAAGTATGCTAGTAAGACACTGGCTCAAACAATAGGGTTGTAGGAGGTGGGGTGAGGCAATATCAGGGTTAAAGGATTCATGTGATAGGTTCGTAACAGAAACAACTACCACTAAGGCTAGCAGAAATAGACAACGGAAAGTATCGGTAACCAGGGTTGAAAGGAACACAATGGTTCATGTGAGTGATAACTTGCCTGCAAACTCAGTAGCCGGGTACTGAGCTAGATCCTCAGAAGGGGTGCTGTAAAGATCGTCTGTCTCAACGTCGTCGTCTATTCGAGAAGAAGCAAACAAACAAGACAGAAATATAAACAATCATTATCATGGCATTGTGCACAATCAAAGATGATGCATGACAAGTTAATGGTTGCATCAAAATAAACTAGCTAACATAATAACACAATTTATATGGACCCATATGCAATTGGATTGCATATGGAAAAGGTCCATTGAAATAAGTGGAAACAAATGATTTACAATTAATTATTATGTGAAAGTTGTTAGCATGATGCATGCATGATGTTAACAACAAAATAACAATAATAGATGCAAGGGAAAAGGAATAAAACAAGTTTGGGAATTATTTATCCAGTTTGGAAATGTTTGGTTACTTAAACATGTCACACAAACAATTGTTGTTTTCATCAAGTTAAAGTGTTCAAAACAATTAACAAAATTTATATTTGAAAAGAATCATCAAATTTTAGTTGGATTACCTGTTTCAAATATTGAAATTGGAATTAGGATAATTTAATTATGAATTAAACAAGATTAAACAAGTTTTAAATGATTTTAAGACAAGTTTGAATTTAATTGAATTTTTATTTGTCCAAAACATAAATTCAACTTCACATTTGAAAAGTCCACACTTTGATGGTTTGAAAACATATTTTGCATGTTCAAAAATATTGTATATTGAGCAAGTTATGATTTTATCAAATTTAATTGAATTAAACAAGTATTAAATTATTTAGGCAATTTAAATTATTCAAACCATGAAACAAAATTTATATTTGAATAGGTTATTCAAAATGGTATGGAAAACATATTTTATTTGCATTTATTGGATTAATAATGAATTAGTTATTGAATTTAGCAAATTGCATTTAAATTATTTGAATTCAAATTTAAATTGCATTTTGAAATTTCAAAACAGGAAACAAATGATACCAAAAGATAGACAATTAAATTTAGATTAGTGTGCATATTTTATTTTCATTTATTGGAGTTATAAAACTAATTTTATTGCCAAAATACTTCCAGGGAGTAATCTGTTAAAATAGAGGACTAGTTTTTGATTACAGAAATGTTCAAAATCGTTTTATACGCACAGGGATGTACACCAGACACTGCCAGGGGGGCCCAGGTGTCGCTGTGCTTGCGTGGCCACGGGAGTGACTGACTGCTGGGCCCTGTCTGTCAGCGTGTGGGAGAAAAAAGGTGGGATATTATCCCAGGGTGCCAAGGATCGAACCCAGCACCTCGCCCTCGCGTGCGCTGTGCCTGAACCAGATGCGCTGCTGCGCGTTCGTTGTCAGGTTCAGATACGCAGGGGGGATAAGGATTAAGTTTTGCAATTAACTGAAACTGCACGCGCGCGACGGAACCTGCTGACAGAAACGACGTCGCCAGCGACGAACTGCCGCGAGCTGTGCCCGTGGATGCTGCTGGATGCGTGCAGTGCTTGCACAGATGCACAGAGAGGAGAAGAGGAGGTGACCACGCTGCTCACCAACGGTGTCGTCGTTGCAGGGGCGCGGCAAAGACGATCTCGACGGCGAGGCGACAGCTGCAAGGTGGTCGAGGACGGCGGCGCTGCTTCCGTGCTTCTCCGAGCGCACTCCGGTGTCGAATCCGTAGAGGAAGACGAGGTGGCGTGGTTCCCGTGGTTAGATAGGGGAGTGGAGGTGTGAGGTGGGCGGCGCCATCGAAGGTTCAGAGGGAAACGTCTCCGGCGAGGTTCAGTCGATGGCAGAGAGGTGACTGCGAGGAGAAATTGGCGGCGCGGGCGCGGGGAGCGAGGGAGGCTAGGTTTAGGGTTGACGGCGCGCTGCTCGAGGGATCTTATAGGGGGTCGGGGAGCCTCCTGGCCGTCGGGCGCCGCCGTACGGCGACGTGGCTAGCTCGGATGCCCGCCGTACGGGAGGATGACGACGGCGCGTTCTAAACGAACCGGTAAGTGAGCTTAGCGGGCTGGGCTGCGCGCGCGGGGGAGAGAGAAGGGCTGGGCTGGCTAGTGTGCTGCGCGCGCGCGGTCGTTTTCTCCTTTTTCTTTTTTTCTGTTTTATATTTTTTTTTGCAGAAAACAATTTTGGAAGAAAAGGATGGTTTGTAGGTTAGCAAAAATTCTAGGAAAATTAGGGTGAACTCATTGTTTTAATTACAACCAATTATCAAATTTGAACTTCAAAAATATTTAAAGTTTTGTGCTGTTTGGAAAATAAACCAAATTTGAAAGAGTTTCTTTATTAGATGAATATTAATAAAAACACACTTTTTAAAATAGGGTGACCCCTATAATTTAATTTGATTAAATAAGTATAATTGTTTGGTGAATTTCATAGATTCAAATGGGTACTGATTTGAATAGTTGGTTTGAATTTGAAAGTGATTTAGAATTAATTGATTCAATTACTTGTTTGATTAAAAGCAACAATTTAATGAGTGATCAACATTGAATAAAATGGAACAAATTGGTTGTTTTCATTTGTGATTTTTATTCCAAAAGTTGTAACAGAGCAAGTATGAAATAACCATTTGAATTTGTTTGAGTTTCATTATGAAAACAAGATAAAACAGATGCAAAAGAAATAGTAAACAAAGGCAAACAAATAATTAAACATGATGACATGATGCAATACTTGAATTAAAACAAGAAACAAAACATTCTAGGGGTATTTTCATACTTGGGATGTTACAAAACGCCCCCCCTTGAAGGAATCGCGCCCCGAGATTCCTTACTGAGAAGTGAAAAGGTCCGGATACTTCTTGCGAAGATCCTCTTCGGTCTCCCACGTTGCCTCTTTATCGGAATGATGCGACCACTGCACTTTCAAGAACTTGGTGCTCTTGTTGCGAGTCTTAGGCTCGGTCTCATCGAGAATTCGAACAGGGTGCTCCTCATAAGATAGATCATCTTGCAGTTCAATGTTATCATGATCAACTGCACGATCTGGATCTTTGAAACACTTCATGAGCTGGGACACGTGGAACACATCGTGCACCTTGGATAGCTTTTCTGGAAGTTCAAGACGATAAGCATTTTCTGCACGCCTTGAGAGAATGTTGAAAGGACCAATGTATCTTGGTGCCAGCTTTCCTTTCGCACCAAAACGATGAGTGCCTCTTAGGGGAGTTACACGGAGATATGCCTTATCACCAGGTGCATAGATCATATCCCTGTGCTTGCTATCATAATAGCTCTTCTGACGAGACTGGGCAATCTTGAGATTGTCACGAATGATACGAACTTTCTCCTCGGCTTCCTTAACAATGTCAGGGCCTAAGAGTGAACGTTCACCAGCTCCAGACCAATTGATTGGACTCCTGCATCTGCGACCATACAGTGCCTCAAATGGTGCCATGCCTAGGCTTGCCTGGTAGCTGTTGTTGTAGGAGAATTCAGCATATGGAAGGTAATCCTCCCATTTCATGCCAAAGGAGAGACCACATGCTCTGAGCATATCCTCGAGAATCTGATTAACTCTTTCGACTTGCCCCTGAGACTGAGGGTGATAAGCTGTGCTGAACAGAAGTTTGGTGCCCAATGCCTCTTGGAAACTCTTCCAGAAATGAGAAGTGAATATGCTTCCACGGTCTGAGCTTATTTCCAATGGAACACCATGAAGAGGAACGATCCTTGATGTGTAGAGCTCTGCTAACTGGCTAGCTGAGATAGTTTCCTTGACAGCAAAGAAGTGAGCTACCTTAGTGAGACGATCAATAACAACGAAGATTGCATCGTTGCCCTTCTTGGACTTTGGAAACCCAGTAACGAAGTCCATTTCAATCATGTCCCACTTCCACTCAGGAATTTTCAGAGGTTGTAGTAGACCTGCTGTCTTCTGATGGACTGCCTTAACACGTTGACAAACGTCGCATTCAGAAACGTATTGAGCAATTTCACGTTTCATGCCAGGCCACCAATACAGAGTCTTGAGGTCCTGGTACATCTTTGTACTTCCAGGGTGGATGGAAAGAGGAGTTTCATGAGCCTCCTTGAGAATGATATCCTTGAGACTTTGAATCTGAGGAACTGCAATGCGTCCTTCGAAGAACACAGTTCCCTTGTCATCAATTGAGAAGGACTTGAATTTATCATTGCCTTCCTTGATGTGCTCTACAATCTTCTTGATTTCATTATCACGAAGTTGCTCAGAATGAATCTTGTCCTCGAGAGTTGGACTGGCTGTCAAGCTAGCAAGGTAACCTTGAGGGACAAGACCAAGGTTCAGCTTCTGGAATTCTTCATGAAGTGGAGGTTGGCTTTCCATGATCATGAGATTATTGCAATAGGACTTGCGACTGAGAGCATCGGCCATAACATTAGCCTTGCCTGGAGTGTAAGAAATGGTGAGATCAAAGTCTGTAATCTTCTCAATCCATCTCCTTTGCCTGAGGTTCAGATCTGGCTGAGTGAAGATGTATTTCAGACTCTTATGATCGGAAAAGATTTCAGTTTTGTTACCCAACAAGTATTGTCTCCATTTCTTGAGGGCAAACACAACTGCTGCAAGTTCTAGGTCATGTGTGGGATAGTTTTGCTCATGTGGGTTCAACTGACGTGAAGCATAAGCCACAACTTGACGTTCTTGCATAAGAACTGCACCTAGACCTTGGAAAGATGCATCGCAGAATATCTGGAAAGGTTTGGTAGTATCTGGGCCAACCAGAACTGGGGTGGAAGTGAGTTTAGTCTTCAGGAGATTGAAACTCTCATCACACTGTGGAGTCCAAACGAACTTCTTGTCCTTCTTTGTGAGATCAGTGAGAGGTTTGGCAATCTTGGAAAAGTTTTGGACGAAACGACGGCAATAGCTAGCCAAGCCAAGAAAACTTCTGACTTGCTTCACCGTCTTAGGGGGTTTCCAATCAACAATTGCCTTAACCTTTTCCGGGTCAATGGCTATGCCTTTGGCAGAGATGATATGACCAAGATATGCAACTTCTGGAATCTAGAACTCACATTTGGAAAACTTGGCATACAGACGATGCTCGCGAAGTTTCATGAGAGTGAGACGAAGGTGATCTCCATGCTCTTCCTCGGATTTGGAGTAGACTAGAATGTCATCAAGATATACCACAACGAACTTGTCGAGGTATTCATGGAAGACAGAATTCATGAGTCTTGAGAACGTTGCCGGTGCATTGGTGAGACCAAAGGACATGACGGTGTATTCATATAGACCGTACCGTGTGGTGAAAGGTGTCTTAGGAATATCTTCCTTTCTGATCTTTATCTGATGGTAACCCATCCTCAAGTCCAACTTTCAGAATATTGAGGCTCCAGCAAGCTGATCAAAAAGATCATCGATACGAGGAATTGGATACTTGTTATTGATGGTTTTCTCGTTGAGAGGACGATAGTCAACCACGAGTCTTTTTGTTTGATCCTTCTTGGCAACAAACAGAGTTGGGCAACCCCAAGCGGAGGAACTAGGCTGAATGTAACCTTTCTCCATGTACATATCGATTTGCTCCTTCAACAATTTCAGTTCAGGAGGAGCTATCTTGTATGGATGCTTAGAGATTGGAGCAGTACCTGGTTCAAGCTCGATCACGAACTCAACTGCTCTGTCCGGAGGCATCCCCGGCAACTCTTCTGGAAAGACGTCAGGGAATTCACAAACCACCGGAACATTTTCAATTGCAGGAAGAGGTTTAGCATCTAGGTTGAACAGCTGAACAGAACTTGATCCATATGGAGAATAGACTATCTGGCCCGAAGGGTGAGAGAGAGTTATTGACTTTTGAGCACAGTCAATTTTAGCTTTGTGGGTCTTCAACCAATCCATACCCAGAATGACATCAATGTCAGAATTTCCCAGCAACATGAGTGAAGCAAGGAATATGCGACCTCCAATTAGGATCTGATTGTCCTTACTTATCTTGGAAGTCAACATTTGTGGTCCCGGAGAGTGAACAGTCATTTGATTGGTTAGCGGAACCAGAACTAGGTTGTATGCTTTTGCAAAAATCTTTGACACAAAAGAATGCGATGCTCCGGTATCAAACAACACTTTAGCTGGAATAGAGTTTACGGGTAATATACCGAGAACGACGTCAGCAGCTTCCTCAGCTTTGTCGGCCTTGATATGATTCACCCTCACGGTCCTCCCGACAGGCCTGTTGTTGGAGTTGAAGGCTTTAGCCGGGGGAGCACGAACCATTGCCTGGTTGGTGTTGGGGCGAGGAGGTGGAGGTAGCTGCCTCTGAGTGCACTTATCAGCATAGTGTCCAGTATCCTTGCACTTGAAACAAGTGACGACACGAGAAGGACCTGGCCTTGGCTGCCCCATTGGAACCCTCTGACTCTGCATCTGAGCTGGGTTGGGTGGGCGGGGAGCAAAGCCTGGAGAAGCTTGGGCATATGGATCCCTAGTGACAACAGCATTTGGCACCCAGATGCGGCGCTTCTGCGGAGGGGTGGTCATGTTGGAGGAGGAACCACCCTCACGCGAGTGCTTTCGGGACTCCTCGAACGCCTTGCGCCCATTCTCCTCATTGAGCGCGGTGTTCACGAGCTCCTCGAAGTCCTTGCACCTGATGTTGGTGAGAGCGTACTTCAGTTCCGGGTTAAAACCTCGGCGGAACCTTGCCATCTTCTTGGCTTCAGTGGACACCTCATCACCAGCGTATCGAGCGAGACGATTGAACTCGTTCTGGTAGCCGATGACGTCCAGCTTGCCCTGTTTGAGAGAGCAAAATTCCTCACGCATCCTTTCCATGAGACCATCTGGGATGTGGTGCTTCAGGAAGGCATCCTTGAAACATCCCCAGGTGATAGGATAGCCAGCTCTCATGGTCTGGTAGTTCTCCCACCAGGTAGCTGCCTGACCCTTCAGTAGGTAGGTGGCATACTTGACTTTATCCTCCTCAGCAACGTGAGCAATGTCCAGAGCCCTGTTCATCTCCCTGATCCAGTCATCAGCATCCAGAGGCTCATGTGTTGCCACGAAAGCTCTCGGCCTCATGCTCAGAAACTCCTTGATGCTGACTCGCGGAGCATTCTGGTTGTTGTGCTGGTTAGCCTGGATCTGGGCCATCTGAGCCACGACCTGAGTCATCTGAGTCAACAGCTCTGTGAGCGGAGGTGGTTCAGGCGGGTTGCTCCTTGTTGGCGGCATCCTGAATAGACATTCATTTTAGCACAACAATAGAAAAGGATAGACTTGGTAACCGAAAGATAGATTATTCCGACGCATGAACAGATAACCAACAGGTACATCATCACATGTTCAAATACATCAGAATATCCAACACACCAATACATGGTTCGAATGCCAAAGGATAACTAAACATAGCTAGGAACGGATACATCAGTACTCCCATGCTCATCACGCAGGACGGCGGTGAGTAGTACGACGAGAGATACAGTGCGGAGGAATCCCCCGGAAGTAGGTAGAACGACGATCCACGTAGATCGGGACTGCTCTGAGAGCAACTCTCGGTGTGGTGAAGTAGAAAGCGTCGTCTCCCTGTGCTCCAAAGCGTGGAATCCCAGTGTAACCAGCTCCGAGGTTGAGGAGTGGACCTCTGATCGGCTCGTAACCTCCAGCATCTGGCAAACTACGTCCAACTGTCTGATGGAAACGTGCAAAGCGCTCATCTCCAACAAAGTCTGTGGTGTACGTAGCCAGACGAGTCAAAGCAAGATAGAGCTGCTCTCTGACTGAGGCTAACTCCTGAGAAAGTGTGGTGGCAACAGCGTCACTGTGCCTCACAAACTGAGCGGTGGTGTGCAGCCTGGTGTTATCATGCTCGTAGACATCCAGGTTGTCGTAGAGGGTGAAGTGAGCTCCCGCTGAAGTGATGTAACCACGGGGGATGTGGCGATAGATAGAATCGTCAAATCCCCAGTAGTCATCACGGAGGACGGTGAGACTCACGTAAGCTGCCTGCTGCACGGCCATATCCACTGTGGAACCTACTGCCTCGTAGCGGTGGATAACGCTCATGCCATCATCTGACAGAATGTAGACGATAGCCTGGTAGTAGGTCTGGTCAAACTCTCGCTGCTGCTCGTAAACCTGGTACCCTGGTGCCCAATGGAACCCCAGATAAGTGACCATGTCTCTCAGCATCTCCGGATAACCGGCGGTGCTCTCACAACGAGTCATCCGAACCACCTGCGGGTAGAACCTGAGATCCATCTGCAGATGATCGGGGAAGTTTTGATTAGACTTCGGTAGAGAACTGAAGTGGAAAGCAGCAACAAGGTTCAACGGACGATAAGGATGTTGAAAAGAACAGGATATTGAAGCAACATCGGGAAACACGAGACCAAAAACTCCTGAGGTACTACGGAGAACCCAAAACACGTGAAATCCTAACTTGAAAGTTTAGGTGAGAAGAGAAAAACAACGTTGCACTTCCTTACCAGAAAAGGGAGGGTGGGTGGGGAAAGAAGAAAAATGGCAGAATTCCTACTCTCACGTTTCATTTTTCCTATATAGCTACAAAATAGTTTCTAGACTCAACTGCGACCAGTAAAAAGGGATCCTACAGGCAGACAGGCTCTGATACCATTTGTCGCACCCGGACTTCTAAAGGATACTCGCCGTTCCGTTGAACAGTAGTAGGTTGGATTACGGGGCTTACCGGCACCCGCGTCCTCTTACGAGTAGGCCAACACACGTATGTGTGACAACCAACCCCTATCTGTTCAGCGTCGACGTAAACTATCCCATAGAAATCAGGACACTACCATCGACGTACTTCATACCATACACACATGGTACGTCAACGGCTTTGAACAAACGGATAACACAACTTATCTCTAAGACACAAAAGATTGAAATAAGTTGCAAATGGCCCTCACTAGGGCAGAGATAGCAAATACAATCATCCAGAGGACACATGTCCCAACATAACATCATTACATCTCAGCGGAAGCATTCAAAGGGGTCTGAGTACAGACAAATCCAAATAGGCTTAAGAAGCCGGAAACTGAAATAAAGACGGAGCCCATCCACGATGTCTCGGATCCTGCCCGGGTCCGCTAACTACTCGTCAGCAGCCTCGTCAAACTCCACGTAGTAGCCGTCACCTGGATCCTCGTAAGCGTAGTCTGCGGAAACCACAGCCCCAAAGGGGTCAGTACATAGACGTACTGGCAAGCAAGACTCACAGTTCACCAAAGTATAGCCCGTCAACACAAGCACAGATGACTTGGGTTCAACAGAAGAAAGGGGGTATAAAAGATGCTGCAACTGGCTGCGCTAACCAACTACAGAGATTCTATTACTTCAGACTAACAGAAAGGAGATAAGATCGAGTATTGTAACCAACTGAAAGATAACTTCAGACAAACCCATCCTGGATCTCGCCCTTATCCAAAGAAGCAATCCGAGGATAACTCACACAGTTGGCTTAAAGATGAATCAAGTTATTGTGACAATAATCCTATTACTAGTCAAGTTGTTAATCATGGGGTGTGAGATTGTGAATCATTAGGTTTAGGTTGTCCTGAGTACTTGTTAGCCAGTACTTTCACCAAGTTAACCATAACCGCGGAAAACACGGCTTCTCGAGAAGATTATCCCTGCAGGGTTGCACCAATTTGGCCGTACACGTATGAATAACCCGCCAGATGGGATGCCTCCCACCAAGCGGGGCACTCAACACAACTCAACTCTTCTTCGCATCAAGCCCAAAGCACCTTGGGTGCACGGCTAATCAAGCCCCGAAGAAAAGGGACCCTCATAGCACTCTAAGACCGTGTCCCCCTATATGCCGACTACAAAAGTTCCACCCTGCGCTGGGCTCGCAAAAACATGCATGCGGCAAATGGAAAACACGAACTAAAGGAGATGATTTGGACGAGATACGAATCGAATCAAATTGAGGGGGGCGCCCATACTCGCTTCCCACATGCGGGTAGTGCGCTCATCATGGATCAGTAGACAAGACCCTTTTCCTATTAGGGTCGACACTAGCAGGCCTCAAAACCACACAGGGCCTCCTGCCGGTGCCTTAACATCAACTTATTATTAAGTAATAACATTAGCATGATTGATTGATTAAACATCGAGCCCCCAGAACATAATAAAATATAGTAACTGAAAGTAACGGGTAACAGACTCGAGCAAAACAACCTAAGCATGCTAGTAAGACACTGGCTCAAACAATAGGGTTGTAGGAGGTGGGGTGAGGCAATATCAGGGTTAAAGGATTCATGTGATAGGTTCGTAACAGAAACAACTACCACTAAGGCTAGCAGAAATAGACAACGGAAAGTATCGGTAACCAGGGTTGAAAGGAACACAATGGTTCATGTGAGTGATAACTTGCCTGCAAACTCAGCAGCCGGGTACTGAGCTAGATCCTCAGAAGGGGTGCTGTAAAGATCGTCTGTCTCAACGTCGTCGTCTATTCGAGAAGAAGCAAACAAACAAGACAGAAATATAAACAATCATTATCATGGCATTGTGCACAATCAAAGATGATGCATGACAAGTTAATGGTTGCATCAAAATAAACTAGCTAACATAATAACACAATTTATATGGACCCATATGCAATTGGATTGCATATGGAAAAGGTCCATTGAAATAAGTGGAAACAAATGATTTACAATTAATTATTATGTGAAAGTTGTTAGCATGATGCATGCATGATGTTAACAACAAAATAACAATAATAGATGCAAGGGAAAAGGAATAAAACAAGTTTGGGAATTATTTATCCAGTTTGGAAATGTTTGGTTACTTAAACATGTCACACAAACAATTGTTGTTTTCATCAAGTTAAAGTGTTCAAAACAATTAACAAAATTTATATTTGAAAAGAATCATCAAATTTTAGTTGGATTACCTGTTTCAAATATTGAAATTGGAATTAGGATAATTTAATTATGAATTAAACAAGATTAAACAAGTTTTAAATGATTTTAAGACAAGTTTGAATTTGATTGAATTTTTATTTGTCCAAAACATAAATTCAACTTCACATTTGAAAAGTCCACACTTTGATGGTTTGAAAACATATTTTGCATGTTCAAAAATATTGTATATTGAGCAAGTTATGATTTTATCAAATTTAATTGAATTAAACAAGTATTAAATTATTTAGGCAATTTAAATTATTCAAACCATGAAACAAAATTTATATTTGAATAGGTTATTCAAAATGGTATGGAAAACATATTTTATTTACATTTATTGGATTAATAATGAATTAGTTATTGAATTTAGCAAATTGCATTTAAATTATTTGAATTCAAATTTAAATTGCATTTTGAAATTTCAAAACAGGAAACAAATGATACCAAAAGATAGACAATTAAATTTAGATTAGTGTGCATATTTTATTTTCATTTATTGGAGTTATAAAACTAATTTTATTGCCAAAATACTTCCAGGGACTAATCTGTTAAAATAGAGGACTAGTTTTTGATTATAGAAATGTTCAAAATCGTTTTATACGCACAGGGATGTACACCAGACACTGCCAGGGGGCCCAGGTGTCGCTGTGCTTGCGTGGCCACGGGAGTGACTGACTGCTGGGCCCTGTCTGTCAGCGCGTGGGAGAAAAAAAGGTGGGATATTATCCCAGGGTGCCAGGGATCGAACCCAGCACCTCGCCCTCGCGTGCGCTGTGCCTGAACCAGCTGCGCTGCTGCGCGTTCGTTGTCAGGTTCAGATACGCAGGGGGGATAAGGATTAAGTTTTGCAGTTAACTGAAACTGCACGCGCGCGACGGAACCTGCTGACAGAAACGACGTCGCCGGCGGCGAACTGCCGCGAGCTGTGCCCGTGGATGCTGCTGGATGCGTGCAGTGCTTGCACAGATGCACAGAGAGGAGAAGAGGAGGTGACCACGCTGCTCACCAACGGTGTTGTCGTTGCAGGGGCGCGGCGAAGACGATCTCGACGGCGAGGCGACAGCTTCAAGGTGGTCGAGGACGGCGGCGCTGCTTCCGTGCTTCTCCGAGCGCGCTCCGGTGTCGAATCCGTAGAGGAAGACGAGGTGGCGTGGTTCCCGTGGTTAGATAGGGGAGTGGAGGTGCGAGGTGGGCGGCGCCATCGAAGGTTCAGAGGGAAACGTCTCCGGCGAGGTTCAGTCGGTGGCAGAGAGGTGACTGCGAGGAGAAATTGGCGGCGCGGGCGCGGGGAGCGAGGGAGGCTAGGTTTAGGGTTGACGGCGCGCTGCTCGAGGGATCTTATAGGGGGTCGGGGAGCCTCCTGGCCGTCGGGCGCCGCCGTACGGCGACGTGGCTAGCTCGGATGCCCGCCGTACGGGAGGATGACGACGGCGCGTTCTAAACGAACCGGTAAGTGAGCTTAGCGGGCTGGGCTTCGCGCGCGGGGGAGAGAAAAGGGCTGGGCTGGCTAGTGTGCTGCGCGCGCGCGGCCGTTTTCTCCTTTTTCTTTTTTTCTGTTTTATATTTTTTTTTGCAGAAAACAATTTTGGAAGAAAAGGATGGTTTGTAGGTTAGTAAAAATTCTAGGAAAATTAGGGTGAACTCATTGTTTTAATTACAACCAATTATCAAATTTGAACTTCAAAAATATTTAAAGTTTTGTGCTGTTTGGAAAATAAACCAAATTTGAAAGAGTTTCTTTATTAGATGAATATTAATAAAAACACACTTTTTAAAATAGGGTGACCCCTATAATTTAATTTGATTAAATAAGTATAATTGTTTGGTGAATTTCATAGATTCAAATGGGTACTTATTTGAATAGTTGGTTTGAATTTCAAAGTGATTTAGAATTAATTGATTGAATTACTTGTTTGATTAAAAGCAACAATTTAATGAGTGATCAACATGGAATAAAATGGAACAAATTGGTTGTTTTCATTTGTGATTTTTATTCCAAAAGTTGTAACAGAGCAAGTATGAAATAACCATTTGAATTTGTTTGAGTTTCATTATGAAAACAAGATAAAACAGATGCAAAACAAATAGTAAACAAATGCAAACAAATAATTAAACATGATGACATGATGCAATACTTGAATTAAAACAAGAAACAAAACATTCTAGGGGTATTTTCATACTTGGGATGTTACATGTTATGGCCGATGCTCTCAGTCGCAAGTCCTATTGCAATAATCTCATGATCATGGAAAGCCAACCTCCACTTCATGAAGAATTCCAGAAGCTGAACCTTGGTCTTGTTCCTCAAGGCTATCTTGCTAGCTTGACAGCCAGTCCAACTCTCGAGGACAAGATTCGTTCTGAACAACTTCGTGATGCTGAAATCAAGAAGATGGTAGAACACATCAAAGAAGGCAAGGAGAAATTCAAGTCCTTCTCAATTGATGACAAAGGAACTGTGTTCTTCGAAGGACGCATTGCAGTTCCTCAAGTTCAAAGTCTCAAAGATGTCATTCTCAAGGAGGCTCATGAAACTCCTCTCTCCATTCACCCTGGAAGTACAAAGATGTACCAGGATCTTAAGACACTGTATTGGTGGCCTGGCATGAAACGTGAAATTGCTCAATACGTTTCTGAATGCGATGTTTGTCAACGTGTTAAGGCAGTCCATCAGAAAACAGCCGGTCTACTCCAACCTCTGAAAATCCCTGAGTGGAAGTGGGACATGATTGAAATGGACTTCGTCACTGGGTTTCCAAAGTCCAAGAAGGGAAACGATGCAATCTTCGTTGTCATTGATCGTCTCACTAAAGTAGCTCACTTCTTTGCTGTCAAAGAAACAATCTCAGCTAGCCAGTTAGCAGAGCTCTACACAGCAAAGATTGTTCCTCTTCATGGTGTTCCTTTGGAAATAAGCTCAGACCGTGGAAGCATATTCACTTCTCATTTCTGGAAAAGCTTTCAAGAAGCATTGGGCACCAAACTCCTGTTCAGCACAGCTTATCACCCTCAGTCTCAGGGGCAAGTCGAAAGAGTCAATCAGATTCTCGAGGATATGCTCAGAGCATGTGGTCTCTCCTTTGGCATGAAATGGGAGGATTGCCTTCCATATGCTGAATTCTCCTACAACAACAGCTTCCAGGCAAGCCTAGGCATGGCACCATTTGAAGCACTCTATGGCCGCAGATGCAGGAGTCCAATAAAATTGGTCTGGAGCTGGTGAACGTTCACTCTTAGGCCCTGACATTGTTAAGGAAGCCAAAGAGAAAGTTCGCATCATTCGTGACAATCTCAAGATTGCTCAGTCTCGTCAGAAAAGCTACTATGACAGCAAGCACCGGGATATGATCTATGCACCTGGTGACAAAGCATATCTCCGTGTAACTCCCCTCAGAGGCACTCATCGTTTTGGTGTGAAAGGAAAGCTTGCACCAAGATACATTGGTCCTTTCAACATTCTCTCAAGGCGTGCGGAAAATGCCTATCGTCTTGAACTTCCAGAAAAACTATCCAAGGTGCACGATGTGTTTCACGTGTCACAACTCAAGAGGTGTTTCAAAGATCCAGATCGTGCAGTCGATCATGATTCCATTGAACTGCAAGATGATCTCTCTTATGAGGAGCACCCTGTTCGTATTCTCGATGAGACCGAGCGTAAGACTCACAACAAGAGCACCAAGTTCTTGAAAGTGCAGTGGTCCCATCATTCCGATAAAGAGGCAACGTGGGAGACCGAAGAGGATCTTCGTAAGAAGTATCCGGACCTTTTCTCTTCTCAGTAGGAATCGCGGGGCGCGATTCCTTCAAGGGGGGGGGGCGTTTTGTAACATCCCAAGTATGAAAAACCACCCCTAGCATGTTTGTTTCTTGTTTTATTAAAGTTTTGCATCATGTCATCATACTCATTCCATGTTTGCATTTGTTTTCATTTGGTTTGCATCTGTTTTCCTTTGTTTTCACAATTGAAATTCAAACAATATTCAAACCTTTGTTTCATACTTGTTATGTTACAATCTTTTTCAAATAAAAAGTTCAACTCAAAACCTAAATTGTTTCCATTTAATCCATAAGGTTCAACTATTAAAAATGCTGGCTTTTAATCAATCACTTAATTCAAATGTTATTCAAAATTCAAATCAAATCACAAACAGCACCCAATTTGAAAGTATGAAAGTTACCAAAACATTTCTAATCCTTTTGTTCCATTTAAACCATATGGTTCACCCTATTTAAATTTTTGTTTTCAATAATCACTTAATCCCCAAAATCATTCAAATTGGAATCAATTTACAAACAACACTTTTATTTTGAATTTTTGGAAAACCAAAACTTGGCAAGTGTTGCTATTGCAATAAAGAGATTTTACAAAATTTTCCCTAAAAATTTCTAACTCGAAAACCCTAGTTTTCTTCCTATTTCTTTTTCTGCAAAAAAAATAACAGAACAAAATAAAGAAAAGGAAAAAAACTCACCAGAGGGGGGGGGGGGAGCAACACGGCCCAGCCCACCTTACCTTCCCCCTCGGCCCGGTACCTGTTCGATCTTCGTCAACACGTACGGCAGCACATCGGGAGGGGCCACGTCGCCGGCAGTAACGCGCCGACGGCCGTGCGCAGCCCCTGCTGCCTATAAGACCTACCCCCTAGGCCCCCCTGCGCAGCCCTAGCCACCTGCTACCCTATCTCCCTCAGCCGCCGCCATCTTTCCCTCTCACTGCCCCGGAGTCCTCCCTCTCTGCAACCCCACCGTCGCCGTCGTCTGAACCCGCGATGATCGACGCCGTTCCCGTGCCCCACCTTCCACGCTGACCACGGGAACGAGCAACCCTCACCTTCCTCGACCTTATGAACACCCCAGTGAGCCCGGAGCGAGCCTGGAGTGACGCCGCCGTCGCCGTTCTTCCTCGGGCCTCTGCAACGTCTACGGCGAAGGTGAGCAGCCACCTTCCATCTCCTCCTTCCTCTCTTGCGCAAGCACGCACGCGCACACCGCAGCACTCCCACGAGCCCACCAGCAGGCACAGCAGCAACCACGGCAGCTCGCCGGCGACCACGGTTTCTGTCAGCGAAATTCAGATAACCTGCGCGAAGTTAAATCATTGTAATTCCTTTTTCAATAATTGAAACATGTAATCCACCTAAAATTTTGTGTTCTTTTCAAATATGAACTTTGCTATTTGTTTTGAACAATTTAAATTGCTGAAAACCACAAATGCTTGTGTAACACCTTTAAGGAACCAAAATTCCCTAAGTTAATAAATAAAATTTCAAACTTGGTAAACCTTATTTCAAAATTGTTCTATTGTTGTTATTTTTCTGTTTTCCTCATCCATGCATCATACTAATCCACTTTCACCTGTTGGTTAGTTGTAAAACAATTATTCCAACCTTAATTCATGGGCTTTTCATATGCAACTCAAATTGCATGTGGATCCATTTAATCATGTTGTTACCATGTCAACTAGTTTATTTTGATGCATCAATTAAATGGTCATGCATCATCCCATGATTGTGCATTATGCCATGTTATTGATTGTTTGTCTCTTTGCGTTGTTTGTTTGCTTCTTCTCGAATAGACGACGACGTTGAGACAGACGAGCTTTACGACACCCCTTCTGAGGATCTAGCTCAGTACCAGGCTGCTGAGTGTGCAGGCAAGTATTCACTCACATGAACCATTGTGTTCCTTTCAACATTGGATACCGATACTTTCCGTTGTCTATTCTGCTAGCCATATGAATCGTTGCTTCTGTTCGATCCTATCACATGTTATCCTTTAACCCTGATATAGCCTCACCCCCACACCTATAACCCCGTTGCTTGTTGCCCGTGTCTTACTAGCATGCTTATGGTTGTTTTTGCTCGAGTCTGTTACCCGTTACTTTCTGTTATCATATTCTATTATGTTCTGGGGCTCGATGTTAAACAACAACCTGTTAATTTTGAGGTAATAATAATTTGATGATAAGGCACCGGCAGGAGGCCCGGCGTGGTTTTGAGGCCTGCTAGTGTCGACCCTAATTAGGAAAAGGGTCTTGTCTACTGATCCATGATGAGCGCACTATCCGCATGTGGGAAGCGTGTACGGGCGCCCCCCTCAATTTGATTCGATTCGCATCTCGTCCAAATCGCCTCATTTAGTTCGGGTTTTCCATTTGCCGCATGCATATGCAGGTGCGAACCCTTGGTACCAGGGTGGAACTTTTGTAGTCGGCATTTAGGGAGACACGTTCTTAGAGTGCTATGAGGGTCCCCTTTTCTTCGTGGGGCTTGATTAGCCGTGCGCTCACTGCACGGGGTTCTTTGGGCTTGATGCGAAGAAGAGTTGAGTTGTGTTGAGTGCCCCGCTTGGTGGGAGGCATTCCATCTGGCGGGTTATTCTTACGTGTACGGCCAAATTGGTGCACCCCTGCAGGGATAAATCTTCTCGAGAAGCCGTGTTTTCCGCGGTTATGGTTAACTTGGTGAAAGTACTGGCTAACAAGTACTCAGAACAACTTACACCTAACTAATTATAACTTGACTAGTAATAGGCTTATTGACACAACAACTTGATCCATCATTAATCCAACTGCGTGAGTTATCCTCGGATTGCTTCTTTGGATAAGGGGCGAGATCCAGGATGGGTTTGTTTGGAGTTAGTTGGTAGTTGGTTACGATACGCTATCTTATCTCCTTTCTGTTAGCCGGAAGTTGTATCATGTTCTGTAGTTGGTTAGTGCAGCCAGTTGCAGCATCTTTTATATCCCCTTTCTTCCATTGAACCCAAGGCATCTGTGCTTGGTGTTGACGGGTTACACTTTCGTGAACTGTGAGTCTTGCTTGCCAGTACGTTTATGTACTGACCCCTTTGGGGCTGTGGTTTCCGCAGATTACGCTTACGGGATCCCCGTGACGGCTACTACGTGGAGTTTGACGAGGCTGCTGACGAGTAGATAGCGGACCCGGGCAGGATCCGAGACATCGTGGATGGGCTCCGTCTTTTCGTTTCCGGCTTCTTAGGCCTATTTGGATTTTGTCTGTACTCAGACCCTTTGAATGCTTCCGCTGAGATGTAATGATGATATGTTGGGACATGTGTCCTCTGGATGATTGTATTTGCTATCTCTGCTCTAGTGAGAGCCATTTGCAACTTATTTCTGTTATTTGTGTCTTAGAGATATGTTGTGCTATCATTCTGTTAAACGCCGTTGACGTACCATGTGTGTATGGTATGAAGTACGTCAATGGTAGTGTCCAGATTTCTATGGGATGGTTTACGTAGACGATGAACAGTAGGGGTTGGTTGTCACACCTACGTGTGTTGGCCTACTCATAAGAGATGCGGGTGCCGGTAAGCCCCGTAATCCAATCAACTACTGTTCAACGGAACTGCGAGTATCCTCTAGAAGTCCGGGTGCGACAGACATCCAATAATGGTGAAAGCCATAAGCTTGGGGATGTGATGAACACCCCACTGGAGCTACACTCTTTTTGTTAGCACACGTCTACTTTCTATTTTTCTAAGCAAAGCATTTATCGTAGAGACTTGAAGCGTCTAGTTTTTGTTTTTATTTTTGTTTTGATAAGACCACCACCATCGTTTTATATGAGATTGAGCTACTGTAGTTTGGGGTTGGAATGTATTGGATGCTAGTATTATGACTTGGAATAGGGATGGCATGGTTGATTTGAAGAGCTACATATGCTTGCATGATTTATAGGCTTTTTATGTGTAGAAATTTGCAATAATGTTGTCTTGAGCTATCTCTTATTCATGTCCTTGATGTTAATTGCTGGTTTATTTAGTTTGTCATGAAATGAGTAGTTCTATGGACATATGTGCATAGTAGCTGGTCAACTATCTCCCTCTTGCTAGCCCAAAAATTAAAAAATTCCAACAAGGAAAAACTTGTTTCCAACACTCCTTAGCCAAGTATTTCCAGTGAGTCCACCATATCTTCCCATTAGCTTCATTGCTATTCCGAGTATGTTCACCATGTTATTGTGTTATTTATGTTCTAAATTAAGGTATTCACTTTATTAATTGTCATGGGTTGAACTTGGGATAGGACTCTCACGAACTTTTGAAGGCACACTTTACTTTTTATGCATCTAATAAACATGACCCAATAATGGGAGCCACAAGTTTTGCGTTGGACAAGTGTGTGGTTGGGAGCTAGCTATAAACATGTATCACCGGAAAGCTTTCAACATTGCACAAAAAAAATTACATTTGGTTGATATCATGTACTTTTGTTTTTGGACTCCTGCCATGCCGAAATGAAATAGAGGAATAGTAAGTTTTGATGAGTAAGTATCTATATGACTAGAGAAACGCATTGGGCCGCTAACCCAAGCCATGCTTTATCATGGTGGAAATTTACTTACAGCTTGAGTAACTCTACAACACATCCTATAATAAAATAAGAAGCTATGCATAATAGTGAATGAAAATAAAAAGGATGATGAGTCTACTCCGTTTGTTCATCTTGTCATTGTAACATGGGATTGTTTCCATGTCATGGGGCAAGAGGTACCTCTTTGCGGTTCTCTATGATGTCATTAATACTTATTATGATTGTACAAAGCTTATTAGGAATCTTAAGTTGAGTAATCATGGAGTAGGTTTTCACACTCACGGGGCATGAGGCTTTCAACCACCTTGTAATTCTCATTACTTCAATACTCACAATTTTAAGATGCTAGTGATAAAGGGGCAATGAGAGTCCTAGATCAATGGATACCACATTTCAATTAGTAATTTTAGTTGAATAATTTAGAGGCTAAATAAGACTTGATCATGTTTACCTCTACTCAATTTTCTCCAAAGTGTCCACCATATTTTCTGTTTTCCATTATGCTATTCTTTGACCAATATAGGATTTTATTTTTCATTTTGTGTATGCATTTGGTCCAGAGTGCTTTTATTTCATTATACACTTTGTGAACTTTCATGAAGCATCTTTGCTTGCATATTTGATATTTCTTACAACATGAATTGTATATTGCTACTCATTTATAGTATTAATCATTTGATTATATGTAGCATGAATAATCCTCCTTGATATCCCTTGATTGTTTCAATATGCAAAACTCATCGTAGTTTTATCACCTTCATACTCGAGGACGAGCAGGGGTTAAGCTTGGGGATGTTGATGCATGTAAAATGCATAGATGAATTTTGCATATTTTCACATGGCTTTCTATTACATATTGCATCATATAAGGGTATAATTCAATGTTTTATAGTATTTTGGGGTTAAATTACAAAGTCCCCCAACTTTTATGGAATTAACCCTGCCTGTCAGAAACGCCGTTTTCTATATTTTTGACGTTTCAGGGGGCAAACTTCCGCGAAATCACCCGAAAATCTGCGGGGGTCATTTTCTTGGAAGGAGAAGACTTGCGGGCGAAGGATCCACGAGAATTGGGCAAGGAGGCCCAAAAGAGGACCCTCCACGCGGCCAGATTCCTTGGCCGCGTGAGAGGCCCCCTTTTGGCCCCTGTGGCCCCAATTCTTTCCATCTTCGACTTACCGACTCCGTCTTGACCTAAAACCGACTATAAAAAGGGTCCCCCGTACCCTTACGGAGGAGAGCGTCGCCGAAACACCGAAACAGAGACCAGAAGTTCTAGATTGGAGGGGGAAAACTCCGGCGGGGCGCCGCCGGTGTGATCTCCTACCCCTCCAACGTCATCTCCATCGACATCTCCATGAAGAGGTTGTAGTCCACCCCAGGGCTATGGGTTTGTGGAAGTAGCACTTGTATCTCTCTCTCTATGTGCTTCACTAATTAGATCCGTATGAGCTGCCTCACATGATTACGGGCACCGTTGTAATTCCTATGTGGTGGATCTTTTCTATGAGTTATTGAATCTGAGATTGCAATTGTTTATCTTGAGTTATTTGAGTAGATGTATCTTATGTACCCCGTTCTTATTTGCTAGCTTTGATCAATCTAGTTCTTGAGAGCGTGTGTGGGGTGATGGGTGCATTAGTTGGAGTAACGGGGGGTGGCTAGTGCTGTGAAAGTGACAGAAGGTCAGCGATCCACTTAGGTTTTGTCAAACCTTTCTTAGTAACCTCACTAGGGATAAAAAGGAGTACCTTGTTACCGAGGATTTGAAGTGACACTAATCAATCTCCATGACTAGATCTAGTAAGTTCTTACTTCAACTTCATGTCACATTGCTTAAAGCTATACTCTGGTTTTTCCTTAATTATCGAGGTGTTTTGATTTATTTCGCATCTTGGTGGAGTATAAGAGGGATCAATATGACCGTAGAGATCTCTATGCTAGGACGTGATGCCCATATGAAAGTACTCAATGTTAAACATGTTATTGTAATCTCACATGTAATTCTTTATGTCCACCGTCTACCACTTTATTTGAGAGAATGCAAGTGTGAAACCATGAACCCCGGTCCTATTTTAAATATAAGAAAACACTCTAGTTACTTTGCTGCAATTTAATTTACTTGCACTTTACTTTACTTGCATCTCCAATTCGAATTTACATTATCTCCATCACCACTTGCATCACAAAAATACAAAAATAATCCATTGCATATTTATTTTCTCATTTGCATTTAGTAGTAGATTTAATTATTGCACATTTACTTTCAGTTTTGCATTGTAATTTAGAAGTCTCACACCTTGTGCTTGACAACCACTTGGTGAGGTTGAGGGCACAAAATTCTCTACTTGTTTGCAGGATCCTGGAGGAAGCTTGGAAGACAACTGCTGAAATACTGGCTCCCCAAGAGTTCGATATAAACCCTCGAGTCACCCTCGTGGGGAAGAAGGCTTGCCACTAGCTACACACTCTGCACTTGGAGTCTCAACCTAGCCATCAGCGCACCATCAACAACTTATATTATCCTGAACCGCCGCCACCGCCGCCCCTTTCAGACTATGAACGGTACATTGAAAAGATGCACACCGCACAGATGAAGCAGGCGGAGCAGACAAAATCAGGGAAACAAGTTCCCCAGCTCGGACAACAAGATGCACCGTCAATTGCCCCGCTCAAGGTGTTATCTGACCAGGCTTCAGTGTCCGGTCCACGCATGGGTGACGTAGGTTACGCTATTGCTGATGTGGTATATAAATATAAGCCCGAGCACCCTCTGGTCGAAAATCCTACTGCTCTAACAACCCAACTATGGAATTTACATGTTTGGTACTTGGAGGCCACAAGGCAAAAGAGAGACTGTATCATGGCGGCAGTTCAGGATCAACACTACTTCAGAGAGTACGGTGTGGAGGTTGGGTTCGATGAATTTTTCTAGATGTACAATCAACGTGCCCTCGACAAAGCTATCCTCAGCTGCTACTGTTTGTAAGTGATTTATTTGTGTAATTTAATTATTTAGTTAAGCTCGCGTTCATTGCCCGTATAATTATCACTCACGACATTCTTTTTGTACGCTACTATGCAGATTGAAGATTCGTGAATGCAGGTTGGAAGGAATCTGGGACTTTGGGTTCATTGACCCGTATTCGTTTCATCAAGAGACAATAGAAAGGTTCAACAAGGATGCACCGGATGATTTGCTAAGGTTTTTGAAGCGACAAAGTACCAAAAAAGAAATACTTTGTCCCTACGGATTCAAGTGCGTGTTAGTGTCTTGTAGACATTCCATTTTGCTTACCCGATGTTAAGTGTAATTGATGAGTATGCATGACTGCGTGTGTACACGTGCGCAGGTCCCACTTCATATTGTTCATCATTAGAATCGATCAAGGACAAGTTGAAGTCTGGGACTCGTTAACCTGGGACGCTGACACATGGAAGAGCGTGCGTCAGATGCTTCAAAGGTATATATATATCGGCCTCTTTCGTTCATCGGCCTCTTTTTCGTTCATTTCCTGATATCAAGTAAGTAATAATTAACTCTTGTATTCATTTTTCTTTGTCGGCCAGGGTTTGGCAAATGTTCATCAAGGAAGAACCCGGTACATGGGCAGACAAGCTCCACTTTCAGATTAACAAAGTAAGTAGTACTACGTACCCTGGTTTCAATACCATTACCATTCTCTTGATTATTATTAATTTGACTGAATTATGTTCTCGTATATAGAGCGTCCCGCAACAACCACAGGGCACTGATTATTGTGGATACTACGTTTGCGAGTATATTCACAGGATTATCAATGAGAAATCCCGTACTTCCAGAAATCTAGAGGTACGTAACCGGATCTTCACAACTTTATTTATGTTGACATCAATTATGTTTAGTTTTGTTCATAACTTAATTATTTTCATCTACTTCTGTTAAAGCTGCAACGAAAGCGGGCGATGCTCAAACTAATCCAACGTTGCAAGGCAGTTGCAATGGAATTGGCAGGATTTCTTCTCACGCAAGTCATAGATGAAGGCGGAGAATTTTTCCATCCTATGAACCAATAGCCAGCTCCCTTCTCTATGCAAGTATACAGCTATTGGAAACGAACTTCAGATTATGTAATGATAATCGGTCGAGTACTTCGTGTTACATGTATATATGTACTTTTATTTGGTGCATCAACATTTAGCCGCAAACACGGAATCGGAAACACTTAACCGTAAACACGGAATCGGTGTTTCCGGATACGTATTTCCGATTACGTGTTTCCGATTCCGTGTTTGTAACAAACAAAACACGGACACACGGAATCGGAAAGACGTAAATGGAAATACGGAACCGGAAACACGTAAACGGAAACCCTGAAAATACGGAACACGCCCAAAACCATAAATACGGAATCGGAAACCCTGAAAAGAAAAGGAAAAAAAAAAGAAAAAAAAAGCATTAGGACCGGTTGGTGTTACCAACCGGTTCTAAAGGTCCTCCGCCTGCGCGCACTCTTCGGCGCCCACGTGGAGGCCTTTAGCATCGGTTTGTGACAGACCGGTTCTAAAGGGGGGGGGGGGGGGGGGGGTGGGGCTTTAGTCCCGGATACGTAGCACCGGATGTGTATCCGGGTCCAAAGGCCCTTACCAACCGGTTCTAATACCCCTTTCTCCACCAGTGTTCTGGGGTGGCTGTGCGTCAACTAGGTAGTAGGCATCATTGTGCAGAGCCTTGCTCACAATGAAAGGCCCTTCCCACGGAGGGAAAGCTCGTGCATCCCGGCCGTGCGCTGCACGAGCCTAAGGACCATGTCTCCTTCTCGGAAAACCCTTGGGTTTACTTTCCGGCTGTGATAACGCCTCAAGTTTTGCTGGTAAACAGCTGAGCGTGACAGAGTTAGCTCTCTTGCTTCTTCTAGCAGGTCAATGTCATTTTCTCGAGCTTCTCTAGCCTCTGTCTCAGTGTAGAGGGTTACTCGGGGCGAGTCATGCTCTAGGTCAGTGGGCAACACGGCGTCAGCTCCATATACCAGGAAGAATGGTGTGTATCCGGTTGATCGGTTAGGTGTAGTCATTAGACTGCACAACATCGCCGGCAACTCGTCTAGCCAACACCCAGGTGTTTTCAGCAGTGGCTCAATCAGCCTTGGCTTTATGCCGGATAGCACCATGCCATTTGCTCTCTCAACTTGCCCATTGGAGGCCGGATGCGCAACAGATGCAACATCTAGCTGAATCCGCTTCTCTCTGCAGAACCTTGCAAAAGCACCCTCAGCAAAGTTTGTGCCATTATCTGTGATAATGCTGTGCGGGTAGCCGTATCTCAGGATCACATCCTTCAAGAAACTCACAGCTGTGGCTCCATCGCACTTCTGAATAGGCTTCACCTCAATCCATTTGGTGAACTTGTCAACCATGACCAGGATGTGAGTCATGTTGCCTCTAGCCGGCTTGAAAGGGCCAACCATATCCAAACACCAAACTGCAAAGGGCCAAGTAATGGGAATGGTCTTGAACTCGGAAGCTGGCATATGAATCTTACTTGCAAATCTCTGGCAGCCGTTGCACTTTCTCACAATATCTTCAGCTTGCTTCAAGGCAGTGAGCCAAAAGAAACCGTGCCGAAAAGCCTTGTTGACTAGAGCCCGAGAAGAGGCGTGATGCCCACATTCTCCCTAATGTATCTCCACTAGAATTTCTTCTCCTTCTTCTGGCTCTACGCAGCATTGCAGCACGCCAGTAGGACTCCTTCTATGTAGCACTTCCTTGAAGATAGTATAGCCCTTGGATCTTCTCTAAATTTTCCTAGCGGTAACCTCATCACTTGGCAAGGTGCCATCTTTTAGAAAGGATAATATGGGCAGAGCCCAACTCGGTGTCTCCCGGATGGGAAACACTGGTTCGTCCGTTTCCATTGGATCAGCCACCAATATCTCTTCTGAGTTGAGGACGAGGTCCCGAGTCCCCGAGTACTCGGAAATGACCCCCTCGATGAATGCGACAGTCCCCGAGTTAGGAGGGGCAGTCCCCGAGTAAGAAGGGACAGTCCCCGGGTTGCAGGTGCCAGTCCCCGGGTTGGAGACGGCAGTCTTCGGGTTCTCTTTTGCAGCCTCCCAGTCAATCTCCATGGGAACAGCTTCTTCTCCCGGCAGCGAAGGAACGAAGATAGACTCTGAGTTGGGGGATGGCTTGATAGATGGCTTTCTCAAATGCTCCAAGGCAATCCCCGCCGGGATGAACTCCCGAGAAGACCCCAACTTGGACAACTCATCAGCTGCATCATTCTCTGCTTGGTGTATATGTTGGAACTCACATCCTTCAAAGAATCCAGTCATCGTTTGCACCAGAAACCGATACGATGCCATGTTGGCATCCTGAGCATCCCAGGTGCCGGATACTTGCTGCACCACAAAATCCGAGTCGCCGTAATAGATGATGCGCTGCACGCCAACCTCCTTGGCTACCCTCAAACCGCGTACCACAGCCTCATACTCGGCCACATTGTTAGATGCCTTGAAATGAATCTGCAGCACATATTTGAGTTGATCTCGCTTGTGTGACGTAAGCACTACGCCAGCACCAATGTCGCACCCCGGTTTCTAGAGGATACTCATCGCACGAACTGGAAGTCAGGTGCTTGGATTATGGGGCATACCTGCTCCCACGTCCCAGCTTCCTGGTAGGCCTGCGCTTATGCGCGACAACACAAGCCCTGCTCCCACCGTCGAAGTAAACTATCCGCTAGGAACCTAAGGCACTACTGTCGACGTACTTCATATTCAAGCACGCACTGTACGTCAACAGCTTTGAACGAAATGATAGCACAAACTGTCTCTAAGACACAAAAGAATGAAATAAGTTTGCAAATAGCCTTCACTAAGGCAGAGATAGCAAAACACTCATCCAGAGGACACATGTCCCAACATATCATCCATTACATCAGCGGAAGCAATCAAATGGGTCTGAGTACAGACAAATCCAAGGCTTAAGAAGCCGGAGAAAAATAACGAAAAACGAGGCCCATCCACGTAGGTCCTGGATCCTGCCCGGGGTCCAGCCAACTACTCGTCTGCAGCGTCGTCGAACTCCACAAAGTAGCCATCCTGGGGATCATCGTAGCCGTAGTCGTACTCTGCGTAAACCACAGCCCCAACGGGGTCAGTACATTTGACGTACTGGCAAGCAAGACTCACACTTCATCAAGGAGTTACCCGTCAACACAAGCATTGATGCTTGGGATCAACGGAAGAAGATAGGTATAATAAAAGCTGCAGCGGGCTGCTCTAACCAACTACAGAGATAACTACTTGTGTCCGGCTAATAGAAAAGATAAGATCGAGGAATTGTAACCAACTGAAAGATAACTTCAAAACAAACCCATCCTGGATCTCGCCCCTTATCCGAAGAAGCAATCCGAGGATAACTCACACCGTTATATTAAGGTGAATCAAGTTATTGTGTGAATAACCTATTACTATTCAAATTATTAATCATTGGGTGAAACATGATTGATCATTATGTTGAAGTTGTCCTGAGTACTTGTTAGCCAGTACTTTCACCAAGTAATCCATAACCGCGGAAAACACGGCTTCTCGAGAAGATTTATCCCTGCAGGGGTGCACCATAGTAACCGTACACGTAAGAATATCCCGCCAGATGGGAATCAAACCCACCAAGCGAGACACTCAACACAACCAACTGTTCTTCGCATCAAGCCCAAAGCACCGCGTGCTGTGCGTGCGCGGCTAATCGAGCCCCCCGAAGAAAAGGAGGACCCTCATAGCACTGGAAGACCACGCCGCCCTAAATGCCGACTACAAAAGTTCCACCCTGGCCTCGGGTTCGTACCTGCATATGATGCAGCAAATGGAAAGCCCGAACTAGTACGGCGATTTGGACGAGATGCGAATCGAGTCAAGTTGAGGGGGGCGCCCATACTCGCTTCCCACATGCGGGTAGTGCACTCATCATGGATCAGTAGACAAGACCCTTTTCCTATTAGGGTCGACACTAGCAGGCCTCAAAACCACAAAGGGCCTCCTGCCGGTGCCTTATCATCAAATTATTATTAACAGCAGCATTAACAGGATTGATTGATTAACATCGAGCCCTCGGAACGGTAACAGATAATAACAGCACGTTAGTAAAAGAAGTAACCGACAACATGCTCGAGCAAAAGCAACCCTAAGCATGCTAGATAAGAACAGGCACAAGCAAAGGCTGTAGGTATGGAGGTGAGGCAATATCATTGGTTCAGGGAATCATGTGATGGGTTCGGAGAATAGCAACGATACATAGGGCTAGAAATAGTAGACAAAAGGATAGTATCGACAACAAGTGTGGAAGAGAACTCGATGATTCATGTGAGTGATAACTTGCCTGGCAGCTCAGTCTCGTACTGGGCTAGGTCCTGAGTAGTGGTGTCGTAAGGCTCGTCGGTACCAACGTCGTCGTCTAACCGAGAAGAAGCAAACAACAACGAAGGCAGACGGCAATCAATACATGGCATAGGTGCACAAACATGGGATGATGCATGTCATGTCCAATAGATGCACCAAAGTAAACTACTTGATATGAAACACAAGTTTAAATGATTCCATATGCAAAGATTGCATATGGCAAACCCATGCCTTAGAGTTGAATTAATTGTTCTAACACTAAGCATCAGGTGTTGGTGAGTTAGCATGATTCATGCATGATGAATAACAAGAAGATAACAATTTAAATGCAATTGGAATGATAGTTAACCATTTTTAGAAAACATTAATCAAGTTTGGAAATTTTGTTACTTAATGGCATTAAACAAGTAGTTGTTGTTTTCATCAAGTTAAAGGGTGCAAAACAAATAACAAAGTTGATATTTGAAAAGGTTATCAAATTTTAGTTGGATTACATGTTTCACATTTTGAAATTGGACTTTGGATTAATTAATTATGAATTAAACAATATTAAACAATTTTTAATTGCATTAATCAAGATTTAAATTGTTTAGGCAATTTAAATTATTCAAACCAGAAAACAAAATTTATATTTGGAAAGTACATGAAAAATTGATTGGAAAACATATTTAGTTTGTGGAATTTGGAATTTTTATGAACAAGTTATGAATTTTGCAAGTTTAAGTGAATTTGACAAGTTTTCAAATTTTGCACCAATTTAAAATATTCAAAACAGTAAACAAATTTTATATTTGGATAGAGCATTTAATTTTGGACAGAAAACATATTTAAAAAATGAAAATTGGAGTTAAAATGAATTTGTTATGCATTTTAGAATTATAGGGTGCAATCTGCCATTTTAATGCCTCTAGGGACTTAGGAAAAAAATTTCCAGGGGCTAGAAATAAGGGCCAGGGGCCTAGTGGTGATTTGCTAAACATTCCAGTACCAAACCATTGTAAAAATAAAACTTGGTTTTATTTGGGAGAGAGGGGACTTGATCCCTCCACCTCCTGGTTGATGCAAAGGAACACAACCACTAGGCTAGTGCGGTTTTTGTTGGTGGGACTGCATCTCTGAACAGGTTAAGGTGTTGGGTGCGGTTTGTACTGAAATAAAATGAGAAAAAGGGTGTTGGGGCTGGGGATCGAACTCGAGACCTGCGGGTTAGCTGGGCGCGCTCCAAACCAGTAGGGTATCGCTGCGTTTGTTGATGGTTAAGGTGCTGGTGGGGTTTTGGAGCTTGCAAACGCTGTGTTAACTGAACCTGCAAGCACACGATCTTCAGATCGTTACAGACATGAACGAACAGAGGGCACTCGAGGTGATCTTCGTGGAAGAAATCGGTGACCGATCCGCAGGAAAAAGGAGAGGGAAGGAGTGGGAATGGAAAGAAGATGGTACCGGCTTCGCGTGGGGGTCCTCGGGATGGCCGGAGGCGGACAGGTGCGGCGGCGATGTGCTCCGGCGGCGATGGCCGTGGCACAGTACAGAGGAGGATCTCTCCCTCGATGGTGGCGGCGGCTGGGGGATAGGAGGGAAGAGATACGACCTAGGGTTAGGGTTTGGCTCGGGAGGGGAGGGGAGAAGATATAGGAGAGGGATGGACCATCGAGTGGTTGAGGGAGGGTCTCCTGTCGCTGTCCTCCATGGCGTCACCTCCTGTACGGAGGTAGAAGAGGGGGTAACGGGCCAACACAGGTGGGCTGGGCTGGGTCTAGCTGCTGCTGCTCCTCTCCTTTTTATTCTTTCTATTTTTTTTTTGTAGCAAAAGCTTTTGGAAGAAATAGATAGGTTTTAACTTAGATAAAATTTTGGAAAAAATTGGATAAGCTTCTTAGGTGAAAAGAAACCACTTGGTAGTTTTGGTTTTCAAAATTACAAATGTTTGAATGCTGTTTCAAAATTGAACCAATTTAAGTGATAATTGCCATAGTAATTAATATTTAGAAAATAAGGTGTTTTCAATAGGGTTTCCCCTAGGGTTTAGAATGTTTTGAAGAATACCAAGTTGTGTTGAACATCATGGATTCAAAAGTTTGATGATTTGATAATTGTTTTGAGTTTGGAAAATGACTTGGAAAATAATTGATTTAATGGAGTAATTGATTTTAGCAACAACTTAATGGATGAATTACAATGGATTGCTTGGAAACAAAAGAGGTTTTTAGTTTGCACTTCTTTATTTGAAAGGTTGTAACAGACAAGTGTGAAAACAGAAGTTGACAACAAGTTTGAAATTCATATGAAAACAATGCAAACAGAAATAAAAATGAGAATGATGCCATGATGCATTGCATAAATTAAACAAATAAGTAAAACAACTAAGGGTTTTCATACTTGGATGTTACAAAACGCCCCCCCTTGAACGAATCGCGCCCCGAGATTCCCTACTGAGAAATGAACAGGTCCGGATACTTCTTGCGAAGATCCTCTTCGGTCTCCCACGTTGCCTCTTTATCAGAATGATGCGACCATTGGACTTTCAAGAACTTGGTGCTCTTGTTGCGAGTCTTACGCTCGGTCTCATCGAGAATTCGAATAGGGTGCTCCTCATAAGATAGATCATCTTGCAATTCAATGGAATCATGATCAACTGCACGATCTGGATCTTTGAAACACTTCTTGAGTTGTGACACGTGGAACACATCGTGCACTTTGGATAGTTTTTCTGGAAGTTCAAGACGATAAGCATTCTCTGCACGTCTTGAGAGGATGTTGAAAGGGCCAATGTATCTTGGTGCAAGCTTTCCTTTCACACCGAAACGATGAGTTCCTCTGAGGGGAGTTACACGGAGATATGCCTTATCACCAGGTGCATAGACCATATCCCTGTGCTTGCTATCATAATAGCTCTTCTGACGAGATTGAGCAATCCTGAGATTGTCACGAATGATACGAACTTTCTCCTCGGCTTCCTTAACAATGTCAGGGCCTAAAAGTGAACGTTCACCAGCTCCAGACCAATTGATTGGACTCCTGCATCTGCGACCATACAGTGCCTCAAATGGTGCCATGCCTAGGCTTGCCTGGTAGCTGTTGTTGTAGGAGAATTCAGCATATGGAAGGCAATCCTCCCATTTCATGCCAAAGGAGAGACCACATGCTCTGAGCATATCCTCGAGAATCTGATTGACTCTTTCGACTTGCCCCTGAGACTGAGGGTGGTAAGCTGTGCTTAACAGAAGTTTGGTGCCCAATGCTTCTTGAAAGCTCTTCCAGAAATGAGAAGTGAAGATACTTCCACGGTCTGAGCTTATTTCCAATGGAACACCATGAAGGGGAACAATCTTTGCTGTGTAGAGCTCTGCTAACTGGCTAGCTGAGATAGTTTCCTTTACAGCATAGAAGTGAGCAACCTTAGTGAGACGATCAATAACAACGAAGATTGCATCGTTGCCCTTCTTGGACTTTGGAAACCCAGTAACGAAGTCCATTTCAATCATGTCCCACTTCCACTCAGGAATTTTCAGAGGTTGGAGTAGACCTGCTGTCTTCTGATGGACTGCCTTAACACGTTGACAAACGTCGCATTCAGAAGCGTATTGAGCAATTTCACGTTTCATGCCAGACCACCAATACAGAGTCTTGAGATCCTGGTACATCTTTGTACTTCCAGGGTGAATGGATAGGGGAGTTTCATGAGCCTCCTTGAGAATGATATCCTTGAGACTTTGAACCTGAGGAACTGCAATGCGTCCTTCAAAGAACACAGTTCCTTTGTCATCAATAGAGAAGGACTTGAACTTATCACTGCCCTCTTTGATTTGCTCTACCATCTTCTTGATTTCATTATCACGAAGTTGTTCAGAACGAATCTTGTCCTCGAGAGTTGGACTGGCTGTCAAGCTAGCAAGATAGCCTTGAGGAACAAGACCAAGGTTCAGCTTCTGGAATTCTTCATGAAGTGGAGGTTGGCTTTCCATGATCATGAGATTATTGCAATAGGATTTGCGACTGAGAGCATCGGCCATAACATTAGCCTTGCCTGGAGTGTAAGAAATGGTGAGATCAAAGTCTTTAATCTTCTCAATCCATCTCCTTTGCCTGAGGTTCAGATCTGGCTGAGTGAAGATGTATTTCAGACTCTTATGATCGGAAAAGATCTCAGTTTTGTTACCCAACAAGTATTGTCTACATTTCTTGAGGGCAAACACAACTGCTGCAAGTTCAAGATCATGTGTGGGATAGTTTTGCTCATGTGGGTTCAACTGACGTGAAGCATAAGCCACAACTTGACGTTCTTGCATAAGAACTGCTCCTAGACCTTGAAGAGATGCATCGCAGAATATCTGGAAAGGTTTGGTAGTGTCGGGGCCAACTAGAACAGGTGTGGAAGTGAGTTTAGTCTTCAGGTGGTTGAAACTCTCATCACATTGTGGAGTCCAAACGAACTTTTTGTCCTTCTTTGTGAGATCAGTGAGAGGTTTGGCAATCTTGGAAAAGTTTTGGACGAAACGACGGCAATAGCTAGCCAAGCCAAGAAAGCTTCTAACTTGCTTCACCGTCTTAGGGGGTTTCCAATCAACAATTGCCTTAACCTTTTCAGGATCAATGGCAATGCCTTTGGCAGAGATGATATGACCAAGATATGCAACTTCTGGAATCCAGAACTCACATTTGGAGTATTTGGCATATAGACGATGCTCGCGGAGTTTCATGAGAGTGAGACGAAGATGTTCTTCATGCTCTTCCTCGGATTTTGAGTAGACTAGGATATCATCAAGATATACCACAACGAACTTGTCGAGGTATTCATGGAAGACAGAATTCATGAGTCTTGAGAAGGTCGCCGGTGCATTGGTGAGACCAAAGGACATGACGGTGTATTCATATAGACCGTACCGAGTGGTGAAAGCTGTCTTAGGAATATCTTCCTTTCTGATCTTTATCTGATGGTACCCCATCCTCAAGTCCAACTTTGAGAATATTGAGGCTCCAGCAAGTTGATCAAAAAGATCATCGATACGAGGAAGTGGATACTTGTTCTTGATGGTTTTCTCGTTGAGAGGACGATAGTCAACCACGAGTCTTTTAGTTTGATCCTTCTTGGCAACAAACAGAGTTGGGCAACCCCAAGCGGAGGAACTAGGCTGAATGTAACCTTTCTCCATATACATATCGATTTGCTCCTTCAACAACTTCAGTTCAGGGAGGAGCTATCTTGTATGGATGCTTAGAGATTGGAGCAGTACCTGGTTCAAGCTCGATCACGAACTCAACTGCTCTATCCGGAGGCATCCCTGGCAACTCTTCTGGAAAGACGTCAGGGAATTCACAAACCACCGGAACATTTTCAATTGCAGGAAGGGGTTTGGCATCGAGGCTGAACAGCTGAACAGAACTTGATCCATATGGAGAATAGACTATCTGGCCTGAAGTGTGGGAGAGAGTTATTGACTTTTGAGCACAGTCAATCGTAGCTTTATTGGCCTTTAACCAATCCATGCCAAGGATGACATCAATGTCAGAATTTCCAAGCAGGATGAGGGAAGCAAGGAATATGTGACCTCCAATTAAGATCTGATTCTCATGACTGATCTTGGAAGTTTGCATAGTTGCTCCAGGGGAGTTTACTACTAGCGGGGAACCCAAACCAACAAAAGGTAGTTTAACTGCTGTAGCAAAGATCTTTGACACGAACGAATGCGATGCTCCGGTATCAAACAACACTTTAGCTGGGTTAGAGTTTACGGGTAATGTACCGAGAACAACGTCGGCAGATTCCTCAGCTGTGTCAACCTTGACGTGGTTCACCCTTGCGGTCCTCCCAACAGGCCTGTTGTTGGTGTTGAAGGCCTTATGCGGAGGAGCGCGGACCATCGCCTGGTTGGTGTTGGGGCGAGGTGGTGGAGAAGGCAGCATCCTCTGAGTGCACTTATCAGCGTAGTGCCCAGTCTCCTTGCACTTGAAGCAAGTGACGACACGCGGAGGATCTGGCCTTGGCTGCGTCATTGCAAACCTCTGCCCATGCATCTGAGCTGGGTTGGGTGGGCGGGGACCAAAGCCTGGAGAAGCTTGGGCATTTGGAGCCCTAGTGACAGCACTGTTTGGCACCCAGATGCGGCGCTTCTGCGGAGGGGTGGTCATGTTGGAGGAGGAACCACCCTCACGCGAGTGCTTGCGCGACTCTTCGAACGCCTTGCGCCCATTCTCCTCATTGAGCGCGGTGTTCACGAGCTCGACGAAGTCCTTGCACTTGATGTTTGTGAGAGCGTACTTCAGTTCCGGGTTAAAACCTCGGCGGAACCTTGCCATCTTCTTGGTCTCAGTAGACACCTCGTCTCCAGCATACCGAGCGAGGCGATTGAACTCGTTCTGGTAGCCGATGACGTCGAGCTTGCCCTGCTTCAGCGAGCAAAACTCTTCACGCATCCTCTCCATGAGACCATCGGGGATGTGGTACTTCAGGAAAGCCTCCTTGAAGCAACCCCAAGTGATAGGATAGCCAGCTCTCATGGCCTGGTAGTTCTCCCACCACGAGGCTGCCTGACCCTTCATCAGGTAAGCAGCATAGTTGACCTTGTCCTCTTCCGCAACATGAGCAATCTCCAGGGCTCTTGCTACGTCACGGATCCAGTCATCAGCATCCAGCGGCTCGCGTGTTGCCACGAAAGCCTTGGGACCCACACTGAGGAAGTCCTTGATGGTGACCCTTGGAGCAGTCTGGTGGTGGTTGTTCTGGTGGTTCTGAACCTGGACCATCTGAGCCATGACCTGAGTCATCTGAGTCAAGAGCTCAGCAATCGGCGGTGGCTCAGGCGTGTTCCTTGTTGGAGGCATCCTGAACAGAAATGCATTTTAGCACAACAATAGGAAGGAATAAACTTAGCAACCGAAAGAGAGATTATTCCGACGCATGACTAGATAACCAACAGGTACATCATGAGTTCAAATACATCAGAATATCCAACAGACCAATACATGGTTCGAAAACGAAAGGATAAACTAGACACAGCTAGTAATGGATACAACGGTACTCCCATGCTCATCACGCAGGACGGCGGTGAGTAGTACGACGAGAGATACGGTGAGGAGGAACCCCACGGAAGTAGGTATCACGACGATCCATGTAGATAGGAACTGCTCTGAGAGCAACTCTCGGTGTGGTGAAGTAGAAAGCGTCGTGTCCCTGTGCTCCATAGCGGGGAATCCCTGTGTAACCAGCTCCGAGGTCGAGAAGTGGGCCTCTGATCGGCTCGTAACCTCCAGCATCTGGGAGAGGAAAACCCAGTGTCTGCTGGAAACGTGCAAAGCGCTCGTCTCCAACGAAGTCTGTGGTGTACGTCGCCAGACGAGTGAGAGCAAGGTGGAGCTGCTCCCTGACTGAGGCTAACTCCTGAGAAAGTGCGGAAGCAACGGCGTCACTGTGCCACACGAACTGGGCAGTGGTCTGCAGCCTGGAGCTATCAGTCTCGTAGGTATCCAGGTCGCGGTGGACAGTGAAGTGAACTCCCGCTGCCGTGATGTAACCACGGGGGATGAGACGAAAACTGGACTTATCAAAGCCCCAGTAGTCAGCACGGAGGACGGTGAGGCTCACATACGCTGCCTGCTGCACTGCCATATCCACTGTGGACCCTACTGCCTCGTACTGGTGTGCAATGCTCCTGCCATCATCCGACAGAATGTAGACGATAGCCCGGTAGCAAGTCTGGTCAAACTCTCGCTGGTGCTCGTAGACCTGGTACTCTGGCGCCCAACGGAACCCCAGATAGGTAACCATGTCTCTCAGCATCTCCGAAAAACCGGCGGTGCTCTCACAGCGAGTCATGCGAACCACCTGCAGGTAGTAGCTGAGACCCATCTGCAGATGATTGGGAAAGGTTTTGATTAGACTCCGGTAGATGAAAAAGGATGTGGAAAACAACAACAAGGTTCAACGGACGAAAAGGATGTTGAAAAGAACATGATATCGAAGCAACATCGGGAAAACGAGACCAACAGTCCTGAGGTACTAAGGAGAACCCAAAACACGTGAAATCCTAACTTGAAAGTTTAGGTGAGAACAGAAAACAACGTTGCACTTCCTTACCAGAAAAGGGTGGGTGGGTGGGGAAAGAAGAAAAATGGCAGAATTCCTACTCTCACGTTTCATTTTTCCTATATAGCTACAAAATAGTTTCTAGACTCAACTGCGACCAGTAAAAAGGGATCCTACAGGCAGACAGGCTCTGATACCATTTGTCGCACCCCGGTTTCTAGAGGATACTCATCGCACGAACTGGAAGTCAGGTGCTTGGATTATGGGGCATACCTGCTCCCACGTCCCAGCTTCCTGGTAGGCCTGCGCTTATGCGCGACAACACAAGCCCTGCTCCCACCGTCGAAGTAAACTATCCGCTAGGAACCTAAGGCACTACTGTCGACGTACTTCATATTCAAGCACGAACTGTACGTCAACAGCTTTGAACGAAATGATAGCACAAACTGTCTCTAAGACACAAAAGAATGAAATAAGTTTGCAAATAGCCTTCACTAAGGCAGAGATAGCAAAACACTCATCCAGAGGACACATGTCCCAACATATCATCCATTACATCAGCGGAAGCAATCAAATGGGTCTGAGTACAGACAAATCCAAGGCTTAAGAAGCCGGAGAAAAATAACGAAAAACGAGGCCCATCCACGTAGGTCCTGGATCCTGCCCGGGGTCCAGCCAACTACTCGTCTGCAGCGTCGTCGAACTCCACAAAGTAGCCATCCTGGGGATCATCGTAGCCGTAGTCGTACTCTGCGTAAACCACAGCCCCAACGGGGTCAGTACATTTGACGTACTGGCAAGCAAGACTCACACTTCATCAAGGAGTTACCCGTCAACACAAGCATTGATGCTTGGGATCAACGGAAGAAGATAGGTATAATAAAAGCTGCAGCGGGCTGCTCTAACCAACTACAGAGATAACTACTTGTGTCCGGCTAATAGAAAAGATAAGATCGAGGAATTGTAACCAACTGAAAGATAACTTCAAAACAAACCCATCCTGGATCTCGCCCCTTATCCGAAGAAGCAATCCGAGGATAACTCACACCGTTATATTAAGGTGAATCAAGTTATTGTGTGAATAACCTATTACTATTCAAATTATTAATCATTGGGTGAAACATGATTGATCATTATGTTGAAGTTGTCCTGAGTACTTGTTAGCCAGTACTTTCACCAAGTAATCCATAACCGCGGAAAACACGGCTTCTCGAGAAGATTTATCCCTGCAGGGGTGCACCATAGTAACCGTACACGTAAGAATATCCCGCCAGATGGGAATCAAACCCACCAAGCGAGACACTCAACACAACCAACTGTTCTTCGCATCAAGCCCAAAGCACCGCGTGCTGTGCGTGCGCGGCTAATCGAGCCCCCCGAAGAAAAGGAGGACCCTCATAGCACTGGAAGACCACGCCGCCCTAAATGCCGACTACAAAAGTTCCACCCTGGCCTCGGGTTCGTACCTGCATATGATGCAGCAAATGGAAAGCCCGAACTAGTACGGCGATTTGGACGAGATGCGAATCGAGTCAAGTTGAGGGGGGCGCCCATACTCGCTTCCCACATGCGGGTAGTGCGCTCATCATGGATCAGTAGACAAGACCCTTTTCCTATTAGGGTCGACACTAGCAGGCCTCAAAACCACAAAGGGCCTCCTGCCGGTGCCTTATCATCAAATTATTATTAACAGCAGCATTAACAGGATTGATTGATTAACATCGAGCCCTCGGAACGGTAACAGATAATAACAGCACGTTAGTAAAAGAAGTAACCGACAACAGGCTCGAGCAAAAGCAACCCTAAGCATGCTAGATAAGAACAGGCACAAGCAAAGGCTGTAGGTATGGAGGTGAGGCAATATCATTGGTTCAGGGAATCATGTGATGGGTTCGGAGAATAGCAACGATACATAGGGCTAGAAATAGTAGACAACAGGATAGTATCGACAACAAGTGTGGAAGAGAACTCGATGATTCATGTGAGTGATAACTTGCCTGGCAGCTCAGTCTCGTACTGGGCTAGGTCCTGAGTAGTGGTGTCGTAAGGCTCGTCGGTACCAACGTCGTCGTCTAACCGAGAAGAAGCAAACAACAACGAAGGCAGACGGCAATCAATACATGGCATAGGTGCACAAACATGGGATGATGCATGTCATGTCCAATAGATGCACCAAAGTAAACTACTTGATATGAAACACAAGTTTAAATGATTCCATATGCAAAGATTGCATATGGCAAACCCATGCCTTAGAGTTGAATTAATTGTTCTAACACTAAGCATCAGGTGTTGGTGAGTTAGCATGATGCATGCATGATGAATAACAAGAAGATAACAATTTAAATGCAATTGGAATGATAGTTAACCATTTTTAGAAAACATTAATCAAGTTTGGAAATTTTGTTACTTAATGGCATTAAACAAGTAGTTGTTGTTTTCATCAAGTTAAAGGGTGCAAAACAAATAACAAAGTTGATATTTGAAAAGGTTATCAAATTTTAGTTGGATTACATGTTTCACATTTTGAAATTGGACTTTGGATTAATTAATTATGAATTAAACAATATTAAACAATTTTTAATTGCATTAATCAAGATTTAAATTGTTTAGGCAATTTAAATTATTCAAACCAGAAAACAAAATTTATATTTGGAAAGTACATGAAAAATTGATTGGAAAACAAATTTAGTTTGTGGAATTTGGAATTTTTATGAACAAGTTATGAATTTTGCAAGTTTAAGTGAATTTGACAAGTTTTCAAATTTTGCACCAATTTAAAATATTCAAAACAGTAAACAAATTTTATATTTGGATAGAGCATTTAATTTTGGACAGAAAACATATTTAAAAAAATGAAAATTGGAGTTAAAATGAATTTGTTATGCATTTTAGAATTATAGGGTGCAATCTGCCATTTTAATGCCTCTAGGGACTTAGGAAAAAAATTTCCAGGGGCTAGAAATAAGGGCCAGGGGCCTAGTGGTGATTTGCTAAACATTCCAGTACCAAACCATTGTAAAAATAAAACTTGGTTTTATTTGGGAGAGAGGGGACTTGATCCCTCCACCTCCTGGTTGATGCAAAGGAACACAACCACTAGGCTAGTGCGGTTTTTGTTGGTGGGACTGCATCTCTGAACAGGTTAAGGTGTTGGGTGCGGTTTGTACTGAAATAAAACGAGAAAAAGGGTGTTGGGGCTGGGGATCGAACTCGAGACCTGCGGGTTAGCTGGGCGCGCTCCAAACCAGTAGGGTATCGCTGCGTTTGTTGATGGTTAAGGTGCTGGTGGGGTTTTGGAGCTTGCTAACGCTGTGTTAACTGAACCTGCAAGCACACGATCTTCAGATCGTTACAGACATGAACGAACAGAGGGCACTCGAGGTGATCTTCGTGGAAGAAATCGGTGACCGATCCGCAGGAAAAAGGAGAGGGAAGGAGTGGGAATGGAAAGAAGATGGTACCGGCTTCGCGTGGGGGTCCTCGGGATGGCCGGAGGCGGACAGGTGCGGCGGCGATGTGCTCCGGCGGCGATGGCCGTGGCACAGTACAGAGGAGGATCTCTCCCTCGATGGTGGCGGCGGCTGGGGGATAGGAGGGAAGAGATACGACCTAGGGTTAGGGTTTGGCTCGGGAGGGGAGGGGAGAAGATATAGGAGAGGGATGGACCATCGAGTGGTTGAGGGAGGGTCTCCTGTCGCTGTCCTCCATGGCGTCACCTCCTGTACGGAGGTAGAAGAGGGGGTAACGGGCCAACACAGGTGGGCTGGGCTGGGTCTAGCTGCTGCTGCTCCTCTCCTTTTTATTCTTTCTATTTTTTTTTGTAGCAAAAGCTTTTGGAAGAAATAGATAGGTTTTAACTTAGATAAAATTTTGGAAAAAATTGGATAAGCTTCTTAGGTGAAAAGAAACCACTTGGTAGTTTTGGTTTTCAAAATTACAAATGTTTGATTGCTGTTTCAAAATTGAACCAATTTAAGTGATAATTGCCATAGTAATTAATATTTAGAAAATAAGGTGTTTTCAATAGGGTTTCCCCTAGGGTTTAGAATGTTTTGAAGAATACCAAGTTGTGTTGAACATCATGGATTCAAAAGTTTGATGATTTGATAATTGTTTTGAGTTTGGAAAATGACTTGGAAAATAATTGATTTAATGGAGTAATTGATTTTAGCAACAACTTAATGGATGAATTACAATGGATTGCTTGGAAACAAAAGAGGTTTTTAGTTTGCACTTCTTTATTTGAAAGGTTGTAATAGACAAGTGTGAAAACAGAAGTTGACAACAAGTTTGAAATTCATATGAAAACAATGCAAACAGAAATAAAAATGAGAATGATGCCATGATGCATTGCATAAATTAAACAAATAAGTAAAACAACTAAGGGTTTTCATACTTGGATGTTACAACCAAGGCCTTCCTTCACTTTGGAGCCATCAAAATGCATCTTCCAGTAGTTGGTTTCCGGCAAGGGAGGCTCATACTGCACCTCAGCCCAGTCCACTAGAAAATCTGCTAGGATCTGTGACTTGATGGCTTCTCTTCTCGCGTACAAGGGAGTGTACGCAGCTAGCTCGATCGCCCACTTGGCTACTCTGCCACGTGCATCCTTGTTGCCCATGATGTCCGAGATGGGAGCGGAACTCACCACCGTGATGGGATGCTCTTGGAAATAGTGTTTCGGCTTCTTGGCACCCAGGTACACGACGTATGTCATCTTCTGGTAATGCGGGTAGTTTTGCTTGGAGTTGGATAGCACTTCACTCAGATAGTACAATGGCCGCTGCACAGTCTTGCCCTCCTCTTCTCGTTCCACCACAATCACCACACTGACTACTCGGTTGGTAGCCGCAATGTACAGCAACATTGGCTCTTTGGGTAGCGGACTAGCCAGGATGGTTGCGCTACCCAGCATGGCCTTCAACTCCTTGAATGCTACATCAGCTTGCGGTGTCCAGACAACCTTGTCACTTTTCTTCATGAGTTGGTACAGAGGCAAGGCCTTCTCACCCATCCTGCCCAGAAAGCGGCTCAGAGAAGCCAGGCATCCGGTAAACTTCTGCACATCCTTCTGGGATCTCAGCAAAGACATGCTCTCTATAGCTTTTATCTTTGAAGGATTGGCCTCAATGCCCCTACTAGATACCAAGAAGCCGAGTAGCTTGCCAGCCGGAACGCCAAAGGTGCATTCGGCCGGATTCAACTTCATCCTATACTTGCGGTTGGCAAAAGTTTCCTCAAAGTCACTAAGCAGAGTATGTGTTTTATTCGTTTTGATGACAATGTCATCTACGTACACCTGCACATTCTTTCCAATTTGGTCATGCAAGCATTTCTGCATGCATCTCTGATAGGTAGCCCTAGCATTCCGCAACCCAACGCACATGACACGATAGCAATAAGCCCCGTATGGGGTAATAAAGGCAGTCTTTATTTGATCATCCGGGTTGAGAGATATCTGATGAAAACCAGAGTAGGCATCTATGAAAGACAAAAGCTCACAACCAGCAGTGGAATCGATCACCTGATCTATGCGGGGTAGCGGGAATGGATCCTTGGGGCAGGCCTTGTTCAGGTCGGTGTAGTCCACGCACATGCGCCATGCGGTGTCGGCCTTGGGGTCCTCCTTCTTCTTCTCAACCATAACCGGGTTGGCCAGCCAGTCCAGATGCAATACCTCCATGATAAAGTTGCTTATCAACAACTTGGTGATCTGATCACCGATAGCTTTCCTCCTCTCATCACCAAAGTGGCGCATAGCCTGCTTAACCGGCTTGGCATCATGCCGCACATGTAGCGAGTGCTCAACCAACTCCCTCGGGACACCCGGCAGATCCTCATTGGACCATGCAAAGACATCCCGATTCTCACAGAGGAAGTGGATGAGCTCGCTTTCCTATTTCTCTCCCAACCCGGCGCCAATGATGGCAACATGGTCTGGGAACTTAGGATCAACCTGGACCTTCTTTGTCTCCTAGGACGCCTGGAACGCAGTCCCGTACTGGGAACTCGACATACCAGGCGCACCACCTTGTGCTGCTTGCGCCATAGCCACCACCTCGTACATCTTCTTCTTCTCGGCCGCAATGACCATGGATTCCGCCAGCTGAGAACTAGCAGAGGCACACTCCAAAGACCTCTTGTAATCACCCGAGATGGTGATGACTCCATTGGGACCAGGTATGTTCATCTTTAGGTAAGCAACATGGGTTGAAGCCATGAACTTGGTGAGGGCAGGCCTACCGAGAAGAGCATGGTAGGGGATCTGAAGATCAACCACCTCGAACTGGATGCACTCGGTGCGGCAGTTCTCCCTGGTGCCGAATAGGACATCCATCCAGATGCGGCCGATTGGAGCACAAGATACTCCCGGCACAATTCCGTGGAATGTGGTCTTGCTGGGTAGCAGCATGTTCTCGGCAAGGCCGAGCTTCTCCAGTGTATCCCGGTACATGATGGTGATGCTGCTGCCGTTATCAATCAGCACTTTGCTGAACCGGGCGTTCTTCTCAGGTCCCAGGAAAGTGGGATCCACCACCAGAGCATAGCTACCCGGATTAGGCATCACCTTGGGGTGATCCGCCTTGGACCAAGTCACCTCCTGGTCACACCAGTGCAGATAGTGGGGCACAGCCGGGATCACGGGGTTTACCTCCATCGCGCGCTTGCACTGCGACTGCTTGTCGACTGGTTCGGTGGTGAAGATCATGGAGCTCTCATGATGTTCCTGGTACTGGTTGCGGTCTCCACCACCATTATTGCCGTTGTTGTTGTTGCCTTGGTTGTTGTTGTTGTTGTTGTTGTTGTTGTTGTTGTTCCTGTTGTTGCAGGTGTAGAAGTTGCGGTTGCGGTTGTTGCGGTTGTCGTAGTTGTAGTTGCGGTTGGCTCCCTGAGCCACTTGATTCACATTCTCCTTTCTCGGAAACGCTGCAGGCCTAGGAGCAACTGCCCGAATAGGCTGCACATTGGCATTCGCAGCCGGCAGAGGAGGACGACGGGGCATGTGTTCATTCTTGATGCGGTCCCACCAGCTGCACTGCCGGGTAGTGTGGTTGGCTGGCCTACTCAGATGCCGAGTATGGAAGCTGCATGGCCCATCCTTTATGTTCCCAAAGATAAAATTCGGAGCTGAATCCGAGTTGCCGCTACTCTGCTGGGGAGCAGTGTAAGGCTTCTTGATGCCTTGGCCCTGATTCTGGTTTTGCCTGTATTGGGCTCCAGCAATTTTTTGCCTTTGGCTACTCCCAGCAGCCGTGGTCACATCATTCACCTCCTCTGGATCATACCGAGTATCAATTCGGTCACCTCTGCGCTTGTTGCGGAAGTCATTGCGCCTGTTGCCGTCATGAAACTTCCTTCTCGGCTCAGGAGAATCAAGCAGAGGCTGAGTAGGATCACCGAGTGCATACATATCTGCAATCTTGATTGTCTCGGCGAGAGTACTCGGCATCTCTCTTTGCAACTTCTGCCATAACATGCTGCCATGCCTGCAGCCCTGAGCAAACCAAGTAATGTCCTGAGCCTCATTCACACCTTCACAGGTGTTCCTCGAGGTGCTCCACCGAGTAAGGTACTCTCGGTCAGTTTCCTCTTCTCGCTCCTTGCAAGCAGACAGCTGCTGTGGCCTATTCGGCCTCTTGTAGGTGCTGGTGAAGTTTCTGATGAAGGCTTCCGAGAAGTCTAGCCAGCAGTTGATACTGTCTTTGGGCGGGTTGTTGAGCCAAGTCCTAGCCGGACCCTCTAGCATCAGCGGAACGTACCACACAGCCCATCTCCGATTGCCGCCTGCAATGTGCACGGCTATAACATTGTCACTCAGCCAGTCTTCCGGCTTGGTGCTGCCTTTCTAGAACTTGGTCCCCCTGGCCAGCTGAAAATGGTTCACGGAGGGCTCCTCCATGATGCGATGACCAAAGCAATCTGGGCCGGTGGCCCCTTGTTCTCGAGCTGTGCGGACCGATTGATCCGGTCCAGCTTGTACCTTGCATCACTGGGCTCCAACATGCGGTCACCCACACGATCAGTGACATCTCTCGGGTCAGCGTACCCGGCCAGCCCCATTGCCGAGTACCCATCATCATAGCGGTCTTGCTGCACCGCTACGGGTTGCACAACCGGATTGGCAGCTGGCACAACTGCACGCGGCTGTGCTACCGCTGGTTGCTGAGTCCTCTGCCGAGTAGGCTAGGAAGCATGACGCCGAGAAGGCCCTACATGGTTTCCTCCTTGCTCCTTACTGTGAGATTTAGTGGCTTGATAGCCTGCTCCTGCAGAGTTGTGTTTCTGACCGGGCTGCCGCGGCACAGCGTGCTGTTTTGCGGCGACAGACGGGTCGTACACCTGCATCTGTCTGCTCTTCCCAGAGTGCACACTCTGGTCCCTCTCATTTCCTGGAAGCGGCGATGAGGCCTGGTCCATAGACCCGACCGCACGCGAGTGCACAACCTTAGAAGCGCCAGCACCCGGATTGGCTTTCCGGAACTGCTCGTTCTGCCTGCCAGCCTCTAGCACTAGCTCGTTGAGTCTCTCCTGCTGCCTAGCGCGCGCGTCGCCAGTGAGATGGGGCAACTCAGCAGCCACTGCCTCTGCAGCCCTAAGAGTTTTGGCGAGGGTGCTGTATCTAGGCCTACCAACAGTGTCCAAACTAGCAGATTGGCTAGCATCCCTACCATCTCTAGCTAGCTCAGCGCCTAAGTTGCGACGAGTAACGCCTATCTTGCTAGGCAGCCTAGAAACAGGAGTAAAGCCATGCACTGCATTGTACTCATTCTGCGCAAGGTTGAGCTCAAGCCTAACCTTCTCCAGCTCCTGGGACTCCGCGAGTAGCGCTTGACGCTGCATCTCGATTTGCGCCCTCATGGCGGCGAGTTCCACCTCATTGGGTTGCGACATGCCCAGCTGCTCGGTGGCGCCTACGCGAGCAACCAGGATCGCCGTGGACGTGGAAGGAAGCAGGTTCCGGTCCTTCTCGTAGGGCTTGTGGACCCTAGCACCCACAGGTTCCTCGATGACGCCAGCGGCAGCGGTCGCGCCCTTCTCGGCGTCGATAGCCGGGCCTGTCATCATCACCTCCACGCTGTCTGCAGAGCAGCCAGTTGGCTTCTCGCGGGCAGCGAGTACAGCAGGAGGATCTTCCGCGACGAGCACCATTTCTGGAAACTCGCGGATGACGGTGGTGGCGACGTAGACCAGGTGCGTGCCGAAGGAGAGCACCGAGCCACCTGCATGCATGGGCCTGCCGCCGAAATCTCCGGCGTTGTGGGTGACAAAGTCGAAGGAGCCGAATCTTTGGACAAGGCCACAGACCACGCGCTCCCCTGAAGCTGAAATCGGTCCCGTCCGAATGTGAACTCTAGCCAGCGCCGCTGCTGGCCCCACGGTGGGCGCCAACTGTCGTGGTGGTATCACGGCAGATGCCATGGGATGGCTAAAGTGTTGGGGCCGATGGACGCTGGAGGTATCCGGGGAGGGATCGCACGGCTGGTAGCCGCGCTAAGGTATCTCTAGCACTGCAAACAACAAGATCTACCCAGGTTCAGGGCCCTCGTGTGGAGGTAACACCCCTACTCCTGTCTTTCCCTCTTTATGTGTGTTATCCGAGTAGCCACAGTACAATGTATGCCTCCTGGCCGAGTAGCCACTCTGCAACTCTCTCTAGCTCTGATGTTGTCTCTAGTAAATAAATGCGAAGTGAAGCAACGTCCCTCGTGCAGGAGGGGGCAGGGCACCTTATATACTGGTGCCCAGCCGAATAAACAAAGACTAAAAGGTACGGTGATGTGACTTGACCACTGTGACGTTGGAACGCCTCCGAGATCACGCGCGGAGAAGTGCCCCGCCGTACGGCTGACAACTCCTGCCCGCTCTGTCAGCCTCACAGCGTAGACTTCCATCCCGTCCTGTCCCCTTTGTACTTGAAAAGACTGGACGGCTGCCTAAGCCTGCGTCACGGATGATCAAAAACCTAGTAGGTTGAACCGCACGCGGGTACGGACGCAATCTCCTGTCAGAACGGCTCCATTGACTTCTGGCCCGAGTAGGATTGCCCTCTGTCTACTCGGACCAACTTCTTTACTCGGACAAACATAACTTCCTTGATATCTTCTCTTGGCCTTCGGTGGGTACGGCGGATAGAAACCTACCAGGTAGCAAGTAGCCGGGTAGCCGTCCACCCAGTCAACAACACCTTGACCTTCACTTTAGCACTTGCCTTACCCCTACTCGGGGGTAACCCCCCGACACTCCCTTTTGTCACGAATTTGCCTCTTTGTCTTTTCTGATTCTAGCTTTTGCAGCAGCCTTGCGACCATCAGTGCGGATCAGTTTGCTTCTTCGACTCCGTCTGTGAAGAGGAAAGAGGCTCCCACGGACCCCGCTCCAGCTGCAGACCCCACTCGAAAAACTTTGACCCAGCTAAGACAGTCGAGGTTCCGGAGTACGAGATGCCTGGCTTTGCGGGTGGACGGCCTGGAGATGTCGGGGCGTCAACGAGCAGGGAGATCTCGGCTAGCTCGGCTGATCCCTTGTCCATTGCGCAAGGCAAGGTAAAGTGTTCTCCTTTTTCCTGCAACTTGTCTTTCTCTATTTCTTTTATCGGGTGCACAACAGTGCTCCGGATGGAAGCAGCCGCCGAGTCTATGGTGAACTGCTTACAGTTGGCTATGGATTCAAGTCGAGATTTTTCTTTTCTGGTCCGTTTCTTGGTTTTGGTTTTCATCGGGTGCACGGCAGTGCTCCCGATGTGAGTAGCCCCCGAGGCTATACTTGACTGTGTATAGTCGTGTATAGTCTCAAGTGATATCTCTCTAACTCTGCTCGGAATATTTGCAGGCCATTCTTGATTCCCTTGCTGCTTTTGGGCGTCGGCTTCTTTCGGCTGAGGCGGATTGTGCTTCTCTTCGGGGAGAGCGCGACCAGCTCGTCCGGGATGGACTCGCCCTTCAAAGTAAGCTGTCACACGCCTTTTTCTTTAGTTCTTTTTCTTCCTGGTCGCGATTGTTGTCTTAATCACGTCCTTTATATTGCAGATGAGGTTAATCGCTCGAAGTCCGATAAGGCAGAGGCTTCCTCTCGGGTGAAAAACCTTGAGAAGGAGTTGGAGTCTACTCGAAAGGAGTTGGAGTCCACGCGCAAGCACTCAGCTGACAGTCTCGCAGAAGCCCAGGATGCCTTGAAGCAGCTGGAGGAGGCGAGTGTGAAGCACGACAACGATTTATTCGGCGTCCTCCGTCCCTTGGCCCAAACTTTAGCTGGTGAGTCGTGCTCGAATATCTTCCGACCGCGTATCGTCTTTTTCTCTTTCTGCTATTCATCTGCTCCGTCTTTGTCTAGATGCCATCGGAGTTGGGCTGGAGCTACCTGGAGCGGTTCGTCTCGACGCCCTCACGGATGCGTGCACTCAGCTGCGGGAGCATGGGAACAAAGCTTGCTTCCTCATCCGCGATGTTGCCCAAGTGCTGACGCAACTGCACCGACGCCTGCTCATGGATGTGCTAATTCATGCGACTCTTGGTGGCCTCCTGCAAGTTATTCTAGGCGAGGCCAATCCCCTTCAGGAGTACTCTCTTGCACAGACTGAGTGTGGAGCCAAGACGGCTATCCAGTTTTCCCTAGCGCACGACGTCTCGGGTGACCTGGAGAAGGTGTACTCGGATCTTCCTCGAGATTCGCTGGGCAAAAAGGTAGCGCTTCGTCCTTTTGGCGACCGTGCGGGGAGGCTTGCAAAAACGCTCTCTAAGGTAGTTTCCCGCGGCCGTAGTGGAAAGCGTGCTGCAAGTGGAGCTACCTCCGTAGTTCCTTAGGTTGATCGTTGTTTCTTTATGTTTTTGTGTGTAATGAACCTTGGGATGCATTCCCGTACTTTGTTTTATCAATCGAGATGCTTTGAAAGTGTCATCGTTTTTTTATCGCGCCTTACTTTGTATTCTCCCGATGGGAGTAGGCCCCGAGCACTCAAAGATTTTGTGTGGTACGTCGTTGAGTGGGGTATGGTACTATCTGTAAACCTTCGTTGTTCTTTCCGGGTGGTGGATTCCAGCGGAGGTTCGTCGAGTGGAGCTGCTCCTTCGACTGAGCCATTGGTTGCGGCTGCCAGTATGTTTGCTTCACTCCGTGACCGTGTCGCGGATGGCGAGCGTAAGCTTAAGGATCTACGAGGCGTGGCGGATGTTGCCAAGTCAAAGCAGAAACTCGCAGCGGATTGCGAACAATTTGTGATGGAGGAGCTGGCGAGTGTTGCGAAGGACATGCTCTGTAAGTCCCGCGAGCCCCCGAGTTCTTTCTGTTGATTCCTACTTTTGTTTTGACGCGTTTGTTGTCCGTGCAGTTGTTGAACCTGATGGGGTGTGTGAGGGTCACTGGATGGACAATCATATTGTTCATGAGTCAAGCGGCTCTAAACCTCACGCGGGCAATTTATGGCCTGACTGGAGCTGGGGTTTATCTTGGCTACCCTGGTGTATCGGGCGAGTCAGGCGCAACTTTTTGTTAAATACTGTCGGGAGGCCCTCTCTTCCCACCATCGGGCGTTTTACCCCTTCGGGGTTGTTCCGGATAGCTTGAGTGGCTTGCTGAGGCTGTTTCGCCTAGTGGGGGAAGTTCGAGAGTGTGTGCGTCAACAGCTTATTTGCGGTGCTCAGGTGGCGCTTGCCTTCGTTCGTCGATGGCATCCTGGAGACGATTTTAATTCTGTGGCGCAACTCCCTGACATTCGAGGGCCAGCTGTGGATTTTGTCCCTCATTATGAGGTTGTGCGACCTGCAACGGAGGAAATTATTCGACTGACCGCCGCGGAGACTGAGCGACTGCTTCAAGAGGCGGCTGCTTGTCAGTAGTTTTAGTTTGTAAGGTGTATATACCTTGTTTGTTTAGTCGTAAGGTGTGTTAAGGTGTGTACCTTGTGACCTTGTATGTTAATTTGATCAGTTAAGGTGTTTGTAAGTTGTGTACCTTGTTACCTTGTAGTTTGGTGTAGCCCTCGTGTTTTGGGGTGTGACCTTTGTTTAGCATGTAAAGAAAGGACAAAATATAAAATAAATATTGCGACTCGATAGTCTTTGTAGCTATGGTTGAGAAACCATGTTTTATTGTGATGGCTGAGAAGCCATGTATTTGCTCGGGCTACAATTTGGCTGGTACAGCCTTATTCCTTGCAAGTAGGGGAGTAAATCCTAATGGTAGAACTTGCGGAGGTGCTCCACGTTCCACGGGTTGGAGTAGATGCCACATGTCTTTGGATTTTTCAAGCGGTAGGCCCTGATGGAGGGATGATAACCCGGTAGGCAAACGCCAAGGTGTAACTCGGCCCAAAGGAAGCTGCGCAAGACCCGGCTTAAGGAAAAGGAGTTTCTAGAAGGCCCAAGAGTGTAGGCCTCATAACCCGGATTGTGGGTTTCGATAAGGAAACTTAGGGTTTGTAAGCGGTGCCCAGGGAGGACTCCGAGTATGCCTTGGATAGGAAGCCAGGGGGGCCGGATATTATATAAGCCGGCTCCTAGGGTTAGATTAGACACGAGTTTTACTAGCTATATTCGAGTATCCCTTGTAACACGAGAGTTGAGATTGTAAATCTAGACCGGAGACTCGGCGACTTGATTGCCAGAGCTACCAGATCGATTATCAGCATGATTTCCCCTGAGCAAAACCCTCTCCCAAACGCCAGAGTCGAATTGGCCCAAGATAAGTTACCCCTGGTAACGTCTGCCGTGATTATCCCACGACAGTTGGCGCCCACCGTGGGGCCTACGTCCAAGGGTGTTTACATAACGGGAGAAGCTCGGGAGAACATGAAGAACCTCGTCATCGGGGAGATATACACCAACCCCGAAGGAGATAAGATAGTGGACGACTTTGGCTGGGGGCCAGAGTCGGAACTGCTCGAATCCGGATCTGTTGTCACAATCGGCCGGGTCAACGTCTTCATCGGCATGGTACGTACGTCCGGTTCAATCCCTGATGATTTTGGATTTGATTCTGTATCAGGAGAGGCTACCTGCGTTCAGTCGGATGGGAAGAATCGGTCGGGGCGGTAGATCCGATAGAAGAGCCCACCACGAAGAGGGAACAGCCGGAGGAGCCGGCATAGACCCCGCGTGGCCGGGTCATGAAAGAAGATGATACCGAGTCTATCTTGCACCTGCCGGAGGACCAGTACGAGGAGGATAGCTGTGATGAGGAGGAATACGAGTCTTCACCAGGCATCGCGCGCCAGGTCGCGGTCTACACGGCCCCTGCAACCAATCTCAATCAGGGGGACGTGACTACAGCCGCGGTCGGAGCGGCGCGAGCGCTGGTCCAGCAGCAAAATCCGGCTGACGGAAATCCGGTTCTGACCTGGGTTGACGGAGAGTCGGCTTCAGTCACTAGCCGAGCGGCGGATAGCGAGTTGCAAGCGAATATGTTTGGGTTCATGGCGAACAGGACGCCAGGGGCGGGTCCTTCAAACCCACAACACCCGGCCCTGTTCAGTAACAATCTGATCCTGGATCCCACGGTGCTAGCTACTGTGATAACCCCGGAAAACGCCGCGGTGCGTGCCAGGGATCTGGATGTAGCACGCCGTGCATTGGAGCAACAAAGGAGAGATGTGGATGCAGAGAAGCAGGGGGTAGCCACGCGCCAACGTGAGGTGGAAGCATTGGAGAACCGGCTCCGGGTTGAGTCGACTAGGATGCATCAAAGATACTAGACAAGATTGGCAACGGGTGGAGTCATAAACCTGGCCGCGCTATTCATCACACCCCAGGATCAGCCAATTCCGGCTGTGAATCAGGAAACTGTCGCACCCGGACTTCTAGAGGATACTCGCAGTTCCGTTGAACAGTAGTGGATTGGATTACGGGGCTTACCGGCACCCGCATCTCTTACGAGTAGGCCAACACACATATGTGTGACAACCAACCCCTATCTGTTCAGCGTCTACGTAAACCATCCCATAGAAATCAGGATACTACCATTGACGTACTTCATACCATACACACATGGTACGTCAACGGCGTTGAAAAAAATGATAACACAACAGATCTCTAAGACACAAAAGATGGAAATAAGTTGCAAATAGCTCTCACTAGAGCAGAGGTAGCAAATACAATCATCCAGAGGACACATGTCCCAACATAACATCATTACATCTCAGCGGAAGCATTCAAAGGGTCTGAGTACAGACAAATCCAAATAGGCTTAAGAAGCCGGGAAAGAAAAGAAAACGGAGCCCATCCACGATGTCTCGGATCCTGCCCGGGTCCGCTACCTACTCGTCAGCAGCCTCGTCAAACTCCACGTAGTAGCCGTCACGGGGATCCTCGTAAGCGTAGTCTGCGGAAACCACAGCCCCAAAGGGGTTAGTACATAAACGTACTGGCAAGCAAGACTCACAGTTCGCCAAAATGTAGCCCGTCAACACCAAGCACAGATGCCTTGGGTTCAACGGAAGAAAGGGATATAAAAGATGCTGCAACTGGCTCACTAACCAACTACGGAACATACTACAACTTCTGGCTATCAGAGAGGGGGTACGATAGCGTATCGTAACCAACTACAACTAACCACCAAACAAACCCATCCTGGATCTTGCCCCTTATCCAAAGAAGCAATCCGAGGATAACTCACACAGTTGTATTAATGATGGATCAAGTTGTTGTATCAATAAGCCTATTACTAGTCAAGTTATCATTAGTTAGGTGTAAGTTGTTCTGAGTACTTGTTAGCCAGTACTTTCACCAAGTCAACCATAACCGCGGAAAACACGGCTTCTCGAGAAGATTTATCCCTGCAGGGGTGCACCAATTTGGCCGTACACGTAAGAATAACCCGCCAGATGGGAAGGCCTTTCCCACCAAGCGGGGCACTCAACACAACTCAACTCTTCTTCGCATCAAGCCCAAAGCACCACGTGCTGTGCGTGCGCGGCTAATCGAGCCCCACGAAGAAAAGGGGACCCTCATAGCACTGGAAGACCACGCCGCCCTAAATGCCGACTACAAAAGTTCCACCCTGGCCTCGGGTTCGTACCTGCATATGCGTGCATCAAATGGAAAGCCCGAACTAGGTGTGGCGACTTGGACGAGATGCGAATCGAATCAAATTGAGGGGGGCGCCCATACACGCTTCCCACATGCGGATAGTGCGCTCATCATGGATCAGTAGACAATACCCATTTCCTAATTAGGGTCGACACTAGCAGGCCTCAAAACCACGCCGGGCCTCCTGCCGGTGCCTTATCAGCAAATTATTATTACCTCAATTTAACAGGTTGTTGTTTAACATCGAGCCCCAGAATATAATCAAGTATGATAACAGAAAGTAACTGGTAACAGACTCGAGCAAAAACAACCCTAAGCATGCTAGTAAGACACGGGCCCAAGCAACGGGGTTATAGGACTGGCGGTGAGGCAATATCAGGGTTCAGGGTATCATGTGATAGGTTCGTAACAGAAGCAACGATACATATGGCTAGCAGAAATAGACAACGGAAAGTATCGGTAACCAATGTTGGAAGGAACATAATGGTTCATGTGAGTGATAACTTGCCTGCAAACTCAGTAGCCTGGTACTGGGCTAGATCCTCACAAGGGGTGTCGTAAGTATCGTCTGTCTCAACGTCGTCGTCTATCCGAGAAGAAGCAAGCAAACAATACAGGAAGATAAACAATCAATATCATGGCATAGTGCACAATCATGGGATGATGCATGACCATTTAATTGATGCATCAAAATAAACTAGCTGACATGGTAACACAAATTAAATGGACACATATGCAATTTTGAGTTGCATATGAAAGCCCATGAATTTTTGTTGAAACAATTGTTTTCCAATTAACCAATAGGTGAAAGTGGATTAGTATGATGCATGGATGAGGAAAACAACAAAATAACAGCAATAGAACCAAATGGAAAGGAGGTTTACCAATTTAGAAATTTATTTATTAAGTTAGGGATTTTTTTTTGGTTCCTTAAAGGGATTACACAAATAGTTGTTGTTTTCACCAATTTAAAGTGTGCAAAATAAATAACAAAATTCATATTTGAAAAGATCATAAAATTTTGGGTGGATTACATGTTTCAAATATTGAAAAAGGAATTAGGATGAATTTATTATGATTTAAACAAAATTAAACAAGTTTTAAATGAATTTAAAACAAGTTTGAATATTATTTGAATTTTATTTGTTCCAAACATAAATTCAAATTAACATTTGAAAAGTTTATATTTTTCTAGCTTGAAAACATATTTTACATGTTCAAAAATAATTTAATTTGAGCAAGTTATGAATTTAGCAAATTTAAATGATTTAAACAAGGTTTAAATTATTTAAGCAATTTTAATTATTCAAACCATGAAACAAAATTTATATTTGAATAGGTGGTTTGAAATAGCATGGAAAACATATTTTATTTGCATTATTTGGATTAAGTATGAATTAGTTATGGAATTATTCAAATTACAAATGATTTGTTTGAATTCAAATTTTGAATGCATTTGGAAAATTCAAAACAGAAAACAAATGTCATAATTAGATAGACAATTTAATTTGGATCAGCAAACATGTTTTACTTTTATTATTTGGAGTTATGAAATGAAAGTTATTAACAATTTAAGTTTTAGGACCAATCTGTAATTTAAAGGACTTAAAATGAAAAAGAAAAAGCTGGATTTTCTTTTGCTACTCCGCAGTGGCCAGCCAATGCCACTGACAGAGGGCCCCAGGCCAGCGTGGATGCACGCGTGGCAGCAACGCGCGCACAGCAGCTGACAGGGGGGCCACCCTGTCAGCGCATCGCGCAAAAATGTTGGATTTTATCCGCGGCGCCAGGGATCGAACCCAGGCCCTCCGCGCCCGCGCACACACGCTGTAACCAGTGCAGTATCGAAACGTTCTTGTCAGTATACGTTACGCGACCAAGGTAAGGTTCAGTAGCGAGTGTTTCTGAATTTTAACTGGCGACGAACGTTCTGAACCGTGACAGAAAACGTTGCCGGCGGCGAGCTGCCGTGGTGCTGTGCTCGTTGTTGCTGTTGGTGGCTCTCGTGGGGTGGTGCTGTGGTGCAGTGCGTGCAAGCAGAGCGAGAATAGAGAGGAGGGAAAGGGCACGGTGGCGTGCTCACCGGCAATGGAGTCGAGCAGAGGCTCGGGGAAGTTCCGGTGGCGGCAACGACGTGGACAGCGGCGGCGATCTGGACGTGCTCCGTGCCTGCTGGGGTGTTGACGAGAACGAGGGAGCTGCGGCGGGTTGGTTCCAGTAGCTAGGAGGGGTGGTGGAGCTGCGAGGTGACGGTGGTCTCCATGGATTCAGAGCGGCGCTCTCCGGTGAGTTGCAGAGGTGGGAGATCGGCCGCGAGAGAGAGAGGAAAACAGCGGCGGCCTCGAGGGGATAGGGGGTAGGGGCCAGCTAGGGCAGCGCAGGGCTAGGGCAGGGGGTCTTATAGGCCTAGGGCTGCGCGCTTGGCCGTCGGCTCGTGACGGCGGCGACGTGGCACCGCTCGGATCGCTGCCGTACGCAGGGAAGAAGGAGATAGGCGCGGGCGAACCGGTACGGGCCGAGGGGGAGGAGAAAAATTAGTGGGCTGGGCTGCCCACTGCCCTGGCGCTGGTTTTTCTTTTCCTTTTTTAATTTTTCTTCTTCTTTTTTTTGCAGAAATGAAAATGGAAGGATTTGATGGGTTTTAGAGTTAGGAAAATTTTAGGAAAATTTGGGGGAGTTATTTAGGTCATCAACAATCAAATGCCAAGTTCTGATTTACAAATAATTTGAAATAACTTGCTGTTTGCCAAAAATGGTTGAAATTTGAATTATTTTGAGCATTGATTTAATCATTTAAAACAAGAATTTATTTATTTTGGGACCCTATTGTTTAATTAGAAACAATTGATTAGGATTGTTGTGTAATTTTTATAATTTCAAATTGGGTACTGTTTGTGGTTTGGTTTGAATTTTTGAATGCAATTTGGAATTAATTGTTTGATTAAAAGCCCTCATTTTAATAGTTGATCATTATGGAAATACTTGGAAACAAAAGTTGTTTGAGTTGAACTTTTATTTGAAAGAGATTGTAACATGACAAGTATGAAAACAAGGTTGAACATTGTTTGGATTTCCATTATGAAAACAGAATAAAAACAGATGCAAAACAAATAGTAAACAAATGCAACAAAGAAATGAATATGATGACATGATGCAACACTTTAATTAAACAAGAAATCAAACATGCTAGGGTGGTTTTCATACTTGGGATGTTACAGAAACTGTACATCGGCCCGCAACCGGAGGAGGACAGCCGGCAAACGTACAGGCCGGGTTACCCACATTACAGACTGGGGTCGCTATTGGCAATGCAGCACCACCACCACCATCACGATTTCGTACGCCACCAGGTCACTTCAACAACCCCATGGACAATGTATACGCAGCAACATTGGCATTGGATCGCATCCCCGTAAGAGAGTCACCCCATGCGGAGGAGACCCGGCGGGCGATGGATTTATTGCGCACGGCAGTAGCTCAGCAAGTCAATTACCCGGATAATAGAAGTGGAATGCATGGAACACCGTATATCAGCCGGCAACATGGCAATACCGGTAATATTCAAACAAGTTTAGCGCGACGGAGGGCAGAGCAGCAGCAAATGCCGCCTCCTCCCCGCGTCCAAGCAGCACCAGCGGCATCAGCAGCACAAGCCATTGTGGATAGTTCCAGAGCCAGGCGAGCCGCGGCCGGGTCTGCGGTACACGGGCCCGCAGCAGCGCCACGCCCAGCCGTGCCCCCCGCGGGATCACATGTTTCCCGAGTGAGGCAAGTACTGACTAACCTCGCTGGGCCTAAGTGTCTATCGGATAACATCAGGGCTGAGCCTTACCCGGATAAGTTCAAGGAACCGGGTAAAGTGGTGAACTATGAGCCGACTATGGATCCAGAAACATGGTTGAGTAGCTATGAGATGGCTATGTCAGAAGGAGCAGCAAAGTTGTGGTTCAACAATCTACCGGAAGGGTCTATCAAGTCATGGAGTGAGTTGAAAACTGCGTTTATCAAGCACTTTCACGGAACATGCAGGAAGTTGTTTACTATCGATGATCTAGAACGGTGTGTGCAAAAGAAGGGAGAGTCGGCGCGCAGCTGGGTGCGCCGGGTTATGGAGATACTTCACTCGTCCACGGATATTCAGCCAAAGGATGCGTTACAAGCTATGGCCAAGACATGCAAGTATACACCTTTGGTGCAAAAGCTAACTCGCATGAAATCTAGTCGGAATGCTTCAGAGGTTACGATGGGAGAGTTAATGGACACGTGCAACAAGCACGCTGCTACGGATACCACAGAAGAGGACGTCGATGATAAGAAAGCAAAAGCAAATACGAGCAATAATGGAAGAGGCGGCAATGGATCTACGCCGGGTAATAGTGGAGGAAATAATGGAAACAACCAGAATAAACGCCCGTTTGAGGGGAGTTCCGAGTTTTTCGCCAACATAGAAGCCGGGTCTTCAAGGCCCAGAGAAGAAGGAAATTTCAATGGAGGAAACTTTAATGGAGGAAATTGCCAGGGTCCGCCAAGGCCGGGAAACCACTGGGATGTCTACAAGATGTCGTGCCCGCGACACAGCAGGAACGGTAGGCCGGCTAACCACTCATTGGAGCAGTGTGTGGATTTACAGAGATGGAAGAACGAGGAAATAAACAAAGCTATGCGAGGTGCAGGCCGGGGAGGAGGACCGGGTCCGTGTGGAAACCCGGGCCACGGCCCACCCCCAGCAGGCAACCCAGGAGGTGGAAACCCGGGTAATAACCAGGGTGGAGCTGGAGGTTTCCAAGCTAACCCCAAGCAGTTGGAACAATATCACGTGCATACTACAGGAACTTCTAACAAGGATAGAAATATACTTAAACGAGCAGTGAACGCGGTCAATTCAGCTGTTCCGAGATACCTGCGATGGTCGGATCAAGAGGTGACGTGGAGCAGAAGGGATCACCCGGAAAAAATAGAGCATCCCGGTGTGCTAGCATTGGTGGTTGCGCCACAGGTTAATGGTTATGAGCTGAAAAATGTCTTAATGGATGGCGGAAGTAGCATCAACATCTTATATTGGGAAACTTTCTTACGCATGGGTCTCAAGGAGTCTCAGCTACAGAAAAGTTCAACAGTTTTTCACGGGATTGTGCCGGGTCACTCGGCGTGCCCTGAGGGAAAGATTACCTTGGAGGTTGCTTTTGGAGAGTCAAAGGATAATTTCCGGGTGGAGTGGCTCACATTCGAGGTGGTAAAGTTGCGCAGCCCTTATCACGCGTTATTCGGAAGGCCGGCTTACGCTAAGTTCATGGCCAGGCCGTGTTACGTGTACCTACAGCTAAAGATCCCGGGCCCTAAGCAAACCATTACCATACATGGGAACCGGATTATAGCAGCTGAGTACGATGAAGGAGACGCGGCAATGGCAGAACAGGCTTGCAGGAAGGAAGAACTCAAATATTACCGGTCTCAAATAGACCCGGACGATAGAACATCATTGAAGAGACCGAACTGTGAGGATGAGAGAGCAAAGTTTAAAGCAGCACAAGATACCAAGATGGTGGCCTTTGTTGAAGGTGATCCCTCTAAGCAATTTGCTATAGGATCTAACCTGGACAATGAGCAGGAAAAAGCACTCGTGGAGTTTATTCGTTCGAATCAAGATGTTTTTGCTTGGACGCCTAGCGATATGCCGGGTATCCCTACAGAGCTAGCAGAGCATAGCTTGCATGTTGATCCCAAGTCTAGGCCCGTGAAGCAAGGCCTGAGAAAAATGAATGAGGAAAGGAGAAGGGCTATAGGAGAAGATATTGCGCGGCTATTGACAGCCGGCTTTATCATGGAGGTATTTCACCCGGATTGGTTGTTAAATCCGGTTCTAGTGATGAAAAAGAGCAACGAGTGGAGGATGTGCATAGATAATACGAGTCTCAACAAGCATTGCCCAAAGGATCCGTTTGCCCTTCCAAGGATAGATCAGATCATAGATGCAGTGGCTGGAAGTGACCTATTATGTTTCCTGGATGCATATTCCGGGTATCATCAGATCAAGCTCAAGAAGGAAGATTGGGAGAAAACATCGTTCATAACCCCTTTTGGGGCCTTCTGTTACAAAACCATGACTTTTGGGTTAAAGAACGCTGGCGCAACCTACCAGCGGTGCATTCAGAAGTGCTTTGAGGATCAAATTGGACGTAACGTTCATGCCTATGTGGATGACGTGGTGATCAAGACCAGGAAAGCGGAAACATTCATTGACGATCTAAAGGAAACATTCAAGAATCTGAGAAGATATCAGATGAAGCCTAACCCCACCAAGTGTGTATTTGGAGTTCCAGCGGGAAAGTTACTCGGTTTCATCGTCTCAGAAAGAGGGATTGAGGCAAACCCGGAAAAAATCAAAGCTATCCAGAGTCTGAAAAAGCCGGAAAACCTGAAGCATGTTCAGAAGCTTACATGGTGTGTAGCAGCGTTGAGCCGATTTATATCCAGACTCGGAGAGAAGGCAATACCCTTATAACGGCTCTTGAGAAAATCCGATAAATTCGTTTGGGACCAAGAGGCGGATGAGGCGTTCGAGGCATTAAAGAAGCAGTTATCTGAGGCACCAGTCTTAGCAGCCCCGGGTCCTAAAGAGCCCATGCTACTGTATGTTGCGGCCGGGCCCTAGGCGGTTAGCGCAGTGGTTGTTGTTGAGCGCAAAGAGGATGGGAAAGATCACCCGGTTCAGAGGCCGGTTTATTATGTCAGCGAGGTATTATCGGAGGCAAAGCAGCGCTACCCACATTGGCAGAAGCTGGTTTTCGGGGTCTTCATGGCCAGCCGGAAATTGAAGCCATATTTTCAGGAACACCCCATAACAGTTGTTAGCTCTATACCAATGTCGGATATCATCAGAAACTCGGATGCAACAGGTAGAATAGCCAAGTGGGCCATCGAGATGGGAGATTATCACATCAACTATGAGCCCAGGTCAGCAGTCAAGTCTCAAGCTTTAGTTGATTTCATTAATGATTGGACTCACACTAGCAAGCCCACAATGACACCAAGTTACGAGTCTTGGGTAATGCACTTTGATGGTTCCAAGCAATACGAGGGATCAGGAGCTGGAGTGGTACTCACATCACCCAAAGGAGACAAGTTGAGCTACTTGTTGCAAATTCACTTTGATTGTTCCAACAACGTGGCCGAGTATGAGGCACTATTGCATGGATTGAAAGTGGCCAAAGAGATGAACATCAAGCGGATACGATGCTATGGAGATTCGGAGCTTGTGGTGCAGCAGGTCTCAGGAACTTGGGATAGAAAAGATGCAACTATGGCAGCATACCGCAGAGAGGTGGACAGGGTTGCCGGGTGTTTTTCCGGGTATGAGGTGGGGCATATAGACAGAAGAAAGAACGAGGCAGCAGATGCACTCGCCAGACTCGGCTCGCGTAGAGAGCCGGTTCCACCCAATGTTTTCCTGGACGAGCTATGGCGGCCATGAGTTAAAACCGAGTCTGAGGAAGAGGTGGCTAACCAAGACCCGGATTTGGAGCTCGTGGCCACAATACGTGCTGTTCCCGAGTGGACAGAGCCGTTTCTGGCTTACCTATCAAGGGGCGAGTTATCACAGCAGGAAGTATTAGCAAGGCAAATTCTGAGGCGAGAAAAAGGCTATTCTATCATCAATGGGGAGCTGTATAAAATAAGCGCGGCAGGAGTCTTTTTACGCTGTGTAGCACCAGAAGAAGGCCGACAGATCTTGAAGGAAATCCACGAAGGTGATTGTGGGCATCATGCATCCACAAGATCCCTTGTGGCCAAAGCTTATCGACACGGGTTCTTCTGGCTCACGGCCCTGGCAGATGCAGAGCGCTTGGTGGCAAGGTGTGATGGATGTCAAAGGTACGCTCGCCAAACCCATGTGCCGGCTATGGAATTGCGGACTATCCCGTTAACCTGGCCGTTTGCTGTTTGGGGTATGGACATGGTTGGCCCCTTTCACATGTCACCTTGCAAAAAGACACATCTCCTGGTGGCTATTGATAAGTTTACCAAGTGGGTTGAAGTTACGCCAGTTACCAATTGTGAAGCAATTACGGCAGTCAAGTTCCTGAAAAGGATTATCTACCGGTTCGGGTACCCTCACAGCATAATAATGGACAATGGAACCAACATGTCCTTGGGAGAGATGGAAAAATTATGTGGAAACAATGGCATCCGCTTGGACATAGCCTCAGTGGCCCACCCACAGGCTAATGGACAAGTGGAGAGGGCAAATCAGGAATTACTTCGTGGATTAAAACCACGACTGCGAGTCCCATGCATCAGAGCTGCTGGCGCGTGGGTTGAGGAGTTACCTTTAGTAGTTTGGGGAATCAACACCACACCTAACAGATCTACTCAGATGACACCGTTTTTTATGGTTTATGGTGCAGAGGCGGTATTGCCGAGTGATATCATTCATGACTCGCCTCGAGTGTCGGCTTACGTCGAGGTGGAGAACGCGAAGACCCGGCAGGACGGCGTGGATATGCTAGAAGAACACAGGGAACAAGCTTTGGAGAGATCAGCCATATACCAGCAGGATCTGAGGAGATATCATAGTCGACGGGTCAAAACCCGGGTCTTCCAGGAAGGAGACCTGGTTCTGCTCCTGGTACAGTCAAAGGAAGGAAAACACAAGTTATCTCCACCATGGGAAGGACCGTTCATTATAAGCCGGAATCTGCACAATGGATCGTATTACTTGATAGATGCAAGGGAAGAGTCGGCTACTGTTAATGACACCGCTCATACCACTTCATCTATGCAAGAAAGAGAAAGACCATGGAACGTGGCTCAGCTGCGTCCCTACTATACCTAGAATAGGCTAGATTCACAAGTGGAATTACACGATGTAACAGGCAGCAGGTTTCAGACGCACTCTTTTCCTATCCAGGGTACCTAAGGGGACTGGAGGGTTTTTAATGAGGCGGCTTGCTGACCTAACTTTTCTCATATCAATAAAGAGATGGTTAAACAATATACTGTTCCTTTTGGTTGTGTCCTTTGTCAAGTTTTTATATTCCTGTTACTTTCTATTTCTTTTTTCAGGTAAGTGTTATTTATTGTTCTTAGTATATTAGTTTTTCTAGTAAGTTGCATATATCTAGGTCTTGGGGGCTGATTGCTTGAATAGCACAGTTGCAAACTCAAAGACCCGGCCACGATGCCATTAGGTTATAAGGGCCGATTACTTGTAATAAGTACGGCTGCAAGCTTATAACCGGACAATAGAGCCAAACTTTCTTGACTTTTCTTGCTTAAGCTTGATGTGACTCGCACGAAAGTGGCATGCTTTGCTAGCGTATAATTACAATCAGTCATGATGCCCAATGGGACTTGCCTGACCCTGTCTTTATACAGCTATAACAACATTGATTATCCACGCGAAAGCCGGCTTATAGTAGAAGAAAGTCAAAAGGGTCATCCAAACCACAAGTTATGCAGAGTACAAGGCTAACAGCTGGAAACTCAAGATATATTAAGCAAAACTTCAAACCTACGTGAGCAGCTCTAGGTTTTTGGGCCTTAGCAGAAGCAATTTGTTCTTCTGAAAAAATCCAACACCCTAGACTCGGAAATTCGGGCCTTGGGGACTTGGGAATTTGAAAAAAGAAACAAATTATCTATCTATTCAGCTCGAAAACCCAAAAATCCGAGTCTTGGGGACTTGGGGACTTAGAAAAAGTCCACTTGTCAAAACCCATGACACCCGGAAACCGAGTCTCACAAAAGGAACCATAGCGAAAAGTCGGAAAACCAGGAATGAAAAGTTCAAAGCTGGGAAATATCAAATTCACGCACAGGCCAGAAGGGCCACGAAAGCTATTAAGGTTTTTAAATGTATTACATACCAAGGTAGTAGTATCAAAAAGTGCACAGGCGCACTATCAAAAGAATAATTGTTTAAAGGCCCATCGGCCGAATGAAGTGTTCGAGGCAGTAGCAGATAAAATTTTACTCGGCCTTCTGGTTCGAGTCGTCAACCTTGTCCTTGGAAGCTGGGTCTTGGTCTTGGGTTTACTCTACATGGGCCTTCCCATCATCGCCACCCGGATTAGCAGTGTCGGCACGAGCGGGCGGGCGGACAGCCGGTGTAGAGGAGGAAGGCGCAGATTCAAGTTCAGCTTTCCTCCTAGCAGCCTCCTCCTTCCTCTTGGCAGATTCTACGTTCCACTTCTCTAGGATATCAAAAGGCTCGGGCAGATCCACCTTCACCGCTTTGTCTTTGGCATCAAAAGGCGTTGTAAACCTGTCCAGTGCCAGACTATCGGCAATCATGGTCGCCGAGTGACGTACCTCAGTTTGAATAGCCTTGAAGTCCTTGGCGGAGAATTTGGAGCCGTCAAGATTGAACTCGGGAAACCCGGCCACCAGCTTTGCCGGGTCAAGCTTAGGGAAATAAGCTTTGGCCAGCATAAGCCCCCGGGTCATCCCCACCCGGCATGACGAGCGTTTCCAGAGCTCGATCCAATCAGGGATAGTGGAGCATGCATGGAGCAAAGTGTCCAGGCCCGCGTAGCCCTCAGCCGGCCACTGCACAACGTCCACGATCCACTTCGTGCCGGCACAGAACTTCCGGATCACAGTCTTCAAGGTCTTTACTTTCTCAATGTCATTATCTTCCGGGGCCGCCATACCAGGGCCTGCAGTATAAAGAGCAAGGGTTAAAGCAAAAAACCCGGGTATCATGCTTAAAGGAAAATCCGAGTCATAAAACAGCAAGCCATAAAATCTTACCAAGCAGGACAAGATAAGTGTCGGCAATCTGAGCCGAGAGCTTCTTTAGTGCATCTCCAGCATGCTGGTATTTCTTCTTGTACTTCTTGACATCTTCATCAAGCTTTTCCACTTCAGCCTCAAGCTCCTCCCGCAGCTTCGTCTCGGTCTCAAGGAGCTGATTGGCTTTTGCCAAAATCTCCTCAGACCTGGCCATCTGTGCCTATAAGGGAAGGAAAAGTAAAGGTTAGTCGGATATAAGAAAGAGCCGGATATCAAAGGAAGTACCGAGTAAAACTTTGACAAGTTAAACTCGGAACTTGGGGACTAGATGAATACTATGCAATATCAATTATCGTTACCTGGTGCTCAGCAGCCATGCGCTCTAGTATATCTCTTTCTGTGGTCTTCAAGGCAAAGAGTGTACTCATCATCTGGTCATAGGAGAGTTTGCCCAAATATATGTCGGAAAAACCAGGATTCTAGGTACCCGGAGATGGAGTCTTCTCCTTTGCGGGGGGAGACACCCGGGTTGCCTGAGTGTTGGGGTTGGGCTCACTTCTCCCTGTGCCCAGGATCACAACATCATCATCCTCGAGTGTATGCGAGGCTATTGGGTACTCGGCCTCCTGATCGGCCGGGTCTTTCAGCGATACTTGTTCTTCTTTATCACCGCCAGCCGCGGCCGTCACAGTGTCAACCGGATCTTCCTTAGCCGGGTTATCAGTGTCCATGTTGTCCGGGTCACTGGTTGTGACCTTGGCTATGAGGAAAGTAAAGATAAAAAGTTAGTATATGATAAGTGAAAGTTATGGAAAAGTGTTAGAATATTGAAATAGCAGGAGAGGTATCTTACCCGGAGTTCACCATAAAATCTGAAGGGAAGTCATTACTAGACCCGGAGGAAGGTGTTACAGGATCTCAGAGTGAGACCCGGAATTGTCCAGCCAAAGGATGATTGGGGGAAGGATGTTTCTGAGGGGAATCTGGAGGAAGAGTTGGGGAAGTACCGGCGCAGCGGGCTGGTGTAACACCTGGGGTGTTACCCTAAATAGGAAGTTGTTTGTTTTCTTTTGCTTGCATCACATGCATCACATGAGCATTGCATTCTGTTTTCAAAACAACTCAAAATTCAAAACCACTTTAAACTTTCACACATGTCCAAATTTTCCAAATTCAAAAATTGCAAACAAAGCATCTCAAATTGTTTTCAATAGTTTGAAGTTATTTAAATTACTTACTCACTAAAAACTCCTTTTATCAAACACCCAAATGGCAAATTAAATTTCAAATCATTTTCCTTCTTATTTGACATGATCAAATTGTGGTTTAAACATTAAAATTCTTGCCAACTATTAAATTCAATAATGTTTGCAAAATTGCTTGAGCTTATTAAATAGAATTTGTTTATTTCCAAAATTTCCAAATCAAACCTTATTTGAAATTCAACTAACCACTTAAAATCAAACTAATATTTCCAATTTTGAAATCAAAACCAACCTTGCTTTCACTCATTGTTTTGCAACTTAATAAAATTTAATTATCAAATCAAAACCCCAAACTCTATTGGGAAAATTCAACTAAAAACTTTAAATCAAATTAAAATTTCAAACCTGTGAAAATAATGATTAACATTTGCTTTAATTTCTGTTTTGGAAATTAACACAAATAATTCATAAGAGAAAAAAAAACCCTAACCCTTTTCTATCCCTCTCTCCCTTTCATCCTTTACAAAAAAAATAAAATAAGGAAAAATAAAAATAAAAATGAAAAGAGAGAGGGGTGAGCTAAACAGGCCAGCCCACCCCTTCTGGCCCAGTACCCCTTCATCCTTGTTGTCTTCCTCCTCGACATGTCGTCAGCATGTACGACTGCATCTCCACCCTGCGATCCTCGCCTCCCTTATCCGATTGTCGGCCGTACGAGCTCAGCTCCCCCTTAAAGCATCCACCTCTCCCCCACTGCTAGCCCTAGCCCTCCTCTCTCCCAGCTAGCGCCGCCGTCGCTCCTCTCTCCCCCCCGATTTCTCTTCTGTATCTGAAACCTGCAACCACCCGTGCACCACCACCACTGTCTCCCGTTGCCCCGATCGCCACGGCCACCTCGAGGATCATCGGGTTAGGGGAATGGAACCGCGGCGATTCCAGCCACCTCCCCGTCCCCTCGCCGGTTGCTGGGAGCAACCGCGGTGACCGCGCCGTCGCCGGAAGCTCCCCGCCGCTGCTGCACGTCGGCAGCAGCCTCGCCCCCTCGACAGCAACCAAGGTGAGCAGCGCCCGCCTTCCTCCTTGCCTCTCCCTCCCGCTCTTGTCTGCGTACACACCTGCAGCACACTCGCGTGCCCAGCACCCGACGCTGCCCACCGTCTGCCTCCGCAGATCGCCGTCGGAACCACCGCATCCGTGCGCGCAGCGGGGCGACCTGGGTTCGATCCCCAGGGGCGCACCCATTTTCCTTTTAATTCCCATCGCGCGCATCCGGCCCCACTCGTCATGCACCCCACTGCCCAGTCACCTCCTAACCGCGCCCCGTGTGCGCCAGCGTGGCCTGGGCCCGCTTGGCAGCGGCCTAGGGTCACTGTGGCTCGGTGCACCTCCGTTTTTTTTTGGCGCTGCTTCACAGAGAGGCCCCTGTCCCCTGTTTCCTTCACATCCAGGCCCTAACAAATCACAATTCGGTCCCTGCCATTCAAATGCATCTAATAAATCCATTTAAACTCCAAATTCAAAAAATAAAATATGTATCCCCATCAAAATTTCATGAACTTTTCAAATATGCTTTTTGTTTTCTGTTTTGATTATTTCAAATACATCCAAATTTCAAATTCAAACAAATCCTCTTAATTTTGGTTAATTCCATAAGTAATTAATACTTAATTCAATTAACCCAAATAAAATATGTTTTGCAGTCCAAATTCAATGTACTTTCTGTTTATCAACTTTGTTTTGCATTTTGGGCAATTAAAATTAATGTTATTTAATAATTCTTAAAAATGAAAAATTAAATGGCATAATTGATAACTTGCAAATGGTTGCTCCAAATTAAATACCCAAAACATGAATTTCATCCAAAATCACATGCCACACTTGAATACCAACTTTGTTTTCTGGTTTGCAACCTTTCAGTTGAATAATTGGTTCATCTCTTATTTAATGCAATTAAATTGGTAACATGCTTAATTAAATCATTTGAAATTGTTTTCCAACAAATAAAATATGTTTTCCATGCCATTTTGAACCACCTTTCCAAATATAAACTTTGTTTCCTGTTTTGAATAATTAAAAGTGGTTAAATAATTTAAACCTTGTTTAATTCATTTAAAATTGCTAAATTAATAACTTGCTCAAATTAAATTATTTTTGAACTAATAAAATATGTTTTCAAACCAGAAAAACATAACCTCTTCAAATATGAATTTGAATTTATGTTTTGAACAAATAAAATTCAAATAATATTCACACTTGAATTAAATTCAATTAAAACCTGTTTAATCTTGTTTAATTCATAATTAAATCATTGCAATTCCTTTTTCAATAATTGAAACATGTAATCCACCTAAAATTTTGTGTTCTAATCAAATATGAACTTTGTTATCTGTTTTGAACAATTTAACTTGATGAAAATACCAAATGCTTGTGTGACCCCTTTAAGGAACCAAAATTCCTTAACTTAATAACTAAAATTCCAAAATTGGTAAACCTTATTTCCAATTGGTTCTATTGTTGTTATTTTGTTGTTTTCCTCATCCATGCATCATACTAATCCACCTTCACCTGTTGATTAGTTGGAAAACAAATAATCTAACCAAAATTCATGGGCTTTTCATATGCAAATCAAATTGCATATGGGTCCATTTAATTATGTTATGTTATCATGTCAACTAGTTTATTTCTATGCATCAATTAAATTGTCATGCATCCATATCTTGATCATGCTGGATCTTTTGCCGTAGTAGTAATTGTTGCATCCGGTGTTTGTTCGAGGTTCGTTGCTTCTTCCCGGATAGGACGTTGAGATGATGTGAGCAACGACAAGTTCTGTGGATGTACCTCTACTTGCTGGATCTCAGGCAAGTATACTCACTTGCTGCCAAATGGCTGCCTTTCATCACTTGTTACCGATTCTTTCCGTTGTTCTTATTCTAGCCTGTTGATACGATGCTTGTGTCTCGATCCTATTATATGTTACCTTGCAGCCATGATATAGCCTTTTCCTTCCACTTCCTATTAACTGTTGTTTGTTTACCCTGTTGGCCCTCGTGTCGTAGTTGCATGCTTAGTGTTGTTTGCACTCAAGTCTTGTTGTCCGTCTTATCACCTGTTTAGTTTGATAGTTGGGTTTCAATTCCATCAATAACATGTTAATGTTTGGGTAATAATAATTTGATGATAAGGCACCGGCAGGAAGCCCGGCGTGGTTTTGAAGCATGCTAGTGTCGACCCTAATTAGGAAAAGGGTCTTGTCTACTGATCCATGATGAGCGCACTAAACGCATGTGGGAAGCGAGTATGGGCGCCCCCCTCAACTTGATTCGATTCGCATCTCGTCCAAATCACCACACTTAGTTCGGGCTTTCCATTTGATGCACGCATATGCAGGTACGAACCCTTGGCGCCAGGGTGGAACTTTTGTAGTCGGCATTTAGGGCGGCGTGGTCTTCTAGTGCTATGAGGGTCCCCTTTTCTTCGTGGGGCTCGATTAGCCGCGCACGCACATCACGTGGTGCTTTGGGCTTGATGCGAAGAAGAGTTGGGTTGTGTTGAGTACCTCGCTTGGTGGGTTGATCCCCCGTCTGGCGGGTTATTCTTACGTGTACGGCCAAATTGGTGCACCCCTGCAGGGTTAAATCTTCTCGAGAAGCCGTGTTTTCCGCGGTTATGGTTAACTTGGTGAAAGTACTGGCTAACAAGTACTCAGAACAACTTACACCTAACTACTGATAACTTGACTAGTAATAGTCTTATTGACACAATAAGTTGAACATCATTAATCCAACAGTGTGAGTTATCCTTGGGTTGCTTCCTTAGTAGGGGGTAACATTGGATGGGTTTTGTTTGGTGGTTAGTTGTAGTTGGTTTCGATACGCTATCTTATCCCCCTCTTTTAGCCGGATGTTGTAGTGAGTCCCTGTAGTTGGTTAGTGCAGCCCGCTGCCGCTTATTTGCAATAATCCCTACCTTCCCGTTGATCCCAAAGTATTTGTATCTTGTGATGACTGGCTAAGCCGGTATCTTGTGAGTATGGTTTATCCACTTGCCAGTACTTAACCGTACTGACCCACGAATCTTTTTCGTGGCTGCATATTCAACATTGCAGTCAACAGGTTTGAAGTTTGACGACGTTAGCTTGGGAATCCCTCCGGCTTGGCCTGGGCAGGGATTGGACGCTCTCGGTTATCTTTAGGACTCTTAGTCCAATTTGGATCTTGTCCGTAGTCGGACACTATGTTGTTTCTTCCGCTGTTATTTGGATCTTTGTGTTGTATCAGTTGTACCCCTGACTCGTTTGAGTCATCTTGTATATAGCTTTTCTGTTGTTGTTGTGGATTATTCGTGAACTGTTGTAATGTTATCACAAGTGGCAACCTGGAATCGGTTATTATGTGGATTTTGGCGGGAATGCTGAAGTCTGCATAGTGCCCGATCTCGGGGCGTCACAAATGGTATCAGAGCCTTGGTTCCGATTCCCGATATTGTTTCGATACGAATGGTTATCGAAGCAATGGGTCCGCAAAGCCTGTAGGTTAACCTCGCTAATGGTCGTTGTTTCTAGAGTGTCAAAAACTATTTCTGCTAAACTATTTTGGAAAACATCTCAATAGGATTCTTGTTTTCTCCTTATCTCTATTCTATTTCCCCTCAAGTCTTATTTGTTTTGGAGTCTTCCCCCCTTGTCTATCTTTCAAAGTGTTAGGATCCTACGTGGTTGGACGTTTTCTGAGCCTTTAACCTAATAGGTTCGATCATCGGAAGATTCCTGGTGGAAGAACATTGTCGTCACTCCGAGCAAGAATCCCTTGTTAGTGGTGTCGAGGAGATCAGCTGGAAGCATGAAGAATCGATAGTCGAACTTCTTTCCCCTCCCGGGTTAGCAGGTGGATTGCGAGGGCGCAATCCCTTGTTAGTGGTGTCGTCTGTAACACCTGGGGTGTTACCCTAAATAGGACGTTGTTTGTTTTCTTATGCTTGCATCACATGCATCACATGAGCATTGCATTCTGTTTTCAAAACAACTCAAAATTCAAAACCACTTTAAACTTTCACACATGTCCAAATTTTCCAAATTCAAAAATTGCAAACAAAGCATCTCAAATTGTTTTCAATAGTTTGAAGTTATTTAAATTTCTTACTCACTAAAAACTCCTTTTATCAAACACCCAAATGGCAAATTAAATTTCAAATCATTTTCCTTCTTATTTGACATGATCAAATTGTGGTTTAAACATTAAAATTCTTGCCAACTATTAAATTCAATAATGTTTGCAAAATTGCTTGAGCTTATTAAATAGAATTTGTTTATTTCCAAAATTCCCAAATCAAACCTTATTTGAAATTCAACTAACCACTTAAAATCAAACTAATATTTCCAATTTTGAAATCAAAACCAACCTTGCTTTCACTCATTGTTTTGCAACTTAATAAAATTTAATTATCAAATCAAAACCCCAAACTCTATTGGGAAAATTCAACTAAAAACTTTAAATCAAATTAAAATTTCAAACTTGTGAAAATAATGATTAACATTTGCTTTAATTTCTGTTTTGGAAATTAACACAAATAATTCATAAGAGAAAAAAAACCCTAACCCTTTTCTATCCCTCTCTCCCTTTCATCCTTTACAAAAAAAAAAATAAGGAAAAATAAAAATAAAAATGAAAAGAGAGAGGGGTGAGCTAAACAGGCCAGCCCACCCCTTCTGGCCCAGTACCCCTTCATCCTTGTCGTCTTCCTCCTCGACATGTCGTCAGCATGTACGACTGCATCTCCACCCTGCGATCCTCGCCTCCCTTCTCCGATTGCCGGCCGTACGAGCTCAGCTCCCCCTTAAAGCATCCACCTCTCCCCCACTACTAGCCCTAGCCCTCCTCTCTCCCAGCTAGCGCCGCCGTCGCTCCTCTCTCCCCCCCGATTTCTCTTCTGTATCTGAAACCTGCAACCACCCGTGCACCACCACCACTATCTCCCGTCGCCCCGATCGCCACGGCCACCTCGAGGATCATCGGGTTAGGGGAATGGAACCGCGGCGATTCCAACCACTTCCCCGTCCCCTCGCCGGTTGCTGGGAGCAACCGCGGTGACCGCGCCGTCGCCGGAAGCTCCCCGCCGCTGCTGCACGTCGGCAGCAGCCTCGTCCCCTCGACAGCAACCAAGGTGATCAGCGCCCGTCTTCCTCCTTGCCTCTCCCTCCCGCTCCTGTCTGCGCACACACCTGCAGCACACTCGCGTGCCCAGCACCCGACGCTGCCCACCGTCTGCCTCCGCAGATCGCCGTCGGAACCACCGCATCCGTGCGCGCAGCGGGGCGACCTGGGTTCGATCCCCAGGGGCGCACCCTTTTTCCTTTTAATTCCCATCGCGCGCATCCGGCCCCACCCGTCATGCACCCCACTGCCCAGTCACCTCCTAACCGCGCCCCGTGTGCGCCAGCGTGGCCTGGGCCCGCTTGGCAGCGGCCCAGGGTCACTGTGGCTCGGTGCACCTCCGTTTTTTTTGGCGCTGCTTCACAGAGAGGCCCCTGTCCCCTGTTTCCTTCACATCCAGGCCCTAACAAATCACAATTCGGTCCCTGCCATTCAAATGCATCTAATAAATCCATTTAAACTCCAAATTCAAAAAATAAAATATGTATCCCCATCAAAATTTCATGAACTTTTCAAATATGCTTTTTGTTTTCTGTTTTGATTATTTCAAATACATCCAAATTTCAAATTCAAACAAATCCTCTTAATTTTGGTTAATGCCATAAGTAATTAATACTTAATTCAATTAACCCAATTAAAATATGTTTTTCAGTCCAAATTCAATGTACTTTCTGTTTATCAACTTTGTTTTGCATTTTGGGCAATAAAAATTAATGTTATTTAATAATTCTTAAAAATGACAAATTAAATGGCATAATTGATAACTTGCAAATGGTTGCTCCAAATTAAATACCCAAAACATGAATTTCATCCAACATCACATGCCACACTTGAATACCAACTTTGTTTTTTGGTTTGCAACCTTTCAATTGAATAATTGGTTCATCTCTTATTTAATGCAATTAAATTGGTAACATGCTTAATTAAATCATTTGAAATTGTTTTCCAACAAATAAAATATGTTTTCCATGCCATTTTGAACCACCTTTCCAAATATAAACTTTGTTTCCTGTTTTGAATAATTAAAAGTGGTTAAATAATTTAAACCTTGTTTAATTCATTTAAAATTGCTAAATTAATAACTTGCTCAAATTAAATTATTTTTGAACTAATAAAATATGTTTTCAAACCAGAAAAACATAACCTCTTCAAATATGAATTTGAATTTATGTTTTGAACAAATAAAATTCAAATAATATTCACACTTGAATTAAATTCAATTAAAACCTGTTTAATCTTGTTTAATTCATAATTAAATCATTGCAATTCCTTTTTCAATAATTGAAACATGTAATCCACCTAAAATTTTGTGTTCTAATCAAATATGAACTTTCTTATCTGTTTTGAACAATTTAACTTGATGAAAATACCAAATGCTTGTGTGACCCCTTTAAGGAACCAAAATTCCTTAACTTAATAACTAAAATTCCAAAATTGGTAAACCTTATTTCCAATTGGTTCTATTGTTGTTATTTTGTTGTTTTCCTCATCCATGCATCATACTAATCCACCTTCACCTGTTGATTAGTTGGAAAACAAATAATCTAACCAAAATTCATGGGCTTTTCATATGCAACTCAAATTGCATATGGGTCCATTTAATTATGTTATGTTATCATGTCAACTAGTTTATTTCTATGCATCAATTAAATTGTCATGCATCCATATCTTGATCATGCTGGATCTTTTGCCGTAGTAGTAATTGTTGCATCCGGTGTTTGTTCGAGGTTCGTTGCTTCTTCCCGGATAGGACGTTGAGATGATGTGAGCAACGACAAGTTCTGTGGATGTACCTCTACTTGCTGGATCTCAGGAAAGTATACTCACTTGCTGCCAAATGGCTGCCTTTCATCACTTGTTACCGATTCTTTCCGTTGTTCTTATTCTAGCCTGTTGATACGATGCTTGTGTCTCGATCCTATTATATATTACCTTGCAGCCATGATATAGCCTTATCCTTCCACTTCCTATTAACTTTTGTTTGTTTACCCTGTTGGCCCTCGTGTCGTAGTTGCATGCTTAGTGTTGTTTGCGCTCAAGTCTTGTTGTCCGTCTTATCACGTGTTTAGTTTGATAGTTGGGTTTCAATTCCATCAATAACATGTTAATGTTTGGGTAATAATAATTTGATGATAAGGCACCGGCAGGAGGCCCGGCGTGGTTTTGAAGCCTGCTAGTGCCGACCCTAATTAGGAAAAGGGTCTTGTCTACTGATCCATGATGAGCGCACTAACCGCATGTGGGAAGCGAGTATGGGCGCCCCCCTCAACTTGATTCGATTCGCATCTCGTCCACATCACCACACTTAGTTCGGGCTTTCCATTTGATGCACGCATATGCAGGTACGAACCCTTGGCGCCAGGGTGGAACTTTTGTAGTCGGCATTTAGGGCGGCGTGGTCTTCCAGTGCTATGAGGGTCCCCTTTTCTTCATGGGGCTCGATTAGCCGCGCACGCACAGCACGTGGTGCTTTGGGCTTGATGCGAAGAAGAGTTGGGTTGTGTTGAGTACCTCGCTTGGTGGGTTGATCCCCCGTCTGGCGGGTTATTCTTACGTGTACGGCCAAATTGGTGCACCCCTGCAGGGTTAAATCTTCTCGAGAAGCCGTGTTTTCCGCGGTTATGGTTAACTTGGTGAAAGTACTGGCTAACAAGTACTCAGAACAACTTACACCTAACTACTGATAACTTGACTAGTAATAGTCTTATTGACACAATAAGTTGAACATCATTAATCCAACAGTGTGAGTTATCCTTGGGTTGCTTCCTTAGTAGGGGGTAACATTGGATGGGTTTTGTTTGGTGGTTAGTTGTAGTTGGTTTCGATACGCTATCTTATCCCCCTCTTTTAGCCGGATGTTGTAGTGAGTCCCTGTAGTTGGTTAGTGCAGCCCGCTGCCGCTTATTTGCAATAATCCCTACCTTCCCGTTGATCCCAAAGTATTTGTATCTTGTGATGACTGGCTAAGCCGGTATCTTGTGAGTATGGTTTATCCACTTGCCAGTACTTAACCGTACTGACCCACGAATCTTTTTCGTGGCTGCATATTCAACATTGCAGTCAACAGGTTTGAAGTCTGACGACGTTAGCTTGGGAATCCCTCCGGCTTGGCCTGGGCAGGGATTGGACGCTCTCGGTTATCTTCAGGACTCTTAGTCCAATTTGGATCTTGTCCGTAGTCGGAAACTATGTTGTTTCTTCCGCTGTTATTTGGATCTTTGTGTTGTATCAGTTGTACCCCTGACTCGTTTGAGTCATCTTGTATATAGCTTTTCTGTTGTTGTTGTGGATTATTCGTGAACTGTTGTAATGTTATCACAAGTGGCAACCTGGAATCGGTTATTATGTGGATTTTGGCGGGAATGCTGAAGTCTGCATAGTGCCCGATCTCGGGGCATCACAGCTGGGGACGAAGGGATACCCGGGTTGAGTGCATTCTCACCCGGGGAGTTCCGGGTTACCCTGCGCTTGACCGTGAGGGGCTCCTTCAAGTATGGCCAATCGGATAATTGTCGATTAAGCTCGCACATATTAGCAAAAGTATACGGTTTGGAGGCGATAGAGCGATACGGAACCTTAAATACGACCCCTCGGGGTTTCCTCTTGGCTCCGACCTCAACATCCGGTTCTGCCTCGCTTTCATCGCTTTGGGTCTCCTCCTTGTCCTCCGGATCTTCCTTCTCCTCCTTGTCCTCCCGGTCCTCCATTCCTGAGAAGAATAGTGCATATTCGGAAAAAGAGAAAGTATGGGAAAGCAAGTTAACAGAAATTGAGATAGGTGAAACCCGGATGGTACCTTCTTCTGAGTCAGCCGGCTCCTCGTCCTCTTCCGGGTTCTCGGAGGAAGGGGGGGTCTCGATTTTCCAGAAGGCGCTATCTTCCTGAGATAAAGGAATAAAGATGAAAGTTAGTAGTTGCATCAGGTAAAAGCACAAGAACAGAAGGGTAAGGGCCGGATCTTACCGCTGGAGCCGGGTTGTGTCGGGTGAATGGTTCCAAACCGGCTATAGTTCGGATCACCTCCGCTTTCTCAGTCAAGAAGCTTTTGATTATCTTGTTTGTATCAGCAGTCGGATAGTTCCTCAAAGAGTAGCGGAGCGAATCCGTGACGTGCCCAGAATACTCGGACATGAGCTTGGGCCAGATGGCATTAGGTTGGATCCGGAAGTTCACCCAAGTTTTAACTAGATTAAGCCCAAGGAGACCCTGGGCTGAAAGGACAGCGAGTTTGGCTAAGAGGGGTTGGATGGACTCCCTATCCGACTCAGAAGAAAAAGCATTGAAATTGTCGGAGAGATCAAGGAGGCCCTCGGAGAAACCCGGCAATTTCTTTTCGCCGGGTGGGGAGATGTCCCGGCAGTAGAAGAAGGTCTTCTGCCAATGCTTGACGTGGGAGTTGAGACTCAGAGTCGGCATCAATGAGTTTTTCCGCCTCTGAATCGATACTCCGCCACAAGCCAAGAGGGCCCCGTCGCTGCTTTCGCGGCACGGCTTGCATTGGAATAATTCGAGAAACAAAGCAAGATTTGGGGGGACGCAAAGATATGACTCGCAGAGAACGATAAAATAAGTGATGTTTAACATAGAATTGGGTCCTATGTCAAAGACTCGGAGGCCGTAATGGCTAAGAAGTTCACGGAAAAAGGAGTGACCCGGGGGACGAAATCCCCGGATCGCATGCTCGACAAAGCAAATTACCTCATCAGAACTGGGAGTGGGCCGAGTCTCATCTCCCGGGACTCGCCAGTGGATATCCTCCTGGGAAGGAAGGACGCCCGACTCAGCGAGCTCGTCTAACTTAGCCTTGGTCACGGTGGACCTTGCCCAGTTGGCGGATATGGACTGAGTCGGCCTTGCTTTCGCCGGCTGTTTTCCCTTAGTCTTGGTGCTAACCTTGGGTGCCATATGCGTAGTCTACAAAACAGGAAGCGGATGTACAGAGTGTAAGCAACTAAAAGACCCGGAAATTATAGATCATCCGAGTATCAAAGAGCAGCTACGGGGATCTTTGGCAGATTGGATCTAGACTTAGAGATTCACAGAAAAATTGGTGACCACAAGTAATGGAGATATGCTATTGATCTATTTTACACATTGGTTGAGAAGTAACGGAACATGGACTACCCAATCATTGCGGAGCAAGAAAACCATCTATGAAGCGGACCTAGATCTAATCTAATTCGAGCAAAGCTTAAGGGTAAGATCCATGGAAGAAGGGGACTCACCGGTGAGGTCTGGAGGAGAGCACGGCGACGGCAGATGGCGCAGTCGCGGTGGCCCATTGGATCTCCCGGTGGATTGCATGAGGGCGTGGCGGCGGTGTCCAACGGCGGCGCAGCGCGAGTCGAGGAAGAACACAGATGGCGGCGGCTCGTTTCCGGCGGTGCGCCCGTGGTCTCCGTCATGGCGCGGCGTTGGGCTCGAGTGAGGGAGCACCGAGAGAAGGAAGAGATAGAAGAATGAAGCGTTCAGTCTAGGTTTTCCCCTAAGGCGCCTATTTATAGGTGCGGGCGGGAAAACCTAGACTAAGGAGCGGGAGCCAAAAATTTCGGAGAGAGATACCCGCCCGGATTTTTTGGGATAAGTGATTGGCCGTAATATCTGGAAAAGATCAGAGCGAATCGTCTCCGTGATATCCGGATCAATTAGCGAACAAAGTGAGCCGGGTCTTCTGCGTTTTCCTTGGAGTGTTGACCCGGGAAAATGAAGATGGATTTAGGCCTAGCTGTTTATCAAAGCAACCTAACCCGACCTTATTATGAACTTGTATGTTTGTTATTTTTGCAGGGAATAGCATGCGCTTCAAGGAGGATCCCGTGAAGCCCAAGCTATTCTGGGGACTAGTGATGGAGGGATGATAACCCGGTAGGCAAACGCCAAGGTGTAACTCGGCCCAAAGGAAGCTGCGCAAGACCCGGCTTAAGGAAAAGGAGTTTCTAGAAGGCCCAAGAGTGTAGGCCTCGTAACCCGGATTGTGGGTTTTGATAAGGAAACTTAGGGTTTGTAAGCAGTGCCTAGGTAGGACTCCGAGTATGCCTTGGATAGGAAGCCAGGGGGCCCGGATATTATATAAGCCGGCTCCTAGTTTTACTAGCTATATTCGAGTATCCCTTGTAACACGAAAGTTGAGATAGTAAATCTAGATCGGAGACTCGGCGACTTGATTGCCGGCTACCAGATCGTTCATCAGCATGATTTCCCCTGAGCAAAACCCTCTCCCAAACACCAGAGTCGAATTGGCCCAATATAAGTTACCCCTGGTAACGTCTGCCGTGATTATCCCACGACATGCCCCTCCTGGGATAACTTCGTGTATGATGAAGGGCCCTTCCCATGGTGGCTCTAGCTTGTGTTCTTTTTTCTGCTTGAGCCGCAACACTAGGTCGCTGACCAAGAAAGATCTGTGGAGTATGCGGCGGCTATGGTGATTGCGCATCGATTGCTAGTAGACTGTGGATCTTGCGAGTGCGATGTCCCTTATGTCATCCAGCGCGTCCATGTCTTCTGCGAGTGCCTTATTGGTCTTTGATGTACGTGACGTGGGGCGCTGAACTTGACGTCTTCGGGTAGCACGGCTTCAGATGCGTATATCATGAAGAATGGCATGTAGTTTGTCGATCGATTTGGTGTTGTTCGCAGGCTCCATAACATCGATGGTAGTTCTTCAGCCCAATGCCCTGCTGCTGGGTGTAGCCTAGTGAGTAGCTGTTTCTTTAGGACAGCCGAAACTAATCCGTTGGATCGTTCGACTTGGCCGTTAGTTTGCGGGTGAGCTACCGAGGCGAAGCTGATAGTTATCCCCTTTTCCTTGCAAAATTCCTGTGTTTCTTTGGATTTGAAGTTGGTTCCATTATTTGTGATGATATTGTGTGGGACACCGAACCTGCACACGATGGAGTCGAGGAATCTCACGGCGCACTCGGCGTGCTGTGACGTGACTGGCATGACGTCTATCCATTTTTTGAATTTGTCGACTGCGATCAGCAGGTGGGTGTGTCCATCGGGTATTGATTTCCGCAGCGTTCCCACCATGTCTAGCCCCCATTGAGCGGAGGGCCAGAAGATGGGGATCATGTGGAGCTCTGTGGACGGTGCGTGTGGCTTGGGTGCGAACTTCTGGTAGGCGCTGCATCTCTCGAGGAGGTCTTTGGCGTCTCTGGCTGCCGTGAGCCAGTAGATTCCTCCTCGAAAGGCTTTCCCATAATTTCTCTCCATCTTGCGTGATGCCCATAGTCGCCTTGGTGTATGTCGCGGAGTATTTCCTTGCCATCCTCGGGTGCGATGCACCTCTGGGGTACTCCTGATATACTTTGCTTGTATAGTTCTCCTTTGATCACCCGAAACGATTTGCTGCGTCACACCATCTGTTTAGCCTCGCAAATGTATGTTGGGAGCTTCTTGTTGGACAAGTAGTCGATGTATTTCTGCGTCTAGGCTGGCTCGACCAGAAAGACTTGCCTTGAGATGTTATGTGTGAGCTCGACGAGGTCGATTTGCTGGCTGGCTTCCGTTTACGCTGTTGCTGGTGTCTCTGCTTGCTTTTTTACCTAGACTGATCTTTTGTTTATTTATTCGAAGTAGATTCTTGGTGGAACATTGGCGTTTGTGGACCCTATGTTCGCCAGTCTGTCTACTTCTTTGTTGCTTGATCGTGCGATATGCTTCATCTTGCATCCCTTGAAACTTTCTTCGAGTGGGTTGTACATGTCACGATAGGCGATCATGTTATCCGCGATAGCGTCGCACTCCTTCATCGTCTGCTGCACGATAAGATTTGAGTCTCCGTATATCATCAGTCGAGTAGCTCCGAGGCGATCGCCATCATCAGGTCGTGTAGGACCGCCTCGTACTCTGCGTCGTTGTTTGATGTTGGATCGTCGGGAGGGAAATCAAGTCGCATGATGTACTGGATCTTGTCTCCTCTTGGCGATATAAGGACTACTCCGGCTCCAGCTCCTTCGTTTCTCTTTGACCCGTTGAAGTACATTATCCAAGAGCTCGTGTACTCGGGTGGCACTGGGGTTTGCAGTTCTGTCCACTCGGAGAGAAAATCTGCTACTACCTAAACCTTTAGAGAGTTGTGCCCTGTGTATATGACGTCCCAGGCGCCCAGCTCGATTCTCCACTTCGCGATTCTTACGGATTCCATGGGATTGTTCATGATTGTACCGAGTGATGTGTCGTTTAGCACCGTGATGGTATGGTCCTGGAAGTAATGTTTGAGTTTGCGGGATGTGAAGAACACTCCATACGCGAGTTTCTGATAGTGGGGGTATCGCTGTTTGCACGGTGATAGTACCTCGCTGAGGTAATATATTGGTCTCTGTACACCGTGTGCCTTTCCCTCCTCTGGCTGCTCGACCACAAGTACTCTGCTCACCACTTGATTTTTTGCGGCTAGGTATAGGTACAGGGGCTCCCTTTGCTAAGGTGTGGACAGTATTTTCCTGCTCCGGAGTACCTTTTTTCAAGTTGATGAATGCTTGCCTTGCTTCAAGTGTCCACTCGAACTTGTCAGTTTTCTTCAGCAGTTTGTAGAAGGTGAGCGCTTGCTCACCTAATCTTACGATGAATCTACTGCGGGCCGCCAATCACCCGGCAAGCTGCTGCACACCGCGAAGGTTAGTTGGTTATTTCATTGTCAAGATCGCCTGAATCTTTTCTGGGTTGGCTTCGTTTCCCCGAATTGTGCATGCATGCTCGGAGTTATAAAACTGAATGCTCTTTGGCCTAAGGAGGCTTAAAAACCCCAGATTGTGCCTGAGGTTCATACTCTTCAAATTCCTTATTATAAGTATTATCTGATTGTTTGTTGTATTGGGTCACTAGATTTATTAAGTAAAAGTGCCAAGGTATAATCCATGATTCTGAGTTTCGACTGATTGGTTTCTTAACCCGGTCGCTTGGCGTGAAGATTACATACTTTGGAGCCACTTTAACACTAAAGAAAGTTAAAGCATACAAACCAGAGAAGTTAGAAGAAAGGGAATTAAAACTCTAAAAAACTTGCAAAGTTAAAAAGGTTACTGCAAAAGGACATAAACTTGTTCATACAAAAGATAGAATGCATTACAACTGAGATTACACTGTAAGAATAGTAATGTGTTCTATTTGGCTAAAAGATGTGCAGGACTAGGTGGCATCCACAAACTCTTCTTCGTTGTCCTCATCTCTCTCGCTCGAGTTCTCCGGAGTTGCTGGAATTTCTTCCTCCGGGTAGAACGTAGAGACAGACACCATCCGAGCTACCTTGGAGGCATGCCCCTAGATAGAGTCGAAGATTTCTTCCGGCTGCGCTTCCGTGTATCCTTGCGGAATACCGGTGGCAATGCGTCAGGTGTCGAGGGGCTACCCCCGAGTAGAGCTAAGGCTGGTGAGAAATGGTGTTTGAAGTACTAACTACCGAGTTGGGACATACCGAGTTGGGACGTGCCGGATGGAGAAGGACCGAACTGGATAGCTGTAGTTGGAGCTATCTGGTAGGAAGGACGAAGGACCAGGAAGAAGATATGAGTACTGATATGGATCATCCGAGTAACACTTGGAGGATCCGGATAGAGAAGGGTGATGTTCTACTCGGCGGCAAAGTCAATGGAGCCGTTGAGCTTATACCGTATATCCAGGGGCAGTACAGGCGTGCGGTTCAACTTACTAGGCGTGATGATGCGTATCCATACGCGGGTACAGTATGCGGTATAGGCGAGCCCACGTCCTGTCTGTGATAAAGGAGACAGGACATGTCAGCTACCTGACCGCGACGACTTTTGGCGACTGTCAGTGAGGACGCGGAGGCGTGCGGTGGTGCACAGTGTGTAGTCACCTAACATGTACTTGTATCTGCAGAGGTAGTAGGTGGCCACCAGTATATAAGGTGGCCTCCCTCCCCCGCGTGAGGGTCGATCAATTGATTACTTTGCTACGTGAAGAAAGAAAGAGAGACAGCGAGAGAGGTTCTTCTTCCTCTGGCTCCTGGAGTTTGAGGGATTCTTGTACTCGGCATGCACATATACAGACAGAGAGGCATGAGTAGGGGTGTTACCTTCACACGAGGGCCCCGAACCTGGGTAGACCGTTGTGTTAGCAGTGTTGTGAGCGCGCCAGCTAGGCGAGCGATCCCTCCCCGGATACCTACAGCGTCCATCGGCCCCAATCTTAAGCCATCCCTTGGTATCTGTCTTTATCCATCCACGACAGTACGCGCCCACCGTGGGGCCAGCAGCGGCGCTGGCTGGGGTTTCTATCCGGACAGGACCCGTTTCTCGTTCGGGGGAGCGCGTGTTTTGTGGCCTTGTCCACCGATTCGTCTCCCTCGATTTCGTCACCGACAATGCGGGTGATTTCTGTTGCAGGCCCGTGCCTGCAGGCGGCTCCGTCGTTAGCTTCGGCGCACATCTGGTGTACGTCGCCACCACCGTCATCCGCGAGTACCCCGAGGTGGTGCTCGTTGCCGTTGATCCTCCCGCTATTCTTGCCATCTGCGAGCGGCTCGGTGCTGGCTCTGCGGGCAGCGTGGAGGTGATGATGACCGGTCGGTTCCTGCTGTCGGGAAGGGCGCGCCCATTGCGCCCGAGGCTGTTGGCGTGTCGGCTCGGCCGAGTAAAAAGCCCTACGACAAGCCCGAGAACCAGCCTGGTTTCAAGGCTCCCTCTACATCGACTGCGATACCGGCTCCTCTTGTCAGTGTCATTGAAAAGCTGAGCATACCCATTGCTGAGGATGCGGATCCGGCAGTGCTGCGGGTGCAGCTCGAGGAGCAGCGCCAGGCCATTCTTCTGGAGGCCAAAGAGATGGAAAAGGTTAGACTAGAATTTGATCTTGAGCAAAATGAGTACAATAGGGCCCATGGTTTTACTCCTGTTGCTAGGAACCCTAGTCGGATAGGGGTTATTCGCCGCAACCTAGGTGTCGAGTTGGTTAGAGATGGTAGAACTACTAGCAAGACCACTAGCATGAACTCGGCTGGTAGGCCCAAGTACAGTTCTCCTGCCAAAACACTTAGGGCGGCAGAAGCAGTTGCTGCCGAGGTGCCGAACCTATCCGATGAGGCTCGCATTCGGCAGCAGGATCGGCTCAATGAGCTTGTTCTCGAAGCCAGAAGGCAGAATGAGGCTTTCTGGAAAGCGAATCCGGAAGCTGGTGCGTACCATGTTGTTCAGTCGCATGGGGTGAGATCTAGAGGCTAGACCTCCTTTCCGCATCTTGGTGGGGAGATCGCGGAGTGTGAACTCCGCGAGACATAAGCAGATACAGGTGTATGATCCTGCTGTCGCTGGAAAATAGTTAGCTGTAGAGCGGAAACCCGGTAGAGAACATATTGCGCAAGGTGGTGGCCATAATGCCGCCCAAGTTCATCAAGAGGGACAGGAGACAATCGAGATGGTCCATCTCGGCATACGGCTTCCAACCCGGTTCAGCCTCAGCCCGGCGCAAGTCCTGCTGTTCAGCCGCAAGTGGCTGCCCCTTTGGTCAACCCGGTTGCTCAACCCGACGCCGTGCACCAGGACCGCTACAATGATGGGTACTCGGCAATGGAGAAAGCCGGGTACGCTGACCCAAGAGATGTTAAGGCTCGGTTGGGAGCGAGGATGCTGCAGCCGAGTGACGCAAGGTACAAGTTGGACAGGATCTACCCGTCGGAAGAGATTGAAGCGCCGACCAACCCTGTCGTGGGATAATCACGGCAGATGTTACCTGGGGTAACTGATCTTGGGGCAAGTCGACACAGGTATTCGGGAGAGGGTTTAGCTCGAAGGAAGACATGGCGAAAGCGATCTAAGAACCGGAGAATAACTCGCCGGATCTCAATATGAATTATGCTGGATACTCGATAATAGGTGTTACAACTATGACCTGGATCTCTCGAGGCTAAGCCTAGGGGTTGGTTTATATAGCACTCATATCCCCCTTGGCTTGCTTTTACAAAGCGCTTCCTGAGTCCTACTCGAACTCTACATACAAACCCTAACTTTCCTTACCGCAACCCACAAACCGGGTTACGAACGTTACCAGCCCTGGGCCTTCCAGAAGTTTCTTTGCCTTCAGCCGGATTTAGTCCAGCCGCCTTTTGGGCCGGGTCACACCTGGGAGTTAGCATACCGGGTTACTATCCCCTCATCAGTAGTCCCCAGAATAGCTTGGGCTTCCAAGATTTACTCTTCGAAGCGCTGGCTATTCCCTACAGAAATATTAGATACAAGCACATGAAGATCAAAACGCATCGCATTGACGAATAACCGTGACCGGTACCAAGGAGGCCAGGTAAAAACCCGGCTCTGCCTTGAAGGTTCTTCCTTAATCTCCCAGACTTAAATCTTAATGGGAAACTCCTTGACCCCACATCCTTCTTGATAATTACCGCTGATACCAGGAAGGCAATCTCCCCTTCCTTTTTCTCTGGATCATATTGGTCTGTGCATGGAATGCACCTTTCAAATTTCGAAATGACCAATTATTACTCCGCACCCCCCGGGTCTCGACCGTTAGGCTAGGCTTTTCCATCCGGGCGGTTATAAAAAAGGGCTCAGGGAACAAACCCAACTCTTAACGGCTCATTTTCCCCATTTCACTCCTTCTCAAATCTGAGCTCGCGGAGTGCCACCACGGAAGCCCCACGCACCTCGCCGGAGCCCATCCGCCATCGCCTGCGCTCCGCCACCGCGCGACTCACTCCAACTCCCAAATCCGCCGCCAAGCGCCCGATTCGCCGACCAACAACCTCGAAAGGACATCAATCTTGCGCCATCTGTCTCCGCAAAGCTCTACTTCAATCCCCTTTGGTAAGTTCCTCGTATCCCTCAGCTCATCCTCGCAATTTCTCATCTTTTCCTCAGATCAGATCTGAATCAAGTAGTCCGCGATTTCTCGGGCCGCGCCGGATTAGCTCAATGATACTTACCATAAACATCCCCATAGATAGGATTCATAGCTTATATTACTCTCCTAACTCCAGTAGTCATTAACATGGCCATAAACTTAGAAATAAGATCCCCAATCTAGGCTCGGGCCATATAAAATTTCCGCCCTTGTTCTCCCTCCTCAGAAAATCTCACTTCTCCGGATCATTCGCAGATGGTAGACATATAAACACCCTCCTAACTTCTCCAAACATTTGCTGTTACGGAAAGCTCCGTAGATTTTGTAATAGCACACAATACCCGGACACATCGTACTTGACTCGGCAAGGCAATACCCGGTTTGTGCTTAAATTGCCGGTAACTGCTTATCTGCTAACTTCCGAGTTTTTGTTTCTTACGCCCTTTCCTTCAATGTTTTACCAGGTCAATCCCATGGCACCCAAGAGGCAGGGGAAACAGCCGGCTAAGGCTAAATCCACAAACTCCATATCAGCCAATTGGGGGAAATCCTCTGTTACCACGGCCAAACTGGAGGAGTTGGTCGAGCTTGGATCCCTACCTCCCCAGGAAGCTATCCACTGGAGAGTTCCAGGCAACGAAACCCGACCTTCCCCAGCAACGGACGAGGTAATATGTTTCGTTGAACACGTGACCCGGGGCTTCAGGCCTCCGGGTCACCCTTTCTTCCGCGACGTCCTAGACCACTACAAACTCCGTATTTTCGATATAGGCCCAAACTCCATTCTAAACATCTCTCATTTTATCGTTCTTTCCGAGTCTTACTTGTGCACTCCGCCAAGTCTGGCTCTCTTCGTCGAACTTTTTCAGTGCAAGCCGTGTCGCGAAAGCGGCGACGGCGCACTTCTTACTTGCGGCGGGGTTTCTACCCAACGCCGCAAGAACTCCCTAATGCCCCCTATTACACTCAATTCTCACGTGAAGCACTGGCAGCTCTCATACTTCTACTGCCAGGATACCTCTCCACCCGGCGAAAAGAAGTTGCCGGGTTACTCGGAGGGTCAGCTTGACATCTCCGAGACTTTCAACGCCTTCGCCCCTGACTCGGACAGGGAGGCGATCTTGCCTTTGCTAGCTAGGATCTCCATCTTGTCAGCCCGAGGTCTCATCGGGCTAAACCTGGTGAAGACCTGGGTCAGCTTCCGCATCCAGCCAAACTCCATTCGTGAGAAGCTGATGTGCGAATACTCAGGTCTTCCCACGGACCCTATCCGATACTCTCCTAACACCCTTGCTCCTAGTGATATGAACAAGACGATCAAGGGCTTTTTAACAGAGAAGCTCGAGGTGATCCGGAGCATAGCCGGATTAGAACCTTTTACCCTCGAGAATCCAGCCCCCGCAGTAAGTTTTCTACCTTTTGATTTTGACTTCTAACAGCTTACTTTTATTCGCTTCTCTTGACTCGATATTAATCACTATCCTGGCATCTTCTCCTCAGGCCGATGATGACTTTTGGACGGTCGACACCCCTCCTAACTCCGAAGATGCGGAGGAGGAAGACGATGTTGTTAACTCGGATGAAGGTACATACTTGATTCCCTTGTACACGTTACATCCTGCCTTTTCTACTTCTTTATGCTATAACTCGGATATTTTCCAGAGCGAGAGGACCGAAGCGAAGAAGAAGAAACGGACAGCAGGGGCGGGTCCGCCAGCGAGGAGGAAGAGCCGGAGCCGGCCACCAAAACCGGAACAAAGAGGAAATCCCAGAGGATAGCCCTCCAGGTTTTTACTTCATCTCCTTATACTTTGGTTTTTTGTTCCCATAACGTCACTCCGGGGCTAACCCCATCTTTACCCCTTTTGATCACAACTGAAGGAGCCACCTGCGACTAGGCGCCGAGTAACCCGGAACCATCCGGGCAACGAGATCCTTAACCCGGTTGCTTCGTCGCCCCCGGTTCAACACCCTGGTATTTATCGTAAACAAAATTTTCTTTCCGGACATTCCTTTGTAACGTAATCCCAGACCTTTCTTGCCATTTTCCAGTCTCTTCCGGGTCTAGCGGCGGCTTCCCCTCGGACTTCCCAGTGAACACCGGGTAAACTCCTTTCCTTTGAGTTATACCAAACTTTATCACCTTTTCACAACTAACTGCACCTTCGTACCCTCTACAGAGCCACGGTTGTTATTAGCGACGAAGAAGGCACGGAGGCTGAGGTCCAAGTCGAGAATAAGCCGGCCGATGACGCATTCGCTGCAACTGGCGACGAGCAAGCGTCGTCACCGGAGCTGGCTAGGCATGATGCTGGGTATCCCATCGCTTCGCACGCAGGCGAGAAGGAGACGGGAACAACTTCGAGCGCGGGAGGAGGACCAAACTCCGATATTCGGATGACCCGGGTGCCACCTCCTGTTACAAGAAACGCTCCTTTTCCCACTTTCCAGGTACCCGAGCCATCTAACTCGGATAACACTGACTTTAACCAGCTGATGAGCGCTCTTCTCGCCATGAAAGCTTCAGAAGGAAATGTCCTAGAGCGTATGGCTGCAGCACATCAGGTAACTTTTACTTGATACTCCTTATTATACATCCAGTCCCCAAGTCCCGAGTATAATTTTTTTTTGTAATTATCCTCGGTACTTCACATAATACTTTTCGGTAATCATTTCCTCAGAGGAAATACTCTCGTGATATCCGGCTTACAGCTTCACCCGGTCTTTGCAGGCAGAGATTACTCAGTCAGATGAAGCGTTACTTAAGGCTGAGCAGCTCTTGCTGGCTGAAGTTAAGCGTAGGGAGGCCCTTGAAGCGGAGATAAAGACTTTGAAAAAAGATGTCTCCACATACAAGAAGAAGTACAATGCCGCCCAATCCTCGCTGAAGAACTTATCGACTCAGATTACGGACACTTACCGTATTTTGCTAAGTAAGTTTGTTTATTTGCAACTAGCTTGCTTACCTCCATTTTGCCGTTGTAATAATCAAAATTACTGATATGCTTTTGTGTTTTTCGATTGCAGGTGCTAACCTTGCTGCTCCGGAGGAGAATGCCATTACTCAAGTTAAAACTCTGAAGACTGTGCTCCGGACGTTTTTTGCCGGCACGAAACTTTTGCTGGATGCTATCAAGTGGCCTTCTGAGGTATACCCGGGCGAGGAGAACCTTATGCAGGCCTTTTCCACAGCGCCTGGATGGATTGAAATACTGAAGCGTTCGTCCTGCCGAATTGGGATGACCCGGGCTTTAACGCTGGCGTAGGCTTATTTTCCAAAGCTTGACCCGGCGAAGGTAGTATCCGGGTTCCCAGAGTTTAAAGCTGACGGATCCAAATTCAAGCCCCAGGATTTCAAAGCTATACAATCTGCGATACGTCCTTCAGCCACAGCTTTGGCCGACAAGATGGATCTAAACACGATTGTGAGCTCGTATGATTCTGAGGGCAAGGTTATCCTGGTGGAGGCACCCCCCCCTATTGATATGCTGGACAAATGGTCGACTGATCTGGCTAGGAGGAAGGAAGAGGCTGCAAAGAGGGAAGCAGAGCTGGGCGTAAAGCCGTCTACCTCTACCCCAGCCGTGCCTCCGCCTGTTCGTCCAGATGTGAAGAGCCCGGGTAAAACTGCTGGCAAGGCCAAGGAGCAAGTCCAAGACTTAGACCCGGAGGACCGCTCTCAGGATGCCGAGTAGGATGCTGCCTAGTGCTTTGCGTTTCTCGAGACTGATATGATTTTTTTGCGGTGCGCCTGTGCACCATTGATGCTGATACTATGACTGTATGCTTGTTAACTTATGATAACTCTTTGCCTCCCCTGGCTTTTGATAATCTCGATCCTCGTGTTACGTATAAGCTTATTCTCGATACTTTGAATTTTTGTTTTTGATTCCCTTTTGAGACTCGGCTAACCGAGTATCGGAGGTTTTGATAGACGGACTTTTCTTTAAGTCCCCAATACTCGGAAACTAAGGTTTACAGGCTTTAGTAGTTAAACAGTTTGTTTCTGTTTCGAAGTCCCCAGCCCCCATGACCCAAAGTACGAGCTATGGGGGCGTGGCCTTTCTCAGATGACACACTGCTGTTTACCAAGCTGAAGACCAATAGCTGTTCGCATAAATACTGAAGTCATGCTTAATACTTGTTGAGTTTCCGGCTATTTTAGCCTTATACTCTGCATAGACTTGTGGTTTAGATGACCCTTTTGATTATCTTGTACTATAAGCCGGCTTTCGCGTGGATACCATGTCGTTGCATCTATACGAAAAACAAGATCAAGCAAGCCCCATTGGGCTGCACAGTTTGATTGTAATCGTACGTGAACAGATCATGCCACTTTAGCGCGAGTCACATCGAGCTTAAGTAAGAATAACCAAGAAATTTGGCTCCTTTGTCCGGTTATAAGATTGCAGCTGTAGCCGTTTTTTCGAGTAATCAGCCCTCATAACTCATAGGCATCGAGGCCGGGTCTCCGGGCTTGTGATTACTTACTTAAGCACACCAATCCCCGAAGACCTATATGCACGTGATGTATTTTGATGATATTGACGTATTGATAATAACAAGCATTACTTACTTGTAACTGAAGCAAAGACCATGATACGACTCGAGACCATCTTCTTTTATTGATAAAAATTTCTCTTTTTTTTTTTTAATCAGCAGGCCGCCTCATTAAAAACCTTCCAGTCCCCTTAGGTACCCTGGATAGGAAAAGAGTGCGTATGAAACCTGCCGCCCATTACACTGCTTTAGTTATTCTCGAGAGTCGGCCTCGCGTTGGTACGGCCGATGCACAGTCTCCACTTGCTATGCCCTTTCGTAATGAGTACCGGATTTGCTAGCCAATCCGGGTATATCGCCCTTGAAACGTGATCAGCTGCGGATGGTGGTACGTCTTCTTCTTCCCTGCTGAGAGTTTTGAAAGTATCGCTCCTGATGAAGCCTACCATCTTAGGGTTTTGTTCTGCCCTAACTTTTGCTTTGTCCCCCTCAGGAGTTGGCTTTTTTGACGTTGTCCTCTCTTCTAGGTCTACCTTAGAACGGTAATGTTTGAGCTCTTCCTTCCTGCAAGCTTGCTCGGCCATTGCCGCATCTCCCTCATCACATTCAGCTGCTATATCTCGATTTCCATGTATGGTGATGGTCTTCTTAGGACCCGGGATTTTCAGCTGTAGGTACACGTAACACGGTCTTGCCATGAACTTGGCATAAGCCGGCCTTCCAAACAATGCATGATAAGGACTGCGTAACTTTACTACCTCAAAGGTAAGCCACTCGACTCGATAATTATCCTTTGACTCCCCGAAAGCTACTTCCAGCGCCACTTTTCCTTCGGGGCATGCCGAATGACCTGGCACTATCCCGTGAAAAACTGTTGTACTTTTTTGCAGCTGTGATTCCTTTAAGCCCATGCGCAGAAAAGTTTCCCAATATAGGATATTGATACTACTCCCTCCATCCATCAAGACTTTCTTCAGCTCGTAACCGTTGACCTGTGGCGCCACTACCAAAGCTAAGACTCCCGGGTGATCAATCCGGTCCGGGTGATCTCTCCTGCTCCATGTTACCTCTTGTTCTGACCACCTCAAATATCTTGGAACAGCGGAAGAGACCGAATTAACTGCTTGTTTCATTATCTTCTTATCCTTGCTAGAACCTCCAGTAGTGTGCACATGATACTGACCCAGCTGTTTGGGGTTAGCTTGGAAACCTCCCGCTCCCCCTTGGTTGCTACCTTGATTTCCAGCTGGCGGATTACCGGCTGGGGGCGGTCCGTTGCCCAAATTTCCACCTAGACCCGGGCCTCCTCCTCGGCCCGCACCTCGCATGGCTCTGTTCACTTCCTCGTTCTTCCACCTTTGTAAGTCGGCACATTGCTCCAATGAATGATTGGCCGGCTTGCCATTCCTGCTATGCTTCGGGCACGCCATCCTAAATATGTCCCAACTGTTGCTTGGTCTTGGAGGCCCTTGGTAGTGTCCCCCATTGTGATTTCCAGTATTAAAATTCCCTTCGGATCTAGGCCTTGAAGACCCGGCCTCCGTATTGGCTACAAACTCGGAATTCCCTTCAAACGGGCGCTTGTTTTGGCTACTTCCATTATTGTTTGGCGCCGATCCATTGCCGGTTTTCCCACTGCTACTTGTGTTTGCTTTTGCTTTCTTGTCATCAACTTCCTCCTCTGTGGTATCCGTTGCAGCGTGTTTGTTGCACGCATCCATTAACTCTCCCATTGTAACCTCCGCTGCATTCCTACTAGATTTCATGCGAGTTAGCTTTTGCACTAAAGGAACATACTTACATGTTTTTGCCATAGCTTGTAGCGCATCCTTAGGCTGGATATCCGTAGACGAGTGGAGTATCTCCATAACCCGGCGTACCCAGCTGCGTGCTGACTCTCCTTTCTTCTGAACGCATCTTTCTAAATCATCAATAGTAAATAACTTTCTGCATGTCCCATGAAAGTGCTTGATAAATGCGGTTTTTAGCTCCTCCCACGATTTGATCGATTTTTCCGGTAGATTGGTGAACCATAACTTTGCTGCTCCCTCTGACATCATTAAGTACATGAATTTGGCTTGGAGATTCTCGGATGCGTTGCGAATTGACATTGCCATCTCATAGCTGCTCAGCCACGTTTCTGGATCCATTGTTGGCTCATAATTTACTACTTTCCCCGGTTCTTTGAACTTCTCCGGGTAAGGTTCTGCCCTGATATCGTCCGAGAGGCACTTGGGTCCCGCCAGGGTGGTTGGGGGTGGTCTTACTCGGGAAACACGTGACCCGGCTGGGGGCGCCACGTTGTGCGGCACCACCGGTAACTCGTGCGCTGCAGACCCGGCCCCGGCTCTTCTGGCCCTGGAGCTGTCCACCACTGCCTGTGCTGCTGATACTGCCGGTACTGTCTGGACGCGCGGTGGAGGCGGCATTTGCTGCTGCTCTTCCCTTCGTTGTGCCGCACTTGTTTGGACATTGCCCTGTTGCTGACTGGCGTACGGCGTCCCATGCATCCCGCTTCTATGATCCGGATAATTGGCTTGCTGTGCTACCGCGGTGTGTAGCAGATCGATTGCTCGTCGGGTTCCTTCCGCATGAGGCGAGTCTCTTACAGGAATCTGGTTTAACGCGAGCGTTGCTGCATACACGTTGTCCATGGGATTGTTGTAGTGACCTGCTGGGGTACGGAATCGCGACGGTGGAGGCGGCATGGTATTGCCGGCCGTCGCCCCCGTCCGAGGCAAGGGTAACCCGGCTGGCGCGTTTACCGGCTGTGCTCCCGTTGCTAGTTGCGGTATGGTCCCTTGGTTCGCCGGTGGGATTGGCTGACCTTGAGGCGTGAACACCAGGGCAGTCGGGTTAATAACCCCTCCTGTTGCCGGCAGCATAGTTCGGTGCCTTTGGTGCATCCTTGTCGTTTCCTCCCGGAGCCGGGTCTCTCGGTCATCCAATTCGCGCTGCCGTGCGGCCATCCCCTGCCTTTCTGCTTCCACTTGCCTTCTTTGCTGCTCCAATGCACGACGAGCCACGTCCAGGTCTCTTACGCGCTCTGCCGCGTTTTCTGGGGTAATAACTGTGGCCAAGACCGTGGGGTCCAAGATCAAATTATTATCAAACAGAGCCGGGTGGCGCGGATTCGAGGGGCCCGCCCCCGGTGTCCGGTTTGCTTGGAACCCAAACATATTTGCGTGTCGCTCCTCGTCTGCTGGGCGACTGGTGACTGATGCCGACTCTCCATCGACCTGGACCAAGACCGGGTCAACTGTACCTTGCTGTTGGGCCACTGCCTGAGCCGCCCCGACTGGCGCCGCGACCGCGTTTTCTTGATTGAGATTGGTCGCGGGAGCCGCATAAACTGCAACCCGGCGCATGATGCCCGGTGTAGATTCGTACTGTTCTTCCTCGCTGTTTTCCTTTTCATATCGATCCTCCGATAAATCCCGTATGGACTCGGTATCATCCTCCCTCTCTATCTGACCCGTTGTTCCAATCGACTCTTCTTTTTCCGACCGGATATACGTGTCTTCCCCTGACACAGAATCAGATCCAATATTATCACAATTCGAACTGGAAGTACATACCATACCGATGAAGACGTTGATGCTGCCGACTGTCACGACGGATCCGGTTTCGAGGTGACCCGACTCTGGCCCCCAGCCAGAATCGTCTACCATCTTCTCTCCTTTGCTGTTGACGTAGATTTCTCCGACGATGAGGTTCTTCATGCTCTTCCGAGCTTCTCCCGTGATGTAAACACCTTTGGACGCAGGCCCCACGGTGGGCGCCAACTGTCGTGGGATAATCACGGCAGATGTTACCTGGGGTAACTGATCTTGGGGCAAGTCGACACAGGTATTCGGGAGAGGGTTTAGCTCGAAGGAAGACATGGCGAAAGCGATCTAAGAACCGGAGAATAACTCGCCGGATCTCAATATGAATTATGCTGGATACTCGATAATAGGTGTTACAACTATGACCTGGATCTCTCGAGGCTAAGCCTAGGGGTTGGTTTATATAGCACTCATATCCCCCTTGGCTTGCTTTTACAAAGCGCTTCCTGAGTCCTACTCGAACTCTACATACAAACCCTAACTTTCCTTACCGCAACCCACAAACCGGGTTACGAACGTTACCAGCCCTGGGCCTTCCAGAAGTTTCTTTGCCTTCAGCCGGATTTAGTCCAGCCGCCTTTTGGGCCGGGTCACACCTGGGAGTTAGCATACCGGGTTACTATCCCCTCATCAAACCCGGACCGCTTTGCTTTGGTCCCAGGATCATGAACGAGCAGGTTGTGCCCAAGTTTCAGCTAGCAAGAGGGACCAGGACCTATGATGGAAGCACCAAGCCGTATGACTGGCCAAACGACTATGTTACTGTTGTGCACATTCCCGGCGGTAACCGCAGATGGGCAGTGAGGTATGTGCCCCAGATGTTGGAGGGCCCTGCCAGGATTTGGCTCAACAATTTGCCGAGAGACAATGTCAATTGCTGACCTGACTTCTCGGAGGCGTTCATCAGCAACTTTACTAGCACCTACAAGAGGCGAAACTGACCACATCAGCTCTCCGCGTGCAAGCAGAGGGGAGAAGAGACAGACCGAGAGTACTTGACTAGGTGGAGCACTCTGAAGAACACCTGCGAGGGTGTGAATGAATCCCAGGCCATTGCCTGGTTTGCTCAATGCTGCCGACATGGCAGCATGCTATGGCAGAAATTGCAAAGGGAGATGCTGAGTACGCTCGCCGAGACCATCAAGATTGCCGACATGTACGGACTCGGTGATCCTACTCACCCTCTACTCGACTCGTTCGAGCCAAGAAAAAGAAATCATGCCAATGATGGTGCCCAGCGGAATGATCGCCAAGATTACTGGAACAAGAGGAGGGATGATCGATCGGATGTCCGCTACGGTTCCGACCAAGTATCTGTGGTTGAGTCAGATCAGCCCGCTGCCGGAAGCAGCCAAAGGCAAAAAAATGCTGGGCCCCAGTATGGGCAAAACCAGAACCAGAGCCAGAACTTCAAGAAGCAGTACAATGCTCCCCAACAATCCGGAGACGCTACAAAGAGATTTGTCTTTGAGTCCATGAGAGATGGGCCATGCAGCTTCCATACTCGGCATCCGACCAGGCCAGCCAACCACACTTCTCGGAAGTGCAGCTGGTGGGACCGGATTAAGAGCGAGGACTTTGGCCAGTTGCCTCCCCCTCCTTCTCTGCCGGCTCCGGGTTCAAATGTTCAGCCTATCCGGGCAGCTGCTCCCAGGCCCGCCGAGAACCAGCGAAGGGAGAATGTGAATCAAGTGGCGCCGCGGGGCAACAACAACAACAACCGCAACTACAACAAACGCAACAACAATCGCAACAAAAAGCGTGACAACATCCGCAACAACAACTTAAACCGGAACAACATCAACAACAATGATAATGGTGGTGGTGGAGACCGGAATCAATATCATGAGCATCATCAGAGCTATATGGTGTTCACCACTGAGCCGAATGACAAGCAAAGCCTGCGTAGGCGGGCAATGGAAGTGAACGCAGTGATGCCGGCCATGCTAGAGTACATGCACCGGTGCGACCAGGAGATTGTCTGGTCCCGAGATGATCATCCCAAGATCATGCCCAATCCGGGTAGCTATGCGTTAGTGGTGGACCCAACCTTCCATGAGAGCAAGAAGAATGTAAAGTTCAGCAAGGTGCTGATTAACAATGGCAGCAGCATAAACATTCTGTACCGAGACACCATGGAGAAACTCAGCGTTGCCGAGAACATGTTGCTACATAGCCGTACCACTTTCCATGGCATTGTGCCAGGGGTATCTTGTGCTCCCATTGGCCGGATCTGGATTGTTGTGCTCTTTGGCATCAGGGAGAATTGCTAGACTGAGTGCTTGCGTTTGAGGTGGTTTATCTCCAGAGCCCCTACCATGCTCTTCTCAGCATACCAGCTCTGTCCAAGTTCATGGCCTCCACCCATGCGGCCTACCTGAAGATGAAGATTCCCGGTCCCAACGGCATAATCACCATCTTGGGTGACTACAAGCGCTCTCTGGAGTGCGCATCTGCTAGATCTCGGCTAGCCGAGTCCATGGTCATTGCGGCCAAGAAGAAGAAGATACATGAAGTGGTGGCCTTGGCCCAAGCAGCTCAACTCGGTATGTCAGGCATGCCGAGCTTTCAGCACAGCGATAGTTTCCAGGCCTCCCAGGAGACCAAGAAGGTGCAGATCGGACCGAAGTTCCCAGAGCGTGTTCCCATCATTGGCGCCGAGTTGGAGGAGAAATAGGAAAGCGCACTCATCCACTTCCTCCGTGAGAATCGGGATGTCTTCGCATGGTCCAACCAGGATCTGCCGGGTGTCCGAGGGAATTGGTTGAGCACTCTTTGCATGTGCGGCCGGATGCCAAGCCGGTTAAGCAAGCTATGCACCGTTTTGCGGCCGAGAGAAGAAAATCCATTGGTGACGAGATCACAACGCTCTTAGAAAGTGGATTCATCATGGAGGTACTACATCCGGATTGGCTGGCCAATCCGGTCATGGTTGAGAAGAAGAAGGACGATATCATGGTCGCTGTGGTGTGGCGCATGTGCGTTGACTACACCGACCTGAACAAAGCCTGCCCCAAGGACCCCTTCCCACTGCCCCGGATAGATCAGGTGATCGACTCCACTACCGGGTGCGAACTTTTATCTTTTATTGATGCCTACTCTGGTTTTCACCAGATTCCACTGAATCTGGCTGATCAAATAAAGACTGCTTTTATTACCCCGTACGGGGCTTATTACTATCGTGTTATGTGTTTCGGGTTGAGGAATGTTGGGGCCACATACCAGAGATGCATGCAGAAATGCCTGCACGAGCAAATATGCAAAAATGTGCAGGTATATGTGGATGATATAGTCATCAAGACCAAGGAGAAACACACACTCCTGAGTTATATCAAAGAAACATTCGCAAGCTTGTGAAACTACCGGATGAAGTTGAATCCGACAAATTGCACATTTAGTGTCCCAGCCGTGAAGCTACTCGGCTTCCTGGTGTCTATCCGGGGCATCGAGGTCAATCCCTCCAAGATAAAAGCTATAGAGAGCATGTCTTTGCCTAGATCACTGAAGGATGTGCAAAAATTTACCGGTTGTCTGGCTTCCCTTAGCCGGTTCATTGGAAGAATGGGTGAGAAGGCCCTGCCTCCGTACCAGCTCATGAAGAAAAGTGACAAGTTTGTATGGACCCCACAAGATGATGTGGAGTTCAAGGAGCTCAAGACCATGTTGGGTACCGCTCCGGTTTTGGCATGCCCTCTGCCTAAGGAGCCAATGTTGCTCTATATTGCAGCTACCAACCGAGTAGTGAGCGTGGTGGTGGTAGTAGAGCGAGAAGAAGAAGGCAAATCCGTGCAGAGGCTGCTTTATTATATCAGTGAAGTGCTTTCCAATTCAAAGCAGAACTATCCTCATTACTGGAAGATGACATATGGAGTCTACCTGGCTGCCAAGAAGATCAAGCACTATTTCCAAGAGCATCCGATTGAAGGGAATATGCCCGAGAGGCAATAATAAAATGGTTATTATCTTATTCCTTGTTTATGATGAATGTTTATTTCTCATGCTAGAATTTTATTAACCGGAAACGTTGATACATGTGTGCTTAATAAACAAACAATGGTTCCTCGTAAAGCCTCTCTTTTAACTAGCTCGTTGATTAATAGATGATCAAGGTTTCCTGATCATGAACATTGGATGTTATTAATAACGGGGTCATGTCATTAGAAGAATGATGTGATGAACATATACCCAAAGAGAATATAGCAATGCGATCAAGTCATTTTGTTTACATTGTTATATCAAACATACAAAGTAACTTATTCCTTAGACCATGAGATCATGTCAATCACTGATACCAGAAGAGTGCTTTGATGGCATCAAACGCCACACCATAACAGGGTGACTATAAAGGTGTCGTTAAGTATTCGAAAAGTATTAGTTGAGGATCATGGATCAAGAGTGGGATTTGTCCACCCAAATGACGGAGAGATATACTCTGGGCCCTCTCGGTGATATCACATCGAAACCGCTTGCAAGCACGTGATATGATCACAAGGATGTTATATCACGGGAACGAGAAAAGAGTACTTGTCGGTAACGAGATTGAACAAGGTATGGTTGATACCAATGATCGAATCTCGGACAAGTAAAATATCGCGAGACAAAGGGAATAGTTCACGGCGTTGTTGGTTCACACGATCACGAGAGTCATCGTTGAATATATAGGAGTCATCACGGATCTCCAGATCCCGCTGTTGATTATTGATCGGAGAGGAGTCTCGATCATGTCTATCTTATTCGCGAACCATAGGGTGACACACTTAAGGTTCGATGACGCATTTTGAGAGGATAGGAATATCGGAGAAAAGTTTTGGACAACACCGAAATTGTTTCGCGGAATATTGAACTAATCACCGAAATTGTTTCGGGTAATTTTGAAATAGTTCAAGGGGATTCTTATCAAATGTTTGTTAATAGATTTAACAACTAACTCAAGGGTCTATATGTTAATGTTTATTAATGGAATTAACAAATATTAAAATAAAGAAATAAAATTGTTTTATTTATTTATTAAAGAAAACCCTTGGGATTTTGAGTGGGAATTAATGGAAGAATGAGTGGGTTGAGTGGAGACTCCACTCACATGATGAGGGAGAGCTGGAGACACCCACAAATTCGTGGCTGCCATCCCCTCCTATAAAAGGAGGGGTGGGAGGTCCCTCTCCCACACACACACACTTGTGTCATCTCTTCCTCCCTCCTCCCGCTGCTCCACCACTTGTTCATGCGCTTGGCGAAGCCCTGAACGAAGTTTTCTCCACCACACCACGCCGTCGTGCTGCTGGAGTTCCGAGGGATCCTCTACTTCCGCGCCCCGCTGGATCGAGGGCACGGAGGTCGTCATCAACCGTACGTGTGACCGATCACGGATGCACCGCCGGATTGCGGTGCTCATCCTATCGCTATCGGGATTGGTGTGAGTACGACTACGCCAACAACGAGATTTGATATCGTAACGCTTTGTGTCTTCGAGGGTATGTGTTCTTCTTAACCCTCTATTTGCACGTTGCACTTCGTCTCCTAGATTAGATCTTGGCCTTTCGGGTGTCTCTCACGTAGGAATTTATTTTGTTTTCTATGCAACGACCCCTTCAGTGGTATCAGAGCCGGATCTATGCGTAGATGTTTTGTACGGGTAGAACACATATGAGTATGTGGGCGTTGATGATCATGTTATTGCCTCCTTGAGTATTTTATGATCTTAGTGGAATAGTAGGATGAAGCTGCCCCAGACTAAGTTTACGTGTACTATGTACGCGAGAGTTGTCTCACTTGTGGCTAAGGGGGTGTCCGTTTCTCCTACTATAGTTAAGATCTAATCTACGAAGGGTTGTTAAAAATGTGTTTATCAACGTTGTGGTTGATGTTCGTAGGTATGAACGGTTCTATCATCGAAAGCCCTAAGCCACGTAAAATATGCAAAAATAAATTAGAGGCGTCTAACTAGTTTTTACTGGGCATGTGATGTGATATGGTCAATATTACAAATTTGATTATGAGATTATCTATTTTGTAAATTATTGATATACCAGAAGGTATCCATATGATTGTCTTCTTATTGATGGACAATCAAGATTGGGGTGCCGTGGTACTTGGTACCACGCCGGTGGAATGATGGAGATCATACCATGATGCACATGATGGAGATCAAGTGCAAGGAGGACCATATCATATCACGTTATCCTTACATGTGATGTTTGTGATGTTAATCCTTTTATGCATCTTGTTTTGCTTAGATAGCGACGGTAGCATTATAAGATGATCCCTCTCACTTAATATCAAGATAATAATGTGGTCTTCCTTAAGTATGCACCGTTAAGAAAGTTCGTCGTTTCGAGACACCACATGTTGATCGGGTGTGATAGACTCAATGTTCGCATACAACAGGTGTTTTCAAGCCTAGCATGTACAGACATGGCCTTGAAACACACGCAATACTACGGTTCTACTTGGCGAGCCTAGCATGTACAGACATGGCCTCGGAACACGTAACCGAAAGGTAAAGCATGAGTCATATGGATGATATGATGAACATGTCGATGTTCGCCTTTGAAACTACATCATCTCACGTGATGATCGGTTTTGGTGTAGTGAATTTAGTTCATGTAATCACTAAAGACGACTAAGGGGGATGTTGTTTTTGAGTGGGAGTTCGTGGTTTAATTTTTGAATTAACTTGAACTTATTTATCATGAACAACAAATCAAAGTGAATTTGCACAAATTATAGTATTCATTGGCATCCACATAACTACCTTACACTTAGATTGTTAATTGAGATATAATTGTTATGATCTGGTAAATACCATTTAAGATTGGTACCGTATTAGTGAAATTTAAAATTGAGCCTTATTGTAGATTTTTGGTATTTCCTACCTAGCTCCATATGGTTAATGATTGATTAATCTAGAGAGCAAATAATTCCTACTTAGAAACCAGAGTCATGGTTTCTTTCGTATTACTTTATCTTCAGAAGAATGTTTTGTTGATCAAGGTGATTTTGGAACTGAAAAGAGTTGTTTTCAGAAACAATCAAGTGAAAGATATATTGATATCTAGAAACTTATTTGTGGCAACATGACTGAGTATAGTTTAGCGTGACAATATTTGCTTATATTATCTGAATATATGCAATCATTGAAGACGCTGAGCGTTTGAATATTCCAAGAAGTTGGACGCTAAAAATTATCCTCTAAATTCATTCCTTCGAGCTATAGTAGCTTAATCATAACATTGTTATGATAGGATGGATTAAAAGTATGGGTAAAGTCGTTTACCTTACTTGGAGATTGCTAAGAGTGGAATCTAGAAGAATACTATTAATATGGTGATATTAGTAGAAAAATAATCAAACTCAAAGTATATGACTAACACGCCAAAGAAAATGAGCTAGTACGGCTAGCATTGTTTGATGTTGAATGGTTCTTCTGTAAAGGAAAGGGAATATTGAAAATAGAATTACAAATAGATATATGGCAGAAAAGAAGATAACTGGAAAAGTCCAGATCAGGAGTATATTCTTGATATCCAAGTTATAGATGTATTACTAGTTAACAAAGTATTTTAGGGTATTTTGATACCACATTGGTTGGTATGAGTTGTCATACAAAGCAACGCAATGGAAGAAATACAAGGGCCTAAAAGAAACTAGTAATAGATGTGGAATCGATTATGACAAGAACAGAAATAAAGTGTTATTGCGTTTGTTGTCATATCGAACCAAACATTCAAGATATATTTTAAGAACTTAATAAGTGTTATTTTGTTCTAGTCTTTTGTGAGAACAAATGAGATTGTTCAAACTATGACCATTTTCCATAATTGATGGATATGTTAATATAAATCATGTTGGTAAAGTAAACATCTATAAGACTAAATGCTAAACGTTGCAAGACGTAGAAGAGTTTCACTTAAATTGTGACACCACCATTTTAGTTCATATCGGAAAGGAAAACATGAAGGAACTCCATATTGATGGACTCCCGGAGTCATTTTATTTTGAATAAATTGACGCTTGTGAGACCTCTTCCAAAAGATGACTAGAATTCCGTTCTTAGGCCAAAGTAGAATGGACGACTAATTTAGTGGAGATTATACATATTGATGTATATAGTCCATTATGTGTAGTCATGTATGGTGGATTAATTTTTCCTTCATAAAATCCTGTCGATGACTTGAGTAGATATGTGAGTATATCTATTTAAAGGGAAATAAGTTTGAAATTTTGAATTGGTTCAAAAGGTTGTTAATATGAAGTTAAAATCAATGTAACAAGATAATCAAGTATTTATGATTGGATCATAAAGGATAAAGTTTGAGTTACAAGTTTAGCAAAACATCTGAGAAGTTGCAGAATTGTTCCACAACTTATACTTCTAGAATACCCCACATTAGATTGGAGTATTGAAAAGACAAAATCAAACCTTGTTTGACATGGTAAGATTAATAAAATTGCCATTATAATTTTGTAGTTTATACATTAAGGACAACCGCTTTTACACTAAAAAGAGCACTGTCGCACCCGGACTTCTAGAGGATACTCGCAGTTCCGTTGAACAGTAGTTGATTGGATTATGGGGCTTACCGGCACCCGCATCTCTTACGAGTAGGCCAACACACGTATGTGTGACAACCAACCCCTACTGTTCATCGTCTACGCAAACCATCCCATAGAAATCAGGATACTACCATTGACGTACTTCATACCATACACACATGGTACGTCAACGGCGTTTAACAGAATGATAACACAACATATCTCTAAGACACAAAAGATGGAAATAAGTTGCAAATAGCTCTCATTAGAGCAGAGATAGAAAATACAATCATCCAGAGGACACATGTCCCAACATAACATCATTACATCTCAGCGGAAGCATTCAAAGGGTCTGAGTACAGACAAATCCAAATAGGCTTAAGAAGCCGGGAATGAAAAGAAGACGGAGCCCATCCATGATGTCTCGGATCCTGCCCAGGTCCGCTATCTACTCGCCAGCAGCCTCGTCAAACTCCACGTAGTAGCCATCACGGGGATCCTCGTAAGCGTAGTCTGCGGAAACCACAGCCCCAAAGGGGTCAGTACATAGACGTACTGGCAAGCAAGACTCACAGTTCACCAAAGTGTAACCCGTCAACACCCAGCACAGATGCTTTGGGTCAACGGAAGAAAAAGGGATATAAAAGATGCTGCAACTGGCTGCACTAACCAACTACAGAACATGATACAACTTCCGGCTAACAGAAAGGGGATAAGATAGCGTATCGTAACCAACTATGACTAACTCCAAACAAACCCATCCTGGATCTCGCCCCTTATCCAAAGAAGCAATCCGAGGATAACCCACACAGTTGGATTAGTGATGGATCAAGTTATTGTGGCAATAAGGCTATTACTAGTCAAGTTATCATTAGTTAGGTGTAAGTTGTTCTGAGTACTTGTTAGCCAGTACTTTCACCAAGTTAACCATAACCGCGGAAAACACGGCTTCTCGAGAAGATTTATCCCTGCAGGGGTGCACCAATTTAGCCATACACGTAAGAATAACCCGCCAGATGGAAGGGCCCTTCCACCAAGCGGGGCACTCAACACAACTCAACTCTTCTTCGCATCAAGCCCAAAGCACCACGTGCTGTGCGTGCGCGGCTAATCGAGCCCCACGAAGAAAAGGGGACCCTCATAGCACTGGAAGACCACGCCGCCCTAAATGCCGACTACAAAAGTTCCACCCTGGCCTCGGGTTCGTACCTGCATATGCGTGCATCAAATGGAAAGCCCGAACTAAGTGTGGCGATTTGGACGAGATGCGAATCGAATCAAATTGAGGGGGGCACCCATACACGCTTCCTACATGCGGATAGTGCGCTCATCATGGATCAGTAGACAAGACCCTTTTCCTAATTAGGGTCGACACTAGCAGGCCTCAAAACCACGCCGGGCCTCCTGCCGGTGCCTTATCAGCAAATTATTATTACCTCAAGATTAACAGGTTGATTGTTTTAAACATCGAGCCCCAGAACATGATAGAAATATAGTAACAGAATGTAACGGGTAACAGACTCGAGCAAAAACAACCCTAAGCATGCTAGTAAGACACGGGCCGAAGCAACGGGGTTATAGTAGTGGAGGTGAGTCAATATCAGGGTTCAGGGTATCATGTGATAGGTTCGTAACAGAAGCAACGATACATATGGCTAGAAGAAATAGACAACGGAAAGTATCGGTAACCAATGTTGAAAGGAACATAGTGGTTCATGTGAGTGATAACTTGCCTGCAAACTCAGCAGCCTGGTACTGAGCTAGATCCTCAGAAGGGGTGTCGTAAGTATCGTCTGTCTCAACGTCGTCGTCTATCCGGGAAGAAGCAAACAAACAACGCAGAGAACAACCAATCAATAACATGGCATAATGCACAATCATGGGATGATGCATGACAGTTTAATTGATGCATCAAAATAAACTAGTTGACATGGTAACAACATGATTAAATGGACCCACATGCAATTTGGGGTTACATATGAAAAGCCCATCAAATAAGGTTGGAATATTTGTTTTTCAACTGATCAACAGGTGATAGTGGATTAGTATGATGCATGGATGAGGAAAACAACAAAATAACAACAATAGAATCAATTGGAAATAAGGTTTACCAATTTTAGAAATTTATTTATTAAGTTAGAAAATTTTGGTTCCTAAAGGTGTCACACAAGCATTTGTTGTTTTCATCAAGTTAAATTCTTCAAAACAGATAACAAAGTTCATATTTGAAAAGATCACACAATTTTAGGTGGATTACATGTTTCAAATATTGAAAAAGGAATTAGGATGAATTTATTATGACTTAAACAAGATTAAACAAGTTTTAAATGAATTTAAAACAAGTTTGAATTTATTTGAATTTTTATTTGTTCAAAACATAAATTCAAATTCATATTTGAAAAGTTTATACTTTTCTAGTTTGAAAACATATTTTATATGTTCAAAAATAATTTAATTTGAGCAAGTTATGAATTTAGCAAATTTAAATGATTTAAACAAGGTTTAAATTATTTAAACAATTTTAATTATTCAAATCATGAAACAAAAATTATATTTGAAAAGATGGTTCAAAATGGCATGGAAAACATATTTTATTTGCATTATTTGGATTAAGTATGAATTAGTTATGAAATTATTCAAGTTACAAATGAATTGTTTGAATTTGAAATTTGAATGCATTTGAATTATTCAAAACAGAAAACAAATGGTTTGAATAGATAGAAAATGAAATTTGGTGCAGTGCACATATTTTACTTTTATTATTTGGAGTTATAAAATGAAAGTTATTTGCATTTTCATTTTGAGGACCATTCTGTAATTTAAAAGGGACTTAATTTGAAACAGAAAGGGTTGCAAACTTTTGTTACTCAGCAGTGGCTGGACACAGCCACTGACAGAGGGTCCAGGGGCCAACGGTGGCCCTCGTGTGCTTGCGTGGCAACAGTGTGGCTGACAGGGGGGCCACCCTGTCAGCGCGCTGCGGAAAAAAGGTGGGGTTTTTAATCGCGAGCGCGAGGGCTCGAACCCGCGCTGCGGAGGGCGTGCAGTGGAGCGTTACCACTACGGTGCGTTTCGGTGTTTGAAAGTATACGCGCTGCAGCAAGGTTATCATTCAGTTACGCGCAGGTTTCTGAATTTCGCTGACAGAAACGTGGTCGCCGGCGATGATCACCGTGGCTGCTCGCGCGTGCTGGTGTGTGCGTGTGGTGGAGTGGGTTGTGTGCGCGCAAGCAGAGAGGAAGGAGGAGAAGCACGGCGATCACCTCCGGTGTAGGGGTAGCAGAGGCGCGGTGACGAACTCCGACGGCGACGTGGTAGATGGCGGCGGCGTTGTGGTGAACCTCCGCGGGTGCTGTGGTGTCCAGGAGCTCGAGGACGAAGAGGTGAGCTCGTTCCCGCGGCTAAGATGGATGGTGGGGCACGGGAACGGCGGCGGCCATGGCGGATTCAGAAGCGGCTCGCCGGGGTGAGTTTCAGAGAGGGGAAACGGGGCAGAGAGATGGCGAACGGCGGTGGAGCTCGAGGGAGGAGGTAGCAGGTAGGTTAGGGAAGCTCGGGGGAGGCCTAGGGGGCTTTATAGAGGGGTAGGGCGACAGATGGCCGTTGGCACGTGCTGCTGCCGCCGTGGCATAGCCGGATGTGCGGCCGTACTGCGGGAAGAAGGGAGGGGAGGTGATCGAACCGGTACCAGGCCAGGGAAAGAGAGAAAAATGGGCTGGGCTGCGTTTCTCCCCCCCTCTGTGAGCGTTTTCTTATTTTTTTTGATTTTTCTCCTCTGTTTTTTTTTGCAGAAATGAGAAATGGAAGAAAATTGGGGTTTTTAAGTTAGTAATTTTTTTAGAAAAATTAGTGGGAGTTAGTAATTACAAAAGCAACTGATTGCCAACTTTGTTTTTTCAAAGTTTCAAATTTAAATTGTTGTTGGTGATTTAAATCATATTTGAAAGAATTTGATATTAAGTGATTATTATTAAAAACAAGATTTTTAATAGGGTGAACCCTATTGCTTAATTAGAACAAATGATCAAAGTTGTTTTGGTGATTTTCATAATTTGAAATTGGGTGCTGTTTGGGATTTGATTTGAATTTTTGAATGCAAATTGGAATTAGTTGATTGATTAAAAGCCACCATTTTAGTTGTTGAACATTATGGATTACAGGGGAACAAATGGTTGTTTTTATTTGAACTTTTTATTTAAAAGGTTGTAACAGAGAAAGTATGAAATAAAGCATTTGAAATTGTTTGAATTTCAATTGTGAAAACGGAGAAAAACAGATGCAAACCAAATGAAAACAAAGTAAAACAAATGCAAACAATTCAATGAGTATGATGACATGATGCAAAATTTAATAAAACAAGGAACAAACATTCTAGGGATGGTTTTTCATACTTGGGATGTTACAAAACGCCCCCCTTGAAGGAATCGCGCCCCGAGATTCCTAATGAGAAAGGAAAAGGTCCGGATACTTCTTGCGAAGATCCTCTTCGGTCTCCCACGTTGCCTCTTTATCGGAATGATGCGATCACTGCACTTTCAAGAACTTGGTGCTCTTGTTGCGAGTCTTACGCTCGGTCTCATCGAGAATACGAACAGGGTGCTCCTCATAAGATAGATCATCTTGCAGTTCAATGGAATCATGATCAACTGCACGATCTGGATCTTTGAAACACCTCTTGAGCTGTGACACGTGAAACACATCGTGCACCTTGGATAGTTTTTCTGGAAGTTCAAGACGATAGGCATTTTCCGCACGTCTTGAGAGAATGTTGAAAGGACCAATGTATCTTGGTGCAAGATTTCCTTTCACACCGAAACGATGAGTGCCTCTGAGGGGAGTTACACGGAGATATGCCTTGTCACCAGGTGCATAGACCATATCCCTGTGCTTGCTGTCATAGTAGCTTTTCTGACGAGACTGAGCAATCTTGAGATTGTCACGAATGATACGAACTTTCTCCTCGGCTTCCTTAACAATGTCAGGGCCTAAGATTGAACGTTCACCAGCTCCAGACCAATTGATTGGACTCCTGCATCTGCGGCCATATAGAGCTTCAAATGGTGCCATGCCTAGGCTTGCCTGGTAGCTGTTGTTGTAGGAGAATTCAGCATATGGAAGGAAATCCTCCCATTTCATGCCAAAGGAGAGACCACATGCTCTGAGCATATCCTCAAGAATCTGATTGACTCTTTCGACTTGCCCCTGAGACTAGGGGTGATAAGTTGTGCTGAACAGAAGTTTGGTGCCCAATGCTTCTTGAAAGCTTTTCCAGAAATGAGAAGTGAATATGCTTCCACGGTCTGAGCTTATTTCCAATGGAACACCATGAAGAGGAACAATCTTTGCTGTGTAGAGCTCTGCTAACTGGCTAGCTGAGATTGTTTCTTTGACAGCAAAGAAGTGAGCTACTTTAGTGAGACGATCAATAACAATGAAGATTGCATCTTTGCCCTTCTTGGACTTTGGAAAACCAGTGACGAAGTCCATTTCAATCATGTCCCACTTCCACTCAGGAATTTTCAGAGGTTGTAGAAGACCAGCTGTTTTCTGATGAACTGCCTTAACACGTTGACAAACGTCGCATTCAGAAACGTATTGAGCAATTTCACGTTTCATGCCAGGCCACCAATACAGTGTCTTAAGATCCTGGTACATCTTTGTACTTCCAGGGTGGATGGAGAGAGGAGTTTCATGAGCCTCCTTGAGAATGATATCTTTGAGACTTTGAACTTGAGGAACTGCAATGCGTCCTTCGAAGAACACAGTTCCTTTGTCATCAATTGAGAAGGACTTAAATTTCTCCTTGCCTTCTTTGATGTGTTCTACCATCTTCTTGCTTTCAGCATCACGAAGTTGTTCAGAACGAATCTTATCCTCGAGAGTTGGACTGGCTGTCAAGCTAGCAAGATAGCCTTGAGGAACAAGACCAAGGTTCAGCTTCTGGAATTCTTCGTGAAGTGGAGGTTGGCTTTCCATGATCATGAGATTATTGCAATACGACTTGCGACTGAGAGCATCGGCCATAACATTAGCCTTGCCTGGAGTGTAAGAAATGGTGAGATCAAAGTCTTTAATCTTTTCAATCCATCTCCTTTGCCTGAGGTTTAGATCTGGTTGAGTGAAGATGTATTTCAGACTCTTATGATCGGAAAAGATTTCAGTGCGGTTACCCAACAAGTATTGTCTTCATTTCTTGAGGGCAAACACAACTGCTGCAAGTTCAAGATCATGTGTGGGATAGTTTTGCTCATGTGCATTCAACTGACGTGAAGCATAAGCCACCACTTGACGTTCTTGCATAAGAACTGCACCTAGACCTTGGAGAGATGCATCGCAGGATATCTGGAAAGGTTTGGTAGTATCTGGGCCAACCAGAACTGGTGTAGAAGTGAGTTTAGTCTTCAGAAGATTGAAACTTTCATCACATTGTGGAGACCAAACGAACTTCTTGTCCTTCTTTGTGAGATCAGTGAGAGGTTTGGCAATCTTGGAAAAGTTTTGGATGAAACGACGACAATAGCTAGCCAAGCCAAGAAAACTTCGTACTTGCTTCACTGTCTTAGGAGGTTTCCAATCAACAATTGCTTTAACCTTTTCTGGATCAATGGCTATGCCCTTGGATGATATGACATGACCAAGGTAAGCAACTTCTGGAATCCAGAACTCACATTTGGAGAATTTGGCATATAGACGATGCTCGCGAAGTTTCATGAGAGTAAGATGAAGATGTTCTCCATGCTCTTCCTCGGACTTTGAGTAGACTAGAATATCATCAAGATATACCACAACGAACATGTCGAGGTATTCATGGAAAACAGAATTCATGAGTCTAGAGAATGTTGACGGTGCATTGGTGAGACCAAAGGACATGATGGTGTATTCATATAGACCGTACCGAGTGGTGAAAGCTGTTTTTGGAATATCTTCCTTTCTGATCTTTATTTGATGGTAACCCATTCTCAAGTCCAACTTGGAGAATATTGAGGCTCCCGCAAGTTGATCAAAAAGATCAACGATACGAGGAATTGGATACTTGTTTTTGATGGTTTTCTCGTTAAGAGGACGATAGTCAACAACGAGTCTCTTTGTTTGATCCTTCTTCGCAACGAATAGAGTTGGGCAACCCCAAGCGGAGGAACTAGGTTGAATGTAACCTTTTTCCATGTACATATCGATTTGCTCCTTTAACAATTTCAATTCAGGAGGAGCTATCTTGTATGGATGCTTAGAGATTGGAGCAGTACCTGGTTCAAGCTCGATCACGAACTCAACTGCTCTGTCCGGAGGCATCCCTGGCAACTCTTCTGGAAAGATGTCAGGGAATTCACAAACCACCGGAACATTTTCGAGTAGAGGTAGAGGTTTAGCATCGAGGGTGTATAGCTGAACAGAACTTGATTCATTTGGAGAATAGACTATCTGGCCAGAAGGGTGGAACAGAGTTATTGACTTCTGAGCACAATCAATCGTAGCTTTATTGGCCTTCAACCAATCCATGCCAAGAATGACATCAATGTCAGAATTGCCAAGCAGAATGAGAGAAGCAAGGAATATGTGACCTCCAATTAGAATCTGATTCTCATGACTGATCTTGGAAGTTTGCATAGTTGCTCCAGGGGAGTTTACTACTAGCGGGGAACCCAAACCAACAAAAGGGAGCTTAATTGCTGTCGCAAAGATCTTTGACACGAAAGAATGCGATGCTCCGGTATCAAACAACACTTTAGCTGGGTTAGAGTTTACGGGGAATGTACCGAGAACGACGTCAGCAGCTTCCTCAGCTTTGTCGGCCTTGATATGATTCACCCTTGCGGTCCTCCCGACAGGCCTGTTGTTGGAGTTGAAGGCTTTAGCCGGGGGAGCATGCACCATTGCCTGGTTTGTGTTGGGACAAGGTGGTGGTGGAGGTAGCTGCCTCTGAGTGCACTTGTCAGCGTAGTGCCCCATCTGCTTGCATTTGTAGCAAGTGACGACACGAGGTGCATCTGGCCTTGGCTGCCCCATTGAAAACCTCTGAGCCTGCATCTGAGATGGGTTGGGTGGGCGGGTAGCGAAGCCTGGAGAAGCTTGGGCGTATGGAGCCCGAGTGACATCACCACTTGGCACCCAGATGCGGCGCTTCTGCGGAGGGGTGGTCATGTTGGAGGAGGAACCACCCTCACGCGAGTGCTTTCGAGACTCCTCGAACGCCTTGCGCCCATTTTCTTCATTGAGCGCGGTGTTAACGAGCTCCTCGAAGTCTTTGGCCTTGATGTTGGTGAGGGCGTACTTGAGTTCCGGGTTAAAACCTCGGCGGAACCTTGCCATCTTCTTAGCCTCAGTGGACACCTCATCACCAGCGTAACGAGCGAGGCGATTGAACTCACTATGATAGCCAATGACGTCTAGCTTGCCCTGCTTGAGTGAGCAAAACTCTTCACGCATCCTTTCCATGAGACCATCTGGAATGTGGTGCTTCAGGAAAGCTTCCTTGAAACAACCCCAGGTGATTCGGTAGCCAGCTCTCATGGTCTGGTAGTTCTCCCACCAAGTAGCTGCCTGACCCTTCAGTAGGTAGGAGGCATACTTGACCTTGTCTTCCTCAGCAACGTGAGCAATGTCCAGAGCCCTAGCGATCTCACGGATCCAGTCATCAGCATCCAGAGGCTCGCGTGTTGCCACGAAAGCTCTCGGGCCCAGACTCAGAAACTCCTTGATACTGACTCGTGGAGCATTCTGGTTGTTGTTCTGGTTAGCCTGGAACTGGGCCATCTGCGTCACGACCTGAGTCATCTGAGTCAACAGCTCCGTGATTGGCGGTGGCTCAGGCGGGTTGTTCCTTGTTGGCGGCATCCTGAATGGAAATGCATTTTAGCACAACAACAGAAAGGATAGACTTGGTAACCGAAAGAGAGATTATTCCGACGCATGACTAGATAACCGACAGGTACATCATCACATGTTCAAATACATCAGAATATCCAACACACCACAAATGGTTCGAAAGCCAAAGGATAACTAAACATAGCTAAGAATGGATACATCGGTACTCCCATGCTCATCACGCAGGACGGCGGTGAGTAGTACGACGAGAGGTACGGTGAGGAGCACGCCCACGAAAGTAGGTAGAACGACGATCCACATAGATCTGACGTGGTCTGAGAGCGACTCTAGGTGTGGTGAAGTACATAGCGTCGACTCCCTGTGCTCCAATGTAACATCCCAAGTATGAAAACCATCCCCTTAGAATGTTTGTTGCATGTTTATTAAAGTATTGCATCATGTCATCATATTGTTTTCATTCTGTTTGCATTTGTTTCTTATTTGATGCATCTGTTTTTCCCTGTTTTTCCCAATTCAAATTTAAACTTTATTCAAACAATTGTTGCATACTTGCTCTGTTACAACATTTGAAATAAAAATCACAAATAAAAACAACCAAATTGTTTCATTTTATTCCATAGTGATCACTTGTTAAAAGGATGGTTTTAGTCAATCATTTGAATTCCAAAAACACATTTAAAATTCAAATCAAAGCACCAAAACAGAATCACTTTGAAGTTATGATGATATCAGAACAAATCAACCCAATTTGTTTATATTTACCATAGGGGTTACCCTATTTAAAATGTTGGTTTTTGTTAATGATCATTAATATTAAAAATTTCACCCAAACTTGGTTTAAATTCAAACAACAAACAAAATTCAACCTTTTTGAAAATAAAAGTTAAAACCTGTTTGCAAATGACCTAAAAAGGTTACCCAAATTTATTCCAAATTTTTCATTAGGTTTAAACCTATCAAATGCTTCCAATTACGTTTCAGCAAAAAAAAAAAGGAGAAAGAAAAAAAAAATCAAAAATCAAATTCTTGGCGCCAAGGGGAGATGGGCTGCTCCCAGCCCACCCATCTTTCTCTCCCCGCGCGCACCGCAGCCCGCTGGCCCGCGTACCGGTTCGGGGATCTATTTCCCTTTTCTCCCCCGTGTACGGCGGCCATCGGAGCGTGCCACGGCGGCAGGTGCTCGCCACCGACGGCCACGCATCGTCGACCGCGCCTATAAGACCCCCTGGACCCTCTCTGCTGCACCCTAGCCCCTAGGTTTTCCTCCTCCCCTCGCTAGCGCCGCCGCTCACCCTCTCGCTGCCTGAGCTCCCCTCTCTGCAACTCCCTCCGGCGACCACCGCTCTGAACTCGACGATGAACGCCTCCGTCGACGCACGATTTCTCGCGGGCTAACCAGGAATCGAAACCCCACCATCTCCTCTCCCAATTGAACATCGCAGAGGAGCTCGCCATCAACGGTAGCGTCGCCGCCGTCCACGGGATCGCCGCTGTTGTCGCCGACGAGGTCGTCTCCGCGCCTCTGCAACGACGACACGGTGGTGAGCAATCACATCTTCCCCTTCCTCTCTATGCTGCGCACGCCTCTGCTCACCTCTGCACACATCCACCACATCCATATCGAGCACGGTTACGGTGATCAACGCCTGCGAGCAGCGTTGTTTCTGTTCAGTCGCGGATGGATTCGGTCGTCAGAAAAGTTCAGTTAACCAACACGGAATGTTAACTTGTCCGCGAATCTGAACCTGTCAAACGACTGAATCTAGCGCAGTGGTAACACTGCAGTCCGCGCGCCCGCAGGTCCCTGGTTCGATTCCGCGCGGAAGCGAATTAAACCCAACTTTTTCCACCTCTGGCTGACAGGAAGGGTCCACCAGGCAGTGACCCTGGCTGCCACGCCATCGCGCACACGCCACGCTGGCCCCCAGGCCCACGCTGCAGTGGCTTGGGTTGGCTAACTGTGCGTAACAAAAGTTTCTGCGTTTTTCTGTTTTCAAAAATAGAACCTTTTAATTACAGATTAGTCCTCAATTTTAATTGGTTAATAACTTTTAATCTATAACTCTAAATAATAAAAGTTAAATATTTTTATTGTTCTAAATTAAATTGTCTATCCAACTATGCCACTTGTGTACTGTTTTGAATTTTCAAAATGCAATTCAAATTTGAATTCAAATAATTCAAATGCAATTTGCTAAAATCAATAACTAATTCATTATTAATCCAATAAATGCAAATAAAATATGTTTTCCATGCTATTTTGAATAACCTTTTCAAATATAAATTTTGTTTCATGGTTTGAATAATTTAAATTGCCTAAATAATTTAATCCTTATTTAATTCATTTAAATTTGATAAAATCATAACTTGCCCCAAATAAATTGTAATTGAACATGCAAAATATGTTTTCAAACCACCAAAGTATAAACTTTTCAAATATGAGTTTGAAATTATGTTTTGAGCAAATAAAATTCAAATAAAATTCATGCTTGTTTAAAATTCATTTAAAACTTGTTTAATTTTGTTTAAGTCATAATAAATTCATCCAAATTCCTTTTTCAATATTTGAAACATGTAATCCACCCAAAATTTCATGATCTTTTCAAATATGAATTTAGTTATTTGTTTTGAACAATTTAAATGGTTGAAAACAACAAATACTTGTTGTCACCTTTAAGGCACCAAAAATTCTCTAAATTAATAAATAAAATTCTAAATTGCTAAACCTCATTTCAAATTGGTTCTAATGTTGTTATTTTGTTGTGTTCCTCATGCATGCATCATACTAAACCACGAGCACCTGTTGATTAGTTGGAAAACAGATAATCTAACCAAAATCCATGGGCTTTTCATATGCAACTCAAAAATTGCATATGGGTCCATTTAAATTGTGTTACCATGTCAATTAGGCTATTTTGATGCATCTATTAACTTGACATGCATCATCCCATGATTGTGCACTATGCCATGATATTGATTGTTTATTTTTCCTGTATTGTTTGTTTGCTTCTTCTCGGATAGACGACGACGTTGATACCGACGATCTTTACGACACCCCTTCTGAGGATCTAGCTCAGTACCCGGCTGCTGGGTTTGCAGGCAAGTTATCACTCACATGAACCATTGTGTTCCTTTTCAACATTGGTACCGATACTTTCCATTGTCTATATTTGCTAGCCCTATGTATCGTTGCTTCTGTTACGAACCTATCACATGATACCCTGAACCCTGATATTGCCTCACCTCCAGTCCTAAAACCCCTTGGTTGAGCCTGTGTCTTACTAGCATGCTTAGGATTGTTTTGCTCGAGTCTGTTGTCAGTTACTTTCTGTTATCATATCTGCTTATATTCTGGGGCTCGATGTTAAACAACAACCTGTTAATTTGAGGTAATAATAATTTGCTGATAAGGCACCGGCAGGAGGCCCGGCGTGGTTTTGAGGCCTGCTAGTGTCGACCCTAATAGGAAAAGGGTCTTGTCTACTGATCCATGATGAGCGCACTATCCGCATGTGGGAAGCGTGTATGGGCGCCCCCCTCAATTTGATTCGATTCGCATCTCGTCCAAATCACCACACTTAGTTCGGGCTTTCCATTTGATGCACGCATATGCAGGTACGAACCCGAGGCCAGGGTGGAACTTTTGTAGTCGGCATTTAGGGCGGCGTGGTCTTCCAGTGCTATGAGGGTCCCCTTTTCTTCGTGGGGCTCGATTAGCCGCGCACGCACAGCACGTGGTGCTTTGGGCTTGATGCGAAGAAGAGTTGAGTTGTGTTGAGTGCCCCGCTTGGTGGGAAAGGCCTTCCCATCTGGCGGGTTATTCTTACGTGTACGGCCAAATTGGTGCACCCCTACAGGGATAAATCTTCTCGAGAAGCCGTGTTTTCCGCGGTTATGGTTAACTTGGTGAAAGTACTGGCTAACAAGTACTCAGAACAACTTACACCTAACTAATGATAACTTGACTAGTAATAGGCTTATTGACACAACAATTTGATCCATCATTAATCCAACTGTGTGAGTTATCCTCGGATTGCTTCTTTGGATAAGGGGCGAGGTCCAGGATGGGTTTGTTTGGTGGTTAGCTATAGTTGGTTACGATACGCTATCTTATCTCTTTCTGTTACACCGGAAGTTGTAGTATGTTCTATAGTTGGTTAGTGCAGCCAGTTGCAGCATCTTTTATACCCTTTTCTTCCGTTGATCCCAAGGCATCTGTGCTTGGTGTTGACGGGCTACACTTTGGTGAACTGTGAGTCTTGCTTGCCAGTACGTTTATGTACTGACCCCTTTGGGGCTGTGGTTTCCGCAGACTACGCTTACGAGGATCCAGGTGACGGCTACTACGTGGAGTTTGACGAGGCTGCTGACGAGTAGTTAGCGGACCTGGGCAGGATCCGAGACATCGTGGATGGGCTCCGTTTTCTTTTCATTCCCGGCTTCTTAAGCCTATTTGGATTTGTCTGTACTCAGACCCTTTGAATGCTTCCGCTGAGTTGTAATGATGTTATGTTGGGACATGTGTCCTCTGGATGATTGTATTTGCTATTCTCTGCCCTAGTGAGGGCCAGTTGCAACTTATTTCAATCTTTTGTGTCTTAGAGATATGTTATGTTATCATCTTGTTCAATGCCGTTGACGTACCATGTGTGTATGGTATGAAGTACGTCAATGGTAGTGTCCTGATTTCTACGGGATAGTTTACATCGACGGTGAATAGTAAAGATTGGTTGTCACACATAAGTGTTGGCCTACTCGTAAGAGATGCGGGTGCCGGTAAGCCCCGTAATCCAATCAAAATACTGTTCAGTTCGTACGGTGAGTATCCCCTAGAAGTCCGGGTGCGACAAATGGTATCAGAGCCTATCTGCCCGTAGGATCCCTTTTACTGGTCGCAGTTGAGTCTAGAAACTATTTTGTAGCTATATAGGAAAAATAAAACGTGAGAGTAGGAATTCTGCCATTTTTCTTCTTTCCCCACCCACCCACCCTGTTCTGGTAAGGAAGTGCAACATTGTTTTCTGATCTCATCTAAACTTTCAAGTTAGGTTTTCACGAATCCTGGTTTCTCTAGGATAGTTATATCTACTAGACCATAGGAATGGAGGTGGTTGTAACATGATTTATTATGTTGCCTACTCATGATTGAGAACGGAGGCGTGTAAGCCCCGGAAGCAAATCCTCTATCCCTTAAGCAGTAGATATTGATCCTTTAGAAGCTCGGATGGGTTTTTCCGTAGTACCTCAGGAGTTTTGGTCTCGTGTTTCCCGTTGTTGCTTCGATATCCTGTTCTTCTCAACATTCTTTTCGTCCGTTGAACCTTGTTGTTGCTTTCCACTTCAGTTCTTCTACCGGCGTCTAATCAAAACCTCCCAAATCATCTGCAGATGGATCTCAGGTTCTTCCCGCAGGTGGTTCGGATGACTCGTTGTGAGAGCACCGCCGGTTATCCGGAGATGCTGAGAGACATGGTCACTTATCTGGGGTTCCATTGGGCACCAGAGTACCAGGTCTACGAGCAGCAGCGAGAGTTTGACCAGACCTACTACCAGGCTATCGTCTACATTCTGTCAGATGATGGCATGAGCGTTGTCCACCGCTACGAGGCAGTAGGTTCCACAGTGGATATGGCCGTGCAACAGGCAGCTTACGTGAGTCTCACCGTCCTCCGTGCTGACTACTGGGGGTTTCACGATTCTATCTATCGCCACATTCCCCGTGGTTACATCACTTCAGCGGGAGCTCACTTCACCCTCTACGACAACCTGGATGTCTACGAGCATGATAACACCAGGCTGCACACCACCGCTCAGTTTGTGAGGCATAGTGACGCTGTGGCCACCACACTTTCTCAGGAGTTGGCCTCAGTCAGGGAGCAGCTCTACCTTGCTTTGACTCGTCTGGCTACGTACACCACAGACTTTGTTGGAGATGAGCGCTTTGCACGTTTCCATCAGACAGTTGGACGTAGTTTGCCAGATGCTGGAGGTTACGAGCCGATCAGAGGTCCACTCCTCAACCTCGGAGCTGGTTACACTGGGATTCCACGCTTTGGAGCACAGGGAGACGACGCTTTCTACTTCACCACACCGAGAGTCACTCTCAGAGCAGTCCCGATCTACGTGGATCGTCGTTCTACCTACTTCCGTGGGATTCCTCCACACCGTATCTCTCGTCGTACTACTCACCGCCGTCCTGCGTGATGAGCATGGGAGTACCGATGTATCCATTCATAGCTATGTTTAGTTATCCTGTGGCATTCGAACCATGTATTGGTCTGTTGGATATTCTGATGTATTTGAACATGTGATGATGTACCTGTTGGTTATCTATTCATGCGTCGGAATAATCTATCTTTCGGTTACCAAGTCTATCCTTTTCTATTGTTGTGCTAAAATGCATGTCTATTCAGGATGCCGCCAACAAGGAGCAACCCGCCTGAACCACCTCCGCTCACGGAGCTGTTGACTCAGATGACTCAGGTCGTGACTCAGATGGCCCAGATCCAGGCTAACCAGCACAACAACCAGAATGCTCCGCGAGTCAGCATCAAGGAGTTTCTGGGTCTGGGGCCGAGAGCTTTTGTGGCAACACGTGAGCCTCTGGATGCTGATGACTGGATCAGGGAGATGGCCAGGGCTCTTGACATTGCTCACGTTGCTGAGGAGGATAAAGTCAAGTATGCCACCTACCTACTGAAGGGTCAGGCAGCTACCTGGTGGGAGAACTGCCAGACCATGAGAGCTGGATACCCTATCACCTGGGGATGTTTCAAGGATGCCTTCCTGAAGCACCACATCCCAGATGGCCTCATGAAAGGATGCGTGAAGAGTTCTGCTCTCTTAAGCAGGGCAAGCTGGACGTAATTGGCTACCAGAATGAGTTCAATCGCCTCGCTCGTTATGCTGGTGATGAGGTGTCCACTGAGGCCAAAAAGATGGCAAGGTTCCGTCGAGGTTTTAACCCGGAACTGAAGTACGCTCTCACCAACATCAAGTGCAAGGACTTCGAGGAGCTCGTGAACACAGCGCTCAATGAGGAGAATGGGCGCAAGGCGTTCGAAGAGTCGCGCAAGCACTCGCGTGAGGATGGTTCCTCCTCCAACATGACCACCCCTCCGCAGAAGCGCCGCATCTGGGGGCCAAACAGTGCTGTCACTAGGGCTCCATATGCCCAAGCTTCTCCAGGTTTTGGTCCCCGCCCACCCAACCCAGCTCAGATGCAGGCTCAGAGGTTCTCAATGGGGCAACCAAGGCCAGATGCACCTCAAGTCGTCACTTGCTTCAAATGCAAGCAGACTGGACACTATGCTGATAAGTGCACTCAGAGGCAGCTACCTCCACCACCTCCTCGCCCCAACACCAACCAGGCAATGGTTCGTGCTCCCCCGGCTAAAGCCTTCAAGTCCAACAACAGGCCTGTCGGGAGGACCGCGAGGGTGAATCATATCAAGGCCGACAAAGCTGAGGAAGCTGCTGACGTCGTTCTCGGTACATTCCCCGTAAACTCTAACCCAGCTAAAGTGTTGTTTGATACCGGAGCATCGCATTCTTTCGTGTCAAAGATCTTTGCGACAGCAATTAAGCTCCCCTTTGTTGGTTTGGGTTCCCCGCTAGTGGTAAACTCCCCTGGAGCAACTATGCAAACTTCCAAGATCAGTCACGAGAATCAGATCTTAATTGGAGGTCATATATTCCTTGCTTCCCTCATTCTGCTTGGCAATTCTGACATTGATGTCATTCTTGGCATGGATTGGTTGAAGGCCAATAAAGCTACGATTGATTGTGCTAAGAAGTCGATAACTCTGTTCCACCCGTCTGGCCAGATAGTCTATTCTCCAAGTGAATCAAGTTCTGTTCAGCTGTACACCCTCGATGCTAAACCTCTACCTCTACTTGAAAATGTTCCGGTGGTTTGTGAATTCCCTGACGTCTTTCCAGAAGAGTTGCCAGGGATGCCTCCGGACAGAGCAGTTGAGTTCGTGATCGAGCTTGAACCAGATACTGCTCCAATCTCTAAGCATCCATACAAGATAGCTCCTCCTGAACTGAAATTGTTGAAGGAGCAAATCGATATGTACATGGAGAAAGGTTACATTCAACCTAGTTCTTCCGCTTGGGGTTGCCCAACTCTGTTTGTTGCCAAGAAGGATCAAACAAAAAGATTCGTGGTTGACTATCGTCCTCTCAACGAGAAAACTATCAAAAACAAGTATCCAATTCCTCGTATCGATGATCTTTTTGATCAACTTGCTGGAGCCTCAATATTCTCAAAATTGGACTTGAGGATGGGTTACCATAAAATAAAGATCAGAAAGGAAGATATTCCAAAAACAGCTTTCACCACTCGGTACGGTCTATATGAATACACCGTCATGTCCTTTGGTCTCACCAATGCACCGGCGACATTCTCAAGACTCATGAATTCTGTCTTCCATGAATACCTCGACAAGTTCGTTGTGGTATATCTTGATGACATTCTTGTCTACTCAAAATCCGAGGAAGAGCATGGAGAACATCTTCGTCTCACTCTCATGAAACTCCGTGAGCATCGTCTATATGCCAAGTTCTCCAAATGTGAGTTCTGGATTCCAGAAGTTGCTTATCTTGGTCATATCATCTCTGCCAAGGGCATAGCCATTGACCCAGAAAAGGTTAAGGCAATTGTTGATTGGAAACCTCCTAAGACGGTGAAGCAAGTCAGAAGTTTTCTGGGCTTGGCTAGCTATTGCCGTCGTTTCGTCCAAATTTTTTCCAAGATTGCCAAACCTCTCACTGATCTCACCAAGAAGGACAAGAAGTTCGTTTGGACTCCACAATGTGATGAGAGTTTCAATCTCCTGAAGACTAAACTCACTTCTACCCCAGTTCTGGTTGGACCAGATACTACCAAACCTTTCCAGATATTCTGCGATGCATCTCTCCAAGGTCTAGGTGTAGTTCTTATGCAAGAACGTCAAGTTGTGGCTTATGCTTCACGTCAGTTGAATCCACATGAGCAAAACTATCCCACACATGATCTTGAACTTGCAGCAGTTGTGTTTGCCCTCAAGAAATGGAGACAATACTTGTTGGGTAACAAAACTGAAATCTTTTCTGATCATAAGAGTCTGAAATACATCTTCACTCAACCAGATCTAAACCTCAGGCAAAGGAGATGGATTGAAAAGATTAAGGACTTTGATCTCACAATTTCTTACACTCCAGGCAAGGCTAATGTTATGGCCGATGCTCTCAGTCGCAAGTCCTATTGCAATAATCTCATGATCATGGAAAGCCAACCTCCACTTCATGAGGAATTCCAGAAGCTGAACCTTGGTCTTGTTCCTCAAGGCTACCTTGCTAGCTTGACAGCCATTCCAACTCTCGAGGACAAGATTCGTTCTGAACAACTTCGTGATACTGAAATCAAGAAGATGGTTGAGCACATCAAGGAAGGCAAGGAGAAATTCAATGTCGCACCCTGATTTCTAGGGGATACTCACCGTACGAACTGGATAGCAGATGCTTGGATTATGGGGCATAACTGCTCCCACGTCCCAGCTTCCTGGTAGGCCTGCGCTTATGCGCGACAACACAAGCCCTGCTATTCCATCGTCGATGTAAACTATCCACTAGAGATCAAAGGCACTTCCGTCGACGTACTTCAAACCATACACACATGGTACGTCAACGGCGTTTAACAAGTGATATCACAACAGATCTCTACGACACAAAAGATTGAAATAAGTTGCAAATGGCTCTCATTAGAGCAGAGATATCAAATACAGTCATTCAGAGGGCACATGCCCCAACAATACATCATTACAATACAGCGGAAGCATTCAACATGTCTGAGTACAGACAAGAACCAAATAGGCCTAAGAGGCCGGAAACGAAAAGACGGAGCCCATCCACGAAGTCTCGGATCCTGCCCGGGTCCGCTATCTACTCGTCAGCAGTCTCGTCATCATACTCCACGTAGTAGCCACCATGTAGATCCTCGGAAGCGTCGTCTGCGTAAACCACAGCCCCAAAGGGGTCAGTACACCAACGTACTGGCAAGCAAGACTCACAGTTCACCAAAGTGTAACCCGTCAACACCAAGCACAGATGCTTTGGGTTCAACGGAAGGAAGGGGATATAAAAGATGCTGCAACTGGCTGCTCTAAACAACTACAGAGTTTCTACCACTTCCGGCTAACAGAAAGGGGATAAGATCGAGGATTGTAACCAACTGAAAGATAACTTCAAACAAACCCATCCTGGATCTCGCCCCTTATCCAAAGAAGCAATCCGAGGATAACTCACACAGTTGTATTAAAGGTGAATCAAGTTATTGTGTCATCAACCTATTACTAGTCAAGTTATTAATCATGGGGTGTAACATGTTTGATCATTATGTTTAAGTTGTCCTGGGTACTTGTTAGCCAGTACTTTCACCAAGTAATCCATAACCGCGGAAAACACGGCTTCTCGAGAAGATTATCCCTGCAGGGTTGCACCAATTTGGCCGTACACTCAAGAATAACCCGCCAGATGGGAATCAAACCCACCAAGCGGGGTACTCTACACAACCAACCATTCCTCGCATCAAGCCCAAAGCACCTTGGGCGCACGGCTAATCGAGCCCAGAAGAAAATGGACCCTCATAGCACTCTAAGAACGTGTCCCCCTATATGCCGACTACAAAAGTTCCACCCTGGCCTGGGCTCGCAAAAACATGCATGCGGCAAATAGAACACACGAACTAAATGAGGCGATTTGGACGAGATGCGAATCAGGTCAAGTTGAGGGGGGCGCCCATACTCGCTTCCCAAATGCGGGTAGTGCGCTCATCATGGATCAGTAGACAAGACCCTTTTCCTATTAGGGTCGACACTAGCAGGCTTCAAAACCTCTCATGGGCCTCCTGCCGGTGCCTTATCATCAAATTTTTTATTAATAGCAACATTAGCATGATTGATTGATTAAACATCGAGCCCCCAGAACATAATGAAATAGTAACAGAAAGTAACGGGTAACAGACTCGAGCAAAACAACCTAAGCATGCTAGTAAGACACGGGCTCAAACAAAAGGTTATGGGTATGGAGGTGAGGCAGTATCAGGGTTAAAGGATTCATGTGATAGGTTCGTAACAGAAACAACTACTACTAAGGCTAGCAGAAAAGAACAACGGGAAGTATCGGTAACCAATGTTGAAAGGAACACAGTGGTTCATGTGAGTGATAATTTTCCTGCAAAACCCAGTAGCCTGGTACTGAGCTAACTCCTTAGAAGGGGTGTCGTAAGTATCGTCGGTCTCAACGTCGTCGTGTATCCGGGAAGAAGCAAACAAACATTGCAGAAAGATAAACAATCAATATCATGGCATTGTGCACAATCAAATATGATGCATGTCAAGTTAAGGGTTGCATCAAAATAAACTAGTTGACAAGATAGAAACAGGATTAAATGGACCCATATGCAATTGGATTGCATATGGAAAAGATCCATGAATTATGGTTGAATTAATTGTTTTACAACTAATCATTATATGAAAGTGGATTAGCATGATGCATGGATGAGGAAAACAACAAAATAACAACAATAGAACCAAATGGAAATAAGGCTTAGCAAGTTTAGAAACTCATTTATTAAGTGTTGGAATTTTGGTTACTTAAAGGTGTCACACAAGCATTTGTTGTTTTCATCAAGTTAAATTGTTCAAAACAAATAACAAAGTTTATATTTGATAAGCACACACAATTTTAGGTGGATTGCATGTTTCACTTGTTGAAAAAGGATTTCAAATAAATTATTTATGAATTAAACAAGTTTAAACAAGAATTAAATGAATTTAATTCAAACATGAACTTATTTGAATTTTTATTTGTTCAAAACATTAAGTGAGATTCATATTTGAAAAGTTTATGCTTTTAGGGTTGGAAAACATATTTTATATGTCCCAAAAGAATTTGTTTTGATCAAGTTATAAATTTAACAATATTAAATGAATTAAATAAGATTTAAATTATTTAACCACTTTTAATTATTCAAAACATGAAACAAATTTTATATTTGGAAAGGTGGTTTAATTTTGCATGGAAAACATATTTCATTTGTGGAAATTGGATTTAAAATGAGCAAGTTATTATTTTGGCAATTTTAAATGCAATAAAAAGGAAACAGTTGTTTTCAGCAATTTAAATTATTCAAAACAGCAAACAAAATTTATATTTGGAAAGTACATGAAAAATTGATTGGAAAACATATTTGGTTTGTGAAATTTGGAATTTTTATGAGCAAGTTATGAATTTTGCAAATTTAAGTGAATTTGACAAGTTTTCAAATTTTGCACCAATTTAAAATATTCAAAACAGTAAACAAATTTTATATTTGGATAGAACATTTAATTTGGTATTGAAAACATATAAAAAATGTTGGATTTGGAGCTAAAATGAATTTATTATGCCATTTACAAGAAATAGTGCAAATCTGCCATTTTTTATGATCTAGGGACTTAGGAAATATTTTCCAGGGCTAGATTTTAAGTGCCAGGGGCCTATTGGTGATTTCTGGTAAATTTCTGTACTAAAACATTGCAAAGAAAAAATAAAAGTTTTATTGGTGGGAGGTGGGATTCGAACCCACCTCCTCTGGCATTGCGCTGGGGAACCAAACCAGTGAGGTAATTCGCTGTGTGTTGCAAGGAATGGACATTGGGGGGGTATAAGCTGTGGCTTCGAAGTTAACTGAAATTTTAACAGGAAGATTCAGACTGTTTCGGGTTCAGTTGGAGAACAGGGACGACGCCCTCCCTAGTGGCGCTGCTGCAACCTGGAGGGACCGGAGGAAACAAAGGTGCATCTAGTGTGGTGCTAGGACATGTTAATGATAGGGCAACGTGGTGCCTTGGTGGTGCACAAGCAGTGGAGCGGAGCAGCTAGAGCACTTCTGCCAACAGTAAGCTGCAGCTCGCCTCCAAAGCGGACAGCACCTAGAGGGACATGCAGCGGCATGTACGGCGAGTAAACGAGCTTGATACCGTCGGGAATCGGAAGGGAGGCTCACCGGGGGGAGCTGGTAGTAGTCGATCGTGCTTGGAGAAGGTCGACGGCGACGAATTCCGACGCCAAAGGTGGCTGTTCTGCCACTCCATCTCGGGATGGTACAGAGGAAGAGAAAATCTGAGAGGTAGGAGGAATAGGGGAGGTTTGGCGGCGGCTGGGGAGGGGAGGGGAGAGCACAAGGGTTAGGTCACGGGTTGGGGTCTTGTAGGGGATTGGGAGCAGGTGAGGAAGGGGGGGTCCATGGCCACGTACTGTACCTCCTCGTGAGGAAGATGACAAGGGGGGTACGGGCCCTGGGGGAGTGGATGGTGGGCTGGGCCTAGGTTAGCTGCTGCTCTCCTCCCATGTTTTATTTTGTACTGTTTTTTTTTTTGTAGTTAAGCAAAATGGAAACAAAGCAAGGTTTTGTTTAAGAAAATTTTGGAAAAAAATAGGATGAACCTCTTAGTGGAAAATGCAACCTTTTGGTAGTTCTGGTTTTCCAAATTTCAAAAGTGTGCTTGCTGTTTAAAATTAAACCCCATTTAATTGAATTTGCAATAATACCTAATATTAGAAAATAAACCCATTTTCACTAGGGTTTCCCTTAGGGTTTAGAAGTGATTTAAAGAATACCAATAGTGGTGAACTTTATGGATTCAAGAATGAGAAGGTTTGAGAAATGGTTTGAGTTTGGAAAATGATTTGGAAATAAGTGTTTAATTGAATAGTTGATTTAAGCAACAATTTAATAGATGAACTATAAAGGAATTAGTTGGAAGCAATTGATGTTTTGATTTGTAATTCTTTATTTGAAAGATTGTAACAGACAAGTGTGAAAACAATGTTTGAGTAAGGTTTGAATTTGAGTTGTGAAAACAGTGGAAAACAAATGCAACAAATAATAATCAAATGCAAACAACATGGAAACAAATAATTGTTTTATTTTGAAATATCATTTTAGAAATTGTAACATCACAAGGATGAAACAAAGGGTTTGAATTTTGGTTTGGAATTCAAATAGAAAACAAAGGAAAACAACTGAAAACAGTTGGAAAACAAATGAAAACAGAGAAAAAACAAATGGAAAACAAACAAAACAAATGCAATCAACATGATGCCATGATGCAAAACATAAAATAACAGAGAGCAAACATTCTAAAGGCTATTTTTCAGACTTGGGATGTTACAAAACGCCCCCCCTCGAAGGAATCGCGCCCCGAGATTCCTACTGAGAAAAGAAAAGGTCCGGATACTTCTTGGGAAGACGTCAGGGAATTTGGAAACCACCGGAACATTTTCAAGTAAAGGGAGAGGTTTTGCATCGAGGGTGTATAGCTGGATAGAATTTGATTCATTTGTTGAATAGACTATCTGTAATAAGGGTGGATCAGAGTTATTGACATCAATGCAACACCAAGAATAACATCAATGTCAGAATCATCAACATGAGAGTAACAAGGAATATGTGGCCTCCCATTAGAATTGGATTGTTCTTACTTATCTTGGAAGTCAACATTTGAGATCCCGGGGGGTGAACAGAGTTTTGATTGCTTAGTGGAACCAGAATTGGGTTGTATATTGTGGAAAAGATTGTTGACACAAAGGAAAGTGATGCTCCGGTATGAAATAACACTTTAGTTGGACAAGAGTTTACGAGGAAGTTTTGATTAGACGCCGGTAGAAGATTTGAAGTGGAAAACAACAACAAGATTTCAACGGACGAAAAGGATGTTGAGAAGAACAGGATATCAACATCGGGGAAAACGAGAACAAAACTCCTGAGGTACTATGGAAAACCCATCCGGGCTTCTAGAGGATCAATATCTACTGCTTAAGGAATAGAGGATCCGTTTCCGGGGCTTACACGCCTCCGTTCTCAATCATGAGTAGGCAACATGATAAATCACGTCACAACCACCTCCATTCCTATGGTCTAGTAGATATAACCATCCTAGAGAAACCAGAATTCGTGAAATCCTAACTTGAAAGTTTAGATGAGAAGGGAGAAATCAACGTTGCACTTCCTTACCAGAAAAGGGAGGGTGGGTGGGGAAAGAAGAAAAATGACAGAATTCCTACTCTCACGTTTCATTTTTCCTATATAGCTACAAAATAGTTTCTAGACTCAACTGCGACCAGTAAAAAGGGATCCTACAGGCAGACAGGCTCTGATACCATTTGTCGCACCCTGATTTCTAGGGGATACTCACCGTACGAACTGGATAGCAGATGCTTGGATTATGGGGCATAACTGCTCCCACGTCCCAGCTTCCTGGTAGGCCTGCGCTTATGCGCGACAACACAAGCCCTGCTATTCCATCGTCGATGTAAACTATCCACTAGAGATCAAAGGCACTTCCGTCGACGTACTTCAAACCATACACACATGGTACGTCAACGGCGTTTAACAAGTGATATCACAACAGATCTCTACGACACAAAAGATTGAAATAAGTTGCAAATGGCTCTCATTAGAGCAGAGATATCAAATACAGTCATTCAGAGGGCACATGCCCCAACAATACATCATTACAATACAGCGGAAGCATTCAACATGTCTGAGTACAGACAAGAACCAAATAGGCCTAAGAGGCCGGAAACGAAAAGACGGAGCCCATCCACGAAGTCTCGGATCCTGCCCGGGTCCGCTATCTACTCGTCAGCAGTCTCGTCATCATACTCCACGTAGTAGCCACCATGTAGATCCTCGGAAGCGTCGTCTGCGTAAACCACAGCCCCAAAGGGGTCAGTACACCAACGTACTGGCAAGCAAGACTCACAGTTCACCAAAGTGTAACCCGTCAACACCAAGCACAGATGCTTTGGGTTCAACGGAAGGAAGGGGATATAAAAGATGCTGCAACTGGCTGCTCTAAACAACTACAGAGTTTCTACCACTTCCGGCTAACAGAAAGGGGATAAGATCGAGGATTGTAACCAACTGAAAGATAACTTCAAACAAACCCATCCTGGATCTCGCCCCTTATCCAAAGAAGCAATCCGAGGATAACTCACACAGTTGTATTAAAGGTGAATCAAGTTATTGTGTCATCAACCTATTACTAGTCAAGTTATTAATCATGGGGTGTAACATGTTTGATCATTATGTTTAAGTTGTCCTGGGTACTTGTTAGCCAGTACTTTCACCAAGTAATCCATAACCGCGGAAAACACGGCTTCTCGAGAAGATTATCCCTGCAGGGTTGCACCAATTTGGCCGTACACTCAAGAATAACCCGCCAGATGGGAATCAAACCCACCAAGCGGGGTACTCTACACAACCAACCATTCCTCGCATCAAGCCCAAAGCACCTTGGGCGCACGGCTAATCGAGCCCAGAAGAAAATGGACCCTCATAGCACTCTAAGAACGTGTCCCCCTATATGCCGACTACAAAAGTTCCACCCTGGCCTGGGCTCGCAAAAACATGCATGCGGCAAATAGAACACACGAACTAAATGAGGCGATTTGGACGAGATGCGAATCAGGTCAAGTTGAGGGGGGCGCCCATACTCGCTTCCCAAATGCGGGTAGTGCGCTCATCATGGATCAGTAGACAAGACCCTTTTCCTATTAGGGTCGACACTAGCAGGCTTCAAAACCTCTCATGGGCCTCCTGCCGGTGCCTTATCATCAAATTTTTTATTAATAGCAACATTAGCATGATTGATTGATTAAACATCGAGCCCCCAGAACATAATGAAATAGTAACAGAAAGTAACGGGTAACAGACTCGAGCAAAACAACCTAAGCATGCTAGTAAGACACGGGCTCAAACAAAAGGTTATGGGTATGGAGGTGAGGCAGTATCAGGGTTAAAGGATTCATGTGATAGGTTCGTAACAGAAACAACTACTACTAAGGCTAGCAGAAAAGAACAACGGGAAGTATCGGTAACCAATGTTGAAAGGAACACAGTGGTTCATGTGAGAGATAACTTGCCTGCAAAACCCAGTAGCCTGGTACTGAGCTAACTCCTTAGAAGGGGTGTCGTAAGTATCGTCGGTCTCAACGTCGTCGTGTATCCGGGAAGAAGCAAACAAACATTGCAGAAAGATAAACAATCAATATCATGGCATTGTGCACAATCAAATATGATGCATGTCAAGTTAAGGGTTGCATCAAAATAAACTAGTTGACAAGATAGAAACAGGATTAAATGGACCCATATGCAATTGGATTGCATATGGAAAAGATCCATGAATTATGGTTGAATTAATTGTTTTACAACTAATCATTATATGAAAGTGGATTAGCATGATGCATGGATGAGGAAAACAACAAAATAACAACAATAGAACCAAATGGAAATAAGGCTTAGCAAGTTTAGAAACTCATTTATTAAGTGTTGGAATTTTGGTTACTTAAAGGTGTCACACAAGCATTTGTTGTTTTCATCAAGTTAAATTGTTCAAAACAAATAACAAAGTTTATATTTGATAAGAACACACAATTTTAGGTGGATTGCATGTTTCACTTGTTGAAAAAGGATTTCAAATAAATTATTTATGAATTAAACAAGTTTAAACAAGAATTAAATGAATTTAATTCAAACATGAACTTATTTGAATTTTTATTTGTTCAAAACATTAAGTGAGATTCATATTTGAAAAGTTTATGCTTTTAGGGTTGGAAAACATATTTTATATGTCCCAAAAGAATTTGTTTTGATCAAGTTATAAATTTAACAATATTAAATGAATTAAATAAGATTTAAATTATTTAACCACTTTTAATTATTCAAAACATGAAACAAATTTTATATTTGGAAAGGTGGTTTAATTTTGCATGGAAAACATATTTCATTTGTGGAAATTGGATTTAAAATGAGCAAGTTATTATTTTGGCAATTTTAAATGCAATAAATAGGAAACAGTTGTTTTCAGCAATTTAAATTATTCAAAACAGCAAACAAAATTTATATTTGGAAAGTACATGAAAAATTGATTGGAAAACATATTTGGTTTGTGAAATTTGGAATTTTTATGAGCAAGTTATGAATTTTGCAAATTTAAGTGAATTTGACAAGTTTTCAAATATTGCACCAATTTAAAATATTCAAAACAGTAAACAAATTTTATATTTGAAAAGAACATTTAATTTGGTATTGAAAACATATAAAAAATGTTGGAATTGGAGTTAAAATGAATTTATTATGCCATTTACAAGAAATAGTGCAAATCTGCCATTTTTTATGATCTAGGGACTTAGGAAATATTTTCCAGGGCTAGATTTTAAGTGCCAGGGGCCTATTGGTGATTTCTGGTAAATCCCTGTACCAAAACATTGCAAGGAAAAATAAAAGTTTTATTGGTGGGAGGTGGGATTCGAACCCACCCCCTCTGGTATTGCGCTGGGGAACCAAACCAGTGAGGTAATTCGCTGTGTGTTGCAAGGAATGGACTTGGGGGGGGGTATAAGCTGTGGCTTCGAAGTTAACTGAATTTTTAACAGGAAGATTCAGACTGTTTCGGGTTCAGTTGGAGAACAGGGACGACGTCCTCCCTAGTGGCGCTGCTGCAACCTGGAGGGACCGGAGGAAACAAAGGTGCATCTAGTGTGGTGCTAGGACATGTTAATGATAGGGCAACGTGGTGCCTTGGTGGTGCACAAGCAGTGGAGCGGAGCAGCTAGAGCACTTCTGCCAACAGGAACTGCAGTTCGCATCCAAAGCGGACAGCACAAAGAGGGACATGCAGCGGCATGTACGGCGAGTAAACGAGCTTGATACCGTCGGGAATCGGAAGGGAGGCTCACCGGGGGGAGCTGGTAGTAGTCGATCGTGCTTGGAGAAGGTCGACGGCGACGAATTCCGACGCCAAAGGTGGCTGTTCTGCCACTCCATCTCGGGATGGTACAGAGGAAGAGAAAATCTGAGAGGTAGGATCAATAGGGGAGGTTTGGCGGCGGCTGGGGAGGGGAGGGGAGAGCACAAGGGTTAGGTCACGGGTTGGGGTCTTGTAGGGGATTGGGAGCAGGTGAGGAAGGGGGGGGTCCATGGCCACGTACTGTACCTCCTCGTGAGGAAGATGACAAGGGGGGTACGGGCCCTGGGGGAGTGGATGGTGGGCTGGGCCTAGGTTAGCTGCTGCTCTCCTCCCATGTTTTATTTTGTACTGTTTTTTTTTTGTAGTTAAGCAAAATGGAAACAAAGCAAGGTTTTGTTTAAGAAAATTTTGGAAAAAAATAGGATGAACCTCTTAGTGGAAAATGCAACCTTTTGGTAGTTCTGGTTTTCCAAATTTCAAAAGTGTGCTTGCTGTTTAAAATTAAACCCCATTTAATTGAATTTGCAATAATACCTAATCTTTACCTAATAATAAAGACGTTAAGCCTTCCTTGGTTTGGTTTGGTACGTCGTCAAAACTACCCTCAAAGTTCAGAAAAATTACCCACCACGCCACCGATAAGTGGAAAAAACGTTTAGATTGTTTTTTAGGCCGTGTTCAGGCCATAGCTTTAGTTTCCTATGTTGCGTGAGGTTTCTGTGTTAAAAGCAGTATCCTAATCCGTCCCTTACACTCCGTGTGGAGACCTTTTAGGTAGAGAGGACCAAACGGCCAGGAAGGACTCTCCCGTCCCGCACGAAATATAGGTCAACATCATTGATATCGGCTCTGTGTAGATCGACCCTCCATGAGCTTCTTGATGGCCTGCACGGTTGGACGAGATCGGGAAACTATGCATCACGACGATGAACTCCACCTGGCGCTTCCAGGCACCTGCACCGTGCACAGTTGGAGGAGAAGACGGGAAGATCAGACATGGGCTTCAAAGCAGCACGAAGAATTGCTGAAAAGAAGCTTTGATGGTTTGGTTCGCTAAGAAGAGATGACGACTCCGGTATGTTTATACGCTACATAGGTTCAGATTATTGAGATAGGTTAAAAAGAAAAGAAGCGTTGAAGATTTGGTCTGACATGCTCCTACATAGGTACGTCTATGAGTCTCATCATGCTACTCATATGGGTCGGCGCACCCTTGCGGATGATGTACTACTCCAGCCTCCTGCGTGACTCACCTGGTGGACGCCCAAGGAGCTGCGGCCACCGATGCCCGCGACGCTCTCTCGGCCACATCGTCAATACTCCAGGCTCGCTCTTCTCGGCGAGGTGGCCGAGTACGAGGCCACCTAATCCATGAAGCTGGTAAGAATACAAAGGAGTAGACCGAGTGGTTTGCCGACAGAGACAACCGTCAAGAGGTATGCAAGATGGCGTGTGCCGCGCGGCGGGCCAAGGAGTGCTCTCGCGCATCTCGCTGACACAGGCCAACGAGTTCCTCAACACCGTCAAGGACTTCGCCGTCATGGTCGGGCGGCTTGGCACCAGGTAGCACGCGCGCTGGTCTCATGTCTATGCCCGTCGACGCGTTCGACCGCATACGTGCCAATTCTAGAGTAGCGGCCAATGTTGCGCAAGGAGCGAGTCAGCTCTGGAGAGTGGAGGATGCAGCCCAACAATCTCCAACTGGATCACATACACCAAACTTTGATATCCCGATCAATCAGACAGGTCGTATTCACACAATGACTTTTTTTTCGTCACACAGTGACTTGAGATTATGCAAACTTTTCATTGTACTGAAGGTCTGGAGCTGATCCATGGCTGCTACACAAAGTTCACAGCGATCTGCAACACTGCACCAACAATCTTTCCTAAGGCGCAGTTAGCAAATTTGTTCATCTTTGAATCAGGAACCAGTGATCTAAACAGCCTATTTAGAGAAGACATGGAGGGGCCAATACTCATGACAATCATAGAGTCTACTGCCATCTCGGCGTTTGGTGGACTTCACCGATGTGCACCGCCGCCTCCCCGTCAGTACCCTGTCGTCTCACCTCGTCATAAGGGTGACGCCGTCTTTGCGCTGAGTTTGCCGGAACCCCGCCGACTGGCTTTCAGTTTGTCGCTATCTCGAGGGAACCTTGCGGAAATTTTCCATCCAAAGCAACTGAACCTCTCTTTGCCAGATCATGTCTAATCTTGCTACTTTCATATGTTAAAATTAAGATAATCAGAAATTCCTCATACTAACCAATTTCTTTTTTTGGATTGTGGTTTTAGAGTAATCAGCATCACACGATTTGAAACACTGCTATGCCTAAACTCATCAACACACATATTTCAGTAACAAGAGCTACAGCATGTATGATATCATCGAATGGAACTTTAATTATTTTTCTCGTGAGCCTAATTTTGTTGAGATTTTAAATACTACCTCCGATCTGAAATAATGGACGCAGGATTATGAATGGTTTAGGCAAAACTTTGCATGACCATCCGACTATTAAATCGGATCGGAGGGAGTATTGTTTATGAACTTATTTATGAATGATGTAATTGTGTACTCAATTTTTCTAAAGGATATACATGATATTATGCATCCCTTGATAACCACGAGGCACATAAATAAGATTCGAAATTAGGTGTTGAATTTTTGTTTCTCTTTTGAGAGGATCGATATATAGTGCAAAGGGAACTAAATTTGGAGCAAAACCTAAAATACTACAAATGGTAGGAACCAAAAATCAAAGTTTATTTTTTTAGGTTTCTGATCGCATATAAATTATTTTTCAACCGTTGCAACGCACGGGCAATTTTGCTAGTATTAGAAAATAAAGCCATTTTCACTAGGGTTTCCCTTAGGGTTTAGAAGTGATTTAAAGAATACCAATAGTGGTGAACTTTATGGATTCAAGAATGAGAAGGTTTGAGAAATGGTTTGAGTTTGGAAAATGATTTGGAAATAAGTGTTTAATTGAATAGTTGATTTAAGCAACAATTTAATAGATGAACTATAAAGGAATTAGTTGGAAGCAATTGATGTTTTGATTTGTAATTCTTTATTTGAAAGATTGTAACAGACAAGTGTGAAAACAATGTTTGAGTAAGGTTTGAATTTGAGTTGTGAAAACAGTGGAAAACAAATGCAACAAATAATAATCAAATGCAAACAACATGGAAACAAATAATTGTTTTATTTTGAAATATCATTTTAGAAATTGTAACATCACAAGGATGAAACAAAGGGTTTGAATTTTGGTTTGGAATTCAAATAGAAAACAAAGGAAAACAACTGAAAACAGTTGGAAAACAAATGAAAACAGAGAAAAACAAATGGAAAACAAACAAAACAAATGCAATCAACATGATGCCATGATGCAAAACATAAAATAACAGAGAGCAAACATTCTAAAGGCTATTTTTCAGACTTGGGATGTTACATTCAAGTCTTTCCCGATTGATGATAAAGGAACTGTGTTCTTCGAAGGACGCATTGCAGTTCCTCAAGTTCAAAGTCTCAAAGATATCATTCTCAAGGAGGCTCATGAAACTCCTCTCTCCATCCACCCTGGAAGTACAAAGATGTACCAGGATCTCAAGACTCTGTATTGGTGGCCTGGCATGAAACGTGAAATTGCTCAATACGTTTCTGAATGCGACGTTTGTCAACGTGTTAAGGCAGTCCATCAGAAAATAGCAGGTCTACTCCAACCTCTGAAAATTCCTGAGTGGAAGTGGGACATGATTGAAATGGACTTCGTTACTGGGTTTCCAAAGTCCAAAAAGGGCAACGATGCAATCTTCGTTGTTATTGATCGTCTCACTAAAGTAGCTCACTTCTTTGCTGTCAAAGAAACAATCTCAGCTAGCCAGTTAGCAGAACTCTACACAGCAAAGATTGTTCCTCTACATGGTGTTCCATTGGAAATAAGCTCAGACCGTGGAAGCATTTTCACTTCTCATTTCTGGAAGAGTTTTCAAGAAGCATTGGGCACCAAACTTCTGTTCAGCACAGCTTATCACCCTCAGTCTCAAGGGCAAGTCGAAAGAGTCAATCAGATTCTCGAGGATATGCTCAGAGCATGTGGTCTCTCCTTTGGCATGAAATGGGAGGATTGCCTTCCATATGCTGAATTCTCCTACAACAACAGCTACCAGGCAAGCCTAGGCATGGCACCATTTGAGGCACTGTATGGTCGCAGATGCAGGAGTCCAATCAATTGGTCTGGAGCTGGTGAACGTTCACTCTTAGGCCCTGACATCGTTAAGGAAGCCGAAGAGAAAGTTCGTATCATTCGTGACAATCTCAGGATTGCTCAGTCTCGTCAGAAAAGCTACTATGACACCAAGCACAGGGATATGATCTATGCACCTGGTGACAAGGCATATCTCCGTGTAACTCCCCTCAGAGGCACTCATCGTTTCGATGTGAAAGGAAAGCTTGCACCAAGATACATTGGTCCTTTCAACATTCTCTCAAGGCGGGCAGAAAATGCGTATCGTCTTGAACTTCCAGAAAAACTATCCAAGGTGCACGATGTGTTCCACGTATCACAGCTCAAGAAGTGTTTCAAAGATCCAGATCGTGCAGTTGATCATGATTCCATTGAACTGCAAGATGATCTATCTTATGAGGAGCACCCAATTCGTATTCTCGATGAGACCGAGCGTAAGACTCGCAACAAGGGCACCAAGTTCTTGAAAGTGCAGTGGTCGCATCATTCCGATAAAGAGGCAACGTGGGAGACCGAAGAGGATCTTCGCAAGAAGTATCCGGACCTTTTCCTTTCTCAGTAGGAATCTCGGGGCGCGATTCCTTCAAGGGGGGGGCGTTTTGTAACATCCCAAGTATGAAAACCATCCCCTTAGAATGTTTGTTGCATGTTTATTAAAGTATTGCATCATGTCATCATATTGTTTTCATTCTGTTTGCATTTGTTTCTTATTTGATGCATCTGTTTTTCCCTGTTTTTCCCAATTCAAATTTAAACTTTATTCAAACAATTGTTGCATACTTGCTCTGTTACAACATTTGAAATAAAAATCACAAATAAAAACAACCAAATTGTTTCATTTTATTCCATAGTGATCACTTGTTAAAAGGATGGTTTTAGTCAATCATTTGAATTCCAAAAACACATTTAAAATTCAAATCAAAGCACCAAAACAGAATCACTTTGAAGTTATGATGATATCAGAACAAATCAACCCAATTTGTTTATATTTACCATAGGGGTTACCCTATTTAAAATGTTGGTTTTTGTTAATGATCATTAATATTAAAAATTTCACCCAAACTTGGTTTAAATTCAAACAGCAAACAAAATTCAACCTTTTTGAAAATAAAAGTTAAAACCTGTTTGCAAATGACCTAAAAAGGTTACCCAAATTTATTCCAAATTTTTCATTAGGTTTAAACCTATCAAATGCTTCCAATTACGTTTCAGCAAAAAAAAAAGGAGAAAGAAAAAAAAATCAAAAATCAAATTCTTGGCGCCAAGGGGAGATGGGCTGCTCCCAGCCCACCCATCTTTCTCTCCCCGCGCGCACCGCAGCCCGCTGGCCCGCGTACCGGTTCGGGGATCTATTTCCCTTTTCTCCCCCGTGTACGGCGGCCATCGGAGCGTGCCACGGCGGTAGGCGCTCGCCACCGACGGCCACGCATCGTCGACCGCGCCTATAAGACCCCCTGGACCCTCTCTGCTGCACCCTAGCCCCTAGGTTTTCCTCCTCCCCTCGCTAGCGCCGCCGCTCACCCTCTCGCTGCCTGAGCTCCCCTCTCTGCAACTCCCTCCGGCGACCACCGCTCTGAAGTCGACGATGAACGCCTCCGTCGACGCACGATTTCTCGCGGGCTAACCAGGAATCGAAACCCCACCATCTCCTCTCCCGATTGAACATCGCAGAGGAGCTCGCCATCAACGGTAGCCTCGCCGCCGTCAACAGGATCGCCGCTGTTGTCGCCGACGAGGTCGTCTCCGCGCTTCTGCAACGACGACACGGTGGTGAGCAATCACATCTTCCCCTTCCTCTCTGTGCTGCGCACGCCTCTGCTCACCTCTGCACACATCCACCGCATCCATATCGAGCACGGTTACGGTGATCAACGCCGGCGAGCAGCGTTGTTTCTGTTCAGTCGCGGATGGATTCGGTCGTCAGAAAAGTTCAGTTAACCTACACGGAATGTTAACCTGTCCGCGAATCTGAACCTGTCAAACGACTGAATCTAGCGCAGTGGTAACACTGCAGTCCGCGCGCCCGCAGGTCCCTGGTTCGATTCCGCGCGGAAGCGAATTAAACCCAACTTTTTCCACCTCTGGCTGACAGGAAGGGTCCACCAGGCAGTGACCCTGGCTGCCACGCCATCGCGCACACGCCACGCTGGCCCCCAGGCCCACGCTGCAGTGGCTTGGGTTGGCTAATTGTGCGTAACAAAAGTTTCTGCGTTTTTCTGTTTTCAAAAATAGAACCTTTTAATTACAGATTAGTCCTCAATTTTAATTGGTTAATAACTTTTAATCTATAACTCTAAATAATAAAAGTTAAATATGTTTATTGTTCTAAATTAAATTGTCTATCCAACTATGCCACTTGTGTACTGTTTTGAATTTTGAAAATGCAATTCAAATTTGAATTCAAATAATTGAAATGCAATTTGCTAAAATTAATAACTAATTCATTATTAATCCAATAAATGCAAATAAAATATGTTTTCCATGCTATTTTGAATAACCTTTTCAAATATAAATTTTGTTTCATGGTTTGAATAATTTAAATTGCGTAAATAATTTAATCCTTATTTAATTCATTTAAATTTGATAAAATCATAACTTGCCCCAAATAAATTGTTTTTGAACATGGAAAATATGTTTTCAAACCACCAAAGTATAAACTTTTCAAATATGAGTTTGAAATTATGTTTTGAGCAAATAAAATTCATGCTTGTTTAAAATTCATTTAAAACTTGTTTAATTTTGTTTAAGTCATAATAAATTCATCCAAATTCCTTTTTCAATATTTGAAACATGTAATCCACCCAAAATTTCATGGTCTTTTCAAATATGAATTTAGTTATTTGTTTTGAACAATTTAAATGGTTGTAAACAACAAATACTTGTGTGTCACCTTTAAGGCACCAAAAATTCCCTAAATTAATAAATAAAATTCTAAATTGCTAAACCTCATTTCAAATTGGTTCTAATGTTGTTATTTTGTTGTTTTCCTCATGCATGCATCATACTAAACCACGAGCACCTGTTGATTAGTTGGAAAACAGATAATCTAACCAAAATCCATGGGCTTTTCATATGCAACTCAAAAATTGCATATGGGTCCATTTAAATTGTGTTACCATGTCAATTAGGTTATTTTGATGCATCTATTAACTTGACATGCATCATCCCATGATTGTGCACTATGCCATGATATTGATTGTTTATTTTTCCTGTATTGTTTGTTTGCTTCTTCTCGGATAGACGACGACGTTGATACCGACGATCTTTACGACACCCCTTCTGAGGATCTAGCTCAGTACCCGGCTGCTGGGTTTGCAGGCAAGTTATCACTCACATGAACCATTGTGTTCCTTTTCAACATTGGTTACCGATACTTTACGTTGTCTATATTTGCTAGCCCTATGTATCGTTGCTTCTGTTACGAACCTATCACATGATACCCTGAACCCTGATATTGCCTCACCTGCAGTCCTAAAACCCCTTGGTTGAGCCTGTGTCTTACTAGCATGCTTAGGATTGTTTTGCTCGAGTCTGTTGTCAGTTACTTTCTGTTATCATATATGCTTATATTCTGGGGCTCGATGTTAAACAACAACCTGTTAATTTGAGGTAATAATAATTTGCTGATAAGGCACCGGCAGGAGGCCCGGCGTGGTTTTGAGGCCTGCTAGTGTCGACCCTAATAGAAAAAGGGTCTTGTCTACTGATCCATGATGAGCGCACTATCCGCATGTGGGAAGCGTGTATGGGCGCCCCCCTCAATTTGATTCGATTCGCATCTCGTCCAAATCACCACACTTAGTTCGGGCTTTCCATTTGATGCACGCATATGCAGGTACGAACCCGAGGCCAGGGTGGAACTTTTGTAGTCGGCATTTAGGGCGGCGTGGTCTTCCAGTGCTATGAGGGTCCCCTTTTCTTCGCGGGGCTCGATTAGCCGCGCACGCACAGCACGTGGTGCTTTGGGCTTGATGCAAAGAAGAGTTGAGTTGTGTTGAGTGCCCCGCTTGGTGGGAAAGGCCTTCCCATCTGGCGGGTTATTCTTACATGTACGGCCAAATTGGTGCACCCCTGCAGGGATAAATCTTCTCGAGAAGCCGTGTTTTCCGCGGTTATGGTTAACTTGGTGAAAGTACTGGCTAACAAGTACTCAGAACAACTTACACCTAACTAATGATAACTTGACTAGTAATAGGCTTATTGACACAACAATTTGATCCATCATTAATCCAACTGTGTGAGTTATCCTCGGATTGCTTCTTTGGATAAGGGGCAAGGTCCAGGATGGGTTTGTTTGGTGGTTAGATATAGTTGGTTACGATACGCTATCTTATCTCTTTCTGTTACACCGGAAGTTGTAGTATGTTCTGTAGTTGGTTAGTGCAGCCAGTTGCAGCATCTTTTATACCCTTTTCTTCCGTTGATCCCAAGGCATCTGTGCTTGGTGTTGACGGGCTACACTTTGGTGAACTGTGAGTCTTGCTTGCCAGTACGTTTATGTACTGACCCCTTTGGGGCTGTGGTTTCCGCAGACTACGCTTACGAGGATCCAGGTGACGGCTACTACGTGGAGTTTGACGAGGCTGCTGACGAGTAGTTAGCGGACCTGGGCAGGATCCGAGACATCGTGGATGGGCTCCATTTTCTTTTCATTCCCGGCTTCTTAAGCCTATTTGGATTTGTCTGTAACGCCCGGGGTTTTCCCCCAACTAGAATTTGTCTTTTTGTTTTTCTTTTCGCATCGTCATGCGTCATCATTCATTTAAACTTGCAAACACTAATTCAATTGCATCAAATCTTATTTTCCTAAATTTTCTGAAATTATTTGTATGCCTCAAAACTATTTCTAGTAGCATCTCAAACCTCTTTTATTTTTTCTAGAAAATTGTTAAAAGAAAAAAAAAGAAGAAAAAAAAAGAAATGTGTTTTGGGCTGGCCCAACCAGCCCACCAAACCTAACCCTAGCCCAACCGCACTCACGCCACACACGGAAAACACACGCACGCAACGCACACCACACAGGCACACACGCACGCAACTCACACGCACTCACGCACGAAAAAAAAAAGAAAAAAGAAAAGGGATCGATCGGAGCGATCCCCTTCTCCATCGTACTCCTCCCGTCGCCCACAGCGCCTCCTCCACCTCGCCCGCCGCCGGCCATGCACCCTCTCCCTCGTCGCTCCCCTGCCCGTCTCCCTCTCCCCAAGCTCCGCCGCCCCCCTCCCTATTGCTGCTCGCGCCGCCGCCAAGGAAGGCCGCGGGCGCCCTGCTCCTCACCGGCCGTGGCGCCCCGTCCATCTCCGAGCTCTGCGCCTCCCTCTCGCCGGAGACCGCCGCTCGAGGCCGCCACCTCTCCTCGCTTGGCCTCGCCGCCGTCCGGAGCAACGAGGGGCCGCCAGCCGGAGCGGCTGCAGCAGCCCCAGCCATGGCCTGCCATGGCGCCTTCCACCGCCGCCCCACTCCACCTCCTCTCCGTCCGCGGCGCCGGCAGGAGCAGGGCTCCGCCGCGCCCGCTCCCGTGCTCCCTCCACCTCGAGACCGCAGCCCCGGCGCTGCTCCCACGGCGCCGCCCCCGTCCGTGCAGAGCGGCTGGTGGTCGAGCTGCTGCTGCTCGCCGGCAGCCGTCGTTGCCGGCATCTCCTCCTGCTTCCGCCGTCCTATGCCGCGGGCGCAGCCGATCTTTTTGCCACCATGGACGCACCGCTCCGTCACCTGCAGCTGCCCAGGCGCCGTTGGTTTTCGCCCGCCAAGTGCTCGAGCAAATGCCACAAGAGTTCACCGCCGTGCTCTGTTTGTTGTGGCCGAGGCCTTCGCGCCGTATCGTGTATGACCGTGGAGCTGCCAAGATCTTCCCGATGACGTGAACGACTACATCGACCCCGGACGTGAACGACTACATCGACTCCGGACATGAACGACTACTTCGACTACGATACGTGAACGACTACTGTCACCGCCACCGTGTCCGTTTTGCGTCGGCCGCCTTCGTGCGCGCCCGAAGACCGAAACTGTCAAGTTCGCCACCAACCCCGGAGATGCCGATGTAAGGTTCGGCCATGACTACTTCCAATACGGAACGAGAATGCCTACGTCGACTACTTCCACTACCACGCCTACGTCGACTACTTCCTCTAGGACCCGAAGACCTCGACTTCGACTACATCGACAACGGAATGTCTACTTTCCCTGCTACGACGACTTCGTCTACTTCCTCTTCTTCGTCTACTTCCTCCACGTCCCGAAGTTTCCGGCGCCGACCCCGGCGATCCTCTTTCCAACGTGCGAACCCAAACCCTAAATCCCCTATACCTATATGCCCTATTTTCTATAACATATCAACTATAATTAAAATGTCATCTCATTCATGTGTTGCATTGCATTCTTGTGGGTAAATAAATAACTCGAACCTCCTAAATTACATGTTGGGCTTCCGGCTCAATTTAAATTGATTTAATTGCATAAACCATAACTAATTCATTTTAACTCCAAATTTCAAAAGTAAAGTATGTTTTCCAATCAAAATTCTCTAAACTTTGCAAATATCAACTTTGTTTTCTGTTTTGAATAATTTAAATTGCTGAAAACAACTGTTTCTTATTTAATGCAATTTAAATTGCCAGAATTCATAACTAATTAATTTTAATTCCAAATCAAACAAATAAAATATGTTTTCCAATCAGAAAATTGCAAGGAATCTGTTCATGCCATCCATATCTCTTTTTGCATCTTATCTTGTGCATTTTAGATCTTGTTATGCATGTTCATCTATATGACAACATATGGAATGTGTGGGCTAAATAATTCCAGCTGTTGCCCCATTCCATTTAAATTGCCTAACTCTTCTACTCTATTGTTTTCCATGCTAAACAACATTTAACTTGATGGTTAGCTAAACAACTTGAAACAACTCCTATTTCTCCGGACTCCGGTTCCGATTAAATTGCTTAAGTTGTTTCCACTGTTGCATCTTGCCATGTCATGCATATAAACTAGGATCATGCTGGATCTTTTGCCGTAGAAGTAATTGTTGCATCCGGTGTTTCTTTTAGTTCGTTGCTTCTTCGCGGATAGGACGTTGAGATGATGTGAGCAACGACAAGTTCTGCTACCTTGCGGGATCTCAGGCAAGTATACTCACTTGCTACTTATGGCTGACTTTCATCACTTGTTACCGATTCTTCCGTTGTTCTTATTCTAGCCTGTTGTTTCGATGCTTGTGTCTCGATCCTATCGTATGTTTACCTTGCAGCCATGATATAGCCTTTTCCTTCCACTTCCTAATGACTGTTGTTTGTTTACCCTGTTGGCCCTCGTCTCGTAGTTGCATGCTTAGGGTTGCTTTTGCTCGAGTCTGTTGTCGGTTACTCCTTTTACTATTATATTTGTACCGGGGGGCTCGATATTAATCAATCAATCCTGTTAATGCTATGATTAAATAATAAACTTGATGATAAGGCACCGGCAGGAGGCCCATGGGTGGTTTTGAGGCCTGCTAGTGTCGCCCCTAATTAGGAAAAGAGTCTTGTCTACTGATCCATGATGAGCGCACTACCCGCATGTGGGAAGCGAGTATGGGCGCCCCCCTCAACTTGACTCGATTCGCATCTCGTCCAAATCGCCACATTTAGTTCGGGTGTTCCATTTGCTGCATGCATGATCTTGCGAGCCCTTGGTACCCGGGTGGAACTTTCGTAGTCGGCATTTAGGGCGGCGTGGTCTTCCAGTGCTATGAGGGTCCCCTTTTCTTCGGGGGCTCGATTAGCCGCGCACGCACAGCACGTGGTGCTTTGGGCTTGATGCGAAGAAGGGTTGGGTTGTGTTGAGTGCCCCGCTTGGTGGAATGGCCGTTCCATCTGGCAGGTTATTCATACGTGTACGGCTAAATTGGTGCATCCCTGCAGGGTTAAATCTTCTCGAGAAGCCGTGTTTTCCGCGGTTATGGTTGACTTGGTGAAAGTACTGGCTTACAAGTACTCAGGACAACTTGAACCTAATGATTAACCATATTACACCCAATGATTAATAACTTGACTAGTAATAGGTTTATTCACACAATAACTTGATTCACCTTTAATCCAACTGTGTGAGTTATCCTTGGGTTGCTTCCTTAGTAGGGGGTAACATTGGATGGGTTTGTTTGGAGTTACTTTCAGTTGGTTACAATACTCGATCTTATCTTCTTTCTGTTAGTCGGAAGTTGTAGTATCTCTCTGTAGTTGGTTAGTGCAGCCCGCTGTCGCTTATTTGCAATAACCCCTTCCTTTCCGTTGATCCCAAAGTGTTTGTATCTTGTGATGACTGGCTACGCGGGTATCTTGTGAGTATGGGTTTTATCCCCTTGCCAGTACTTAACCGTACTGACCCACGAATCCTTTTTCGTGGCTGCATATTCAACATTGCAGTCAACAGGTTTGAAGTCTGACGATGTTAGCTTGGGAATCCCTCCGGCTTGGCCTGGGCAGGATTGGACGCTCTCGGTTATCTTCAGGACTCTTAGTCCAATTTGTATCTTGTCCGTAGTCGGACACTATGTTTTTTCTTCCGCTGTTATTTGGATCTTTGTATTGTATCAGTTGTATCCTTGGCTCGTTCGAGTCATCTTGTATCTATCTGTTTCTGTTGTAATTGTGGAATATTCGTGAACTATTGTAATGTTATCACAAGTGGCAACCTGGAATCGGTTATTATGTGGATTTTGGCGGGAATGCTGAAATCTGCATAGTGCCCGATCTCGGGGCATCACATTGTCTGTACTCAGACCCTTTGAATGCTTCCGCTGAGTTGTAATGATGTTATGTTGGGACATGTGTCCTCTGGATGATTGTATTTGCTATTCTCTGCCCTAGTGAGGGCCAGTTGCAACTTATTTCAATCTTTTGTGTCTTAGAGATATGTTATGTTATCATCTTGTTCAACGCCGTTGACGTACCATGTGTGTATGGTATGAAGTACGTCAATGGTAGTGTCCTGATTTCTACGGGATAGTTTACATCGACGGTGAATAGTAAAGATTGGTTGTCACACATAAGTGTTGGCCTACTCGTAAGAGATGCGGGTGCCGGTAAGCCCCGTAATCCAATCAAAATACTGTTCAGTTCGTACGGTGAGTATCCCCTAGAAGTCCGGGTGCGACATCCAAAGCGAGGAATCCCAGTGTAACCAGCACCGAGGTTGAGGAGTGGACCTCTGATCGGCTCGTAACCTCCAGCATCTGGCAGACGACGACCAACTGGCTGATCGAAACGTGCAAAGCGCTCATCTCCAACAAAGTCTGTGGTGTACGTCGCTAGACGAGTCAAAGCAAGGTAGAGCTGCTCTCTGACGGAAGCCAACTCCTGAGATAGTGTGGTGGCAACTGCGTCACTGTGCCTCACAAACTGAGCGGTGGTGTGCAGCCTGGTGTTAGCATGCTCGTAGACATCCAGGTTGTCGTAGAGAGTGAAGTGAGCTCCCTCCGAAGTGATGTAGCCACGGGGGATGTGGCGATAGATAGAATCGTCAAATCCCCAGTAGTCAGCACGAAGGACGGTGAGACTCACATAAGCTGCCTGCTGCACAGCCATATCCACTGTGGAACCTACTGCCTCGTAGCGGTGGACAACGCTCATGCCATCATCTGACAGAATGTAGACGATAGCCTGGTAGTAGGTCTGGTCAAACTCTCGCTGCTGCTCGTAGACCTGGTACTCTGGTGCCCAACGGAACCCCAGATAAGTGACCATGTCCCTCAGCATCTCCGGATAACCAGCAGTGCTCTCGCAACGAGTCATCCGAACCACCTGCGGGTAGAACCTGAGATCCATCTGCAGATGATCGGGGAAGTTTTGATTAGACGCCGGTAGAAGAACTGAAGTGGAAAGCAACAACAAGGTTTCAACGGACGAAAAGGATGTTGAGAAGAACAGGATATCGAAGCAACATCGGGAAACACGAGACCAAAACTCCTGAGGTACTACGGAAAACCCATCCGGGCTTCTAAAGGATCAATATCTACTGCTTAAGGAATAGAGGATTTGCTTCCGGGGCTTACACGCCTCCGTTCTCAATCATGAGTAGGCAACATGATAAATCCTGTCACAACCACCTCCATTCCTATGGTCTAGTAGATATACTATCCCAAAGAAACCAGGATACGTGAAATCCTAACTTGAAAGTTTAGGTGAGAACAGAAAACAACGTTGCACTTCCTTACCAGAAAAGGGTGGGTGGGTGGGGAAAGAAATAAAATGGCAGAATTCCTACTCTCACGTTTCATTTTTCCTATATAGCTACAAAAATAGTTTCTAGACTCAACTGCGACCAGTAAAAGGGATCCTACAGGCAGACAGGCTCTGATACCATTTGTCGCACCCGGACTTCTAGAGGATACTCGCAGTTCCGTTGAATAGTAGTTGATTGGATTACGGGGCTTACCGGCACCCGCATCTCTTACGCGTAGGCCAACACACGTATGTGTGACAACCAACCCCTACTGTTCATCGTCTACGCAAACCATCCCATAGAAATAAGGATACTACCATTGACGTACTTCATACCATACACACATGGTACGTCAACGGCGTTTAACAGAATGATAACACAACATATCTCTAAGACACAAAAGATGGAAATAAGTTGCAAATAGCTCTCATTAGAGCAGAGATAGCAAATACAATCATCCAGAGGACACATGTCCCAACATAACATCATTACATCTCAGCGGAAGCATTCAAAGGGTCTGAGTACAGACAAATCCAAATAGGCTTAAGAAGCCGGGAATGAAAAGAAGACGGAGCCCATCCATGATGTCTCGGATCCTGCCCAGGTCCGCTATCTACTCGCCAACAGCCTCGTCAAACTCCACGTAGTAGCCATCACGGGGATCCTCGTAAGCGTAGTCTGCGGAAACCACAGCCCCAAAGGGGTCAGTACATAGACGTACTGGCAAGCAAGACTCACAGTTCACCAAAGTGTAACCCGTCAACACCCAGCACAGATGCTTTGGGTCAACGGAAGAAAAAGGGATATAAAAGATGCTGCAACTGGCTGCACTAACCAACTACAGAACATGATACAACTTCCGGCTAACAGAAAGGGGATAAAATAGCGTATCGTAACCAACTATGACTAACTCCAAACAAACCCATCCTGGATCTCGCCCCTTATCCAAAGAAGCAATCCGAGGATAACCCACACAGTTGGATTAGTGATGGATCAAGTTATTGTGGCAATAAGGCTATTACTAGTCAAGTTATCATTAGTTAGGTGTAAGTTGTTCTGAGTACTTGTTAGCCAGTACTTTCACCAAGTTAACCATAACCGCGGAAAACACGGCTTCTCGAGAAGATTTATCCCTGCAGGGGTGCACCAATTTAGCCGTACACGTAAGAATAACCCGCCAGATGGAAGGGCCCTTCCACCAAGCGGGGCACTCAACACAACTCAACTCTTCTTCGCATCAAGCCCAAAGCACCACGTGATGTGCGTGCGCGGCTAATCGAGCCCCACGAAGAAAAGGGGACCCTAATAGCACTGGAAGACCACGCCGCCCTAAATGCCGACTACAAAAGTTCCACCCTGGCCTCGGGTTTGTACCTGCATATGCGTGCATCAAATGGAAAGCCCGAACTAAGTGTGGCGATTTGGACGAGATGCGAATCGAATCAAATTGAGGGGGGCACCCATACACGCTTCCCACATGCGGATAGTGCGCTCATCATGGATCAGTAGACAAGACCCTTTTCCTAATTAGGGTCGACACTAGCAGGCCTCAAAACCACGCCGGGCCTCCTGCCGGTGCCTTATCAGCAAATTATTATTACCTCAAGATTAACAGGTTGATTGTTTTAAACATCGAGCCCGAGAACATGATAGAAATATAGTAACAGAAAGTAACGGGTAACAGACTCGAGCAAAAACAACCCTAAGCATGCTAGTAAGACACGGGCCGAAGCAACGGGGTTATAGTAGTGGAGGTGAGTCAATATCAGGGTTCAGGGTATCATGTGATAGGTTCGTAACAGAAGCAACGATACATATGGCTAGAAGAAATAGACAACGGAAAGTATCGGTAACCAATGTTGAAAGGAACATAGTGGTTCATGTGAGTGATAACTTGCCTGCAAACTCAGCAGCCTGGTACTGAGCTAGATCCTCAGAAGGGGTGTCGTAAGTATCGTCTGTCTCAACGTCGTCGTCTATCCGGGAAGAAGCAAACAAACAACGCAGAGAACAACCAATCAATAACATGGCATAATGCACAATCATGGGATGATGCATGACAGTTTAATTGATGCATCAAAATAAACTAGTTGACATGGTAACAACATGATTAAATGGACCCACATGCAATTTGGGTTGCATATGAAAAGCCCATCAAATAAGGTTGGAATATTTGTTTTTCAACTGATCAACATGTGATAGTGGATTAGTATGATGCATGGATGAGGAAAACAACAAAATAACAACAATAGAATCAATTGGAAATAAGGTTTACCAATTTTAGAAATTTATTTATTAAGTTAGAAAATTTTGGTTCCTTAAAGGTGTCACACAAGCATTTGTTGTTTTCATCAAGTTAAATTCTTCAAAACAGATAACAAAGTTCATATTTGAAAAGATCACACAATTTTAGGTGGATTACATGTTTCAAATATTGAAAAAGGAATTAGGATGAATTTATTATGACTTAAACAAGATTAAACAAGTTTTAAATGAATTTAAAACAAGTTTGAATTTATTTGAATTTTTATTTGTTCAAAACATAAATTCAAATTCATATTTGAAAAGGTTATACTTTTCTAGTTTGAAAACATATTTTATATGTTCAAAAATAATTTAATTTGAGCAAGTTATGAATTTAGCAAATTTAAATGATTTAAACAAGGTTTAAATTATTTAAACAATTTTAATTATTCAAATCATGAAACAAAAATTATATTTGAAAAGATGGTTCAAAATGGCATGGAAAACATATTTTATTTGCATTATTTGGATTAAGTATGAATTAGTTATGCAATTATTCAAATTACAAATGAATTGTTTGAATTTGAAATTTGAATGCATTTGAATTATTCAAAACAGAAAACAAATGGTTTGAATAGATAGAAAATGAAATTTGGTGCAGTGCACATATTTTACTTTTACTATTTGGAGTTATAAAATGAAAGTTATTTGCATTTTCATTTTGAGGACCATTCTGTAATTTAAAAGGGACTTAATTTGAAACAGAAAGGGTTGCAAACTTTTGTTACTCAGCAGTGGCTGGACACAGCCACTGACAGAGGGTCCAGGGGCCAACGGTGGCCCTCTTGTGCTTGCGTGGCAACAGTGTGGCTGACAGGGGGGCCACCCTGTCAGCGCGCTGCGGAAAAAAGGTGGGGTTTTTAATCGCGAGCGCGAGGGCTCGAACCCGCGCTGCGGAGGGCGTGCAGTGGAGTGTTACCACTACGGTGCGTTTCGGTGTTTGACAGTATACGCGCTGCAGCAAGGTTATCATTCAGTTACGCGCAGGTTTCTGAATTTCGCTGACAGAAACGTGGTCGCCGGCGACGATCACCGTGGCTGCTCGCGCGTGGTGGTGTGTGCGTGTGGTGGAGTGGGTTGTGTGCGCGCAAGCAGAGAGGAAGGAGGAGAAGCACGGCGATCACCTCCGGTGTAGGGGTAGCAGAGGCGCGGTGACGAACTCCGACGGCGACGTGGTAGATGGCGGCGGCGTTGTGGTGAACCTCCGCGGGTGCTGTGGTGTCCAGGAGCTCGAGGACGAAGAGGTGAGCTCGTTCCCGCGGCTAAGATGGATGGTGGGGCACGGGAACGGCGGCGGCCATGGCGGATTCAGAAGCGTCTCGCCGGGGTGAGTTTCAGAGAGGGGAAACGGGGCAGAGAGATGGCGAACAGCGGCGGAGCTCAAGGGAGGAGGTAGCAGGTAGGTTAGGGCAGCTCGGGGGAGGCCTAGGGGGCTTTATAGAGGGGTAGGGCGACGGATGGCCGTCGGCGCGTGCTGCTGCCGCCGTGGCATAGCCGGATGTGCGGCCGTACTGCGGGAAGAAGGGAGGGGAGGTGATCGAACCGGTACCAGGCCAGGGAAAGAGAGAAAAATGGGCTGGGCTGCGTTTCTCCCCCCCCTCTGTGAGCGTTTTCTTATTTTTTTTGATTTTCTCCTCTGTTTTTTTTTTGCAGAAATGAGAAATGGAAGAAAATTGGGGTTTTTAAGTTAGTAATTTTTTTAGAAAAATTAGTGGGAGTTAGTAATTACAAAAGCAACTGATTGCCAACTTTGTTTTTTCAAAGTTTCAAATTTAAATTGTTGTTGGTAATTTAAATCATATTTGAAAGAATTTGCTTATTAAGTGATTATTATTAAAAACAAGATTTTTAATAGGGTGAACCCTATTGCTTAATTAGAACAATCAAAGTTGTTTTGGTGATTTTCATAATTTGAAATTGGGTGCTGTTTGGGATTTGATTTGAATTTTTGAATGCAATTTGGAATTAGTTATTTTATTGAAAGCCACCATTTTAGTTGTTGAACATTATGGATTACAGGGGAACAAATGGTTGTTTTTATTTGAACTTTTTATTTAAAAGGTTGTAACAGAGCAAGTATGAAATAAAGCATTTGAAATTGTTTGAATTTCAATTGTGAAAACAGAGAAAAACAGATGCAAACCAAATGAAAACAAAGTAAAACAAATTCAAACAATTCAATGAGTATGATGACATAATGCAAAACTTAATAAAACAAGGAACAAACATTCTAGGGATGGTTTTTCATACTTGGGATGTTACAAGCACCATCATGATCCGTTGAAATTGACAACATATAAGATATGGTTTGGGTAGTGACCCGAATTGTCATTTTTCTTAAGTTTTGGTATGCATAGCATGTGTAAAATGTTTACAACCAAAATAGGATAAATATATGTTTATAAGGTTATCCCAAATAAAACATTGGGTATTTCTCCTATCACCGAACCAAAAGACAAATGTTGTTTGTCAGAAAGGGTTGATTTCTCGAGGAAGTAGTTCTTGCGAAACAAGTGAGTGGGAGCACAGTACAAACTCAATGAGATTAGAGAATCTTCGTTATCATGTCAAGAGTAGCGCAGCACTGGAAGTTGTTCCGGGGTTTACTATTTTGACTAAGTAGAAGAGACTACAAATGTTGTAGATACTTCAAATGAGTTTGCGAACTGTACCAGAAAAGTCCAAAAACTTTGTACTTAGAACAACTTGTGGTTTAAGTGTAAAGTGTTGTTTTGACAACAAAAGGACCTAGACCTTATAAAGGAAGCAAATGATGGGCCCTGACTTCGTAAAATTGACTATGAGTCATTATATCCGCCATAGTATCCTTGTATGAATATCAAGTATGTGACTTGGTAGTCCTTTCGATAGGCATGATGCCTAACGATAGCAAAAGGGTCTATATAGCGACAAAGACATGGATTTTACATCTTTCGAAAGTTATAGTTATCGAAAAGTTGTTTTCGACGAAGTTCAAAGAGTTGACTATTACAAGATTTTGATCTTCCGTAGTGATGCTTTAGTCTTTGCGGATAGTTCTAGCAAAAAGTTACATATTATGATATGGCAGTTGAATAACAAAACCAACTCTCCTCTCGAGGAATTTTGATCAAGGATGTGTACTTGACACAGTCTGAGAGTTTTGTAAAATTCAAAAGGTTATCAAAAGAGTTTTGACACAGTCTGAAGTGAGCATAGCGAAGTTTAAATCTTTAGCTTAATGAAGTTATCAAAAGAGTTTGATTCCATCATGAATGATAAAGATGCTTGTAGAGTTACAAGAAATTAAGTGGGATCGCTATGACATATTTCCAATATGTAGATGACATATGGTTGATTGGAAAATATGTATTTTGAATTAACACGGTTAAGATTTTTGATTTCATATTGATGAAAGGATTAGAAGATATTGGGCATCGATATCTATAAGAGATGGATTGAATCGCCTGATATGCTGAAGCCAAATTACATAGATGAAATATTGAAGTAAGTCAATATCGAAATGACAAGGAGTTCTTGTCACATGGAAAATAATTGAGCAAGATTCAAGTGTTTTGACACATGATGAGCATCATTGAAATTGAGATTTCTAAGTCATGTTTCCATGCTATGTACACAACCAGATGAGTCCTATGCTATAAAATGTTATAGAAGGATAATTCATATGATGATTAGACAACAGTGGGAGAGATCCTTGTGTCATTTTAGAAATGCTAAGGATATGTTTTCCTATATAGTAATGACAAAATATTAGTTGTAATATGTTACACTAATAGTCATGTCATTTGTTCAAGTAATTTTATCTCAATTAAAATATGTGATGAAGGGTAGTACAATAGGATGGAAGAAAGTTCTATGCTGGATTTGAAAGAGTTTCAAAATTAAAATATTGTGACAGATACTACAACAAAGGCTAAAGTATATCGTTGTGTTGACAACTGATAATAAGCGTATTTTGCGTCAAGGAGTTCTTTATTGAACTTGGTGAATTTCCAAGAATGCTGAAACTATGAAGCTACATTTTCACAATGTTAGTAACATCAGTTTAAGCTGAGGAATTAGGGTATCACCGGAACTTGGTGAATTTCCAAGAATGCTAACACTATGAAGCTACATTTTCACAATGTTAGTGACATCAGTTTGAGCTGAGGAATTAAGTTTTCACCAATTGACCATATATATACAAAGCCATCTCATTAGAGAATGAGTGATGCGTGTAGACACAAAGAACATGCAAATACAATAGGACCTGAACAGTTCAGATCTTTTTGATGATGTTTACCGCATGCTAATCATGGTAATAACACTGGTACGCCATATGTGTTAAAGTGCTTACAGACTAGATTATTGATCCTAGTGCAAGTGGGAGACTGAAGGGAATTTGCCCGAGAGGCAATAATAAAATGGTTATTATCTTATTCCTTGTTTATGATGAATGTTTATTTCTCATGCTAGAATTGTATTAACCGGAAACGTTGATAATGTGTGCTTAATAAACGAACAATGGTTCCTAGTAAAGCCTCTCTTTTAACTAGCTCGTTGATTAATAGATGATCAAGGTTTCCTGATCATGAACATTGGATGTTATTAATAACGGGGTCATGTCATTAGAAGAATGATGTGATGAACATATACCCAAAGAGAATATAGCAATGCGATCAAGTCATTTAGTTTACATTGTTATATCAAACATACGAAGTAACTTATTCCTTAGACCATGAGATCATGTCAATCACTAATACCGGAAGAGTGCTTTGATGGCATCAAACGTCACACCGTAACAGGGTGACTATAAAGGTGTCGTTAAGTATTCGGAAAGTATTAGTTGAGGATCATGGATCAAGAGTGGGATTTGTCCATCCAAATGACCGAGACATATACTTTGGGCCCTCTCGGTGATATCACATCGAAACCACTTGCAAGCACGTGATATGATCACAAGGATTTTATATCACGGGAACGAGAAAATAGTACTTGTCGGTAACGAGATTGAACAAGGTATGGTTGATACCAATTATCGAATCTCGGACAAGTAAAATATCGCGAGACAAAGGGAATAGTTCACGGCGTTGTTGGTTCACACGATCACGAGAGTCATCGTTGAATATATAGGAGTCATCACAGATCTCCAGATCCCGCTGTTGATTATTGATCGGAGAGGAGTCTCGATCATGTCTATCTTATTCGCGAACCATAGGGTGACACACTTAAGGTTCGATGACGCATTTTGAGAGGATAGGAATATCGGAGAAAAGTTTTGGACAGCACCGAAATTGTTTCGCGGAATATTGAACTAATCACCGAAATTGTTTCGGGTAATTTTGAAATAGTTCAAGGGGATTCTTATCAAATGTTTGTTAATAGATTTAACAACTAACTCAAGGGTCTATATGTTAATGTTTGTTAATGGAATTAACAAATATTAAAATAAAGAAATAAAATTGTTTTATTTATTTATTAAAGAAAACCCTTGGGATTTTGAGTGGGAATTAATGGAAGAATGAGTGGGTTGAGTGGAGACTCCACTCACATGATGAGGGAGAGGTGGAGACACCCACAAATTCGTGGCTGCCATCCCCTCCTATAAAAGGAGGGGTGGGAGGTCCCTCTCCCACACAGACACACTTGTGTCATCTCTTCCTCCCTCCTCCCGCTGCTCCACCACTTGTTCATGCGCTTGGCGAAGCCCTGAATGAAGTTTTCTCCACCACATCACGCCGTCGTGCTGCTGGAGTTCCGAGGGATCCTCTACTTCCGCGCCCCGCTGGATCGAGGGAACGGAGGTCGTCATCAACCGTACGTGTTACCGATCACGGATGCACCGCCGGATTGCGGTGCTCATCTTCTCGCTATCAGGATTGGTGTGAGTACGACTACGCCAACAACGAGATTTGATCTCGTAACGCTTTGTGTCTTCGAGGGTATGTGTTCTTCTTAACCCTATATTTGCACGTTTCACTTCGTCTCCTAGATTAGATCTTGGCCTTTCGGGTGTCTCTCGCGTAGGATTTTTTTTTGTTTTCTATGCAACGACCCCTTCACCGATTACAGTGGTGAGCACTTCTCCCATCTCGGAGATTATGGGAAACAAGGATGCAAGTGGCCGGCTAGACAAATGGGTAATTGAGCTAGCTGCTTATACACCCATGTATACTAGAAGAGAAGCCATCAAATCTCAAGCCTTGGCGGATTTCTTCGTTGATTGGGCCGAAATGCAATATGAGCCTTGATACGTCCAATTTGCATCACTATTTTATATCATAATTTTCTATTATTCATCGATATATTTCATGTTATGATGCATCTCTCATGTTATTTTATCTTATTTTGCATGTTTTATAATTTTTGGAGAATAAACACCGGGACCAGGAATCTGATGGAAAAAGCACCGTCGGGATACCATATTTCAGAAGATCAGAAGAAGGAGTGGGACACGGGGGGTGTCCTAAAATTTCGGAGGAGGAACCCAGCCAGAAAGAGAGACAGAGGGGGGCCACCATGGGCCCACACCATGGGGTGGCGCGCCTCCCCTTGACCGCGCCACCTAGGGGTGTGGCCACCCTGACCCACTTCTGGGGGATATTTTCTGCGTGACTGTCCCCCAGGAAACCCTAAGCCTCATTCCATCATTGAATAATTATTCCGCCACCGCCCCAGGGCGGAAAACACCCGAGAGAGAAAATCTCTCTGGCAGGGAGAAATCTGCTGGGGAAATTCCTCTCCGGAGAGGGGAAATCACCGCCATCGTCATCATCATCACTCCGGGCATCATCAAGATCGTCATAATCATCATCATCACCACCAACACCATCACCCTCATCATCCACCTTCATCACGATGTAACAATTAGGGGCCTCTATCGTTGTTTTGCATTAGATCTCTCTCCTGGTGTAGATTACTTGGTAGTAGTTGATGCTTGTGAGATTTATCGGTGTTTGCACTTTATGACCATATTGTTATCATTCATTATATCACCTATGATCATGATCCATATGATGGATTGTGAGTAGTTCGTGTTGTTCTTGAGGACATGGGAGAAGTCAAGTTGTTAGTAGTGAAGTAATGTTGAGTAATATTTAATGTTTGATATTTACGTTGTGGTGTTATTCTTCTAGTGGTGTCATGTGAACGTCGACTACATGATACTTCACCATATATGGGCCTAGGGAATGCATCGTGTATTTCTCTACTAATTGTGGGGTTGCCGGAGTGAGAGAAACCTAAACCCTCTTTAGGAAACCATTACACGAGGGAGCGTAGGATCCCGGAGTTTAAAGATGTGGTTAGATTTATTTCTTAATTACTTTCAGGTAGTTACGGATGCTTGCAAGGGGCATAATCACAAGTATGTATTAGTATTGGATGGGACGGTACATTAGCATAGGTTCACCCACACAACACTTATCAAAACACCAAAATTATTCAACTACATGGAACAAAAGCACTTGACAGAAACCTCCCGTGTGTTCTCGAGAACGTTTGTTAATAATAAGTAGACTCACCGGCTTGTCCTTTGCTAAAGAAAGGATTGGGCCAATTGCTGCAATTATTATTACTGCATTTTATTTACTCGCATTTTATTTATCTGCAATATCAAAAACCCCTACAAATCTATTTCCCAATATTTACGGTTATTCCTTCATTGAAACTGCTTGTCAACACCTTCTGATCCTCGTTGGGTTCGACACACTTATTTATCGAAAGTACTATGATACACCCCCTATATTTGTGGGTCATCAAGCCTCCTTTGCCGAAAACAAATTTTTGGCGAATGCATTTCGATGGGTCCAAGCTGAAAGAGGGTCTCGGTACCGGAGTGGTGCTCACCTCACCCAAGACGGATCACCTGAAATACGTGCTGCAAATCAATTTTCCGGCATCCAATAATGTTGCCGAGTATGAGGCCCTGGTCCATGGACTGAAAGTGTCCAAAGAAATTGGTATCCGACGGATTTTATGCTATGGAGACTCGGACCTGGTGGTCCAACAAGCCTCGGGGACTTGGGACGGGTTGGATGCCAACATGGCATCTTACTGGTTCCTCGTCCAAAATATGTCCGGATTCTTTGATGGCTACGAGTTCCACCACATCCACCGAGCTGAAAATGATGCTGCAGATTCCCTGTCCAAATTGGGCCCTTCTCGGCAGTTCATCTCGGCAGGAATTGCTCTGGAGCATTTGAGGAAACCATCTATCAAACCCTCACCCAACTTGAAGTCCATATTCATCCTAGCTCTGTCGGTCTCATAAGTTGTTGCTATGGAGGTTGATGGGGAGATCATGAGAGAACCCGGGGACTGCCCCTCCCAACTCGGGGACTATTGCGTTCATCCCAGAGATTATTTCGCGGTACTAGGGGACTCGGGGACTCGTCTCCAACTCGGAGCAATTCATGATAGCTGATCGAATGGAGGTGGATGAACCGGTGTTTCCTACTCGGACCACGCCGAGATGGGCTCTTCCCATATTGTCTTTTTTGGTGGATTGCACTCTGTCGAGTGACGAGGTCACGACCAGGCAAATACAGAGAAGATGCAAGGGATACACCGTCATCAACAAGGAGCTGCACAAGAGAAGTGCCACAGGCGTGCTCCAACGACGTGTTGAGCCAGAAGAGGGAGAAGAAATTCTCAGAGAAATACACCAAGGGGAATGCGGGCACCACGCCTCATCTCGAGCCCTAGTTAAGAAGGCTTTCCAACATGGATTCTTTTGGCTCACTCCTTGCAACAAGCTGAAGATCTAGTAAGAAAGTGGAATGGGTGCCAGCGATATGCAAGCAAGATACATATGCCAACATCCGAGTTGAAGACAATCCCCATCACCTGGCCATCTACAGTTTGGTGCTTGGATATGGTGGGTCCTTTCAAGCCAGCTCGGGGTAACATGACTCACATCCTGGTCATGGTTGATAAGTTTACCAAGTGGATTGAGGTGAAGCCAATCCGTAAGTGTGATGGAAACATAACTGTGAGTTTCTTGAAGGATATTAACCTGAGGTATGGCTACCCGCATGGGATCATGTCGGATAATGGAACAAATTTCGCTGAGGGAGCTTTTGCTTGGTTCTGCAAGGAGAAAAGGATCCGGTTAGATATTGCATCAGTCGCCCATCCGGCTTCAAATGGGCAAGTTGAAAGAGCTAATGGCATGGTCCTATCCGGAATAAAGCCAAGGTTGATTGAGCCACTATAGAAAACCCCTGGCTGTTGGCTAGACGAGTTGCCGGCGGTGTTGTGGAGTTTAAGGACTACCCCTAACCGATCGACCGAATACACTCCATTCTTCCTGGTATATGGAGCAGAGGCCGTGTTGCCCACTGACCTTGAGCATAACTTGCCGAGAGTGACCCTCTATACTGAGGCAGAGGCAAGAGAAGCCCGAGAAGATGACGTTGATTTTCTAGAAGAAGCAAGAGTATTAACTCTCTCACGGTCAGCTGTATATCAACAGAACCTGAGATGCTATCATAGCCAGAAAGTAAACCCAAGGGTTTTCCAAGAAGGAGATATGGTGCTTAGGCTTGTGCAGCGCACCGCCGGGATGCACAAACTTTCCCCTCCATGGGAAGGACCATTCATTGTGACAAAGGCTCTGCACAATGATGCCTATTATCTGGTTGATGCACATGAGCAACAGAAAAACAGGGAAGATAAATCCGGAGAGGAAAGCAAGCGCCCTTGGAATGTAGCTCTACTTCGCCGTTTCCATTCATGAACAATCATTGTATGTAACTCTTTACCGAGTTGAAATACAAGTCGGCATTCCGAGTAGGAACTCTGGGACTGCCTGTACCTAACTTGCTCTATGTCATTTACATTCTTTACTTTGTCTACTCGGTTAATCATCTCGGAATTTCATACGCATGTCAAGTAATGTGTTAAAACCTAAGGGCCAACTCTTCGATTTTGCTGCTGTCCGCAACCCGGCTTCATGGCAAACAAGAGAACAAACCAAGGGTCAATGAACACACGAAAACCTGCTAAGGAAAGAAAGAATTGATCAACCGAGTTGAGTGTTTTTGTTTATTTGTTTTCCGGATAAGTACTAGGCAGTGTTAAGTCTAGTCTCAAAGTTGCTAAGTATTATAAACTCGGTTTTTGAAATCTTGTGACTCGACTACCAAAAATCCAGAAGTGGCAGGTAAGAGCAAAGACGAAAAAAGCCGAGTGGATACGAAAACCAACTCGGGGACTCAGAATTAGCGCAATCCGACATTCAGCCAGGCTTGCTCAAGCTTAAAATAAAACTGAGTAGCGAACACAACGGGATAATTGTTTGATACATTTGCACCCGGCATACCGGGGATCAGATAAAATGTTTGAGATTAAAGAAGAAAGGTGATTAGGCCGCGGCCGGGTTGGAGGACTCGGTAGCAGGCTTAGAAGCAGCAGTTGATGCAGGGGTCGCAGAGCCGACAGTTGGTGTAGGGGGCCCGGATGTGGCGTTCTCGGCGGTGGCCTCCGATGCACTCAGCTCAGGAGCGAGCTCCGAGATAAGCATCTCGGTGGTGACGACCTCGGAAGAGGCAGCTGGCTGCTGCTCGACTTGGATCTCCTCGTCTACCTCCTCGGAGCCGTCATTCGGCTCGGTTTCTTTCTGATCATCGCCCATCTCGGCTTCTTCGATAACTGCCTCGTCCTCGTCGCCGTCTTCGTCATCATCCTCATCCTCGTCTCTCTCGATGTCGGTGTCAGGCTCTGTAGGGCCCTCCACGAATTCCTTTGTATCAACGTATGAGGTCAGCCGATGTGCAGTCTCCTGGCGGCGCTCGATGACCTCCTCTTCTTTTGTCCACTTGGACCCATTCCGGAGTTTCTTGAGTTTGTTAAGGTCAAGGTCCTCATACCAGGACAGAACAAAGTGAAGAGCTTCATTTGCACCTGCTCGGGCTGCTGAGGCACGCCACTTCTTGAGCTCTACTTTGACGAAATCAAGCTTTATGGCCAGATCGTGAATTGTCTTCGGGGGCTCCTCTTTTGGCCAGAACAACTTGTGTGCAGCCGCATGCCGATGGACACAATATTGGTACCCATGCCCTTCAGAGAATGGACTCGAGACTTGTCGTGGGATAATCACGGCAGATGTTACCTGGGGTAACTGATCTTGGGGCAAGACGACACAGGCGTTTGGGAGAGGGTTTAGCTCAGAGGAAAACATGGTGCAATTCGATCTGGTAGCCGGCAATCAAAGTCGCCGAGTCTCCGATCTTGATATAATAACTCAACTCTGGGATTACACTTGATGCTCGATATCACACGATGTTGCTAGGGTTCTTCGATCTCTGTCTAAAACTAGACCTGGGGGTCGGTTTATAAAGCACCCGTACCCCCTGGCTTATTCCCCAAGGCGCACCCCGGATCCTACCCGAACACGACGCACAAACCCTAGCTTTCCTTTACAATAACCCACAACCCGGGTTGCTGGGCCTACAAACTTGGGCCTTCCACAAACTTCCTTATCCTTAGCCGGATCCTGCGCACCGTCCTTTGGGCCGGGTTACTCCTTGAAGTTTGGCCTACCGGGTTATCGTCCCCCCATCAGTAGTCCCCAGAATAGCCTGGGCTTCACGGATCCTCCTTGAAGCGCTCGCTATTCCCTGCAAAGATATCAAACATACAGGCATATAGAGGCCGGGTTAAGATGCTCTGATACTCAGCTAGGCCTTACTCGGCGGTGGCCATGTAGTAACCCGGGTTTTTTCCTCCAACTCCTTTAATTTTCCAAGTCTAAACCCTAATTCCATACTCGATAACCGATCCTGATATCACAGGATGGATTCCCTTTTCTCTTTTATCCAGATGCCTTGCTCAATATTTGGCGCATATCTCGTAGAAACTTAAATAAATAGCCGTTTACCTCCGCAACTCCCGGCCCCCACTTACCGAACCGAGCTTACCCACTTATACTATAAATAAGCTCCTTGGGGGTAACCCGAACCCTAACGGCTCATTTCCCCCCATTCCGCTTCCTTTCTCCTTCTAAGCTCACTCTCACTGAGCACCACCACGGAAATCCCGCGCACATCACCGGAGCCCACCGGTCGGAGGCTGCGCTCCGCCACGACTCGCCCCACGCCGCCGCCAAGATCCGCCGGCAAATCCCCATCCGGCCCGTCAAGGACCACGAAGGGACACCAGGCTTGCGCCATTTGCCTCCGCAAAGCCTCGCTCAGATCTCCTCCGGTAAGCCACTTGTGTCCATTAATTCGCGCTTGCACTTTTTGGTTTCACCTTAGATTAGATCCGAATCGACCCGCTCAAGATCCCTCGGCCACGCCGAATTAGGTTGCTAGCATTCTTTCCAGCTCGTCTAATAGATAAATTGCGGATTCCAATCCACTCTCCTACCGCCCGCAAGCATTAATTTTGCCAGGAATCTGAAGATAAGACTCCCAATCGGGGCCCGATCCACTCAAAATTTCCGCCCTGGCCTCAATCACCCGGCCGGACTTCCCCTTTTTTAGTTCCTTTCATTCGCGCTAAATGCCTGCACAGTCACCCATAGCCCTCAAAAGCTTCTTCAACATTTAGACCCCATAACTTTCACCATAATGCTTAATACCCGGATAATTTCAAACTTCATTCTGCGAGCTATCACCCGGACTGTTCACAGTCTTTCATGTCTCAATATTACCCGGCCCATGCTTGGCCGGCTCGCAACTTCCGTGTCTTAATCCTCTTATCCTTTTATCTTGTACTTTGTAGGTCAACCACATGGCTCCCAAGAAGCAGGGGAAAACTCCAACCAAGGCTAAAGCCACCAACTCCATATCCGCCAACTAGGCGCGGTCTACGGTCACAAAGGCCAAGTTAGAGGAGCTGGTGGAGCTGGGAGTTCTTCCTCCTCAAGAAGGTATCCAGTGGAGGGTGCCGGGTAAGGAGACCCGGCCTACCCCAACAAAAGATGAGGTAATCTGTTTCGTGGAACATGTGACCCGGGGTTTTCGACCGCCGGGTCACCCTTTTTTCCGTGATATCCTTAGTCACTACGGCCTTCGTGTCTTTGACATCGGACCCAATTCCGTACTAAACATTTCCCACTTTATTGTCCTTTCCGAATCCTACTTGTGCACTCCGCCAAGTCTAGCTCTTTTTATTGAGCTTTTTCAATGCAAACCGTGCCGCGAAAGCGGTGACGGGGCGCTTCTCGCTTGCGGCGGGGTTTCTATCCAGCGCCGCAAGAACTCTCTGATGCCACCCCTCACCCTTAATTCCCATGTCAAGCATTGGCAGCTCTCATACTTCTACTGCCAAGACACTTCCCCACCCGGCCAAAAGAAACTGCCGGGTTATTCGGAGGGTCTTCTTGACATTTCTGATAAGTTTAGTGCCTTCGCCCCTGACTCGGACAGGGAGGCAATTCAACCTTTACTAGCCAAAATTACCACTCTCACAGCCCAAGGCCTCATCGGGCTCAACCTGGTGAAGACTTGGGTCGACTTCAGGATTCAGCCCAATTCCATCCGCACAAAGTTGATGTGCGAGTATTCAGGGGAACCCTCAGACCCGCTCCGGTACTCCGACAACATCTTCGTAGCTGGCGACACTCATAAAACCATCAAGGGTTTTTTGACAGAAAAGCTCGAGGTAATCCGGAACATATCCGGGTTAGAGCCTTTCACACTTGAGAACCCAGCCCCCAAGGTGAAAACCCCACTTTGATGCCTTTACATTCGTTCTTTCCACTCGATACAGTTGATAATCCTTGCACTAACACCTTTCAGGCTGATGATGACTTTTGGAAAACCAATGCCTCCCCTAGCTCCGAAAGTCCAGAGGAGCAAGAGACTGCTAACTCGGACGAAGGTACTCTCCGAATTCTATTTGATTCCCTTGGACTCACCTTAACCCCTTCATTTCCAACTATAACTTTGATGATATCCAGAACAAGAAGATGACGAGGAAGAAAACTCTGATGGCAAAGTAGAATCCGCCAGCGACGAGGAGGAACTGGAGCCGACAACCAAAGTCGGATCCAAAAGAAAAGTTCAAGAGGCCACCTCCAAGGTTTCATATCCCCTCCTCGCATTTAATTCGCATTACCTTAATGATATACCTGAGCTATCTTGACGTTATTCCGCTGGCCATTCTTGAAGGAGTCGCCCATGACCAAGCGTAGGTCAACTCGAAATCACCCGGGTGACGATGCCCTTAACCCGGGTATTTCATCGACCCCCATTCGGCGGGCTGGTAATTACTCTATCTTTTTTCGGTCAGCACATTCTCCTCGAACCATTCCTACATGACATCTAACTTGACAATTTCCAGCCTCTCCCGAGTCTGATGACGGGTTTCCTTGTGACTTTGCGGTGAACACCGGGTAAGATCCCCTTCCAGATGCTCTCCCACACTTCATCACCCTTTCCTGAATGCGTATTTAACTGCTTCCTGATAACATCTACAGGGCCACGGTCGTTGTTAGCGACCAAGAGGATACGGAAGACGAGGGCCCGGGTAAGGGGAGTCCGGCTGATAAGACTACAGCCGTGTCTAGCGGTGAAAAACAAACATCGCCGATAAAACCGGACACACAAGAAGCCGAGTATCCGATTGCTTCCCATGCAAGCAAGAAGAAAAAAGCCACAACCTTGGGTGCAGAAGGAGTGTCGGATTCCAACGCACAAATGACCCGGGTTCCGCCTCCCTCTAAGAAGAAAACTTCTTCTCGGAATTTCCAAGGCCCCGGGTCTTCTGATACGGATAAAGATACTTTTGATCAATTGATGAACACGCTCCTCACTATGAAGGCTTCGGAGAGCGAGATTTTAGAGCGCATGGCTGCAGAGCACCAGGTAAGAGCACTTGTCATCTCATATTGCATATCTAGTCCCCAAGTTCCGAGTATGACTTGCAAAATTTATGCTTGGTACTTCACGCCATATTTAACTTATCATAACATCCAACTGGTGCTTGCATTCCTTTCTACTTACAGGCACAGATAACCCGGTCTGATGAAACTTTACTGAAGACCGAACAACTTCTTCTTGCCAAGATAAAACGACGGGAAATCCTTGAGGATGACATGAAAACTCTAAAGAAGGATGTTTCCAAATACAAGAAGAAGTGCCATACCGCTCAGACCGATCTGAAGAAACTATCGGACCAAGTCACCGATACTTATCAGATCTTGCTTAGTAAGTTTTAGCTGCCGATTGGCTTCATGTCTTTGCTTTATTGTATCATACTCGGTGTTACTGATACGTTCTTTCCTTTGTTACAACTGTAGGTGCTAATCTTGCGGCCCCAGAGGAGAATGCCATTGTCAAGGCAAAAACCCTAAAGACCGTGCTCCGGACTTTCTTTGCCGGCACGAAATTTATACTGGATGCCGTGAAGTGGCCTACGGAAGTATATCCGGGTGAAGAAAACCTCATTCAAGCCTGCTCCACTGTGCCTGGCTGGATTGAAATCTGGAAGCGCTCATCATGCCGGATTGGGATGACCCGGGCTTTCACCCTGGCCAAGGCTTTCTTCCCAAAGCTTGACCCGGCAAAGGTAATATCCGGGTTTCCCGAATTCAAGGCGGATGGTTCCAAATTTACACCCAAAGATTTCAAGGCCATACAAGCCGCAGTGCGCCCCTCGGCTACCACTTTGGCTGATAGTTTGGATCTAAACACTATCATGAGTGCATATGACGCTGATGGCAAAGTTGTTACCGAGGAAGCACCCCCACCTTTTGATATCTTGGAGAAGTGGGTTTCTAACTCGGCCAGGAAGAGGGAGGCGACTGCGAAGAGAGAGGCCGAGCTAGGATCAGGCCCGTCTGCCTCTACACCAGCCGTCCCACCCCCAGTCCGCCCTGATGCGATGAGTCCGGGTAAGGGTGCCGAGAAGGCTAAGCAGCACACCCAGGACTCAGACCCGAAAGGCCGTACTCAGGAGGCCGAATAGGGCCGTACTATCATTTACCTTGTAGTGCTTTGTATTCACATTGTTATGCTTGTGATGGTGCGCCTGTGCACCCCTGATACTGACGCCGTACCTTGTAACGTACTTTTTAGTCCGTGATATACTTTGCGGCTTTCCTGGCCTTTTGATAACCGTATTGCTTGCCTATTCTTTGAACTTTTTCTCGATACCCGATTCTCTATTTTGGCTCCCTTCGGAAGACTCGGTTTTCCGGGTACCAGGGGCTTTGATATGTGGACTTTTTCTTTAAGTCCCCAAGACTCGGATGGTGAGGTTTTTCGAACTGCGATAGTCAAGTAGTTTGTTTCTGTTTCGAAGTCCCCAGTCCCCATGACCCAAAGTCCGAGTCATGGGGGTGTGGCCTTTCTCAGAGAACAAATTATTTTTTACCGAGTCGTAATCCTAAAGCCATTCCGTTTGAATACTGAAGTTATGCTTGATAGTTGTTGAGTTTCCGGCTTTTAGCCTTGTACTCTGCATAAACTTGTGGTTTAGATGACCCTTTTGACTATCTTGTACTGTAAGCCGGCTTTCGCGTGGATACCATGTTGTTACATCCATACGAGAACAGTGTCAGGCAAGTCCCATTGGGCTTCATGGCTGATTGTAATCGTAAGCGAACGAATCATGCCACTTTAGTGCGAGTCACATAGAGCTTAAGTAAGAAAAGTCAAGAAAATTTGGCTCCTTTGTCCAGTTATAAGATTGCAGCCGTACTCGTTTGCGAATAATCGGCCCTTATAACTTATAGGCATCAAGGCCGGGTCTTTTGGGTTTGTAACTGGGCTACTTGAGCAACCAGCCTCCGAGACCTATATATACTCAATTTTCTTAATGATACTGAATTATTGGTGTCATATGGATACTGCTTACTTGTAATCAGGCTGTAATGATATAGGACTTGATAACCATCTCTTTATTGATGCTAGAAATTTTGGATCAGCAGGCCGCCTCGTTAAAAACCTTCCAGTCCCCTTAGGTACCCTGGGTAGGAAAAGAGCGCGTCTGAAACCTGCCGCCCGTTACATTGTTTAGTTCTACATGGGCACCGGTCCCAGGCTGGCTTGACCGAAGCACATTCTCCACGTGTTGGATTTTTTCATGATGAGTACCGGGTTTGCTAGCCAACCCGGGTAGGGTGTTTCCATGACCTGGCTGGTTGTGAGCGGTCGTGCAGCTTCTTCTTCTATGGCAGATTGTTTGGAGGAGTCATCTTTGATAAAAGCCACCATTTTAGCGTCTTGTGCTACCTTGGATTTTGTTCTTTCACCTTCAGTACTCGGCCTTTTTGATGTGGCTCTATCCTCCGGGTCTGCTTGAGACCGGTAATGCTTGAGTTCTTCTTTTCTACAGGCCTGCTCGGCCATTGCTGCATCTCCTTCGTCGCATTCAGCTGCTATGTCTTGATTTCCATGTATGGTAATGGTCTTCTTGGGACCCGGGATTTTTAGCTGTAGATATACGTAACACGGCCTAGCAATGAATTTGGCGTAAGCCGGCCTTCCAAATAGCGCGTGATAAGGGCTGCGCAATTTGACTACCTCAAAGGTAAGCCACTCAATTCGATAGTTATCCTTTGACTCTCCAAAGGCTACCTCCAATGCGATTTTTCCCTCGGGGCATGCTGAATGACCCGGCACTATCCCATGAAAAACTGTTGAGCTTTTTTGCAGCTGAGATTCCTTGAGACCCATGCGTAGGAAGGTTTCCCAATACAGTATATTGATGCTGCTTCCACCATCCATTAAAACCTTTTTCAGTTCGTACCCATTGACTTGCGGTGCGACTACTAGTGCCAAGACTCCTGGGTGCTCCACTCTTTCTGGGTGATCCCTTCTGCTCCATGTTACCTCCTGTTCTGACCATCTCAAGTATCTCGGGACGGCTAACGAAACTGAGTTGACCGCTTGCTTCAGTATCTTTTTGTCCTTGTTAGAGCCTCCTGTGGTATGCACATGATATTGACCCAATTGTTTGGGTTTAGCCTGGAAACCTCCTGCCCCCCCTTGGTTATTACCTTGATTTCCAGCCGCCGGGTTACCAGCTGGGGGTGGGCCGTTGCCCGGGTTTGCCCCTGGACCCGGTCCTCCTCCCCGTCCTGCACCTCGCATAGCTCTGTGCACTTCCTCATTTTTCCATCTTTGTAAATCGGCGCATTGTTCTAGGGAGTGGTTAGCTGGCCTGCCATTCCTGCTGTGCTTCGGGCATGCCATCCTGAATATGTCCCAATTGTTACCCGGCCTTGGTGGACCTTGATAGTTTCCTCCATTGTGGTTACCTCCGTTGAAATTTCCTTCTGCTCTGGGCCTCGAAGACCCGGCTTCTGTGTTGGCGACAAACTCGGAGCCTCCTTCGAACGGGCGCTTGTTCTGGCTATTTCCGTTATTGCCTGATGCTGATCCATTGCCGGTTCTTCCGTTATTGCTTGTGTTTGCTTTTACCTTCTTGTCATCAGCTTCCTCTTCTGTAGTGTCTGTCGCAGCGTGTTTGTTACACGCATCCATCAATTCTCCCATTGTAACTTCCGACGCATTTCGACTAGACTTCATGCGAGTTAACTTCTGCACTAAAGGTATATACTTGCATGCTTTTGCCATGGCCTGTAGTGCATCCTTGGGCTGGATATCCGTGGATGAATGAAGTATCTCCATAACCCGGCGCACCCAACTACGCGCCGATTCTCCTTTCTTCTGGACGCATCGCTCTAGATCATCAATGGTGAATAATTTCCTGCAGGTCCCGTGAAAGTGTTTGACAAACGCGGTCTTCAGTTCCTCCCAGGACTTGATCGATCCTTCCGGCAAATTGGTGAACCACAACTTTGCTGCTCCTTCTGACATCATCAAATACATGAATTTGGCTTGGAGATTCTCGGACGCGTTGCGAATCGACATTGCCATCTCATAACTACTTAGCCATGTTTCTGGATCCATGGTTGGCTCATAATTTACTACTTTCCCTGGCTCTTTGAATTTTTCCGGGTAAGGTTCGACTCTGATACTGTCCGAGAGACACTTAGGCCCCGCAAGAATGGTTGAGGCCGGCCTCACTCTAGAAACGTGTGATACCGCAGGGGGCGCGGCTGGGCGCGATGCTGCGGGAAGCCCATGCGCTGCAGACCCGGCCGCGGCCCTCCGAGCCCTAGAACTGTCCACGACGGCCTGTGCTGCTGATGCTGCCTGAGCGCGGGGAGGAGGCGGCATTTGCTGCTGCTCTTCCCTCCGTCGCGCTGAACTTGTTTGGATATTCCCTTGCTGTTGACTGGCGTATGGTGTCCCGTGCATACCGCTTCTGTGATCCGGATAATTGGCTTGCTGTGCCACCGCAGTGTGCAACAGATCGATGGCTTGCCGAGTCTTCTCTGCATGGGGCGACTCTCCCACAGGGATTTGATTCAACGCGAGTGTCGCTGCATATACATTGTCCATGGGGTTATTGTAGTGGCCGGCTGGTGTGCGGAATCGTGATGGTGGCGGTGGTGGTAGATCGTTGCCGGTCGTGACTCTAGTTCGTGGCGGGGGTAACCCGGTCCGCTCATTCGCCGGATGTGTCGCTGCTGTCTGTTGGGGCGCGGTTCCCTGGTTCACCACTGGTATCGGCTGGTCCTGAGGTGTAACAAATAAATTAGCCGGATTAATAACCCCGCCCATTGCTGGTAACCTGGTGTGGTGCCTTTGATGTATTCTGGACGTTTCCTCTCAGAGCCGGGTTTCCAACGCACCTAGCTCACGCTGCCGCGTGGCCATCCCTTGCTTTTCTGCCTCTACCTGCCTTCTTTGCTGTTCCAGCGCACGACGAGCCACATCCAGATCCCTAACGCGTTCCGCTGCGTTTTCCGGAGTGATAACCGTTGCGAGAACTGTGGGGTCTAGAATCACATTATTATCGAATAAGGCCGGGTGGCGCGAGTTCGAAGGACCCTCCCCTGGTGTCCGGTTTTCTAAGAATCCGAACGTTTTTGCATGTAGCTCCTCATCCACTGCTCTGCTGGTTACTGACGCCGACTCTCCATCAACCCGGGCCAAGACCGGGTCTCCGTTAGCCGCGCCCTGTCGCTGGGCCACTGCCTGAGCCGCCCCGACTGATGCCGCGGTTGCGTTTCCTTGGTTGGCCGCGGGGGCCGCATAGACTGCAACTCGGCGTACGATATCCGGTGTGAGTTCATGCTGTTCTTCCTCACCGTTCTCCTTATACCGGTTTTCCAGTAGATCCAGGATAGACCCGGTATCATCTTCTCTCTCGGCCCGGTCGCGTGGGGTCCATGCCGGCTCCTCCGGCTGTTCCCACTCCGCGATGGGTTCTTCTGCCGGATATGTCGTTCCAGTCGATTCTTCATCATCTGATCGGATACACGTGGCTTTTCCTGGCATAGAATCAGATCCAACGTTGTCAGGGATCGAATTGGAAGCACATACCATACCGATGAAGACGCTGATCCGGCCGATTGTCACGACGGATCCGGTTTCGAGGTGATCCGACTCCGGCCCCCAGCCGGAATCGTCCACCATCTTTTCTCCTTCATGGTCGATGTAGATTTCGCCGATGACAAGATTCTCCATGCCCTTCCGAGCTTCTCCCGTGATGTAAACACCTTTGGACGCAGGCCCCACGGTGGGCGCCAACTGTCGTGGGATAATCACGGCAGATGTTACCTGGGGTAACTGATCTTGGGGCAAGACGACACAGGCGTTTGGGAGAGGGTTTAGCTCAGAGGAAAACATGGTGCAATTCGATCTGGTAGCCGGCAATCAAAGTCGCCGAGTCTCCGATCTTGATATAATAACTCAACTCTGGGATTACACTTGATGCTCGATATCACACGATGTTGCTAGGGTTCTTCGATCTCTGTCTAAAACTAGACCTGGGGGTCGGTTTATAAAGCACCCGTACCCCCTGGCTTATTCCCCAAGGCGCACCCCGGATCCTACCCGAACACGACGCACAAACCCTAGCTTTCCTTTACAATAACCCACAACCCGGGTTGCTGGGCCTACAAACTTGGGCCTTCCACAAACTTCCTTATCCTTAGCCGGATCCTGCGCACCGTCCTTTGGGCCGGGTTACTCCTTGAAGTTTGGCCTACCGGGTTATCGTCCCCCCATCAAGACTTGATGCTCTCGACCTGGTCGCCGATTGTGACCGACTCGGTAATGTCGTGGCCAGCCTCAGCCCTTAGCTGTCAGGCCCTCTCCACGGCCCTGTCAGCACCCAAGTTGAAGTCGGGGAATGTCCCTGAGAAAGGGGATACTGAGTTAAGCCAAGAAGTGCGAACGAATATAAGAAACCGGATGAAGAAGCTGGATAGAAGAAACCGGATAATAACAACTTAGAGAAAAGCAGTGACTTACATCGCAACTCGGTGACAAGTTCCTTAAGCCTGCGGAACCATCCATCCGCAAGCTCCAGCTGCTTGTCCAACAGGCCGCGGGAGCTGGTCACCATATGGTCGAGCGCAACATTCCGGGTCTTGAGGGCATCAATCTCTTTCTCTAGCTCGAGCTTCTCGGCCGCGGATTGGTACAGCGCCTCAGTCTTGTCCTTCCCGGCCTGCAGCGCTACCTTGAGTGCACCAGCCAGCTCTAGTTTCAGCTTGGCCACCTCGTTCTTCTTAGCATCAAGATAAGCCTGGAGCTTGGCCGTGTTGTCCTAGACCTGCTGCTGCATCTCGGCTGGAGGGAGACACCCTTGGTATTGATCAGTGAATAGCTTGTGCTCCTCTATGAAGGAGGCAGTCCGGTTAGCAAGATAGAGGCAACATGGAAACCGAATACGAAGAAAGAAGATGGATGTACTCTCGAGCGCCGAGATCTTTCTCTCTGCAGACTCGTCCAGCACGATGCAGTCTTGGTGCTTCTCGGCAAATACCCAATGCTCATCTACAAAGAAAGCAAAGTTAACCAAAGAAAAATAAATAGGCGTAAACACAAACACAGAGATAGAAGTGGTCAACCCTACTCTCCAGTGAAGAGATCTTGGTGATGGAATCCGTCAGTTGCTTCTACATGATAGCTGTGATATGAAAAACAAAGACCGAATTAGAAAACTGATGCCGAGAAAGCATATGCAGTAACTCGGCAAGAACAAAGTTACCTCTCTGCCCACGCTCCTCCTGCAGCCCGCGGTTCTGGTCCTTGACATTCCGGTAAGTCCAGAGGAGTTTCCGGAAGAGCGCGACACAAGTTTTAGTGCAAGCCTGAAGAGAAACATATACATGGTTAGTTGGAAGATTCGACCCGAGTAGACTTCAACTCGGTCGAGTATCGCCTACTCGGCCCAAATCTCGGGGACTGGGTGGTATATAGAATATGAATAGAAAAAGTATCGACTCGAAAAAGCCGGGTAGGAAAGGAAGTACTTACTTGGGAGGTGCTCTCGACGTCTTCGGTAGCGGTGCGCAGACAGTACATCTTGTGTGCAAGTGTGCTACTGGACGCAGCAACATCCATGGAGTTGGGACCGACATCGGCATCGTTCCAGGCAGTCCGGTAATGATCCAGCTGTCCCAACTTCTTTCCATTGAATTCATCATCGATATGACCAATCCCATATAGCACAAAATCCATATCCTGGCGCAGCTACGCAACAAGCTCCTGGTGCTGCTTGCGCTATGACAGCTGTGTGTTCGGCCTAATGGCCAGAGCGCCAGACTTGGCCTTCGATCCGGTCGAGCCGGTTTTCCTCTTCTGCTGTGGCTGTTGCTGGGGCTGTTGCTGCTTTGGCCAATGCACTGGAACCTTCACAAGGGTTGCTGCTGCTCCCTTTGCTTGACCTCTGCTACCCGTCCCTGCAGCTAGTTTCTGCGCGCGCGCAAATGGTGCCCGCTGCCGAGTGCGAGGGGCAGAGCCGATCCCTGTTGACGCCATGTATCTGCTCGGTGGCGAGGAGCTCGATGCTGGTGCTGCTGCTGGAGTCCGCCACGTGGCCGTGGGTACGACGCTGGAGGTTGGTCTGGCTTTGGCTGTCCTAGCTGTGGCCGGCTCGGCTGCGGATGCCACCTCCAAAGGAGAAATCCTTCTCGGCGGAGTCCGTGGCGTGGCCGCTGCTGGGGCTGGAGGAGGTTGTTGTTGTCCAGGCTGTGGCTGTTGCTCGGGTTTTTGTTGTTCAGATTGCTCCTCCTCTTGAGGCTGGTGCTCTAGAGGTTGCTGTTCGGTGTGGTGCTGCTCTTTTGGTCGTTGTTACTGCTCGGTTGATTGATCTTGTGGAGATTGTTGGGGTTGCAGCTCAGGGGTGCCGGAGTCTCTTGGTGGTCCATCTCGGCGCCTGTGTTGTGTGTGCCGAGTTCCTGGTCTTCTCGACCGGGAGGGGAATCTCGGCCCTCTCTTCTGTGTGGGTCTCCATGTCCTCAGGGTCGAGGTCGACAACATCGCGAGGGATACTCGGCCTTGGGGGTGCCTCAGGGGCATCGGCATCGAGTGCGTCGCTATACAAAAGAAAGAAGAAACAGAGGAATAATTAAAATGCAAACACAAATCATCCAAGTTTGAAAAGGTAGAAAAGGAGAGGATACGCACGCATAGAGCATCTCGGGAAAGCATACCCGTCCTCAGTAGGTCGCAGTGGCCTTTTGCATGACGCAGTGGCCTTGCTACCTTTCTTCCCGACCTTCTTCTGCCTCTTGCCGGATGGAGGCTCGACAACACCGCTTACATATCGCTTCCTCACTCCGGAGGGGGCAGCAATGGACACACGCACAACATCGATCGCTTCCTCTTCCATGTCGTCTGGAGACCATCAGAGAAAATACACCAATGAGACCGAGAAGAGGCCGGAAAACATCAGAGAACATACAATGGTGGTCTCTTTCACCTTCATCATCCTCGGACCAGTCCCGGATTGAGGTTGGGACTCGGGACTTACCATCTTGGCCTGGGGGAGTGGCGAGCGGGATGCAGAGAGTGTCCCGATTGTCGAACTTATCCTCGTCATCCTCTGTCCGGTCTGGTTACCAGTTCTCCACCAGGACCGCCTTGTCTTCCTCTCTCTGGCGAGGAATGTGTTGTAGACGCAAACAAAAATCATAAGGAACTAAAATGAACTAGGAATAGACCGGGTTAAGATGCTATTCGGTACAACATGCAAATCATAAAGCATAAATAGCTAAGTGAACTCGGGAGATTCCGAGATGAGACTCTACTCGGTACAACATGCGAATCATAAAGCATAAATAGCTAAGTGAACTCGGGAGATTCCGAGATGGGACTCTACTTGGTACAGCACGCGAATCATAAAGCATAAATAGCTAAGTGAACTCGGGAGAAACGGAGATAAATTCTAGTCGGTGCAGTATGTGAAGCAAATAGAACAATCAACTAAGTATATTCGGAAGATACCGAGACAAGAGAAACTCGCTAATATGAAGAAAACTTACTCGGGGGGCTGGCCGATCTCGGCTCTATGGCGCGAAACCATAATCCCAGGTATCCGAAAGGGTGGCCTTGGTGATGGACTAGGCCTAGATGGCCACCTCCTCCTTGCTGAGCTCGAAGGTGGTGGTGAGCGTACAGTCGCGGGCCTGCCCATGTAGCACATCTTGTGCACTCTGAGCTCCAGAGTGAGAACCCGGCGGCTCACCCAGGTGGCGATCAGATCGTCTGACCGGAGTCCGAGCTCCAATAGCTGCTTTAACCGGTTGTCCGCGTAGTTGACATTCGACACAGTTTTTATCGGATTAGACCCCCAATTCCTCATGGTAGTAGGAGGAACATTCTCGAAGGGGGGGGGGAGTTTGATGAGGTCAACCGGCTCGGCTCCCTCCACCGTATTGGGATTCTTCACGTAGAGGAATCCCCTCTGCCATTTGCGGCAGGTGTCCAGTCCCTGTACCCGGGGGTAGTCTGTGGTGTTCCGGTACACGATCATGGCCGCTCCGCACTAGGCCATGACCTTGGGAGCAGCCGAAAAGGCCTTGTTGGGGAGGAATTACTGACGGAAGTGGAAGTACTTGGCCCAAATGTCTATCGTGGGGTAGACACCAAGATAAGCTTCGCAGAAGGTGGCGAAAGTGGAGAGCATGGCGATGGCATTTGCCGGAAGGTGATGTGGTTGCAAGCTGAAATGGCGGAGGAATTGCTGCAGGAATTTGGAGATGGGGAGACCGAAACCACGCTTAAAGTGGCTTAGGAATACCACATACTCAGCGTCGCCGGGTTGCGGCCCCAACTCGTCGCCGGGTGGCCTGCAGATTACACCTCGCGGAACCCGGCGGGTGTTCACCAGCCACTGTGTATCGCTGGCCTTCACGTCAGAGCCTTCCTAGTGGCCGCAGGTGGACGTGGGGCCCTCAAGCTTCATTTAGAGGACGGGCTCGAGATCCATTGAAGTAGATCCGAATCCGGTTGTCTCCGGGTAGCGCGTGGGCGCAAAGGTTGGCTCGGGCCGCAAAGGTCGTAGAAGAGTCGCGGCAGCGCGGAAAACGAACGCCATGGCTCGTCGTCCGCGGCGAAGAAGATAAAGGAGAGGCACGGAGGGGCGGAACCCGTACGGCGGTGGCGCGGACTCGAGGGGGGCCATGCACAGTGAAAAAGATCTTGGTGCTCGGCAGTATTCCGACGAGCGGTGGCGCGCGGGGATGGACTGGCTCTCTCAGCGATCGGTGGTGCTCATGGTGCGCGGTGGAGCGAAATGCTCTGTGTGGGCGTACGCGAGGAAGAAGAAGGGCGAGGGGGCAAATGGCGAAGGAGACGAGGCAAAAGGCGGCGCGGGGTATTTGTACCCTCGGTGTCGAATAGTCATCTCAACAAGTCCCTCGGATGAACCGGTAGGGTTTCGATTAAGAGAACGAGTAGGCGCTGTTGACGATCGTCGGCTAACAGGGGGCACGATTTACCCAGGTTCGGGGCCCTCGTAGAGGTAAATCCCTTACTCCTACTCTTGTCGATCTGTATTATCAATAGATCGGTTACAATGGGGGGGTGCTCAAGTCGAGAGTATGATCTCGAGCTCAATGCTTTGGTGGTGAGAAATTGCTTGGATCCCCCTCCCGGTGGTTCTCCTGGCCTTATATAGGTGGACAGGTCTCAAACCGTACCCGGGGGGTTACAAACCCTAGATCTAGGTCGGTTTACATGCTTCATTCTTGACCCGCAAGGCTTTGCGGGTGGGCTTCAATTGGGCCTTCTAGAATTGTTGGTGGCACCTCCCTATGGGTTTAGGTGTTGGGCCTTGGACCGGGTAGCCTCAACCGATAGGTCCAGGATTCACCCCCACGTAAGTAGCCCCCGAGTGTTTACTCGATTGAGAATCTGTCGGGTGGACACTCAAAGTTCGTCTTGATTTCCTTCGGTTGATAATTTCAATCGCTTAATTTTGGAGGGTGCATACCCTGCGCGATGCACTTCTGTACTCGAGTATCGAGTGATAAATGTGCCTTTATACTGGTTGTTTTCGCAGAAGGATGTGGCTAAGTCGTTTGTCTCTCCCGAAAGTTCAGGGCCAATTAATTGCAACTAGGGAAAAAACGATTCTGGCCTACGCAGACTCAAGAACTCTGACTCGAATCCGGCGAGGTAATCGTTGCGACTGGGCCGTGGAGGTCTTACCGAGTCAAACTTAACCTATAGGGATACCCGGCGCGTCCGCTAGGATTTTTGTGTGTGTTGTTGACACGGAAATTTACAGGAGGACGCAGCTTGAGTGCGATTCCATGCCCACAAGAGAGATCTTTGGGTCTTACCTTCGTACTCGAAATAATACGGCATCCGGATGTGCCTAGTCGGCCGAACGATCCAGGGTAGGTATGTGTAAATACATCATGTGATAGAGTAGTGGGAGCCGCATACTCGTGAGTTTTACCTTTAATCATCTTTTTGAGTATCTTCGAGTGAAGAGATCTTCTTTCTTTGTTGTTCGAAAGAGATTTTCGCGTTATCATAAATTTGTCTTTGTCGTGCCCATACGAAAGAGGTTTCGTGTCTGGATGTTTTATGCGGAAGAGATTTCGCGTCTTGATATATCCATACGAAAGAGGTTTCGTGTCAGGGAGCTTATGCGAAAGAAATTTCGCGTTTTGATATGCCCATACGAAAGGATTTTCGTGTTAGGGAGTTTATGCGAAGGAGTTTTCGCGTCTTGATATGCCCATACAAAAGAAATTTTGTGTTAGGGAGCTTATGTGAAAGAGTTTTTGCGTCTTGATATGCCCATACAAAAGAAATTTCGTGTTAGTGAGCTTATGCGAAAGAGTTTTCGCTTCTTGATATGCCCATACGAAAGAAATTTCATGTTAGGGAGCTTATGCGAAAGATTTTTCGCACCTTGATGAGGTATGCAGTGATGTCACTGCGCACTCGTCTGTTCTGACTCCTCCCGATGGGACGTGACAGAGCGAAGCAGAGCATGTGGGCCCACCTTGTCAGCTTTTGACTGGAAACAATAGGTCGCGTCCGTTTTTTCCGCTAGCCGCCGCTTTGTTTCCACTTCACGTGTGGCGGCCGCGATGGGCGCTACGTTGCCAAATCTATGGCTTGGATCAGCCTGGCTTGTATAAATAATGACCCTTAGGAGATGGGTAAATCTCCCAGCCCTGTGTTCACCTTCTTCCTCCTTGCGCACACCGCCTGTTCTGCAAGCACAAGAGAGCTCCAATGGCTGGAGGAAAGAAGCGCAGCGCTGCCGCATCATCCTCGGAGGAAGTGGCAGGTGCTTCCCCGCCGCCTCCCGTGAAGACGGGCGATTGGCGCGCCGCCATCACCACCAAGAAAAGCATCACCGAGATGCAGCGGGAAGGACTGCTCCCACCTGACGCTGACAAGCGCGTGCGCTTGTCCAAGAAGTAGGAGGTACCCAATCTGCATGCGAACGAGCGCGTGTTCTTCTCCGAGCACGTCTCGCGCGGTCTGTCTCTTCCTCTCCACCCTTTCTGTCACGACCCCGGACCCAGAGATATACATACTGTTATGTGCTCCTAGACATGGACTCACAAGGGCTTCAGGGTTACCAACCCCGGCCGCAACAAACAACGGCAGGCAGACCGGATTCATCGGCACGTAGTCCGGATCCCCGGTCTACTACTCCTTGTATCCATGCTAGTCATAACCAATTATGCATACCCAAGTGTCCACGAGTCGGGTGAAACTGAAGGAACGGGACCAAAGCTATACAGAGATGCTATGTACTGGGGTTACTGGGGTTACCTCGCCCCAGGCCGATCACATCGACAGGCGGGCTCGGACATGGATCATCGGCTCCACAACCCCTCGACTGCGACAACTATGCAGGCATAGCCAAAACTGTATAACGATGAGCTCGAAACCAACAACCGATCAAAGCAGTACTCTAAACATGAAGTTGTATTCAACAGGTATTAATAGAGTATAGCTTACAAGCAGAGGTCACACGACCCAACATTACATCAGACAACGAAAGGCAAATTATGTTGCTAATCAACAAGAACCAAAAAGGCCTAAGAGGCCGCAACATAAGGCGACGTCCCAGCCCATAGATTCCAGGCTGCTACCTGGGAACCCCGAACTACTCGTCGATGTCCACGCTGAAACACCACCGATGTGAGATCTTCACCTGAACCAAAATTAAGCAAACCTGAGTACGGGAGGTACTCAACAAGACTTAGTTAACCTATTATATATCTGCTACTTTCATAAAAAGGGTTTTATGCAGGCCATTTTGCGTAAAGCAATCTTTGTTTTGCAAGTTGAGGAAGGAATAGCACGTCTCATGGAGTATTTTGAAAATAGATGAGAAACCTACTCCACTACTGAGATCATCATCTTTTCATCCACCAACATCACTTCCCAGCACCGCACATGCTACAAGGATCACCCCTCCCGGCATCTCCGGGGAGGCACCCTTCAATCATGGTTAACAAGTTTTAGTCATTCCGTTGAAGTTATCTATGATCACAGAATCCGTTGCCAAGTCGTCCGTAACCGTGGACACGGCTTCTCGAGGAGATTCATCCCTGCAGGGGGTACACTTTACCCACACGTACCATCTGACTCTTAACGCCACATGTACGCTCGTCCATGGAGCGTGGCAGAGGGTGGCTGGCCACGACCTTTACCTTGCTCGACCCTATCCATGAGTCAACCCAAACAGGGCCACCCCGTCAACACGGAGTTGGCCACCTCCTGACGGCACCTGTTCTGTGAGTCGGGATCAAGATCCGAGTACGTCCATCACTTGTCCCGGTCACGCCCTAAGTTTTCTCCAAATCGTTTTCTGACTCACACGCAGATGGAAAGATCAAACTACGTGACTCATGGACGTGGCCAAACAAGTTAGTTGGTCGAGCGCGGTCTGTTAGGCCCCGCGTGTGGTTGCACGCTCAGTCTTGGCTTCGAAGGCGAGAACTCGCTCCTAGGGGCATGAACAGGACAAAACGCCACAACCCATTGTGGCCTCACATCCATGCCGTTATTTAGTCAAGTTATGAAAGATAATACAATTCACAACAACCTGACATAAATGATTCACGTATTGACCAGATTCATCAACCGGATGGATCAGATCATAACTAAGCATGGCTAAGCAAGACTCACAAGGTTTAGCGGAGCACGCACAAACAAACCTATAGCTGCTAGGTGTAGTGGATCAGGATATCTAGGTTATGTAGTATATAGGAGAACTCTATCTACTGACATCAAATAGTTTGGAACCGAATGCAAAGTACGAGATTCAAATCACTTTGAAATCATATATGATCAGATAAGAGGTTATGCTTGCCTTGGTTATAAGAAAACCAGATAAAGTCTTCAGGAATAAGTGCTTGACTTGTCGGTTCGGATCAAGTATTCGCCATTGGATTGCCGGCCTTCTCTTCGGAGTCACGTTCTACCGAGGGGGAAAACAACACCGAAAAGAAGAACACAATCAAACATGGCATCGATGCAATGCACAACATGTATGCATGATCAAGTTAATGCAATAAATTAAAGCCCTAAACATGATTGTTGGGTTGCTAGGGTTCGCATGTCAGATACGCAGTTTTACTGAAATTAGCCCGAAATAGACCCCGGAGGGGGTTTCGGGCGATTCTGAAAGTGAGTGCAATTTTAATAGCTCAAATTGGTTTATAAACATCATAAACATGTTGCATTTGTCATTTTGAGCAATTTGGTATATAACTTTTAATTTTCTAATTTTATTGAATAAAAACTTATTTTTCTATTTTTAAATGAATTAAACAACATTAAATAAAGCCATTTTTTGGAATTTCTCAAACATGGATGAAAATGACATATTTGGGTAGATTACATTTTTCTGATCATAACCATATTTTTACTTTATTTTTCTGAGAAACATTTTGGAAGATATTAAATTATCAAGTTTTATTGAATTTCTGAAATATTCAAACAGTAGGGGGGCCCACGTGTCATGCAATATTCAACAATTCTTTAAACAGAGAAAACCCGAGCTGAGGTCAGCGTGACGCACGGATGACGTTACCCTGCGTTGATCCTCACAGATGAAACCGAAATCGACGAATTTGCGGTGTGTTTCGTGGAATTGATCGGTCCATGAGCTAGAGGAGGCGACTACGAACGCAACGGTGGCCGCGCCGCTCGGGGATGTCCGCCGGAGACTCGCCGGCGTCGAGGAACCGCGGCGGTCGGCGATGGTTCCTGGCGGCAGCGAGCTACGGAAGGAGAGGAAGGAAGGGGAGATCACCAGGAGGTGCGGTGGCTCACCAGGAACATGTAGGAGATGTCGGGGAGGCGAGGAGTGGCCGGAATCGGCCGGGATCATCCACGGCGGCCGGCGGCCGGAGTTGGAGGGGATGGCCCGATTGCGGCGGTTGACGTCCTCCCAGCAAGCGACACTCCACGAGGAGGTAGAGGAGAGGAAGGCGGTTGCGACGGTGGGCTCGGTTTGCTCCGGGGAAGCTCACAGCGGCGACGACGACCGGCGGCCCTCGGCTGGGGTTAGGGTTCGTTTACAGTAGGTGATTCAGAGGAGGAGGGCACGATTGGGGGAGACTGGGTGAGAGAGGGAGTCACGGGGCTCTCCTTGCCCCTATCCACGCCACGAGGGAAGCAGGACGTGGCGCGGGGGAAGCCGTCGGCGAGCTTCTGTCCTCCTGGCTGGAGGAAGAAGAAGACAAAAGGAATTTTGCGAAAACCCCCAAATATTACTGAATTTTACAAAGGAGTCCATTTCTCTATAAAAACAGGACAGAAACAGGGTTTTTGAGGGCCTTTTTCAAAACAGAAAATTTGGCAAAAATCATTTTTGGAAAGCTCATGAAATTTCCAACAACACCATAACTTGGGTTGGTGCATTTGAATTATTTTTCAATACAAAATTTTGGAACCCGAATTAAGTACTTTTTGTGAGATTTTCTGAAACCATTTAAATTCACAATTTAAATTATTTCAAACACGAGTTAAACTTTTGTTTTCATGCATGTATGATATGAACTCAACACCACAACACTTTGGTAGCAAAATTGGGATGTTACAAATCTACCCCCCTTACAAGAATCTCGTCCCGAGATTCCTGAAGGAGAAGAAAGAAGGAACACCGGTTTTGATCGATCTTCTTGAACCTTACGGTTCTTTTCTCGAAGAGGTTGATCCGTAGCACTTGGAAGATTCTTCAGCGGCTACACCTTAGGTGAGAGGGAAAAACTCTTAAGAAACGATCTTCACGAAGATCGAGTATCTCATGGCTAACTCATGACGAGTATGTTCGTAAAGAACTTTTGAGCTAACAGACATGAAACACATCAAGATAACGGAGGGAATAGAAGATGGTTTCAAGTTTGCGGACGATTAGTCTTGAAAGGATTTAGAATATGAGCTTTGCACCGGACTTTAAATCCTTTTGAAGAAGAAAGGTTGGACAACTTGTGACATCGATGTTTCTTTAAACAGATAACCAAGATGAAAAGGATGGTCTTGGAGACCACGACATAATATCCATAGACGAGGGGAATCACGAGAAAACACTGTAATCGTGAGTCGGAGAGAAATTGATACAGGACCATGTTCACTCTTCGGAGTGGACACGGAAGATGACGGAACTTTCACTCCGTCAAAACTTTGTCAAAGATTCGGAATGTTACTTCACAACAGAAGATGAATAACCGAAAGATGTGGAAACACCGTAACAAAGGAGGAATTCTTGATCACACCATAAGGATGGGTAACCAACGAGGGTTGGAACACCGGTAGAAATAGGGAATCTCTTTCCTATTGTGGTTTGGACGTAGCAATACATCTACCACATGGTTAAGATCCCATGGCTGAAGTAACTGACAAATTCACACAATGTGTGAGAAAAACAGAACTTCAAGTACCAACAACTTGAAGAAGGGAACTGATAAATGGTGGCTATGAAACACCACGAGATGTTTTCATGATGAACTTGTTTCCACCAGAACAAAGGTTTTGGAGGCTCAGCGGAGAGATATTGGAAAGATCAACTTCCAGGTTCTCCTGGATGTTCTAGATACCGACAGCAGGCTCATGACAAGCCTTCTATAGGTCATCAAGTGAATGTAGAACTCTGGTTTGGAAGAACGGGAAGGAAAACTTGTTAGGATTAATCACACAAGAATTCTCACAGAGAGTGGTTGTTCTTACGGATTCAAAGGGATATGACATTAGGCCTTCCGGCTAATTGTGTCAACCACAACATCAACCATGCCAGATTTTGGAAAGACCTGATTCAATACCCTTGAGGAAACACCAACCATCTTTGCTGCTTGAGACTCAGCTCTGGTTAGTGAGTTGATAGCTGAGACTCGGTATGTTTGATAAGAGGTTGCACCGGTTATCAACGAGATACATTTACTAGATTCTCAAGATATGGACTATGATGCCACGCTCAAGAAGATGAGCAGGATTGCAAAACTCATGTATTAGCAACTTGCAAAAGACGGTTGCACCTAAATGACTACTTGCGAAAGAATACATCGGAGTCCTTGTTGGGGAGACGATACAAAGATAACGAAGTTTTTAGACTTCTTCTCTTTTGCGAACAATCAGTCAGGGCCTTAGTGTGGATGCAAACTTATTCAAGTAAATGGAGGTAACGACCTACCATCTGATGAATAGTCCACACATGCATGACCGACCTGGGATTATTCCCGAAGGAACAAGGAAACTTTACTCGAACCCATGGCGACAACTTTCACCAAAAGCACATGAACCGTAGAAAGTCATTTCGAACATCCAGAACACAACTTCGCGATGACACAAAGATGGTTCTCAAGAGTTTCCAACATTAGTGCCAAGTGTTCAACATGAACCTCTTGCAACTTGGAGAAAATAGTCATGTCATCGATGGGCTCGAAAACATACTTATCAAAACACTCCAAGAAGAGGGATTCATATGATACATGAACGAGGCCAGGTATTGGTCAGACCAAAGGACATGAAGGTGTACTCGGGCAAAACACCATAAAGATAGTCCTTGGATCTTTTCTCGATTTGACGATAGCCCAAATCAAATCAAGGTAGAATGACAGCATGTCCATTAAAGAGATACTATCATGCTTCAACACGAAGAAAACTAGATATCCCTTATCAAAGGAACAAGTTGGCGGAGCTTTTGCCTTTCAACTCTCCAAGTTGTTGTTTAAGCTCAACCCCTAGTCCAAGGTGTCTAGCGTAGTTTCTTGGAGAGAGGAGTGGTTCAAGTTACTCCTGGTTTAGACATCACGGTCAGGTAAAACCTGGTGATACTTCTAGAAAGACAACCAGAATATCACAACCTACCGTTAGGTCTAGGAATTTGATAGGAGGCTTGCTTTTCAAAGCAACTGATATGAACATGGGAGCTTGGCATGAACCTAACTCTCTGACCGAGGATATGCACCGGAATGGACGGGTTTGGTAACACAGTCACTTCAAACAGAGACCGGGTGACCGATAGTACTAAGAAGGATACAAATGTTTCTTGAATTTTTCAAAGCAATACAAATTGCTAGGAATATCTGATGCACACATCGATGAACAGACCCATCATTCTAAAGCATTAAAGCTTGGAGGAAGGGAGAGTGAAGATGTGTGAGAGCATCACTTCATCATTAAGACCATGAAACACAACACAACCTCTTGATATATAGGAGTGTGATACTCGAAGGTGGAACAGAACAGAAGCTAATGAAACTTCTTTAGTCTGTGGATTACAAAACTTTGACCTGGTACTAGAGATGAACGAGGTACTGGAGTTTGTTTCTCCTGACATCCCAAGGTGGAATGTTTTGACAGAAAACAAGAACAAATGCATCGGAAGAATCCAACATTCATATGTAACTTGGTTTCAAAACAACGGATGGATATTTGAGTGCAACTGGAAGGTAGGAACATGCTCCAGAGAATCCAGAGATCATGTGGAATGCACAGGGTGATACTCATTTGTAAAACCCATGCAAAAGAGTTGGTATAACTGAAATAAGAACGAAGATGTGGAATTCAGGATGATCACTCTTGCGGTGATCCCTTTTGATTCCAGTAGAGAGCCTACAACTATGAGAGTTGGAATTTCCTAGCCATCCTGAGGTAGAACAGATTTCTCAGGATCCAAAGAAACGGAACTTGGGTTAAAGGTCAGCATCCTGTACTGATAGCGTGAGCATCACATGGTTATGAAACCACATGACTCAACTCACCGCAATTCAGCACATTCCGGGACCTTCGGTTCAAGTCCAAGGTTAAAAACTCAACGAAAGGAGTAACTACTATTCAAGTGCCTTAGGACACTACCAGTAGCAATCACGAGGTGACTTTCAAAAGCCAAACCTAACTCCGGAAGAACTTGAGCAGAGGATAACAGATACATTCGAGATGAAAAGCAGATCTCGAGGTTCAGGATTTAAGACTTTGGAACATGAGTATGTGGAACCCACACAACTCTGAGGTGTTAGGATGGAAAGGAAATCTCCCATTTGGAACGAGAGATAACGGAATACGGAACACACATGACTCTAGAAACTATAACACTAGGTCAACTTGGGTAGAAAACGGCTTGCCAGAGAAGGCACCTAGGTTTTGAATGACTAGAAGAGATAGCAAAACCTTTTCAAATCAAAACAGGTAAGGTGACCCAGAGTTAGAGCAATACCAGATAAGGAGTAAAAAGAATCGTAAGAAGGTTTTCACAATCCATTTGGAGTTTTCAAATAGTTTTCATAAACTCTAGACTCAACATCGACCAAGAATTAAGGTTTTCCTACAGGCAGTCCTGCTCTGATACCAAGACTTGTCACGACCCCGGACCCAGAGATATACATACTGTTATGTGCTCCTAGCCATGGACTCACAAGGGCTTCAGGGTTACCAACCCCGGCCGCAACAAACAACGGCAGGCAGACCGGATTCATCGGCACGTAGTCCGGATCCCCGGTCTACTACTCCTTGTATCCATGCTAGTCATAACCAATTATGCATACCCAAGTGTCCACGAGTCGGGTGAAACTGAAGGAACGGGACCAAAGCTATACAGAGATGCTATGTGTCCAGAAAGTGCAACAACAATCGAGGGTTACTGGGGTTACCTCGCCCCAGGCCGATCACATCGACGGGCGGGCTCGGACATGGATCATCGGCACCACAACCCCTCGACTGCGACAACTATGCAGGCATAGCCAAAACTGTATAACGATGAGCTCGAAACCAACAACCGATCAAAGCAGTACTCTAAACATGAAGTTGTATTCAACAGGTATTAATAGAGTATAGCTTACAAGCAGAGGTCACACGACCCAACATTACATCAGACAACGAAAGGCAAATTATGTTGCTAATCAACAAGAACCAAAAAGGCCTAAGAGGCCGCAACATAAGGCGACGTCCCAGCCCATAGATTCCAGGCTGCTACCTGGGAACCCCGAACTACTCGTCGATGTCCACGCTGAAACACCACCGATGTGAGATCTTCACCTGAACCAAAATTAAGCAAACCTGAGTACGAGAGGTACTCAACAAGACTTAGTTAACCTATTATATATCTGCTACTTTCATAAAAGGGTTTTATGCAGGCCATTTTGCGTAAAGCAATCTTTGTTTTGCAAGTTGAGGAAGGAATAGCACGTCTCATGGAGTATTTTGAAAATAGATGAGAAACCTACTCCACTACTGAGATCATCATCTTTTCATCCACCAACATCACTTCCCAGCACCGCACATGCTACAAGGATCACCCCTCCCGGCATCTCCGGGGAGGCACCCTTCAATCATGGTTAACAAGTTTTAGTCATTCCGTTGAAGTTATCTATGATCACAGAATCCGTTGCCAAGTCGTCCGTAACCGTGGACACGGCTTCTCGAGGAGATTCATCCCTGCAGGGGGTACACTTTACCCACACGTACCATCCGACTCTTAACGCCACATGTACGCTCGTCCATGGAGCGCGGCAGAGGGTGGCTGGCCACGACCTTTACCTTGCTCGACCCTATCCATGAGTCAACCCAAACAGGGCCACCCCGTCAACAGGGAGTTGGCCACCTCCTGACGGCACCTGTTCTGCGAGTCGGGATCAAGATCCGAGTACGTCCATCACTTGTCCCGGTCACGCCCTAAGTTTTCTCCAAATCATTTTCTGACTCACACGCAGATGGAAAGATCAAACTACGTGACTCATGGACGTGGCCAAACAAGTTAGTTGGTCGAGCGCGGTCTGTTAGGCCCCGCTTGTGGTTGCACGCTCAGTCTTGGCTTCGAAGGCGAGAACTCGCTCCTAGGGGCATGAACAGGACAAAACGCCACAACCCATTGTGGCCTCACATCCATGCCGTTATTTAGTCAAGTTATCAAAGATAATACAATTCACAACAACCTGACATAAATGATTCACGTATTGAACAGATTCATCAACCGGATGGATCAGATCATAACTAAGCATGGCTAAGCAAGACTCGCAAGGTTTAGCGGAGCACGCACAAACAAACCTATAGCTGCTAGGTGTAGTGGATCAGGATATCTAGGTTATGTAGTATATAGGAGAACTCTATCTACTGACATCAAATAGTTTGGAACCGAATGCAAAGTACGAGATTCAAATCACTTTGAAATCATATATGAGCAGATAAGAGGTTATGCTTGCCTTGGTTATAAGAAAACCAGATAAAGTCTTCAGGAATAAGTGCTTTACTTGTCGGTTAGGATCAAGTATTCGCCATTGGATTGCTGGCCTTCTCTTCGGAGTCACGTTCTACCGAGGGGGAAAACAACACCGAAAAGAAGAACACAATCAAACATGGCATCGATGCAATGCACAACATGTATGCATGATCAAGTTAATGCAATAAATTAAAGCCCTAAACATGATTGTTGGGTTGCTAGGGTTCGCATGTCAGACACGCAGTTTTACTGAAATTAGCCCGAAATAGACCCCGAAGGGGGTTTCGGGCGATTCTGAAAGTGAGTGCAATTTTAATAGCTCAAATTGGTTTAAAAACATCATAAACATGTTGCATTTGTCATTTTGAGCAATTTGGTATATAACTTTTAATTTTCTAATTTTATTGAATAAAAACTTATTTTTCTATTTTTAAATGAATTAAACAACATTAAATAAAGCCATTTTTTGGAATTTCTCAAACATGGATGAAAATGACATATTTGGCTAGATTACATTTTTCTAATCATAACCATATTTTTACTTTATTTTTCTGAGAAACTTTTTGGAAGATATTAAATTATCAAGTTTTATTGAATTTCTGAAATATTCAAACAGTAGGGGGGCCCACGTGTCATGCAATATTCAACAATTCTTTAAACAGAGAAAACCCGAGCTGAGGTCAGCGTTACGCACGGATGACGTCACCCTGCCTTGATCCTCACAGATGAAACCGAAATCGACGAATTTGCGGTGTGTTTCGTGGAATTGATCGGTCCATGAGCTAGAGGAGGCGACTACGAACGCAACGGTGGCAGCGCCGCTCGGGGATGTCCACCGGAGACTCGCCGGCGTCGAGGAACCGCGGCGGTCGGCGATGGTTCCTGGCGGCAGCGAGCTACGGAAGGAGAGGAAGGAAGGGGAGATCACCAGGAGGTGCGGTGGCTCACCAGGAACATGTAGGAGATGTCGGGGAGGCGAGGAGTGGCCGGAATCGGCCGGGATCATCCACGGCGGCCGGCGGCCGGAGTTGGAGGGGATGGCCCGATTGCGGCGGTTGACATCCTCCCAGCAAGCGACACTCCACGAGGAGGTAGAGGAGAGGAAGGCGGTTGCGACGGTGCGCTCGGTTTGCTCCGGGGAAGCTCACAGCAGCGACGACGACCGGCGGCCCTCGGCTGGGGTTAGGGTTCGTTTACAGTAGGTGATTCAGAGGAGGAGGGCACGATTGGGGGAGACCGGGTGAGAGAGGGAGTCACGGGGCTCTCCTTGCCCCTATCCACGCCACGAGGGAAGCAGGACGTGGCGCGGGGGAAGCCGTCGGCGAGCTTCTGTCCTCCTGGCTGGAGGAAGAAGAAGACAAAAGGCATTTTGCGAAAACCCCCAAATATTACTGAATTTTACAAAGGAGTCCATTTCTCTATAAAAACAGGACAGAAATAGGGTTTTTGAGGGCCTTTTTCAAAACAGAAAATTTGGCAAAAATCATTTTTGGAAAGCTCATGAAATTTCCAACAACACCATAACTTGGGTTGGTGCATTTGAATTATTTTTCAATACAAAATTTTGGAACCCGAATTAAGTACTTTTTGTGAGATTTTCTGAAACCATTTAAGTTCACAATTTAAATTATTTCAAACACGAGTTAAACTTTTGTTTTCATGCATGTATGATATGAACTCAACACCACAACACTTTGGTAGCAAAATTGGGATTCAGCACATCTCGTGCTCTATCGTGCTTTGTGAGTGTTTCCTGGGTATCCGCCCGCACTAGGGCCTCTGGAAGCTGGGGGAGCCGCTGTGCTTCGGAGGCTTCGGGATCCAGGCGAGAACGGACGTCCCCTAAATGGAGATGTATTTTGTTGACTCGGTGCAAGGGTGGCGGAATAAGTGGTTCTACGTCACCGACAACAGCGCGAGTGGAGCCCCTGAATTTCATCCATTCGCCACTTTGAAGAGGAGGAATTCCTGGTTGCACTCGCTCACTGCTGAGGAAGGTAGGATCGTTGCTCCTCTACTCGCGAAGGTGGCCAGCTTCCGAGACAAGACGTCGGGAACCCCGCTGAATGGGATTCACCTATCGAGTGTGTTTCTTCGTCAAAGAATTCAACCTCTTCAGGAGCGACCAAGCGTCCTGTGGGAGTACCAAGGTGTCAAAGACCCGAGCCGAGTTTGCGAAGACATTCTCTCGAACGCCGAGTTTGAGAGGAAAATCGCGTCCATCACCAAGCTGAAGAAGGCATGGGTCTGCCCAGCGTGTCCTCTCGATCCATTCGAAGCAGGGCGCCCTCCTACTGAGGTGAGAGTTTCGAATTTTTTTCTTTCTAGAATCTTGTTCTTCTGCATCGTAGTTTCTTTCGATTGATATGCTCGTGTCTTCTTCTATAGAACGAGAACATGGCAACATGCTACCCGCCAATGTCCGTAGATGAAGTCTCGGATCTTTTGGCGAGTAACATGGAAGCTCCCCATGAGACCAGCATTGCGGAAGCTGACTCAAGCTTCGAACGCGATTTTATGGATGATGAAGAAGAGTCGGGTAGCGACCAACTCCAGCGCCGCAAGCGCCGTAAGCTCGAGGAGGATGAAGTCACTTCAAAGGGTAGCTCCTTGGGTGACGAGGCCGCCAAGAATACTGAGCCCCTTCGGGTGGCTTCTCTCAATGTGCTTCCTCCCACGGGTCGCAGGTCGAAGGTTCCCACCGCCTGGAACACGGACGTTCTGGACGATGATGATGAGGATGAGTAAGTTTTTCTGCGCTCTGTTCTTCAATCGCAAATCTTCTTTCTTCTCTTCCCATTCTGGGTCTTTGTCTGAATCTTTCTTCAACAACAGTCTTACGACCATCAGCCCTGGCCGGTATGCTTCTTCGATTCCCTCTGTAAAGAGAAAAGAAGCATCCACGGGTGAAGCCCTAGCCGCAGAGGCGCCCAAAGATCTCCAAGTCCTGCAAGGGCGGCCGCAACTCCCAAGTATGGGCTGCCTGGCTTCGCGGGTGGAGCGTCTGCGAATAAGGAGGTCTCGGGCAGTTCGGCAGATCCTCTATCTACTGTTCAAGGCAAAGTAAGTCCATTTGTCTTTTCGTATCCTGCTTCGCTTGTTCGAAATTTTTATCGGGTGCACGGGAGTGCTCCCGATGGGAGTAGCCCCCGAGTCTGTGGTTAATTTCTTGCAGTTGGCCACAGACTCAAGTCGAAATCATCTCCCGTTTCTTTGTTTTCCTTGAATTTTATCGGGTGCACGGCAGTGCTCTCGATGGGAGTAGCCCCCGAGGATATACTCGACCGTGTACAGTCGTGTATAGGCTCAAGTGACTTGTCTCTGACTTGACTTTTTTCCTTGGGTTTTCGCAGGCTCTTCTTGACTCCCTCACCGCCTTTGGTCGTCAAGTGCTTTCGGCTGAAGCGGATTTCGTTTCCCTTCGGGTGGATCGCGACCGGCTTGTCCAGGACTGCCTCTCCCTTCAAGGTAAGGCAGTGCACTTTTTTCTTCTTCCTCGTTTCTCTTGATTGTAAAGGTTGCTCCAACTGCATTTTTTGTATTGCACACGAAGTCACCCGCCTGAAGGCTGAGAAGGCTGAAGCTGTCGCTCGGTTGAAAACCCTTGAGATGGAGCTGGAGTCCTCCCAAAAGGAGTTGGAGTCCACTCACAAGCGTTCAGACGATTTTAAAGGGAAGTCCGCAGAAGCTCAAGGAGCGCTGAAGCAGATGGAGGAGGTGGGTGCCAAGAATGACAACAATCTTGTCGGCCTCATCCGTCCTTTGGCTCAGAAGCTTGCGGGTAAGCTGTATTTCGCCGTTCTTTACTGCGGTTTGAACTTATTTTGTTTTCTTGGAAATTTATTCTGTCTATGCTTCAGACGCCCTTGGGGTTGGACTGGAGCTGCCTGGAAGCCAACGTCTGGATGACCTCACGGATACTTGCACCCAGCTCCAGGAGCACGCGAGTAGAATTTGCTCCCTCGTTGGTGATGCCACCCGAGTGTTGATGCGATTCCACGAGCGTTTACTGGTGGACGTGGCGATTCCACCCACGCTGGATGGCCTCCTGAAGGTATTCCTGGGTGACGAAGATCTTCTCCAGAAGTATTCAGTCGCTCAGTCCGAGTGCGGAGCCAGGATGGCTATTCAATTTGCCTTGGCGCATGGAGTCTCAGATGACGTGGAGAAGGTGTACTCGAGCGTTCCCTACGACGCCCATGGAAAAAAGGTAGCACTCCGCCCCTTCGGTGCTCGTGCTGAAGTCCTCGCGAAGATGCTTTCTGAGGTGCTCTCTCGTGCTAGTCGCAAGGGACAGCCTTCCGTGAGTGGAACTACTTCTGCAGCCCCGTAGGATAGTTTTTGTTTTCTTGTGCTCATTGATGTAATGAACCTTGGGATGTATTACCGTATTTTATGTTGCATAATCGAAGTATTTTCTGAAATCGTCAGCGTCTGATTGATGCGCTGTACTTTGTATGCTCCCGATGGGAGTAGCCCCCGAGCACCCGAGGACTAGGTGGTGTGTTCTCGAGTGGGGTCTTGTAATGTTTCTGAACTTTCTTCGTTTTCTTCCAGGTAGTGGATCCCAGCGTAGAGTCTTCGAGTGGATCTTCTTTGCAGGTTAATCCCCTTGTTGCTGCTGCCAGCACATTCGCATCACTTCGTGACCGTGTTGAGGATGGCGATTGCAAGCTGAAAGCTCTGCGAGGTGTGGCTGATGTTGCCAAATCGAAGCAGAGACTCACGGCTGAGCGTGAGCAGTTTGAGATGGAAGAGATGGCGGCTGTTGCGAAGGGCATGCTCTGTAAGTTTGCGAGCCCCCAAGTACTTCGATGCTTTCTTCCTTCTATGTTTTGACTTTTTCGCTGCTTCTGTAGTTGTTGAGCCGAGGTTTTATTATGGCTACCTGAAGTATCGGGCGAGTCAGGCGCAAATACTCGTCGAATCCTTTCGCGAGGCTCTGTCTTCTGTGCATCGGGCGTTTTATCCCTTGGGTGTTGTTCCAGAAGACTTGAGCGGTTTGCTAAGAATTTTCCGTCGAGTAGGGGAAGTTCGAGAGTGTGTGTGTCAACAGCTTGTTAGTGGATCTCAGGTAGCCCTTGCCTTTGTTCGACTGTGGCATCCCGAGGTCAAATTTAGCTCGGTGGCACGGCTTTCCGACTCGAGAGGTCCTCCGGTTGATCTTTCTCCTCACTATGCGGCTGTGCGCCCTGCAGCGGAGCAGATTGTTCGGCTGACCTCCGAGGAGATTGATCAACTTCTTGCGGATGCATCTGCTCGCCGTCAGTTGTAATTTTAAGATGTAAATATCTTGTATTTTGTTGTAAGGTGTTTGAAGGCGTAAGCCCTGTGACCTTGTATAGTGCACTCGATATATTTAAGGTGTTTATAAGGTGTGTACCTTGTTGTACCTTGTGTTATTTTGTCGAGTTGTAGCACTCGAAAGAATGTGATTGTGCTAGTTAGGCGTAGCCACCATGCGTTTGGGGTGCTTACCTGTTGTTTTTAACATGTAAAGGAGTAAGCGCGATAACTATGGTTGAGAAACCATATGTTTATTGATGATGAGAAGCCATGTGTTTGATTCGGCTACAAAGTGGGTGGTACAGCCTTATTTCTTGCGAATAGAGTAATCCTAGGGGCATAACTCGCGGAGATGCGCCACGTTCCACGGGTTGGAGTAGATACCGCCGGTCTTTGGGTTCTTCAATTGATATATAGGCGCCTCCTGAGATGACTTTATGTATTATGAAGGGTCCTTCCCATGGTGGCTCGATGTCACGACCCCGGACCCAGAGATATACATACTGTTATGTGCTCCTAGCCATGGACTCACAAGGGCTTCAGGGTTACCAGCCCCGGCCGCAACAAACAACGGCAGGCAGATGGATTCATCGGCACGTAGTCCGGATCCCCAGTCTACTACTCCTTGTATCCATGCTAGTCATAACCAACTATGCATATCAAAGCGTCCACGAATCGAATGAAACTGAAGGAAACGGGACCAAAGTTATACAGATCTGCTATGTGTCCAGAAAGTGCAACAACAATCGAGGGTTACTGGGGTTACCTCGCCCCAGGCCGATCAAATCGACAGGCGGGCTCGGACATGGATCATCGGCTCCACAACCCCTCGACTGCGACAACTATGCAGGCATAGCCAAAACTGTATAACAATGAGCTCGAAACCAACAACCGATCGAAGCAGTACTCTAAACATGAAGTTGTATTAAACAGATATTACTAGAGTATAGCTTACAAACAGAGGTCACACGACCCAATATTACATCAGACAACGGAAAGAAAATTATGTTGCTAATCAACAAGAACCAAAAAGGCCTAAGAGGCTGCAACATAAGGCGACGTCCCAGCCCATAGATTCCAGGCTGCTACCTGGGAACCCCAAACTACTCGTCGATGTCCACGTTGATTCGCCACCGATGGAGTTCTTCTCCTGAACCAAAATTAAGCAAACCTGAGTACGAGAGGTACTCAACAAGACTTAATTAACCTATTATATATCTGCTATTTCGAAAAGGGTTTCATGAAGGCTGATTTGCGTAAAGCAATCTTTGTTTTGCAAGTTGAGGAAGGAATAGCACGCCTCAAAGAATATTTTGAAAAAAGATGAGAAAGCTACTCAACTACTGAGATCATCATGTTCTTGTATTCCACCAAGTCCTTCTCATTCCCACACTATCTCATGCTACAAGGATCACCCCTCTCGGCATCTCCGAGGAGGCACCCTTCAATCATGGTTGGCATGTTTTAGTTAGTCCGTTGAAGTTATCTATGATCACAGAATCCGTTGCCAAGTCGTCCGTAACCGTGGACACGGCTTCTCGAGGAGATTTATCCCTGCAGGGGGTACACTTTACCCACACGTACCATCCGACTCTTAACGCCACATGTACGCTCGTCCATGGAGCGCGGCAGAGGGTGGCTGGCCACGACCTTTACCTTGCTCGACCCTATCCATGAGTCAACCCAAGCAGGGCCACCCCGTCAACAGGGAGTTGGCCACCTCCTGACGGCACCTATTTTGTGAGTCGGGAACAAGATCCGGGTATGTCCATCACTTGTCCCGGTCACGCCCTAAGTTTTCTCCAAATCATTTTCTGACTCACACGCAGATGGAAAGATCAAACTACGTGACTCATGGACGTGGCCAAACAAGTTAGTTGGTCGAGCGCGGTCTGTTAGGCCCCGCGTGTGGTTGCACGCTCAGTCTTGGCTTTGAAGGCGAGAACTCGCTCCTAGGGGCATGAACAGGACAAAACGCCACAACCCATTGTGGCCTCACATCCATGCCGTTATTTAGTCAAGTTATCAAAGGTAATTCAAATCATAAACACCTGACATAGTAGATTCACGCATTGACCAGATTCATCAACCGGATGGATCAGATCACAACTAAGCATGGCTAAGCAAGACTCACAGGGTTTAGCGGAGCGCGCACAAGCAAACCTATAGCTGCTAGGAGCAGTAGATCAGGATATCTAGGTTATGCAGCATGTAGGGGAACTCTATCTACTGACATCAAATAGTTTGGAACCGAATGCAAAGTACGAGATTCAAAACACGTTGAAACCATATATGAGCAGATAAGAGGTTATGCTTGCCTTGGTTATAAGAAAACCAGATAAAGTCTTCAGGAATAGGTGCTTGACTTGTCGGTTAAGATCAAGTATACGCCATTGGATTGTTGGCCTTCTCTTCGGAGTCACGTTCTACCGGAGGGGGAAAGAACACCGAAAGAGAAACAACAATCAAACATGGCATCGATGCAATGCACAACATGTATGCATGAGCAAGTTAATGCAATAAAGTAAAGCCCTAAACATGTTCGATGGGTTGCTAGGGTTCGCATGTCAGATATGCACTTTTACTGAATTTATCCCGAAATAGACCCTGGAGGGGGTTTCGGGCGATTCTGAGAGGTTGTACCATTTTAATTGCTCAAATGGGTTTAAAAACATCATAAACAGGTTGCATTTGTCATTTTGAGCATTTTGGTATATAACTTTTAATTTTCTAATTTTATAGAATAAAAACTTATTTTTCTATTTTAAAATGATTAAACAATATTAAAAAAAGGCCATTTTCCAACTTTCTCAAACATGGTTGAAAATGACATATTTGGAAAGAGTACATTTTTCTGAACACAACCATATTTTTATTTTATTTTTCTGATTAATATTTTAACAGTTATTCAAATATCAAAATTTATCATTTTCTGTAATGATTAAACAATTTCTAGGAATATGAAAACAGGATTATGATGTCACTATGACGCAAGCGTGACATCACCTGGCCAGTTCTTCACAGATGCCACCTCCAATCCGGCGATTTCGCGCGCCAAAAGGAAATTAAACCATACTATGGGCTGGAGGGGGTCGAGGCCGAACTAAAGGTGGCGGCGCCGCTCCTTTTGGGTCGCCGGAGCGACCACGCCGTCCACCAGCGGTGGCGGACAGCAGCGCACGGCGGCGGTTGGCTACCGAGGGAGAGGGGGAAGGGCAAAGGGACCAGCAGGTTCAGGAGCTCACCGCGGATGCAGTGAAGAAGACGGAGGAGCAAGGCGAGGTAGGGGTTGGCCGGAATCCATGGAACCGTCGGCGGCCGGAGTAGAAGAAAACAACACGATTCCGGCGATTGGGGGCATCCCGGCTTCCGAGACTTGACGAGGAGGGCAACGGGAGGACGGCGGAGAGGACTAGGTGCTCGGATTGTCCGCGGAAGACCGGAGGCAGCGGTGATTGGAAGCGGCCGGAGGGCTAGGGTTCGGGCGCGGCGGAAAACAGAGAGGAAGGGAGACAGGTGAGGGGGGGCAAGTTAGGAAGGGGGAGGTGTGCACGACATCCTCTCCTTGCTCCACTCCTCACGCGGAAGGAAGAAGCAGGACGTGGCGTCGACGAGGGCGCACAGGACACGCATCTGCTCTGCTTTCTGGCCAGAGGTAGAAGAAACAGAAAAAGAAAAGGAGATTACAAAACCCCCTAAAGCTTCTGTATTTTACGAAGAGGTCCTTTTCTAAAACAAAACAGAACAAAACACTAAGTTTTGAGGGCCTTTTTGGAAGATTAAAATTTGTCAAAAATACATTTTGAAAACCTCACAAAAATTCCAAGCTCACCATGTCTTTGCTTTCCAGAATTGAATTTGTTTTGAAAACAAATTTTGGGTGATCACTTTACGTGATTTTTATGCCAGTTTCATTTAAATTCAAATTTAAATTGTTTCAAATTTCTTTCATGCATGCTATGTCATGAACACAACACCACAAACCCTTTATAAGCAAAATTGGGGTGTTACAAATCTACCCCCCTTACAAGAATCTCGTCCCGAGATTCCCGAAGGAGAAGAAAGAAGGAACACCGGTTTTGAACGATCTTCTCGAACCTTACGGTTCTCTTCTCGAAGAGGTTGATCTGTAGCAACTTGAAGTATTGAACGGATACACCTAGGTAAGAGGGAAGACTCTTAGGAACTGATCTTTACGAAGATCGGGTATCTCATGGGTAACTCATGACAAGAATGTTCGTAAAGAACTTTTGAGTTAACATGCATGAAACACATCAAGATAACGGAGGGAACTGAGAGAAGGTTTCAAGTTTACGGACGATGGTTCTTGAAAGGATTTAGAATATGAGCTTTGCACAAGACTTTAAATCCTTTTGGAAAAGAAAGGTTGGACAACTTATGATATCGAGGTTTCTTCAAACAGAATACCAAGATGAGGAGGATGGTCTTGAATCTCACAATGTAATATCCATAGACGAGGGAAAACACGAGAAAACACTGTAATCGTGCATCGGAGAGAATTTAATACGAAATCATGTTCACTCTTCGGAGTTGACACGGAAGATGAAGGAACTTTCATTCCGTTAAAGTTTGTCGAAAACTTTGTCAAAGATCGGGATGTTACTTCACGACAGAATATGAGTAACCACAGAATTTTGGAACACCGTAATTAGGAAGGAATTATTGATCACGCCATAAGGATGGGTAACCAACGAGGGTTGAAACACCAGAAGGGATAGGGAATCTCTTTCCTATGGTGGATTTGTCGTAGCGATACGTTTACCACATAGTTAAGATCCCCCGGGTGAAGTGACTGACAAACTCACACAATGTGTGAGATCAACAGAACTTGAGATGTTCTCCTGACGAACTTGTTTCCACTGAACAAAGGTTTTGGAGGTTCAGCGGAGAGATATTGGAAATATCAACTTCCAAGTTTTCCTTGATGTTCTAAAATACCGACAGCAGGCTCATGACAAGCCTTCTATAGGTCATCAAGTGAAAGTGAAACTTTGGTTTGGAAGGACAGTGAGGGAAAACTTGTTGAGAACGAGACACAGAATTCTCAAGGAAAGTGTTTGCTCTTACCGATTTTAACAGAGATGATATTAGGCCTTCCGGCTGATTGTGTCAACCACAACATCAACCATGCCGTATTTTTCAAATGGGCCTAATTCAATACTCTTGAGGAACACCAACCGTCATTGCTGCTTGAGATTCAGCTCTGGTTAGTGGAGTTATATCTAAGGCTCGGTATATATGATCAAAGAGATTGCACCGGTTATCAACGAGATACATATGCTGGATTCTCAAGAGATGGAATACGATGTCAAGCTCAAGAACATGAGCAGGAGTGCAGGACTCATGTATTAGCAACTTGTAAAAGACGGTTGCACCTACATGGCTTACTTGCAGAAGAACACATCGGAGTCCTTGTTGGGAAGATGGTAACAAAGATCACCAAGATCTTGGACTTCTTCTCTTTCACGGAAAATCAGTCAGGGGCTTAGCGTAGATGAAAGCTTCTTCAAGAAATGGAGGTAACAACCTACCATCTCAAGAATAGTCCACACATGCATGACCTAGTTGGGATTATTCCCGAAGGAACAAGGACATTATACTCTGGCCCATGGCGACAACTTTCACCATAAGCACACAAACCCGAGAAAGTCACTTCAAACATCCAGAACACAACTTCGTGATGACACAAAGATGGTTCTCGAAAGTTTCCAACATTGTTGCCAATTGTTCAACATGAGCCGCTCGCAACTTGGAGAAAAATAGGAATGTCATCGATGGGCTCGAAAACACACTTATCAAAACACTCCAAGAAGAGGGATTCATATGCTACATGAACAAGGCAGAATATTGGTCAGACCAAAGGACATTGTCGCACCCGGACTTCTAAAGGATACTCGACGTTCCGTTGAACAGTAGTAGATTGGATTACGGGGCTTACCGAGCACCCGCGTCCTCTTACGAGTAGGCCAACACACGTATGTGTGACAACCAACCACTATCTGTTCAGCGTCGACGTAAACTATCCCATAGAAATCAGGACACTACCATTGACGTACTTCATACCATACACACATGGTACGTCAACGGCTTGTAACTGAATGATAGCACAACATATCTCTAAGACACAAAAGATTGAAATAAGTTGCAAATAGCTCTCACTAGAGCAGAGATAGCAAATACAATCATCCAGAGGACACATGTCCCAACATAACATCATTACATCTCAGCGGAAGCATTCAAAGGGGTCTGAGTACAGACAAATCCAAATAGGCTTAAGAAGCCGGAAACTGAAATAAAGACGGAGCCCATCCACGTAGTCTCGGATCCTGCCCGGGTCCGCTACCTACTCGTCAGCAGCCTCGTCAAACTCCACGTAGTAGCCGTCACCTGGATCCTCGTAAGCGTAGTCTGCGGAAACCACAGCCCCAAAGGGGTCAGTACATAGACGTACTGGCAAGCAAGACTCACAGTTCACCAAAGTGTAGCCCGTCAACACCAAGCACAGATGCCTTGGGTTCAACAGAAGAGAGGGGATATAAAAGATGCTGCAACTGGCTGCGCTAACGAGCTACAGAGATTCTATCACTTCCGGCTAACAGAAAGGAGATAAGATCGAGTATTGTAACCAACTGAAAGATAACTTCAAACAAACCCATCCTGGATCTCGCCCCTTATCCAAAGAAGAAATCCGAGGATAACTCACACAGTTGGATTAAAGATGAATCAAGTTATTGTGTCTATAATCCTATTACTAGTCAAGTTGTTAATCATGGGGGTGAGATTGTGAATCATTAGGTTTAAGTTGTCCTGAGTACTTGTTAGCCAGTACTTTCACCAAGTTAACCATAACCGCGGAAAACACGGCTTCTCGAGAAGATTTATCCCTGCAGGGTTGCACCAATTTGGCCGTACACGTATGAATAACCCGCCAGATGGGATGCCTCCCACCAAGCGGGGCACTCAACACAACTCAACTCTTCTTCGCATCAAGCCCAAAGCACCTTGGGCGCACGGCTAATCAAGCCCCGAAGAAAAGGGACCCTCATAGCACTCTAAGACCGTGTCCCCCTATATGTCGACTACAGAAGTTCCACCCTGCGCTGGGCTCGCAAAAACATGCATGCGGCAAAAGGAAAACACGGACTAAATGAGGCGATTTGGACGAGATGCGAATCGAATCAAATTGAGGGGGGCACCCATACTCGCTTCCCACATGCGGGTAGTGCGCTCATCATGGGTCAGTAGACAAGACCCTTTTCCTATTAGGGTCGACACTAGCAGGCCTCAAAACCACACAGGGCGTCCTGCCGGTGCCTTATCATCAAATTATTATTTAACAATAATATTAGCATGATTGATTGATTAAACATCGAGCCCCCAGAACATAATAAAATATAGTAACTGAAAGTATCGGGTGACAGACTCGAGCAACACAACCTAAGCATGCTAGTAAGACACTGGCTCAATCAATAGGGTTGTAGGAGGGGTGGTGAGGCAATATCAGGGTTAAAGGATTCATGTGATAGGTTCGTATCAGAAACAACTACTACTAAGGCTAGCAGAAATAGACAACGGAAAGTATCGGTAACCAATGTTGAAAGGAACACAATGGTTCATGTGAGTGATAACTTGCCTGCAAACTCAGCATCCCGGTACTGAGCTAGATCCTCAGAAGGGGTGTCGTAAAGATCGTCTATCTCAACGTCGTCGTCTATCCGAGAAGAAGCAAACGAACAAGGCAGAAATATAAACAGTCAACACCATGGCATAGTGCACAATCATGGGATGATGCATGACAATTTAATAGATGCATCAAAATAAACTAAGTGACATGGTAACACAATTTAAATGGTCCCATATGCAATTTGATTGCATATGGAAAAGGTCCATTGATTAAGTGGGAACAACTGATCTATAATTGATTAACATGTGAAAGTTTGCTTATCATGATGCATGCATGATGATAACAACAAAATAACAACACTAGATGCAAGTGGAAAAGGATTTTAACAAGTTTGGAAATTATTTATTAAGTTTGGAAATTTTTGGTTACTTAAACATGTCACACAAGCATTAGTTGTTTTCATCAATTTAAAGTGTTCAAAACAAATAACAAAATTCATATTTGAAAAGAATACCAAATTTTAGTTGGATTACATGTTTCAAATATTGAAATAGGAATTAGGATGAATTTATTATGACTTAAACAATATTAAACAAGTTTTAATTGAATTAAAACAAGTTTGAATATTATTTGAATTTTTATTTATTCAAAACATAAATTCAAATTCATATTTGAAAAGTTCATACCTTTCTAGTTTGAAAACATATTTTGCATGTTCAAAAATAATTTATTTTGAGCAAGTTATGATTTTAGCAAAATTTAAATGAATTAAATAAGGATTAAATTATTTAGGCAATTTGAATTATTCAAAACATGAAACAAAATTTATATTTGAAAAGGTTATTTGAAATAGCACGGAAAACATAGTTTATTTGCATTTATTGGATTAAGAATGAAATAGTTATGAATTTTAGCAAATTGCAATTGAATTAGTTGAATTCAAATTTGAATTGCATTTTGAAAATTCAAAACAGGAAACAAATGATACCAATAGGTAGACAATTTAATTTAGATTAGTGCACATATTTTATTTTGATTAAGTGGAGTTATAAAATAAAAGTTATAAGGATTTTAAAACCAGGGACCAATCTGTTAAATAAAAGGACCTTGATTTAAAAAACAGAAAGGTTCAAAAACATTTTATACGCACTGGGGGGTCTACCCTGCCACTGCCAGGGGGGCCCAGGGCCTCGCTGTGCCTGCGTGGCACGTGAGTGGCTGACAGGGGGCCCTCCCTGTCAGCGCTTGGCCGAAAAAAAATTGGGATTTTATCCCGTGCGAGGAGCAGGATTCGAACCCTGCACCTCTCGCTAGTGTGCGCAGCGCCTGAACCAGTACGGTGGCTTCGTCAGTTTTGACAGAAACAACGATGCGGTGAGGATATTATTCAGTCTCGAGTTTAACTGAATTCTCGAGCGCGCTCGACTGAACTTAGCTGACAGAAACGATGACGCCGGCGGCGATCAACGTGGTGTAGTGGCGCGTGGATGCTGCTGGTGGTGGGGTGCTGGATGCGTGTGCCGATGCGTGCAACGTGCAGATTCAGAGGTGGGAGAGGGAGGAGACAGACGGTGATCACCGTGGGTTTGCCGCGGTTGAGCTCGACGACGGAGGTGGCTGCCGCGGCGGTGATGAAGATGGCGGCGAAAATCCACGAGGCGCACGGGCTCGCTGCGGTGTCCAAACGTGAGCTGGAAGGGTGGCGGTTTGATCCCCGTGCTTAGGTGGGAGGGTGGAGCGTTGAGGTGGACGGGGCCATGGCGGGTTCAGAGAAATTCGCCGGCGAGTGGCAGCAGAGAGATGGGAGAGGTGGCCGCGAGGGGAAATCGGCGGCGCGAGCTCGGGGAGAGAGGGAGGCTAGGTCTAGGGTTGGCGCCAGGGGTCTAGGGGGTCTTTATAGGGTCCAGGGGGCTCTGCTGGCCGTCGGCTGCGTCGCCGTGCCGCCGTGGCATGCGCGGATGCGCGCCGTACTTGGGAAAGAAGAGGGGGGCGGCTCAGCGAACCGGTACGCGGGGTGTTAGCGGGCTGGGCCGCGCTAGGAGAGTGGGCTGGCTGTGCTAGGCTAGTTGCTGCACGCTGTTTTTTTTTTCCTATTTTCTGTTTTTTTTTGTAGTAAATAGAAATGGAAGAGAAAAGGGATTTTGGGGTTAGCAAAAATCCTAGAAAAATTAGGGTGAGCTCATTAGGTTAATTACAACCAAGTATCAAGCTTGGAATTCAAAAACATTTGAATTTTGGTGCTGATTGGAATTATTTCAAATTTAGAGGTATTTTGTTATTAAATAAAATAATATTGAAAACATTGTTTTTAATAGGGTGATCCCTATTGATTAAATAGAACAAATGAGTAGCTTGGTTTTGGTAATTTTTATGGTTTGAAATTTGGTGCCATTTGGATGTTTTTGATTTGAATTTGAATGCCATTTGGAGTTAATTGATTGAATAAAACCCATTAATTTAATAGTTGAAACATTATGGAATTATTTGGAAACAAGATTGTAAATGTTGTTTGAGTTGAGCTTTTATTTGAAAACAAGATTGTAACATGACAAGTATGAAACACATCATTTGAATTTGTTTGAAATTCAATTATGAAAACAGAATAAAAACAGATGCAAACAAAAATAGTAAACAAATGCAAACAATGAAATAAATATGATGACATGATGCAATACTTTAATAACAAGAAATCAAACATTCTAAATGGTAGGTTTTCATACTTGGGATGTTACAAAACGCCCCCCCTTGAAGGAATCGCGCCCCGAGAATCCTACTGAGAAAGGAAAAGGTCCGGATACTTCTTGCGAAGATCCTCTTCGGTCTCCCACGTTGCCTCTTTATCAGAATGATGCGACCACTCCACTTTCAAGAACTTGGTGCTCTTGTTGCGAGTCTTACGCTCGGTCTCATCGAGAATACGAACAGGGTGCTCCTCATAAGATAGATCATCTTGCAGTTCAATGGAATCATGATCAACTGCATGATCTGGATCTTTGAAACACTTCTTGAGTTGTGACACGTGGAACACATCGTGCACCTTGGATATTTTTTCTGGAAGTTCAAGACGATAGGCATTTTCCGCACGCCTTGAGAGAATGTTCAAAGGACCAATGTATCTTGGTGCCAGCTTTCCTTTCACACCAAAACGATGAGTGCCTCTGAGGGGAGTTACACGGAGATATGCTTTGTCACCAGGTGCATAGACCATGTCCCGGTGCTTGCTGTCATAGTAACTCTTCTGACGAGACTGAGCAATCTTGAGATTGTCACGAATGATACGAACTTTCTCCTCGGCTTCCTTAACAATGTCAGGGCCTAAGAGTGAACGTTCACCAGCTCCAGACCAATTGATTGGGCTCCTGCATCTGCGGCCATAGAGTGCTTCAAATGGTGCCATGCCTAGGCTTGCCTGGTAGCTGTTGTTGTAGGAGAATTCAGCATATGGAAGGCAATCCTCCCATTTCATGCCAAAGGAGAGACCACATGCTCTGAGCATATCCTCGAGAATCTGATTGACTCTTTCGACTTGCCCATCAGACTGAGGGTGATAAGCTGTGCTGAACAGAAGTTTGGTGCCCAATGCTTCTTGAAAACTCTTCCAGAAATGAGAAGTGAATATGCTTCCACGGTCTGAGATTATTTCCAATGGAACACCATGAAGAGGAACGATCCTTGCTGTGTAGAGCTCTGCTAACTGGCTAGCTGAGATAGTTTCTTTGACAGCAAAGAAGTGAGCTACCTTAGTGAGACGATCAATAACAACGAAGATTGCATCGTTGCCCTTCTTGGACTTTGGGAAACCAGTAACGAAGTCCATTTCAATCATGTCCCACTTCCACTCAGGAATTTTCAGAGGTTGGAGTAGACCTGCTGTTTTCTGATGGACTGCCTTAACACGTTGACAAACGTCGCATTCAGAAACGTATTGAGCAATTTCACGTTTCATGCCAGACCACCAATACAGAGTCTTGAGATCCTGGTACATCTTTGTACTTCCAGGGTGGATGGAGAGAGGAGTTTCATGAGCCTCCTTGAGAATGATATCTTTGAGACTTTGAATCTGAGGAACTGCAATGCGTCCTTCGAAGAACACAGTTCCCTTGTCATCAATTGAGAAGGACTTGAATTTATCATTGCCTTCTTTGATGTGCTCTACAATCTTCTTGATTTCAGTATCACGAAGTTGTTCAGAACGAATCTTGTCCTCGAGAGTTGGACTGGCTGTCAAGCTAGCAAGGTAACCTTGAGGAACAAGACCAAGGTTCAGCTTCTGGAATTCTTCATGAAATGGAGGTTGGCTTCCATGACCATGAGATTATTGCAATACGACTTGCGACTGAGAGCATCGGCCATAACATTAGCCTTGCCTGGAGTGTAAGAAATGGTGAGATCAAAGTCTTTAATCTTTTCAATCCATCTCCTTTGCCTGAGGTTTAGATCTGGCTGAGTGAAGATGTATTTCAGACTCTTATGATCGGAAAAGATTTCAGTGCGGTTACCCAACAAGTATTGTCTCCATTTCTTGAGGGCAAACACAACTGCTGCAAGTTCAAGATCATGTGTGGGTTAGTTTTGCTCATGTGCATTCAACTGACGTGAAGCATAAGCCACAACTTGACGTTCTTGCATAAGAACTGCACCTAGACCTTGGAGAGATGCATCACAGAATATCTGGAAAGGTTTGGTAGTATCTGGGCCAAACAGAACAGGTGTGGAAGTGAGTTTAGTCTTCAAGAGATTGAAACTGCACTGTGGAGACCAAACGAACTTCTTGTCCTTCTTTGTGAGATCAGTGAGAGGTTTGGCAATCTTGGAAAAGTTTTGGACGAAACGACGGCAATAGCTAGCCAAGCCAAGAAAACTTCTGACTTGCTTCACCGTCTTAGGAGGTTTCCAATCAACAATTGCCTTAAACTTTTCTGGGTCAATGGCTATGCCTTTGGCAGAGATGATATGACCAAGGTAAGCAACTTCTGGAATCCAGAACTCACATTTGGAGAACTTGGCATATAGACGATGCTCGCGAAGTTTCATGAGAGTGAGACGAATATGTTCTCCATGCTCTTCCTCGGATTTTGAGTAGACCAGAATGTCATCAAGATATACCACAACGAACTTGTCGAGGTATTCATGGAAGACAGAATTCATGAGCCTTGAGAACGTTGTCGGTGCATTGGTGAGACCAAAGGAAATGACGGTGTATTCATATAGACCGTACCGAATGGTGAAAGCTGTTTTTGGAATATCTTCCTTTCTGATCTTTATCTGATGGTAACCCATCCTCAAGTCCAATTTTGAGAATATTGAGGCTCCAGCAAGTTGATCAAAAAGATCATCGATATGAGGAATTGGATACTTGTTTTTGATGGTTTTCTCGTTGAGAGGACGATAGTCAACCACGAGTCTTTTTGTTTGATCCTTCTTGGCAACAAACAGAGTTGGGCAACCCCAAGCGGAGGAACTAGGCTGAATGTAACCTTTCTCCATGTACATATCGATTTGCTCCTTCAACAATTTCAGTTCAGGAGGAGCTATCTTGTATGGATGCTTAGAGATTGGAGCAGTACCTGGTTCAAGCTCGATCACGAACTCAACTGCTCTGTCCGGAGGCATCCCTGGCAATTCTTCTAGAAAGACGTCAGGGAAATCACAAACCACCGGAACATTCTCAGTTGCAGGAAGAGGTTTTTCATCAAGGTTGAACAGCTTAACAGAACTTGATCCATATGGAGAATAGACTATCTGGCCAGAAGGGTGAGAGAGAGTTATTGACTTTTGAGCACAGTCAATTTTAGCTTTGTGGGTCTTCAACCAATCCATGCCCAGGATGACATCAATGTCAGAATTTCCCAGCAACATGAGTGAAGCAAGGAATATGCGGCCTCCAATTAGGATTTGATTGTCCGTACTTATCTTGGAAGTAATCATTTTAGTTCCTGGAGAGTGAACATAGATTTGATTGCTTAGTGGAACCAGAGCTAGGTTGTATGTTGTAGCAAAGATCTTTGACACAAAAGAATGCGATGCTCCGGTATCAAACAACACTTTAGCTGGAATAGAGTTTACGGGTAATATACCGAGAACGACGTCAGCAGCTTCCTCAGCTTTGTCGGCCTTGATATGATTCACCCTCGCGGTCCTCCCGACAAGCCTGTTGTTGGAGTTGAAGGCTTTAGCCGGGGGATCACGAACCATTGCCTGGTTGGTGTTGGGGCGAGGAGGTGGAGGTAGCTGCCTCTGAGTGCACTTATCAGCGTAGTGTCCAGTCTCCTTGCATTTGTAGCAAGTGATGACGTGAGGAGGACCTGGCCTTGGCTGCTCCATTGGAACCCTCTGACCATGCATCTGATATGGGTTGGGTGGGCGGGGAGCAAAGCCTGGAGAAGGTTGGGCATATGGAGCCCGAGTGACAGCAGCATTTGGCACCCAGATGCGGCGCTTCTGCGGAGGGGTGGTCATGTTGGAGGAGGAACCACCCTCACGTGAGTGCTTGCGAGAATCCTCGAACGCCTTGCGCCCATTTTCCTTATTGAGCGCGGTGTTCACGAGCTCCTCGAAGTCCTTGCACTTGATGTTTGTGAGAGCGTACTTCAGTTCCGGGTTAAAACCTCAGCGGAACCTTGCCATCTTCTTAGTCTCAGTGGACACCTCATCACCAGCGTATCGAGCGAGACGATTGAACTCGTTCTGATAGCCAATGACGTCCAACTTGCCCTGCTTGAGAGAGCAAAATTCCTCACGCATCCTTTCCATGAGACCATCTGGGATGTGGTGCTTTAGGAAGGCATCCTTGAAACATCCCCAGGTGATAGGATAGCCAGCTCTCATGGTCTGGTAGTTCTCCCACCAAGTAGCTGCCTGACCCTTCAGTAGGTAGGTGGCATACTTGACTTTGTCTTCCTCAGCAACGTGAGCAATGTCCAGAGCCCTGGCCATCTCCCTGATCCAGTCATCAGCATCCAGAGGCTCACGTGTTGCCACGAAAGCTCTCGGACCCATACTGAGGAACTCCTTGATGCTGACCCGTGGAGCATTCTGGTTGTTGTGCTGGTTAGCCTGGATCTGGGCCATCTGAGCCACGACCTGAGTCATCTGAGTCAACAGCTCCGTGAGCGGAGGTGGTTCAGGCGGGTTGCTCCTTGTTGGCGGCATCCTGAATAGACATGCATTTTAGCACAACAACAGAAAAGGATAGACTTGGTAACCGAAAGATAGATTATTCCGACGCATGAATAGATAACCAACAGGTACATCATCACATGTTCAAATACATCAGAATATCCAACACACAATTACATGGTTCGAAAGACAAAGGATAACTAAACATAGCTAGGAATGGATACATCGGTACTCCCATGCTCATCACGCAGGACGGCGGTGAGTAGTACGACGAGAGATACGGTGAGGAGGAATCCCACGGAAGTAGGTAGAACGACGATCCACGTAGATCGGGACTGCTCTGAGAGCAACTCTCGGTGTGGTGAAGTAGAAAGCGTCGTCTTGCTGTGCTCCAAAGCGTGGAATCCCAGTGTAACCAGCTCCGAGGTTGAGGAGTGGACCTCTGATCGGCTCGTAACCTCCAGCATCCGGCAAACTACGTCCAACTGTCTGATGGAAACGTGCAAAGCGCTCATCTCCAACAAAGTCTGTGGTGTACGTAGCCAGACGAGTCAAAGCAAGGTAGAGCTGCTCCCTGACTGAGGCCAACTCCTGAGAAAGTGTGGTGGCAACAGCGTCACTGTGCCTCACAAACTGAGCGGTGGTGTGCAGCCTGGTGTTATCATGCTCGTAGACATCCAGGTTGTCGTAGAGGGTGAAGTGAGCTCCCTCCGAAGTGATGTAACCACGGGGGATGTGGCGATAGATAGAATCGTCAAACCCCCAGTAGTCAGCACGAAGGACGGTGAGACTCACGTAAGCTGCCTGCTGCACGGCCATATCCACTGTGGAACCTACTGCCTCGTAGCGGTGAACAACGCTCATGCCATCATCTGACAGAATGTAGACGATAGCCTGGTAGTAGGTCTGGTCAAACTCTCGCTGCTGCTCGTAGACCTGGTACTCTGGTGCCCAACGGAACCCCAGATAAGTGACCATGTCTCTCAGCATCTCCAGATAACCGGCGGTGCTCTCACAACGAGTCATCCGAACCACCTGCGGGTAGAACCTGAGATCCATCTGCAGATGATTTGGGGAAGGTTTTGATTAGACGCCGGTAGAGAACTGAAGTGGAAAGCAACAACAAGGTTCAACGGACGATAAGGATGTTGAAAAGAACAGGATATTGAAGCAACATCGGGAAACACGAGACCAAAAACTCCTGAGGTACTACGGAGAACCCAAAACACGTGAAACCCTAACTTGAAAGTTTAGGTGAGAAGAGAAAACAACGTTGCACTTCCTTACCAGAAAAGGGGTGGGTGGGTGGGGAAAGAAGAAAAATGGCAGAATTCCTACTCTCACGTTTCATTTTTCCTATATAGCTACAAAATAGTTTCTAGACTCAACTGCGACCAGTAAAAGGGATCCTACAGGCAGACAGGCTCTGATACCATTTGTCGCACCCGGACTTCTAAAGGATACTCGACGTTCCGTTGAACAGTAGTAGATTGGATTACGGGGCTTACCGGCACCCGCGTCCTCTTACGAGTAGGCCAACACACGTATGTGTGACAACCAACCACTATCTGTTCAGCGTCGACGTAAACTATCCCATAGAAATCAGGACACTACCATTGACGTACTTCATACCATACACAGATGGTACGTCAATGGCTTGTAACAGAATGATAGCACAACATATCTCTAAGACACAAAAGATTGAAATAAGTTGCAAATAGCTCTCACTAGAGCAGAGATAGCAAATACAATCATCCAGAGGACACATGTCCCAACATAACATCATTACATCTCAGCGGAAGCATTCAAAGGGGTCTGAGTACAGACAAATCCAAATAGGCTTAAGAAGCCGGAAACTGAAATAAAGACGGAGCCCATCCACGTAGTCTCGGATCCTGCCCGGGTCCGCTACCTACTCGTCAGCAGCCTCGTCAAACTCCACGTAGTAGCCGTCACCTGGATCCTCGTAAGCATAGTCTGCGGAAACCACAGCCCCAAAGGGGTCAGTACATAGACATACTGGCAAGCAAGACTCACAGTTCACCAAAGTGTAGCCAGTCAACACCAAGCACAGATGCCTTGGGTTCAACGGAAGAGAGGGGATATAAAAGATGCTGCAACTGGCTGCGCTAACCAACTACAGAGATTCTACCACTTCCGGCTAACAGAAAGGAGATAAGATCGAGTATTGTAACCAACTGAAAGATAACTTCAAACAAACCCATCCTGGATCTCGCCCCTTATCCAAAGAAGCAATCCGAGGATAACTCACACAGTTGGATTAAAGATGAATCAAGTTATTGTGTCTATAGTCCGATTACTAGTCAAGTTGTTAATCATGGGGGTGAGATTGTGAATCATTAGGTTTAAGTTGTCCTGAGTACTTGTTAGCCAGTACTTTCACCAAGTTAACCATAACCGCGGAAAACACGGCTTCTCGAGAAGATTTATCCCTGCAGGGTTGCACCAATTTGGCCGTACACGTATGAATAACCCGCCAGATGGGATGCCTCCCACCAAGCGGGGCACTCAACACAACTCAACTCTTCTTCACATCAAGCCCAAAGCACCTTGGGCGCACGGCTAATCAAGCCCCGAAGAAAAGGGACCCTCATAACACTCTAAGACCGTGTCCCCCTATATGCCGACTACAGAAGTTCCACCCTGCGCTGGGCTCGCAAAAACATGCATGCGGCAAAAGGAAAACACGAACTAAATGAGGCGATTTGGACGAGATGCGAATCGAATCAAATTGAGGGGGTGCCCATACTCGCTTCCCACATGCGGGTAGTGCGCTCATCATGGGTCAGTAGACAAGACCCTTTTCCTATTAGGGTCGACACTAGCATGCCTCAAAACCACACAGGGCCTCCTGCCGGTGCCTTATCATCAAATTATTATTTAACAATAATATTAGCATGATTGATTGATTAAACATCGAGCCCCCAGAACATAATAAAATATAGTAACTGAAAGTATCGGGTGACAGACTCGAGCAACACAACCTAAGCATGCTAGTAAGACACTGGCTCAATCAATAGGGTTGTAGGAGGGGTGGTGAGGCAATATCAGGGTTAAAGGATTCATGTGATAGGTTCGTATCAGAAACAACTACTACTAAGGCTAGCAGAAATAGACAACGGAAAGTATCGGTAACCAATGTTGAAAGGAACACAATGGTTCATGTGAGTGATAACTTGCCTGCAAACTCAGTAGCCCGGTACTGAGCTAGATCCTCAGAAGGGGTGTCGTAAAGATCGTCTGTCTCAACGTCGTCGTCTATCCGAGAAGAAGCAAACAAAAAAGGCAGAAATATAAACAGTCAACACCATGGCATAGTGCACAATCATGGTATGATGCATGACAATTTAATAGATGCATCAAAATAAACTAAGTGACATGGTAACACAATTTAAATGGTCCCATATGCAATTTGATTGCATATGGAAAAGGTCCATTGATTAAGTGGGAACAACTGATCTATAATTGATTAACATGTGAAAGTTTGCTTATCATGATGCATTCATGATGATAACAACAAAATAACAACAATAGATGCAAGTGGAAAAGGATTTTAACAAGTTTGGAAATTATTTATTAAGTTTGGAAATTTTTGGTTACTTAAACATGTCACACAAGCATTAGTTGTTTTCATCAATTTAAAGTGTTCAAAACAAATAACAAAATTCATATTTGAAAAGAATACCAAATTTTAGTTGGATTACATGTTTCAAATATTGAAATAGGAATTAGGATGAATTTATTATGACTTAAACAATATTAAACAAGTTTTAATTGAATTAAAACAAGTTTGAATATTATTTGAATTTTTATTTATTCAAAACATAAATTCAAATTCATATTTGAAAAGTTCATACCTTTCTAGTTTGAAAACATATTTTGCATGTTCAAAAATAATTTATTTTGAGCAAGTTATGATTTTAGCAAAATTTAAATGAATTAAATAAGGATTAAATTATTTAGGCAATTTAAATTATTCAAAACATGAAACAAAATTTATATTTGAAAAGGTTATTTGAAATATCATGGAAAACATATTTTATTTGCATTTATTGGATTAAGAATGAAATAGTTATGAATTTTAGCAAATTGCAATTGAATTAGTTGAATTCAAATTTGAATTGCATTTTGAAAATTCAAAACAGGAAACAAATGATACCAACAGGTAGACAATTTAATTTAGATTAGTGCACATATTTTATTTTGATTAAGTGGAGTTATAAAATAAAAAGTTATAAGGTTTTTAAAACCAGGGACCAATCTGTTAAATAAAAGGACCTTGATTTAAAAACATAAAGGTTCAAAATCATTTTATACGCACTGGGGGGTCTACCTTGCCACTGCCAGGGGGGCCCAGGGCCTCGCTGTGCCTGCGTGGCACGTGAGTGGCTGACAGGGGGCCCTCCCTGTCAGCGCTTGGCCGAAAAAAATTTGGGATTTTATCCCGTGCGAGGAGCAGGATTCGAACCCTGCACCTCTCGCTAGTGTGCGCAGCGCCTGAACCAGTACGGTGGCTTCGTCAGTTTCGACAGAAACAACGATGCGGTGAGGATATTATTCAGTCTCGAGTTTAACTGAATTTTCGAGCGCGCTCGACTGAACTTAGCTGACAGAAACGATGACGTCGGCGGCGATCAACGTGGTGTAGTGGCGCGTGGATGCTGCTGGTGGTGGGGTGCTGGATGCGTGTGCAGATGCGTGCAACGTGCAGATTCAGAGGTGGGAGAGGGAGGAGACAGACGGTGATCACCGTGGGTTTGCCGCGGTTGAGCTCGACGACGGAGGTGGCTGCCGCGGCGGTGATGAAGATGGCGGCGAAAATCCACGAGGCGCACGGGCTCGCTGCGGTGTCCAAACGCGAGCTAGAAGGGTGGCGGTTTGATCCCCGTGCTTAGGTGGGAGGGTGGAGCGTTGAGGTGGACGGGGCCATGGCGGGTTCAGAGAAATTCGCCGGCGAGTGGCGACAGAGAGATGGGAGAGGTGGCCGCGAGGGGAAATCGGCGGCGCGAGCTCGGGGAACGAGGGAGGCTAGGTCTAGGGTTGGCGCCAGGGGTCTAGGGGGTCTTTATAGGGTCCAGGGGGCTCTGCTGGCCGTCGGCTGCGTCGCCGTGCCGCCGTGGCATGCGCGGATGCGCGCCGTACTTGGGAAAGAAGAGGGGGGCGGCTCAGCGAACCGGTACGAGGGGTGTTAGCGGGCTGGGCCGCGCTAGGAGAGTGGGCTGGCTGTGCTAGGCTAGTTGTTGCGCGCTGTTTTTTTTTTCTTTTTCCTATTTTCTGCTTTTCTGTTTTTTTTGTAGCAAATAGAAATGGAAGAGAAAAGGGATTTTGGGGTTAGCAAAAATCCTAGAAAAACTAGGGTGAGCTCATTAGGTTAATTACAACCAAGTATCAAGCTTGGAATTCAAAAACATTTGAATTTTGGTGCTGATTGGAATTATTTCAAATTTAGAGGTATTTTGTTATTAAATAAAATAATATTGAAAACAATGTTTTTAATAGGGTGATCCCTATTGATTAAATAGAACAAATGAGTAGCTTGGTTTTGGTAATTTTTATGGTTTGAAATTTGGTGCCATTTGGATGTTTTTTATTTGAATTTGAATGCCATTTGGAGTTAATTGATTGAATAAAACCCATTAATTTAATAGTTGAAACATTATGGAATTATTTGGAAACAAGATTGTAAATGTTGTTTGAGTTGAGCTTTTATTTGAAAACAAGATTGTAACATGACAAGTATGAAACACATCATTTGAATTTGTTTGAAATTCAATTATGAAAACAGAATAAAAACAGATGCAAACAAAAATAGTAAACAAATGCAAACAATGAAATAAATATGATGACATGATGCAATACTTTAATAACAAGAAATCAAACATTCTAAATGGTAGGTTTTCATACTTGGGATGTTACAGACATGACTGTGTACTCAAGCAAAACACCATGAGTGACAACACCATCAAGATGAGCCTTGAATCTGGACTTGATCTGACGATAGCCCAAACCAAATCAAGGGTGGAAAGATAGCATGTCCATTAAGGAGATACTATCCTGCTTCAACACGAGGAAAACTAGATATCCCTTAACAAAGGAACAAGTTAGGATGAGCTTTTGTCTTTCAACTCTCCAAGTTATTGTTTTAAGCTACACCAACTAGTCCAGGGATCCAGAAGGGTTCCTTGGAGAAAGGAGTAGTTCAAATTACCCCTTATTTAGACATTACGGTCAGGTGACAAACCTGGTGATACTTCTAGCAAGACACCCAAAATATCACAACCTACCGTTATGTCTCGGAATTTGGAAGGGAGGTTTGCTTTTCAAAGCAACTGATATGATCTTGAGAGCTTCGGCATGAACCTAACTCTTTGACCAAGAATGTACACCGGAATGAACGGATTTGGTAACACAGTCAACTTCAATAGAGACCGGGTGACCAATGGTGCTAAGAAGGATACAAATGTTTTACAAATTTTTCAAAGCAATAGAAATTGCTAGAAATATCTAACACACACCAATGCACATACCCCTCATTCTCAAGCATTCAAGCTTAGAGGAAGGGGAAGTGGAGATGTGTAAGAGCATCACTTCATCAATAAGGCCATGAAACTGTACACAAACTCTTGATATAAAAGAGTGTGACACTCGAAGGTGGAACAAAACAGAAGCTAATGAAACTTCTTTGTTCTGCGGATTACAAAGCTTTGACCTGGTCCTAGAGATGAACGAGGTACTGGAGTTTGTTTCTCCTGACATTCCAAGGTGGAACGTTCTGACAGAAAACAAAAGCAAATGCATTGGAAGAATCCAACACCATATGTAACTTGGTTTCCAAACAACGGACGAAGTTCGGAAAGCAACTAAAGAGTAGGAACGTGCTCTGGAGAACCCTGAGATCACGTTGGATGCACGGGGTAATACTCATGTGTAGACCCCATGCCAAAAGGTTGGTATAGCAATCAAGAGCAATGATATGGGAATCATCAAGAACACTCTTATCGTGATCCTTTTTGATTCCAAAGGAAAGCCTACGGCTATGAGAGTTTGAATTTCCTAGCCATCCTGAGGTAAAACGGATTTCTCAGGATCCAAAGAAACGGAACTTGGGTTAAAGGTCAGCATCCTGTACTGATAGCGTGAGCATCACATGATTATGAAACCACATGACTCAACTCACCGGAATTCAGCACATTCCGGGACCTTCGGTTCAGTCCAAGGTTAAAAACATTGAGAAAGGAATAACTACTATCTTAGTGCCTTGAAGGACACTATGAATAGAAATCACGAAATATCTTTCAAAAGACAACGATAGCTCCGGAAGAACTTTGAGCAAAAGATAACAGATGCATTCGAGATGAAAAGCAGATCTCGAGGTTCAGGACTTAGAACTTGGAAACATGTAGGAATGTGGAATCCACACAACTCTGAGAGACTAGGATGGAAAGGAATCTCCCAGTTGAACAACAATCAACGGAGTAAGGAACACACACGACTCAGGAAACTTTAACACTAGGTCAACTTGGGTAAAAGAACGTCTTGCCAAAGAAGGCACCTAAGTTTTGAATGACTAGAAGAGATAGCAAAACCTTTTCAAACCAAAACAGGTAAGATGACCCAGAGTTTAGAGCGATAACAGATAAGGAGTAAAAAGAATCCTAAGAAGGTTTTTCACAATCATTTGAAGTTTCAAAGTAGTTTTCACAATCACTAGACTCAACATCGACCAAGTAGTAAGGTTTTCCTACAGGCAGTCCTGCTCTGATACCAAGACTTGTCACGACCCCGGACCCAGAGATATACATACTGTTATGTGCTCCTAGCCATGGACTCACAAGGGCTTCAGGGTTACCAGCCCCGGCCGCAACAAACAACGGCAGGCAGATGGATTCATCGGCACGTAGTCCGGATCCCCAGTCTACTACTCCTTGTATCCATGCTAGTCATAACCAACTATGCATATCAAAGCGTCCACGAATCGAATGAAACTGAAGGAAACGGGACCAAAGTTATACAGATCTGCTATGTGTCCAGAAAGTGCAACAACAATCGAGGGTTATTGGGGTTACCTCGCCCCAGGCCGATCAAATCGACAGGCGGGCTCGGACATGGATCATCGGCTCCACAACCCCTCGACTGCGACAACTATGCAGGCATAGCGAAAACTTTATAACAATGAGCTCGAAACCAACAACCGATCGAAGCAGTACTCTAAACATGAAGTTGTATTAAACAGATATTACTAGAGTATAGCTTACAAACAGAGGTCACACGACCCAATATTACATCAGACAACAGAAAGCAAATTATGTTGCTAATCAACAAGAACCAAAAAGGCCTAAGAGGCCGCAACATAAGGCGACGTCCCAGCCCATAGATTCCAGGCTGCTACCTGGGAACCCAAAACTACTCGTCGATGTCCACGTTGATTCGCCACCGATGGAGTTCTTCTCCTGAACCAAAATTAAGCAAACCTGAGTACGAGAGGTACTCAACAAGACTTAATTAACCTATTATATATCTGCTATTTCGAAAAGGGTTTCATGAAGGCTGATTTGCGTAAAGCAATCTTTGTTTTGCAAGTTGAGGAAGGAATAGCACGCCTCAAAGAATATTTTGAAAACAGATGAGAAAGCTACTCAACTACTGAGATCATCATGTTCTTGTATTCCACCAAGTCCTTCTCATTCCCACACTATCTCATGCTACAAGGATCACCCCTCTCGGCATCTCCGAGGAGGCACCCTTCAATCATGGTTGGCATGTTTTAGTCATTCCGTTGAAGTTATCTATGATCACAGAATCCGTTGCCAAGTCGTCCGTAACCGTGGACACGGCTTCTCGAGGAGATTTATCCCTGCGGTTGGTACACTTTACCCACACGTACCATCCGACTCTTAACGCCACATGTACGCTCGTCCATGGAGCGCGACAGAGGGTGGCTGGCCACGACCTTTACCTTTCTCGACCCTATCCATGAGTCAACCCAAACAGGGCCACCCCGTCAACAGGGAGTTGGCCACCTCCTGACGGCACCTGTTCTGTGAGTCGGGAACAAGATCCGGGTACGTCCATCACTTGTCTGTAACACCTGGGGTGTTACTTGTTTGCTTTCTTTTTCTTTTGCATCTCATGCATCACATTGCATTGCACCCTGTTTGCCTCCCCACTGAAATAATTCAAATCAAAGCAATCCTATTTATCATATTTCAAGATGGGATTAAATATTAAAAATTTGGCAAACAAATTAAATCAAATACTGTTTGTGATTGCTTGAATTGTTAAATAAAACTTTGCTTATTTCCAAAAACTCCAAATTAAACCTTAATTGGAATTCAACTAACACATTAAAAATCAAATTACTATTCTAAATTTTGGAGTTAATATTACCATTACTTTTTATTTGCTGTTTTGCTAGTCAATAAAAAATAGTCCATAAAAGATTTAAAACCCACCCCTTTTCTATTCATCTCTCCCTCTCTTTCATGCTTTACAAAAAAAAAAAAAAGGAAAAAAAAAAAAAAGGAGTGGGGAGGCAGGCCAGCCCACAAGGGGCAGCCCACCTACCACCCGAAGGAGACCCAATCGACCCAATCGGTATCGTCCCCCACCTCCGTACTGCTGACGCAGCCATGGAGGAAACGGACAACAGCACGCACCCTACCTGCTCCCTTCCCTTTATCTCCCCCTCCTCCCCTCTAGCAAACCCTAAACCTACCCTTCTCCCTCTCCTCTCCCTTCCGCCGCCACCCCCCTCTTTTCCCACGATCCCCCTCCTTCTTGTCTGTTCTGAACTTCCTTTCCTGAACCAAAGCCGGAGATGGTGGGTTATGGAGCCGATGCTACGGTCGATGAAAAGGGCAACCGATGGCGGGAATGGAACCTTGGTCGATTCCTCATCGGTTTTCGTGAAGACGCGGAGGCGAGAGGATGCCCGAGCCGGCCGCGCCGTCGCCGGCAAACCTCCGCCGTTTCTGCCATGTACGACTACAGAGCAGGTGCGCCTCGCCCCCTTCCCCGCCTCGCCTCCTTCCGCTCCCTTCCCCTCGCCTCCTATCCCGCACGGGCCCACGGCCGCCCCGGCCATCCGCCGGCAGCCGCGCTCTCCGGCCGCCCGCGGCAGCTCGCCGGCGGGCAGCGCACGCATGGCTGCCTGGCCTCTGTCCTCCAAGCGATCGGTACCTGTACCTGTATCTGAACAGAAGTTCAGTTAAATTCAGTTTTGCTCGTAACTGAACAATAACCACCCCCCGTGCGCGTATCTGACAAGAAATCGGAGACAGCCCAACTGGCCACACGCGCTCTCGCTCGCCCCTTGGGCGCGGGTTCGAATCCCAGGGGAGGCATTTGCCTCCCCAATTTTTTTCCCTTGCCCACACCCGCGCAGGGCCCACCTGTCATGCTCGCCGGAAGCCCCGTCAGCCTCCACCCGCGCCACAGTGGCGCCACGCGGGCGCTGGGCCCCTCTGTCATCCAGCGTGGGTCTGTTCTCCCCGGGTGCAGAAAGTTCCGGGCCCTTTTCTGTTTTTCCAAAAATTCCAGAAAACGAGTGAATTTTCTAAAAATCATAACTTTTAATTGGTAACTCCAATTTGCACAAATTTTATATGTATTCCAATCAAAATTCCATGAAATTTTCAAATATCACATTTGTTTTCTGTTTTGGGCAATTCAAATTGTTTCAAATTTCAAACTCAAACAATTCATCTCAAATTTGGTTAATTCCATAATTAATTCATACATAATTCAAATAACACAAACCAAATATGTTTTTCACTCCAAATTTAATATGCTTTCTGTTTATCAACTTTGTTTTGCAATTTGGTCAATTAAAATTACTGTTATTTAATAATCCTTAATTTGGTTAATTAAATGGCAAAATTAATAACTTTCAAATGGTTGCTCCAAATTAAATACTCCAAACATGTTTTCCATCCAAAATTGAATGCCACACTTGAATATCAACTTTGTTTTCTGGTTTGCAACATCTAAATTGAATAATTGTTTCACCTCTTATTTAATGCAACTGAAATTGCCAAAATTCATAACTAATTCATTTTAATTCCAAATAAGGCAAATAAAGTATGTTTTCCAATCAGTTTCATGTCCTTAACATGCTCATGCCATCCATATCTCTGTTTGCATCTTATCTTGTGCCTTTTAGATCTTGTTATGCATGTTCACCTATATGACAACATATGGAATGTGTGGGCTAATTAGTTCCAGCTGTTACCCCATTCCATTTAAATTGCCTAACTCATCTACTTTATTGTTTCCCATGCTAAACAACATTTAACTTGATGGTTAGATAAACAACTTGAACCAATTCCTATTTCTCCGGACTCCGGTTCCGATTAAATTGCTTAAGTTGTTTCCCCTGTTGCATCTTGCCATGTCCTGCATATAAAATAGGATCATGCTGGATCTTATGCCGTAGTAGTAATTGTTGCATCCCGTTGTTTGTTCGAGGTTCGTTGCTTCTTCCCGGATAGGACGTTGAGATGATGTGAGCAACGACAAGTTCTGCTACCTTGCGGGATCTCAGGCAAGTATACTCACTTGCTGCCATATGGCTGCTTTTCATCACTTGTTACCGATTCTTTCCGTTGTTCTTTTCTGCTAGCCTTAGTAGTACTTGTTTCTGTTACGAACCCATCACATGAATCCCTTAACCTTGATATTGCCTCACTTCCATACCTATAACCTTTGCTTGAGCCTGTGTCTTACTATCTTGCTTAGGGTTGTTTTGCTCGAGTCTGTTACGCGTCACTTTCTGTTATTACTCTAGTATGTTCTGGGGGCTCGATGTTTAATCAATCAATTAATCATGCTAATGTTACTATTAATAATAACTTTGATGATAAGGCACCGGCAGGAGGCCCCTTGTGGTTTTGAGGCCTGCTAGTGTCGACCCTAATAGGAAAAGGGTCTTGTCTACTGATCCATGATGAGCGCACTACCCGCATTTGGGGAGTATGGGCTCCCCCTCAGTTTGACCCGATTCGCATCTCGTCCAAATCGCCTCATTTAGTTCGGGTTTTCCATTTGCTGCATGCATGATCTTGCGAGCCCTTGGTACCCGGGTGGAACTTTCGTAGTCGGCATATAGGGGGACACGGTCTTAGAGTGCTATGAGGGTCCATTTTCTTCTGGGCCCGAGTAGCCGTGCGCCCAAGGTTCTTTGGGCTTGATGCGAAGAAGGGTTGGATTGTGTTGAGTGCCCCGCTTGGTGGAGCGGCCGCTCCATCTGGCGGGATATTCATGAGTGTCGGTTACTATGGTGCAACCCTGCAGGGATAATCTTCTCGAGAAGCCGTGTTTTCCGCGGTTATGGATTACTTGGTGAAAGTACTGGCTAACAAGTACTCAGGACAACTTCAACATAATGATTCAATCATGTTTCACCCAATGGTTAATAACTTGACTAGTAATAGGTTATTCACACAATAACTTGACTCATCTTTAATACCACGGTGTGAGTTATCCTCGGATTGCTTCTTCGGATAAGGGGCGAGATCCAGGATGGGTTTGTTTGAAGTTATCTTTCAGTTGGTTACTATCACTCGATCTTATCCCCTTTCTGATAGTTGGAAGTAATAGAATCTCTATAGTTGGTTAGTGCAGCATGTTGTCGCTTATTTGCAATAACCCCTTCCTTTCCGTTGATCCTAAAGTATTTGTATCTTGTGATGATTGGCTACGCCGGTATTCTTGTGAGTATGGGTTTTATCCCCCTTGCCAGTACTTAACCGTACTGACCCACGAATCCTTTTTCGTGGCTGCAAATTCCAACTTGCAGTCAACAGGTTTGAAGTCTGACGACGTTAGCTTGGGAATCCCTCCGGCTTGGCCTGGGCAGGGATTGGACGCCTTCGGTTATCTTCAGGACTCTTAGTCCAATTTGGATCTTGTCCGTAGCCGGACGTTTGTTTCTTCCGCTGTTATTTGGATCTTTGTATTGTATCAGTTGTATCCCTGGCTCGTTGAGTCATCTTGTATCTTTCTGATGCTGTTGTAATGGTGGATTATTCGTGAACTATTGTAATGTTATCATAAATGGCAACCTGGAATCGGTTATTATGCGGATTTGGCGGGAATGCTGAAATCTGCATAGTGCCCGATCTCGGGGCGTCACAAATGGTATCAGAGCCTTGGTTCCGATTCCCGAGATTGTTTCGATACGAATGGTTATCGAAGCAACGGGTCCGACAAGCCTGTAGGATAACCTCGCTAACGGTCGTTGTTTCTAGAATGTCAAAAAACTATTTCTGCTAAACTATTTTGGAAAACATCTCAATAGGATTCTTGTTTTCTCCTTATCCCTATTCTATTTCCCCTCCCATCTTATTTGTTTTGGAGTCTACTCTCGTACTCAATCTTTCAAAGTGTTAGGATCCTACGTGGGTGGACGTTTTCTGAGCCTTTAACCTAATAGGTTCGATCATCGGAAGATTCCTGGTGGAAGAACATCGTCGTCACTCCGAGCAAGAATCTCTTGTTAGTGGTGTCGAGAAGCCCTTGTTAGTGGTGTCGAGGAGATCAACTGGAAGCACGAAGAATCGATAGTCGAACCTCTTTCCCCTCCCGGGTTAGCAGGTGGATTGCGAGGGCGCAATCCCTTGTTAGTGGTGTCGTCTGTAACACCTGGGGTGTTACTTGTTTGCTTTCTTTTTCTTTTGCATCTCATGCATCACATTGCATTGCACCCTGTTTGCCTCCCCACTGAAATAATTCAAATCAAAGCAATCCTATTTATCATATTTCAAGATGGGATTAAATATTAAAAATTTGGCAAACAAATTAAATCAAATACTGTTTGTGATTGCTTGAATTGTTAAATAAAACTTTGCTTATTTCCAAAAACTCCAAATTAAACCTTAATTGGAATTCAACTAACACATTAAAAATCAAATTACTATTCTAAATTTTGGAGTTAATATTACCATTACTTTTTATTTGCTGTTTTGCTAGTCAATAAAAAATAGTCCATAAAAGATTTAAAACCCACCCCTTTTCTATTCATCTCTCCCTCTCTTTCATGCTTTACAAAAAAAAAAAAGAAGGAAAAAAAAAAAAAAGGAGTGGGGAGGCAGGCCAGCCCACAAGGGGCAGCCCACCTACCACCCGAAGGAGACCCAATCGACCCAATCGGTATCGTCCCCCACCTCCGTACTGCTGACGCAGCCATGGAGGAAACGGACAACAGCACGCACCCTACCTGCTCCCTTCCCTTTATCTCCCCCTCCTCCCCTCTAGCAAACCCTAAACCTACCCTTCTCCCTCTCCTCTCCCTTCCGCCGCCACCCCCCTCTTTTCCCACGATCCCCCTCCTTCTTGTCTGTTCTGAACTTCCTTTCCTGAACCAAAGCCGGAGATGGTGGGTTATGGAGCCGATGCTACGGTCGATGAAAAGGGCAACCGATGGCGGGAATGGAACCTTGGTCGATTCCTCATCGGTTTTCGTGAAGACGCGGAGGCGAGAGGATGCCCGAGCCGGCCGCGCCGTCGCCGGCAAACCTCCGCCGTTTCTGCCATGTACGACTACAGAGCAGGTGCGCCTCGCCCCCTTCCCCGCCTCGCCTCCTTCCGCTCCCTTCCCCTCGCCTCCTATCCCGCACGGGCCCACGGCCGCCCCGGCCATCCGCCGGCAGCCGCGCTCTCCGGCCGCCCGCGGCAGCTCGCCGGCGGGCAGCGCACGCATGGCTGCCTGGCCTCTGTCCTCCAAGCGATCGGTACCTGTACCTGTATCTGAACAGAAGTTCAGTTAAATTCAGTTTTGCTCGTAACTGAACAATAACCACCCCCCGTGCGCGTATCTGACAAGAAATCGGAGACAGCCCAACTGGCCACACGCGCTCTCGCTCGCCCCTTGGGCGCGGGTTCGAATCCCAGGGGAGGCATTTGCCTCCCCAATTTTTTTCCCTTGCCCACACCCGCGCAGGGCCCACCTGTCATGCTCGCCGGAAGCCCCGTCAGCCTCCACCCGCGCCACAGTGGCGCCACGCGGGCGCTGGGCCCCTCTGTCATCCAGCGTGGGTCTGTTCTCCCCGGGTGCAGAAAGTTCCGGGCCCTTTTCTGTTTTTCCAAAAATTCCAGAAAACGAGTGAATTTTCTAAAAATCATAACTTTTAATTGGTAACTCCAATTTGCACAAATTTTATATGTATTCCAATCAAAATTCCATGAAATTTTCAAATATCACATTTGTTTTCTGTTTTGGGCAATTCAAATTGTTTCAAATTTCAAACTCAAACAATTCATCTCAAATTTGGTTAATTCCATAATTAATTCATACATAATTCAAATAACACAAACCAAATATGTTTTTCACTCCAAATTTAATATGCTTTCTGTTTATCAACTTTGTTTTGCAATTTGGTCAATTAAAATTACTGTTATTTAATAATCCTTAATTTGGTTAATTAAATGGCAAAATTAATAACTTTCAAATGGTTGCTCCAAATTAAATACTCCAAACATGTTTTCCATCCAAAATTGAATGCCACACTTGAATATCAACTTTGTTTTCTGGTTTGCAACATCTAAATTGAATAATTGTTTCACCTCTTATTTAATGCAACTGAAATTGCCAAAATTCATAACTAATTCATTTTAATTCCAAATAAGGCAAATAAAGTATGTTTTCCAATCAGTTTCATGTCCTTAACATGCTCATGCCATCCATATCTCTGTTTGCATCTTATCTTGTGCCTTTTAGATCTTGTTATGCATGTTCACCTATATGACAACATATGGAATGTGTGGGCTAATTAGTTCCAGCTGTTACCCCATTCCATTTAAATTGCCTAACTCATCTACTTTATTGTTTCCCATGCTAAACAACATTTAACTTGATGGTTAGATAAACAACTTGAACCAATTCCTATTTCTCCGGACTCCGGTTCCGATTAAATTGCTTAAGTTGTTTCCCCTGTTGCATCTTGCCATGTCCTGCATATAAAATAGGATCATGCTGGATCTTATGCCGTAGTAGTAATTGTTGCATCCCGTTGTTTGTTCGAGGTTCGTTGCTTCTTCCCGGATAGGACGTTGAGATGATGTGAGCAACGACAAGTTCTGCTACCTTGCGGGATCTCAGGCAAGTATACTCACTTGCTGCCATATGGCTGCTTTTCATCACTTGTTACCGATTCTTTCCGTTGTTCTTTTCTGCTAGCCTTAGTAGTACTTGTTTCTGTTACGAACCCATCACATGAATCCCTTAACCTTGATATTGCCTCACTTCCATACCTATAACCTTTGCTTGAGCCTGTGTCTTACTATCTTGCTTAGGGTTGTTTTGCTCGAGTCTGTTACGCGTCACTTTCTGTTATTACTCTAGTATGTTCTGGGGGCTCGATGTTTAATCAATCAATTAATCATGCTAATGTTACTATTAATAATAACTTTGATGATAAGGCACCGGCAGGAGGCCCCTTGTGGTTTTGAGGCCTGCTAGTGTCGACCCTAATAGGAAAAGGGTCTTGTCTACTGATCCATGATGAGCGCACTACCCGCATTTGGGGAGTATGGGCTCCCCCTCAGTTTGACCCGATTCGCATCTCGTCCAAATCGCCTCATTTAGTTCGGGTTTTCCATTTGCTGCATGCATGATCTTGCGAGCCCTTGGTACCCGGGTGGAACTTTCGTAGTCGGCATATAGGGGGACACGGTCTTAGAGTGCTATGAGGGTCCATTTTCTTCTGGGCCCGAGTAGCCGTGCGCCCAAGGTTCTTTGGGCTTGATGCGAAGAAGGGTTGGATTGTGTTGAGTGCCCCGCTTGGTGGAGCGGCCGCTCCATCTGGCGGGATATTCATGAGTGTCGGTTACTATGGTGCAACCCTGCAGGGATAATCTTCTCGAGAAGCCGTGTTTTCCGCGGTTATGGATTACTTGGTGAAAGTACTGGCTAACAAGTACTCAGGACAACTTCAACATAATGATTCAATCATGTTTCACCCAATGGTTAATAACTTGACTAGTAATAGGTTATTCACACAATAACTTGACTCATCTTTAATACCACGGTGTGAGTTATCCTCGGATTGCTTCTTCGGATAAGGGGCGAGATCCAGGATGGGTTTGTTTGAAGTTATCTTTCAGTTGGTTACTATCACTCGATCTTATCCCCTTTCTGATAGTTGGAAGTAATAGAATCTCTATAGTTGGTTAGTGCAGCATGTTGTCGCTTATTTGCAATAACCCCTTCCTTTCCGTTGATCCTAAAGTATTTGTATCTTGTGATGATTGGCTACGCCGGTATTCTTGTGAGTATGGGTTTTATCCCCCTTGCCAGTACTTAACCGTACTGACCCACGAATCCTTTTTCGTGGCTGCAAATTCCAACTTGCAGTCAACAGGTTTGAAGTCTGACGACGTTAGCTTGGGAATCCCTCCGGCTTGGCCTGGGCAGGGATTGGACGCCTTCGGTTATCTTCAGGACTCTTAGTCCAATTTGGATCTTGTCCGTAGCCGGACGTTTGTTTCTTCCGCTGTTATTTGGATCTTTGTATTGTATCAGTTGTATCCCTGGCTCGTTGAGTCATCTTGTATCTTTCTGATGCTGTTGTAATGGTGGATTATTCGTGAACTATTGTAATGTTATCATAAATGGCAACCTGGAATCGGTTATTATGCGGATTTGGCGGGAATGCTGAAATCTGCATAGTGCCCGATCTCGGGGCGTCACATTGTCCCGGTCACGCCCTAAGTTTTCTCCAAATCGTTTTCTGACTCACACGCAGATGGAAAGATCAAACTACGTGACTAATGGACGTGGCCAAACAAGTTAGTTGGTCGAGCGCGGTCTGTTAGGCCCCGCGTGTGGTTGCACGCTCAGTCTTGGCTTCGAAGGCGAGAACTCGCTCCTAGGGGCATGAACAGGACAAAACGCCACAACCCATTGTGGCCTCACATCCATGCCGTTATTTAGTCAAGTTATCAAAGGTAATTCAAATCATAAACACCTGACATAGTAGATTCACGCATTGACCAGATTCATCAACCGGATGGATCAGATCACAACTAAGCATGGCTAAGCAAGACTCACAGGGTTTAGCGGAGCGCGCACAAGCAAACCTATAGCTGCTAGGAGCAGTAGATCAGGATATCTAGGTTATGCAGCATATAGGGGAACTCTATCTACTGACATCAAATAGTTTGGAACCGAATGCAAAGTACGAGATTCAAAACACGTTGAAACCATATATGAGCAGATAAGAGGTTATGCTTGCCTTGGTTATAAGAAAACCAGATAAAGTCTTCAGGAATAGGTGCTTGACTTTTCGGTTAAGATCAAGTATTCGCAATTGGATTGTTGGCCTTCTCTTCGGAGTCACGTTCTACCGGAGGGGGAAAGAACACCGAAAGAGAAACAACAATCAAACATGGCATCGATGCAATGCACAACATGTATGCATGAGCAAGTTAATGCAATAAAGTATAGCCCTAAACATGTTCGATGGGTTGCTAGGGTTCGCATGTCAGATATGCACTTTTACTGAATTTATCCCGAAATAGACCCTGGAGGGGGTTTCGGGCGATTCTGAGAGGTTGTACCATTTTAATTGCTCAAATGGGTTTAAAAACATCATAAACAGGTTGCATTTGTCATTTTGAGCATTTTGGTATATAACTTTTAATTTTCTAATTTTATTGAATAAAAACTTATTTTTCTATTTTAAAATGATTAAACAATATTAAAAAAAAATGCCATTTTCCAACTTTCTCAAACATGGTTGAAAATGACATATTTGGAAAGGGTACATTTTTCTGAACACAACCATATTTTTATTTTATTTTTCTGATTAATATTTTAACAGTTATTCAAATATCAAAATTTATCATTTTCTGTAATGATTAAACAATTTCTAGGAATATGAAAACAGGATTATGATGTCACTATGACGCAAGCGTGACATCACCTGGCCAGTTCTTCACAGATGCCACCTCCAATCCGGCGATTTCGCGCGCCAAAAGGAAATTAAACCATACTATGGGCTGGAGGGGGTCGAGGCCGAACTAAAGGTGGCGGCGCCGCTCCTTTTGGGTCGCCGGAGCGACCACGCCGTCCACCAGCGCGGTGGCGGACAGTAGCGCACGGCGGCGGTTGGCTACCGAGGGAGAGGGGGAAGGGCAAAGGAACCAGCAGGTTCAGGAGCTCACCGCGGATGCAGTGAAGAAGACGGAGGAGCAAGGCGAGGAACGGGTTGGCCGGAATCCATGGAACCGTCGACGGCCGGAGTAGAAGAAAACAACACGATTCCGGCGATTGGGGGCGTCCCGGCTTCCGAGACTTGACGAGGAGGGCAACGGGAGGACGACGGAGAGGACTAGGTGCTCGGATTGTCCGCGGAAGACCGGAGGCAGCGGTGATTGGAAGCGGCCGGAGGGCTATGGTTCGGGCGCGGCGGAAAACAGAGAGGAAGGGAGACAGGTGAGGGGGGCAAGTCAGGAAGGGGGAGGTGTGCACGACATCCTCTCCTTGCTCCACTCCTCACGCGGAAGGAAGAAGCAGGACGTGGCGTCGACGAGGGCGCACAGGACACGCATCTGCTCTGCTTTCTGGCCAGAGGTAGAAGAAACAAAAAAAAAAAGGAGATTACAAAAACCCCCTAAAGCTTCTGTATTTTACGAAGAGGTCCTTTTCTAAAACAAAACAGAACAAAACACTAAGTTTTGAGGGCCTTTTTGGAAGATTAAAATTTGTCAAAAATACATTTTGAAAACCTCAAAAAAATTCCAAGCTCACCATGTCTTTGCTTTCCAGAATTGAATTTGTTTTGAAAACAAATTTTGGGTGATCACTTTAAGTGATTTTTATGCCAGTTTCATTTAAATTCAAATTTAAATTGTTTCAAATTTCTTTCATGCATGCTATGTCATGAACACAACACCACAAACCCTTTATAAGCAAAATTGGGGTGTTACACTCGAGCTTGTGTCCTTCCTTTTGTTTGAGCTGCAGCACCAGGTCTCCTACCATGAAGGATCTATGGCGTATACGGAGACTGTGATAGTTGCGTAGCGATTGCTGGTAGACTGCGGATCTTGCTAGTGCAATGTCCCGTATCTCGTCCTGTGCGTGCACGTCCTCTGCGAGTGCCTTGTTTGAGGTTTCTTCGATGTATGCGACGACTCGTGGGGCATTGAATTTGACATCTTTGGGTAGGACGACTTCAGCTCCGTATACCATGAAAAATGGCGTGTAGTTTGTCGACCGATTTGGTGTTGTGCGTAGGCTCCATAGTATTGATGGTAGTTCTTTGGCCCAGTGCCCTGCCGCTGGGTCCAGTCGATCAAGTAGCCTCTTCTTTAGGCCGGCCGAAACTAATCCGTTGGATCGTTCGACTTGGCCGTTAGTTTGCGGGTTAGCCACCGAGGCAAAGCTGAGGGTGATTCCTTTTTCCTCGCAGAAGTCATGTGTTTCCTTGGCTGTGAAGTTGCTTCCGTTATCCATGATGATATTGTGTCGTATGCCAAATCTACACACGATGGAGTCGAGGTATTTCACGGCGCACTGGGCGTGCGCGGAGGTGGCTGGCATAGGCTCTATCCACTTCGTGAACTTGTCGACTACCACAAGCAGGTGGGTGTATCCTCCAGGTGTTGACTTGCGCAGGGGTCCCACCATATCTAGCCCCCATTGAGCAAAGGGCTAGGCGATAGGGATCATGTGGAGTTTTGTGGCAGGGGCGTGTGGCTTGGGCGTGAACCTCTGGCAAGCATTGCATTTGTCGACTAGGTCTTTAGCGTCTCTGGCTGCCGTGAGCCAGTATAATCGTGCCATGAAAGCCTTGCCTATGATTGCTTTCCAACAGGCGTGGTGCCCGCAATCTCCTTGGTGTATGTCTCATAGCAGCTCTTTTCCATCTCCGGGTGCTATGCATCTATGCAATACTCCTGATATGCTTTGCTTGTATAGCTCTCCGTTGATCACCCGAATGGATTTGCTGCGTCGTACTATTTGTCGGACCTCGCAAATGTCTGCTAGGAGCTGTTTGTTGGACAAGTAGTCGAGGTATTTCTACGTCGAGACTGTCTCGACCAGAAAAACTTGCCTTTAAATGTTGTGGATGAGCTCGATAATAGCAATTTGCGGGCTGGTGTCCGTCTCCACTGTTGCGGGTGTTCCCGCTGGCTTTTTGACCTTTACTGATTACTTGATCATTCTTTCGAAGTAGATTCCTGGCGGTATAGGGGCGTTTGTGGACCCCATGTTTGCCAGCTTATCTGCCTCCTCATTGCTTGATCGCGCGATGTGCTTCAGTTCACATCCTTTGAAACTTCCTTTGAGCAGATTGTACATGTCACGATAGGCGACCATGTTATCCGCGATAGCATCGCACTCCTTCATCGTTTGCTGCACGATGAGGTTTGAATCTCCATATATCATCAATCGGGTGGCTCCGTAGGCGATCGCCATTTTCATGCCGTGGAGGAGGGCCTCGTATTCCGCTTCGTTGTTGGATGCTGGATCCTCAGGTGGGAAGTCCAATCTCAAGACGTACTGCAGCTTATCACCCCTGGGAGAGATGAGAATGACCCCGGCTACGGCTCCTTCGTTTCTTTTCGACCCGTCGAAATACATGATCCAGTTGCTCGTGTATTCTGGTGGTCCTAGTGTTTGCAGCTCCGTCCACTCGCTTAGGAATTCCAGGACGACCTAGGACTTTACAGAGTTGCGTCCTGCGTATATTATGTCCCAGGCGCCTAGCTCGATGGTCCACTTCACCCTTCTTCCAGATACCATGGGTTTGTTCATGGTAGTACCGAGTGATGCGTCGTTAAACACCGTGACAGCATGTTCCTGGAAGTAATGCTTCAGTTTTTGGGTTGTGAGCACCACACCATACGCGAGCTTTTGATAGTGAGGACATCGCTGTTTGCACGGCGAAAGCACCTCGCTGATGTGATATATTGGCTGCTGAACGCCGTATGCCTTTTCCTCCTCTGGCCGCTCGACTACGATAACCGTGCTGACGACTTGGTTTGTTACGGCTAGGTAGAGGTACAGGGGTTCTTTCTCCTGTGGCATTGCTAAGACACATTTGCTCTGCAGTACTTGCTTCAGATCGATGAACACCTTTTTTGCTTCGGGTGTCCACTCGAACTTATCAGTTTTCTCCAGCGGCTTGTCGAAGGGCAATGCTTGCTCTCTTAATCTTGCGATGAATCTACTTAGAGCGGCTAGTCGTCCCGCGAGCTGCTGCACGACGCGAAGATTGGTTGGCTCCTTATTGTCAAGATCGCTTGAATTTTCTCCGGATTGGCTTCGATTCCTAGGGCGGACACCAAATACCCGAGAAGTTGTCCGGAAGAAACGCCAAAGACGCATTTTGTCGGGTTGAGCTTGATCCTGTACGCGTTGAGAGCGTTGAATGTCTCTCTAATGTCCTCGAGGAGCATGTCCTCCACTCGAGTTTTTATGACGATATCGTCAACGTACACTTGTACGTTCTTGCCAATGATGTCGTGGGATAATCACGGCAGACGTTACCGGGGGTAACTTATCTTGGGGCAATTCGACTCTGGTGTTTGGGAGAGGGTTTAGCTCGGGGGAAATCATGCTAATAACCGATCTGGTAGCTCTGGCAATCAAGTCGCCGAGTCTCCAATCTAGGTTACAATCTCAACTCTCGTATTACAGAGATACTCAAATAGCTAGTAAAAACTCGTCCTAGTCTAACCCTAGGAGCCGGCTTATAACTTACCCGGCCCCCTGGCTTCCTATCCAAGGCACACTCGGAGTCCTACTCGGTCACCGCATACAAACCCTAAGTTTCCTTATCGAAACCCACAATCCAGGTTACGAGGCCTACACTCTTGGGCCTTCTAGAAACTCCTTTTCCTTGAACCGGGTCTTGCGCAGCTCCCTTTGGGCCGAGTTACACCTTGACGTTAGCCTACCGGGTTACCATCCCTCCATCAGTAGTCCCCAGAATAGCTTGGGCTTCACGGGATCTTCCTTGAAGCGCACGCTATTCCCTGCAAAATAATAAACATACAAATTCATAGAATGCCGGGTTCGAAGGCTTGGATAACAGCTAGGCCTAACTCTGTCGGTGGTCCATATAATAACCCGACTTTCTCCGAGTCCAACATAGTTTTTCCCGGGTCAACACTCCGAGGAAATACATCAGACCCGGCTCACACTTGTGCGTTAGCTAGTCCGAATATCGCGGAGGTAATCTGCTCTGATCCTTTCCGGATATCTCGCAACAAGCACTTAACGCTTATCCCACAGAATCCGGTCGGGTATCTTTTTTCCCGGATATTTTGGCTCCCGACGCTTAGACCTAGGGCACCCCTCCCGCACCTATAAATAGGTGTCTCCAGGGTAACCCTAAGCCCAACGTTCCATTTCCCCCATTTTCTCCATCTTCCACTCCTTTCGGCGCCCTCTCGTTCGAGCTCAAGACCGCGCCGCCACGGCGTCCACGAGCACACAACCGGAGACGAGCCGCCGCCGTCTGCGATCTGCATCCGTCCCCGCCGCACTGCCGTTGACCTCCGCCGCCGCGCCCTCGAACAGCTCACCGGAAGGTCCAAGGGGCCACCGCGACTGCGCCATCTGCAGCTGCCGTGCTCTCCTCCCGACCCCGCCGGTAAGCCATCTTCTACCATGGATCTCGCCTTCAATCTCACTTGGACTAGATTGGATTTAGATCCGCCTTTAGACGGTTTTCTTGCTCCGTAGCAATCAGATAATCAATGCTTCGTTCTTCCACAACCAATGCTCAAGCTAGATCCAATAGTACACCTCACAACGCATCTCTATTACTTGTAGTCACAAATTTCCCCGTAAATTTTTCCGTCTAGATCCAATCCGCCAAGGTCTCTCGTAGTTGCTCTTTGATTAATCGGATAACCAGTAATTTCCGGGTCTTAGGTTACTTACACTCTGCACTTTTATCTCTTGTTTTTAGATTACGCACATGGCACCCAAAGCCAATACGAAGACAAAGGGGAAACAACCGACGAAGGCAAAGCCGACTCAGTCTATATCCGCCAATTGGGCAAGGTCCACTGTGACCAAGGCCAAATTGGACGAGCTCGCAGAGTCGGGCATCCTCCCCGCCCGGGAAGATATCCATTGGCGCGTCCCTGGGGAGGAGACTCGGCCCACTCCGGGTGTTGACGAGGTAATCTGTTTCGTAGAGCACGTGATCCGGGGCTTCCGTCCCCCGTGTCACCCCTTCTTCCGTGAATTACTGAACCATTACGGTCTCCGAGTCTTTGATATAGGACCAAATTCCATACTAAACATCACTCACTTCATAGTCCTGTGCGAGTCATACTTTTGCATCCCGCCAAACCTTGCCCTCTTTCTAGAATTATTCCAGTGCAAACCGTGCCGCGAGAGTGGCGACGGGGCCCTCCTAGTTTGCGGGGGGAGGGGGGGTTCTATTCAAAGGAGGAAGAATTCGTTAATGCCGTCTTAGCCTCAATTCCCACGTCAAACACTGGCAAAAGACGTATTTCTATTTCCAGGACACCTCCTCAGTCGGTGAAAAACCACTGCCGGGTTTCACCGAAGACCTGCTCACATTGTCCGACAATCTCAACTCCTTCGCTTCTGAGTCGGATAGGCAGTCCATCCAACCCCTCCTTGCCAAGCTCGCCGTTCTCTTGGCCCAAGGCCTCCTTGGGCTCAACTTAGTTAAAACTTGGGTAACCTTCCGGATCCAACCAAACGCTGTCCGTCCCAAGCTTATGTGCGAATATTCCGGGCACGTCACGGATTCCCTTCGCTACTCGCTAAGGAATTACCCGGCCGCGGACACGAACAAGATCATAAAGAATTTCCTAACTGAGAAGCTGGAGGTGATCCGAACAATAGCCGGATTGGAGCCATTTACTCGCGATAACCCGGCCTTAGTAGTAAGATCCGGCCCTTACCCTTTATCATTGTACCTTTATCCGATACAATCACTAACTTTCCTCCTTGTACCTTTATCTCAGGCAGATAGCGCTTTCTGGAAGATCGAGACCCACCCTCCTTCCGAAAACTCGGAAGAGGACGAAGAGCCGGCTGACTCGGACGAAGGTATCATCTGGGTTTCGCTCATCTCCAATTTTGTTAACTTGTTTTCCCACACTTTTCTCCTTTTCCAACTATACACTATGTTTTTCAGGACCGGAAGACAGGGAGGATAAGGAGGATAAGGAAGATAGGGAGGAGACCCAGAGTGACGAAAGTGAGGCACAGCCGGACGTTGCGGTTGGAGCGAAGAGGAAGCCCCGAGGGGTTGTATTCAAGGTTCCGTATTCCTCTATCGCCTCCAAACCGTATTCATTCGCTAACTTGTGCGAGCTTAACCAACGATTGTCCGATTCGCCATACTTGAAGGAGCCCGCTACAGTCAAGCGCAGGGTAACCCGGAACTCCCCGGGTGAGGACCCTCTCAACCCGGGTATCCCTTCGTCCCCAGCTCGCCGTGCCGGTACTTCCCAAACCCATCCTTCCGATTCTCCTCAAAAACACCCTTCTCCCAATCATCCACTGCTGGACAGTTCCGGGTCTCACTCTCGGACCCTTTAACAGCTTCCTCCGGGTCTAGCAACGACCTTCCCTCAGACTTTGTGGTGAACGCCGGGTAAGCTACTTTCCTTGTTATTCAACATACTAGTACTTTCGAAAGCTTTCATTCGTCATATACTAACTGCTTGTTTTATTTCCCTCAGAGCCAAGGTCACAACCAGTGACCCGGACAATATGGATGTTGATGACCCGGCTAAGGACGATCCGTTAGATACTATGACGGCCGCGGCTGGCGGCGCTGGAGAAGAAGAAGTCCCACTGAAAGATCCGGCCGACCAGGAGGCCGAGTATCCAATCCCCTCGCATCACCCAGAAGTCCCACTGTGATCCTGGGCACAGGAAGGAGTGAACCCACTCCCAACACCCAGGCGACCCGGGTGTCCCCCCCAAAGAAGGAGAAGACTCCATCTCAGGGTAGCCAAAACCCAGGTTCTTCCAACCTGGAGCTCGACAAACTCTCCTATGATGAGATGATGGGTGCGCTCTTTGCTTTGAAGACCACAGAAAGGGACATCCTGGAGCGCATGGCCGCTGAGCACCAGGTAATCCTGATCGATATTGCGTAGTACTCATCTGGTCCCCAAGTTCCGAGTTGAACTAGACAAAGTTTACTCGGTACTTCCTTTTACATCCGACTTCTTCGTATGTCCGACTAATCTTTTCTTTTTCTTCCTCCACAGGCACACGTGACCCGGTCTGAGGAGATTTTGGCCGAAAGCAATCAACTCCTTGAGACCGAGTCAAAGCTGGGGGCAGGGCTTGAGGTCGAAGTACAAAACCTCGATAAAGACGTTAAAAGGTACAAGAAGAAATACCATAATGCTGAAAATGCACTGAAGAAGCTCTCGGCTCAAATTGCCGATACTTATCGCGCCTTGCTTGGTAAGAATTTGTGACTTGCTATTTATAATCCAGATTTTTCGTTAAGCACGATACCCAGATTTTGTCGCTTTAACCTTTGCTGTTATACCGCAGGCCCTGGCGTAGCAGCCCCAGAAGAAAATGACATTGAGAAATTGAAGACCTTGAAGGTTGTGATCCAGCAGTTCTCCGCCGGTACTAAGTGGATCCTGGACGTAATGGCCGGCTGAGGGTTACCTAGGCCTGGACACTTTGCTCAACGCGTGCTCCACTGTTCCCGAGTGGATCGAACTCTGGAAGCGCTCGTTGTGCCGGGTTGGGATGACCCGCGGCCTTATGCTGGTCAAAGCTTATTTTCCCAAGCTTGAGCCGGCAAAGTTGGTGGCCGGGTTTCCCGAGTTCAACCTCGATGGCTCCAAATTTTCCGCCAAGGACTTTAAGGCCATTCAGACTGAGGTACGTCACTCGGCGAGCTCGATCGCCGACAGTCTGGCGCTGGACAGGTTCGCTACACCTTACGATGCCAAAGACAAGGCGATCAAAGTGGATCTGCCCAAGCCCTTTGATATGCTCGAGAAGTGGAAGGCGGAGTCTGCCAAGAAGAGGGAGGAAATTGCCAAGAGAAAAGCTGAGGCCGACTCTGCGCCTTCCTCCTCTACACCGGCTGTCCGTCCACCAGCTCGTGCCGACTGTGCTAATCCGGATACAGGTGCTGGGAAAGCCCCCGAAGAGCAAGTCCAAGACCAAGACCCGGCTGCCAAGGACAACGTTGAAGACTCGACCTAGGAGGCCGAGTGAAGTTACATCTGCTACTGCCTCAAACATTTTATTCGGCCAATGGGCATCTAAAACAATTATTCTTTTGATAGTGCGCCTGTGCACTTTTCGATACTACTTCCTCGGTGTGTAATACGTTAAAAACCTTAATAGCTTTCGTGGCCCTTCTGGCCTTTTGCATGAACTTGATATTTCCTATTTTGAACTTTTCATTGCTGGTTTTCCGATTTTTCGTAATTTTTCCTATTGTGAGACTCGGTTTCCGGGTCTCGGGGGATTTGATAAGTGGACTTTTTCTGAGTCCCCAAGTCCCCAAGACTCGGATTTTTGGGTTTTTAAGCTAGATAGCTAGACAATTTGTTACTTTGTTCAAATTCCCAAGTCCCCAAGGCCCAAATTTCCGAGTCTAGGGGTTGGAGTTTTTCAAAAGAACAAATTGTTTCTGCTAAGGCCCAAAACCTAGAGTTGCTCACATAGGTTTGAAGTTATGCTTAATATATTTTGAGTTTCCGGCTGTTAACCTTGTACTCTGCACAACTTGAGGTTTGGATGACCCTTTTGACCTTCTTTTACTATAAGCCGGCTTTCGCGTGGATGAACAATGCTGCTATAACTGTATAAAAACAGGGTCAGGCAAGTCCCACTGGGCATCATGACTGATTGTAATTACACGCTAGCAAAGCATGCCACTTTTTGCGAGTCACATCGAGCTTAAGCAAGAAAAGTCAAGAAATTTTTGGCTCTACTGTCCGGTTATAAGCTTGCAGCCGTACTTATTGCAAGTAATCGGCCCTTATAACTTAATGGCATCACGGCCGGGTCTTTGAGTTTGCAACTGTGCTATTCAAGCAATCAGCCCCCAAGACCTAGATATATGTAAATTACTAGAAGAATTAATACACTAAAAACAATAAAGAACACTTACCTGAAAGAAAATAAGAAAACAACAGGGATATAAAAACTTGACAAAGGACACACAGAAAAGAAACAATATTATTGTTTAATCATCTCTTTATTGATATGAGAAAAGTTAGGTCAGCAAGCCGCCTCATTAAAAACCCTCCAGTCCCCTTAGGTACCCTGGATAGGAAAAGAGTGCGTCTGAAACCTGCTGCCTGTTACATCGTGTAGCTCCACTTGTGAATCTAGTCTGTTCTAGGTGTAGTAAGGACGCAGCTGAGCCACGTTCCATGGTCTTTCTCTTTCTTGCATAGATGAAGTGGTGCGAGCGGTGTCATTGACAGTAGCCGACTCTTCCCTTGCATCTATCAAGTAATACGATCCATTGTGCAGATTCCGGCTTATGATGAATGGTCCTTCCCATGGTGGAGATAGCTTGTGTTTTCCCTCCTTTGACTGCACCAGGCGCAGAACCAGGTCTCCTTCCTGGAAGACCCGGGTTTTGACTCGCCGGCTATGATACCTCCTCAAATCTTGCTGATACATGGCTGATCTCTCCAAGGCTTGTTCTCTGTGTTCTTCTAGCATGTCCACGGCATCCTGCCGGGTCTTCTCGTTCTCCACCTCGACGTAAGCCGACACTCGAGGCGAATCATGAATAATATCACTCGACAATACTGCTTCTGCACCATAAACCATGAAGAACAGGGTCATCTGAGTAGATCTGTTAGGTGAGGTGTTAATTCCCCAAACCACTGATGGTAACTCCTCAACCCATGCGCCAGCAGCTCTGATGCACGGGACACGCAGTCGTGGTTATCCGCGAAGTAACTCCTGATTTGCTCTCTCCACCTGTCCATTGGCATGTGGATGGGCCACTAAAGCTATGTCCAGGCGGATGCCATTGTTTCCGCAAAAATTTTCCATCTCACCCAAGGACATGTTGGTTCCATTGTCCGTTATTATGCTGTGAGGATACCCAAACTGATAGATAATCCTTTTCAGGAACTTGACTTTCGTGACTGCTTCACAATTGGTGACTGGCATAACCTCAACCCACTTGGTAAACTTATCAATTGCCACCAAGAGATGTGTCTTTTTGCAAGGTGACATGTGGAAGGGGCCAACCATGTCCATACCCCAAACAGCAAACGGCCAGGTTAGCGGGATGGTCCGCAATTCCATAGCTGGCACATGGGTTTGGCGAGCGTACCTTTGACATCCATCGCACCTTGCCACCAAGTGCTTCGCGTCTGCTAGGGCCGTGAGCCAGAAGAAACCGTGTCGATAAGCTTTGTCCACAGGGGATCTTGTGGATGCATGATGCCCACAATCACCTTCGTGGATCTCCTTCAAAATCTGCCGGCCTTCTTCTGGTGCTACACAGCGTAAAAAGACTCCTGTTGCGCTTCTTTTATATAGCTCCCCATTGATGATAGAATAGCCCTTTACTCGCCTCAAGCTTTGCCTTGCCAAAACTTCCTGTGGAGGTAACTCGCCCCGTGATAGGTAAGCTAAAAACGACTCTGTCCACTCGGGAACAGCATGTATTGTGGCCACGAGCTCCAAATCTGGGTCTTGGTTAGCCACCTCTTCCTCAGACTCGGTTTTAACAGATCGCCGCCATAGCTCGTCCAGGAAAACGTTGGGTGGAACCGGCTCTCTGCGCGAGCCGAGTCTTGCGAGCGCATCTGCTGCCTCATTCTTTCGTCTGTCAATATGCTCCACCTCATACCCGGAAAAACACCCGGCAACCCTGTCCACCTCTCTGCGGTATGCTGCCATAGTTGCATCTTTTCGATCCCAAGTTCCTGAAACCTGCTGTACCACAAGATCCGAATCTCCATAGCACCGTATCCGCCTGATGTTCATCTCCTTGGCTACTTTCAATCCGTGCAATAATGCCTCATACTCGGCACGTTGTTGGAACAATCGAAGTGAATTTGCAACACGTAGCTCAACTTATCTCCTTTGGGTGATGTAAGTACCACCCCCGCTCCTGATCCCTCGTACTGCTTAGAACCATCGAAGTGCATTACCCAAGACTCGGAACTTGGTGTCATTGTGGGCATGCTAGTGTGAGTCCAATCATTGATGAAATCACCTAAAGCTTGAGATTTGATCGCTGACCTGGGCTCGTAGTTGATGTGATAATCTCCCATCTCGATAGCCCACTTGGCTATTCTACCTGTTGCATCTGAGTTTCTGATAATATCCGACATTGGTATAGAGCTAACCACTGTTATGGGGTGTTCCTGAAAATAGGGTTTCAATTTCCGGCTGGCCATGAAGACCCCAAAAACTAGCTTCTGCCAATGTGGGTAACGCTGCTTTGCTTCTGATAACACCTCGCTGACGTAATAAACTGGCCTTTGAACCGGGTGATCTTTTCCATCCTCATTGCGCTCAACAACAACTACTGCGCTAACCGCCCGGGGCCCGGCTGCAACATATAGTAGCATAGGCTCTTTAGGACCCGGTGCTGCCAAGACTGGTGCCTCAGATAACTGCTTTTTTAGTGCCTCGAACGCCTCATCCGCCTCTTGGTCCCAAACAAATTTGTCGGATTTCCTCAAGAGCCGGTATAAGGGTATTGCCTTCCCTCCGAGTCTGGATATAAACCGGCTCAACGCTGCTACGCACCCTGTAAGTTTCTGAACATGCTTCAGGCTTTCCGGCTTTTTCAGACACTAGATAGCTTTGATTTTATGCGGGTTTGCCTCAATCCCTCTTTCTGAGACAATGAAACCGAGTAACTTTCCTGCTGGAACTCCAAATACACACTTTGTGGGGTTAAGCTTCATCTGATATCTTCTCAGATTCTTGAATGTTTCCTTTAGGTCGTCAATAAATGTTTCCGCTTTCCTGGTCTTGATCACCACATCATCCACATAGGCATGAACGTTGCGTCCAATCTGATCCTCAAAGCACTTCTGAATGCACCGCTGGTAAGTTGCGCCAGCGTTCTTTAGTCCAAAAGTCATGGTCTTGTAACAGAAAGCCCCAAAAGGGGTTATGAACGATGTTTTCTACCAATCCTCTTTCTTGTGCTTGATCTGATGATACCCAGAATATGCATCCAGGAAACATAATAAATCACTTCCAGCCACTGCATCTATGATCTGATCTATCCTTGGAAGGGCAAACAGATCCTATGGGCAATGCTTGTTGAGACTCGTGTAATCTATACACATCCTCCACTCGTTACTCTTTTTCATCACTAAAACCGGATTTGCCAGCCAATCCGGGTGAAATACCTCCATGATGAAGTCGGCTGTCAATAGCCGAGCAATTTCTTCTCCTATAGCCTTTCTTCTCTCCTCATTCATTTTTCTCAGGCCCTGCTTCACGGGCCTAGACTTGGGATCAACATGCAAGCTATGCTCCGCTAACTCGGTAGGGATACCCGGCATATCGCTAGGCGTCCAAGCAAAAACATCTTGATTTGAACGAATAAACTCCACGAGTGCTTTTTCCTGCTCATTGTCCAGGTTAGATCCTATAGCAAATTGCTTGGAGGAATCACCTTCGACAAAGGCTACCATCTTGGTATATTGTGCTGCTTTAAACTTTGCTCTCTCATCCTCAGTATTCGGCCTCTTCAACGCGGTTCTATCATCCGGGTCTACTTGAGACCGATAATATTTGAGCTCTTCTTTCCTGCAAGCTTGTTCTGCCATTGCCGCATCTCCTTCGTCGCACTCAGCTGCTATAATCCGGTTTCCATGTATGGTAATGGTTTGCTTAGGACCCGGGATCTTTAGCTATAGGTATACGTAACATGGCCTGGCCATGATCTTAGCGTAAGCCGGCCTTCCAAACAGCGCGTGATAAGGGCTGCGCAACTTTACCACCTCGACCGTGAGCCACTCCACTCGGAAATTGTCCTTTGATTCTCCAAAAGCGACCTCCAAGGTAATCTTTCCTTCAGGGCACGCCGAGTGACCCGGCACAATCCCGTGAAAAACTGTAGAACTTTTCTGCAGCTGGGACTCCTTGAGACCCATGCGTAAGAAAGTTTCCCAGTATAAGATGTTGATGATACTTCCGCCATCCATTAAGACCTTTTTCAGCTCATAACCATTAACCTGTGGCGCAACCACCAATTCTAGCACACCCGGATGCTCTATTGTATCCGGGTGATCCCTTCTGCTCCATGTCACCTCTTGATCCGACCGTCGCAAGTATCTCGGAGCAGCTAAATTGACCCCGTTTACTGCTCGTTTAAGTATTTTTCTGTCTTTGTTGGAAGTTCCTGTGGTATGCACGTGCTACTGTCCCAACTGCTTGGGGTTGGTTTGGAAACCTCCAGCTCCACCCTGGTTATTACCCGGATTACCACCTCCTGGGTTGCCTGCTGGGGGTGGGCCGTTGCCCGGGTTTCCACCTGGACCCGGTCCTCCTCCCCGGCCTGCACCTCGCATAGCCTTGTTTATTTCCTGGTTCTTCCATCTCTGTAAATCCACACACTGCTCCAATGAATGATTAGCCGGGCTACCGTTCCTGCTGTGCCGCGGACACGGCATCCTGAAGGCATCTAAGTGGTTAGCCGCCCTTGGTGGTCCCTGGTAATTTCCTCCATTAAAGTTTCCTCCGCTGAAATTGCCCTCTGCTCTCGGTCTTGAAAACCCGGCTTCTGCACTAGCGAAAAACTCGGAATTTCCCTCATACGGGCGCTTGTTCTGATTATTTCCATTATTTCCTCCGTTATTACCCGGCGCAGATCCATTGCCGGGTCTTCCACTGTTGCTTGCGTTTGCTTTTGCCCTCTTATCATCAACGTCCTCCTCTGTGGTATCTGTGGTAGCATGCTTGTTGCACGCGTCCATTAATTCTCCCACTGTAACCTCTGAAGCATTCCGACTAGATTTCATGCGCGTTAGCTTTTGCACTAAGGGTATATACTTGCATGTTTTTGCCATAGCTTGTAATGCATCCTTTGGCTGAATATCTGTAGACGAGTGAAGTATTTCCATAACCCGGCGCACCCAACTGTGCACCGATTCTCCCTTCTTCTGGGCACACCGTTCTAGATCATCGATAGTGAATAACTTCCTGCACGTCCCATGAAAGTGCTTGACGAATGCGGTTTTCAACTCGCTCCATGACTTGATAGATCCTTCGGGTAAATTGTTGAACCACAACTTTGCTGCTCCCTCTGACATCATTAAGTACATGAACTTGGCTTGAAGATTTTCAGATGCATTGCGAATTGACATGGCCATCTCATAACTATTCAACCAGGTTTCTGGATCCATAGTCGGCTCATAGTTCACCACTTTACCCGGTTCTTTGAATTTATCCGGGTAAGGCTCAGCTCTGATGATATCCGACAGACACTTAGGCCCGGCAAGATTAGTCGGTACTGGCCTTACTCGGGAAACATGCGATCCTGCGGGGGGCACGGCGGGGCGTGCTGCTGCTGGCCCGTGCACCGCTGACCCGGCCGCGGCTCGTCTTGCCCTAGAACTGTCCACAATAGCTTGTGCTGCTGATGCCGCTGGTGCTGCTGGAGCACGAGGAGGAGGCGGCATTTGCTGCTGCTCTGCCCTCCGTCGCGCTGAACTTGTCTGAATATTGCCGGTATTGCCGTGCTGCCGGCTGATATACGGTGTTCCGTGCATTCCGCTCCTATTATCCGGGTAATTGACATGCTGAGCCACAGCTGTGCGCAGTAGATCTATCGACCGCCGGGTCTCCTCTGCGTGGGGTGACTCTCTTACGGGGATGCGATCCAATGCCAATGCTGTTGCATATACATTGTTCATGGGGTTGTTGAAGTGACCTGGTGGTGTACGAAATCGTGATGGTGGTGGTGGTGGCGCTGTATTGCCAACAGCAATCCCTGTTTGCAGCGTGGGTAACCCGGCTTGCACGTTTGCCGGCTGTCCTCCCACGGTCGCAGGCTGATGTCCGGTCTCCTGATTCACAGCCCGAATCGGTTGATCCTGGGGTGTGATAAATAGCGTGGCCGGGTTTAAGGTTCCACCCGTTGCCGGTAATCTCGTTTGGTATCTCTGATGCATCCTGGTCGACTGAATCTGGAGCCGGTTCTCCAATGCTTCCAGCTCACGTTGGCGCGTGGCTATCCCTTGCTTCTCGGCTTCCACATCTCTCCTTTGCTGCTCCAATGCACGACGGGCTACATCCAGATCCCTAGCACGTGCCGCTGCGTTTTCCGGGGTTATCACCGTAGCTAACACCGTGGGATCCAGGATCAGGTTGTTATTGAACAGAGCCGGGTGTTGTGGGTTTGAAGGACCCGCCCCTGGCGTTCTGTTCGCCATAAACCCGAACATATTTCTCTGCATCTCACTATCCGCCGCTCGGCTGGTGACCGAAGCTGAATCTCAGTCAACCTGGGTCAGAATCGGATTTCCGCCAGCCGGATTTTGCTGTTGGGCCAGCGCTCGCGCCGCTCCGACCGCGGCCGTAGTCACGTTTCCCTGGTTGAGATTGGTTGCAGGGGCCGTGTAGACCGCGACCTCGCGCGCGATGTCTGGTGAAGACTGGTATTCCTCCTCATCGTAGCTATCTTCCTCGTACCGGTCCTCCAGCAGCTGCAGGATGGACTCGGTATCATCTTCTCTCATGACCCGGCCACGCGGGGTCCATGCCGGCTCCTCCGGTTGTTCCCTCTTCGTGGTGGGCTCTTCTATCGGATCGATCGTCCCAACCGATTCTTCTCCGTCCGACTGAACACAGGTCGCTTCCCCTGACACAGAATCATACCCAAAATCATCAGTAATTGAACCGGACGTACGTACCATGCCGACAAAGACGTTGACTCGGCCGATCGTGACGATAGACCCGGCTTCCAGCAAATCCGACTCTGGCCCCCAGCCAAAATCGTCCACCATCTTCTCTCCTTCGGGGTTGGTGTAGATCTCGCCGACGACGAGGTTCTTCATGCTTTCCCGAGCTTCTCCCGTGATGTAAACACCTTTGGACGCAGGCCCCACGGTGGGCGCCAACTGTCGTGGGATAATCACGGCAGACGTTACCGGGGGTAACTTATCTTGGGGCAACTCGACTCTGGTGTTTGGGAGAGGGTTTAGCTCGGGGGAAATCATGCTAATAACCGATCTGGTAGCTCTGGCAATCAAGTCGCCGAGTCTCCAATCTAGGTTACAATCTCAACTCTCATATTACAGGGATACTCGAATAGCTAGTAAAAACCCGTCCTAGTCTAACCCTAGGAGCCGGCTTATAACTTACCCGGCCCCCTGGCTTCCTATCCAAGGCACACTCGGAGTCCTACTCTGTAACATCCCTGTTTTGCTAACAAAGGGTTGTGGTGTTGTGTTCATGTCATAGCATGCATGAAAATTTTGAACCAAGTTTTAATTTGAATTTAAATGAAACTTCCCAAAAACCACCTAAAGTGATCACCCAAAATTTGTTATAAAAACATTTTCAAATTTGAAAAGCAAAGACATGGTGAGGTTGAAAATTTTGTAAGGTTTTCAAATATCATTTTTGCAAATTTTTCTGTTTAAAAAAGGCCCTCAAAATCTGGTTTTCTGTTCTGTTTTGAAATAGAAAAGGACCTAAATGAAATTCCATTGTTTCCCAGGGGGGTATTGTAATTTGTATTGTTTTGGCTTTCTTTGTAACATCCCAAAATTTGCTACATTAAGGTGTGTGGTGTGTGTTCATCTCATACATGCTTCAAACAAAAATTCAAATCATGTTTGAACCAATTTAAAACTTGAACTCAAATGGTTTGAGAAAATTTCCAGCAAATAGTACTTAAAATGGGTTTCAAAATCTTGTTCTGAAAAGTATTCCAATTTCACCAAAGCAATACATGGTGAGGTTGGAAATTTCATAAGCTTTCCAAAAATAATTTTTGCCAAATTTTATCCTTTCAAAAAGGCCCTCAAAACTTGTTTTTGGTTCTGTTTTAAGTCCAAAAGGACCTCTCTGCAAATCCCCAAATCTTCCAGGGGGTTATCCGTGAGATTGTTTTTGGCGTCATCTTCCTTGTCGCCGGCCAGGGAGGCAACCGCCGCGCCACCTCCTGCTTCCAGCGCGGCAGGGGAAGGATGAGGAGCCTGGGTGCCGTCTGGATCGAGAAGAGCCCCTCAGAACCCCCCCTCGAGCTCGCTCTCTTTCCCTCTGTTCCTCTCCTCGCCCGAAACCTTAGCTCGCCGGAGATCCTCCGCCGCCGTCGATTCCTCGCCTCCGCAGCCTCAGCGAGCAGAGCTACGGAGCCGCCGCGACCCCCTATTCCTCTACGAGTGACCGGAGCCGCTAGGACGGGCTAGACGCCGTGGATTTCCCCGTCTCCTTCCTCTCCGGCCGCGGCTGCCGCGCGCGATTCCGGCGCCGTCGAGCTGCCTCCGACCTCCCCGACAACTCCACGACGCTCCCGGTGAGCTGAGTGTCGGGGGGTTACCCCCGAGTAGGGTAAAGACAGGTGGTAAAGGCAGCTTACAGAAGAGAGGTTTGGTCGAGTAGCCGACTACCTGGTACTCGGTACCCGGTCGACTGCTACTCGGTCTCACCTCAAGATGACCAGAAGGGGATATCAATCAAGTTCTATCCTTTCGAGTAGAAGAGTTGGCCCGAGTACAATTGGCGGGAACAATTGGCGGGAACCTACTCGGGCCAGAAAGTCAAAGGAGCCGTTCTGACACAGGATCCCGCGTATCCTGGGTCCGTACTTGGCAGCATTCGAACTACTGTTCATCTGGGGCCGGCCTGCCTGACAGTGACAGCATGGAAGCAGGCCGTGGCAGGATAAGGGGGGCCTACTCTGTGCCTAGGTACAGTGATACCAGTCTGTCCCCTAGTTTTGCCCAACGACTTTACAGAAGCAGCCAAGATTGGGAACCAAAGCTGTCAGCGGGTACCCGGAAGAAGGACGGTGTGCACATTATGTCGACACTTGTCTAGATTTGGACGTATCCGGCTGGGCACCGTGTATATAAGGTTCCCCGCCGCCTCCTGCGCGAGGCAGGCTCTGGGATCTTGCTCCACGCTCACAGTGAACCCTAGAAACCCTAAGTGCTTGACCTAGCTCTACTCGGAGAGGAGAGAAGGGCTACTCGGTAGAGATACCATTTGTACTGTGGCTACTCGGAGAGACATCATAATACATAGAGAAAGGCAGGAGTAGGGGTTTTACCTCCTCACGAGGGCCCTGAACCTGGGTACATCGTGTTGTTTGTGTTGTGTGGATCTTACCTCACGCGGCTACTCGTCGCGTGATCCCTCCCCGGACACCTCCAGCGTCCATCGTCCCCACATCTTTAGCCATCCCATGGCATCTGCCGTGACACCACCACGACAGTTGGCGCCCACCGTGGGGCAACCAGCGGCGCTGGCTGGAGTTTCTGTTCGGACGGGATCTTCTTCGGCGGAGCGCGTAGTTTGTGGCCTTGTCCACAGATTCGGCTCCTTCGACTTCGTCACCGACAACGCCGGCTGTTTCAGCGGCATGGCCATGCCCGAGGGCGGCTCGGTGATCTCTTTCGGCTCTCACCTCGTCTACGTCGCCACCGTCGCCAACAGCGCCTACCCCGAGCTGGTGCATGACGCGGAGGATCCTCCCGCGGTGGTTGCTGCTCGCGGAAGGCCTGCATGCAGCTCCGCATGCTGCGCTGAGGTGATGGTGACGGGCTTGGCGGCAAACACTGGCGCAGCCGCTACTGGCGCCGCGGCCGTCGTCGAGGAGGTTGACGACCCGCCTGCTGGTGGCAGGAATCACCGGCCCTACGAGAAGGAGAGCAACTTGCCACCTTCCACGTCTACGGTCATCCCCGCGTCTGCCGCGCGGACCGGCATGCCCACTCCCACCGACATCGAGCTACTAGCCGCGAGCGAGCAGCTCGAGCGGCAGCGCCAGGAGCTGCTCGCCGAGCAGGCGGAGTTGGAGAAGATCAGGCTTGAGCTAAGTCTAGACCAGCTCGAGTACAACAAGGCTCACGGCTTCACGCCGGTCGCCAGGAGGCCTAGCAGAGTAGGCGCTACGCGGCGCAACCTGGGCGCCGAGATGGCGACAGTTGCGGAGGTGCCCGCGCAGTCCGCCACCGCGAACACTTTCACAAGGCCAAGGTACAGCACACCCGCCAAGACGCTCAGAGCTGCTCAGGCCGTGGCTGCCGAGTTGCCGCGCCTGGATGGAGAGGCGCGTCTCAGGCAGCAGGAGAGGCTCAACGAGTTAGTGTTGGAGGCCGCTAGGCAGAACGAGGAGTTCCGGAAGGCCAACCCGGGAGCTGGAGCTTCGCAGGTGGTTCACTCGCACGCGGCTAGATCTAACGATCAGGCCTCGTCTCCGCACCCTAGCCGCGAGAAGAGCCGCAGCGGGCGTTCGGGTAGAGACAGGCAAATGCAGGTGTATGACCCGGCTGCTGCCGCGAAACAGGTTGCTGTGCCGCAGCAGCCCGGGCAGGAACACAACGCTGCAAGAGCAGGCTCTCAAGCCCATCAAGCTCAAAGCCGTGCCCGAGAAGCCGCGCGTCCGGGTACTTCTCGGCAACCCGCAGCTCAGCCTACTCGGCAGAGGCAGCAGCCGCGCCCAGTGGCACCAGTCGCCAACCCGGTGGAGCAGCCCGCAGCTATGCAGGTGGATAGGTATGATGATGGCTACTCGGCTATGGAGATGGCTGGTTATGACATCCATGACCGTGTTGGTGAGCGCGTGTTGGCGCCTGGAGATGCAAGGCACCAACTGGACCGTATCAGCTTGTCGGCGCGGCTTGAGAGCACGGGTCCTCCTGGCCCCGAGTGCTTTGGCCCGCGCATCATGAACGAGCCTTCCGTGAAGGGCTTCCAGCTCGCAAGGGGCACCAAGAGTTACAATGGCAGCACCAAGCCTGAAGATTGGCTCAATGACTACGTCACCGCGGTCCACATTGCGGGTGGCAACAGGAGATGGGCAGTGCGGTACGTCCTGCAGATGCTAGAGGGTCCAGCTCGCACTTGGCTCAACAACTTGCCCAAGCACAGCATAAATTGCTGGCTGGATTTCTCGGACGCCTTCGTCAGCAACTTCACCAGCACCTACAAGAGGCCGAATAGGCCACAACAGCTGTCGGCTTGCAGGCAGCGAGAAGACGAGACGGACCGCGAGTACCTTACTCGGTGGAGCACGCTGAGGAACACATGTGAGGGTGTGAATGAAGCACAGGCCATCACCTTGTTTGCGCAGGGTTGCCGACATGGCAGCATGCTTTGGCAGAGACTGCAGAGAGAGATGCCGAACACCCTGGCCGAAACCATCAAGATTGCGGATCAGTACGCACTCGGTGATCCTACTCAGCCATTGATGGACTCCTCTGAGCCGAGAAGAAACTTCAACAGCAGCAAGCGCAACGAGTTCCGCAACAAGCGCCGAGTAGATACTCGGTATGATCCCGAAGAGGTGAATGCAGTGAATGTTGGAGGCAGTGGTGGCCAAAGGCAGAAACCTGCTGGAGCCTACGGGCAGAACCAGAACCAGGGCCAAGGCAACAAGAAGCCATTTCGCGCCTCTCAGTCGGGTAGCGGGAACTCCGAGCAGCCGAAGAAGTTTGTCTTCGACGACATGAAGGATGGCCCATGCAGCTTTCACACTCATCATCCCTCGAGGCCCGCTAACCACACTACTCGGCAGTGCGAGTGGTGGGATGTGATCAAGAGTGATGGCTTGCCTCCTCCTCCTCCTCTGCCAGCCGCCAATGCTACTGTTCAGCCTACTCGCGCACCTGCAGCTCGGCCGCCAGTGTACCCGAGAAGAGAGAATGTGAACCAAGTGGCTTTAGGAGCCAACCGGAACTTCAACAATGAGAGATACCGCAACAACAACAACAACTACAACCGCAACAACAACAGAGGCAACAACAACTATCAGGGCAACAACAACGGCAACAATGGCAACAATGGGGGCAATGGCTCCAACCAGTACCAAGAGCACCATGAGAGCTATATGATCTTCACTTCTGAGGCAGTCGACAAGCAGTCACAGCACAGGCGGGCCATGGAGGTCAACGCAGTGATTCCTGCTGTCCCTCACTACATGTATTGGTGCGACCAAGAGATCAGGTGGACTCGGGCAGATCACCCCAAGGTGATGCCCAACCCGGGCACCTATGCATTGGTGCTGGATCCTACCTTCCTGGGTCCCGAGAAGAATGTGAGGTTCAGCAAGGTGCTAATCGACAACGGCAGCAGCATCAACATTGTGTACAAGGACACACTCGAGAAGCTTGGCCTAGCCGAGAACCTGATGCTGCCCAGCAAGACCACCTTCCATGGCATTGTGCCCGGGATCTCGTGCAACCCGATTGGCCGAGTGTGGATTGATGTGCTATTCGGTACTCGGGAGAACTGCCGCACAGAGCGCCTGCAGTTTGAAGTGGTGGATCATCAGAGCCCTATCATGCTCTACTCGGCAGGCCTGCTCTGAGCAAGTTCATGGCCTCTACCCATGTGGCTTATCTGAAAATGAAGATCCCTGGTCCCAATGGCATCATCACCATCTCGGGAGATTACAAGAAGTCCATGGAGTGCGCCTCTGCTAGCTCTCAGCTGGCGGAATCGATGGTGATTGCTGCCGAGAAGAAGAAGATGTATGAGGTGGTGGCCATGGCTCAGTCCGCACAGGCTGGCGCACAAGGTGTGCCGAGTACTCAGCATGGTACAGCTTTCCAAGCTGCCAAGGAGACCAAAACAGTCCAGGTTGACCCCGAGTTCCCGGAGCGCGTGGCCATCATTGGTTCCGGGTTGGCGGAGAAATAGGAAAGCGCGCTCATCCACTTCCTCCGTGAGAATCGGGATGTGTTCGCCTGGACCAATGAAGATCTACCAGGAGTCCCGAGGGAGTTGGTTGAGCAGTCTTTGCATGTGCGTCCTGACGCCAAGCCCGTGAAGCAGGCTCTGCGCCGTTTCGGAGATGAGAGAAGGAAGGCCATCGGTGATCAGATCACCAAGCTGCTGATAAGTAACTTCATCATGGAAGTGCTGCATCCGGATTGGTTAGCCAACCCGGTCATGGTCGAGAAGAAAAAGGAAGATCCCAAGGCTGCCACTGCATGGCGCATGTGTGTCGACTACACCGACCTGAACAAGGCATGCCCCAAGGATCCTTTCCCGCTACCTCGCATCGATCAGGTGATCGATTCCACTGCCGGCTGTGAACTGTTGTCTTTCATAGATGCCTACTCTGGTTTCCACCAGATTGCACTCAACCCTGCTGATCAAATAAAGACTGCTTTCATTACCCCGTACGGGGCTTATTGCTATCGTGTCATGTGTTTTGGCTTGAGGAATGCGGGTGCAACCTATCAGAGATGCATGCAGAAATGCTTGCACGATCAGCTCGGCAAGAATGTGCAGGTGTACGTAGATGACATTGTCATCAAAACGAATAAAACACATACTCTGCTTGCCGACCTGGAGGAAACCTTTGCTAACCTACGCAAGTACAAAATGAAACTGAATCCGAGTAAGTGCACCTTTGGTGTACCGGCTGGAAAGCTACTCGGCTTTCTGGTTTCTAGTCGGGGCATTGAAGCCAATCCCTCTAAGATAAAAGCTATTGAAAGCATGTCTTTGCCGAGATCACTGAAAGATGTGCAGAAGTTCACGGGTTGTTTGGCATCTCTGAGCCGTTTTCTGGGCCGAATGGGCGAGAAGGCATTGCCTCTATATCAGCTGATGAAGAAAAGTGACAAGTTCGTCTGGACTCCGCAAGCGGATGTGGCATTCAATGAGCTAAAAGCAATGCTGGCTAGTGCTCCCGTCTTGGCTAGTCCGCTACCCAAGGAGCCTATGCTGTTGTACATTGCTGCGACTAACCGAGTAGTCAGCGTGGTGATAGTGGTGGAGCGAGAAGAAGAAGGCAAGAGTGTGCAGCGCCCAGTTTATTATCTCAGTGAAGTGCTGTCCAGTTCCAAGCAAAACTATCCGCACTACCAGAAGATGACATACGGTGTGTACCTGGGCGCCAGGAAGCTGAAACATTATTTCCAGGAGCACCCCATCACTGTTGTGAGTTCTGCTCCCATCTCGGATATCATGGGAAACAAGGAGGCGAGTGGCAGAGTAGCCAAGTGGGCAATCGAGCTAGCCGCGTACGCTCCCGCATATGCGAGAAGAGAAGCAATCAAGTCTCAGGTCCTGGCGGAATTTCTTGTGGACTGGGCCGAGATGCAGTACGAACCCCCTGCTCTAGTTTCCAACTATTGGAAAATGCACTTTGATGGCTCAAAGGTGAAAGAAGGCCTTGGTGCTGGCGTTGTGCTTACATCACCCAAGCGGGATCAGCTCAAGTATGTGTTGCAGATTCATTTCAAGGCATCCAACAATGTAGCCGAGTACGAGGCAGTGGTGCATGGTTTGCGAGTAGCAAAGGAGGTTGGTGTGCAGCGCATTATATGCTATGGCGATTCAGATCTGGTGGTGCAGCAAGTCTCGGGTACCTGGGATGCGTTGGATGCCAACATGGCATCGTATCGTTTCTTGGTACAGTCAATGACTGGGTTTTTCGAAGGCTGTGAGTTCCAGCATATTCACCGAGCAGAGAACGAAGCAGCAGACGAGCTATCCAAGTTGGGATCTTCTCGGCAGTCCATCCCGGCAGGGATTGCCTTGGAGCATTTGAGGAAGCCATCCATCAAGCCTTCCCCCAACTCGGAATCTATCTTTGTTCCTTCTCTGCCAAGTGAAGAATCTGACCCAATGGAGATTGACTGGGAGAGTGCTGCAGAGAACCCGGGGACTGCCGTCCTCTACTCGGGGACTGCCATTCCCTACTCGGGGACTGCCATTCCCTACTCGGGGACTGCCACTCCCTACTCGGGGACTGCCGTTCCCTACTCGGGGACTGCCATTCCCTACTCGGGGACTGCCACTCCTTACTCGGGGACTGCCACTCCGTACTCGGGGACTGCCGCCCTCAACCCAGAAGCTGTCGCATTCATTGAAGAAGTTCTCGCCAATCGGTCTGGGCTGCAGAGAAGCGCTCCTACTCCTCCTGTGCAACCACAAGAGCCTGCCCCAATGGAAATGGACGAACCAGTGTTTCCCGTGCGGGAGACACCGAGTTGGGCAATGCCCATATTATCCTTTCTAAGGGACGGTACTTTACCTGAAGATGAGGTGACTGCGAGGCAGATTCAGAGAAGATCCAAGGGCTACACCATAGTCCGAGATGTGCTGCACAAGAGAAGTGCCACCGGCGTGCTGCAACGCTGTGTGAGCCCAGAGGAAGGAGAATAAATTCTGGTGGAGATACATCAAGGGGAATGTGGGCATCACGCCTCATCTCGGGCTTTGGTCAAGAAAGCTTTTCGGCATGGCTTCTACTGGCTCACTGCACTGCAGCAAGCTGAAGATATTGTGAGGAAGTGCACCGGCTGCCAGATGTTCGCAAGTAAGATTCACATGCCAGCTTCCGAGTTGAAAACAATTCCTATCACATGGCCATTTGCTGTTTGGTGCTTGGATATGGTTGGTCCTTTCAAGCCTGCTAAAGGCAATATGACACATATCTTGGTCATGGTGGACAAGTTCACCAAGTGGATTGAGGTGAAACCTATTCGGAAGTGCGATGGGGTCACAGCTGTGAAGTTCGTGAAGGATGTGATCATGAGATATGGATACCCGCACAGTATCATCACCGACAACGGCACCAACTTTGCAGAGGGGGCAATGGTGCGATTCTGCAGAGATAAGCATATCCGACTAGACGTTGCGTCAGTCGCGCACCCTGCCTCCAATGGGCAAGTTGAGAGAGCAAATGGAATGGTACTGGCAGGCATCAAGCCAAGGCTGATTGAGCCATTGCTGAAAACACCTGGGTGTTGGCTAGAAGAGTTGCCAGCGGTGTTGTGGAGTCTAAGGACTACCCCTAACCGGTCAACCGGCTACACGCCATTCTTCTTGGTATACGGGGCTGAGGCCGTGTTGCCAATAGACTTAGAGCATGACTCCCCCCGAGTAGCCCTCTACACTGAGGTGGAGGCGAGAGAAGCTCGAGAAGACGACGTTGACCTGCTTGAAGAAGCAAGAGAGCTGACTCTGTCACGTTCGGCTATCTACCAGCAAAACCTGCGGCGTTATCATAGCCGAAAGGTGAACCCAAGGGTTTTCCGAGAAGGAGACATGGTCCTTAGGCTGGTGCAACGCACAGCCGGGATGCACAAGTTCTCTCCTCCATGGGAAGGGCCTTTCATTGTCAGCAAAGCGCTGCACAATGACGCGTACTATCTTGTAGATGTGCGCCCATCGCAGGCGAACAGGGCAGACAAAGCTGGAGAGGAAACCAAGCGCCCTTGGAATGTAGCTCTACTTCGTCGTTTTCATTCGTAAGCAAAGATGTGTATGTACCCTCTTATCCGAGTTGAAATTCTACTCTGCAATCTGAAATTGTTCTCGGGGACTGCCCTCGTCCAAAATTGCTCTAAGTGTTTTTACTCGGCTTGTTCCTTTGTCTATTCGGTTGCTCCACTTCAGAACTCATAAGTGCATTGAGTACTGTGTTTAAACCTATATGCCAACTCTTCGACTCTGCTGCTGTCCGAAACCCGGCTTCATGGCAAGCAAGAGAACAAGCAAAAGGTCAATGAGCACACGAAAATCGCTAAGGAAGAAAGAGTGCAGGAACCGAGTAGATTGTTGGTCACTTTTGTTCCCTGTTTTCGTCTTCTCGGCTAAGTGGTGGGCTGCGTTACCATGATTGTTTCTAGCGGCTAAGTATTTGCAGCCCTACTACTTGAATCTTGTGACTCGAATACCAAACAAGCGACAAGTCGCGGGTAGAGCAGAGATGAAAAGATAGGGTGAATAAGAAATGCTACTCGGGGACTCGCATGGAAACGCAACTCGGCATTAAGCCAGCGTCGTTCAAATTGATTAATGTCGAAATAAACAGAGTGGGCATAAAAACTGAGTAGCAAGCAAAACAAAGATAGTCTATTACATCTGCTCCCGGCATCCCGGGGATCTGATAAGTGTTCGAGTTGAAAGAAAGTGCAGGTTGCTTCAAGATGAGGAGGCAATGTTCTCGGCGCTGGCCTTGGCTGCTGTTTCTTCGGCGGCGCTCTTGGCAGCGGCTTCTTCGGTGGCGGTCGTGGCGGCTGTTCCTTCGGTGCTGGCATGGGTGGCATCCGCTCCCGTCTGGACGGTGGCGGATTCCTTCACCTCGGCATCATCCTGGGTGGCCGCCTGCTCGGAAGTGGCCGTGGCCACCGAGACGGGTCCTGGAGCCGAAGAGGAGCCTGAAGCTTGGCCAGGAGGGGGCACCGTGTCGTCGAGAGCAGCACCTGAGGAGGTGCCAAAGTCGAGTGCGGCGGTGTCGATGTGGGCGTACTCGTCCTCATCGCTACTCGCGACGGCGATGTTCTTCCCCTTCCCGGCCTTGCCTTCAGGAGATTCGAAGAGGCCTTCCAAGTCGGATTCCACTTCGTCGTCCTCTTCCTCTTCCTCCTCGTACTCGGTGTCGGGCTCGGGGAGGCCATCGATGAAGGTCTCCGTCTCAGCACACTCCGCGACCTCGTAGGCGATCTGCTTGCGTGTGGCCACGCAGTCGGGGTCTACCTCCCACTTGGAATTATTGCGCTTCCCGCGGATGAGCTGCATGTTGAGGTTTTCATACCAGGATGCTATGCAGAGAAGCATCACGTCTGCACCAGCACGGGCGCCCGAGGCACGCCACTTCTTCAACTCCTTCTTCACATTCTTCAGCTTGAAGGCTAGGCCCTTCATGGTGGTTGGCCGATCATCATGAGGCCAAAACAGCCTGTGGAGCTCAAAGCCCTCGTGCACCAAGTCAGTTCCGATACCAGCCAGCTGTTCGAAATAGCCTTTGAGCACCAGCAAGCTGTCCTCGATCCCGGCTCTGGTATCTGCTGCCTCACCTTTTGCAAGGCGAGCTGCTTGGGCCTTGGCCACCTTAGGCGCAGAAGGGGAATCAAGATGAGGCCAGATCTCTGAAATAGCATGTGGTAACTTCAGAACCGAGAAGAGAAGAACCGAGTAGAGGAAAACCAAGAAGAAATACGACCGAGAAGAAAAGAAGCAGCGAAGAAAAAACTTACCGGACAGTTCGTTGCGCAGCCGCTGCAGCTGGGTTCTCCAGGACTCCTCGTTGGAAATGTGCTTTTCTTGGATCAGGCGCAAGCTATCCATCTGAGCAAAGAGATCAGCGTTGGTCTTCTTTAAGGTTTCGCATTCCTGCTCAAGGGCCCTCTCCTTGGCTCTGAAAGTGGTCTCGGCCTTGGCCTTCTCGGCGATTGCTTTGTCCCTCTCGGCGCCAATCTTGACGGCATCCTGGAGTGCCTTTTGCAACTGGAGTTGCAGCTTCTCGGTCTCCGTGGTGTGGTCCTTCAACAGCTCAACGGCCTGGTCGGACAGCTGCTTCTGCACCTCTGCTGGCTTGACACAATCTTGGTGTGCCTCAGCAAACAACTTGTAATCTTCTGCGAAGAGATAGATGAGGTTAGCAGAGGAGCAGAGAAGAAACAGATTCAAAGTCACATCGAGTAAACAACAAACTTACCTTCTAGCCTTTTGATGGTGGCCTCGGAGTTCTCCACGAAGCTGCGGCACTTCTCATGTTCGTCTGCTAAGGCCTTCAGTTTTTCTGCAGAGAAGGAAAGGTTAGCGCATAAGAAAGCATAAGTGAGCGTAAACAAAAAACGCATGAATCGCACAGCTAAAAGCGTACCTTGTACTTCAGCCAGCTGCTGGGTGCTGTCCTTGGCGTTCTTGCTGGCTGCCTCAGCAACTGCCTTTTCCTTCTCTAATGCAGCAATTCGCCTCCTGGCGATGGAATGGTTCCAGAGAAGAATGCGGTATAAGTGGGTCCGCTTAAGAACGCTATCCTGAGAAACGAGAAGAAAATGAGTTAGGCAAAGCAGAGAAGATTCAGCCCGAGTAGGAGGCTACTCGGAGAGTATCCGTCTACTCGACCCGAATCTCGGGGACTGGGGGTGATGGTAAGGAAGAAGGAAGGCGAGTAGAAGAGAAGAAATTTCAACTCGGAAAAGGCAAGAAAGACTTACTGCATAGGACTGCTCGATGTCTTCGGCGTTCTTGCGGTGCAGGAACATTTTGGCTGCAAGGGTTGCGGTCTCGGTGGAGACGGACATGGGCTTGTGTCCCAAATCGACCTTGTTCCAATCCACGCGCATGTGGTCGATGCCGCCAAGGGTCAAGCCGTGCCATTTCTCCTCCCCGAGAACCCTGCTGTCCCACCTGGCGTTGATGTGGCCAACGGTGTCCAAAACCTGTTCAAGACCCTTGGAAGTTATTGGTTTGTCTTGGACTCCACGAGAAGCGATGTTGACAGACTGGGGTTGGCTTGGATCTGGAGGAGGGGAGTTCATGGCTACAACCTTCCTTCCCCTCTGGATAGCTAAAGCTTTGTCCTTGGGAGGGAAGCCGATTGAGTGCTGATGGCTAACCTCAATCATGTACTCCGGGTAGCACGGCTGGCCAGCAGCACGAGCATCTGCAGAGAGCGCAGTAGGAATCGGGCCGGACTCGTGGATCACGAGCGCTCCGCCTGAGGATGTACTCTGGTCTCTGGCCCGCTTCTTCGTTTGCTCCTTCTCAACCCTCTGCTTCTCGGGATCCTCAGTCTTCTTCCCGTCAGTCTTGGCCTTCGCCTTCTCGGCGACTGCCTTCTCGGCAGCTTGCTTCTCGGCCTTCTTCTGCTCAGCCTTGGCTTTCTTTTGCTCAGCCTTGGCCTTCTCAGCAGCTTCCTTATCAGCAGTTTCCTTCTCGGCCTTGGCCTTCTCAGCAGCTTCCTTCTCGGCTGCCCTTCTGACAACCTCATCCTTCAGAGCATCCAAGGCTCGCTGCCTAGTTACTCGCCCGGCAGGAGGGCTGGATGTATCCTTGCTCTGCGGCGACGAGGAGGAAGTTGGCGGTGTAGGGCCTTGCGCGGTTGGTGGTGTAGGGCCTTGCGCAGTTGGTGGTGTAGGGCCTTGCGCAGTTGGTGGTGCCGCAGGTCCGTCGCCCTGTGCAGCTCCTGGCTGGGCGCTACTCGGTGTCACGCCCGGTTGCACGCTGCTCAATGGATAAGCATCCGTCATGGTGGCATCCGTGGCGGTGGTGTCTTCTGCTCGCTGCTCGACAGCGAGATTCTCTTGTGCAGCAGCCCCTGTGGTGGGCTGCTCTTGCTCTGCTTCAGGCCGCTCGGCGGCGGTGTTGTCTTGCATCTCGTGATCTTGGTTCTCCTCGGCATTGCTAGCCGGAGGAGAAGGGGGTCTCTCATCATGGACGGAGGTGTCCTGTGCTGCTGGTTCAGACGCTGCTCCTCTCGCACCGGCGGTCTGTGGATTGGCAGCAGCAGCGTTGGCGGTGTCGTCCTCATCATCATCCAGATTGACCAGAGGCACTGATTTTTCCTTAGTGTGGTCAGACGCGAGAGCTGCGTTCGCGTCCATAGGAGGTCTGCAGAGAAAGGAAAATCACAAATTAGAAGAAGATTGGGGAAAGTAGCACTGCGCGAGAAGGGAGGCGACCGAGAAGAGGGCTTACGCGGTGGTGCACTTGAGCTCTCGTCTGGACCTCTTCACGACCACCTTCTTCTCGGCGGGCTTCCTCTTCTTGGCAGGAGGCGCTGGTGCTCCGCTACCAGCCCGTTTGCGGGTCTCAGGAGCGGCGACGGACAGAGGCTTGACGACTAGGGGCGCATCGCCCTCGTTCTCGTCTTCGTCCTCGTCCTCCTTTTCCACGGCAGCTTCATCTGAGAGTCCAAGAGAAAAGAGGAAAGAATCAGAAACAACAAACGAGGGATTGATGCTTCTCGGAAACAAACAGAATGAAAGTATGGTTACCATCAAAATCCTCATCGGACCAGGTGCGGAGAGCCTCGCGCTTATCAGTGATGGGAGAGCGAGAGAGGTTGGTCTGCTCAGCAGCATCGAAGGAGGGCACATCATCCTCCTCACGATCAGGAGACCAGTTGCCCTCGAAAACCTCGCAGCTCTCGATTATCTGGCGAGTGAGGACCTGAAAAACAGAGAAGGATCACAGACTAGCCGAGTACCAGGAAGGAATTCTACTCGGATAGGCGTGCAGGTACAAAGCACACAAAGCCTAGGCAGTTTACTAAGCATTCTACCCGGACAGGCGTGCAAACACAAAGCATACTAAGCCTAAGCATGTTTACTGGAGGGTTTTACTCGGAAGGGCGTGCAGGTATAAAGCACATCGAGCCTAAGAATCGTTCTCGAGTAGGCTATCCGGCAAGGCGTGCAAACACAAAGCATACTAAGCCTAAGGCGATTCGGCTAGATGTCCTACTCGGAACGCAAGGCAATTGCTAGTTGATGCAAGAAGGAGAAGCTATCTACTCGGAAAATGAATGCAGAGAGCAAAGTGAGAAAGGCGTACCCGCTCAATTGGCTTCGTACGGCTGAACGGGACGAACCCGTATTGCCAGTGGTCGCCAAGGTTTGTCGTCAAGATGTTCCTTGCGTGCCAGGGAACATCGATGTTGTCGATCTCGATGGTGGTTGTCCTGGTGCAGTCGCGGGGGCCTCCCATGTAACACATGAGATGGCACCGCTCCTGCAAGGGCAGTACTCGGCGCTGGATCCAACAGGCCACCGGATCGTCGTTCTTGAGGCCCTGCGCCTTCAGCCAGCCGAGTCTGTTCTCCATCTCGATGGCGTCGTCGTCATTGACGGGCTTGTCCTTCCAGTACATCCCGATTGGAGCGCGATTGCACCAAACGGGCAAGTTGATTCGATCATCGACGACGGCTCCTTCCGCGGCGGCAACGTTCTTGACGTAGAGGAACGTCTTCTGCCACAGCTTGACGGAGTCCAGCCCCTTGATGCGGGGGTGGTTCGTCCCGGACCGCTGCACCATCATGGCGCAGCCGGTGTCGGTGGCGCGGGCGACGCCCGCGGAGTCCTTCTTCCCGGTGGATTGCTGGCGCAGGTGGAAGTACCTGAGCCACGTCTCCCACGTGGGCCGGATGCCGAGGAAGGCCTCGCAGACCACGGCGTGGTAGGCGAGGAAGACGACTGCATTGGGGGGCAGATGGTGCATCTGGATGCCGAAGTGGTTGAGGAACTTCCGCAGGAAATCGGACGCGGGCAATCCGAACCCGCGCTCGAAATGCGCCAGGAAGACGACGCGCTCTCCCTCCCGCGGGGACGGCACGATTTCACCGTCCGGCGCCCGGCACTCCACGCCGGGAGGGACTCGCCTAGTATTGACGAGCCAGGCGCAATCTTCCGCGGTGACGGAGGAGCCGGCCCAGCCAGATTTGGCCATTGTTGCGAGTAGGGAAGGTGGAAGAAATCGAAGGAGTTGGTTGGGGGATTAAGTCCGCGGCGGCGCGAAAGCTCGCGCGGCGGCGGAGAGCTCGATGGCGGAGAAGAGCAGGAGACGAAGAAGGAATAGTGCGAGGGAAGGGGAAAAGGAAGTTACCGGCGGGGGTATTTATATCTCCTCCGCGAGTTTACCGTTACCGTCGTGGGAGTGGGATCGATTGTGGTGTGTGGTGGATCCTGTGGCCGGCTAGAAACGCACACAAGCGCCGGTTGCGCGCGTAATGGCCACAGTTGATCCCACCACCGAATCGTGGCCTATAACTACACTTGATGGGACATGACGGCTGGTGGGCCCACTGCGTGAAAACTGGACGCGTGGCAGGTCGTGTCCTGGGCAACGAAACGACAAGGTCGTGGATGCTTGACACGTGTGCAGTTGTCGCGCGAAGGGCTGGATTGTGCTCTGTGCTGCAGAGGCTCAATCTGAGAAATTTCTCTAAGTCTTTTTACTCGGTTACAGAGTAGAAAGCAAGTGCTACTCGGAAGAGAGGAAACTCAAGGTACTTTCCAGATAGCTACTCGGAGGTTCTACTCGGCATCTTGAGGTTCAAGGGCTGAGATGCAAAGGCTGGTTTTAAGCTGGCAGAGCCTAGTGAACAAGTTCACAAGACTCAACCAGCTTCGGGGACTGCTGTCGGGGGGTTACCCCCGAGTAGGGTAAAGACAGGTGGTAAAGGCAGCTTACAGAAGAGAGGTTTGGTCGAGTAGCCGACTACCTGGTACTCGGTACCCGGTCGACTGCTACTCGGTCTCACCTCAAGATGACCAGAAGGGGATATCAATCAAGTTCTATCCTTTCGAGTAGAAGAGTTGGCCCGAGTACAATTGGCGGGAATAATTGGCGGGAACCTACTCGGGCCAGAAAGTCAAAGGAGCCGTTCTGACACAGGATCCCGCGTATCCTGGGTCCGTACTTGGCAGCATTCAAACTACTGTTCATCTGGGGTCGGCCTGCCTGACAGTGACAGCATGGAAGCAGGCCGTGGCAGGATAAGGGGGGCCTACTCTGTGCCTAGGTACAGTGATACCAGTCTGTCCCCTAGTTTTGCCCAACGACTTTACAGAAGCAGCCAAGATTGGGAACCAAAGCTGTCAGCGGGTACCCGGAAGAAGGACGGTGTGCACATTATGTCGACACTTGTCTAGATTTGGACGTATCCGGCTGGGCACCGTGTATATAAGGTGCCCCGCCGCCTCCTGCGCGAGGCAGGCTCTGGGATCTTGCTCCACGCTCACAGTGAACCCTAGAAACCCTAAGTGCTTGACCTAGCTCTACTCGGAGAGGAGAGAAGGGCTACTCGGTAGAGATACCATTTGTACTGTGGCTACTCGGAGAGACATCATAATACATAGAGAAAGGCAGGAGTAGGGGTTTTACCTCCTCACGAGGGCCCTGAACCTGGGTACATCGTGTTGTTTGTGTTGTGTGGATCTTACCTCAAGCGGCTACTCGTCGCGTGATCCCTCCCCGGACACCTCCAGCGTCCATCGTCCCCACATCTTTAGCCATCCCATGGCATCTGCCGTGACACCACCACGACACTGAGGGTCCTCAAGGACCCCTCCCCTCGCTCCCTTCCCCCCCCCAAACCGTGCTGTCACCGCCGCTCGCCGCCGCTCGCCGCAGTTGCGCTCCGCGCCGTCGCTCCGGCGACCATACCGGGGTGGCGCCGCTACCGAGAGGTAGCCCACGTCTCCCACGTCCGAACGCGGCCACCCGTGTTTCCCCGCGTGCGCCCAATCGCCGCCGGCGACCACGGCAGTGGGATTCCGGCCAACTGCTGACGTCAGCGTGACGTCCTGGTGACGTCACGTGGGCCAGACCTCCTGTTTTTTTTCTAAAAAGGTTTAAAAGAAAAGAAACTGACACGTGGGCCCCACCTCTTTTATAATTACAGAAAAAGAATTAATTTGTATAATGTATAACTTCTAGTATGTTTATCAGAAAAATAAAATAAAAATATGGTAATGTTCTTAAAAATGTAAGGAACCCAAAAATGTCACTTTCATAAATGTTTGACAAAGTTGAATTTTGGCCATTATTTAATGTTGTTTAATCATTTAAAAATGGAAAATTAAGTTTTTATTCACCAAAATTAGAAAAATAAAAGTTATATACCAAAATGCTCAAAATGACAAATGCAACATGTTTATGATGTTTTCAACCTCATTTGAGCAACTAAAATTGCACTCACTTTCTTAATCGTCCGAAACCCCCTCCGGGGTCTATTTCGGGACCTTTTCACTAAAACTGCATTTCTGACATATGAACCCTAGCAAACCAACGATCATGCTTAGGGCTTTATTTAAGTGCATTAACCTGCTCATGCGTACATATTGCGCATTGCATCGATGCCATGTGTTGATTGTTATTTCTCTTTTGGTGTTTGTTTCCCCCTCGGTAGAACGTGACCCCGAAGTGAAGGCCAACGAATCCATGGCGAATACTTGATCTTAACCGACAAGTCAAGCACTTATTCCTGAAGACTTTATCTGGTTTTCTTATAACCAAGGCAAGCATAACCTCTTATCTGCTCATATATGCTTTCGAACAACATTTGATCTCGTACGTTGCATTCGATTCCAAACTATTTGATGCTACTAGATATAGTTCACCTATATACTGCATTGCCTCAATATCCTGATCCACTGCTCCTAGCCGCCATAGATTTGCTTGTGCGCATCGCCAGAGCCTCATATCTGCTTCGCTTAGCTTTACATGTTTGTTACCTCTGCTCCATCCGGTTGATGAATCAGAGCTACGATAACCTAGTATGATATGATGACGTGGTGAAATGAGCACTGTGTGGTTAACTTGACTAAGGCGAGGACGGGAGGCCACTTGGGAAGTGGTTCTTGGTCCTGTACTTGCCAACCCTAGGAGTAAGGTCTCGCCGTGGAAACCAAGACTGAGCGTGCAACCACACGCGAGGCCTAACAGACCGCGCTCGACTAACTAACTTGTTTGGTTCTATCCGTGAGTCACGTAGTTTGGGATTTCCATCTGCGTGTGAGTCAAAAACCTTTTGGAGGTGTTTAGGGCGTGACCGGGACAAGTGATGGACGTACACGGATCTTGTTCCCGACTCACAGAACAGGTGCCGTCAGGAGCTGGCCAACTCCCTGTTGACGGGGTGGCCCTGTTTGGGTTGACTCATGGATAGGGCTCGACAAGGTAAAGGTCGTGGCCAACCACCCTATGCCGCGCTCCATGGACGAGCGTACATGTGGCGTTAAGAGTCGGATGGTACGTGTGGGTAAAGTGTACCACCCTGCAGGGATAAATCTTCCGGAAAGCCGTGTCGACGGTTAAGGACGACTTGGTGAAAGCCACGAGGTCATAGATAACTTGAACGTGCCGTAAAAGATGTTGACAATGCATGGAGGCAGTAGATCAAGGGTGCCTCCCCGGAGATGCCGGGAGGGGTGATCCTTGTAGCATGTGAGGTGCTGGGAAATGATGTTGGTGGATGAAAGGATGATGATACAGTAGTTGAGTTTCTCATCTGTTTTGAAAACCCTCTACAAGACGTGCTATTCCTCCTCTATTTGAAAAATAAAGATTGCTTTACGCAAAACATCCTTCATAAAACCCTTTCTGAAGTTAGCAGATATATAATAGGTTAACTAAGTCTTGTTGAGTACCTCCCGTACTCAGGTTTGCTTAATTTTGGTTCAGGTGAAGATCTTTCTTCGGTGGTGTTTCAACGTGGACATCGACGAGTAGTTCGGGGTTCCCAGGTAGCAGCCTGGAATCTATGGGCTGGGACGTCGCCTTATGTTGCGGCCTCTTAGGCCTTTTTGGTTTTTGTTGATTAGCAACATAATTTGCCTTCCGTTGTTTGATGTAATGTTGGGTCGTGTGACCTCTGTTTGTAAGCTATACTCTAGTAACACCTGTTGAATACAGCTTTCATGTTTAGAGTACTGCTTTGATCGGTTGTTGGTTTCGAGCTCATTGTTATACAGTTTTGGCTATGCCTGCATAGTTGTCGCAGTCGAGGGGTTGTGGAGCCGATGATCCATGTCCGAGCCCGCCTGTCGATGTGATCGGCCTGGGGCGAGGTAACCCCAGTAACCCTCGTTTGTTGTTGCACTTTCTGGACACATAGCATCTCTGTATAGCTTTGGTCCCGTTTCCTTCAGTTTCATTCGATTCGTGGACGCTTTGATATGCATAGTTGGTTATGACTAGCATGGATACAAGGAGTAGTAGACTGGGGATCCGGACTACGTGCCGATGAATCCAGTCTGCCTGCCGTTGTTTGTTGCGGCCGGGGCTGGTAACCCTGAAGCCCTTGTGGGTCCATGTCTAGGAGCACATAACAGTATGTATATCTCTGGGTCCGGGGTCGTGACAAGTCATGGTATCAGAGCAGGACTGCCTGTAGGAAAACCTTACTGCTTGGTCGATGTCGAGTCTAGAGTTTATGAAAACTATGTTGAAACTCGAAATGGATTGTGAAAAACCTTCTTAGAATTCTTTTTATTCCTTATCTGGTATCGCTCTAACTCTGGGTCTGCTTACCTGTTTTGATTTGAAAAGGTTTTTCTATCTCTTCCAGTCATTCAAAACTTAGGTGCCTTCTTTGGCAATGACGTCGTTTACCCAAGTTGACCTAGTGTTCAGTTTCTAGAGTCGTGTGTGTTCCGTATTCCGTTATCTCTCGTTTCAAATGGGAGATTTCCTTTCCATCCTAATACCTCAGAGTTGCGTGGGTTCCACATACTCATGTTCCAAAGTCTTAAATCCTAAACCTCGAGATCTGCTTTTCATCTCGAATGTATCCGTTATCCTCTGCTCAAAGTTCTTCCGGAGCTATCATTGTCTTTTGAAAGATACCTCGTGATTGCTAATTGTAGTGTCCTTTGTGGCACTCATATAGTAGTTACCCCTTTCGTGTGTTTTTAACCTTGGACTTGAACCGAATGTCCCGGAATGTGCTGAATTGTGGTGGGTTGAATCATGTGGTTTTATAACCATGTGATGCTCACTCTATCAGTACAGGATGCTAACCTTTAACCCAAGTTATGTTTCGTTGAATCTAGAGGAACATCTTCTACCTCAGGATAGCTAGAAAATTCCAACTCTCATAGCCATAGGTTCTCTACTGGAACCAAAAAGGATCACAGCAAGGGTGATCATCCTGAATTCCACATCTTCGTTCTTATTTCAGTTATAACAACTCTTTTGCATGGGTTTTACACATGAGTATTACCCTGTGCTTCAACTTGATCTTAGGATCTTCCCTGAGCATGATTCTACCCTTCAGTTGCTTTCAAATCTCTAACCGTTGTTTGGAAACCAAGTTGCATAGGTGTGTTGGATTCTTCCAATACAGTTCCTCTTGTTTTCCGTCAGAACATTCCACCTTGGAATGTCAGGAGAAACAAACTCCAGAACCTCGTTCATCTCTAGAACCAGGTCAAAGTTTTGTAATTCGCAGAATAAAGGAGTCTCATAAGCTTCTGTTCTGTTCTACCTTCGAGTATCACACTCTTTAATATCAGGAGGTTGTGTTAAGTTTCATGGCCTCATCGATGAAGTGATGGTCCTACACCTCTTCACTCACCCTTCCTCCAAACCTTAAATGCGTGAGAATGATGGGTTTGTGCATTGGTGTGTGTCAGATATTCCTAGTAATTTTTATTGCTCTGAAAATCTAAGAAACATCTGTATCCTTCTTAGCAATATCGATCACCCGGTCTCTATTCAAAGTTGGTTGTGTTACCAAATCCGTTCTTTTCGGTCCACATTCCCGTTCAAAGAGTTAGGTTCATGCTGAAACTCTAAAGATCATATCGATTGCTTTGAAAGGCAAGTTTCCTTCCAAACTCCGAGACATACTCGTAGGTTGTGATATTCTGGTTGTCTTTCCAGAAGTTTCACCAGGTTTTACCTGACCGTGATGTCTAAACCAGGAGTAGTTTGAACTACTTCTTTCCCCAAGGAACTCTGCTGGATATCCTGGACTAGTTGGTTGAGCTTAAACAACAACTTGGAGAGTTGAAAGACAAGAGCTCCGCCTAACTGGATCCTTCGTTAAGGGATGTCTAGTTTCCTTTGTGTTGAAGCAGGATAGTATCTCCTTAACGGACATGCTATCTTTCTAATCTTGATCTGATCCGGGCTATCGTCAGATCAAGTCCAGATTCAAGGACTATCCTGATGGTGTTTTTACTCATGGTGTTTTGCCGAGTACACCTTCATGTCCTTTGGTCTGACCAATACCTTGCCTCGTTCATGTACCATATGAACCCCTTTTCTTGGAGTATTTTGATAAGTGTGGTTTCGAGCCCATCGAATGACATTCCTATTTCTCCAAGTTGCAACAGGTTCATTTTGAACAATCGGCACTAATGTTGGAAACTCTCGAGAACCATCTTCGTGTTATCACGAAGTTGTGTTCTCGATGTTCGAAGTGACTTTCTCGAGTTCGTGTGCTTTTGGTGAAAGTTGTCGCCGTGGATCCGAGTAGAGTTTTCTTGTTCCTTCGGGAATGATCCCCAGTCGGTCACGCATGTGTGGACTGTTCTTGAGATGGTTGGTTGTTACCTCCATCCACTTAAAGAAGTTTGCATCCACGCTAAGCCACTGACTGATTTTCCTTGAAAGAAGAAGTTCAAGATCTTGGTGATCTTTGTTATCATCTCCCAACCAAGGACTCTGGTGTGTTTTGTTGCAAGTAATTCATGTAGGTGCAACCGTCTTTCGTAAGTTGCTAATACATGAGTCCTGCAATATCGCTCATCTTTTCGAGCTTGACATCTTAGTCCATGTCTTGAGAATCTAGTAAAGGTATCCCGTTGATTACCGGTGTAATCTCTTTGATCATATATACCGAGTCTTGTTTTTAAATCCACTACCCAGAGCTGAATCTCAAGCAGCAACGATGGTTAGTGTTTCCTCAAGGGTATTGAATTAGGTCTTTTCAGATTCCGGCATGGTTGATGTGGTGGTTGACACAATTAGCCGGAAGGCCTAATGTCATATCCCCTTGAATCCGTAAGAACAACCACTCCCCGCGAGGAATCTTGTTATGCTTATTCCAACAAGTTTTCTTCACCGTTCTTTTTAAAACCGGAGTTTCACTTTCACTTGATGACCTATAGAAGGCTTGTCGTGAGCCTGCTGTCGGTATCTAGAACATCAGCAGAACCTGGAAGTTGATTCTTCCAATGTCTCTTCGTTGATCCTCCAAACCTTCGTTTCAGTGGAAACAAGTTCCTCGTGAGAACCATCTCTTGGTGTTTTGTAACCGCCATTGATCAGTTCCCTTTTTCAAGTTGTTTGTACTTGAAGTTCTGTTAAACTTACACATTGTGTGAATTTGCCAGTTACTTCAGCCCCGGAGTCTTAACCGTGTGGTAAACGTATTGCTACGTCAAATCCACCCTAGGAAAGAGATTCCCTATTCCTTCTGGTGTTTCCATCTCCGTTGGTTACCCATCCTTATGGTGTGATCAAGAATTCCTCCTTTGTTACGGTGTTCCATCGTCCTTTGATTACTTATCTTCCGTTGTGAAGTAACATCCCGATTCTTGACAAAGATCTCGACAAACTTTGACAGAATGGTTGAAAGTTCTGTTATCTTTCGTATCCACTCCGAAGAGTGAACATGATCATGTATCAAATCTTCTCCGACGCACGATTACAGTGTTTTCTTGTGTCTCCCCTCGTCTACGGATATTACTTTGTGGTATCCAACACAAAACTTTCCATCTTTGTTTTCTGTTTGAAGAAAACCTCGGTTTCACAAGTTGTTCAACCTTTCTTTTCCAAAAGGGTTTAAAGTCTTGTGCAAAGCTCATATTCCAAATCCTTTCAAGAACCATCGTCCGTAAATTTGAAACCATCTTTTATTCACTCCGTTACCTTGATGTGTTTCATGCATGATAACTCAACAGTTCTTTACGAACATTCTTGTCATGAGTTGTCCATGCGATACTCGCTCTTCGTAAAGATCATTTCCTAAGAGTTTCCCTCTTACCTAAGGTGTAGCCTCCGGAGATCTCCGCAAGTGCTATGGATCAACCTCTTCGAGAAGAGAACCGTAAGGTTCGAGACGATCGTTCAAAACCGGTGTTCCTTCTTTCTTTCTCCTTCAGGAATCTCGGGACGAGATTCTTGTAAGGGGGGGTAGATTTGTAACATCCCAAAGTTTGCTACATTAAGGTGTGTGGTATGTGTTCATCTCATACATGCATCAAACAAAAATTCAAATCATGTTTGAACCAATTTAAAACTTGAACTCAAATGGTTTGAGAAAATTTCCAGCAAATAGTACTTAAAATGGGTTTCAAAATCTTGTTCTGAAAAGTATGCCAATTTCACCAAAGCAATACATGGTGAGGTTGGAAATTTCATAAGCTTTCCAAAAATAATTTTTGCCAAATTTTATCCTTTCAAAAAGGCCCTCAAAACTTTTTTTTGGTTCTGTTTTAAGTCCAAAAGGACCTCTCTGCAAATCCCCAAATCTTCCAGGGGGTTATCCGTGAGATTGTTTTTGGCGTCATCTTCCTTGTCGCCGGCCAGGGAGGCAACCGCCGCGCCACCTCCTGCTTCCAGCGCGGCAGGGGAAGGATGAGGAGCCTGGGTGCCGTCTGGATCGAGAAGAGCCCCTCAGAACCCCCCCTCGAGCTCGCTCTCTTTCCCTCTGTTCCTCTCCTCGCCCGAAACCTTAGCTCGCCGGAGATCCTCCGCCGCCGTCGATTCCTCGCCTCCGCAGCCTCAACGAGCAGAGCTACGGAGCCGCCGCGACCCCCTATTCCTCTACGAGTGACCGGAGCCGCTAGGACGGTCTAGACGCCGTGGATTTCCCCGTCTCCTTCCTCTCCGGCCGCGGCTGCCGCGCGCGATTCCGGCGCCGTCGAGCCGCCTCCGACCTCCCCGACAACTCCACGACGCTCCCGGTGAGCTGAGGGTCCTCAAGGACCCCTCCCCTCGCTCCCTTCCCTCCCCCCAAACCGTGCTGTCACCGCCGCTCGCCGCCGGTCGCCGCAGTTGCGCTCCGCGCCGTCGCTCCGGCGACCATACCGGGGCGGCGCCGCTACCGAGAGGTAGCCCACGTCTCCCTCGTCCGAACGCGGTCACCCGTGTTTCCTCGCGTGCGCCCAATCGCCGCCGGCGACCACGGCAGTGGGATTCCGGCCAACTGCTGACGTCAGCGTGACGTCCTGGTGACGTCACGTGGGCCAGACCTCCTGTTTTTTTTCTAAAAAGGTTTAAAAGAAAAGAAACTGACACGTGGGCCCCACCTCTTTTATAATTACAGAAAAAGAATTAATTTGTATAATGTATAACTTCTAGTATGTTTATCAGAAAAATAAAATAAAAACATGGTAATGTTCTTAAAAATGTAAGGAACCCAAAAATGTCACTTTCATAAATGTTTGACAAAGTTGAATTTTGGCCATTATTTAATGCTGTTTAATCATTTAAAAATAGGAAAATAAGTTTTTATTCAATAAAATTAGAAAATTAAAAGTTATATACCAAACTGCTCATAATGACAAATGCAATCTAATTATGATGTTTTCAACCTCTTTTGAGCAACTAAAATGGTACTCATGTTCATAATCGCCCGAAACCCCCTCCGGGGTCTATTCCGGGACCTTTTCACTAAAACTGCATTTCTGACATATGAACCCTAGCAAACCAACGATCATGCTTAGGGCTTTATTTAAGTGCATTAACCTGCTCATGCGTACATATTGCGCATTGCATCGATGCCATGTGTTGATTGTTATTTCTCTTTCGGTGTTTGTTTCCCCCTCGGTAGAACGTGACCCCGAAGTGAAGGCCAACGAATCCATGGCGAATACTTGATGTTAACCGACAAGTCAAGCACTTATTCCTGAAGACTTTATCTGGTTTTCTTATAACCAAGGCAAGCATAACCTCTTATCTGCTCATATATGCTTTCGAACAACATTTGATCTCGTACGTTGCATTCGATTCCAAACTATTTGATGCTACTAGATATAGTTCACCTATATACTGCATTGCCTCAATATCCTGATCCACTGCTCCTAGCCACCATAGATTTGCTTGTGCGCATCGCCAGAGCCTCATATCTGCTTCGCTTAGCTTTACATGTTTGTTACCTCTGCTCCATCCGGTTGATGAATCAGAGCTACGATAACCTAGTATGATATGATGACGTGGTGAAATGAGCACTGTGTGGTTAACTTGACTAAGGCGAGGACGGGAGGCCACTTGGGAAGTGGTTCTTGGTCCTGTACTTGCCAACCCTAGGACTAAGGTCTCACCGTGGAAACCAAGACTGAGCGTGCAACCACACGCGAGGCCTAACAGACCACGCTCGACTAACTAACTTGTTTGGTTCTATCCGTGAGTCACGTAGTTTGGGATTTCCATCTGTGTGTGAGTCAAAAACCTTTTGGAGGTGTTTAGGGCGTGACCGGGACAAGTGATGGACGTACACGGATCTTGTTCCCGACTCACAGAACAAGTGCCGTCAGGAGGTGGCCAACTCCCTGTTGACGGGGTGGCCCTGTTTGGGTTGACTCATGGATAGGGCTCGACAAGGTAAAGGTCGTGGCCAACCACCCTCTGCCGCGCTCCATGGACGAGCGTACATGTGGCGTTAAGAGTCGGATGGTACGTGTGGGTAAAGTGTACCACCCTGCAGGGATAAATCTTTCGGAAAGCCGTGTCCACGGTTAAGGACGACTTGGTGAAAGCCACGAGGTCATAGATAACTTGAACGTGCCGTAAAAGATGTTGACAATGCATGGAGGCAGTAGATCAAGGGTGCCTCCCCGGAGATGCCGGGAGGGGTGATCCTTGTAGCATGTGAGGTGCTGGAAATGATGTTGGTGGATAGAAGGATGATGATACAGTAGTTGAGTTTCTCATCTGTTTTGAAAACCCTCTACAAGACGTGCTATTCCTCCTCTATTTGAAAAATAAAGATTGCTTTACGCAAAACATCCTTCATAAAACCCTTTCTGAAGTTAGCAGATATATAATAGGTTAACTAAGTCTTGTTGAGTACCTCCCGTACCCAGGTTTGCTTAATTTGGTTCAGGTGAAGATCTTCTCTTCGGTGGTGTTTCAACGTGGACATCGACGAGTAGTTCGGGGTTCCCAGGTAGCAGCCTGGAATCTATGGGCTGGGACGTCGCCTTATGTTGCGGCCTCTTAGGCCTTTTTGGTTTTTGTTGATTAGCAACATAATTTGCCTTCCGTTGTTTGATGTAATGTTGGGTCGTGTGACCTCTGTTTGTAAGCTATACTCTAGTAACACCTGTTGAATACAGCTTTCATGTTTAGAGTACTGCTTTGATCGGTTGTTGGTTTCGAGCTCATTGTTATACAGTTTTGGCTATGCCTGCATAGTTGTCGCAGTCGAGGGGTTGTGGAGCCGATGATCCATGTCCGAGCCCGCCTGTCGATGTGATCGGCCTGGGGCGAGGTAACCCCAGTAACCCTCGATTGTTGTTGCACTTTCTGGACACATAGCATCTCTGTATAGCTTTGGTCCCGTTTCCTTCAGTTTCATTCGATTCGTGGACGCTTTGATATGCATAGTTGGTTATGACTAGCATGGATACAAGGAGTAGTAGACTGGGGATCCGGACTACGTGCCGATGAATCCAGTCTGCCTGCCGTTGTTTGTTGCGGCCGGGGCTGGTAACCCTGAAGCATTTGTGGGTCCATGTCTAGGAGCACATAACAGTATGTATATCTCTGGGTCCGGGGTCGTGACATTCTTCAACCTCCGGACAGAAAGCAACAGCTGCGTGGCACCGCCACCCTCGTCGATTGCCACCTCCTCCTTGCTAGCTTGCACGTGAGGATAGGACTGCCGAGGTCATCGTCGTGATCCTTTTCCCTCCCCACCCACTTCCCTGTTCTTCCTCTTCTCTGTAACTCCCAAACCGAAACCCTAGCTCCGGTTAACCTCCATGGCGCCGCCGGTACAGGCCACGCCGAGCCCGGCCGTTGTTCCCTGCAGCTCCATCGTCCCCTCCTCTACCCCCTCGCCGAATGAATCGAGCCAGGATGGCCTGAACGGACGCCGCCATCCGCGTCTTCACCGGCTCCGGCCGCCGCCGCGATTGGCGATTCCGGCGAGCCCCGTCGTCGCCTCGCTTCCCCGAGCACACCACCGCGCTCCCGGTTAGCTCCTGAACGCCGTGGATGGTCCCATTGTCCCTCTCCCCCTCTAATTTGTTGCGCCGGCGACCACACCCGAGCGCCGCCGCAGTTTCTTGTCGACGGCGAGGCTCCGGTGGAGTCTAGGTAGCAGCGCTGCCACCATCCGACTCGCCATCGAGTCCTCTCCACATTGCACCAAACGGCTTCGGCCAATTTTTAGCAAATCGCCCGATTGAATTTCATCTGAGAAGATCCTCTCCCTGGGTGATGTCACAGTGACGTCCTGCTGACGTCATAACTCCCTGTTTAATTAATTCCAGAAAATGATTAAATTTGGTTAATTAATATCTTCCAAAATATTGCTCAGAAAAATAAAATAAAAACATGGGAGAGATCAGGAAAATGTACTCTTTCCAAAAATGTCACTTTCATACATGTTTGACACACTTCATTTTATGGCTTTATTTAATGCTGTTTAATCATTTAAAAATAGAAAAATAAGTTTTTATTCACTAAAATTAGAAAATTAAAAGTTATATACCAAATTGCTCAAAATGATAAATGGAATCTAGTTATGATGTTTTCAAACCCATTTGGACAACTAAAATTGTACTCACTTCCAGAATTGCCCGAAGTACCCCTCCGGGGCTTATTTCGGACTAATTTCAGTAAAAAAATGCATTACTGACATGCGAACCCTAGAAAACCATCGAACATGTTTAGGGCTTTATCTCAGTGCATTAACCTGCTCATGCATACATATTGCGCATTGCATCGATGCCATGATTGATTGTTGTTTTTCTCTTTCGGTGTTGTTTCCCCCTCGGTAGAACGTGACTCCGAAGAGAAGGCCAATAACTCCATGACGAATACTTGATCTTAATCGACAAGTCAAGCACTTATTCCAGATGACATTTCAATTGGTTTTCTTATAACCAAGGCAAGCATAACCTCTTATCTGCTCATATATGATTTCAAAGTGGTTTGAATCTCGTACTTTGCATTCGGTTCCAAACTATTTGATGTCAGTAGATAGAGTTCTCCTATATATTGCATAACCTAGATATCCTGATCCACTGCACCTAGCAGCTATAGGTTTGTTTGTGCGCGCCTCTTTAACGCCGGTGAGTCTTGCTTAGCCATGCCTAGTTATGATTTGATCCATCCAGTTGATGAATCTGGTCAATGCGTGAATCTACTATGTCAGGTGTTTATGATGTGAATTACCTTTGATAACTTGACTAATCACGGCATGGATGTGAGGCCACAATGGGTTGTGGCGTTTTGTCTTGTTCATGCCCCTAGGAGCGAGTTCTCGCCTTCGAAGCCAAGACTGAGCGTGCAACCACACGAGCGAGCCAATGAACCTCGCCTGACTATCTAACTTGTTTGGCCACATCCATGATTCACGTAGATTGAAGTTTCCATTTGCGGGTGTGTCATAAAATGTTTTTGAGAAAACTAGGGCATGACCGGGACCAGTGATGGACGTACACGGATCTTGTCCCGACTCACAGAACAGGTGCCGTCAGGAGGTGGCCACCTCCCTGTTGACGGGGTGGCCCTGTTTGGGTTGACTCATGGATAGGGTTACGCAAGGTAAAGGTCGGAGCCAACCACCCTCTGCCGCGCTCCCAAGGAGCGTACATGTGGCGTTAAGAGTCGGATGGTACGTGTGGGTAAAGTGTACCCCCTGCAGGGATAAATCTTTTCGAAAAGCCGTGTCTGCGGTTAAAGACGACTTGGTGACGGACTCTGTGATCATAGATAACTTCAACGGAATGAATAAAACTTGTTAACCATGATTAAAGGGTGCCTCCTTGGAGATGCCGAGAGGGGTGATCCTTGTAGCATGAGTTAGTGTGGGAATGAGAAGGACTTGGTGGAATACAAGAAGATGATGATCTCAGTAGTTGAGTAGTTTTCTCATCTGTTTTCAAAATATTCCATGAGACGTGCTATTTCTCCCTCAACTTGGAAAACAAAGATTGCTTTACGCAAAACAGGCTTCATAAAACCCTTTCTGAAGATAGCAGATATATAATAGGTTAACTAAGTCTTGTTGAGTAACTCCCGTACTCATGTTTGCTTCAATTTGGTTCAGGTGGAGTTCGTCTCTCCGGTGGTGTTTCAACGGGGACATCGACGAGTAGTTTGGGGTTCCTAGGTAGCAGCCTGGAATCTATGGGCTGGGACGTCGCCTTATGTTGCGGCCTCTTAGGCCTTTTTGGTTCTTGTTGATTAGCAACATAATTTGCCTTTCGTTGTCTGATGTAATGTTGGGTCATGTGACCTCTGTTTGTAAGCTATACTCTAGTAACACCTGTTTAATACAACTTTCATGTTTAGAGTACTGCTTTGATCGGTTGTTGGTTTCGAGCTCATTGTTATACAGTTTTGACTATGCCTGCATAGTTGTCGCAGTCGAGGGGTTGTGGAGCCGATGATCCATGTCCGAGCCCGCCTGTCGATGTGATCGGCCTGGGGCGAGGTAACCCCAGTAACCCTCGATTGTTGTTGCACTTTCTGGACACATAGCATCTCTGTATAGCTTTGGTCCCGTTTCCTTCAGTTTCATTCGATTCGTGGACGCTTTGATATGCATAGTTGGTTATGACTAGCATGGATACAAGGAGTAGTAGACTGGGGATCCGGACTACGTGCCGATGAATCCAGTCTGCCTGCCGTTGTTTGTTGCGGCCGGGGCTGGTAACCCTGAAGCCCTTGTGAGTCCATGACTAGGAGCACATAACAGTATGTATATCTCTGGGTCCGGGGTCGTGACAGGTCTTGGTATCAGAGCAGGACTGCCTGTAGGAAAACCTTACTGCTTGGTCGATGTTGAGTCTAGTGTTTGTGAAAACTATTTTGAAACTCCAAATGAGTTGTGAAAACCTTCTTAGGATTCTTTTACTCCTTATCTGGTATCGCTCTAACTCTGGGTCACCTTATCTGTTTTGATTTGAAAAGGTTTTGCTATCTCTTCTAGTCATTCAAAACTTAGGTGCCTTCTTTGGCAAGGACGTTTTTACCCAAGTTGACCTAGTGTTCAGTTTCTAGAGTCTTGTGTGTTCCATATCCGTTACCTTTTAAACTGGGAGATTTCCTTTCCATCATAATCTCTCAAAGTTGTATGGGTTCCACATTCTTACATGTTCCAAAGTTTCAAAACCGAACCTCGAGATCTGCTTTTCATCTCGAATGTATCCGTTATCCTCTGCTCAAATACTTCTGGAGCTATGCTTATCTTTTGAAAGATACTTCGTGATTGCTATTTGTAGTGTCCTTCAAGGCACTAAGATAGTAGTTACTCCTTCCTCTAGGTTTTTAACCCTTGGACTTGAACCGAAGGTCCCGGAATGTGCTGAATTGTGGTGAGTTGAGTCATGTGGTTTCTTAACCATGTAATGTTCACGCTATCAGTACAGGATGCTGACCTTTAACCCAAGTTCCTTTCTTTGGATCCTGAGGAATCTGTTCCACCTCAGGATGGCTAGGCAATTCCAACTCTCATAGCCATAGGCTCTCCACTGGAACCAAAAGGGATCACCGCAAGAGTGATCATCCTGAATTCCACATCTTCGTTCTTATTTCAGTTATACCAACTCTTTTGCATGTGTTTTACAAATGAGTATCACCCTATGCATTCCATATGATCTCTGGATTCTCCGGAGCATGTTCCTACCTTCCAGTTGCACTCAAGTCTCCATCCGTTGTATTGGAAACCAAGTTACATATGTGTGTTGGATTCTTCCAATGCATTTGCTCTTGTTTTCTGTCAAAACATTCCACCTTGGGATGTCAGGAGAAACAAACTCCAGTACCTCGTTCATCTTAAGGACCCGGTCAAAGTTTTGTAATCCGCAGATTAAAGAGGCTTCATTAGCTTCGGATTTGTTCTACCTTCGAGTATCACACTCTTACATATCAAGAGGTTGTGTTGTGTTCATGGCCTTATTGATGAAGTGACGCTCCTACACATCTTCACTTCCCCTTCCTCCAAGCTTGAATGCTTGAGATTGATGGGTCTGTTCTTCGACATGTGTGTCAGCTATTCCTAGCACTTCTTATTGCTTCGAAAAATCTAAGAAAACATATGTATTCTTCTTAGCACTACTGGTCACCCAGCCTCTGTTTGAAGTTGACTGAGTCACCAAATCTGTTCAATCCGGTGCACACTTTTGGTCAGAGAGATAGGTTCGTACCAAAGCTCTCAAGATCATATCAGTTGCTTTGATAAGCAAACCTCCCTTCCGAACTCCAAGACATACCGGTGGTTCGTGATATTCTGGTTGTCATTCTAGAAGTATCACCAGGTTGTTACCTGACCGTGATGTCTAAACCAGGAGTAGTTTGAACCACACCTTTCTCCAAGGAACCCTGCTGGATATCCTGGACTAGTTGGTTGAGCTTAAACAACAACTTGGAGAGTTGAAAGACAAAAGCTTATCCTAACTTGATCCTTCGTTATTGGATGTCCAGTTTCCTCTGTGTTGAAGCTTGATAGTATCTCTTTTGTGGACATGCTATCATTCCAACCTTTGATTTGATTTGGGCTATCGTCAAATCAAGCTCAGATTCAAGGACTATCTTGATGGTGTTTCACTCATGGTGTTTTCCCCGGGTACACCTTCATGTCCTTTAGTCTGCCCAATATTCTGCCTTGTTCATATATTATATGAATCCCTCTTCTTGGAGTGTTCTAATAAGGTGTTGTTGATCCCAACGATGACATTCCTATTTCTCCAAGTTGCAAGAGGTTCATGTTGAACAATTGGCACTAATGTTGGAAACTTCCGAGAAACATCTTTGTGTCATCACGAAGTTTGTGTTCTGGGTGTTCGAAGTAACCTACTATGGTTCATGTGCTTTTGGTGAAAGTTGTCGCCGTGGATCCGAGTAGAGTTTCCTTGTTTCCTTCGGGAATAATCCCAAGTCGGTCATGCGCTTGTGGACTATTCTTGATATGGTAGGTTGTTACCTACATTCCTTGAAGAAGTTTGCATCCACACCAAACCATTGACAGATTTCCCTTGAAAGATAAGAAATCCAAGAACTTCGTTATCTCGGTAATCATCTTCCCAACAAGGACTCTGATGTGTTCCTCCGTAAGGAATCCATGTAGGTGCAACCGTCTTTCGCAAGTTGCTAATATATGAGTCCTGCAATCTCGCTCATCTTTTCGAGCTTGACATCGTAGTCCATATCTTGAGAATCCAGCATATGTATCTCGTTGGTAAACGGTGCAATCTCTTCGCTCAAATATATCGAGTCTGAGTTATCTATTCACTAACCAGAGCTGAATCTCAAGCAGCAACGATGGTTGGTGTTTCCTCAAGAGTATTGAATTAGGTTCATTTGAAAGTACGGCATGGTTGATGTTGTGGTTGACACAATTAGCCGGAAGGCCTAATGTCATATCTCTTTGAATCCGTAAGAACAACCACTCTCCGTGAGAATGCTTTTGTGGCTCATTCTAACAAGTTTCCCTCCCCGTTCTTCCAAACCGAAGTTCAACTTTCACTTGATGACCTACAACATCAAACAGAAGGCTTGTAAGAGCCCGACGTTGGTATCTATAACATCAAGGGTAGTTTGGAAGTTGATCTTTCCAATATCTCTCTATCAATCCTACCAATCTTTGTTCTCGTGAAAACAAGTTCATCATGAGAACCATCTCTTGGTGTATTGTGACCGCCATTGAACAGTTCCCTTTTCCAAGTTGATGGTACTTGAAGTTCTGTTCATCTCACACATTGTGTGAATTTGTCAGTTACTTCAGCCATGGGATCTTAACTATGTGGTAAACGTATTGCTACGTACAAACCACAGTAGGAAAGAGATTCCTTGTTCTTTTCGGTGTTTCAATTCTCATTGGTTACTCATCTTTATGGTGTGACCAAGAAATTCCTCCTTTGTTACGGTGTTACAACATCCTTTGGTTACTCCTCTTCTGTTGTGAAGTAACATCATGATCTTTGACAAAGATTTCTACAAACTTTGATGGACCAAAGTTCCTTATCTTCCGTGTCACTTCCGAAGGGTGAACATGATCATGTATCAAATTCTCTCCGATGCACGATTAGGGTGTTTTCTCGTGTTCTCCCTCGTCTACGGATATTTCGTTGTGATATTCAAGACCATCCTTCCCATCTTGGTATTCTACTTCGAAGAAACCTCGCAGCCGAAAGTTGTTCAACCGTTCTTTTCCAAAAGGATTTAAAGTCTTGTGCAAAGATCATATTCTAAATCCTTTCAAGACCAATCGTTCGCAAACTTGCAACCATCTTCTATTCACTCCGTTACCTTGATGTGTTTCATGCTTGTTAACTCAACAGTTCTTTACGAACATCCTTGTCATGAGTTGTCCATGAGATACTCGATCTTCGTGAAGATCATTTCCTAAGAGTTTCCCTCTTACCTAGGTGTACCCGTTCAATACTTCAAGATGCTACAGATCAACCTCTTCAGAAGAGAACCGTAAGGTTCGAGAAGATCGTTCAAAACCGGTGTTCCTTCTTTCTTCTCCTTCGGGAATCTCGGGACGAGATTCTTGTAAGGGGGGTAGATTTGTAACATCCCTGTTTTGCTAACAAAGGGTTGTGGTGTTGTGTTCATGTCATAGCATGCATGAAAAATTTGAACCAAGTTTTAATTTGAATTTAAATGAAACTTGCCCAAAAACCACCTAAAGTGATCACCCAAAATTTGTTATAAAAGCATTTTCAAATTTGAAAAGCAAAGACATGGTGAGGTTGAAAATTTGTAAGGTTTTCAAATATCATTTTTGCAAATTTTTCTGTTTACAAAAAGGCCCTCAAAATCTGGTTTTCTGTTCTGTTTTGAAATAGAAAAGGACCTAAATGAAATTCCATTGTTTCCCAGGGGGTTATTGTAATTTGTTTTTTTTGGCTTTCTTCAACCTCCGGACAGAAAGCAACAGCTGCGTGGCACCGCCACCCTCGTCGATTGCCACCTCCTCCTTGCTAGCTTGCACGTGAGGATAGGACTGCCGAGGTCATCGCCGTGATCCTTTTCCCTCCCCACTCACTTCCCTGTTCTTCCTCTTCTCTGTAACTCCCAAACCGAAACCCTAGCTCCGGTTAACCTCCATGGCGCCGCCGGTACAGGCCACGCCGAGCCCGGCCGTTGTTCCCTGCAGCTCCATCGTCCCCTCCTCTACCCCCTCGCCGAATGAATCGAGCCAGGATGGCCTGAACGGACGCCGCCATCCGCGTCTTCACCGGCTCCGGCCGCCGCCGTGATTGGCGATTCCGGCGAGCCCCGTCGTCGCCTCGCTTCCCCGAGCACACCACCGCGCTCCCGGTTAGCTCCTGAACGCCGTGGATGGTCCCATTGTCCCTCTCCCCCTCTAATTTGTTGCGCCGGCGACCACACCCGAGCGCCGCCGCAGTTTCTTGTCGACGGCGAGGCTCCGGTGGAGTCTAGGTAGCAGCGCTGCCACCATCCGACTCGCCATCGAGTCCTCTCCACATTGCACCAAACGGCTTCGGCCAATTTTTAGCAAATCGCCCGATTGAATTTCATCTGAGAAGATCCTCTCCCTGGGTGATGTCACAGTGACGTCCTGCTGACGTCATAACTCCCTGTTTAATTAATTCCAGAAAATGATTAAATTTGGTTAATTAATATCTTCCAAATATTGCTCAGAAAAATAAAATAAAAACATGGGAGAGATCAGGAAAATGTACTCTTTCCAAAAATGTCACTTTCATACATGTTTGACACACTTCATTTTATGGCTTTATTTAATGCTGTTTAATCATTTAAAAATAGAAAAATAAGTTTTTATTCACTAAAATTAGAAAATTAAAAGTTATATACCAAATTGCTCAAAATGATAAATGGAATCTAGTTATGATGTTTTCAAACCCATTTGGACAACTAAAATTGTACTCACTTCCAGACTTGCCCGAAGTACCCCTCCGGGGCCTATTTCGGACTAATTTCAGTAAAAAATGCATAACTGACATGCGAACCCTAGAAAACCATCGAACATGTTTAGGGCTTTATCTCAGTGCATTAACCTGCTCATGCATACATATTGCGCATTGCATCGATGCCATGATTGATTGTTGTTTTTCTCTTTCGGTGTTGTTTCCCCCTCGGTAGAACGTGACTCCGAAGAGAAGGCCAATAACTCCATGACAAATACTTTATCTTAATCGACAAGTTGTCGTGGTGGTGTCACGGCAGATGCCATAGGATGGCTAACGATGTGGGGACGAAGGACGCTGGAGGCGCTCGGGGAGGGATCACGCGACGAATAGACGCGTGAGGTGAAGATCAAACACTGCAAACAACACGATCTACCCAGGTTCAGGGTCCCTGGTGAGGAGGTAAAACCCCTACTCCTGCCTTTCTTTATGTATTCTGGTGTCTCACCGAGTAGCCACAGTACAAATGTTCTTGCTACCGAGTAGCCACTCTTCTCTCTCCGGGTAGGATTAGGTCAAGAATCTCTACGTGAGTTCTAGTAATGCTTCCTTGTGTGCGTCGTGCCTCTCGCAGGAGGCGGCTGGGCACCTTATATACCCGGTGCCCTGCCGGATACAGCCAAATACAAACAAGTGTCGACATTGTGTGCACACCGTCCTTCTTCCAAGTTCCCGCTGGCAGCTTTGGCTTCTAAGCTTGTCCTGATGCAGAAAGTCGTTGGGCAAAACCAAGTATCCACTCTGTTATCACTGTGCGAACACAGAGTGGGTCCCCCCTATCCTGCGACGCCCTGCTGACACACTGTCGCTGTCAGGCACGCCGTCCCCAGATGAACAGTGCTGTGAACAGTGCCAAGTACGGACCCGGGATACGCGGGATCCGTGTCAGAACGCCAATCTTACTCGGACCAACTCTTCTACTCGAACAGATATAACTTGCTTGATATCTCCTTCTGGTCATCTTTTTGTGAGACCGAGTAGCAGTCGACTAGGTAACGAGTACCGGGTTGGCGGCTACTCGACCAAACTTCTCTTCTGACTGTTGCCTTTACCACTTGCCTTTACCCTACTCGGGGGTAACCCCCCGACAGCAGTCCCCGAAGCTGGTAGAGCCCTGCGAACTCGTTCACTGGGCCCTGCCAGCTTAAAACCAAGCTTGGCAACCTTGCCCTTGAATCTCAATATGCCGAGTAAAACCTCCGAGTAGCACTTTGAAGAGTACCTTGAGTTTCCTCTCTTCCGAATAGAGCTAGCCTCCTTCTCTGTAACCGAGCAAAAAGACTTAGGGAATTTCTTCAATCGAATCTCTACAGCGCAGAGCGCAATCCGGCTTTCCGTGCTGCAACTGGGCACGTGTCACGCATCCAGGACCGCGACGCCTCGCTGCCCAGGACCTGACAGGCCACGCGCCCAGTTTTCACGGAGCGGGCCCACGACCTCGTAATGTCCCATCATGCGCAGTAATCGCCCACGATCTCGTCGTGGGATCTAATGCGGCCGTTACGCGCGCGTTCCGCGCTGTGTGCATTTCCAACCGGCCACAGACCCCACGCCGCACGATTTATTGCCACGATCGATCCCACTACTCCAATTCGTAACGGTAATCCGTGGTGCGGTATAAATACCCCCACGGTAACTTCCTCTTCTCCTTCCACTTCATTTTCCCCTTCTGTCTCCTCGATCCTCCGCCGTCTCAGAACTCTCCGCCGCCGCGCAACTCTTTGCGCCGCCGCGGGCTCGTCCACTCCACCAGTTCCTTCTCATCCTTTCCCAACTTCCTGCTTGCCGCCATGGCTCGCGGTGACAGTGCTCGCGCCGGCTGGGCGGGCTCCGACGTCACCGCGGAGGACTGCCAGTGGCTCGTGAACACCCGGAGGGTTCCTCCCGGTGTTCGCTGCCGGCCGTCTAACGGCGAGATCGTTCCGGCTCCAGAGGACGGGGAGCACGTCGTCTTCCTCGCGCACTTCGCGCGGGGATTCGGCCTTCCTGCCTCCAATTTCCTCCGTTCTTTCCTGGATCACTACGGCCTCCAAATGCATCATCTTCCTCCCAATGCAGTTGTCTTCCTCTCCTACCATGCAGTGGTGTGCGAAGCTTTCCTCGGCGTTCGCCCCACGACGGAGTCGTGGTCGAAGTACTTCTTCTTCCGCCAACAGAGCCAGGGCAAGAAGGATGGCGCGGACACCAGCAGCCGGGTAACCGAGACCGGCAGCGCCATGATGGTGCAGCGCCCGGGCACCAATCATCCTCGCATCAAGGGCCTGGATTCTGTCCGCAAATGGCAGAAGTCCTTCTTGTATGTGAAGAACATCCCCGCCACGAAAGAGGCCAAGATCGAGGACCGCATCAACCTGCCCCCTTGGAGCAACCGAGTTCCTACCGGGCAGAATTGGAAGAGCAAGCCGTCGAACAGCAGGAACTTGATGCAGATGGAGGAGCGGCTCGTCCATCTGATCGGAGAAGGGCTCAAGAGCGACGATCCAGTCGCCTGCTGGATTCGCAACCGCGTGCTGCCTCTGCAACGCCGCTCCCACCCCATGTGCTACATGGGCGGCCCTCGCGACTGTACTCGGACGACTACTTTCGAGCTCAGCAACGCGGATGTCGCCGCCTACGCTCGGTCCATCCTGACCACCGGCCTTCGCGACAACTGGCAGTATGGCTTCATCCCCTACAGCCGCACAAAGCCGATTCCACGGGTACGGTCTTCTTAATCTGCTTCTCGTATATGCAATCTGATTAGATAGCTTCCTCTCCTTGCTGCGACTAGCATTCGCATTCTGCGCCGAGTAGGGCGCTTAGCGGAACTGCTCAGGCTTAGTATGCTTGTTGTTTGCACGCCTTGTCGGGTAGCACACTTAGGAGAAACACTTAGGCTTAATGTGCTTGATGTTTGCACGCCTTGCCGAGTAGGAAACTTAGGAGAAACATTTAGGCTTAATGTGCTTGATGTTTGCACGCCTTGCCGAGTAGGACACTTAGCCGAACCGTTTAGGCTTAATGTGCTTGGTGTTTGCACGCCTAGTCGGATAGAGTGCCTTCACGCTACTCGGCTCACTTTGCGATGTTTCTCTATTCTTCAGGTCCTTGATCGTCAACTCGCTGAGAGCAGTGAGCGCTTCGAGGGCAACTGGTCAGATGACCGAGAGGAAGATGATGAGGTCTCCTTCGAGACCGCGGACAAGCTTGATCCTCCTGAAGCCGCCCAGACGAGTAAGCATCACGTTGACGCATCTCTTCGCGACTGGTCCGAGGACGAAGATGAAGGTAACTGATTTTATCCCGTCTGATCGCGAGCAGCACAAACTAATTGCTTCCTGCTTCTGAATTGCCTTTCTTCCTTTCAATTTCTCAGATGGTGCTGATGCTGAGGATGACGGCGAGGATGAGGGCGAGGACGAGGCAGCCCTGGTCGTCGATCCTCTTGCAGTTGCTGCTCCTGTTACCCGCAAGCGCGCGGGTAGCGGCGCCCAAGAACCCCCCGCCAAGAAGAAGAAGCCGACCGAGAAGACGACCAAGAAGGTCGTGAAGAAGAAACGACCAGCGATCCCTACCCGTAAGGGGTAAGTTCCTTTTCGATTGTACGCTTCGGTTCACTTCATTCTTCTCGGTTGATTCCCAATCCTTTTACTTCACTGTTTCCTCTCAATTTCCTCTGCCCTCTTCTTATTTTCTGAATGCAATTTTCTCTTCAGAGCCCCCCTGGATGCGGATGCCGCTCGTGCGCCCACTGAGACCAAGAAGCAGGCCGCCATCGACGTTGATAAGCTTATCGACCTCGACGGCGACGAGAATGAAGCCGCCAACGCACATGGACACATGGACACCGATGCCCAGAATGTCGAGCTGGAGCAACAGTCCCGCGCGGATCAAGAAGCACAGGATGCTTCTCACCAAGATAGGCCTCCTTCTCCTCCGGCCAACACAGCCGAGGAGAAGCAAGATCAAGATCAAGAGACACACAACGACGCCGCCCCTGAGCGGCAGGAAGAAGAACAAGAGCAGCCAGCCACAGGGGCTGCTGAACAGGAAGACCCCGTGGCCCAGCCGCGGGTAGAAGAATCAGATGCCTCACAGCCAGATCCCGCTGCCGAGCAGCGGGTAGAGACCGTTGACGAAACAGGGCAGTACCCACTGAGCGATGCGCAACCCGATACCGCGCAGGGTACTTCCTCCAGTGCACCTGACTCCTCCTTGGTGCAGGAAGCCAAGGCCGCAGCCAGCTCTCCGGCCAAACCGGTTACGAGGAAGAACGCCCAGGAAGCTGCCGAGAAGAAGGCCGCCGAGGAGAAGGCCAAGAAGGCCACCGAGAAGAAAACCACCGAGAAGAAGACCACCGAGAAGCCAACTGTCCAGAAGGAGATTTCGAAGAAGCGAGCTGCAGAGAAGTCAGCAGACCCGGCAGAAGGCACTGTTCGCAGGAACCCGGCGCGTGGCGCCGGCCAAGATGCAGCCGTGATGCCGCCGCCAACATCAACCACCAAGTCCACTCAGCTGGCTATCCGCGAGCCTGGCGCGGCTGCTGACGCTGCTGGTGCATCCCGCGTCTCGGATCCGCCCAGCTTCCCACCTTATATGGTGAAAACCGCGGCAGTGGACTCCAGACCCCCGGCCCCAAATCAGGACAAATCCCTCTCCATTTCTTCGTGCGAGGTTCAGGACCAGGCGGTGACATCTCAGGGCCTTGAGCAAGTGCTCGATCTGGTTGGCTTCATCGATGCCAAATGGGACAGCAAGGTGCTGGGCAACTCGAACTGGGACGGCACGGATTTGGGCGACTTGGACCATATGCGTGTCGATTGGAACAAGGCGGACTTGGGTTACAAACCCATGACCATCTCATCCAACTCCGCCACGCTTGCTGCCAAGATGTTCGTCCACCGCAAGAATGCAGAGGACCTCGAGCAATCTTACGCGGTAAGCTTCTACCCATCCTCCCCGAGTTGCGTTTCACTTTTCTTCTACTCTTCTTCTTTTCCTTATCCACCACCCAGTCCCCGAGATTCTGGCCGAGTAGGCGGATACACTCCCGAGTTGCCGCCTTCTCGGGTTGAATCTTTATTACTTTGCCTGATTCCTCTTCCTTTTGCTTCTCAGAATAGCTTACTGAAACGGACCGGCCTGCACCGTCAGCTACTCTGGAACCATGCCATTGCCAAGAGACGCATCGAGGCCCTGGAACGAGAACGCGCAGACGGCGAGGCAGCCGAGAAGGATGTGATGAACAGCACACTGAAACTTTCTGAAGTTGAAGGTACGCTTTTAGCTACGCGGTTCTTGCGTTTGGTGTTTACGCCCGCTTCTGCTTTTTGCGCTAACCACTTCTACTCTGCAGGGAAGTTAAAGGCCCTGGCGGATGAGCACTCAACCTGCCGTGCCTTTGTCGAGAGTGGCCAAGCCACGATTAAACGACTAGAAGGTACGTTGTCGTCTTCTCGGCTTGTCTTTGTGTCTCTTTCTTTGCTACTCTGCTGACCGTGCTTTGCTCTTTTCAGAAGATCATAAGAAGTTTGCCGAGGAACATCAAGATTGCCTCAAACCTGCTGAGGTGCAGCAGCAGTTGTCCAGCCAGGCTGTCGAGCTGCAGAAAGAACATGCTACCGAGATGGAGAAGCTCCAAGTCCAGCTGCACACTGCGCTCCAGGATGCTATCAACATTGCTGCCGAAAAGGATAGAATAATCGGTGAGAAGGCAAAGAGCGAAACAGCAGCCAAGGCCAAGGTGAAAGCCCTCGAGCAGGAGTGCGAGGTGCTGAAGAAAAGCAATGCTGATCTCTTTGCTCAGCTGAACGGGCTCCGCCTGATTGAAGAGAGGCACCTAGACAACGAGGAAACGTGGAAGAACCAGCTGCAAGGGCTGCGCCATGACTTGAACAGTAAGTGCTCTCTTTTCTTTGCTTCACTGCTTCCTCTTGTTCCTCTGCTACTCGTTTCGTATCTCTACTCTGTTATTGTTTCTGATCTTCTCGATAGCTCTTGCAGGAGTCTTCCCCGACCTCGAGTCTTCTTGCGTGCCTGCCCTAGCAAAGGTCCGAGCAGCTCGCGCTGAGAAGGGCGAGCATTTGGACACCAGAGCAGAAATCAAGGAGAGCATCCTGATTATGCAAGGGCAGTTCCCGCGGCTAGTGGGCGTGGGCACCGAGCTGGTGCGCGTCGCCTTCCAGATCCACAGCCTTTTCTGGCCTGATGACTCTGCGCCAACAACAATCTCCGGACTTGCCTTGAAGTTGCAGCGCGTGAAAGCCGAGTTGAAGAAGTGGCGCGCATCTGGAGCTCGGGCCGGCGCGGACATGATGCTTCTATTTATCACCAGCTGGTATGAAAATCTTAACCTCCAGATTGTCCGCGAGATGCGCCAGGACTCCAAGTGGGAGAAGAACCCCGACTGCGTGGCTATCCGCCAGCTGGTCGCTCACGAGGTCGCTCAATATGCTGATACCGCGACCTTCATCGACGGCCTCACCGAGCCCGACACCGAGGTGGACGAAGGCGAGGAGGAGGACGAAGACGAAGAGACGGACACAGAGGAGCTGGACCTGAGCTGCTTCGAGTCTCCTGGTGGCAAGACCGGGAAGGGGAAGGCCGCGGTCGTCGCGGATAGCGATGAAGAGGCCGAGAACGAGAAGATGTCGATTGACACCTCCGCGCTCGAGTTCGGCACCTCGTCAGGAGCTGCCCTCGACGACACCGTCAGCCTTCGCGCCCAAGCCACCGAGCCCGACGCCGAGCTAGCGAAGACCGTCCCCGTCAACCTGGAAGCGGATGCGACCAAGGCCGGGGCCGAGGACGAAGCTGCGAAGACTGTTGACGCCAGCTCGGAGGCAGACGCGACCAAGGCCACTACTGAAGATGAGGCAGCTAAGGCTAGCACCGAGAACGCCGCCTCGACCTGAATCTGTCATGCAGCTCATTTCTCAAACACTTATCAGATCCCCGGGATGCCGGGTGCAAATGTATCAGACTATTTATGCCGTTGCTACTCATTTTTATTCACACTTGTTGTTTTCAACTTAATCATCTTGTTCAGCCTTGGCTCGATGCCGGGTTGCGTTATCATGCGAGTCCCTGAGTTGCATTTCTTATTCACTCTCTCTTATTGTCTCAGCTCTACCCGCAACTTGTTGCTTTTTTGGTATTCGAGTCACAAGAGTCAAAGAGCAGAGCAGCAAATACTTAGCCGCTTAGAAACAATCATAGTAACGCAGCCCACCACTTAGCCGAAAAGACAGGACAGAAAACAGAGGTAAATGCACCCTACTCGGTTCCTGCACTCTTTTCTTCCTTAGCAATTTTTCTTGTGCTCATTGACCTTTTGCTTGTTCTCTTGCTTGCCATGAAGCCGGGTTTCGGACAGCAGCAGAGTCGAAGAGTTGGCATGTAGGTTTAAACACAGTACTCAATGTACTTTTGAATTTTGAAGTAGAGCAACCGAATAGGCAAAAGGTAAAGCCGAGTAGAAACACTTAGAGCAATTTTAGGCGAGGGCAGTCCCCGAGTTCAATTTCAGATTACGGAGTAGAATTGAGAGTACATACACATTTTTGCTCACGAATAAAAACGACGGAGTAGAGCTACATTCCAGGGACGCTTAGATTCCTCTCCAGCTTTATCTGCCCTGTTCGCCTGCGACGGGCGCACATCTACAAGGCAGTATGCATCGTTGTGCAGCGCTTTGCTCACAATGAAGGGCCCTTCCCATGAAGGAGACAACTTGTGCATCCCGGCTGTGCGTTGCACAAGCCTAAGGACCATGTCTCCTTCTCGGAAAACCCTTGGGTTCACCTTTCGGCTATGATAACGCCGCAGGTTTTGCTGGTAGATAGCCGAACGTGACAGAGTAAGCTCTCTTGCTTCTTCGAGCAGGTCAACGTCGTCTTCTCGAGCTTCTCTCACCTCTACCTCAGTGTAGAGGGTTACTCGAGGGGAGTCGTGCTCCAAGTCTATTGGCAACACAGCTTCAGCCCCGTATACCAAGAAGAATGGCGTGTAGCCGGTTGACCGGTTAGGGGTAGTCCTTAGACTCCACAACACCGCTGGCAACTCGTCTAGCCAACACCCAGGTGTTTTCAGCAGTGGCTCAATCAGCCTTGGCTTTATGCCTGCCAGTACCATGCCGTTTGCTCTTTCCACTTGTCCATTGGAGGTTGGATGCGCAACAGACGCAACATCTAGTCGGATGTGCTTATCTCTGCAGAACCGCACCATTGCCCCCTCTGCGAAATTTGTGCCGTTGTCGGTGATGATGCTGTGCGGGTAGCCATATCTCAGGATCACATCCTTCAAGAATTTCACAGCTGTAGCCCCATCACACTTCCGAATAGGCTTCACTTCGATCCATTTGGTGAACTTGTCCACCATGACCAAGATGTGTGTCATGTTGCCTTTAGCCGGCTTGAAGGGGCCAACCATATCCAGGCACCATACGGCAAACGGCCACGTGATAGGAATTGTCTTCAGCTCGGAAGCAGGCATGTGAATCTTACTCGCGAACATCTGGCAGCCGTTGCACTTCCTCACGATGTCTTCAGCTTGCTGCAGAGCTGTGAGCCAGTAGAAGCCATGCCGAAAAGCTTTCTTGACCAATGCCCGAGAAGAGGCGTGGTGCCCGCATTCTCCTTGGTGTATTTCCAGCAGAATTTATCCTCCTTCTTCTGGGTCCACACAACGTTGCAGCACGCCGGTGGCACTTCTTTTGTGCAGCACATCTCGGAATATAGTATAGCCCTTGGATCTTCTCTGAATCTGTCTTGCGGCCACCTCATCTTCTGGCAGAGTACCGTCCCTTAGAAAGGATAATATGGGCATGGCCCAATTCGGTGTCTCCCGTGTGGGAAACACTTGTTCGTCCACTTCCATTGGGACAGGCACCTCTGGTTCCTCTTTAGGGTTGGGAGCACTTCTCTGGAGCCCAGATCGATTGGCAAGGACTTCCTCAATGAATGCGACAGTCCCCGGGTTGAGGACAGCAGTCCCCGAGTATGGAGTGGCAGTCCCCGAGTAGGGAGTGGTAGTCCCCGAGTAAGGAGTGGAAGTCCCCGAGTAGGGAGTGGCAGTCCCCGAGTAAGGAGTGGCAGTCCCCGAGTAGAGGACGGCAGTCCCCGAGTTTCCTGTAGCATTCTCCCAGTCAATCTCCATGGGATCAGATTCCTCGCTTGGCAGAGAAGGAACAAATATGGATTCCGAGTTGGGAGAGGGCTTGATGGATGGCTTCCTCAAGTGCTCCAAGGCAACCCCCGCCGGGATGGATTGCCGAGAAGATCCCAACTTGGACAGCTCGTCTGCCGCTTCGTTCTCTGCTCGGTGAATATGCTGGAGCTCGCAGCCTTCAAAGAACCCAGTCATAGACTGTACCAGGAAGCGATATGATGCCATGTTGGCATCTAGAGCATCCCAAGTGCTAGAGACTTGCTGCACCACCAGATCTGAATCGCCATAGCATATAATGCGCTGCACGCCAACCTCCTTGGCTACTCGCAAACCATGCACCAATGCCTCGTACTCTGCTACGTTGTTGGACGCCTTGAAATGAATCTGCAGCACATACTTGAGTTGATCTCGCTTGGTTGACGTAAGCACCACGCCAGCACCAAGGCCTTCCTTCACCTTCGAGCCATCAAAGTGCATCTTCCAGTAATTAGAAACTGGAGCAGGAGGTTCATACTGCACCTCGGCCCAATCCACCAGAAATTCCGCCAGAATCTGAGACTTGATAGCTTCTCTTCTCGCGTACGCGGGTGCATACGCTGCCAGCTCGATTGCCCATTTGGCTACTCTGCCACTCGCCTCCTTGTTGCCCATGATATCCGAGATCGGAGCAGAGCTCACAACCGTGATAGGATGTTCTTGGAAGTAATGCTTTAGCTTCTTGGCGCCCAGGTACACGCCGTAGGTCATCTTCTGGTAATGCGGGTAGTTTTGCTTGGAGCTAGACAGCACTTCACTGAGATAGTACACTGGGCGCTGCACACTCTTGCCTTCTTCTTCTCGCTCCACCACAATCACCACACTGACTACTCGGTTAGTGGCAGCAATGTACAGCAGCATTGGCTCCTTGGGTAGCGGACTAGCCAAGATGGGAGCGCTAGCACTAGTAGGAAAACCCCTACCAGTGACGAACAAAATTTGCCTACCGCTGGCGAAGCGCTGTTCGCCAGCGCTAGCTCGCCAGTGGTAGCGGGTTACCGCTGGCGAACAGCGCTTCGCCAGCGGTAGTACATGTTACCGCTGGCGAACCAGGTCGTGTTCGCCAGCGTTGTGTTCGCCAGCGGTAGCAACTGAGGTTCGCCAGCGGTAAGTTCGCCAGCGGTAGGTAATGTGTTCGCCAGCGCTATTGCTCCCAATTTTGTATTTTTTTTTGTTATTTTCGTATAACAGTTTATGTTTTCCTGGTATTATACTATACAGGTCCAAACATATGTAATTTCTATAGTTCACACATATAAATCACTCTTAGATATATGTATATGCAATACACAAACCGAGATCCAATATCGATAACGAAAATAATAACACATCGATCTCAATAACATCCTTCTCATAAATATTAATACACATCGATCTCTCGAACCATTACAAAAGTATGACACATCGATCTCAATAACATGCTTTTCATAAATAGCCATCTAATTAGTTTAACGATTACAAAAGTATGACATCGATACAACGCGCGATATAGATCAATCACAAACAAGACATATATATATGCGGTCCGCCTCCGCTTTAGCTTCCGCCTCCGCTTGCGATCTTTCGCTAGGGCCAGCGCGCCGTCCACTTCTTCATCTCTCTGTAGACCAAGATAAAAGCATTAGACCGGAAAAGGAAATCACAAGTTCTTATTAGGAGCAATTCGTAACGAATCGAATACATACCGTCGATCATTTCTTCCTCGATGTTGTGATCTTCTGTTTCTTCTCCGGCGGGAACGGAAGAGCACCTTCTAACGAGTTGAATGGTCTCTCGTCAGTCTGCTCTAGCACACATTGTCGCAACTCATTGTTAGATGGAGGGGTGTTCCAGTGGAAGGTAGATCCTGAAGTTACTACATCCTTATAGATGATTGTGCAGATCTTGCGCTGGATGCGACCAAAGTTTTGTCTGTACTCAGCATCAGACCATTCCACGATGCTGCGAGACCATTTGTCCACAGCAGACATGTATTGCAGACTATGTTGGTCCTTCACGATCTCCGTCATGTGTTGGATGAGGTACCATGCCTCCATTTGGCCGCCTGGCGCCTGCTTGGGGCAGGGAAACTCTGTTCTGTGTCTGAACACATATTTTCCTTTAATTTGTTTCTTCCTGTCGCAGAATCCTTCCACCCTGATGTAGCCATCCATAGCATCATTGAGAACAGACTTGATGAGGGTGTAGTTCTTCTCCTTCATCGTACTCCCGGAGTCGAGATATACTGCGTGCGCGTCTCTCGGGTAGAGCATGATGAGGGTGCCGTATTTGTTTCTGCGCAAAACAGGAGAGTCCATATATATAATCCTCAAAAATTGTATATGCGCGAACTTATGTAAAGATGGGAAATATAACTTACTCAGGAAAGTAGGGCACGAGGGTGATCCTCTTGTTCATATGGTTAGTGAGCAACACTTGTTCGAGGTACTTTGTCGCTTTTGCCCTACCCTTGGGGTTGTTCAAGTACATGTCGTGCATGTAGTAGGGGTCTGCTAGCCCGATGTTTCTGACATTCTCTACGGATAGCTGATGCGCCAAGCTGAGCGTAAACAGACGGACGATTGACGAGTGGAGTGCTTTCATGTGGAACATCCGGAAAATGTCGTCAAATCTAATGATGATCTTGTTTGCGTTGCCTTCAGTGACAAATCCCGCCGTAGATGGCACCTTTGCGACCAAAACCGGCAGCGTTGGATTTTTCTCTTTGAGAAGCACCTCCTCCATATATAGTACACCGTCATGGATGCTACGCATATCACCTGTCAGCAAGGCAACCAACCTCGGCGGAAGCATCGGTTTCCCCAACTCATGGATCTGATGCCAGTCGGTTATGGGTATCCTGTCCAATACACGTCCTGTCTGCGGCTTAGACTTGGTCCCCTCCACCGGTTGGCTCATCGATGCAACGGCAGAACTCTTCTTAGTTCTTTTCCGTGCATACTTGATGTTAGGCTGAGTATTATGAAATACATCCGCTACCGCCTCTTTGAGGGCATCCTAGCTGATGACTTCTTGCTCGGGGACTGCCGGCTCTTGAGAAGAGAAAAGACGCTTTGTGCATCGATATTTATCCGCTTCCTCCGCTGGCAAGAGAAGTTGATCAAGATCATCCAGGCCGGGTGCCCCCTCGTAAGGATCGTCGACGAGGTAGTCATTCGGGTTCTCATCTTCAGCATCGTCGCCGTCGTGCTGCACGGACTTTGCAGGTGAGAAATCCTTGTGTTGGCTCGGGTGCCCCGACCCCTGGACCGGTGTTGGAGTGTTGGCAGGAGTACTTTCCAAACGAATTAGTGATTTCGGCCAGGTCAATGGCCAAACCAAGCATTGCTCCAGGTTCAACTCGCTGTCGGCTGCGGGTGGTTGGTTCGGAGGATCGAGAGCACCGCAACCAGGGAGCACCCGACTTAATGTCACTCTGAACACGTCCTCGGGCATACGAACGCCGTGGGATACGCGGTTCAGAGGTGTGATGATTTTTCCTTTGGCGACGTCCTTTAACTCGCCGTTCACATTAAGGAGCAATGTGCATCCCGTCTCGTCGGCCTGCGAAACGTCGCGCGATCGTTGTTAGAGACTGATGCCGTCACGAATCAAGTCATAATATATAATTAAGCAGTGCACATTGAATTACCGTGAGGGCATTGAGCTCGGACAAGGGGGATGGACCGCTAAGTGTCGGCGGCGGCGTTGAAGAGATGTGGCGGGGCGGCGACGGATCTTTGCGACCTTCCGGCTGAGGGTTGGGGGCCGGCTCGTTCCGCGCAGCAGACGCCACGACGGGGGCCGCGTTCTGCGGCGCCACGACGGGGGCCACGTTCTGCGGCGCCACGCCGGGGGCCACGTTCTGCGGCGCCACGACGGGGGCCACGTTCTGCGGCGCCACGCCGGGGGCCACGTTCTGCGGCGCTGGCTGCACCATTTGGGCTATGTTTATCTGCGGGAGCGGCCCTTGTCCTCCACCTAGCATCCACGACGCTAAGGACTGAGCGACGGTCGAACAGATGGTAGGGAGGAGCTCATTGAGCCTCTCGTTCACAAGCTCGTCGACCGTCTTCTCCGGGCCCTTGTTCCGCTCCTTACGCTTTTCCTTGGTGTCGGGGTAGTAGTGCGCATGCCGATGACCCTTTCCGAGGCCATGCACATGGCCACGATTCGGCTTCTTGTCAAGGGGCACTCCCTTCATCGCGTTAAGCGCCCTAATGAAAGGGGTGTCATACGGGTCCTTGTTCGTCGTCGCCGAGGACCCCCCGTCAGATTGAGATAGGCGTTCTTTTTCTTCTTCCTCGAGATACTTATTCTCGAGCAGCTTGACCTTCTCGTTCAACACAAGATCGCCGGGCTTTTTGGGATCTTCCCTGTAATGGGCCCTGACAAAATTTCTCACCTGCGGGTCGGTGATCTTGTCAAACGGGTTCGGCCCTTCTCTCTTCGAATCCTCCTTTTCCCATACTTTCTGCTTCCCAAGGTAACCCCGGCTTCCGAGATTGTGAGGGCCAATGTTCTTTTTTCGCTGTTATTTCCCCCATTTAGTCAGCGCAATCCTTTCCGGTTTGAGTTCGTCGATCTTGAATTGGGCCAAGTCTTCCTCGGAAATGGAGGGCCACATCTTATGGATCTCATCAAAATCCTTACCCTTCGCAAGCATCTCCCGCAAACTGGATCTCCAAGTCGTAAACGCCTTGGCGAACTTGTTCAGTGCTAAGGAGTTGACCAGATTCTTCTTCAGGTCCTGGTTGTCGTAAGGATCCGGGAATTTGTACCTTGTGTGCAGCTTCTCAATCAGCAGGGCGGCATTAGCCTTGTTTTCTTTAGCTCTGAGGTGCTCCATATTAACGTTGCCGAAGTCTCGAGCTATGCAGCCTATCTGGTTTCCATAGCCCTTGGCATAACTCTCCGGCTCGAGGGGAGCACCGCTCTTGGGGCACACTTCCGTGAACTCTTCCCGCATGGTGGCGAGCATGTTGTGCCGCCTCTCTTTGCGCTTAGCCGCCGCCTCGCTACCGGAGGCGGTATCCCCGGTGCCACTACCGGTTTGATCACCTTCTGCGCCCGATGTATCGTTGTGTGGCTCTAGCTCATGGCGAACGGTTTCGTCCATCTCGTCGTCTGCATCGTCGCCCTCCATCTCTAGATCCGGGTGCGGATCTACGGGTCCGCCTCCCGCGCTTAGCATGGAAAGCCACGCATCGTCGTTGTCTCCGCCGTGTCCGAGACCAGAACCACCCGCCTCGTCGTTGTGAGCCATATCTAAGGAAGGAGAGAAAACCCGAAATAAGTTCAACAAATCCTACAATTTAGACGATGTATACCCCATATGAGTCCAAATTTCTCGGACACTCTAAGTTGTGATATTTTTAGCAAAGATCATGCCAAAATTCACGGAAAATTTCGGCATGACCTTTGCTAAAAATATCACAAATGGAGTACCCAAATTTGCCGGAACGGAAATTAATCAACATTCCGGCAAATAGGGACTCGCGTGGGGTACCTGCACATAAAAACCCACCCGTCATATAATCCCACCCCTCATATTATCATCGTCATCCACACGAAGGTGGGCACATATCCACACGACCACACACCATCTCCACCATCCATACACCACCATCCATCATCACCACGCCATCCATCACAAAATTAGTGCTAGAGATGAGCTGCAGTACCACATTGCGCTCAAGTAGACAAGTACCAGTACATAAAAATGACTACATAGCAGTAAATGGACAAGCATCAATACCAAACAGAAAAGCATCAATAACCAACATTCTACAAAATATTAATAAGCATCGCAAGAGTAGATACTGCATATACATGGATCAGGCAGAGTAACCAAGCTATCTAGCACAAAGTGCTATAGAATTATAAAATTCAGCTAAGCTAGCAGGCTTGCTACCATCAGGATTCAGCCCAGCAAAACAATTGCAGCCAGGTTTTAACTATCAAGATAGTCAGGTTTTTGCCAACTTCTGCAATTTTCACCTTTATATGTTTACTTAGTAGGATCCATGTTGTACTGCCCATATACTTAGTAGTCCAACAAGCAGACCACAAGCACACAAACCAACCACATCAACTAGCCTAGGTTCTTATCTATACACACTCCAGCAAGATGCTATGCTAGTTATGCACAGAAGTTGGGATGGTGTTGTTTCCATTGGTTAGGCATAGAAGTGCTAATCTAAAATTCATCCCTGGGAACTAAAATGATAAAATCTAGCATATGTTCTTATTTAAACTTTGACCTCATGCTTTGCATCACTGGCCAGGGGAAAATCAAAATACCAGTATCTGTTCTTATCAGATGAAATGGCTTAGGGGAAACAAGATCAAGCAACTAACATTTTCTTATCAGTACAGGAGCTACTAGGGGCATAAATCCTCAACAAATACTAACTGGGAATTTATCTAGCTCACAAACACATTCATAGCTGTTGTTGGGCACAAATCCATGGGAGATGCACCTCAACAGAACAACTATACATATAATTGCATCAGAAACCAGTAAGTATACAGAGGGGAACACACTAAGTTGTACCATGTTATAAGCATAGCACCAGAGGGCCTAAAACAACATAAGTATAAGGCAGTATTCTTAGTGAAAATTAACAATCACATGGAGGATAATCCTCTGGATCTAGTAGACCATCAGCACCAAAATCCACTAGATAGCATCCTCAGAAACTTCACAAGCTGGGGAAAATTCCCAATTTCTAGCAAGCACAAGGCCAAGCCAAGCCAGGACTAGAGGAGCAGGAAAATTCCCAATTACCTGTTTCTTGCAGAACACGGGTCGAACACCTTGCATGCAAGGGTGAAGAGAGGGCAGCAGCAGGCAGTAGGCCGGCGCCGCCGCGCTAGGAGGCAGTAGGGGCGGCGGAGTGGAAGAGGAGGGAGCGTAGGGGAGGTGGAGGCCGCCGGCGTGGCGTCGATGGCCGTGGAGGAGCGGCGCAGCGTGCAGAGAGAGGGGGGCCGATGGAGGGAAGGGAGGGCGCAGTGGTGGAGGAGGGAGTGGAGGGGAGGGCGCAGTGGTGGAGGGAGGGAGTGGAGGGGAACGCGCCGCGGACTCGCCGGAGGACAAGGAATCACCGGAGGACCCAGTTGCTCGCCGGAGAAACGTGCAGCGCGCGCGCGGTTGGAGACGATCGAGAGATTGAGAAAAACGGCTAAGTCCCACGCGCGGCCCTCTGTGTACCTCTGTGGGGGCTTACCGCTGGCGAACTTGGCAGCTGGTTCGCCAGCGCTATATTACCGCTGGCGAACAAAGGTTGCTTCGCCAGCGGTAACATACCGCTGGCGAACCAGCAGCCAAGTTCGCCAGCGCTACCTTTTTTTTATTTTTCTTTGAAATGATAATGTTTTAATTACAAATAATAATGTTTTAATTACAAATAATAATGTTTTCCATTTCAAACACATTACACTTATTCTGTTTTTTTTGTTTTCTTTATTTGTTTAAATTATTCAAAGACATTTAATTTATAATAATTCAAACACATTGCAAATTAATTTCAAACACATTACAAATAATAATGTTTTTTTTGTTTTCTTTATTTGTTTAAATTATTCAAAGAAATTTAATTTATAATAATTCAAACACATTGCAAATTAATTGCAAACACATTACAAATAATAATGTTTTTTTTGTTTTCTTTATTTGTTTAAATTATTCAAAGACATTTAATTTATAATAATTCAAACACATTGTAAATTAATTTCAAACACATTACAAATAATAATGTTTTTTTTGTTTTCTTTATTTGTCTAAATTATTCAAAGAAATTTAATTTATAATAAGTCAAACACATTGCAAATTAATTTCAAACAAATTGCAAATAATAATGTTTTATTTCTTGTTTCCTTCTTGTTTAATTTCTATTTGTTTCCTTTTATGTTTCAAATAATATAAGTCCACACATTTGAAATACAGAACAAGGTACATTAAATTTATAATAAGTGCATATACATAGTTTCGTCGCATACAATTGGCAGAAAAATATATACATAGTTTCTCATCAGTGTTTGATTTTTTTGCCTTTTTTGGTCGCAGTTGCATAATTTAACCCCACATTATGACTTCTTCTTCTGAATGGAAGACCATGCCTAGGTAGCGTAGTTCTGCTTCTTCTTGTTGTGTATGTTGCATGACTATCATCATCATCTTCTTGATCATCGTCAATATTTGGGTCGCCGAACGTGTCGAACTCGTCCTCGTCAACGACTCCATCCATTCCAATGATATTTCTTTTCCCTCTCCTCACGACAACACGGCTAGGCCTTGCGGGGTCTGTTATGAAGAAGCATTGGGACACATGCTTAGCCAATACCCATGGCTCATTTTGCGCTGTGACATTCGCGCTTGATGAGGTTCCGGCTTCGGGAATAACCATGGTTGTAAAGTATTGGTCTTCTTTCCTGACGGTCGACATCCTAGCCCATCTGACGCGGAACATAGGCACCTTCTCTCTAGAGTAGTTAAGCTCCCATATCTCCTCGATCCTTCCGTAGTATCTTAACTTTTTGTCACCGGTGTAGGATTCCATCGTTACCCCTGAGTTTTGATAATCGGAAGTTTTGTCTTTCTCCTCTGTGTAGAAAGTGAACCCGTTGATATCATATGCTTGAAACGTCGCTAGGTTGGGAGCTGGGCCATGTGCCAAGGCGTACAATAGTTTATTTTTCGCACAATCCCTTGGCGGTGGATTAGCGACGATCACATCTTTAAACCAACGCAAGAAAGTGGAGTTATGCTCTCTGATTATTTCTCCTTCGGTCCTCCGCTTGCCTTGTTCACTGTACTTTTTCATAATCGAGCTCTTGTGTTTTTCCACCCAAGTATCGACCATGTCAATGTGTTGGATAGCTACTAAGTTTGCCCTGTTAAAGTCGGTGCGTCGACAAGCCCGATCCACATGCACTTCTCTACGTCCATTTTTGTGACCTACTCCATCGAGCTTGCCAATGTGCTTGTTTCTGGGCAGACCAACTGGGTCCTCCACGTCCATATGATTCGTGCAGAAAGAGATGCACTCTTCGGTGAGAAAGCCCTGAACGATGCTTCCGTCCGGACGAGCTCTGTTGCGAACATATCCTTTGATGACCCCATTCATCCTTTCAAACGGCATCATGTTGTGCAGGAACAACGGCTCGAGATGGATGATATCGTCCACGATATGGACCAACAGATGAACACATATGTCAAAGAATGATGGTGGAAAGTACATCTCAAGCTCGCATAGTATCACGACAATCTCTTCCTGCAGCCTTGAGATCTGCTTCCCCGTGATCGACTTTCGAGATATAACGTCGAAGAAGTTACAGAGGCCAAACAGGGTTTCCCGGACGTGTTTGTCCATTATTCCGCGGATCGCAACCGGAAGTATCTGCGTCATCATCACGTAACAGTCATGAGACTTCATCCCGCTAAACTTTTGTTTCTGCGCGTCGAGGAATCTACTTATTAGCCCTGAGTAACCGCTAGGGACTTTGACTCCGAGAAGGCACATCATCAATTTTGTGATCTCGTCCGGACTAAGAGTGAAGCAGGAGGGGGGGCAGTAATAGTCATTCCTCTTAACCCTTTTGGCCTTGCGACCATCCGTCTCCTCATCACACGATTGATCGCCGTCGTCATCATCCGGGCGTCCCCCCTGAAGATCTACCCTAATACCAAAATATTTCAGGTCGTTTCTTGCTTTCACCCCGTCTTTGGTCCTCTCCGGCATGTTGAGCAGCGTGCCAAACAAACTTTCAAACACATTCTTCGTGATATGCATCAGATCAAGGCAGTGAGGCGTATCGAGAATGGGCCAGTATGGCAAGTCCCAAAACACCGACCTCGTCTTCCATACATCCAGAAGCGGTTTTGGCGCCTTTTGCTTCTTTCCAGGCTCTGGGCATTCCTTCCAATCATTCAGCAAATTGTAGATTTCTTCGCCGCACCTCTTACGTGGAGGTCCACGGAGCTCATCCTCACCGTTAAAAAGGTCTCCTCGCCTTCTCCACGGGTCTTTGTTGGGTAGCCACCTTCGATGGCCAACGAAAACTGTTTTCGAAGACCCAGGATCTTTCGGAAGTTGCATAAACGTGGGGTCATCCATGCACCTCACGCAACCGTTATGTCCGTGGCACACCTGGCCCGCCACATATCCGTAGCCTAGTAGGTCGTGAACCGTACAGAGTAAGACAGCTCTCATTGGGAAATATTGTTCACCGAAGGCGTCCCATGTGTTCACCCCTTCCTCGGCCCATAGCGTTTCCAGCTCATCTTTAAGCAGCTTCAGGTATAGATTTATGTCGTTGCCTGGTTGTTTCGGCCCTTGAATTAGCATACTCATGTGAATATACTTCCTCTTCATGCACAACCAGGGAGGGATGTTGTACATCCATACAAACACGGGCCAGGTGCTATGGGTGCTGCTCTGGTTGCCAAACGGATTGAGTCCGTCGGTGCTCACACCCAACCTGATGTTCCTTGCCTCCGCCCCGAACGTTGGATATTCACAGTCAATTGCTTTCCATTGACTTGCATCTGAAGGATGTGTCAGAATTACTTTTTCACTTCGATTTGGATCTTTCAAAACTTTATTCCTCCTTTTCGCGTGCCAGCGCATGAGCTCTGCTTCCTTGCGGTCCGCGAAATACCGTTGCAGACGGGGAATGAGCGGAAAGTACCACACAACTTTCCGAGGAGCTTTCTTCTTCCCTTTTGAAGGGAATATGCCCGAGAGGCAATAATAAAATGGTTATTATCTTATTCCTTGTTTATGATGAATGTTTATTTCTCATGCTAGAATTGTATTAACCGGAAACGTTGATACATGTGTGCTTAATAAACAAACAATGGTTCCTAGTAAAGCCTCTCTTTTAACTAGCTCGTTGATTAATAGATGATCAAGGTTTCCTGATCATGAACATTGGATGTTATTAATAACAGGGTCATGTCATTAGAAGAATGATGTGATGAACATATACCCAAAGATAATATAGCAATGCGATCAAGTCATTTAGTTTACATTGTTATATCAAACATACGAAGTAACTTATTCCTTAGACCATGAGATCATGTCAATCACTGATACCGGAAGAGTGCTTTGATGGCATCAAACGTCACACCGTAACAGGGTGACTATAAAGGTGTCGTTAAGTATTCGTAAAGTATTAGTTGAGGATCATGGATCAAGAGTGGGATTTGTCCATCCAAATGACGGAGAGATATACTCTGGGCCCTCTCGGTGATATCACATCGAAACCGCTTGCAAGCACGTGATATGATCACAAAGGATGTTATATCACGGGAACGAGAAAAGAGTACTTGTCGGTAACGAGATTGAACAAGGTATGGTTGATACCAATGATCGAATCTCGGACAAGTAAAATATCGCGAGACAAAGGGAATAGTTCACGGCGTTGTTGGTTCACACGATCACGAGAGTCATCGTTGAATATATAGGAGTCATCACGGATCTCCAGATCCCGCTGTTGATTATTGATCGGAGAGGAGTCTCGATCATGTCTATCTTATTCGCGAACCGTAGGGTGACACACTTAAGGTTCGATGACGCATTTGAGAGGATACGGAATATCGGAGAAAAGTTTGGACAGCACCGAAATTGTTTCGGGGAATATTGAAATAGTCACCGAAATTGTTTCGAGTAATTTTGAAATAGTTCAAGGGGATTCTTATCAAATGGTTGTTAATAGATTTAACAACTAACTCAAGGGGTTATATGTTAATGTTTTTAATGGAATTAACAAATATTAAAATAAAGAAATAAAATTGTTTTATTTATTTATTAAAGAAAACCCTTGGGATTTTGAGTGGGAATTCATGGAAGAATGAGTGGGTTGAGTGGAGACTCCACTCACATGATGAGGGAGAGGTGGAGGCAGCCAAAAATTCGTGGCTGCCATCCCCTCCTATAAAAGGAGGGGTGAGAGCTCCCTCTCCCACTACACACACTTGTGTCATCTCTTCCTCCCTCCTGCCGCTGCTCCACCACTTGTTCGTGCGCTTGGCGAAGCCCTGAGCAATGTTTTTATCCACCACACCACGCCGTCGTGCTGCTGGAGTTCCGAGGGATCCTCTACTTCCGCGCCCCGCTGGAACGAGGGAACGGAGGTCGTCATCAACCGTACGTGTGACCGATCACGGATGCACCGCCGGATTGCGGTGCCATCTTCTCGCTATCGGGATCGGTGTGAGTACGACTACGCCAACAACGAGATTTGATCTCGTACCACTTTGAGTCTTCGAGGGTATGTGTTCTCCTTAACCCTCTTGTTGCCCGTTGCACTTCGTCTCCTAGATTAGATCTTGGCCTTTCGGGTATCTCTCGCGTAGGAAAATTTTTGTTTTCTATGCTACGTTCCCCTTCAGTGGTATCAGAGCCGGATCTATGCGTAGATGTTTTGTACGGGTAGAACACATATGTGTATGTGGGCGTTGATGATCATGTTATTACCTCCTTGACTATTTTATGATCTTAGTGGCATAGTGGGATGAAGCGGCCCGGACTAACCTTACATGTCCACGTACATGAGACTTGTTCCACAACTGACATGCAACTTGTATTGCATAAGTGGCTTGCGGGTGTCTGTTTCTCCTACTATAGTTAAGATCTAATCTATGAAGGGTTGTTAAAAATGTGTTTATCAACGTTGTGGTTGATGTTCGTAGGTATGAACGGTTCTATCCTCGAAAGCCCTAAGCCACGTAAAATATGCAAAAATAAATTAGAAGCGTCTAACTAGTTTTTGCTGGGCATGTGAATTGATATGGTCAATATTACAAATTTGATTATGAGATGATCTATTTTGTAAATTATTGATATACCGGAAGGTATCCATATGGTTGTCTTCTTATTGATGGACAATCAAGTTTGGGGTACCGTGGTACTTGGTACCACGCCGGTGGAATGATTGAGATCATACCATAATGCACATGATGGAGATCAAGTGCAAGAAGGACCATATCATATCACGTTATCCTTTCATGTGATGTTTGTGATGTTAATCCTTTTTATGCATCTTGTGTTGCTTAGATAACGATGTTAGCATTATAAGATGATCCCTCTCACTTAATATCAAGATAATAATGTGTTCTTCCTTAAGTATGCACCGTTAAGAAAGTTCGTCGTTTCGAGACACCACGTGATGATCGGGTGTGATAGACTCAGCGTTCGCATACAACGGGTGTTTTCAAGCCTAGCATGTACAGACATGGCCTTGAAACACACGCAATACTACGGTTCTACTTGGCGAGCCTAGCATGTACAGACATGGCCTCGGAACACGTAACCGAAAGGTAAAGCATGAGTCATATGGATGATATGATGAACATGTCAATGTTCGCCTTTGAAGCTACATCATCTCACGTGATGATCGGTTTTGGTGTAGTGAATTTGGTTCGTGTAATCACTAAAGATGACTAAGAGGGATGTTGTTTTTGAGTGGGAGTTCATGGCTTAATTTGAATTAACTTGAACTTATTTATCATGAACAACAAATCAAAGTGAATTTGCACAACTTGTAGTAGTCATTGGCATCCTCATAACTATCTTACACTTAGATTGTTAATTGAGATATAACTGTTATGATCTGGTAAATACCATTTAAGATTGGTACCGTATTAGTGAAATTTAAAATTGAGTCCTATTGTAAATTTTTGGTATTTCCTACCTAGCTCCATGTGGTTAATGATTGATTAATCTAGAGAGCAAATAATTCCTACTTAGAATCCAGAGTCATGGTTGCTTCCGTATTACTTTATCTTCAAAAGAATGTTTTGTTGATCAAGGTGATTTAGGGACTGAAAAGAGTTGTTTTCAGAAACAATCAAGTGAAAGATATATTGATATCTAGAAACTTATTTGTGGCAACATGACTGAGTATAATTTAGCGTGACAATGTTTGCTTATATTATCTGAATATATGCAATGATTGAAGACGCTAGGCGTTTGAATATTCCAAGAAATTGGATGCTAAAAATTATCCTCTAAATTCCTTCCTTCGAGCTATAATAGCTTAATCATAAAATTGTTATGATGGGATGGATTAGAAGTATGGGTAAAGTAGTTTACCTTACTTGGAAAATGCTAAGAGTGGAATCTAGAAGAATGCTATTAATATGGTGATATTAGTAGAACAATCAAACTCAAAGTATGACTCAATGGGTGATAGTATATGACTAACACGCCAAAGAAAATGAGCTAGTAAGACTAGCATTGTTTGATGTTGAATGATTCTTCTATAAAGGAAAGGGAATATTGAAAATAGAATTACAAATAGATATATGGCAGAAAAGAAGATAACTGGAAAAGTCCAGCTCAGGAGTATATACTTGATATACAAGATATAGATGTATTACTAGTTAACAAAGTATTTTTGGTATTTTGATACCACATTGGTTGGTATGAGTTGTCATACAAAGCATCGCAATGAAAGAAATACAAGGGCCTAAAAGGAACTAGTAATAGATGTGGAATCAATTATGACAAGAACATAAATAAAGTGTTATTGTGTTCATTGTCGTATCGAACCAACCAGTCAAGATTTATTTGAAGAACTTAATAATTTGTTATTTTGTTCTAGTCTTTTGTGAGAACAAATGAGATTGTTCAAACTATGATCATATTCCATAATTGATGGATATGTTAATATAAATCATGTTGGTAAAGTAAACATCTATAAGACTAAATGCTAAACGTTGCAAGACGTTGAAGAGTTTCACTTAAATTGTGACACCACCATTTTAGTTCATATCGGAAAGGAAAACATGAAGGAACTCCATATTGATGGACTTCCGGAGTCATTTTATTGACGCTTGTGAGACCTCTTCCAAAAGATGACTAGAATTCCGTTCTTAGGCCAAAGTAGAATGGACGACTAATTTAGTGGAGATTATACATATTGATGTATATAGTCCATTATGTGTAGTCATGTATGGTGGATTAATTTTTCCTTCATAAAATTCTGTCGATGATTTAAGTAGATATGTGAGTATATCTATTTAAAGGGAACAGAGTTTGACATTTTGAATTGGTTCAAAAGGTTGTTAATATGAAGTTAAAATCAATGTAACAAGATAATCAAGTTTTTATGATTGGATCATAAAGGATAAAGTTTGAGTTACAAGTTTAGCAAAACATCTGAGAAGTTGCAAAATTGTTCTACAACTTATACTTCTCGAATACCCCACATTAGATTGGAGTATTCAAAAGACAAAATCAAACCCTGTTTGACATGGTAAGATTAATAAAATTGCCATTATATGTTTGTAGTTTATACATTAAGGACAACCGCTTTTACACTGAAAAGAGCACCATCATGATCCGTTGAAATTGACAACATATAAGATATGGTTTGGGTAATGACCTGAATTGTCATTTTTCTTAAGTTTTGGTATGTATAGCATGTGTAAAATGTTTACAACCAAAATAGGATAAATATATGTTTATAAGGTTATCCCAAATAAAACATTGGGTATTTATCCTATCACCGAACCAAAAGACAAATGTTGTTTGTCAGAAAGGGTTGATTTCTCGAGAAAGTAGTTCTTGCGAAACAAGTGAGTGGGAGCACGGTACAAACTCAACAAGATTACAGAATCTCCGTTATCATGTCAAGAGTAGCGCAGCACTGGAAGTTGTTCCGGGGTTTACTATTTTGACTAAGTAGAAGACACTACAAATGTTGTAGATACTTCAAATGAGTTTGCGAACTGTAGCAGAAAAGTCCAAAAACTTTGTACTTTGAACAAATTGTGGTTTAAGTATAAAGTGTTGTTTTGACAACAAAGGACCTGGACCTTATAAAGGAAGCAAATGATGGGCACTGACTTCGTAAAATTGACTATGAGTCATTATATCCGCCATAGTATCCTTGTATGAATATCAAGTATGTGACTTGGTAGTCCTTTCAATAGGAATGATGCCTAACGATAGCAAAAGGGTCTATATAGCGACAAAGACATGGATACTTATCGAAAAGTTGTTTTCGACGAAGTTCAAAGAGTTCACTACTACAAGATTTTGATCTTCCGTAGTGATGCTTAGTCTTTGCAGATAGTTCTAGCAAAGTTACATATTATGATATGGATGTTGAATAACAAAACCAATTCTCCTCTCGAGGAAGTTTGTTCAAGGATGTGTACTTGACACAGTCTGAGAGTTTTGTAAAATTCAAAAGGTTGCTAGAAAGGCATGCGCACTTCAATGGTTGAAGTGAGCATAACGAAGTTGAAATCTTTACCTTAATGAAGTTATCAAAAGAGTTTGATTCCATCATGAATGATAAAGATGCTTGTAGAGTTACAAGAAATTAAGTGGGAGCGTTATGACATATTTCCAATACTTTATGTAGATGACATATGGTTGATTGGAAAATATGTATTTTAAATTAACACGGTTAAGATTTCATATTCATGAAAGGCTTAGAAGATATTGGGCATCGATATCTATAAAAGATGGATTGAAGCGCCTGATATGATTGAAGCCAAATTACATAGATGAAATATTGAAGTAAGTCAATATACAATTGATAAGAAGGAGTTCTTGTCACATGGAAAATAATTGAGCAAGATTCATGTGTTTTGACACATGATGAGCATCATTGAAATTGAGATTTCTAAGTCATGTTTCCATGCTATGTACACAACCAGATGAGTCCTATGCTATAAAATGTTATAGTAGGATAATTCATATGATGATTAGACAACAGTGGGAGAGATCCTTGTGTCATTTTAGAAATGCTAAGGATATGTTTTCCTATATAGTAATGACAAAATAATAGTTGTAATATGTTACACTAATAGTCTTGTCATTTATTCAAGTAATTTTATCTCAATTAAAATATGTGATGAAGGGTAGCACAATAGGATGGAAGAAAGTTCCATGCTGGATTTGAAAGAGTTTCAAAATTAAAATATTGTGACAGATACTACAACAAAGGCTAAAGTATATCGTTGTGTTGACAACTAATTATAAGCGTATTTTGTGTCAAGGAGTTCTTTATTGAACTTGGTGAATTTCCAAGAATGCTGAAACTATGAAGCTACATTTTCACAATGTTAGTAACATCAGTTTAAGCTGAGGAATTAAGGTATCACCGGAACTTGGTGAGTTTCCAAGAATGCTAACACTATGAAGCTACATTTTCACAATGTTAGTGACATCAGTTTAAGCTGAGGAATTAAGTTTTCACGAATTGACTATATATATACAAAGCCATCTCATTAGAGAATGAGTGATGCGTGTAGACGCAAAGAACATGCAAATACAATAGGACCTGAACAGTTCAGATCTTTTTGATGATGTTTACCGCATGCGAAGCATGGTAATAACACTGGTACGCCATATGTGTTAAAGTGCTTACAGACTAGATTATTGACTCTAGTGCAAGTGGGAGACTGAAGGGAATATGCCCGAGAGGCAATAATAAAATGGTTATTATCTTATTCCTTGTTTATGATGAATGTTTATTTCTCATGCTAGAATTGTATTAACCGGAAACGTTGATACATGTGTGCTTAATAAACAAACAATGGTTCCTAGTAAAGCCTCTCTTTTAACTAGCTCGTTGATTAATAGATGATCAAGGTTTCCTGATCATGAACATTGGATGTTATTAATAACGGGGTCATGTCATTAGAAGAATGATGTGATGAACATATACCCAAAGATAATATAGCAATGCGATCAAGTCATTTAGTTTACATTGTTATATCAAACATACGAAGTAACTTATTCCTTAGACCATGAGATCATGTCAATCACTGATACCGGAAGAGTGCTTTGATGGCATCAAACGTCACACCGTAACAGGGTGACTATAAAGGTGTCGTTAAGTATTCGTAAAGTATTAGTTGAGGATCATGGATCAAGAGTGGGATTTGTCCATCCAAATGACGGAGAGATATACTCTGGGCCCTCTCGGTGATATCACATCGAAACCGCTTGCAAGCACGTGATATGATCACAAAGGATGTTATATCACGGGAACGAGAAAAGAGTACTTGTCGGTAACGAGATTGAACAAGGTATGGTTGATACCAATGATCGAATCTCGGACAAGTAAAATATCGCGAGACAAAGGGAATAGTTCACGGCGTTGTTGGTTCACACGATCACGAGAGTCATCGTTGAATATATAGGAGTCATCACGGATCTCCAGATCCCGCTGTTGATTATTGATCGGAGAGGAGTCTCGATCATGTCTATCTTATTCGCGAACCGTAGGGTGACACACTTAAGGTTCGATGACGCATTTGAGAGGATACGGAATATCGGAGAAAAGTTTGGACAGCACCGAAATTGTTTCGGGGAATATTGAAATAGTCACCGAAATTGTTTCGAGTAATTTTGAAATAGTTCAAGGGGATTCTTATCAAATGGTTGTTAATAGATTTAACAACTAACTCAAGGGGTTATATGTTAATGTTTGTTAATGGAATTAACAAATATTAAAATAAAGAAATAAAATTGTTTTATTTATTTATTAAAGAAAACCCTTGGGATTTTGAGTGGGAATTCATGGAAGAATGAGTGGGTTGAGTGGAGACTCCACTCACATGATGAGGGAGAGGTGGAGGCAGCCAAAAATTCGTGGCTGCCATCCCCTCCTATAAAAGGAGGGGTGAGAGCTCCCTCTCCCACTACACACACTTGTGTCATCTCTTCCTCCCTCCTGCCGCTGCTCCACCACTTGTTCGTGCGCTTGGCGAAGCCCTGAGCAATGTTTTTCTCCACCACACCACGCCGTCGTGCTGCTGGAGTTCCGAGGGATCCTCTACTTCCGCGCCCCGCTGGAACGAGGGAACGGAGGTCGTCATCAACCGTACGTGTGACCGATCACGGATGCACCGCCGGATTGCGGTGCCATCTTCTCGCTATCGGGATCGGTGTGAGTACGACTACGCCAACAACGAGATTTGATCTCGTACCACTTTGAGTCTTCGAGGGTATGTGTTCTCCTTAACCCTCTTGTTGCCCGTTGCACTTCGTCTCCTAGATTAGATCTTGGCCTTTCGGGTATCTCTCGCGTAGGAAAATTTTTGTTTTCTATGCTACGTTCCCCTTCACCTTTCTTGTATCGAGCGGCGCTGCAAACTGGACAAATGGTTTTGTTCGCGTCCTCTTTCCGATAAATGTAGCAACCGTTGATGCACACATGGTATTTTTCGTGAGGTAAATCAAAGGGGCACACGACTTTCTTGGCCTCGTCGCAACTTTTAGGACAGGTGTTGCCCTCTGGAAGGACATCGTGCCAGTATTGCAGGCTTGCATCGACGCTTATGTCGCTCCATTTGTATCTCGCCATCATCTGCAGAACATCGAGGGCCACTCTCAGGCGGGACTCTCCCGGACCGCAGCCTGCATACAACGGTGTCTTCGAGTCTATCTCTAGTTGCGCCAGCTTCGATTGCTCTCTAGCAGCAGATATCGAGTTAGTCGTCTTTCTCAAAAGCAGTTCTTTCAGATGAGGGTCACGCACAACTTCCGTTAGGGGTGTCCCTGTGTCCTCGTGATCTTCTTCCACGTCTTGTTCAACATCTTCTCCATGATCATGTGCTGGGTCATGAGGCTGATCTTGGTCCTGCTGTAGTTGGTCCTGCTGTAGTTCTATTCGATCGTTGCTATTGTCCTGTTGCACATCATTTCCTACCGCCGCCGCCCCATGGACTTCATCATCTTCATCATCACTTACCCACTGACGGTTATACCCATCCATGAAACCATACCTTAGGAGGTGACTGAGCAAGTCTCCGGTAAAGGGATTGAGCAAGCCCCCTAGTTTGCACTTTCGACATGGACATCGTATCTCCTTGCGGCCATTTTGTAACATGTCTTCTGTCGCGTGTCTCAAGTAACTATTCACGACACGTTCACTCTTAACGACCACCATTATATGTCGCCTGCACGAGAGCGCGCGCCGATATAATTAATATTAGAACCAAACATAATATATATATATATTTCGATATTCACGGAAAAAAATCGGCATGACCTTACTACAAATTGGAGGTTAGAGGAGTGCCAAACTTTGCCGAGACGGAAATGAATCAACATTTCGGCAAAGTGGCAACTCATTTTCATATCAAAAATTTCACTTCATCTCGTATTCACGAAAAAATTCGGCATGACCTTCCTACAAATAGGAGGTTATTAGGGAGTGCCAAACTATGCCGAGACGGAAATGAATCAACATTCCGGCGATAGTTGGCTACTCAATTTCATTCCACAACAAATTGCGCACACATGCATTTATCGTCTCCATCACACGACCATTGTTGAATCCGGTGAAATTTCACACATATTGCATATCGCGTGTATCCGGACAAAATTTATATACAAACTCATTTAATTATATATTATCATTCATCCCACCTCAAATGAATAGATGGCTACACGATGATATCCGGAGAATTTTGGAGCTTTGGAGAGAAATGGGTTAATTCTAGATTTAGATGGCTAGGGAGGGAAAATTTGGGGTAGAAATGATGTTAGGAGGGAGATAAACATATATATACCAACTAAAATAAATTTAGTTGGTTCAAAATAGAGTAGGAGGGTGGAGAAATTGGCATAATTTCGAGCTAGAGAGAGAAGAGGGGACAAGGTGAAGAAGAGAGAGTGGAGGGGAAAGTGGGTAGGTGGGGGTGCCACTTTATGGCTAGGATCTGCGGAATACCGCTGGCGAACATGTGCTGCTGTTCGCCAGCGCTAAGATGCGTGCTGGGCCCACATATTAGCGCTGGCGAACAGCAGCACATGTTCGCCAGCGGTTGTGGGCGTAGCGCTGGCGAACACTTTGCCCTGTTCGCCAGCGCTAATATTGGGCAGCGGCTGTAGCGCGCGCAGGTGGGGCCCGGACATAGCGCTGGCGAACAAGGCTGGTTGTTCGCCAGCGGTAGTGTTTCAAAGCGCTGGCGAACAGATATTTCTGTTCGCCAGTGATGTTAGCGCTGGGCGACGACAATTATTGTTGGCCAGCGGTATGGTGGTGGCTATAAGCCATTCCCTACTAGTGTAGCCAGCATTGCTTTCAGCTCGTTGAATGCCACATCCGCTTGCGGAGTCCAGACAAACTTGTCACTTTTCTTCATCAGCTGGTATAGAGGCAGGGCCTTCTCACCCATTCGGCCCAGAAAGCGGCTCAGAGATGCCAAGCAACCAGTGAATTTATGTACATCCTTCAGGGATCTCGGCAAAGACATGCTCTCAATAGCTTTTATCTTTGAAGGATTGGCTTCAATGCCCCGACTAGACAACAGGAAGCCGAGTAGCTTGCCAGCCAGGACACCAAAGGTGCATTTACTCGGATTCAGCTTCATTTTGTACTTGCGTAGGTTAGCAAAGGTTTCCTCCAGGTCGGCAAGCAGAGTATGTGTTTTATTCGTTTTGATGACAATGTCATCTACGTACACCTGCACATTCTTGCCGAGCTGGTCGTGCAAGCATTTCTGCATGCATCTCTAATAGGTTGCACCCGCATTCCTCAAGCCAAAACACATGACACGATAGCAATAAGCCCCGTACGGGGTAATGAAAGCAGTCTTTATTTGATCAGCAGGATTGAGTGCAATCTGGTGGAAACCAGAGTAGGCATCTATGAAAGACAGCAGTTCACAACCAGCAGTGGAATCGATCACCTGATCGATGCGAGGTAGCGGGAAGGGATCCTTGGGGCATGCCTTGTTCAAGTCGGTGTAGTCGACACACATGCGCCATGCAGTGGCAGCCTTGGGATCCTCCTTCTTCTTCTCGACCATGACCGGGTTGGCTAGCCAATCCGGATGCAGCACCTCCATGATGAAATTGCTTATCAGCAACTTGGTGATCTGGTCACCAATGGCCTTCCTTCTCTCATCTCCGAAATGGCGCATAGCCTGCTTCACTGGCTTGGCGTCAGGACGCACATGTAATGAGTGCTCAACCAACTCCCTCGGGACTCCTGGTAAATCTTCATTGGACCAGGCGAATACATCCCGATTCTCACGGAGGAAGTGGATGAGCTCGCTTTCCTATTTCTCCGCCAACCCGGAGCCAATGATGGCTACGCGGTCGGGGAACTCAGGGTCGACCTGGACCTTCTTGATTTCCTGAGATGCCTGGAACGCGGTCCCGTGTTGGGTACTCGGCACGCCCTGCGCGCCAGCTTGCGCGGATTGCGCCATGGCCACCACCTCATACATCTTCTTCTTCTTGGCAGCAATCACCATTGACTCCGCCAACTGGGAACCAGCAGAGGCACACTCCATGGACTTCTTGTAATCACCAGCAATGGTAATCACGCCGTTGGGACCAGGGATCTTCATCTTCAGATATGTTGTGTGGGTAGAGGCCATGAACTTGCTCAGAGCCGGCCTGCCGAGTAGAGCATGGTAAGGGCTCTTGTGATCAACCACCTCGAACTGCAGGCGCTCTGTGCGGCAGTTCTCCCTTGTTCCGAATAGCACATCTATCCACACTCGGCCAATCGGGTTCCACGAGACTCCCGGCACAATGCCATGGAAGGTGGTCTTGCTAGGTAGCAGCATGTTCTCGGCCAGGCCAAGCTTCTCGAGTGTGTCTCTGTACACGATGTTGATGCTGCTGCCGTTGTCGATTAGCACCTTGCTGAACCTCACATTCTTCTCGGGACCCAGGAAGGTAGGATCCAACACCAAGGCGTAGCTACCCGGGTTGGGCATCACCTTGGGATGATCTACTCGGGACCACCTGATCTCTTGGTCACGCCAATACATGTAGTGAGGGACAGCAGGAATCACTGCATTGACCTCCATGGCACGCATGTGCTGTGATTGCTTGTCGACTGGCTCTGAGGTGAAGATCATGTAGCTCCAGTGGTGCTCTTGGTACTGGTTGGAGCCTCCGCCCCCATTGTTGTCGTTGTTATTGTTGCCCTGGTAGTTGTTGTTGCCTCTGTTGTTGTTGCGGTTGTAGTTGTTGTTGTTGTTGCGGTAGCTCTCATTGTTGAAGTGACGGTTGGCTCCTAAAGCCACTTGGTTCACATTTTCCCTTCTCGGAAACACTGGCGGCCGAGCTGCGGGTGCGCGAGCAGGCTGCACATTAGCATTGGCCGCTGGCAGAGGAGGAGGAGGAGGCAAGCCATCATTCTTTATCAGATCCCACCACTCGCACTGCCGGGTAGTATGATTGGCTGGCCTTGAAGGGTGCTGAGTGTGAAAGCTGCATGGGCCATCCTTCATGTCGTCAAAGACGAACTTCCTCGGCTGCTCGGAGTTACCGCTACCCGACTGAGGAGAACGGAATGGTTTCTTGTTGCCCTGGCCCTGGTTCTGGTTCTGCCCGTAGGCTCCAGCAGGTTTTTTCCTTTGGCTACCCCCAGCTCCAACAGCCACTGCATTCACGTCTTCAGGGTCATACCGAGTATCTATTCGGTCAACCCTGCGCTTGTTGCGAAACTCGTTGCGCTTGTTGTTGCTGAAGTTTCTTCTCGGCTCAGAGGAGTCCATCAGGGGCTGGGTAGGATCACCGAGTGCGTACTGATCCGCAATCTTGATGGTTTCCGCCAGAGTGTTTAGCATCTCCCTCTGCAACCTTTGCCACAGCATACTGCCATGTCTGCAACCCTGCGCAAACCAAGTGATGGCCTGGGCTTCATTCACACCTTCACAGGTGTTCCTCAATGTGCTCCACCGAGTAAGATACTCGCGGTCCGTCTCGTCTTCTCACTGCCTGCAAGCGGACAGCTGTTGTGGCCTATTCGGCCTCTTGTAAGTGCTTGTGAAGTTGTTGATGAAGGCGTCCGAGAAGTCCAGCCAGCAATTGATGCTGTTCTTGGGCAAGTTGTTGAGCCAAGTGCGAGCTGGACCCTCTAGCATCTGCGGGACATAGCGCACCGCCCATCTCCTGTTGCCGTTCGCGATATGAACCGCGGTGACATAGTCGTTGAGCCAATCTTCCGGCTTGGTGCTGCCGTTGTAGCTCTTGGTGCCCCTTGCGAGCTGGAAGTTCTTCACGGACGGCTCGTTCATGATGCGCGGGCCAAAGCACTCGGGGCCAGGAGGACCCGTGTTCTCCAGCCGGGCTGACAAGCTGATCCGGTCCAGCTGATGCCTTGCATCTCCAGGCGCCAACACGCGCTCGCCAACACGGTCCAGAATGTCATAGCCAGCCATCTCCATGGCCGAGTAGCCGTCATCATATCTGTCCACCTGCACCGCTGCAGGCTGCTCCACCGGGTTGGCAACTGGCGCCACTGCGTGCGGCTGCTGCCTCTGCCGAGTAGGCTGGGCAGCGGGACGCTGAGAAGGACCTGGGCGCGCTCCACCTCGGGCCTGGCTTTGAGCTTTATGGGTTTGGGAGCCTGCTCTTGCAGCGTTGTGTTCCTGACCGGGCTGCTGCGGCACAGCGAGCTGTTTCGCGGCAGCAGTCGGGTCGTACACCTGCATTTGCCTATCTCTGCCAGAACGTCCGCTGCGGCTCTTCTCGCGGCTGGGATGCGGAGATGAGGCCTGATCGTTAGATCTAGCCGCGTGCGAGTGCACCACCTGCGAGGATCCAGCACCCGGGTTGGCTTTCCGGAACTCCTCATTCTGCCTAGCAGCCTCTAATACCAACTCGTTGAGCCTCTCTTGCTGCCTAGCGCGCGCGTCGCCGTCGAGATGCGGCAACTAGGCAGCTACAGCCTCAGCAGCTCTAAGTGTTTTGGCGGGGGTGCTATATCGGGGTCGGGTGAAGGTGTTTGCGGTGGCGGACTGCGCGGGAGGCTCTACAACCGTTGCCATCTCGGCACCAAGGTTACGCCGCGTGGCGCCTACTCTGCTAGCTCTCCTAGTGACTGGCGTGAAGCCGTGAGCCTTGTTGTACTCAAGCTGATCTAAGCTAAGCTCTAGCCTGATCTTGTCCAACTCCGCCTGCTCGGCAAGCAGCTCCTGGCGTTGCCGCTCGAGCTGCTCCTTCATGCTCAGGAGCTCGAGGTCGGTGGGAGGCGGCATGCCCGGGCGCGCAGCAGACGCAGGGATAGTTGGGGTAGTGCAAAGCGGTAGGTTGCACTCCTTCTCGTAGGGCCGGTGAGTCCTGCCACCAACGCTCGGGCCAGCAAGGTCCTCAGCAACGACCGCAGCGCCAGGAGCACCCGCGCCGGCGTCCGCAGCCAAGCCAGCTACCATCACCTCCGCGACGTCCGCGGAGCTGCCCAGCGGCCTCCCGCGCGTGGCGACAACGGCGGGCGGATCCTCCGCGTCATGCACCAGCTCGGGGTACGTGCAGTCGACGGCGGTGGCGACGTAGATGAGGTGCGCGCCGAAGGAGATCACCGAGCCGCCCTCCGGCATGGCCCTGCCGCCGAAATCGCCGGCGTTGTCGGTGACGAAGTCGAAGGAGCCGAATCTGTGGACAAGGCCACAGACTACGCGCACTCCAGTAGCAGAAAACGATCCCGTCCGAACGGAAACTCCAGCCAGCGCCGCTGGTTGCCCCACGGTGGGCGCCAACTGTCGTGGTGGTGTCACGGCAGATGCCATAGGATGGCTAACGATGTGGGGACGAAGGACGCTGGAGGCGCTCGGGGAGGGATCATGCGACGAATAGACGCGTGAGGTGAAGATCAAACACTGCAAACAACACGATCTACCCAGGTTCAGGGCCCTCGTGAGGAGGTAAAACCCCTACTCCTGCCTTTCTTTATGTATTCTGGTGTCTCACCGAGTAGCCACAGTACAAATGTTCTTGCTACCGAGTAGCCACTCTTCTCTCTCCGGGTAGGATTAGGTCAAGAATCTCTACGTGAGTTCTAGTAATGCTTCCTTGTGTGCGTCGTGCCTCTCGCAGGAGGCGGCTGGGCACCTTATATACCCGGTGCCCTGCCGGATACAGCCAAATACAAACAAGTGTCGACATTGTGTGCACACCGTCCTTCTTCCGAGTTCCCGCTGTCACCTTTGGCTTCTAAGCTTGTCCTGATGCAGAAAGTCGTTGGGAAAAACCAAGTATCCACTCTGTTATCACTGTGCGAACACAGAGTGGGTCCCCCCTATCCTGCGACGCCCTGCTGACACACTGTCGCTGTCAGGCACGCCGTCCCCAGATGAACAGTGCCAAGTACGGACCCGGGATACGCGGGATCCGTGTCAGAACGGCTCCTTTGACTTCTGGCCCGAGTAGGTTCCCGCCAATCTTACTCGGACCAACTCTTCTACTCGAACAGATATAACTTGCTTGATATCTCCTTCTGGTCATCTTTTTGTGAGACCGAGTAGCAGTCGACCGGGTAACGAGTACCGGGTTGGCGGCTACTCGACCAAACTTCTCTTCTGACTGTTGCCTTTACCACTTGCCTTTACCCTACTCGGGGGTAACCCCCCGACACAAGTCAAGCACTTATTCCAGAAGACATTTCAATTGGTTTTCTTATAACCAAGGCAAGCATAACCTCTTATCTTCTCATATATGATTTCAAAGTGGTTTGAATCTCGTACTTTGCATTCGGTTCCAAACTATTTGATGTCAGTAGATAGAGTTCTCCTATATATTGCATAACCTAGATATCCTGATCCACTGCACCTAGCAGCTATAGTTTTGTTTGTGCGCGCCTCTTTAACGCCGGTGAGTCTTGCTTAGCCATGCCTAGTTATGATTTGATCCATCCGGTTGATGAATCTGGTCAATGCGTGAATCTACTATGTCAGGTGTTTATGATGTGAATTACCTTTGATAACTTGACTAATCACGGCATGGATGTGAGGCCACAATGGGTTGTGGCGTTTTGTCCTGTTCATGCCCCTAGGAGCGAGTTCTCGCCTTCGAAGCCAAGACTAAGCGTGCAACCACACGAGCGAGCCAATGAACCTCGCCTGACTAACTAACTTGTTTGGCCACATCCATGAGTCACCTAGATTGAAGTTTCCATTTGCGGGTGTGTCATAAAATGTTTTTGAGAAAACTAGGGCGTGACCGGGACCAGTGATGGACGTACACGGATCTTGTCCCGACTCACAGAACAGGTGCCGTCAGGAGGTGGCCACCTCCCTGTTGACGGGGTGGCCCTGTTTGGGTTGACTCATGGATAGGGTTACGCAAGGTAAAGGTCGGAGCCAACCACCCTCTGCCGCGCTCCCAAGGAGCGTACATGTGGCGTTAAGAGTCGGATGGTACGTGTGGGTAAAGTGTACCCCCTGCAGGGATAAATCTTTTCGAAAAGCCGTGTCTGCGGTTAAAGACGACTTGGTGACGGATTCTGTGATCATAGATAACTTCAACGGAATGAATAAAACTTGTTAACCATGATTAAAGGGTGCCTCCTCGGAGATGCCGAGAGGGGTGATCCTTGCAGCATGAGTTAGTGTGGGAATGAGAAGGACTTGGTGGAATACAAGAAGATGATGATCTCAGTAGTTGAGTAGTTTTCTCATCTGTTTTCAAAATATTCCATGAGACGTGCTATTTCTCCCTCAACTTGGAAAACAAAGATTGCTTTACGCAAAACAGCCTTCATAAAACCCTTTCTGAAGATAGCAGATATATAATAGGTTAACTAAGTCTTGTTGAGTACCTCCCGTACTCATATTTGCTTCAATTTGGTTCAGGTGGAGTTCGTCTCTCCGGTGGTGTTTTAACGGGGACATCGACGAGTAGTTTGGGGTTCCTAGGTAGCAGCCTGGAATCTATGGGCTGGGACGTCGCCTTATGTTGCGGCCTCTTAGGCCTTTTTGGTTCTTGTTGATTAGCAACATAATTTGCCTTTCGTTGTCTGATGTAATGTTGGGTCATGTGACCTCTGTTTGTAAGCTATACTCTAGTAACACCTGTTTAATACAACTTTCATGTTTAGAGTACTGCTTTGATCGGTTGTTGGTTTCGAGCTCATTGTTATACAGTTTTGACTATGCCTGCATAGTTTTCGCAGTCGAGGGGTTGTGGAGCCGATGATCCATGTCCGAGCCCGCCTGTCGATGTGATCGGCCTGGGGCGAGGTAACCCCAGTAACCCTCGATTGTTGTTGCACTTTCTGGACACATAGCATCTCTGTATAGCTTTGGTCCCGTTTCCTTCAGTTTCATTCGATTCGTGGACGCTTTGATATGCATAGTTGGTTATGACTAGCATGGATACAAGGAGTAGTAGACTGGGGATCCGGACTACGTGCCGATGAATCCAGTCTGCCTGCCGTTGTTTGTTGCGGCCGGGGCTGGTAACCCTGAAGCCCTTGTGAGTCCATGACTAGGAGCACATAACAGTATGTATATCTCTGGGTCCGGGGTCGTGACATACTCGGTCACCGCATACAAACCCTAAGTTTCCTTATCGAAACCCACAATCCGGGTTACGAGGCCTACACTCTTGGGCCTTCTAGAAACTCCTTTTCCTTGAGCCGGGTCTTGCGCAGCTCCCTTTGGGCCGAGTTACACCTTGACGTTAGCCTACCGGGTTACCATCCCTCCATCAAATGAGCTTGGTGAGACATTTTTGCATGCAACTCTGATATGTTGCGCCTGCGTTTTTTAGCCCGAAGGTCATTGTCGTGTAGCAGTAGACACCGTGAGGTGTGATGAACGCTATCTTCTCCTCATCGTCCTTTTTAATCCTGATCAGATTATAGCCCGAGTAGGCATCCAAGAAGGAGAGGCGCTGGCAGCCTGCAGTGGAGTCCACGATCTGGTCGATCCGTGGCAAGGGGAAGTTATCCTTGGGGCAGTGTTTGTTCAACGACGTGTAGTCGATGCACACGCGAAGGATGTAGGTGTTTTTCTTCGGGACCAGCACCGAGTTTGCTAACCAGGTGGATATTTTTATCTCTCTGATGAATTTTGTGGCGAGTAATCGATTCAACTCTTCTCTGAGTGCCTTCTGCTTTGGCTCGGAGAATCGTCGGGTCGTTTGCTTGATAGGTTTGGCGTCTTTGAATACTTCGAGTGAGTGCTCGGCGAACTCCCTGGGTATCCCTGGCATATCTGAAGGATGCCGGGAGAGATTTCCCAGTACTCATGGAGGAGTTCGACGAGCGCGCATTCCTATGCCGGCGAGAGGGTGGTGGACACCATCGCCGTCTTCGCGGGCTCTATCGGGTGCACTTGATGCTTTCGAGTGTCACTGTTTGCACTGAACTCGAGTTTTGGAGCGTTCTTTTTGGTGAGTGGCATTACAGAGTGGTCTGTGGTCTTTGCCAATTCTTCCAGCTCCTCCTGCATCCGAAAGATTTCGCGATCTCATTGGACTCAATGTCGCACTTGTCGAACTTTTGGAAGTCGCCATCTATGGTGATAGTGCCGTATTTCCCTTGAAGTTTGAGCTTCATGTAGGCGTAGTAGGGTACTGCGATGAATCTCGCGAACGCTATTCCACCAAGAATGGCATGGTACTATGAGGGCCAGTCGACAACCTCGAAGTCGAGGAATTCTCGCATGTAGTTTCTTGGGTTTCCGAGCACCACTGTCGTGGGATTATCACGGCAGACGTTACCGGGGGTAACTGATCTTGGGGCAAGGCGACACAGGTGTTTGGGAGAGGGTTTAGCTCAGAGGAAAACATGATGGAACTCGATCTGGCAGCCGGCAATCAAGTCGCCGAGTCTCCGATCTCAATATATTAACTCGATCTCTCGTATACACTGGATGCTTGATATCAACTGGTACTACTAGGGTTCTTAGATCTCTCTCAACTAGACCTAGGGGTCGGTTTATAAAGCACCCGTACCCCCTGGCTTATTCTCCAAGGCGCACCCTGAATCCTACCCGGACACCGCATACAACTCTAACTTTCCTTTACCGTAATCCACAATCCGGGTTACGAGGCCTACAAACTTGGGCCTTCCAGAAGTTTCTTTATCCTTAGCCGGATCTTGCGCAGCGTCCTTTGGGCCGGGTTATACCTTGGAGTTGGCCTACCGGGTTATTATCCCTCCATCAGTAGTCCCCAGAATAGCTTGGGCTTCACGGATCCTTCCTTGAAGCGCTCGCTATTCCCTGCAAAGACATCAAATGCCCAAATGCATGAAGGCCGGGTTAAAACGCTTCAATAAACAGCTAGGCCCAACTCTACGGTGGCCATATAGTAACCCGGCTCCTCTCCAAATACCCGGCTTAGCTTTCCGGGTCTAAGCCCTGATAAAAGTGTCAAGATCCTGCACTTTACTCGATAATTGATCTTGATATTATGAAGAATATATCCTTCTTATTTCTACCCAGATATCACGTTCAACACTTAAAGCGTATTTCGCAGGATTCAAACAGATAGCTGTTGCTCCGTAATCCCCGGCTCCCGCTCGTGGAACCAAGCTTATCCACATGAACCATTATAAATATGGTCGCAGGGGTAACACTAACCCCAACGGCTCATTTCCCCCATTCCTCTTCCTTTCTTCCCCCGTGCTCACATTCACAGAGCGCCACCACGGAAATCCCGCGCGCATCACCGGAACCTATTGGCCGCCGGCTACGTTCCGCCACAGCGCACTCTACACCGCCGCCAAGATCCGCCGCCAAACCCTCAACCGGCCCGTCGGGAATCGCAAAGGGGCACCAAACTTGCGCGATTTGCCTCCGTCGAGCTTCACTTCGATCTCCTCCAGTAAGCTTCCCATGCCCGTTAATTAGCCTCCATAATTTCTTGATTTTCTTCAGATTAGATCTAGGTCAACCCGCCGGTCATTTTCCCGGTCATGCCGAATCGATTCACTTGTATTCACTCTAGCTCATCCAATGGATTGAACGCTGGCTTTATGTCACTTCCCTACCGCCCACAACTGCTAATTTTGCCACGAATCTAGAAATGGAATCTTTAGCCTGGGCTCAGGCCGCCCAATTTTTCCGCCCTTGACTCTATCATCCGGAAAATCTTCCCTTTTCCGATTCCCTTTACTCATAATAGGTACCTGTATAACCATCCATTACCCTCAAACATTCTTTCAATGCATAAGACTTCATGATTTTTATAATGATGCTTGATACCCGGGTGGCTTGAACCTTGCTTCACAAAATAACACCCGGATATTATGTAACCTTCATACTGTCTCGATACCGCTCACTGATACTCGACCAGCTTATGATTTCCGAGCCTTATTCCTCACACTCCTATACCTCGCGTTTTGCAGGTCACACCCATGGCTCCCAAGAAACATGGAAAGCAGCAGGCAAAGGCCAAGACCACCAACTCCATGTCCGCCAACTGGGCGCGATCTACGGTCACCAAAACCAAGTTAGAAGAACTGGTCGAGCTGGGAGTTCTCCCTCCTCAAGAGGATATCCAGTGGAGAGTGTCGGGTAAGGAGACCCGGCCTACGCCAGCAAAGGACGAGGTAATATGCTTTGTAGAGCACGTGACCCGGGGCTTTCGTCCTCCAGGTCACCCCTTCTTTCGCGACATTCTGAGCCATTATGGCCTTCGTGTATTTGACATAGGTCCTAATTCTGTGTTAAATATCTCCCACTTTATCGTCCTTTCCGAGTCATACTTGTGCACTCCGCCAAGTTTGGCTCTTTTCGTCGAGCTTTTCCAGTGCAAACCGTGCCGCGAAAGCGGTGACGGGGCACTTCTCGCTTGCGGCGGGGTCTCTATCCAGCGCCGCAAGAATTCTCTGATGCCACCTCTTACCCTTAACTCCCACGTAAAACATTGGCAGCTTCCATATTTTTACTGCCGAGACACTTCCCCACCCGGCCAACAGAAACTGCCGGGTTACTCAGAGGGTCTTCTTGACATCTCCGAGAATTTTAATGCCTTTGCCCCTGACTCGGACAGGGAGACCATTCAACCTTTGCTAGTCAAAATCACTATTCTTGCGGCCCAAGGTCTCATCGGGCTCAACCTGGTGAAAACTTGGGTCGATTTCCGGATTCAGCCCAATTCCATCCGCACAAAGTTAATGTGCGAGTATTCGGGGCAAACCACAGACCCGCTCCGTTATTCTGACAACAGCTTTGCGGCTGGTGACACCAATAAAACTATCAAGGGTTTTCTGACAGAGAAACTAGAGGTAATCCGGAACATAGCCGGATTAGAACCCTTCACACTCGAGAACCCAGCCCCCAAGGTGAAGATCCGATTTTAACGTTTTTACCTTTGCTCTTTCCGCTTGATACGGTTGGTAACCCTTGTTCTGATATTTTTATCACAGGCTGATGATGATTTTTGGAAGATCGACACTTCCCCTAGCTCCGAGAGTCCAGAGGAACAAGAAGAGGCCGTTAACTCGGACGAAGGTGCTCGCCGGGTTTTACTTGATTCCTTTAAGTTCGTCGTAACCCCTTCATTTTCCAACTATAACCTTGATGGCTTCCAGAACAAGAGGAGAATGACGAAGAAGAAGAAACTGACGGCAAGGTGGAATCCGCCAGTGATGAAGATGAAGTGGAGCCGACAATTAAAGTCGGATCTAAGAGAAAACCCCAAGGGGTCGTCTTCAAGGTTTCATACCGCCTCCTTGTATTCAACTCGTATTCCTTTGATGATATACATGAGCTATCTTGACATTATTCCACCGGCCGTATTTGAAGGAGTCGCCCATGACTAAGCGCAGAGCAACTCGGAATTACCCGGGTGACGACGCTCTTAGCCCGGGTATTCCATTGTCTCCGGCTGGACGCGCTGGTATTAACCTTATCCTTTCTCGGAGGAAACAATCTTCCTGAACCGTTCCCTTACGAAACCTTGCTTAATACTTTTCAGTTTCGCCCGGGTCCAGCAACGAGTTCCCCTCGGACTTTGCGTTGAATACCGGGTAAAATCCCTTTCCTGATGCTCTATCACACTTTCATCACCCTTTCCTGATTGTACACTAACTGCTCACTCGTACTATCCATAGGGCCACGGTGGTTATTAGCGACCAAGAGGATATGGAGACCGATGACCCGGGTAAGGGGAACCTGGCTGACAAGGCAACAGCCGCGTCTAGCAGCGAAGAACAAGCGTCACCAATAAACCCGACCAGACAAGAAGCCGAGTATCCTATAGCCTCTCACGCAAGCAAGAAGAAAAGAGCTGCCACTTTGGGTGCAGGAGAGGGGGCATCAGATTCCGACATTCGGATGACCCGGGTGCCGCCCCCTGCTAAGAAGAAAACTCCTTCTCGGAATTTCCAAGGCCCCGGGTCCTCTGACACGGGTAATGATACTTTTGATCAACTGATGAGCACTCTCCTCACTATGAAGACTTCAGAGAGCAATATTCTGGAGCGCATGGCCGCAGCGTACCAGGTAATAATACTTGATATCTCGTAGTGTATGCCTAGTCCCCAAGTTCCAAGCATGACTTGCTGGAGTTGTGCTTGGTACTTTACGCAATACTCAGCTTGCCATAATATCCGACTGATACTTGTGTTCCTTACTACTTACAGGCGCAGACGACCCGGTCTGATGAAATTTTGCTCAAGACCGAACAACTTCTTCTCGCCGAGGTAAAGCGGAGAGAAACCCTTGAGGATGACGTGGAAACCTTGAAGAAGGATGTTTCTAAATTCAAAAAGAAGTGCAATACTGCTCAAACTGCACTGAAGAAACTGTCGGACCAGGTCACCGATACCTATCAGATCATGCTTAGTAAGTTTTTGCTGCCGACTGTCTTCATGCCTTTACTTTATTATATGACACTCGGGATTACTGATACGTCTTTCCTTTGCTTCAACTGCAGGTGCCAACCTTGCGGCCCCAGAAGAGGATGCCATTGCAAAGGCTAAAACTTTAAAGACTGTGCTCCGGACTTTCTTTGCCGGCACAAAGTTTATACTGGACGCCGTGAAGTGGCCTACTGAAGTATACCCGGGTGAAGAAAATCTTATCAAAGCCTGCTCCACTGTGCCTGGCTGGATTGAAATCTGGAAACGCTCGGCATGCCGGATTGGTATGACCCGGGCCTTTACCCTGGCTAAGGCTTACTTTCCGAAGCTTGATCCGGCAAAGGTAATATCCGGTTTCCAGAATTCAAAGCAGATGGCTCCAAGTTTACACCTAAGGACTTCAAGGCCGTACAGTCCGCAGTGCGTCATTCGGCCACCACTTTGGCCGATAGTATGGATCTGAACACTATCATGAGTGCATACGATGCTGAAGGCAAAATTGTTACGGAGGACGCACCCCCTCCCTTTGATATTTTGGAGAAATGGGCTGGTGATTCGGCCAGGAAGAGGGAAGCAACTGAGAAGAGAGAGGCCGAGTTAGGATCAGGGCCAACCATCTCTACACCAACTGTTCTTCCGCCTGTCCGTCCTGCCGCAAGGAATCCGGGTGATGATGCCGGGAGAGCTAAAGAGCAAGTCCAGGAGCAAGACCCGGAGGGCAAGGGCAAAGATGTGGACCCTACTCAGGAAGCCGAATAGGCAAACATCATAAAAATACTTCAATCATCTGATGTTTTTACTCAAAACAAGTATTCTTTTGACGGTGCGCCTGTGCACCCTTGATACTAGTGTCGCAACCTGTAACGCACTTTAATTCTGTGATACACTTCGTGCCTTTCTAGGCCTTTTGATGAACTTGGTACTTGTCTATTTTTGAACTTATTCTTGATATCCGATTTTCTTTTCATTTCCTTCTTTATTTCCGAGTATCGTGAGTTTTGACAGGTGGACTTTTCTTTAAGTCCCCAAGTCCCCACGACTCGGACATTGGGGTCTTTCGAGCTTGGCGACCAAACAACTTGATTCTGTTTCGGAACCCACAGTCCCCAAGGCCCGAATTTCCGAGTCTGTGGTGTGTGGTTTTTTCGAAGAGAACAAACTTGTTGTTGCTAAGCCGAAACCCGGAATTGTTTCATATAGATAATGAAGTTATGCTTGATAAATGTTGAGTTTCCAGCTATTAGCCTTGTACTCTGCATAACTTGTGGTTTAGATGACCCTTTTGACTATCTTGTACTGTAAGCCGGCTTTCGCGTGGATACCATGTTGTTACATCTATACGAAAACAGGGTCAGACAAGTCCCAATGGGCTTCATGGCTGATTGTAATCGTAAGCGATCAAATCATGCCACTTTAGTGCGAGTCACATCGAGCTTAAGTAAGAAAAGTCAAGAAAAGTTGGCTCCTTTGTCCGGTTATAAGATTGCAGCCGTACTCGTTTGCGAATAATCGGCCCTTATAACTCATAGGCATCAAGGCCGGGTCTTTGGGTTTGTGGCTGCGCTACTTGAGCAACCAGCCCTCGAGACCTATACATATTCAACATACTTAATGATACTGATGTATTGATGGCAATGGATACTTACTTACTTGTAATCGAAGTAAAAGCCGTAACAAAATAGGACTTGATAATCATCTCTTTATTGATACGAGAAAGTTTGGATCAGCAGGCCGCCTCATTAAAAACCTTCCAGTCCCCTTAGGTACCCTGGGTAGGAAAAGAGCGCGTCTGAAACCTGCTGCCCGTTACATTGTTTAGTTCTTCTTGGGAACCGGTCCCGGGCTGACGTGACCGATACACATTCTCCATTTGCTGGACTTTTTCATGATGAGTACCGGATTTACTAGCCAACCCGGGTGAGGTGTCTCCATAGCGCGGCTGGTTTTGAGCGGCCGTGCGATTTCTTCTCCTATGGCAGATTGTTTGGGGGAATCATCCTTGATAAAAGCCACCATCTTAGCATCTTGTGCTGCCTTGGACTTTGCTCTTTCGTCTTCAGTACTCGGCCTTTTTGACGTGGTTCTATCCTCCGGGTCTGCTTGAGACCGGTAATGCTTGAGTTCCTCTTTTCTACAGGCTTGCTCGGCCATTGCTGCGTCTCCTTCATCGCATTCAGCTGCTATGTCTCGATTTCCATGTATGGTAATGGTCTTCTTGGGACCCGGGATTTTTAGCTGTAGATATACGTAACACGGCCTAGCCATGAATTTGGCATAAGTCGGCCTTCCGAATAACGCGTGATAAGGACTGCGCAATTTGACCACCTCAAAAGTGAGCCACTCAACTCGGTAGTTATCCTTTGATTACCCAAAAGCTACCTCCAATGCGATTTTTCCCTCGGGGCACGCTGAATGACCCGGCACTATCCCATGAAAAATTGTTGAGCTTTTCTGTAGCTGAGACTCCTTGAGGCCCATGCGTAAGAAGGTTTCCCAATACAGTATATTGATGCTACTTCCACCATCCATCAAAACCTTTTTCAGTTCATACCCATTTACCTGCGGTGCGACTACTAATGCCAAGACTCCCGGGTGTTCTACTCTTTCCGGGTGGTCCCTTCTGCTCCATGTTACGTCCTGTTCTGACCATCTCAGGTATCTCGGGACAGCCGAAGAAACTGAATTGACCGCTTGCTTCAGTATCTTTTTGTCCTTGTTAGATCCTCCTGTGGTATGCACATGATATTGACCCAACTGTTTGGGGTTAGCCTGGAAACCTCCTGCTCCCCCTTGGTTATTGCCTTGATTTCCAGCTGCCGGGTTACCGGCTGGGGGTGGACCGTTGCCCGGGTTTCCTCCTGGACCCGGTCCTCCTCCCCGTCCTGCACCTCGCATGGCTCTGTTCACTTCCTCATTTTTCCATCTCTGTAGGTCGGCGCACTGCTCCAAGGAGTGGTTAGCTGGCCTACTGTCGCACCCTGATTTCTAGGGGATACTCACCGTACGAACTGGATAGCAGATGCTTGGATTATGGGGCATAACTGCTCCCACGTCCCAGCTTCCTGGTAGGCCTGCGCTTATGCGCGACAACACAAGCTCTGCTATTCCATCGTCGATGTAAACTATCCACTAGAGATCAATGGCACTTCCGTCGACGTACTTCAAACCATACACACATGGTACGTCAACGGCGTTGAACAACTGATATCACAACAGATCTCTACGACACAAAAGATTGAAATAAGGTGCAAATAGCTCTCATTAGAGCAGAGATAGCAAATACAATCAGTCAGAGGACACATGTCCCAACAATACATCATTACATCACAGCGGAAGCATCCAACATGTCTGAGTACAGACAAGAACCAAATAGGCCTAAGAGGCCGGAAACGAAAAGACGGAGCCCATCCACGAAGTCTCGGATCCTGCCCGGGTCCGCTATCTACTCGTCAGCAGTCTCGTCATACTCCACGTAGTAGCCACCATGTAGATCCTCGGAAACGTCGTCTGCGTAAACCACAGCCCCAAAGGGGTCAGTACATAAACGTACTGGCAAGCAAGACTCACAATTCACCAAAGTGTAACCCGTCAACACCAAGCACAGATGCCTTGGGTTCAACGGAAGAGAGGGGATATAAAAGATGCTGCAACTGGCTGCGCTAACCAACTACAGAGATTCTACCACTTCCGGCTAACAGAAAAGAGATAAGATCGAGGACTGTAACCAACTGAAAGATAACTGCAAACAAACCCATCCTGGATCTCGCCCCTTATCCAAAGAAGCAATCCGAGGATAACTCACACAGTTGTATTAAAGGTGAATCAAGTTATTGTGTCATCAACCTATTACTAGTCAAGTTATTAATCATTGGGTGTAACAGGTTTGATCATTATGTTTAAGTTGTCCTGAGTACTTGTTAGCCAGTACTTTCACCAAGTAATCCATAACCGCGGAAAACACGGCTTCTCGAGAAGATTATCCCTGCAGGGTTGCACCAATTTGGCCGTACACGCAAGAATAACCCGCCAGATGGGAAGCTAACCCACCAAGCGGGGTACTCTACACAACCAACCATTCTTCGCATCAAGCCCAAAGCACCTTCGGCGCACGGCTAATCGAGCCCAGAAGAAAATGGACCCTCATAGCACTCTAAGAACGTGTCCCCCTATATGCCGACTACGAAAGTTCCACCCTGGCCTGGGCTCGCAGAAACATGATGCGGCAAATGGAAAACACGAACTAAATGAGGCGATTTGGACGAGATGAGAATCAGGTCAAGTTGAGGGGGGCGCCCATACTCGCTTCCCACATGCGGTTAGTGCACTCATCATGGATCAGTAGACAAGACCCTTTTCCTATTAGGGTCGACACTAGCAGGCCTCAAAACCACACAGGGCCTCCTGCCGGTGCCTTATCATCAAATTTATTATTAATAGTAACATTAGCATGATTGATTGATTAAACATCGAGCCCCCAGAACATAATGGAATATAGCAACTGAAAGTAACGGGTAACAGACTCGAGCAAAACAACCTAAGCATGCTAGTAAGACACTGGCTCAAACCATGGGTTGTAGGAAGGGAGATGAGGCAATATCAGGGTTAAGGGATTCATGTGATAGGTTCGTAATAGAAACAACTACTACTAAGGCTAGCAGAAAGGAACAACGGAAAGTATCGGTAATCAATGTTGAAAGGAACACCGTGGTTCATGTGAGTGATAACTTGCCTGCAAAACCCAGTAGCCTGGTACTGAGCTAACTCCTTAGAAGGGATGTCGTAAGTATCGTCGGTCTCAACGTCGTCGTATATCCAGGAAGAAGCAAACAAACAAGGCAGAAAGATAAACAATCATTATCATGGCATTGGTGCACAAACATGGGATGATGCATGTCATGTTAATAGATGCATCAGAATAAACTACTTGACAAGATAACACAACTTAAATGGACCCATATGCAATTGGATTGCATATGGCAGGAGTCCATGAATTATGTGGAAACAAATGATCTACCATTTAATTACCAGGTGAAAGTGGATTACCATGATGCATGCATGATGATGAAGACAAGATAACAACAAATAACAATGATATATGCAAGTGAAAAAGGATTGGAACAAGTTTTGGAAAATATTGATTAAGTTTGGCAAGTTTTGGTTACTTAAAGATGTCACACATGGAATTGTTGTTTTCATCAAGTTAAAGTGTTCAAACCAAATAACAAAGTTGATATTTGAAAAGGTTATCAAATTTTAGTTGGATTACATGTTTCACATTTTGAAATTGGACTTAGGATTATTTAATTATGAATTAAACAATATTAAACACTTTTTAATTGCATTAACAAGATTTAAATGGTTTAGGCAATTTTAATTATTCAAAACAGAAACAAAATTTATATTTGAATAGGTTATTCAAAATGGTATGGAAAACATATTTTATTTGCATTATTTGGAATTAGTATGAATTATTTATGAATTATTACAAATTGCATTTGAATTATTTAAATTTGAATTTTAAAGTATTTGGAAAATTCAAAACAGAACACAAATAAGTTATTTGGAAAGATTGTTAAATTTTGAACAGAAAACATATACAACTTTTATTTTTTAGAGTTATATATTAAAAGATATTAAAGATTTAGTTTGGTTGTTTAATTCTGCCTTTTAATTGGTTTATGAAATAACAGAAAAAGGAGTTAACAATTTGTTACCGCGTGGGTTTCCACCCACAGCCACTGCCAGTGGGGCCGCGGGCCTACGTGGGGCGTGCGCGCGCGCGTGGCAATACAGCTGTCAACCATAGGGGCTTACAGGTGGGGCCAGGTGCGGGGGGGGGGGAGAAAATCCCCAAAAAGGGGTGGCGCCGCGGGGAATCGAACCGCGGGCGCTGCGCTGCGCGCGGGTGGATGCTACCAGTGCGGCTAGCGCTCGAATCGTGATAGATACAGGGTGCGGCTGGGGTTATTGTGTCTCTGCGAGGTATTAACTGAACCAACTGCTACTGAAATTGCAGTTCAGTTCGATCTGAACTTCCGTCAGACAGGCGGTCTGCCGCCGGTGACCTGCGCCTCGCTGTGGCGATGGGGTTTCGGGGGTTCGCGATTGGGGCGTGCGAGTGATGCGTGCATGCCTCGTGACGATGCCAAGGAACAGAAGGGAAATAGGGGAGAGATGGGCGATCACCTCGGTCTCGTTGTCGTCGTTCAGTAGTCGAGGCTGAAACGGAGGGAGAAAGCCGGCGACGGCGCGGCCACCGTGGTGCATCCCGGCGAGCGACGAGGACACGGGGGAACTCCAGGGACTCCCCCGTTTCCGTTCCACTCCTCAGGGGCTCCTCGAGGTGAAGGTGGCTACCTGCGCTAGTGGAGGAAGGTGGGGTTCTAGGTGGGAGCCTCAGGTTCAGCATAGAGAGATACAGGGAGAAAGGGCTTAGCAGAGAGGAGAATGGCGGCGAGGGGAAGGGAAACTAGCTAGGGTTCTAGGTCTAGGCTGGAAGCAGAGGGATCGGTGGTGGTTTTTAAGGTCAGAAAGGCTCTGGTACGGCAAGCAATCGGTGAGGGGAGGAGATGATCGTGTGGCCAGGGAGGAGATCGTACAGAGTGACATCAGGTAGAAGAAAGCGACAGAGGGAGGGGGTGGGCCAGAAAGAGAGGAAAGGGATGGGCTTTGGGGGAAAGGAAAGAAAGGATGGGCCATGCCCCTCTCCCTTGAGGTTTTAAAATTATTTGTTCTTATTATTATTTTTTGCATAGAACCAAAAGGAAGAAAAGAAGGCTTTTTAAGTTAATAGAAATTTTATAAAAATTAGTGTTAGCTAGTTAGGTTAGAAGAAAACAAATGCCAAGTTTGGGTTTTGCAGAAGATTAATTTTTAAATACTGTTTTGCAATTTAAGTCAATATTTAAAAGAATGCTTCTTATTTGGTTTTTTATTAAAATCAACATGTTTATTAGGGGAACCCCAATGATTTAATTTGATTAAAACATTAGAATGGTTTGGTATCTTTCATGTCTTGGAAGTTGGTGCTGTTTGAAAGTTTTGCCTTGAATTTGAAATCAACTTGGAGTTTAATTAGTGGAAAATGAAACACCATTTTATTAGTTGATCCATATTGAAAAATATGACAACAAATGGGTTGTTTTTATTTGTTATTTTTATTCCAAAAATTGTAACAGAACAAGTATGAAAACATTGTTTGAGTAAGGTTTGAATTTGAGTTGTGAAAACAGTGGAAAACAAATGCAACAAATAAGAATCAAATGCAAACAACATGATGACATGATGCAATACTTTAATTAAACAGGAAATCAAACATTCTATGGGGTAGTTTTCATACTTGGGCTGTTACAAAACGCCCCCCCTTGAAGGAATCGCGCCCCGAGATTCCTACTGAGAAAAGAGAAGGTCCGGAAACTTCTTGGGTAGACGTCAGGGAATTTGGAAACCACCGGAACATTTTCAAGTAAAGGGGAGAGATTTTGCACCAAGGGTGTATAGCTGAATGGAACTTGATTCATTTGAGAATAGATTATCTGGCTAGAATGGTGGAACAGAGTTATTGACATCAATGCAACACCAAGAATAACATCAATGTCAGAATCAGCAACATGAGAGTAACGAGGAATATGTGGCCTCCCATTAGAATTGGATTGTATGTTGTGGAAAAGATTGTTGACACAAAGGAATGTGATTCTCCGGTATCAAATAACACTTTAACTGGATAAGAGTTTACGAGCAAGTTTTGATTAGACGCCGGTAGAAGATTTGAAGTGGAAAACAACAACAAGATTTCAACGGAAAGGATGTTGAGAAGAACAGGATATCAACATCGGGGAAAACGAGAACAAAACTCCTGAGGTACTATGGAAAACCCATCCGGGCTTCTAAAGGATCAATATCTACTGCTTAAGGAATAGAGGATTTGCTTCCGGGGCTTACACGCCTCCGTTCTCAATTGTGAGTAGGCAACATGATAAATCATGTCACAACCACCTCCATTCCTATGGTCTAGTAGATATAACCATCCTAGAGAAACCAGAATACGTGAAATCCTAACTTGAAAGTTTAGATGAGAAGGGAAAACAACGTTGCACTTCCTTACCAGAAAAAGGGAGGGTGGGTGGGGAAAGGAGAAAAAGAACAGAATTGCTACTCTCACGTTTCATTTTTCCTATATAGCTACAAAATAGTTTCTAGACTCAACTGCGACCAGTAAAAAGGGATCCTACAGGCAGACAGGCTCTGATACCATTTGTCGCACCCTGATTTCTAGGGGATACTCACCGTACGAACTGGATAGCAGATGCTTGGATTATGGGGCATAACTGCTCCCACGTCCCAGCTTCCTGGTAGGCCTGCGCTTATGCGCGACAACACAAGCTCTGCTATTCCATCGTCGATGTAAACTATCCACTAGAGATCAATGGCACTTCCGTCGACGTACTTCAAACCATACACACATGGTACGTCAACGGCGTTGAACAACTGATATCACAACAGATCTCTACGACACAAAAGATTGAAATAAGGTGCAAATAGCTCTCATTAGAGCAGAGATAGCAAATACAATCAGTCAGAGGACACATGTCCCAACAATACATCATTACATCACAGCGGAAGAATCCAACATGTCTGAGTACAGACAAGAACCAAATAGGCCTAAGAGGCCGGAAACGAAAAGACGGAGCCCATCCACGAAGTCTCGGATCCTGCCCGGGTCCGCTATCTACTCGTCAGCAGTCTCGTCATACTCCACGTAGTAGCCACCATGTAGATCCTCGGAAACGTCGTCTGCGTAAACCACAGCCCCAAAGGGGTCAGTACATAAACGTACTGGCAAGCAAGACTCACAATTCACCAAAGTGTAACCCGTCAACACCAAGCACAGATGCCTTGGGTTCAACGGAAGAGAGGGGATATAAAAGATGCTGCAACTGGCTGCGCTAACCAACTACAGAGATTCTACCACTTCCGGCTAACAGAAAAGAGATAAGATCGAGGACTGTAACCAACTGAAAGATAACTGCAAACAAACCCATCCTGGATCTCGCCCCTTATCCAAAGAAGCAATCCGAGGATAACTCACACAGTTGTATTAAAGGTGAATCAAGTTATTGTGTCATCAACCTATTACTAGTCAAGTTATTAATCATTGGGTGTAACAGGTTTGATCATTATGTTTAAGTTGTCCTGAGTACTTGTTAGCCAGTACTTTCACCAAGTAATCCATAACCGCGGAAAACACGGCTTCTCGAGAAGATTATCCCTGCAGGGTTGCACCAATTTGGCCGTACACGCAAGAATAACCCGCCAGATGGGAAGCTAACCCACCAAGCGGGGTACTCTACACAACCAACCATTCTTCGCATCAAGCCCAAAGCACCTTGGGCGCACGGCTAATCGAGCCCAGAAGAAAATGGACCCTCATAGCACTCTAAGAACGTGTCCCCCTATATGCCGACTACGAAAGTTCCACCCTGGCCTGGGCTCGCAAAAACATGATGCGGCAAATGGAAAACACGAACTAAATGAGGCGATTTGGACGAGATGCGAATCAGGTCAAGTTGAGGGGGGCGCCCATACTCGCTTCCCACATGCGGTTAGTGCGCTCATCATGGATCAGTAGACAAGACCATTTTCCTATTAGGGTCGACACTAGCAGGCCTCAAAACCACACAGGGCCTCCTGCCGGTGCCTTATCATCAAATTTATTATTAATAGTAACATTAGCATGATTGATTGATTAAAAATCGAGCCCCCAGAACATAATGGAATATAGCAACTGAAAGTAACGGGTAACAGACTCGAGCAAAACAACCTAAGCATGCTAGTAAGACACTGGCAAAAAACCATGGGTTGTAGGAAGGGAGATGAGGCAATATCAGGGTTAAGGGATTCATGTGATAGGTTCGTAATAGAAACAACTACTACTAAGGCTAGCAGAAAGGAACAACGGAAAGTATCGGTAATCAATGTTGAAAGGAACACAGTGGTTCATGTGAGTGATAACTTGCCTGCAAAACCCAGTAGCCTGGTACTGAGCTAACTCCTTAGAAGGGATGTCGTAAGTATCGTCGGTCTCAACGTCGTCGTATATCCAGGAAGAAGCAAACAAACAAGGCAGAAAGATAAACAATCATTATCATGGCATTGGTGCACAAACATGGGATGATGCATGTCATGTTAATAGATGCATCAGAATAAACTACTTGACAAGATAACACAACTTAAATGGACCCATATGCAATTGGATTGCATATGGCAGGAGTCCATGAATTAAGTGGAAACAAATGATCTACCATTTAATTACCAGGTGAAAGTGGATTACCATGATGCATGCATGATGATGAAGACAAGATAACAACAAATAACAATGATAGATGCAAGTGAAAAAGGATTGGAACAAGTTTTGGAAAATATTGATTAAGTTTGGCAAGTTTTGGTTACTTAAAGATGTCACACATGGAATTGTTGTTTTCATCAAGTTAAAGTGTTCAAAACAAATAACAAAGTTGATATTTGAAAAGGTTATCAAATTTTAGTTGGATTACATGTTTCACATTTTGAAATTGGACTTAGGATTATTTAATTATGAATTAAACAATATTAAACACTTTTTAATTGCATTAACAAGATTTAAATGGTTTAGGCAATTTTAATTATTCAAAACAGAAAACAAAATTTATATTTGAATAGGTTATTCAAAATGGTATGGAAAACATATTTTATTTGCATTATTTGGAATTAGTATGAATTATTTATGAATTATTACAAATTGCATTTGAATTATTTAAATTTGAATTTTAAAGTATTTGGAAAATTCAAAACAGAAAACAAATAAGTTATTTGGAAAGATTGTTAAATTTTGAACAGAAAACATATACAACTTTTATTTTTTAGAGTTATATATTAAAAGATATTAAAGATTTAGTTTGGTTGCTTAATTCTGCCTTTTAATTGGTTTATGAAATAACAGAAAAAGGAGTTAACAATTTGTTACCGCGTGGGTTTCCACCCACAGCCACTGCCAGTGGGGCCGCGGGCCTACGTGGGGCGTGCGCGCGCGCGTGGCAGTACAGCTGTCAACCATAGGGGCTTACAGGTGGGGCCAGGTGCGGGGGGAGAGAAAATCCCCAAAAAGGGGTGGCGCCGCGGGGAATCGAACCGCGGGCGCTGCGCTGCGCGCGGGTGGATGCTACCAGTGCGGCTAGCGCTCGAATCGTGATAGATACAGGGTGCGGCTGGGGTTATTGTGTCTCTGCGAGGTATTAACTGAACCAACTGCTACTGAAATTGCAGTTCAGTTCGATCTGAACTTCCGTCAGACAGGCGGTCTGCCGCCGGTGACCTGCGCCTCGCTGTGGCGATGGGGTTTCGGGGGTTCGCGATTGGGGCGTGCGAGTGATGCGTGCAGGCCTCGTGACGATGCCAAGGAACAGAAGGGAAATAGGGGAGAGATGGGCGATCACCTCGGTCTCGTTGTCGTCGTTCAGTAGTCGAGGCTGAAACGGAGGGAGAAAGCCGGCGACGGCGCGGCCACCGTGGTGCATCCCGGCGAGCGACGAGGACACGGGGGAACTCCAGGGACTCCCCCGTTTCCGTTCCACTCCTCAGGGGCTCCTCGAGGTGAAGGTGGCTACCTGCGCTAGTGGAGGAAGGTGGGGTTCTAGGTGGGAGCCTCAGGTTCAGCATAGAGAGATACAGGGAGAAAGGGCTTAGCAGAGAGGAGAATGGCGGCGAGGGGAAGGGAAACTAGCTAGGGTTCTAGGTCTAGGCTGGAAGCAGAGGGATCGGTGGTGGTTTTTAAGGGCAGAAAGGCTCTGGTACGGCAAGCAATCGGTGAGGGGAGGAGATGATCGTGTGGCCAGGGAGGAGATCGTACAGAGTGACATCAGGTAGAAGAAAGCGACAGAGGGAGGGGGTGGGCCAGAAAGAGAGGAAAGGGATGGGCTTTGGGGGAAAGGAAAGAAAGGATGGGCCATGCCCCTCTCCCTTGAGGTTTTAAAATTATTTGTTCTTATTTTATTTTTTTTGCATAGAACCAAAAGGAAGAAAAGAAGGCTTTTTAAGTTAATAGAAATTTTATAAAAATTAGTGTTAGCTAGTTAGGTTAGAAGAAAACAAATGCCAAGTTTGGGTTTTGCAGAAGATTAATTTTTAAATACTGTTTTGCAATTTAAGTCAATATTTAAAAGAATGCTTCTTATTTTGTTTTTTATTAAAATCAACATGTTTATTAGGGGAACCCCAATGATTTAATTTGATTAAAACATTAGAATGGTTTGGTATCTTTCATGTCTTGGAAGTTGGTGCTGTTTGAAAGTTTTGCCTTGAATTTGAAATCAACTTGGAGTTTAATTAGTGGAAAATGAAACACCATTTTATTAGTTGATCCATATTGAAAAATATGACAACAAGTGGGTTGTTTTTATTTGTTATTTTTATTCCAAAAATTGTAACAGAACAAGTATGAAAACATTGTTTGAGTAAGGTTTGAATTTGAGTTGTGAAAACAGTGGAAAACAAATGCAACAAATAAGAATCAAATGCAAACAACATGATGACATGATGCAATACTTTAATTAAACAGGAAATCAAACATTCTATGGGGTAGTTTTCATACTTGGGCTGTTACACCTACCGTTCCTGCTGTGCTTCGGGCATGCCATTCTGAATATGTCCCAATTATTACCCGGCCTTGGTGGCCCTTGATAGTTTCCTCCATTGTGATTTCCAGCATTGAAATTTCCTTCTGCCCTAGGTCTGGAAGATCCAGCTTCAGTATTGGCGACGAACTCAGAGCCTCCTTCAAACGGACGCTTGTTCTGGCTGTTGTTACCCGGTGTTAATCCGTTGCCAGTTCTTCCATTACTACTTGTGTTTGCTTTTGCTTTTTTATCATCAGTTTCCTCTTCCGTAGTGTCCGTTGCGGCATGTTTGTTGCACGCATCCATCAATTCTCCCATTGTGATCTCCGAAGCATTCCGACTAGATTTCATGCGAGTTAATTTTTGTACTAAGGGTGTGTACTTGCAGGTCTTTGCCATAGCTTGCAGCGCATCCTTGGGCTGAATATCCGTAGATGAATGGAGAATTTCCATAACCCGGCGCACCCAGCTGCGCGCCAATTCTCCCTTCTTCTGAACACATCGCTCTAAGCCGTCAATAGTGAATACCTTTCTACACGTCCCGTGAAAGTGCTTGATAAATGCAGTTTTCAATTCTTCCCATGACTTAATAGATCCTTCCGGTAGATTGGCGAACCATAACTTTGCTGCTCCTTCTGACATCATTAGATACATGAACTTGGCTTGAAGATTCTCGGACGCATTGCGAATCGACATGGCCATCTCATAGCTGCTCAACCATGTTTCCGGATCCATAGTCGGCTCATAATTTACCACTTTACCCGGTTCTTTGAACTTTTCCGGGTAAGGTTCAGCTCTGATGCTATCCGAAAGACACTTAGGCCCTGCAAGAATGGTTGAAGCTGGTCTTACTCGGGAAACATGTGATCCTGCAGGGGGTACAGCTGGCTGCGGTACCGCTGGTGGCCCATGTGCCACAGACCCGGCCACGGCTCTCCTGGCCCTGGAACTATCCACGATGGCCTGTGCTGCTGATGCTGCTGGTACTGCCTGGATGTGTGGAGGAGGCGGCATTTGCTGCTGCTCTTCCCTCCGCCGTGCCGAACTTGTTTGGATGTTTCCAGCGTTACCTTGTTGTTGGCTGACATACGGCGTCCCATGCATTCCACTTCTGTGATCCGGGTAATTAACCTGTTGCGCTACCGCGGTGCGCAGCATATCTATTGCCCGCCGGGTCTCCTCCGCGTGGGGTGACTCTCTCACGGGGATTTGATTTAGTGCAACCGTTGCCGCGTACACGTTGTCCATGGGATTGTTGTAATGACCTACTGGTGTGCGAAAACGCGATGGTGGTGGTGGTGGTGGCGGTGGTACGGTATTGCCTGCAGTGACTCCAGTCTGTGGTGCAAGTAACCCGGCCTGCGTATCTACCGGTTGTACTCCTCCGGTTGTCGGCTGAGGGGCGGTTCCTTGATTTGCCGCTGGAATCGGCTGATCCTGAGGCGTGATAAATAGTGTGGCCGGGTTTATGACTCCTCCCAATGCTGGTAATCTAGTTTGATGCCTTTGATGTATTCTAGTCGTTTCCTCTCGGAGCCGAGTTTACAATGCATCCAGCTCACGTTGCCGTGTGACCATCCCTTGCCTTTCTGCTTCTACTTGCCTTCTCTGTTGCTCCAATGCACGACGGGCTACGTCCAAATCCCTAACTCGTTCCGCCGCGTTCTCCGGAGTGATAACTGTGGCAAGAACCGTCGGATCTAGGATCAGATTGTTGTCGAACAAGGCCGGGTGTTGTGGATTGGAAGGACCCGCTCCTGGTGTCCGGTTTGCTAGGAATCCGAACGTGTTTGCGTGTAGCTCGTTTTCCGGCGCTTGACTGGTAACCGATGCCGACTCTCCGTCAACCTGGGCCAAAACCGTGTTTCCGTTAGCCGGCCCCTGCTGCCGGGCTAATGCTTGTGCTGACCCGGCCGCGGCCGCGGTTACGGCCTCTTGGTTGAGATTGGTCGCGGGAGCCGTATAAACCGCGACTCGGCGTATGATGCTTGGCGCGAATTCATGCTGTTCCCCTTCGCTGTTATTCTCCTCATACCGGTTTTCCAGCAGATCCAGGATAGACTCGGTATCATCCTCTCTTTCGACCCGGTCGCGCGGGGTCCATGCCGGTTCCTCCGGCTGTTCCCACTTCGCGATGGGTTCTTCCGCCGGATATGTCGTTCCAACTGATTCTTCATCATCTGATTGGATAGAAGTGGCCTCCCCTGACACAGAATCAGATCCAAAATTGTCATGGATCGAACCGGAAGTACATACCATACCAATGAAGATGCTGATCCAGCCGATTGTCACGACGGATCCGGATTCGAGGTGATCCGACTCTGGCCCCCAGCCGGAATCGTCCACCGTCTTTTCTCCTTTGTGGTCGATGTAGATCTCGCCGACGACAAGATTCTCCATGTTCTTCCGAGCTTCTCCCGTGATGTAAACACTTTTGGACGCAGGCCCCACGGTGGGCGCCAACTGTCGTGGGATTATCACGGCAGACGTTACCGGGGGTAACTGATCTTGGGGCAAGACGACACAGGTGTTTGGGAGAGGGTTTAGCTCAGAGGTAAACATGATGGAACTCGATCTGGCAGCCGGCAATCAAGTCGCCGAGTCTCCGATCTCAATATATTAACTCGATCTCTCGTATACACTGGATGCTTGATATCAACTGGTACTACTAGGGTTCTTAGATCTCTCTCAACTAGACCTAGGGGTCGGTTTATAAAGCACCCGTACCCCCTGGCTTATTCTCCAAGGCGCACCCTGAATCCTACCCGGACACCGCATACAACTCTAACTTTCCTTTACCGTAATCCACAATCCGGGTTACGAGGCCTACAAACTTGGGCCTTCCAGAAGTTTCTTTATCCTTAGCCGGATCTTGCGCAGCGTCCTTTGGGCCGGGTTATACCTTGGAGTTGGCCTACCGGGTTATTATCCCTCCATCAACCACCTCCAAGTTGATTGTTCCAAGTGGTCGGACTGCCTTGCCTGGTACTATCCCGTGGAAGGATGTTTCTGACTCTGCGAGTACGTCCAGGTTCCTGTTCATCTTACGAAGTGTGTCCGTGTAAATGATGTTGATCCCGCTGCCGCCGTCCATGAACACTCGCGCGAGTTCGTAGTTGCCTATCTGCACCTGAATGACGAACGCGGCGTGTTCTGGTCGGTATACCCGAGGGGGATGGTCATCTTTGGAGAAAGTTATCGACTGATCTGCCATCTTCAAGTATTCAGGTGTGGACGGTGGATCTTGTACTGCCATGACCACTTGGCGTGTGTTTGTTTTCTGGACCCTGCGGGGGAGGGGGCAGACTTTCCGTATCATCCCTAGGAGTCCTGCTGGGTTTGGGTACCCATTGCCTCCCTGGTTTGCGGCGGGTGGCGCTGGTAGTGCGGCCAACACCGCGTTTTGATGTCCTGGTGGAGGTAGGGGTTGCTGCGGGTGGAATCCCTGATGTCCTCCTCCTGGGAGCTGTGGGTATCCCTGATTGACTGCGACTCTGTTTTTCTTCGTGTAGGCCTCGTGGATGTCCTAAAACTTTCGGTAGTCCTTGAGGAGGTGGGTTGCATTGGTCTTGCATGTGCGCTTATGTGTAAATAGATGTAGCGTGCAATAACCGTCAAGGTCCTTTTCGGGAGTTTTATCCTCTGGCTTTGGCTTCCAGTCGCGATTTCCACGAGGTCCGCTGTCACGATTTCTTGTAAACTTTGCCGCCACCAGTTCTTCCCGATCATCGTGATCGTAGCGCTTTCTCTTTTTCTTTCGACCATGGCGATCGTCCTCAAGCGCTGGCGAAGATGCCTTCTTGTTGCGCATGGAGTCTTCACCATTGTCCCATCTGTCGGCTATGGCCATCAGCTCCCCGATGGTTTTAGGTGCGGCTCGCCCTAGCTCTTCTCTGAAGGCCGCTCGTCGAGCTTCTTTAGTGAAAGCTTCGACTGCAACTTCCTATGATATGTTTCCCGTCGTGTTTTTGAGTGTGGTCCACCGCTGAATGTATTGGCGAGTAGACTCACCGCTCTTATGCTTACAGGGCCACAGCTCCTCGATAGACGCGTGTCTTTTTTATATTGCTTGGAAGTTTTTGCGGAAGTCGTAGGTTCGATCGTCCCATGATCCGTAGCACGCTCTCGGTCTTCCTTCGAGGCACCTAAGCGCGGCACCTACAAGATGTAGGTTGATGTACTGCATAGCCGTTGTCTTGTTCCCATGTTGGCATTTTACTGCCGTGAGGTAATCTGATAGCCTGGATTTGGGCTCCAGTGAGCCGTCGTACTTCGGTACCTCCATAGTAAGCTTAAATCTCTTAGGCATCGGTGCCTCGCGGATGTCGCGAGTGAAACACAACGCACCGCAGGCTTCTTCGTCGGAAGAGGTGGATAGTGACCGTGCGTGGTTCCTGATCGCTCGGGCCTTATTAACCTTGTTTTGCGCGATGTCAGATCGAGCGTTGTATTCGGGCCAGTCGCGATCGTCCTCCTTTCGCGGCTCCTTGCTGCGGTGTCACGAGCGGCTGCTACGATGCCGCGGGCTGTGATCACGATCCCCCGGGCTGTCGTCGCTGCTACTCGGGCTATCACCGCGGTGCCGGGCTTCCTTTCCTCGGGCGCGACGAGGTGATTCCTTCCTTCTAGGCGATGTGCTCCCACGTCTGCAGGGTGTTTCTTTGTCTCTCCCAGGAGTCTTCTCAGTCTCTTGCGCTGTCGCGTGCTTGCGGCCTTGGGCGGCGAGTCTTGCGGCTGCCATGCCTAGCCTCTTCTGGGCTTGTCGATATTGTTCCGTGCGGGGGTCATTCTCTCCTGGTTGGTTCGCCTGCAGGTATGTGGCTGCTGCCAGGACCGCGGCGGCGGGAGTCATCGGCTGCACGTTGCCATCGTCGTCGACGTGCATGAGGGATGTCTCGAATGTTTTGCTGATCCAGCTAAGGGATTCGCGATCTAGGGCTGTGGTCTTTGAGACGTATCTTTTCTTTGGGGGATTGTTCTCTACCGAGCGAGTTTTGGAGAGTGCCACGTGGCGTAGACTCCTTGATTAATTCTGCTGCTTTCACTAGATGATAGTGGTATGCAGTTAGATCTTCTTGGGGGCTCCTTCTTCAATCGGCTGGCCTAGATGTACAGTCGTCTTTGCTTTAAGCCAGGCATCCCGCGAAAGTTTGATGTGCTCTCGCTCTTTCAAGCTGTTTTCAGTTTCTTCGGGTGGCTCAGTCGATCCTGCCATGCAGGCCTGGGCCAGATATGGCCCGCGAGTCCTAGGCGTAGGTTGACAAGTTTTACCAACCCAAGAAGGTTCCTCAGCCACGATAGTGTGGAAGTTGCGAGTGTTGGGGCGGATGGTTCCGCCACTGGGCGCTAAGTCACGACTAGTGTCGTTGAGCAGCGAGTCGAAGATCACCGGGCTCGAGACGGACTCGGTGACCGATTTGCCGAGATCGATCTGCTCGGAGAAGTGCAGGATTCATGCTTTGTTGGCGTGGAAGCGGAGGCTCCCGAACGTCAGGCTCATGCTTTTCTCCAATCCGCTGAACGCCGGGCGTGATTCCGGCGAGTGGGGCATGATGATGATCGACCCGAATCGGATCTGATGAAGGCGAGGTTCCGGGGCTCCAGCTGAAGGTTGGCGATGATGAGGCCAAAGACGCCGTAGATCCAGCGCCCGCCGTTCCCACAGACGGCGCGAATTGTCGAATAGTCATCGCAGCAAGTCCCTCGGATGAACCGGTAGGGTTTCGATTAAGAGAACGAGTAGGCGCTGCTGACGATCGTCGGCTAACAGGGGCATGATTTACCCAGGTTCGGGGCACTCGTAGAGGTAAAACCCTTACTCCTGGTCTTGGCGATCTGAATTATCAATAGATCGGTTACAATAGGGGGTGCTCAAGTCGAGAGTATGATCTCGAGCTCAAGGCTTTGGTGGTGAGAAATAGCTTGGATCCCCCTCCTGGTGGTTCTCCTAGCCTTATGTAGGTGGCCAGGTCTCAAACCGTACCTGGGGGGTTACAAACCCTAGCTCTAGGTCGGTTTACATGTTTCCTTCTTGACCCGCAAGGCTTTGCGGGTGGGCTTCAATTGGGCCATCTAGAACTGTAGGTGGCACCTCCCTCTAGGCTTAGGTGTTGGGCCTCTGACCGGGTATCCTCACCCGATAGGTCCAGATTCATCCCCATGTCACTCGGAGGTGCAGTAACTGCTCCGGATTCCTTGCGTTATTGATCGTGGGTTCGTGCGTTAATGCGCTCGAAGAAATCGCACACAGAGAGTTAATCGCGCGAAACGGGCGCAGTCAATGCCACGATCCACGACGTGTGCACTCAGGTGCTCTGAGGTGAAGCGATGCAACATTGCGTGGGCCCTAGGAGCAGTGACAAGTGCGGATAGTGCGCGTGCGAGGCAACAACACGAGACCCGAGGCGACATGGGATGCAGTTCTGCGACACGTGTTAAGCCTTACATGCGAAGTTAGCGAGGCACAATGGTTTGAGTGGCAAAGTACAGTAGAAAATGGCCGAGTGCTAGGATCTCGGCAAAATCCAAAGCAGTGTGGCCTATCCGGTTGTAGGAAGAAAACTCCTCAGGCAATAGTGGATTCAATTCAAAGTACGGCTAAAAATCGACCGAGTGGAGGTGCAACTCGGCTGTATGTCTTTAGGAAGATTGGTTTAAGCTGGCAAGGCCTAGCGTCCGAGTTCACCTACCAGCTTCGGGGACTAATATCGGGGGGCTACCCCTGAGTATCGTTAAGGCTGGTGAGAAATAGTGTTTGAAGTACTAACTACCGAGTTGGGCTGTCGTGGGATAATCACGGCAGACGTTACCAGGGGTAACTTATCTTGGGGCAATTCGACTCTGGTGTTTGGGAGAGGGTTTTGCTCAGGGGAAATCATGCTGATAATCGATCTGGTAGCTCTGGCAATAAGGTCGCCGAGTCTCCGATCTAGATTTACAATCTCAACTCTCGTGTTACAAGGGATACTCGAATAGCTAGTAAAACTCATCCTAGTCTAACCCTAGGAGCCGGCTTATATAATATCCGGCCCCCTGGCTTCCTATCCAAGGCATACTCGGAGTCCTACTCGGGCACCGCATACAAACCCTAAGTTTCCTTATCGAAACCCACAATCCGGGTTACGAGGCTTACACTCTTGGGCCTTCTAGAAACTCCTTTTCCTTAAGCCGGGTTTTGCGCAGCTCCCTTTGGGCCGAGTTACACCTTGACGTTAGCCTACCGGGTTATCATCCCTCCATCAGTAGTCCCCAGAATAGCTTGGGCTTCGCGGGATCCTCTTTGAAGCGCATGCTATTCCCTGCAAAAATAATAAACATACAAGTTCATAAAAGACCGGGTTAGTTTGCTTTGATAATAGCTAGGCCTAACTCCACAGGTGGTCCATATAGTAACCCGGCTTTCTCCGAGTCCAACATCATTTTCCCGGGTCAACACTCCGAGGAAAACACAGAAGACCCGGCTCACTTTGTTCATTAGTTAATCCGGATATCGCGGAGACGATTTGCTCTGATCTTTTCCGGACATCACGCACAAGCACTTAACACTTAGCCCAAAAAATTCGGTCGGGTATCTCTTCTCCCGAAATTTTGGCTCCCGCTCCTTAGGTCTAGGGCTCTCCACCCGCACCTATAAATAAGTGCTTTAGGGACAAACCTAGATCCGGCACTCCATTTCTTCGTCTCCTTCATCTCCAATCTCTCTCTGCGCTCTCTTGTTCGAGCTCAACGCCGCATCGCCACGGAGTCCACGGGGAAGCAGCCGGAAGCGAGCCGCCGCCGTCTGCGCTCTGCTTCAGCTCGCGCCGCGCCGTCGTTGACCACCGCCACCGCGCCCTCGAACAGTTCACCGGAAGGTCCAGAGGGCCACCGTGACTGCGCCATCTGCCGCCGCCGCGCTCTCCTCCATACCCCTCCGGTGAGCCCCCTTCTTCCATGGATTTCACCTTCAAGCTTGCTCGAACTAGACTAGATTTAGATCCGCTCATAGATGGTTTTCTTGCTCCGCATCAATTGGATAGCCCATGCTCCGTTCTTTCTCATTCAACACTTAAGCTAGATCCAATAGTACTCCTCTATTACTTGTGGTCACAAATTTCTCCATAAATTTCTCCGTCTAGATCCAATCTGTCAAAATTTTCCATAGTTGCTCTTCGATTAACCGGATAGTCAGTCGTTTCCGGGTCTTTTAGTTACTTACACTCTGCACTCTTATCTCCTTTTTTTAGACTACGCACATGGCACCCAAAACCAGTATGAAGACCAAGGGGAAACAGCCGGCGAAAGCAAAGCCGACTCAGTCCATATCCGCCAACTGGGCAAGGTCCACTGTGACCAAGGCAAAATTAGATGAGCTCGCAGAGTCGGGCGTCCTCCCCTCCCGGGAGGACATTCACTGGCGCGTCCCTGGGGATGAGACTCGGCCCTCCCCGGGTCTCGATGAGGTAATCTGCTTCGTCGAACATGTGCTCCGGGGATTCCGTCCCCCGGGTCACCCCTTTTTCCACGAGTTGCTGAGCCATTATGGCCGCCGAGTTTTTGACATAGGCCCCAATTCTATGTTAAATATCACTCATTTCAGTGTTCTATGCGAATCATATTTATGCATCCCCCCAAATCTCGCGCTATTTCTCGAACTGTTTCAATGCAAACCGTGCCGCGAAAGCGGCGACGGGGCCCTCCTGGCTTGCGGTGGGGTATCTATCCAGAGGCAGAAGAACTCCTTGATGCCGAGTCTGAGCCTCAACTCCCACGTCAAGCACTGGCAGAAGACCTACTTCTACTGTCAGGACACCTCCTCACCCGGTGAAAAGACTCTGCCGGGTTTCTCCGAGGGCCTTCTTGATCTTTCTGACAACCTTAACTCCTTCGCTTCTGAGTCGGATAGGGAGTCCATCCAACCTTTCCTTGCCAAACTTGCTGTTCTTTCGGCCCAAGGCCTTCTTGGGCTCAACTTGGTTAAAACTTGGGTAAACTTCCGAATCCAACCAAACGCCGTCCGGCCCAAGCTGATGTGTGAGTATTCTGGGCATGTCACGGATTCGCTCCGCTACTCTCTGAGGAACTACCCGACCGCTGATACAAACAAGATAATCAAGAGTTTCTTGACCGAGAAAATGGAAGTGATCCAGACTATAGCCGGATTGGAGCCATTTACTCGCGACAACCCGGCTCCAGCGGTAAGATCCGGCCTTAACTCTTTTATCCTTATACTTTTGTCTGATACAATCACTAATCTTTACCATTATACTTTTATTCCAGGAAGATAGCACTTTCTGGAAGATCGAGACCCCCCTCCCTCGGAAAACTCGGAGGAGGATGAAGTGTCGGCCGACTCGGACGAAGGTATCATCCGGGTTTCGCCTCTCCTCATTTCTGTTAACTTGTTTTCCCACACTTTCTCTTTTTCCGACTATACACTATGTTTTTCAGGAATGGAGGACAAGGAGGACAAGGAGGACAAGGAAGACAAGGAAGATAAGGAGGAGACCCAGAGTGATGAAAGTGAGGCAGAACCGGACGCTGAGGTTGGGGCCAAGAGGAAACCCCAAGGGGTCGTATTCAAGGTTCTGTATTCCTCTATCGCCTCCAGACCGTATTCATTTGCTAATATGTGCGAGCTTAATCAACGATTGTCCGATTCGCCATACTTGAAGGAGCCCCCTACGGTCAAGCGCAGGGTAACCCGGAACTCCCCGGGTGAGGATCCTCTCAACCCGGGTATCCCTTCGTCCCCAGCCCGCCGTGCCGGTACTTCCCAAACCTATCCTTCCAATTCTCCTCAAAAACATCCTTCTCCCAATCATCCCTTAGCTGGACAATTCCGGGTCTCACTCTCAGACCCTGTAACAGCTTCCTCCGGGTCTAGTAATGACCTTCCCTCGGACTTCATGGTGAACGCCGGGTAAGCTACTTTCCTTGTTATTCAACATACTGATACTTTCGACAGCTTTCATTTGCCATATACTAACTGCTTGTTTTATTGCTCTCAGAGCCAAGGTTACGACCAGTGACCCGGACAATATGGATATTGATGACCCGGCTAAGGAGGATCCGGTTGATACTGTGACGGCCGCGGCAGGCGGCGCTGAAGAAGAACAAGTCCTGTTGAAAGATCCGGCCGATCAGGAGGCCGAGTACCCAATCCCCTCGCATGCACCCAGGAATGACGATGTTGTGATCCTGGGCACGGGGAGGAGTCAGCCCAATCCCAACACTCAGGCGACCCGGGTGTCTCCCCCCACGAAGGAGAAGACTCCATCTCCGGGTAGCCAGAATCCTGGTTCTTCCAACCTAGATCTGGAAAAACTCTCCTATGATGAGATGATGGGTGCACTCTTTGCCTTGAAGACCACAGAAAGAGACATCCTGGAGCGCATGGCTGCTGAGCACCAGGTAATCATTATTGATATTGCGTAGTACTCATCTAGTCCCCAAGTTCCGAGTTTAACTAGGCAAAGTTTTACTCGGTACTTCCTTTGACACCCTGCTCTTTCTTATATCCGACTAATTTTTACTTTTCCTTCCTTTATAGGCACAGGTGGCCAGGTCTGAGGAGATTTTGGCTAAAATCAATCAGCTCCTTGAGACCGAGTCAAAGCTGCGGGAAGGGCTTGAGGTTGAAGTAGAAAAGCTCGATAAAGACGTCAAGAAGTACAAGAGGAAATACCATAATGCTCAAGATGCACTGAAGAAGCTCTCGGCTCAGATTGCCGACACTTATCGCGCCTTACTTGGTAAGAATTTGTGACTTGCTGTTTATAACCCGGATTTTCCGTTAAGCATGATACCCGGACTTTTTCGCTTTAACCTTTGCCGTTATACTGCAGGCCCTGGTATAGCGGCCCCAGAAGATAGTGATATTGAGAAATTGAAGACTTTGAAGGCTGTGATCCGGCAGTTCTCCGCCGGTACTAAGTGGATCCTGGACGCTGTGCAGTGGCCGGCTGAGGGTTACTTAGGCCTGGACACTTTGCTCAATGCGTGCTCCACTGTCCCCGAGTGGATCGAGCTCTGGAAACGCTCGTCATGCCGGGTTGGGATGACCCGCGGGCTTATGCTGGCCAAAGCTTATTTTCCTAAGCTTGAGCCGGCAAAGCTGGTGGCCGGGTTTCCCGAGTTCAACCTCGATGGCTCAAAATTTCCGGCCAAGGACTTCAAGGCTATTCAAACTGAGGTACGTCACTCGGCGAGCACAATTGCCGATAGTCTAGCACTAGACAGGTTTGCGATACCTTATGATGCCAAAGACAAGGCGATCAAGGTAGATCTGCCCGAGCCCTTTGATATGCTGGAGAGGTGGAGGGCGGAATCTGCCAAGAGGAAGGAGGAGGCTGCCAAGAGGAAAGCTGAAATCGACTCTGCGCCTTCCTCCTCTACACCGGCTGTCCGTCCACCAGCTCGTGCCGACACTGCTAATCCGAATAAAGGTGTTGGGAAGGCCCCCGAAGAGCAAGCCCAAGACCAAGACCCGGCTGCCTTTTGCATGAAAATGATATTTCTTATCTTTGAACTTTTCATTGTTGTTTTTCCGACCTTTCGCTACTTTTCCTATTGTGAGACTCGGTTTTCGGGTCTCCTGGATTTTGACAAGTGGACTTTTTCTAAGTCCCCAAGACTCGGATTTTTGGGTTTTTAAGCTGTGACGCCCCGAGATCGGGCACTATGCAGATTTCAGCATTCCCGCCAAATCCGCATAATAACCGATTCCAGGTTGCCACTTATGATAACATTACAGCAGTTCACGAATATTCCACAATTACAACAGAAACAGATAGATACAAGATGACTCAAACGAGCCAGGGATACAACTGATACATTACAAAGATCCAAATAACAGCGGAAGAAACAACATATCGTCCGTCTACGGACAAGATACAAATTGGACTAGCAGGTGGATTGCGAGGGCGCAATCCCTTGTTAGTGGTGTCGTCTGTAACACCTGGGGTGTTACCCTAATAGGAAGTGTTTGTTTTCTTTTTTTGCCTGCATCACATGATCATTGCATTCTGTTTTTCAAAACAAATCAAAATTCAAAACAATTTAAACTTTCACCCCTTGCTCAAAAATTTCCAATTTCAAAATTGCAAACTAAATCACTCATTTGTTTTCAATAGTTTGATGTTTTTTAAAACAAATTGCCTGCTAAATAAAATTGTCCCTGTTATTAAAACCCTAATGGCTAATTCAAAAATTCAAATCAAATCACTCCTAATTATCATATTTCAATATGGGTTTAAATATTAAAATTTTGCAAACCAATTAAATTCAATAATTTTTGATTGATTGAACTTATTAAATACAATTTGTTTATTTCCAAACTTCCAAAATCAAACCCTATTTAAAAAACTCACATAACAATTTAATATCCAATTAATAATTTCAAATTGTTGAAAATATTTTACACCACCTTGTTGTTGCTGTTTTGCAAACCAGATAAAAACAGTTATGAAAAATAAAATAAACCCCCCCCCCCCAAATTCTATTTCTATTTCCTTTTCCATCCTTTCCAAAAAATTGTTCATAAGGAAAAACAAACAGCAAAAAAAAATAGAAGGAGAAGGGTGAGCTGAGAGAAAGGGCAGCCCACCCCATCCTTTTTATTCCTCTCCAATTTGGTTAATTCCATAATTAATTCATAATTAATTCAAATAACCCAAATAAAATATGTTTTTCAGTCCAAATTCAATGTACTTTCTGTTTATCAACTTTGTTTTGCAATTTGCGCAATTAAAATTAATGTTATTTAATAATCCTTAATTTGGTTAATTAAATGGCATAATTAATAACTTGCAAATGGTTGCTCCAAATTAAATACTCAAAACATGTTTTTCATCCAAAATCAAATGCCACACTTGGATATCAACTTTGTTTTCTGGTTTGCAACAATTAATTTGAATAATTGTTTCACCTCTTATTTAATGCAATTTAAATTGTCAAAATTCATAACTAATTCATTTTAATTCCAAACCAAACAAATAAAATATATTTTCCAATCAGAAAATTGCAAGGAATCTGTTCATGCCATCCATATCTCTGTTTGCATCTTATCTTGTGCATTTTAGATCTTGTTATGCATGTTCATCTATATGACAACCTATGGAATGTGTGGGCTAATTATTTCCAGCTGTTGCCCCTTCCATTTAAATTGCCTAACTCATATACTCCATTGTTGCCATGCCAACTAACAATTAAATTGATGGTTAGCTAAACAACTTGAACCAATTCCTATTTCTCCGGACTCCGGTTCCGATTAAATTGCTTAAGTTGTTTTCCCCTGTTGCATCTTGCCATGCCATGCATATAAGAAAGGATCATGCTGGATCTTTTGCCGTAGAAGTAATTGTTGCATCCGGTGTTTTGTTCGAGGTTCGTTGCTTCTTCGCGGATAGGACGTTGAGATGATGTGAGCAACGACAAGTTCTGCTACCTTGCGGGATCTCAGGCAAGTATACTTACTTGCTGCCATATGGCTGCCTTTCATCACTTGTTACCGATTCTTTCCGTTGTTCTTATTCTAGCCTGTTGATACGATGCTTGTGTCTCGATCCTATTATATGTTTACCTTGCAGCCATGATATAGCCTTTCCTTCCACTTCCTATTAACTGTTGATTGTTTACCTCGTTGGCCTTCGTGTCGTAGGTGCATGCTTAGGGTTGCTTTTGCTCGAGTCTGTTGTCGGTTACTTCTTTTACTATTATTATTGTTTTGGGGGCTCGATGTTTAATCAATCAATCATGCTAAAGCTATTGTTCAATAATAATTTGACGATAAGGCACCGGCAGGAGGCCCTTTGTGGTTTTGAGGCCTGCTAGTGTCGACCCTAATAGGAAAAGGGTCTTGTCTACTGATCCATGATGAGCGCACTACCCGCATGTGGGAAGCGAGTATGGGCGCCCCCCTCAATTTGACTCGATTCGCATCTCGTCCAAATCGCCTCATTTAGTTCGGGTTTTCCATTTGCTGCATGCATGATCTTGCGAGCCCTTGGTACCCGGGTGGAACTTTCGTAGTCGGCATATAGGGGGACACGTTCTTAGAGTGCTATGAGGGTCCCTTTTCTTCGGGGCTTGATTAGCCGTGCGCCCAAGGTGCTTTGGGCTTGATGCGAAGAAGAGTTGAGTTGTGTTGAGTGCCCCGCTTGGTGGGAGGCATCCCATCTGGCGGGTTATTCATACGTGTACGGCCAAATTGGTGCAACCCTGCAGGGATAATCTTCTCGAGAAGCCGTGTTTTCCGCGGTTATGGTTAACTTGGTGAAAGTACTGGCTAACAAGTACTCAGGACAACTTAAACCTAATGATTCACAAACTCACCCCCATGATTAACAACTTGACTAGTAATAGGACTACTGACACAATAACTTGATTCATCTTTAATCCAACTGTGTGAGTTATCCTCGGATCGCTTCTTTGGATAAGGGGCGAGATCCAGGATGGGTTTGTTTGAAGTTATTTTTCAGTTGGTTACAACACTCGATCTTATCCCCTTTCTGATAGTTGGAAGTGGTAGAATCTCTGTAGTTGGTTAGTGCAGCCAGTTGCAGCATCTGTTATATCCCCTTCTTTCCGTTGAACCCAAGTCATCTGTACTTGGTGTTGACGGGTTACACTTTGGTGAACTGTGAGTCTTGCTTGCCAGTACGTCTATGTACTGACCCCTTTGGGGCTGTGGTTTCCGCAGACTACGCTTACGAGGATGCAGGTGACTCCTACTACGTGGAGTTTGACGAGGCTGCTGACGAGTAGTTAGCGGACCCGGGCAGGATCCGAGACACCGTGGATGGGCTCCGTCTTTATTTCAGTTTCCGGCTTCTTAAGCCTAGTTGGATTTGTCTGTACTCAGACCCTTTGAATGCTTCCGCTGAGATGTAATGATGTTATGTTGGGACATGTGTCCTCTGGATGATTGTATTTGCTATCTCTGCCCTAGTGAGGGCCAATTGCAACTTATTTCAATCTTTTGTGTCTTAGAGGCATGTTGTGTTATCCGTTTGTTCAAAGCCGTTGACGTACCATGTGTGTATGGTATGAAGTACGTCAATGGTAGTGCCCTGATTTCTATGGGATAGTTTACATCGACGGTGAACAGTAGCGATGGGTTGTCACACATAAGTGTTGGCCTACTCGTAAGAGGACGCGGGTGCCGGTAAGCCCCGTAATCCCATCAGAATACTGTTCAGTTCGTGCGGTGAGTATCCTCTAGAAGTCCGGGTGCGACACATAAGCTGAATAGCTAGACAATTTGTTTTGTTTTCAAATTCCCAAGTCCCCAAGGCCCGAATTTCCGAGTCTAGGGTTTTATATTTTTTCAATAGAACAAATTGTTTCTGCTAAGGCCCAAAACCTAGAGCTGCTCACTTAAGTTTGAAGTTGTGTTTAATATTTTTTGAGTTTCCGGCTGTTAACCTTGTACTCTGCATAACTTGTGGTTTGGATGACCCTTTTGACCTTCTTTTACTATAAGCTGGCTTTCGCGTGGATAATCAATGCTGCTATAACTGTATAAAGACAGGGTCAGGCAAGTCCCATTGGGCATCATGACTGATTGTAATTACACGCTAGCAAAGCATGCCACTTTTGTGCGAGTCACATCAAGCTTAAGCAAGAAAAGTCAAGAAAATTTGGCTCTATTGTCCGGTTATAAGCTTGCAGCCGTACTTATTACAAGTAATCGGCCCTTATAACTTAATGGCATCATGGCCGGGTCTTTGAGTTTGCAACTGTGCTATTAAAGCAATCAGCCCCCAAGACCTAGATATAAGTAACTTACTGAATGAATTAAGACACTAAGAACAACAAATAACACTTACCTGAAAGAAAAATAGAAAACAACAGGAATATAAAAGCTTGATAAAGGATACACAAAAAGGAAACGATTTTATTGTTTAACCATCTCTTTATTGATATGAGAAAAGTTAGGTCAGCAAGCCGCCTCATTAAAAACCCTCCAGTCCCCTTAGGTACCCTGGATAGGAAAAGAGTGCGTCTGAAACCTGCTGCCTGTTACATCGTGTAATATCACTTGTGAATCTAGCCTATTCTAGGTATAGTAGGGACGCAGCTGAGCCACGTTCCATGGTCTTTCTCTTTCTTGCATAGATGAAGTTGTATGAGTGGTGTCACTGACGGTAGCCGACTCTTCCCTTGCATCTACCAAGTAATACGATCCATTGTGCAGATTCCGGCTTATGATGAATGGTCCTTCCCATGGTGGAGATAACTTGTGTTTTCCTTCCTTTGATTGTACTAGGCGCACAACCATGTCTCCTTCCTGGAAGACCCGGGTTTTGACCCGCCGGCTATGATATCTCCTCAGATACTGCTGGTATATGGCTGATCTTTCCAAAGCTTGTTCCCTGTGTTCTTCTAGCATATCCACGGCGTCCTGCCGGGTCTTCTCGTTCTCCACCTCGACGTAAGCCGACACTCGAGGCGAATCGTGAATAATATCACTCGGCAATACTGCCTCTGTACCATAAACCATGAAAAACGGTGTCATCTGAGTAGATCTGTTAGGTGTGGTGTTAATTCCCCAAACCACTGATGGTAACTCCTCAACCCATGCGCCAGCAGCTCTGATGCATGGGACTCGCAACCGTGGTTTTAATCCACGGAGTAACTCCTGATTTGCCCTCTCCACTTGTCCATTAGCCTGTGGATGGGCCACTGAGGCTATGTCCAGGCGGATGCCATTGTTTCCACAAAACTTTTTCATCTCACCCAAGGACATATTGGTTCCATTGTCCGTTATTATGCTGTGAGGATACCCAAACCGATAGATAATCCTTTTCAGGAACTTGACTGTCGCAACTGCTTCACAATTGGTAACTGGCATAACTTCAACCCACTTGGTAAACTTATCAATAGCCACCAAGAGATGTGTCTTTTTGCAAGGTGACATGTGAAAGGGGCCAACCATATCCATACCCCAAACAGCAAACGGCCAGGTTAACGGGATGGTCCACAATTCCATAGCCGGCACATGGGTTTGGCGAGCGTACCTTTGACATCCGTCACACCTTGCCACCAAGCGCTCCGCATCTGCTAGGGCCGTGAGCCAGAAGAAACCGTGTCGATAAGCTTTAGCCACATGGGATCTCGTGGATGCATGATGCCCACAATCACCTTCGTGGATCTCCTTCAAAATCTGCCGGCCTTCTTCTGGTGCTACACAGCGTAAAAAGACTCCTGCTGCGCTTCTTTTATACAGCTCCCCATTGATGATAGAATAGCCTTTTGCACGCCTCAGAATTTTCCTTGCTAATACTTCCTGCTGTGGTAACTCGCCCCGTGATAGGTAAGCCAGAAACGGCTCTGTCCACTCGGGAACAGCACGTATTGTGGCCACGAGCTCCAAATCCGGGTCTTGGTTAGCCACCTCTTCCTCAGACTCGGTTTTAACGGATGGCCGCCATAGCTCGTCTAGGAAAACATTGGGTGGAACCGGCTCTCTGCGCGAGCCGAGTCTGGCGAGTGCATCTGCTGCCTCGTTCTTTCGTCTGTCTATATGTTCCACCTCATACCCGGAAAAACACCCGGCAACCCTGTCCACCTCTCTGCGATATGCTGCCATAGTTGCATCTTTTCTATCCCAAGTTCCTGAGACCTGCTGTACCACAAGATCCGAATCTCCATAGCACCGTATCCGCTTGATGTTCATCTCCTTGGCTACTTTCAATCCATGCAATAATGCCTCATACTCGGCCACGTTGTTGGAACAATCAAAGTGAATTTGCAACACGTAGCTCAACTTGTCTCCTTTGGGTGATGTGAGTACCACCCCAGCTCCTGAGCCCTCGTATTGCTTAGAACCATCAAAGTGCATTACCCAAGACTCGGGACTTGGTGTCATTGTGGGCATGCCAGTGTGAGTCCAATCATTAATGAAATCAACTAGAGCTTGAGATTTGATTGCTGACCTGGGCTCGTAGTTGATGTGATAATCTCCCATCTCGATGGCCCACTTGGCTATTCTACCTGTTGCATCCGATTTTCTGATGATATCCGACATTGGTATAGAGCTAACCACTGTTATGGGGTGTTCCTGAAAATAGGGTTTCAATTTCCGGCTGGCCATGAAGACCTCGAAAACCAACTTCTGCCAATGTGGGTAGCGCTGCTTTGCTTCTGATAGTACCTCGCTGAAGTAATAAACCGGCCTTTGAACCAGGTGATCTTTTCCATCCTCTTTGCGCTCAACAACAACCACTGCGCTAACCGCCCGGGGCCCGGCCGCAATGTATAGTAGCATGGGCTCTTTGGGACCCGGGGCTGCTAAGACTGGTGCCTCAGATAACTGCTTCTTTAGTGCCTCGAACGCCTCATCCGCCTCTTGGTCCCAAACGAATTTATCGGATTTCCTCAAGAGCCGGTATAAGGGTATTGCCTTCTCTCCGAGTCTGGATATAAATCGGCTCAACGCTGCTACGCACCCTGTAAGCTTCTGAACATGCTTCAGGTTTTCCGGCTTTTTCAGACTCTGGATAGCTTTGATTTTGTCCGGGTTTGCCTCAATCCCTCTTTCTGAGACGATGAAACCGAGTAACTTTCCTGCTGGGACTCCAAATACACACTTTGTGGGGTTAAGCTTCATCTTATATCTTCTCAAATTCTTGAATGTTTCCTTTAGATCATCAATGAATGTTTCCGCTTTTCTGGTCTTGATCACCACATCATCCACATAAGCATGAACGTTGCGTCCAATCTGATCCTCAAAGCACTTCTGAATGCACCGCTGGTAAGTTGCGCCAGCGTTCTTTAGTCCAAAAGTCATGGTTTTGTAACAGAAAGCCCCAAAAGGGGTTATGAACGATGTTTTCTCCCAATCTTCTTTCTTGAGCTTGATCTGATGATACCCGGAATACGCATCCAGGAAACATAATAGGTCACTTCCAGCCACTGCATCTATGATCTGATCTATCCTTGGAAGGGCAAACGGATTCTTTGGGCAATGCTTGTTGAGACTCGTGTAATCTATGCACATCCTCCACTCATTACTCTTTTTCAACACGAGAACCGGATTTGCCAACCAATCCGGGTGAAATACCTCCATGATAAAGCCGGTTGTCAATAGCCGAGCAATTTCTTCTCCTATAGCCTTTCTTCTCTCCTCATTCATTTTTCTTAGGCCCTGCATCACGGGCCTAGACTTGGGATCAACATGCAAGCTGTGTTCTGCTAACTCTGTAGGGATACCCGGCATATCGCTAGGCGTCCAAGCAAAACATCTTGATTTGAACGAATAAACTCCACGAGTGCTTTTTCCTGCTCATTGTCCAGGTTAGATCCTATAGCAAATTGTTTAGAGGAATCACCTTCAACAAATGCCACCATCTTGGTATCTTGTGCTGCTTTGAACTTTGCTCTCTCATCCGTGTTCGGCCTCTTCAATGTTGTTCTATCATCCGGGTCTACTTGAGACCGATAATATTTGAGCTCTTCTTTCCTGCAAACCTGTTATGCCATTGCAGCATCTCCTTCGTCACACTCAGCTGCTATAATCCGGTTCCCATGTATGGTAATGGTTTGCTTGGGACCCGGGATCTTTAGCTGCAGGTATACGTAACACGGCCTGGCCATGAACTTAGCGTAAGCCGGCCTCCCGAATAGCGCGTGATAAGGGTTGCGCAGTTTTACCACCTCGAACGTGAGCCACTCCACCCGGAAATTGTCCTTTGATTCTCCAAAAGCAACCTCCAAGGTAATCTTTCCCTCAGGGCATGCCGAGTGACCCGGCACAATCCCCTGAAAAACTGTTGAACTTTTCTGTAGCTGAGACTCCTTGAGACCCATGCGTAAGAAAGTTTCCCAATATAAGATGTTGATGCTACTTCCACCGTCCATTAAGACCTTTTTCAGCTCATAACCATTAATCTGTGGCGCAAGCACCAATGCTAGCACACCCGGATGCTCTATTGTTTCCGGGTGATCTCTTCTGCTCCACGTCACCTCTTGATCCAACCATCGCAGGTATCTCGGAACAGCTGAATTGACCGCGTTCACTGCTCGTTTAAGTATCTTTCTATCTTTGTTCGAAGTTCCTGTAGTATGTACGTGATATTGTCCCAACTGCTTGGGGTTAGCTTGGAAACCTCCAGCTCCTCCCTGGTTATTACCCGGATTACCACCTCCTGGGTTGCCTGCTGGGGGTGGGCCGTTGCCCGGGTTTCCGCCCGGACCCGGTCCTCCTCCCCGGCCTGCACCTCGCATAGCCTTGTTTATTTCCTCGTTCTTCCATCTTTGTAAGTCCACACACTGCTCCAATGAATGGTTAGCTGGCCTACCGTTCCTGCTGTGCTACGGGCACGGCATCTTGAAGACATCCCAGTGGTTACCCGACCTTGGTGGCCCCTGGTAATTTCCTCCATTAAAGTTTCCTCCATTGAAATTTCCTTCTTCTCTGGGTCTTGAAGACCCGGCCTCTGTGTTGGCGACAAACTCGGAACTCCCCTCAAACGGGCGCTTATTCTGGTTGTTTCCATTACTCCCTCCATTGTTACCCGGGGCAGATCCATTGTCGGGTCTTCCACTATTGCTCGTGTTTGCTTTTGCTTTCTTATCATCAGCATCCTCTTCTGTGGTATCCGTGGCAGCGTGCTTGTTGCATGCGTCCATTAACTCTCCCATCGTAACCTCTGAAGCATTCCGACTAGATTTCATGCGCGTTAGCTTTTGCACTAAACGTATATACTTGCATGTCTTTGCCATAGCTTGTAATGCCTCCTTTGGCTGAATATCCGTGGACGAGTGAAGTATCTCCATAACCCGGCGCACCCAACTGCGCGCCGATTCTCCCTTCTTTTGGACACATCGTTCTAGATCATCGATAGTGAATAACTTCCTGCATGTTCCATGAAAGTGCTTGACAAATGCGGTTTTCAACTCACTCCATGACTTGATAGATCCTTCGGGTAAATTGTTGAACCACAACTTTGCGGCTCCCTCTAACATCATTAAGTACATGAACTTGGCTTGAAGATTTTCAGATGCGTTGCGAATCGACATAGCCATCTCGTAGCTGCTCAACCAGGTTTCTGGATCCATAGTCGGCTCATAGTTCACCACTTTACCTGGTTCCTTGAATTTATCCGGGTAAGGCTCAGCCCTGATGTTATCCGACAGACACTTAGGCCCAGCAAGATTAGTCAGTACTGGCCTCACTCGGGAAACATGCGATCCTGCGGGGGGCACGGCTGGGCGTGGCGCTGCTGCTGGCCCATGTACCGCAGACCCGGCCGCGGCTCGCCTGGCTCTGGAACTATCCACAATAGCTTGTGCTGCTGATGCCGCTGGTGCTGCCTGAACGCGGGGAGGAGGCGGCATTTGCTGCTGCTCTGCCCTCCGTCGCGCTGAACTTGTTTGAATATTGCCGGTATTGCCATGTTGCCGGCTGATATACGGTGTTCCGTGCATTCCACTCCTATTATCCGGGTAATTGACTTGCTGAGCCACTGCCGTGCGCAATAAATCTATCGCCCGCCGGGTCTCCTCCGCATTGGGTGACTCTCTTACGGGGATGCGATCCAATGCTAATGTTGCTGCATATTCATTATCCATGGGGTTGTTGAAGTGACCTGGCGGCGTACGAAATTGTGATGGTGGTGGTGGTGGTGCTGTATTGCCAACGGCAACCCCTGTCTGCAACGCGGGTAACCCAGCTTGTACGTTTGCCGGTTGTCCTCCTCCGGTCGCAGGCTGATGTGTAGTTTCCTGATTCACAGCCGGAATTGGCTGATCCTGGGGTGTGATGAATAGCGTGGCCGGGTTTAGGATTCCACCGGTTGCCGGTAATCTCGTTTGGTATCTCTGATGCATCCTGGTCGACTCAACCCGGAGCCGGTTCTCCAATGCCTCCAGCTCACGTTGGCGCGTGGCTACCCCTTGCTTTTCTGCCTCCACATCTCTCCTTTCTTGCTCGAATGCACGGTGGGCCACATCCAGATCCCTAGTACGTGCCGCTGCTTTCTTCGGGGTTATCACTGTGGCTAGCACCGTGGGATCCAGTATCAAATTGTTACTGAACATAGCCGGGTGTTGTGGGTTTGAAGGACCCGCCCCTGGCGTCCTGTTCGCCATAAACCCGAACATATTCCTCTGCATCTCGCTATCCACCGCGTGGCTGGCAACCGAAGCCGACTCTCCGTCAACTCGGGTCAGAACCGGGTTTCCGTCAGCCAGATTTTGCTGCTGGGCCAGCGCTCGCGCCGCTCCGACCGTGGCCATAGTCGCGTCCCCCTGATTGAGATTGGTTGCAGGGGCCGTGTAGACCGCGACCTGGTGCGCGATGCCTGGTGAAGACTCGTATTCCTCCTCATCACAACTATCCTCCTCGTACCGGTCCTCCAGCAGGTGCAGGATAGACTCGGTATCATCTTCTCTCATGACCCGGCCACAAAGGGGTCCATGTCGGCTCCTCCGGCTGTTCCCTCTTCGTGGTGGGCTCTTCTATCGGATCTACCGTCCCGACCGATTATTCTCCATCCGACTGAACGCAGGTCGCTTCTCCTGATACAGAATCACATCCAAAATCATCAGGGATTGAACCGGACGTACGTACCATGCCGATGAAGACGTTGACCCGGCCGATCGTGACGACTGATCCGGATTCGAGCAGATCCGACTCTGCCCCCAGCCAAAATCGTCCACCATCTTCTCTCCTTCGGGGTTGGTGTAGATCTCGCCGATGACGAGGTTCTTCATGTTCTCCCGAGCTTCTCCCGTGATGTAAACACCCTTGGACGTAGGCCCCACGGTGGGCGCCAACTGTCGTGGGATAATCACGGCAGACGTTACCAGGGGTAACTTATCTTGGGGCAATTCGACTCTGGTGTTTGGGAGAGGGTTTTGCTCAGGGGAAATCATGCTGATAATCGATCTGTTAGTTCTCGCAATCAAGTCACCGAGTCTCCGATCTAGATTTACAATCTCAACTCTCGTGTTAGAAGGGATACTCGAATAGCTAGTAAAACTCGTCCTAGTCTAACCCTAGGAGCCGGCTTATATAATATCCGGCCCCCTGGCTTCCTATCCAAGGCATACTCGGAGTCCTACCCGGGCACCGCATACAAACCCTAAGTTTCCTTATCGAAACCCACAATCCGGGTTACGAGGCTTACACTCTTGGGCCTTCTAGAAACTCTTTTTCCTTAAGCCGGGTCTTGCGCAGCTCCCTTTGGGCCGAGTTACACCTTGACGTTAGCCTACCGGGTTATCATCCCTCCATCATGGGCCGTACCGAGTTGGTATGTGCCGGATAGAGAAGGACCGAACTGGATAGCTACCAGGTTGGAGCTATCCGGTAGGAAGGACAAAGGACCCAGAAGAAGATATGAGTACTGATCTGGATCATCCGAGTAACACTTGGAGGATCCGGATAGAGAAGGGTGATGTTCTACTCGGCGGCAAAGTCAATGGAGCCGTTGAGCATATCCCGTATATTAAGGGGCAGTACAGGCGTGCGTTTCAACTTACAGGGCGTGATGATGCGTATCCATATGAGGGTACAGTGTGGGGTATGGGAGAGCCCACGTCATGTCTCTGACAAGGGGGACAGGACATGTCAGCGACCCGACCGCGACGACTTTCGGCGACTGTCAGTGAGGACGCGGAGGCGTGCGGTGGCGCACAGTGTGTAGTCACCTAAGATGTACTTGTATCTGTAGAGGTAGTAGGTGGCCACCAGTATATAAGGTGGCCTCCCCCTCCTGCGTGAGGGTCGATCGATTGGTTACTTTGCTACGTGAAGAGATAAAGAGAGACAACAAGAGAGGTTCTTCTTCATCTGGCTCCTTGAGCTTGAGGGATTCTTGTACTTGGCATACACATATACAGACAGAGAGGCAGGAGTAGGGGTGTTACCTCCACACGAGGGCCCCGAACCTGGGTAGATTGTTGTGTTAGCAGTGTTGTGAGTGTGCCAGCTAGGCGTGCGATCCCTCCCCGGATACCTACAACGTCCATCGGCCCCAATCTTAAGCCATCCCATGGCATCTATCTTTATTCATCCACGACACCAGGATTTGGAGGTGGTGTAATGCATACGCATAAGCCCAAGGTCCATGCGCACACCACCACGGGCGGCAGATTTGAGCATGGATTCTTGCTGATTTGCCACTTCTTGAATCGCCTCCGGGAGCTTGCTGGTTTCCGAGAACTCGCTAGATCTGTCTGGAATGCACTTATTGATAACTAGAATTCCGACATTTTTCAGCTCGATGAGGCATGCTCCAAAAGCACGGATTCGATCAATCCGAGTGATCAGAGGGTTCCCTTCTGTTAAAAAAATATCAAAACACAATCAGGAAAAACAAAAGGAGAAAAAGAAGGCATTATGCAAAGTAAAAAAATAAAACTGGGGAAAAGTCAGAAAACTTACCAAGGATTATATCCATTTCAGCACCTTCCTCAAGGCGCTGGTGAAGGGTAGTCTCCAAATCCTGGATAGTCTTCTGATCCTTCTCGTCTTGTAGGGAAGCACGAGATTCGGATAATCCCAGGGCCAGCTGGCTCGCCTCCCGATCTTTATGAAGCTTTACAGTAATTTTGTAAAGCTCCAAGTTTTCCTACCAGAGAGTTTCGGCGTTCCCAGCATCCTCGGAGATTTGCTTGGCCTTAGCTAAAGAGGGTGAGAAGAAAAAGAGGGCAAGGATCAAAATTCGGAAAAAGTCCTTAGAAAATTTCAGAATCAAGATCAAGGAAAGGAGAAAGAATACTTACAAGTATCCTCCTTTAACTGATTCTAAACTTCGGTTAGCTCCGAGTGCTTCTCATTAAGAATACCAAGAAGAGATCTCACTTCTTGGTTCTTAATGGTTAGCTTCTCAAAAACTTCCACGTTAATGTTTTCGGCGGTTTGCTGAAAAACATATAAAGGAAAAGATTGCTTGGCAAAAGGGAAATCATTAATACAAAAACAGAAAGAATGGTTTTGTCTTAATACTTGGGGACTAGAGATGTTACCTGGCTCATTCTTTGCAAACCGCTTAAATTCTCGGAGAATTCCTTGGCGTATTCCGCGAAGTTAATCCCCATATGATGGATTCTGATGGAGGGATGATAACCCGGTAGGCTAACGTCAAGGTGTAACTCGGCCCAAAGGGAGCTGCGCAAGACCCGACTTAAGGAAAAGGAGTTTCTGGAAGGCCCAAGAGTGTAGGCCTCGTAACCCGGATTGTGGGTTTCGATAAGGAAACTTAGGGTTTGTATGTGGTGCCCGGGTAGGACTCCGAGTATGCCTTGGATAGGAAGCCAGGGGGCCGGATATTATATAAGCCGGCTCCTAGGGTTAGACTAATACGAGTTTTACTAGCTATTCGAGTGTCCCTTGTAACACGAGAGTTGAGATTGAGAATATAGATCGGAGACTCGGTGACTTGATTGCCAGAGCTACCAGATCGATTATCAGCATGATTTCCCCTGAGCTAAACCCTCTCCCAAACACCAGAGTCGAATTGCCCCAAGATAAGTTACCCCTGGTAACGTCTGCCGTGATTATCCCACGACAGTTGGCGCCCACCGTGGGGCCTACGTCCAAAGGTGTTTACATCACGGGAGAAGCTCGGGAGAGCATGAAGAACCTCGTCATCGGCGAGATCTACACCAACCCCGAAGGAGAGAAGATGGTGTGCGATTTTGGCTGGGGGCCAGAGTCGGATCTACTCGAATTGGGATCTGTCGTTACAATCGGCCGGGTCAACATCTTCATCGGCATGGTACGTACGTCCGGTTCAATCCCTGATGATTTAGGATGTGATTCTATATCAGGAGAAGCGACCTGCGTTCAGTCGGATGGAGAAGAATCGGTCGGGACGGTAGACCCGATAGAAGAGCCCACCACGAAGAGGGAACAGCCGGAGGAGCCGGCATGGACCCCGCGTGGCCGGGTCACGAGAGAAGATGATACCGAGTCTATCTTGCACCTGCTGGAGGACCGGTACGAGGAGGATAGTTGTGATGGAGAGGAATACGAGTCTTCACCAGGCATCGCGCGCCAGGTCGCGGTCTACACGGCCCCTGCAACCAATCTCAACCAGGGGGACGTGACTACGGCCGCGGTCGGAGCAGCGCGAGCGCTGGCCCAGCAACAAAACCCGGCTGACGGAAATCCGGTTCTGACCTGGGTTGACGGAGAGTCGGCTTCGGTTACTAGCCACGCAGCGGATAGTGAGTTGTAGAGGAATATGTTCGGGTTTATGGCAAACAGAACGCCAGGGGCGGGTCCTTCAAACCCACCACACCCGACCCTGTTCAGTAACAATCTGATCCTGGATCCCACGGTGCTAGCTACGGTGATAACCCCGGAAAACGCAGCGGCACGTGCTAGGGATCTAGATGTAGCCCGCCGTGCATTGGAGCAACAAAGGAGAGATGTGGAGGCAGAAAAGCAAGGGATAGCCACGCGCCAACGTGAGCTGGAGGCATTGGAGAACCGGCTCCGGGTTGAGTCAACCAGAGTGCATCAAAGATACCAGACGAGATTACCGGCAACGGGTGGAATTTTAAACCCGGCCCTGCTGTTTATCACACCCCAGGATCAGCCAATTCCGGCCGCAAATCAGGAAACTGTACACCAGCCCGCGACCGGAGGAGGACAGCCGGCAAACGTACAGGCCGGGTTACCCGCATTGCAGACTTGGGTTGCTGCTGGCAACACAGCACCACCACCACCACCACCATCACGATTTCGTATGCCGCCAGGTCACTTCAACAACCCCATGGATAATGTATATGCAGCAACAATAGCATTGGATCGCATCCCCGTAAGAGAGTCACCCCATGCGGAGGAGACCCGGCGGGCGATAGATTTATTGCGCATGGCAGTGGCTCAGCAAGTCAATTACCCGGATAATAGGAGTGGAATGCATGGAACACCGTATATCAGCCGGCAACATGGCAATACCGGCAATATTCAAACAAGTTCAGCGTGACGGAGGGCAGAGCAGCAGCAAATGCCGCCTCCTCCCCGCGTTCAGGCAGCACCAGCGGCATCAGCGGCACAAGCTATTGTGGATAGTTCCAGAGCCAGGCGAGCTGCGGCCGGGTCTGCAGTACACGGGCCAGCAGTAGCGCCACGCCCAGCCGTGCCCCCCGCAGGATCGCATGTTTCCGGAGTGAGGCCAATACTGACTAATCTCGCTGGGCCCAAGTGTCTGTCGGATAATATCAGAGCTGAGCCTTACCCGGATAAATTTAAGGAACCGGGTAAAGTGGTGAACTATGAGCCGACTATGGATCCAGAAACCTGGTTGAGCAACTATGAGATGGCCATGTCAATTCGCAACGCATCTGAGAATCTTCAAGCCAAGTTCATGTACTTAATGATGTCAGAGGGAGCAGCAAAGCTGTGGTTCAACAATTTACCCGAGGGATCTATCAAGTCATGGAACATGCAGGAAGTTATTTACTATCGATGATCTACAACGGTGTGTCCAAAAGAAGGGAGTGTCGACGCGCAGCTGGGTGCGCCGGGTTATGGAAATACTTCACTCATCTACGGATATTCAGCCAAAGGACGCATTGCAGGCTATGGCAAAAACATGCAAGTATATACCTTTAGTACAAAAACCTAACACGCATGAAATCTAGTCGGAATGCTTCAGAAGTTACAATGGGAGAGTTAATGGACGCATGCAACAAACACGCTGCCACAGATACCACAGAAGAGGACTTCGATGATAAGAAAGCAAAAGCAAACACGAGCAATAATGGAAGAGCCGGCAATGGGTCTACGTCGGGTAACAATGGACGAAATAATGTAAAAAACCAGAATAAGCGCCCGTTTGAGGGGGGTTCCGAGTTTGTCGCTAACACAGAGGCCGGGTCTTCGAGACCCAGAGCAGAAGGAAATTTCAATGATGGAAACTTTAACGGAGGAAATTACCAGGGGCCACCAAGGCCAGGTAACCACTGGGATGTCTTCAAGATGCCGTGCCCGAAACACAGCAGGAACGGTAGGCCGGCTAACCATTCATTGGAGCAGTGTGTGGATTTACAGAGATGGAAGAACGTGGAAATAAACAAGGCTATGCGAGGCGCAGGCCGGGGAGGAGGACCGGGTCCGGGCGGAAACCCAGGCAACGGCCCACCCCCAGCAGGCAACCCAGGAGGTGGTAATCCGGGTAACAATCAGGGAGGAGCTGGAGGTTTCCAAGCTAACCCCAAGCAATTGGGACAGTATCACGTACATACTACAGGAACTTCCAACAAAGATAGAAAGATACTTAAACGAGCAGTGGACGCGGTCAATTCAGCTGTTCCGAGATACTTGCGATGGTCGGATCAAGAGGTGACGTGGAGCAGAAGGGATCACCCGGAAACAATAGAGCATACGGGTGTGCTAGCATTGGTGGTTGCGCCACAGGTTAATGGTTATGAGCTAAAAAGGTCTTAATGGACGGTGGAAGTAGCATCAACGTCTTATATTGGGAAACTTTCTTACGCATGGGTCTCAAGGAATCTCAGCTACAGAAAAGTTCAACAGTTTTTCACGGGATTGTGCCGGGTCACTCGGCGTGCCCTGAGGGAAAGATTACCTTGGAGGTTGCTTTTGGAGAATCAAAGGATAATTTCCGAGTGGAGTGGCTCACGTTCGAGGTGGTAAAGTTGCGCAGCCCTTATCAGGCACTATTTGGAAGGCCCTCTTACGCTAAGTTCATGGCCAGGCCGTGTTACGTATACCTACAGCTAAAGATTCCGGGTCCTAAGCAAACCATTGCCATACATGGGAACCGGATTATAGCAGCTGAGTGTGACGAAGGAGACGCGGCAATGGCAGAACAGGCTTGCAGGAAGGAAGAACTCAAATATTACCGGTCTCAAGTAGACCCGGATGATAGAACAGCGTTGAAGAGGCCGAACACTGAGGATGAGAGAGCAAAGTTCAAAGCAGCACAAGATACCAAGATGGTGGCCTTTGTCGAAGGTGATCCCTCTAAGCAATTTGCTATAGGATCTAACTTGGACAATGAGCAGGAAAAAGCACTCGTGGAGTTTATTCGTTCAAATCAAGATATCTTTGCGTGGACGCCTAGCGATATGCCGTGTATCCCTACAGAGTTAGCAGAACACAGCTTGCATGTTGATCCCAAGTCTAGGCCCGTGAAGCAGGGCCTGAGAAAAATGAATGAGGAAAGAAGAAAGGCTATAGGAGAAGAAGTTGCTCGGCTATTGACAGCCGGCTTTATCATGGAGGTTTTTCACCCGGATTAGTTAGCAAATCCGGTTCTAGTGATGAAAAAAAGTAACGAGTGGATGATGTGCATAGATTACACGAGTCTCAACAAGCATTGCTCAAAGGATCCGTTTGCCCTTCCAAGGATAGATCAGATCATAGATGCAGTGGCTGGAAGTGACCTATTATGTTTCCTGGATGCATATTCCGGGTATCATCAGATCAAGCTCAAGAAGGAAGATTGGGAGAAAACATCGTTCATAACCCCTTTCGGGGCTTTCTGTTACAAAACCATGACTTATGGGTTAAAGAACGCTGGCGCAACTTACCAGCGGTGCATTCAGAAGTGCTTTGAGGATCAAATTGGACGCAACGTTCATGCCTATGTGGATGATGTGGTGATTAAGACCAGGAAAGCGGAAACATTTATTGATGATCTAAAGGAAACATTCAAGAATCTGAGAAGATATCAGATGAAGCTTAACCCCACAAAGTGTGTATTTGGAGTCCCAGCAGGAAAGTTACTCGGTTTCATCGTCTCAGAAAGAGGAATTGAGGCAAACCCGGACAAAATCAAAGCTATCCAGAGTCTGAAAAAGCCGGAAAACCTGAAGCATGTTCAGAAGCTTACAGGGTGTGTAGCAGCGTTGAGCCGGTTTATATCCAGACTCGGAGAGAAGGCGATACCCTTGTACCGGCTCTTGAGGAAATCCGATAAATTCGTTTGGGACCAAGAGGCGGATGAGGCGTTCGAGGCACTAAAGAAGCAGTTGTCTGAGGCACCAGTCCTGGCAGCCCCGGGTCCTAAAGAGCCCATGCTACTGTATGTTGCGACCGGGCCCCGGGCGGTTAGCGCAGTGGTTGTCGTTGAGCGCAAAGAGGATGGAAAAGATCACCCGGTTCAAAGGCCGGTTTATTACGTCAGCGAGGTATTATCAGAGGCAAAGCAGCGCTACCCACATTGGCAGAAGTTGGTTTTCGGGGTCTTCATGGCCAGCCGGAAATTGAAACCATATTTTCAGGAACACCCCATAATAGTGGTTAGCTCTATACCAATGTCGGATATCATTAGAAACTCGGATGCAACAGGTAGAATAGCCAAGTGGGCCATCGAGATGGGAGATTATCACATCAACTACGAGCCCAGGTCAGCAATCAAGTCTCAAGCTTTAGTTGATTTCATTAATGATTGGACTCACACTAGCATGCCCACAATGACACCAAGTTCCGAGTCTTGGGTAATGCACTTTGATGGTTCTAAGCAATACGAGGGATCAGGAGCTGGAGTGGTACTCACATCACCCAAAGGAGACAAGTTGAGCTATGTGTTGCAAATCCACTTTGATTGTTCCAACAACGTGGCCGAGTATGAGGCATTATTGCATGGATTGAAAGTAGCCAAGGAGATGAACATCAAGCGGATACGATGCTATGGAGATTCGGATCTTGTGGTACAGCAGGTCTCAGGAACTTGGGATAGAAAAGATGCAACTATGGAAGCATACCGCAGAGAGGTGGACAGGGTTGCCGAGTGTTTCTCGGGTATGAGGTGGAGCATATAGACAGACGAAAGAACGAGGCAGCAGATGCACTCGCCAGACTCGGCTCGCGCAGAGAGCCGGTTCCACCAAATGTTTTCCTGGACGAGCTATGGCGGCCATCCGTTAAAACCGAGTCTGAGGAAGAGGTGGCTAACCAAGACCCGGATTTGGAGCTTGTGGCCACAATACGTGTTGTTCCCGAGTGGACGGAGCCGTTTCTGGCTTACCTATCATGGGGCGAGTTACCACAGCAGGAAGTATTAGCAAGACAAATTCTGAGGCGAGCAAAAGGCTATTCTATCATCAATGGGGAGCTGTATAAAAGAAGCGCAGCAGGAGTCCTTTTACGCTGTGTAGCACCAGAAGAAGGCCGGCAGATTCTGAAGGAGATCCGCGAAGGTGATTGTGGGCATCAGGCATCCACGAGATCCCTTGTGGCTAAAGCTTATCGACACGGTTTCTTCTGGCTCACGGCCCTGGCAGATGCGGAGCGCTTGGTGGCAAGGTGTGATGGATGTCAAAGGTACACTCGCCAAACCCATGTGCCGGCTATGGAATTGCGGACCATCCCGTTAACCTGGCCGTTTGCTGTTTGGGGTATGGATATGGTTGGCCCCTTTCACATGTCACCTTGCAAAAAGACACATCTCTTGGTGGCTATTGATAAGTTTACCAAGTGGGTTGAAGTTATGCCACTTATCAATTGTGAAGCAGTCACGGCAGTCAAGTTCCTGAAAAGGATTATCTATCGGTTTGGGTATCCTCACAGCATAATAACGGACAATGGAACCAACATGTCCTTGGGTGAGATGGAAAAATTCTGTGGAAACAATGGCATCCTCAGTGGCCCATCCACAGGCTAATGGACAGGTGGAGAAGGAAAATCAGGAGTTACTTCGTGGATTAAAACCACGGCTGCAAGTCCCGTGCATCAGAGCTGCTGGCGCTTGGGTTGAGGAGTTACCATCAGTGGTTTGGGGAATTAACACCACACCTAACAGATCTACTCATATGACACCGTTTTTTATGGTTTATGGTGCAGAGGCAGTATTGCCGAGTGATATTATTCATGATTCACCTCGAGTGTCGGCTTACGTCGAGGTGGACAACGAGAAGACTCGGCAGGACGCCGTGGATATGCTAGAAGAACACAGGGAACAAGCTTTGGAGAGATCAGCCATATACCAGCAGGATCTGAGGAGATATCATAGCCGGCGGGTCAAAACCCGGGTCTTCCAGGAAGGAGACCTAGTTCCGCGCCTGGTACAATCAAAGGAAGGAAAACACAAGTTATCTCCACCATGGGAAGGACCATTCATCATAAGCCGGAATCTGCACAATGGATCGTATTACTTGGTAGATGCAAGGGAAGAGTCGGCTACTGTCAATGACACCGCTCATACAACTTCATCTATGCAAGAAAAGAGAAAGACCATATAACGTGGCTCAGCTGCGTCCCTACTATACCTAGAATAGGCTAGATTCACAAGTGGAATTACACGATGTAACAGGCAGCAGGTTTCAGACGCACTCTTTTCCTATCCAGGGTACCTAAGGGGACTGGAGGGTTTTTAATGAGGCGGCTTGCTGACCTAACTTTTCTCATATCAATAAAGAGATGGTTAAACAATAATATCGTTTCCTTTTTGTGTATCCTTTATCAAGCTTTTATATCCCTGTTGTTTTCTATTTTTCTTTCAGGTAAGTGTTATTTGTTGTTTTTAGTATATTAGTTTCTCTAGTAAATTGCATATATCTAGGTGTTGGGGGCTGATTGCTTGAATAGCACAGTTGCAAACTCAAAGACCCGACCATGATGCCATTAAGTTATAAGGGCCGATTACTTGTAATAAGTACGGATGCAAGCTTATAACCGGACAATAGAGCCAAATTTTCTTGAGTTTTCTTGCTTAAGCTCGATGTGACTCGCACAAAAGTGGCATGCTTTGCTAGCGTGTAATTACAATAAGTCATGATGCCCAATGGGACTTGCCTGACCCTGTCTTTATATAGTTATAGCAGCATTGATTATCCACGCGAAAGCCGGCTTATAGTAAAAGAAGGTCAAAAGGGTCATCCAAACCACAAGTTGTGCAGAGTACAAGGTTAACAGCCGGAAACTCAGAATATATTAAGCACAACTTCAAACCTACGTGAGCAGCTCTAGGTTCTGGGCCTTAGCAGAAACAATTTGTTCTTTCGAAAAAAAATCCAAAACCCCAGACTCGGAAATTCGGGCCTTGGGGACTTGGGAATTTGAAAAAAGAAACAAATTATCTAGCTATTCAGCTCAAAAACCCAAAAATCCGAGTCTTGGGGACTTGGGGACTTAGAAAAAGTCCACTTGTCAAAACCCCCGAGACCCGTAAACCGAGTCTCACACTAGGAAAAAGTAGCGACAAGTCGGAAAACCAGCAATGCAAAGTTCAAAGACGAGAAATATCAAGCTCATGCGAAAGGCCAGAAGGGCCACGAAAGCTATTAAGGTTTTTAAACGTATTACAAACCAAGGTAGTAGTATCAAAAAGTGCACAGGCGCACTATCAAAAGAATAATTGTTTTAAACGCCCATTGGCCGAATAAAGTGTTCGAGGCAGTAGCAGATGAAACTTCACTCGGCCTCCTGGGTCGAGTCTTCAACCTTGTCCTTAGCAGCTGGGTCTTGGTCTTGGGCTTGCTCTTCAGGGGCCTTCCCACCACCTTTATCCGGATTAGCAGTGTCGGCACGAGCTGGTGGTCGGACAGCCAGTGTAGAGGAGGAAGGCGCAGAGTCGATTTCAGCTTTCCTCTTGGCAGCCTCCTCCTTCCTCTTGGCAGACTCCGCCCTCCACTTCTCCAGGATATCAAAGGGCTCGGGCAAATCTACCTTCACCGCCTTGTCTTTGGCATCATAAGGTGTCGCAAACCTGTCTAGTGCCAGACTATCGGCAATTGTGCTAGCCGAGTGACGTACCTCAGTTTGAATAGCCTTGAAGTCCTTGGAGGAGAATTTGGAGCCGTCGAGATTGAACTCGGGAAACCCGGCCACTAGCTTTGCCGGCTCAAGCTTAGGGAAATAAGCTTTGGCCAGCATAAGCCCGCGGGTCATCCCAACCCGGCACGACGAGCGTTTCCAGAGCTCGATCCACTCGGGGACAGTGGAGCACGCGTTGAGCAAAGTGTCCAGGCCTAAGTAACCTTCAGCCGGCCACTGCACAGCGTCCAGGATCCACTTAGTGCCGGCACAGAACTGCCGGATCACAGTCTTCACGGTCTTCAATTTCTCAATATCACTATCTTCTGGGGCCGCTATACCAGGGCCTGCAGTATAACAGCAAAGGTTAAAGCGAAAAAAGCCCGGGTATCATGCTTAAAGGAAAATCCGAGTTATAAACAGCAAGCCACTAATTCTTACCAAGTAAGGCGCGATAAGTGTCGGCAATCTGAGCCGAGAGCTTCTTCAGTGCATCTTGAGCAGTATGGTATTTCTTCTTGTACTTCTTGGCGTCTTTATCAAGCTTTTCCACTTCAGCCTCAAGCCCTTCCTGCAGCTTTGACTCGGTCTCAAGGAGCTGATTTGTTTTAGCCAAAATCTCCTCAGACCTGGCCACCTGTGCCTATAAAGGAAAGGAAAGTAAAAAATTAGTTGGATATAAGAAAGAGCCGGGTGTCAAAGGAAGTACCGAGTAAAACTTTGCCTAGTTAAACTCGGAACTTGGGGACTAGATGAATACTACGCAATATCAACCATGGTTACCTGGTGCTCAGCAGCCATGCGCTCCAGGATGTCTCTTTCTGTGGTCTTCAAGGCAAAGAGTGCACCCATCATCTCATCATAGGAGAGTTTGCCCAGATCTAGGTTGGAAGAACCAGGATTCTGGCTACCCGGAGATGGAGTCTTTTCCTTCGTGGGGGGAGACACCCGGGTCGCCTGAGTGTTGGGATTGGGCTCACTTCTCCCCGTGCCCAGGATCACAACATCGTCATTCCCGGGTGCATGCGAGGGGATTGGGTACTCGGCCTCCTGATCGGCCGGATCTTTCAACGGGACTTGTTTTTCTCCAGCGCCGCCTGTCGCGGCCGTCACAGTATCAACCGGACCCTCTTTAGCCGGGTCATCAACATCCATATTGTCCGGGTCACTGGCCGTGACCTTGGCTCTGAGAGCAATAAAATGAGAGTTAGTATGTGGCAAATGAAAGCTTTCGAAAGTATCAGTATGTTGAATAAAAAGGAAAGTAGCTTACCCGGCGTTTACCATGAAGTCCGAGGGAAGGTCATTGCTAGACCCGGAGGAGGCTGTTACAGGGTCTGAGAGTGAGACCCGGAATTGTCCAGCTAGGGGATGATTGGGAGAAGGATGTTTTTGAGGAGAATTGGAAGGATGAGTTTCGGGAGTACCGGCACGGTGGGCTGTGGACGAAGGGATACCCGGGTTGAGAGGATCCTCACCCGGGGAGTTCCGGGTTACCCTACGCTTGACCATAAGGGGCTCCTTCAAGTATGGCGAATCGGATAATTGTTGATTAAGCTCGCACATATTAGCAAATGAATACGGTTTGGAGGCGATAGAGCGATACGGAACCTTAAATACGACCCCTCGGGGTTTTCTCTTGGCTCCGACCTCAACATCCTGTTCTGCCTCACTTTCGTCACTTTGGGTCTCTTCCTTATCTTCCGGATCTTCTTTCTCCTCCTTGTCCTCCTTGTCCTCCATTCCTGAGAAACATAGTGTATGGTCGGAAAAAGAGAAAGTGTGGGGAAATAAGTTAACAGAAATTAAGATAGGCGAAACCCGGATGATACCTTCGTCCGAATCGGCTGGCTCTTCGTCCTCCTCCGAGAGTTTTCGGAAGGAGGGGGGTCTCGATCTTCCAGAAAGTGCTATCTTCCTGAAATAAAATAATAATGGTAAAGGTTAGTGATTATATCAGACAAAAGTATAAGGATAAAAGAGTTAAGGCCGGATCTTACCCCTGGAGCCGGGTTGTCGCGAGTAAAGGGCTCCAAGCCGGCTATAGTCCGGATCACTTCCATTTTCTCGGTCAAGAAACTCTTGATTATCTTGTTTGTATCAGTAGCCGGATAGTTCCTCACATAGTAGCGGAGCGAATCCGTGACGTGCCCAGAATACTCACACATCAGCTTGGGCCGAACGACATTTGGTTGGATTCGGAAGTTCACCCAAGTTTTAACTAGATTAAGCCCCAAGGAGACCCTGGGCCGTAAGAATAGCGAGTTTGGCAAGGAGGGGTTGGATGGACTCCCTATCCGACTCAGAAGCGAAAGCGTTAAAGTTATCGGAGAGATCAAGAAGGCCCTCGGAGAAACCCGGCAAAGTCTTTTCACCGGGTGGGGAGGTATCCTGACAGTAGAAGTAGGTCTTCTGCCAGTGCTTGACGTGGGAGTTGAGGCTCAGAGTCGGCATCAGTGAGTTCTTCCGCCTCTGGACTGATACCCCGCCGCAAGCCAGGAGGGCACCGTCTCCGCTTTCGCGGCACGGTTTGCATTGGAACAATTCGAGGAATAGCGCAAGGTTTGGGGGGATGCATAAATATGATTCGCAGAGAACAATGAAATGAGTGATATTTAACATAGAATTGGGGCCTATGTCAAAAACTCGGAGGCCATAGTGGCTTAGCAACTCGCGGAAAAAGGGGTGACCCGGGGGACGGAATCCCCGGATCACATGTTCGACGAAGCAAATTACCTCATCGAGACCCGGGGAGGGCCGAGTCTCATCCCCGGGGACGCGCCAGTGAATATCCTCCCGGGCGGGGAGGACGCCCGACTCTGCGAGCTCATCTAACTTGGCCTTGGTCACCGTGGACCTTGCCCAGTTGGCCGATATGGATTGAGTCGGCTTTGCCTTCGCCGGATGTTTCCCCTTCGTCTTGGTGTTGACCTTGGGTTCCATGTGCGTAGTCTAAAAACAGGGGATAGAAGTGCAGAGGTTAAGTAACCAAAAGACCCGGAAATGACTGACTATCCGGTTAATCAAAGAGCAACTATGGAAAATTTTGACAGATTGGATTTAGACGGAGAGATTTACGGAGAAAGTTGTGACCACAAGTAATAGAAGTGTGCTATTGAATCTAGTTTAAGCATTGGTTGAGAAAGAATGAACCACGAGCTATCTAATTGGTGCGGAGCAAGAAAATTATGTGAGAGCGGATTTAAATCGAATCTAATTCGAGTAAGATTGAAGGTGAGGTCAATGGAGCTAGATTGCTTACCGACGTGATATGGAGGAGAGCGCGGCGGCGGCGGATGGCGCAGTCGCGGTGGCCCTTTGGATCTTCCGGCGAGTTGCACGAGGGCGCGGCGGCGGTGGTCAACGGCGGCGCGGGGCGGGCTGAGGAAGAGCGCAGACGGTGGCGGCTCGCTTCCGGCGGTGCGCCCGTGGACTCCGTGGTGGCGCGGCGTTGAGCTCGAACAAGGGAGCGCCGGGATAGATTGGAAATGAAGGAGACGAAGAAATGGAGTGCCTGATCTAGGTTTACCCCTAAGGCACTTATTTATAGGTGCGGGTGGAGAGCCCTAGACCTAAGGAGCGGGAGCCAAAATTTCGGGATACCCGACCGGATTTTTTGGGATAAGCGTTAAGTGCTCGTGCGTGATATCCGGAAAAGATCGGAGCAAATTGTCTCCGCGATATCCGGATTGACTAATGAACAAAGTGGGTCGGGTCTTCTGTGTTTTCCTCGGAGTGTTTACCCGGGAAAACGATGTTGGACTCGGAGAAAGCCGGGTTATTATATGGACCACCTGTGGAGTTAGGCCTAGCTGTTTATCAAAGCAACCTAACCCGGCCTTTTATGAACTTGTATGTTTATTATTTTTGCAGAGAATAGCATGCGCTTCAAGGAGGATCCCGCGAAGCCCAAGCTATTCTGGGGACTACTGATGGAGGGATGATAACCCGGTAGGCTAACGTCAAGGTGTAACTCGGCCCAAAGGGAGCTGCGCAAGACCCGGCTTAAGAAAAAGGAGTTTCTGGAAGGCCCAAGAGTGTAGGCCTCGTAACCCGGATTGTGGGTTTCGATAAGGAAACTTAGGGTTTGTATGCGGTGCCCGGGTAGGACTCCGAGTATGCCTTGGATAGGAAGCCAGGGGGACGGATATTATATAAGCCGGCTCCTAGGGTTAGACCACTAGTGGAAACAGGGCCTTTTGTCTCGGGTCGTAAGGGCCAGTTGTCCCGGTTGTGCAACCGGGATGGGCTGGCCGGGACAAATGGCCCTCCCCCATTGGTCCCGGTTGTGCCAGGACCCGGGATGGTAAGGATAGGCCACGTGGCGAACCTGGGCCAGGGAGTTCGTCCCGGTTCGTTCAAGGGACCGGGATGGATACTTTTTTGAAAAAAATATGTATAATCGTCAATTTTCGCGTCCAGGCCCACGTCTTTTGGGCTCCTGTCTCCCAATCCCGAGCCGGCCTCCCCTTCCCCAACCGCGTCCAGGCCCACGTCTTTTATTAAGCCCACTGGCCACATTTTTTCGTCAAAAGGGCCCACTAGCCCGCGTCTTTTATTATGGTCAGTCAACGGTTCGAAGGGCCCACTTGTCGCACCCTGATTTCTAGGGGATACTCACCGTACGAACTGGATAGCAGATGCTTGGATTATGGGGCATAACTGCTCCCACGTCCCAGCTTCCTGGTAGTCCTGCGCTTATGCGCGACAACACGAGCCCTGCTATTCCATCGTCGATGTAAACTATCCACTAGAGATCAAAGGCACTTCCGTCGACGTACTTCAAACCATACACACATGGTACGTCAACGGCGTTGAACAACTGATATCACAACAGATCTCTACGACACAAAAGATTGAAATAAGTTGCAAATAGCTCTCATTAGAGCAGAGATAGCAAATACAAGCATTCAGAGGGCACATGCCCCAACAATACATCATTACATCACAGCGGAAGCATTCAACATGTCTGAGTACAGACAAGATCCAAATAGGCCTAAGAGGCCGGAAACGAAAAGACGGAGCCCATCCACGAAGTCTCGGATCCTGCCCGGGTCCGCTATCTACTCGTCAGCAGTCTCGTCGTCATACTCCACGTAGTAGCCACCATGTAGATCCTCGGAAACGTCGTCTGCGTAAACCACAGCCCCAAAGGGGTCAGTACATAAACGTACTGGCAAGCAAGACTCACAGTTCACCAAAGTGTAACCCGTCAACACCAAGCACAAATGCCTTGGGTTCAACGGAAGAGAGGGGATATAAAAGATGCTGCAACTGGCTGCGCTAACCAACTACAGAGATTCTACCACTTCCGGCTAACAGAAAGGAGATAAGATTGGGGATTGTAACCAACTGAAAGATAACTTCAAACAAACCCATCCTGGATCTCGCCCCTTATCCAAAGAAGCAATCCGAGGATAACTCACACAGTTGTAATAATGATGGTTCAAATTATTGTGTCAATAAGCCTATTACTAGTCAAGTTATTAATCATGGGGTGTAACATGTTTGATCATTAAGTTTAAGTTGTCCTGAGTACTTGTTAGCCAGTACTTTCACCAAGTAATCCATAACCGCGGAAAACACGGCTTCTCGAGAAGATTATCCCTGCAGGGTTGCACCAATTTGGCCATACACGCAAGAATAACCCCCCAGATGGGAAGCTAACCCACCAAGCGGGGTACTCTACACAACCAACCATTCTTCGCATCAAGCCCAAAGCACCTTGGGCGCACGGCTAATCGAGCCCAGAAGAAAATGGACCCTCATAGCACTCTAAGAACGTGTCCCCCTATATGCCGACTACGAAAGTTCCACCCTGGCCTGGGCTCGCAAAAACATGCATGCGGCAAATGGAAAACACGAACTAAATGAGGCGATTTGGACGAGATGCGAATCAGGTCAAGTTGAGGGGGCGCCCATACTCGCTTCCCACATGCGGTTAGTGCGCTCATCATGGATCAGTAGACAAGACCCTTTTCCTATTAGGGTCGACACTAGCAGGCTCCAAAACCTCTCATGGGCCTCCTGCCGGTGCCTTATCATCAAATTTATTATTAATAGTAACATTAGCATGATTGATTGATTAAACATCGAGCCCCCACAACGTAATAGAAATAGTAACAGAAAGTAACGGGTAACAGACTCGAGCAAAACAACCTAAGCATGCTAGTAAGACACTGGCTCAAACAATTGGTTGTAGGAAGGGAGATGAGGCAATATCAGGTTTAAGGGATTCATGTGATAGGTTCGTAACAGAACAACTACTACTAAGGCTAGCAGAAAAGAACAACGGAAAGTATCGGTAACCAATGTTGAAAGGAACACAGTGGTTCATGTGAGTGATAACTTGCCTGCAAAACCCAGTAGCCTGGTACTGAGCTAAATCCTTAGAAGGGGTGTCGTAAGTATCGTCGGTCTCAACGTCGTCGTGTATCCGAGAAGAAGCAAACAAACATTGCAGAAAGATAAACAATCAATATAATGGCATTGTGCACAATCAAAGATGATGCATGACATGTTAATAGATGCATCAAAATAAACTATTTGACAAGATAGAAACAGGATTAAATGGACCCATATGCAATTGGATTGCATATGAAAAGCCCATGAATTATGGTTGAATTAATTGTTTTACAACTAATCATCATGTGGAAGTGAATTAGCATGATGCATGGATGAGGAAAACAGAAAAATAACAATAATAGAACCAAATGGAAATAAGGCTTAACAAGTTTAGAAAATCATTTATTAAGTTATGGAATTTTGGTTTCTTAAAGGTGCCACACAAGCATTTGTTGTTTTCATCAAGTTAAATTGTTCAAAATAGATAACAAAGTTTATATTTGATAAGAACACACAATTTTAGGTGGATTGCATGTTTCACTTGTTGAAAAAGGATTTCAAATGATTTATTGATGAATTAAACAAGTGTAAGCAAGAATTAAATGAATTTAATTCAAACATGAACTTATGTGAATTTTTATTTGTTCAAAACATTAAGTGAGATTCATATTTGAAATGTTTATACTTTTGTGGTTTTAAAACATATTTTATATGCCCCAAAAGAATTTGTTTTGATCAAGTTATAAATTTAACAATATTAAATGAATTAAATAAGATTTAAATTATTTAACCACTTTTAATTATTCAAAACATGAAACAAAATTTATATTTGGAAAGGTGGTTTAATTTTGCATGGAAAACATATTTAGTTTGTGAAATTTGGAATTTTTATGCTCAAGTTATGAATTTTGCAAGTTTAAGTGAATTTGACAAGTTTTCAAATATTGCACCAATTTAAAATATTCAAAACAGTAAAAAAAATTTATATTTGGGTAGAACATTTAAATTGGTATTGAAAACATATAAAAAATGTTGGAATTGGAGTTAAAATGATTTTATTATGCATTTTAGAAGTTTAGGATGCAATCTGCCATTTTAATTAATATCCAGGGATTTAGAATTAATAGCAGGGACTTAGAATTAATTTGTAGGGACCTAGATTAGAACTGGCAGGGACCTATTTGTGAAACTGGGTGTTGCTCTGGATCTGAAAAATAAAAGGGAAAAGTTGGCTAATTGAGCAGGGAGGGGGATCGAACCCCTGCCCTCTGCTTGCGCGCTGGTGCGCTGCTACCAGTGGGGTAGCTGACGGCTTGTGATAGGAAGGGGAAGCGGGGGGGCTTAAGGTGCAGGTTGCGGTGCTACTTCTTCTGAAACTGAAACGGAACAGACTGAACCTGCTGCTGTGATCGCCCGCTGACAGAGCGGTGGTCGCCCGCTGCCGGCGAGGGCCGTGTCGCGGCTGCTGCTGCGGCGTGGGGTGGCCGGGCACGTGCGTGTGCGCCGCGAAGGGAGAGAGGAGGGGACAGCGAGCGGGAGGAAAAGGAGCGGGGCGGCTCACCTGGGTGCCCTTGATGGACAGGAGGGAGGAGGCGACAGGCAGTGACGAACGCCGGCGAAGGGGCGGACGGCGCCGGAGCTCCGGGGGCTCCCGGCGGAAACCGCGGGCACCGGGAGGACGAGGGCAGCGGGGCGGTTCCATTCCCACGCCCGGCTGCTCCTCGAGGTGGACAGGCTACCGGCGGCGATTGGAGGAAGGGGGTCTCGGTGGTGATGATCGGTGGTTCAGGGTTCAGAGAACAACGAACCAGCAGAGAGGGAAGGGAAGGTGGCGGCGATGGGAAAGGAGGGCTAGGGTTTGGCAGTAGAGGGTAGGGCTAGGAGTAGTTTTATGGGGGGTGAGGAGGTGTACGGCATGGCATCTGAGGAGGGGGAGAAGGGATCGTGTGGTGATGGAGGTGTTCGTACTGTGAGGAAGAAGACGACAAGGGGTAGGGGGTTGGGCCAGAAAGAGAGAAAAGGGGTTGGGCCTTGGAGGTAGTTAGGTTAGTTGCTGCTCCTTTCTCTTTTATTATTTTTTCCTTTTCCTGTTTTTTTTGTAGGTTTGCTTTTGGAAGAAAAAGAGGGTTTTTAAATCAGTAAAAATTCTGGAAAAATTAGGTTAGGTTGGTTAGTTGATTAGAAACCATATTCCAAGATTTGATTTCAAAAAGTTGAGTTTTAAAATGACATTTGTATTTGAATCCAAATAGAAACAATTTTCATTATTAAAAACACAACATTGAAACAACAATTTAAATAGGGTTACCCCTATGAATTAATGTGTTTAAGGATTACAATTTTGAGGTGAATTTCATGGTTTCAATTAGGTACTGATTTGAAATACATTTGATTTGAAATTGGATTGAAATAGAATTAATTGATTGAAATAAAAGCACCATTTTATTAGTTGATCAACATGGAAGAAAATGGAACAATTTGGTTGTTTTCACTTGTTATTTTTATTCCAAAAGTTGTAACAGAACAAGTATGAAAACATTGTTTGAGTAAGGTTTGAATTTGAGTTGTGAAAACAGTGGAAAACAATTGCAACAATTTAGAAACAAAAGCAAACAACATGGAAACAATATGATGACATGATGCAATACTTTAATAAACATGAAACAAACATTCTAATTGGTAGTTTTCATACTTGGGATGTTACAAAACGCCCCCCCTTCAAGGAATCGCGCCCCGAGATTCCTACTGAGAAAAGAAAAGGTCCGGATACTTCTTGGGTAGACGTCAGGGAATTTGGAAACCACCGGAACATTTTCAATTGAAGGATGAGGTTTTTGTATCGAGGGTGTATAGCTGGATATAACTTGATTCATTTGGAGAGTAGATTATCTGTAATAAAGGTGGAACAGAGTTATTGACATCAATGGAACACCAAGAATAATCATCAATGTCAGAATCATCAACATGAGAGTAACGAGGAATATGTGGCCTCTCATTAGAATTGGATTGTTCTTACTTATCTTGGAAGTCAACATTTGAGATCCCGGGGAGTGAACAGAGTTTTGGTTGCTTGGTGGAACCAGAATTGGGTTTTATGTTGTGGAAAAGATTGTTGACACAAGGGAATGTGATGCTCCGGTATCAAATAACACTTTAGCTGGAATAGAGTTTAGGAGATGAACGGGGAAACTTTGATTAGACGCCGGTAGAAGAACTGAAATGGAAAACAACAACAAGATTTCAACGGACAAAATGTTCTTTAGAAGAACAGGATAACGAAGCAACACCGGGGAAAACGAGCACAAAGCTCCTGAGGTACTACGGAAAAACCCATCCGGGCTTCTAAAGGATCAATATCTACTGCTTAAGGAATAGAGGATTTGCTTCCGGGGCTTACACGCCTCCGTTCTCAATCATGAGTAGGCAACATGATAAATCATGTCACAACCACCTCCATTTCTATGGTCTAGTAGATATAACCATCCTAGAGAAACCAGAATTCGTGAAATCCTAACTTGAAAGTTTAGATGAGAAGGGAAAACAACGTTGCACTTCCTTTCCAGAAAAAGGGAGGGTGGGTGGGGAAAGGAGAAAAAGAACAGAAATCCTACTCTCGCGTTTCATTTTGTTCCTATATAGCTACAAAATAGTTTCTAGACTCAACTGCGACCAGTAAAAAAGGGATCCTACAGGCAGACAGGCTCTGATACCATTTGTCGCACCCTGATTTCTAGGGGATACTCACCGTACGAACTGGATAGCAGATGCTTGGATTATGGGGCATAACTGCTCCCACGTCCCAGCTTCCTGGTAGGCCTGCGCTTATGCGCGACAACACAAGCCCTGCTATTCCATCGTCGATGTAAACTATCCACTAGAGATCAAAGGCACTTCCGTCGACGTACTTCAAACCATACACACATGGTACGTCAACGGCGTTGAACAACTGATATCACAACAGATCTCTACGACACAAAAGATTGAAATAAGTTGCAAATAGCTCTCATTAGAGCAGAGATAGCAAATACAAGCATTCAGAGGGCACATGCCCCAACAATACATCATTACATCACAGCGGAAGCATTCAACATGTCTGAGTACAGACAAGATCCAAATAGGCCTAAGAGGCCGAAAACGAAAAGACGGAGCCCATCCATGAAGTCTCGGATCCTGCCCGGGTCCGCTATCTACTCGTCAGCAGTCTCGTCGTCATACTCCACGTAGTAGCCACCATGTAGATCCTCGAAAACGTCGTCTGCGTAAACCACAGCCCCAAAGGGGTCAGTACATAAACGTACTGGCAAGCAAGACTCACAGTTCACCAAAGTGTAACCCGTCAACACCAAGCACAGATGCCTTGGGTTCAACGGAAGAGAGGGGATATAAAAGATGCTGCAACTGGCTGCGCTAACCAACTACAGAGATTCTACCACTTCCGGCTAACAGAAAGGAGATAAGATCGGGGATTGTAACCAACTGAAAGATAACTTCAAACAAACCCATCCTGGATCTCGCCCCTTATCCAAAGAAGCAATCCGAGGATAACTCACACAGTTGTAATAATGATGGTTCAAATTATTGTGTCAATAAGCCTATTACTAGTCAAGTTATTAATCATGGGGTGTAACATGTTTGATCATTAAGTTTAAGTTGTCCTGAGTACTTGTTAGCCAGTACTTTCACCAAGTAATCCATAACCGCGGAAAACACGGCTTCTCGAGAAGATTATCCCTGCAGGGTTGCACCAATTTGGCCGTACACGCAAGAATAACCCGCCAGATGGGAAGCTAACCCACCAAGCGGGGTACTCTACACAACCAACCATTCTTCGCATCAAGCCCAAAGCACCTTGGGCGCACGGCTAATCGAGCCCAGAAGAAAATGGACCCTCATAGCACTCTAAGAACGTGTCCCCCTATATGCCGACTACGAAAGTTCCACCCTGGCCTGGGCTCGCAAAAACATGCATGCGGCAAATGGAAAACACGAACTAAATGAGGCGATTTGGACGAGATGCGAATCAGGTCAAGTTGAGGGGGGCGCCCATACTCGCTTCCCACATGCGGTTAGTGCGCTCATCATGGATCAGTAGACAAGACCCTTTTCCTATTAGGGTCGACACTAGCAGGCTCCAAAACCTCTCATGGGCCTCCTGCCGGTGCCTTATCATCAAATTTATTATTAATAGTAACATTAGCATGATTGATTGATTAAACATCGAGCCCTCACAACGTAATAGAAATAGTAACAGAAAGTAACGGGTAACAGACTCGAGCAAAACAACCTAAGCATGCTAGTAAGACACTGGCTCAAACAATGGGTTGTAGGAAGGGAGATGAGGCAATATCAGGTTTAAGGGATTCATGTGATAGGTTCGTAACAGAACAACTACTACTAAGGCTAGCAGAAAAGAACAACGGAAAGTATCGGTAACCAATGTTGAAAGGAACACAGTGGTTCATGTGAGTGATAACTTGCCTGCAAAACCCAGTAGCCTGGTACTGAGCTAAATCCTTAGAAGGGGTGTCGTAAGTATCGTCGGTCTCAACGTCGTCGTGTATCCGAGAAGAAGCAAACAAACATTGCAGAAAGATAAACAATCAATATAATGGCATTGTGCACAATCAAAGATGATGCATGACATGTTAATAGATGCATCAAAATAAACTATTTGACAAGATAGAAACAGGATTAAATGGACCCATATGCAATTGGATTGCATATGAAAAGCCCATGAATTATGGTTGAATTAATTGTTTTACAACTAATCATCATGTGGAAGTGAATTAGCATGATGCATGGATGAGGAAAACAGAAAAATAACAATAATAGAACCAAATGGAAATAAGGCTTAACAAGTTTAGAAAATCATTTATTAAGTTATGGAATTTTGGTTTCTTAAAGGTGCCACACAAGCATTTGTTGTTTTCATCAAGTTAAATTGTTCAAAATAGATAACAAAGTTTATATTTGATAAGAACACACAATTTTAGGTGGATTGCATGTTTCACTTGTTGAAAAAGGATTTCAAATGATTTATTGATGAATTAAACAAGTGTAAGCAAGAATTAAATGAATATAATTCAAACATGAACTTATGTGAATTTTTATTTGTTCAAAACATTAAGTGAGATTCATATTTGAAATGTTTATACTTTTGTGGTTTGAAAACATATTTTATATGCCCCAAAAGAATTTGTTTTGATCAAGTTATAAATTTAACAATATTAAATGAATTAAATAAGATTTAAATTATTTAACCACTTTTAATTATTCAAAACATGAAACAAAATTTATATTTGGAAAGGTGGTTTAATTTTGCATGGAAAACATATTTAGTTTGTGAAATTTGGAATTTTTATGCTCAAGTTATGAATTTTGCAAGTTTAAGTGAATTTGACAAGTTTTCAAATATTGCACCAATTTAAAATATTCAAAACAGTAAACAAATTTTATATTTGGGTAGAACATTTAATTTGGTATTGAAAACATATAAAAAATGTTGGAATTGGAGTTAAAATGATTTTATTATGCATTTTAGAAGTTTAGGATGCAATCTGCCATTTTAATTAATATCCAGGGATTTAGAATTAATAGCAGGGACTTAGAATTAATTTGTAGGAACCTAGATTAGAACTGGCAGGGACCTATTTGTGAAACTGGGTGTTGCTCTGGATCTGAAAAATAAAAGGGAAAAGTTGGCTAATTGAGCAGGGAGGGGGATCGAACCCCTGCCCTCTGCTTGCGCGCTGGTGCGCTGCTACCAGTGGGGTAGCTGACGGCTTGTGATAGGAAGGGGAAGCGGGGGGGCTTAAGGTGCAGGTTGCGGTGCTACTTCTTCTGAAACTGAAACGGAACAGACTGAACCTGCTGCTGTGATCGCCCGCTGACAGAGCGGTGGTCGCCCGCTGCCGGCGAGGGCCGTGCCGCGGCTGCTGCTGCGGCGTGGGGTGGCCGGGCACGTGCGTGTGCGCCGCGAAGGGAGAGAGGAGGGGACAGCGAGCGGGAGGAAAAGGAGCGGGCGGCTCACCTGGGTGCCCTTGACGGACAGGAGGGAGGAGGCGACAGGCAGTGACGAACGCCGGCGAAGGGGCGGACGGCGCCGGAGCTCCAGGGGCTCCCGGCGGAAACCGCGGGCACCGGGAGGACGAGGGAAGCGGGGCGGTTCCATTCCCACGCCCGGCTGCTCCTCGAGGTGGACAGGCTACCGGCGGCGATTGGAGAAAGGGGGTCTCGGTGGTGATGAGCGGTGGTTCAGGGTTCAGAGAACAACGAACCAGCAGAGAGGGAAGGGAAGGTGGCGGCGATGGGAAAGGAGGGCTAGGGTTTGGCAGTAGAGGGTAGGGCTAGGAGTAGTTTTATGGGGGTGAGGAGGTGTACGGCATGGCATCTGAGGAGGGGGAGAAGGGATCGTGTGGTGATGGAGGTGTTCGTACTGTGAGGAAGAAGACGACAAGGGGTAGGGGGTTGGGCCAGAAACAGAGAAAAGGGGTTGGGCCTTGGAGGTAGTTAGGTTAGTTGCTGCTCCTTTCTCTTTTATTATTTTTTCCTTTTCCTGTTTTTTTTGTAGGTTTGCTTTTGGAAGAAAAAGAGGGTTTTTAAATCAGTAAAAATTCTGGAAAAATTAGGTTAGGTTGGTTAGTTGATTAGAAACCATATTCCAAGATTTGATTTCAAAAAGTTGAGTTTTAAAATGACATTTGTATTTGAATCCAAATAGAAACAATTTTCATTATTAAAAACACAACATTGAAACAACAATTTAAATAGGGTTACCCCTATGAATTAATGTGTTTAAGGATTACAATTTTGAGGTGAATTTCATGGTTTCAATTAGGTACTGATTTGAAATACATTTGATTTGAAATTGGATTGAAATAGAATTAATTGATTGAAATAAAAGCACCATTTTATTAGTTGATCAACATGGAAGAAAATGGAACAATTTGGTTGTTTTCACTTGTTATTTTTATTCCAAAAGTTGTAACAGAACAAGTATGAAAACATTGTTTGAGTAAGGTTTGAATTTGAGTTGTGAAAACAGTGGAAAACAATTGCAACAATTTAGAAACAAAAGCAAACAACATGGAAACAATATGATGACATGATGCAATACTTTAATAAACATGAAACAAACATTCTAATTGGTAGTTTTTATACTTGGGATGTTACACCACTGGCCCGCGTCTTTTATTATGGTCAGTCAACGGTTCGAAGGGGCCACTGGCCAGCGGCCTGGTGGCTGGCTCGCCTGGTCTCTTAATTAAATTAAGACCACAGGACGGTCAAAGGGCCACTGTCGCCTCGTCTTCCCGCCCCGCCTCGGCTTCCCGCGCCCCCACTTCCCCACGCGCGCGTGCCACAGCTGCAACCGCTGCCACGCCTCGGCTCCCGCCCGCATTCATGGCCGCCTGCAACCGCCGCCACGTTCAGGCCGCCGGTTGGCATGCCAGCCCCCCCGGGTCCTTTTTAAAGGGCCCCCGCCGCCCGTACAACCCATCCACCCAGGCCGCGCCCAAGGCAGAGCAACCATAGCCACCATGTCCCGCTGGTTCGGCAGCGGCTCCGGCTCCGGCAAGCGCCCCAGGAACGACCACGAAGGCTCCTCGAGCGGCGCCGGCCGCGTCCCACCCCCGCCGGCGGAGGCCTTCGGCTACGGCCCTGGAGGTGTCCGCCTCGGCGGGACGCCGCGCGTCCCCGCGCCACCTCCGGCGGCACGCCCGCCGCCCCGCGCCGCGCCCGAGGGCAAGCGGTTCCGCCGGTACGTCCGGGCGGTGGAGGCCGAGTGGCACTGGAACAACGCCACGCCGGTGTTCTATGCTGACGTCCACCTCCCGGACGGCTGGCACCTGAACCCCCAGCGGATCCCTGTGCCGCCGGCCCCGACCGGCGAGGCGTTGCTCGAGGAGATCGACCGCCGGCGCGCGCTCCTGCCGGCCCCCGTCCGTAGGGAGCGCGCGTACGCGCGCAGCTCCCCCTACTGGGCCGCCTGGCTCGAGCAGGAGCACGAGCAGCGCCGGCGCTCCTTCATCCCCGCCCCCCACGAGGCGGACGTGGCGGACTACCCCGAGGCACCGCCCGGCCGTGAGAGGGAGCTGTGGCTCCTCGAGGACATCCCGGCGGACTTCTCCGGGGAGGAGGACCCCGAGCTCCGGGCCGCCATGGAGGAGGCCTGCGAGGCCTCCCGCCGCTCCCTCCGGGAAGACGAGATCAAGCGGTGGGAGCGGGTCGTGGCCGGCGCCGCCGCCGACGTCACCGCCATGCAGCCGCCGCCGCCGCCCCCTACCGAGCCTACCCCCTGGTGGCAGCAGATGTACGCCGACTGGGAGGCGTCCGAGGACCAGCCGCCGCCGCAGCCGCTCCCTCCAGGCCTGGAGTACGGCATGTCCTGGGTCTGGACCGGCGGCGCTTGGGCGCCGGAGCAGGAGGAGCTGCCCCCACCACCACCGCCGCAGGAGGTGCTGCCCCCGCCACCGCCGTACGCGCCTCCGATGCCCCCGATGCCTCCACCCCCGGCCCAGCCGCCTGCCCACCTGTGGCAGCCACCCCCCTACCAGTGCATCTCCTCCGACGAGGAGGACGAGTAGATCGGCGCCGGTGCGCCCCCCTAGACTAAGCTACCCCCTAGACTAAGCAACCCCCCAAGAAAACGGCCGGCCGCCTGTGGCCGCGCCGCCGCCCCCTTTATGCAAGTACGGCCGGCCGCCTGTGGCCGCGCCGCCCCCTATCTATGTAAGCAAGGCCACTGGCCTTTTTTAATATAAGTTGTGTGCCCTATTCTACCGTGTCCCTAGCCCATCCCCGCCGGCGGTCCGCCGGCGGGATCTGTCTACTCGTTCCCGCCGCCGGGGCAGGGCTTCGCCAAGCCATGTCCACTGTCCTGGGGTGTTCGTTTGACCTGGAGAGAGGGCCGCGATTTTTATACACCCGGGCCTCTAGTCCCGGCCCGTGCCACCAACCGGGACTAGAGCCCCTTTGGTCCCGGTTGGTACCACGGGCCGGGACCAAAAACATATTTCGAATTTTGGGGGTGGCACCCTGCGCGCCCAAAAGTTTTTAGCGCCAAAGTTTGAAAATTATTAAGTTTGCACATTAACAACTTCTATATACTTTTGAATTTGACAAAAATTTCAACATGAAAAACACTAGAATTTGCATAACTAATTTAAATCCATTTTCGGTTAACTAAATAATTTTTCTAACTATTGAAACTATTAATTATTTTACCATTTGAATATAAAAATGTTACAATTTTTGTTTTCTCTCGTGAAGCAGAGACGGGCGGTCGGGCGGGGGAGACCGCGCCGTTGCTGTCGCGCTTTCCTCTCCTCTGCTCGTCAGCCGTCTCCGTCGTGCTCCCCTCCGCCTTCAACATTTGGGATCTTCGTTGTTCAGTTAGACGTTTCTCCTCCAAAAATTTATCATATCTGTTAAAGAAGTACCGAAGCTCTATTTCTGTTTTAAGGATATCTGTCAGGATGGTATCTCTGCTATCACTTCGAAGTGTGACTGCAATATTTGCGCAGAATATATGACACCCATAAGGAAAAACCCATTTTTCTCTATCCTCATACAATCTACTTAGCCACTCGTTATCCTTCAGATTGTACTTCGCCAAGACCTACTAAAATCATGAGCGAAAGTTTCCGAACAGTGCAATATATCCCTTAATACTTTCGTTGCATTTTGATATATATCCGAGCGGTGGACAGTCCCTGGCCAAGCAGAAGCAACTGCATCCCCTATCGATGTAAAGCAGTCAGTCAAAACAGTTTTCGGCTGTTTATGCTGGTTAACTCCAATGAATAACAATAGAGTCCTGCCATAATCACTTGTTCTATACCGTGTGTCAACACATACTACATCTCCAAAGTAGTTATAATCCTGCAATATCTGTCAGGATTGTATCTGTACTATCACTTCGAAGTGTTCCTGCAATATCTGCCTACAGTTATCTCATACTCGGATATGGGTCATAGTTGTCAGCTTTTTACCGGTCAATACAAAATACTGATCAAACAGAACTATATGATCATGTATTCCACGCTTATTATTACACATCACCAACAGACGGAGGAGAGAGAAACAGAAAAGTGGGTGGGTGTGCTGCTGGTTGGAATAATAATGAAGTCAGGCTGGTCATAGTTGTCAAGCACTCAATGCTTGCCAGCTTTTGACCGATCAATACAAATTATTGGTCAAACTTGCACCTACTCCATTCATAATCACAGAATATGTATAAATATCATTTTGGCTAACAAAATCTCGTTCATACTGCGTTATAAGAACTATGATCATGTATTCCACGTTTATTATTACACATCACCAACAACATTCCTATCTAGTCTTCTGAATTTTCTTCGTGTCCCTTGCTTATGATCGCTTCGGCCGTAACCATGGAGCATCTTCATTATTTAACGGGATGGTGGGGTCAGCTTTCACTGTGAAGGGTGGAATTTCAACAAACTTATTATAATCTTCTGACATGTCTGTCGTGTCCTCAATTCCCACGATGTTTCTTTTCCCTGAGGGAACTATGTGACGCTTCGGCTCATCGTATGATGAATTTGTTTCCTTATTTTTTCTTTTCTTCGGTCTGGAAGACATGTCCTTCACATAGAAGACCTGAGCCACATCATTGGCTAGGACGAATGGTTCGTCATTGTAACCAATATTGTTGAGATCCACTGTTGTCATTCCATAAAGCGGGTCTACCTTTACCCCTTCTCCATTCAGGTTGACCCATTTGCACTTGAACAAAGGGACCTTAAAAGAAGGTCCATAGTCAAGTTCCCATATCTCCTCTATGTAACCATAGTATGTGTCATTTTTTCCATTCTCGTTTGTTGTATCAAAGCGGACACCACTGTTTTGGTTGGTGCTCTTCTTATCTTGGGAGCTCGTGTAAAATGTATTCCCATTTATCTCGTACCCTTGAAAACTCCCAATAGTCGAAGATGGTGACCCTGCCAACATGTATAGCTGATCTTCAACAGTGGTGTCATTTATAAGACGTGTTTGCAACCAACTTCCGAAAGTCTCCATGTGTTCGCGTTTAATCCATGAGTCATCCTTCCCCGGGTTTGCAGACCGTACAATATTCTTGTGTTCCTCGAGATACGTTGCCATGAACATAGAATTTTGTAGAACTGTGTAGTGTGCTTTGGTCAAAGAATGTCGGTCCCTAGGTATCATTGTTTTCTTTCCCAGCGTTCCGTTTCCCCTCAGTCTCCCCTTATGCCGCGATTCAGGAACACCAATTGTCTTAAGGTCAGGAATAAAGTCAACACAGAACCCAATGACCTCCTCTGTTCCATAGCCCTTCGAGATGCTTCCTTCTGGCCTAGCACAGTTATGAACATATTTCTTCAAGACTCCCATGAACCTCTCAAAGGGGAACCAGGAGATGAGTCATAATGTTGAAGAAGGATGGTGGGAACACCAACTCAAAACTAACAAGACACTGGACCACATCCCTCTGTAATCTTGTCAGACTTTCTGGATCGATACCTTCTGAGATATTGCGTTCATGAATGCACATAGCTTCACAATGGGTACTCGAACATTTTCCGGTAGAAGCCCCCTCAATGCAATCGGAAGCAACTGCGTCATAATCACGTGGCAGTCATGAGACTTCAGGTTTTGGAATTTTTTCTCTGCCATGTTTATTATCCCCTTTATATTCGACGAGAAGCCAGACGGAACCTTGATACTGTAAAGGACTTCAAAGAATATTTCCTTCTCTGCTTTAGTAAGAGCGTAGCTGCTTAAGTAATGAAACCTATCTGTGTGCTTGTTGCTTGGGTCTTTCATACGTTGCTGGTCCTCCCGTGCTTCTGGCGTATCTTTGGACTTCCCATACACGCCCAGGAAGCATAGCAGATTGACACAAAGATTCTTTGTCACGTGCATCACGTCGATCGAAGACCGGACCTCTAAAACTTTCCAATAGGGTAGCTCCCAAAATATAGATTTCTTCTTCCACATGGGTGCGCGCTTATCAGGGCCGTACGGAACTGGTTGGCTGCCAGCAGCCTTACCAAAGATTACTTCTAGGTCCTTGACCATATCGAATATATCATTACCACTACGCAGCTCAGGCTTCTTCCGGTTATCTGCCTCACCTCTGAAATGCTTCCCTCCTTTCTTTCTTACGGGATGCTTGCTCGGAAGAAATCTACGATGCCCCAGGTATACAACCTTTTTACATTTATCCAAAAAAAACACTGTCAGTATTATCTAAACAGTGTGTGCATGCATTGTATCCCTTGTTTGTATGTCCGGAAATGTTACTAAGAGCAGGCCAATCATTGATGGTTACGAAAAGCAACGCCCGTAGGTCAAATGGCTTTTGTTCGTTCTCATCCCACACACGTACACCTGGTTTGCCCCACAATTGTAAGAGTTCTTCCACTAATGGCCTTAGATACACATCAATGTTGTTGCCAGGTTGCCTCGGGCCTTGGATGAGAACTGGCATCATAATGAACTTGCGCTTCATGCACAACCAAGGAGGAAGGTTGTACATACATAGAGTTACAGGCCAAGTGCTATGACTGGAGCTCTGCTCCCCAAAAGGATTAAAGCCATCTGTACTTAGGCCAAACCATAAGTTTCTCGCCTCTCCTGCAAAGTCTGGAAAGTCTCTCTCGATCTTTCTCCACTGCGATCCATCGGCGGGGTGCCTCAACTTTCTGTCTTTCTTACGGTCTTCTTTGTGCCATCGCAACAACCTAGCATGCTCTTTGTTTCTAAACAGACGTTTCAGCCGTGGTATTATAGGAGCATACCACATCACCTTTGTCGCACCCGGACTTCTAAAGGATACTCGCCGTTCCGTTGAACAGTAGTAGATTGGATTACGGGGCTTACCGGCACCCGCGTCCTCTTACGAGTAGGCCAACACACGTATGTGTGACAACCAACCCCTATCTGTTCAGCGTCGACGTAAACTATCCCATAGAAATCAGGATAATTCCATTGACGTACTTCAAAACATACACACATGGTACGTCAACGGCATTGGAACAAGTGATATCACAACAGATCTCTACGACACAAAAGATGGAAATAAGTTGCAAATGGCTCTCACTAGAGCAGAGATAGCAAATACAATCATCCATGTCCCAAAATAACATCATTACATCACAGCGGAAGCATTCAACATGTCTGAGTACAGACAAGATCCAAATAGGCCTAAGAGGCCGAAAACGAAAAGACGGAGCCCATCCACGAAGTCTCGGATCCTGCCCGGGTCCGCAATCTACTCGTCAGCAGCCTCGTCATACTCCACGTCGTAGCCACCACGTAGATCTTCGGAAACGTAGTCTGCGGAAACCACAGCCCCAAAGGGGTCAGTACATAAACATACTGGCAAGCAAGACTCACAGTTCACCAAAGTGTAACCCGTCAACACCAAGCACAGATGCTTTGGGTTCAACGGAAGAAAGGGGATATAAAAGATGCTGCAACTGGCTGCTCTAACCAACTACAGAGGTACTACCACTTCCGGCTAAACAGAAAGGAGATAAGATAGCGTATCGTAACCAACTACAACTAACCACCACACAAACCCATCCTGGATCTCGCCCCTTATCCAAAGAAGCAATCCGAGGATAACTCACACAGTTGGATTAATGGTGGATCAAATTGTTGTGTCAATAAGCCTATTACTAGTCAACTTATCATTGGTTAGGTGTAAGTTGTTCTGAGTACTTGTTAGCCAGTACTTTCACCAAGTAGTCCATAACCGCGGAAAACACGGCTTCTCGAGAAGATTTATCCCTGCAGGATTGCACCAATTTGGCCGTACACGCAAGAATAACCCGCCAGATGGGATTCCTCCCACCAAGCGGGGCACTCTACACAACTCAACTCTTCTTCGCATCAAGCCCAAAGCACCACGTGCTGTGCGTGCGCGGCTAAGCGAGCCCCACGAAGAAAAGGGGACCCTCATAGCACTGGAAGACCACGCCGCCCTAAATGCCGACTACAAAAGTTCCACCCTGGCGCCAAGGGTTCGTACCTGCATATGCGTGCATCAAATGGAAAGCCCGAACTAAGTGTGGTGATTTGGACGAGATGCGAATCGAATCAAATTGAGGGGGGCGCCCATACTCGCTTCCCACATGCGGTTAGTGCGCTCATCATGGATCAGTAGACAAGACCCTTTTCCTATTAGGGTCGACACTAGCAGGCCTCAAAACCACGCCGGGCCTCCTGCCGGTGCCTTATCAGCAAATTATTATTACCTCAAAATTAACAGGTTGTTGTTTAACATCGAGCCCCAGAACATAATAGAAATATAGTAACAGAAAGTAACGGGTAACAGACTCGAGCAAAACAACCCTAAGCATGCTAGTAAGACACGGGCGCAAGCAACGGGGTTATAGGAGTGGAGGTGAGGCAATATCAGGGTTCAGGATATCATGTGATAGGTTCGGAGAACAAGCAACGATACATAGGGCAAGCAGAATAGACAACGGAAAGTATAGGTATCCAATGTTGAAAGGAACACAGTGGTTCATGTGAGTGAATACTTGCCTGCAAAACCCAGTAGCCTGGTACTGAGCTAGATCCTTAGAAGGGGTGTCGTAAGTATCGTCGGTCTCAACGTCGTCGTATATCCGAGAAGAAGCAAACAAACAACGCAGAGAACAAACAATCAATATCATGGCATAGTGCACAAACATGGGATGATGCATGACCAGTTAATTGATGCAACAAAATACACTAGTTGACAAGATAACAACATGATTAAATGGACCCACATGCAATTTGGATTGCATATGAAAAGCCCATGAATTATGGTTGAATTAATTGTTTTACAACTAATCATCATGTGAAAGTTGATTAGCATGATGCATGGATGAGGAAAACAGCAAAATAACAACAATAGAACCAAATGGAAATAATGTTTACCAAGTTTGGAAATTCATTCATTAAGTTAGGAAATTTTGGTTCCTTAAAGGTGTCACACAAACATCTGTTGTTTCCATCAAGTTTAATTGTTCAAAATAGATAACAAAGTTCATATTTGATAAGAACACACAATTTTAGGTGGAATACATGTTTCACTTGTTGAAAAAGGATTTCAAATAAATTATTTATGAATTAAACAAGTTTAAGCAAGAATTAAATGAATTTAATTCAAACATGAACTTATTTGAATTTTTATTTGTTCAAAACATTAAACCAAATTCATATTTGAAAAGATTATACTTTTATGGTTTGAAAACATATTTTATTTGTGGAAATTGGATTTAAAATGAGCAAGTTATTATTTGGCAATTTTAAATGCATTAAATAAGAAACAGTTGTTTTCAGCAATTTAAATTATTCAAAACAGTAAAAAAAATTGATATTTGGAAAGTACATGAAAAGTTGATTGGAAAACATATTTAGTTTGTGGAATTTGGAATTTTTATGAACAAGTTATGATTTTTGCAAGTTTAAGTGAATTAAACAAGAATTCAAATATTTCAACAATTTAAAATATTCAAAACAGTAACAAATTGCATTGAAAAGGTTGAAAATATGTAGAAAAGGTTTCATTGAACATTTAGAGCTATCAAACATAATTTCTGGGTGATTATTGAATTTATTATGCAATTTTCCATAATCATTCTTATTCTGCCATTTTTAGTAAACAGAGGGAAACATGCTCAAAATTAATTCAATTGTGTCCAAATAAAATACCAATGTGTAGAGTTTGTTAAGACAAATTTTTAGAGACCAAGTTTGCTTAATTTGGATGAGTAGAACTAAAGTTATGAAATTCCAAATTTTCCAAATTTTATTGCATTTTCAGTAATTAATTATTTAGTGCAAAAATTGTTACAGAAACATGTTGCAAACTTGACATTACTAGAAGGAGCACAAAATTATGAAACCACAGGATTTTGAATCATTCAAATTGGAGTGATATTCAATTTTATATGGAATTTAGAAGTAATTGATCAGATCTGTCTTTCTGAACTGCGGGCAGAAAAAGAAAAAAACAGAGAATAAAAAGGTCTGGTGAGGGGGAATCGAACCCTAGACCTGTGGGTTAGGCGCAAGGGGTGTTGACCAGTGGGGTAGCTGAAATTTGGTGATAGGAAGTGGGCCTCGGGGTAGATAAGGTGGTGGTGCGGGCTGTTATTGAATTTTCCTGCACGTACGCATCTGCACCTCAACGGACAGAAAGAAACGGTCGCCGGCGAGGGGCCGTCGCGGCTGCTGCGTGTGGCTGCGGCGTGGGGGCTGGTGGCGTGCGAGAGGAGGAGAGGGAGGGGAACTAGGGGAAGAGGGAGTGCTCACCTCGAGTGCCCTCGAGCGGATGGAGGCGCAGGGATCGGTGATGGACAGGGAGGCGACGGCCGGCTTGAGGAGGACGGCGGCGGCGCGGTGAGCTCTCCCGGCGCCCTCCGAGGGGTGGAGGAGGAAGCCCGTGGCGGGGGCTTTCCATTCCCGCCCCTAGCCACGGCGGAGGGAGCCCCTAGCCCCGGGGATCGCCGGAGGAAGAGGAGGTTGCGGTGAGGAGGTACAGGTACAGAGAAAAATTCAGAGATGAGAGAGATGGAGGAAGAGGGAGGAGTGGAGGCGGTGAGAGGGAAGAAGGAGGGAGAGAACTAGGGTTAGGGGAACCCTAGGGCAGGAGCATGGAGTTATAGGGAGGGGGGAGGTGGAGATCACCGTTGCCTGTTCCTCTGATGCACGTGGACACCATGGATGCAATCCGTACCGAGGTGGAAGAAGGCACGAGGGGGTATTGGGCTGCGAGGGAGTTGGGCCAAAGGGGAAAAGGCTGGGCCTGGTGGTGCTCTCTCTCTCCCTCTTGTTAGTTTTATTCTTTTTGGTTCTAATTTTTTTTTTTGCTGAATTGAAATAGGAGGAAAAGCTAGGGTTTGGATGTTAGAAAAATTAGGAGAAAATTTGGGTGAGTTATTTAGGGTAACAACAGCATGTGCAACTTTTGTTTTACAAAAATAATTCAAATTAGTTGAGGTTTGGTAAATGGATTGAATTTAGGTGAATTGCTATTAGTTGAAATATTTGGAAGCAATAATTTGAATAGTTGAACCTTCAAGTTTATTTGAAACAAAAGTTCGATTGGTTTTTGCAATTTTCATAAAGTTCAAAAGGGTTGTTGTTTGGAGAATTATTTGAATCTGAAATTATTTTGTTATTGGATGCATTTTTGATAGAAACAAAACAACAGTTTGGAATCAAAACTCTTATGGAAACAATTGATTGTTTTTATTTGAAATATGATTTTGGAAATTGTAACATCACAAGGATGAAACAAAAGGTTTGAAATTTGATTTGAAATTCAAATAGAAAACAAAGGAAAACAAAGGAAAACAGTTGGAAAACAAATGAAAAACAAACAAAACAAATGCAATCAACATGATGCCATGATGCAAAACATAAAATAACAGGGAGCAAAACATTCTAATGGCTATTTTTCAGACTTGGGATGTTACAAAACGCCCCCCCCCCCCTTGAAGGAATCGCGCCCCGAGATTCCTACTGAGAAAGGAAAAGGTCCGGATACTTCTTGCGAAGATCCTGTTGAGCTGTGACACGTGAAACACATCGTGCACCTTGGATAGTTTTTCTGGAAGTTCAAAACGATAGGTATTCCTGGCAACTCTTCTGGAAAGATGTCAGGGAAATCGCAAACCACCGGAACATTTTCAAATAGAGGAAGGGGTTTTGTATGGAGGGTGTATAGCTGAATAGAACTTGATTCATTTTGAGAATAGACTATCTGTCAGAAGGGTGGAACAGGGTTATTGATTAGACGCCGGTAGCGGAACTGAAATGGAAAACAACAACAAGATTTCAACGGACGAAAAGGATGTTGAGAAGAACAGGATATCAACATCGGGGAAAACGAGAACAAAACTCCTGAGGTACTACGGAAAACCCATCCGGGCTTATAGAGGATCAATATCTACTGCTTAAGAAATAGAGGATCTGCTTTCGGGGCTTACACGCCTCCGTTCTCAATCGTGAGTAGGCAACATGATAAATCATGTCACAACCACCTCCATTCCTATGGTCTAGTAGATATAACCATCCTAGAGAAACCAGAATACGTGAAATCCTAACTTGAAAGTTTAGATGAGAAGGGAAAACAACGTTGCACTTCCTTACCAGAAAAGGGAGGGTGGGTGGGGAAAGAAGAAAAAGAACAGAATTCCTACTCTCACGTTTCATTTTTCCTATATAGCTACAAAATAGTTTCTAGACTCAACTGCGACCAGTAAAAAGGAATCCTACAGGCAGACAGGCTCTGATACCATTTGTCGCACCCGGACTTCTAAAGGATACTCGCCGTTCCGTTGAACAGTAGTAGATTGGATTACGGGGCTTACCGGCACCCGCGTCCTCTTACGAGTAGGCCAACACACGTATGTGTGACAACCAACCCCTATCTGTTCAGCGTCGACGTAAACTATCCCATAGAAATCAGGATACTTCCATTGACGTACTTCAAAACATACACACATGGTACGTCAACGGCATTGGAACAAGGGATATCACAACAGATCTCTACGACACAAAAGATGGAAATAAGTTGCAAATGGCTCTCACTAGAGCAGAGATAGCAAATACAATCATCCAGAGGACACATGTCCCAAAATAACATCATTACATCACAGCGGAAGCATTCAACATGTCTGAGTACAGACAAGATCCAAATAGGCCTAAGAGGCCAGAAACGAAAAGACGGAGCCCATCCACGAAGTCTCGGATCCTGCCCGGGTCCGCTATCTACTCGTCAGCAGCCTCGTCATACTCCACGTCGTAGCCACCACGTAGATCTTCGGAAACGTAGTCTGCGGAAACCACAGCCCCAAAGGGGTCAGTACATAAACGTACTGGCAAGCAAGACTCACAGTTCACCAAAGTGTAACCCGTCAACACCAAGCACAGATGCTTTGGGTTCAACGGAAGAAAGGGGATATAAAAGATGATGCAACTGGCTGCTCTAACCAACTACAGAGGTACTACCACTTCCGGCTAAACAGAAAGGAGATAAGATAGCGTATCGTAACCAACTACAACTAACCACCACACAAACCCATCCTGGATCTCGCCCCTTATCCAAAGAAGCAATCCGAGGATAACTCACACAGTTGGATTAATGGTGGATCAAATTGTTGTGTCAATAAGCCTATTACTAGTCAAGTTATCATTGGTTAGGTGTAAGTTGTTCTAAGTACTTGTTAGCCAGTACTTTCACCAAGTAGTCCATAACCGCGGAAAACACGGCTTCTCGAGAAGATTTATCCCTGCAGGGTTGCACCAATTTGGCCGTACACGCAAGAATAACCCGCCAGATGGGATGCCTCCCACCAAGCGGGGCACTCTACACAACTCAACTCTTCTTCGCATCAAGCCCAAAGCACCACGTGCTGTGCGTGCGCGGCTAATCGAGCCCCACGAAGAAAAGGGGACCCTCATAGCACTAGAAGACCACGCCGCCCTGAATGCGGACTACAAAAGTTCCACCCTGGCGCCAAGGGTTCGTACCTGCATATGCGTGCATCAAATGGAAAGCCCGAACTAAGTGTGGTGATTTGGACGAGATGCGAATCGAATCAAATTGAGGGGGCGCCCATACTCGCTTCCCACATGCGGTTAGTGCGCTCATCATGGATCAGTAGACAAGACCCTTTTCCTATTAGGGTCGACACTAGCAGGCCTCAAAACCACGCCGGGCCTCCTGCCGGTGCCTTATCAGCAAATTATTATTACCTCAAAATTAACAGGTTGTTGTTTAACATCGAGCCCCAGAACATAATAGAAATATAGTAACAGAAAGTAACGGGTAACAGACTCGAGCAAAACAACCCTAAGCATGCTAGTAAGACACGGGCACAAGCAACGGGGTTATAGGAGTGGAGGTGAGGCAATATCAGGGTTCAGGATATCATGTGATAGGTTCGGAGAACAAGCAACGATACATAGGGCTAGCAGAATAGACAACGGAAAGTATCGGTATCCAATGTTGAAAGGAACACAGTGGTTCATGTGAGTGAATACTTGCCTGCAAAACCCAGTAGCCTGGTACTGAGCTAGATCCTTAGAAGGGGTGTCGTAAGTATCGTCGGTCTCAACGTCGTCGTATATCCGAGAAGAAGCAAACAAACAACGATATTAGAGAATATTTGTTATCATGTCAAGAGTAGCGCAGCAATGGAAGTTTTTCCGAGGTTTAATATTTTGACAAAGTAGAAGACAGTACAAATGTTGTAGATACTTCGAATGAGTTGCGAACTGAACCATAAAAGTCCTAAAACTTTGTACTTAGACCAACTTGTGGTTTAAGAATAAAGTGTTGTTTTGACAACAAAGGACCTGGACCTTATAAAGGAAGCAAATGATGGGCCCTGACTTCAAAAATTTGACTATGAGTCATTATATCCACCATAGTATCCTTGTATGAATATCAAGTATGTGACTTGGTAGTCCTTTCGATAGGCATGATGCCTAACGATAGCAAAAGGGTCTATATAGTGACAATGACATGGATTTTACATCCTTTGAAAGTTGTACTTATCGAAAAGGTTTTTTTCGATGAAGTTCAAAGAGTTGACTACTACAAGATTTTGATCTTCCGTAGTGATGCTTTATTCTTTGCGGATAGTTCTAGCAAAAGTTACATATTATGATATGGCAGTTGAATAACAAAACCAACTCTCCTCTCGAGGAAGTTTGATCAAAGATGTGTACTTGACACAGTCTGACAGTTTTGTAAAATTCAAAAGGTTGCTAGAAAGGTAAGCACACTTCAATGGTTGAAGTGAGCATAACGAAGTTGAAATCTTTACCTTAATGAAGTTATCAAAAGAGTTTGATTCCATCATGAACGATAAAGATACTTGTAGAATTACAAGAAATTAAGTGGGAGCGCTAAGACATATTTCCAATGCTTTATGTAGATGACATATGGTTGATTGGAAGATATGTATTTTAAATTAACACGGTTAAGATTTTCATATTGATAAAAGGCTTAGAAGATATTGGGCATCGATATCAATAAAAGATGGATTAAACTTTTAAAGCACCTGATATGATTGAAGCCAAATTACATAGATGAAATATTGAAGTAAGTCAATATCGAAATGACAAGAAGGAGTTCTTGTTACATGTAAAAGAATTGAGTAAGATTCAAGTGTTTTGACACATGATGAGCATAATTGAAATTGTTATTTCTAAGTCATGTTTCCATGCTATGTACACAACCAGATGAGTCCTATGTTATAAAATGTTATAGCAGGATTACTCATATGATGATTAGACAACAGTGGGAGAGATCCTTGTGTCATTTTATAAATGTTAAGGATATGATTTCCTATGTAGTAATGACAAAATATTAGTTGTAATATGTTACACTTATAGTCTTGTCATTTATTCAAGTAATTTTATCTCAATTAAAATATGTGATGAAGGGTAGCACAATAGGATGGAAGAAAGGTCCATGCTTAATTTGAAAGAGTTTCAAAATTAAAATATTGTGACAGATACTACAACAAAGGCTAAAGTATATCGTTGTGTTGACAACTGATAATAAGCGTATTTTGTGTAAAGGAGTTCTTTATTGAACTTGGTGAATTTCCAAGAATGCTAAACACTATGAAGCTACATTTTCACAATGTTAGTGACATCGGTTTAAGCTGAGGAATTAAGTTTTCACCGATTGACCATATATATACAAAGCCATCTCATTAGAGAATGAGTGATGCGTGTAGACGCAAAGAAAATGCAAATACAATAGGACCTGAACATTTCAGATCTTTTTGATGATGTTTACCGCATGCGATGCATGGTAATAACACTGGAACGCCATATGTGTTTAGTGCTTACAGACTAGATTATTGACTCTAGTGCAAGTGGGATACTGAAGGGAATATGCCCGAGAGGCAATAATAAAGTGATTATTATCTCATTCCTTGTTTATGATAAATGTTTATTTCTCATGCTAGAATTGTATTAACCGGAAACGTTGATGCATGTGTGTTTAATAAACAAACAGTGGTTCCTAGTAAAGCCTCTCTTTTAACTAGCTCGTTGATTAATAGATGATCAAGGTTTCTTGATCATGAACATTGGATGTTCTTAATAACGGGGTCATGTCATTAGAAGAATGATGTGATGAACACTTACCCAATATCAAGATAACAATACGATCCAGTCATTTAGTTTATATTGTTATATCTTGCATACGAAGTAACTTATTCCTTAGACCATGAGATCATGCCAATCACTGGTACCGGAAGGGTGCTTTGATGTCATCAAACGCCACATCGTAACAGGGTGACTATAAAGGTGTTGTTAGGTATTCGGAAAGTATTAGTTGAGGATCATGGACCAAGAGTGGGATTTGTCCATCCAAAATGACGGAGAGATATACTCTGGGCCCTCTCGGTGATATCACATCGATACCTCTTGCAAGCACGTGATATGATCACAAGGATGTTATATCACGGGAACGAGAAAAGAGTACTTGTCGATAACGAGATTGAACAAGGTATGGTTGATACCAATGATCGAATCTCGAACAAGTAAAATATCGCGAGACAAAGGGAATAGTTCACGACGTTGTTGGTTCACACGATCACGAGAGTCATTGTTGAATAAATAGGAGTCATCACGGATTTCAAGATCCCGCTGTTGATTATTGATCGGAGAGGAGTCTCAATCATGTCTATCTTATTCGCGAACCGTAGGGTGACACACATAAGGTTCGATGATGTGATTGAGAGGATACGGAATATCGAAGAATATTTTGGGCAACACCGAAATAGTTTCGGGGAAAATTGAAATAGTTCAAGGGGTTTTTCGTCGAATGGTTGTTAATAGAATTAACAAATGATTCGAGGTGCTTTATGCAAATGTTTGTTAATATAATTAACAAATGCTGAAATAAAGAAATAAAAATGTTTTATTTATTTATTAAAGAAAAACTCTTGGATTTTCTAAGTGGGGTTTTAAAGGAAAATGAGTGGGTGTGAGTGGAGTGTCCACTCACATCATGAGGGAAGAGGTGGGGGCACACCATGGGGCTGGCCGCACCCCCCTTGGGATGCCTCCCCCTCTCCTATAAAAGGAGGGTGTGAGCTCTCCCTCCTCCACACACTTGACCCACTCCATTTCCTCTCCATCCGCTGCTCCATTTCATGGTCTCCGGCTTGGCGAAGCCCTGACCGTGGGATTCTTCTTCACCACCACGCCGTCATGCTGCTGGAGTTCCGAGGGATCCTCTACTTCCGTGCCCCGCTGGATCGAGGGAACGGAGGTCGTCATCAACCGTACGTGTGACCGATCACGGAGGCACCGCCGGATGCGGTGCACTTCTTCTCGCTATCGGGATCGGTGTGAGTACGACAACGCCAACAACGGGATTCGATCTCGTAACGCTTTGTGTCTTCGAGGGTATGTGTTCTCCTTAACCCTCTCTTTGCCCGTTGCACTTCGTCTCCTAGATTAGATCTTGGCTTTTCGGGTGTCTCTCGTGTAGAATTTTTTTTTGTTTTCTATGCAACGTCCCCTTCACTAAGTTTGGGGATGTTGATCCATCATAAACGTATCCTTAATTTCCGATTTTCCATGTTGTTTCCTACATGTTTGCTATAGACTTTATGTCATTTTTATCGATTTTCCGGACTAACCTATGGAGAAGATGCCATAGAGCCAGTTCCATGTTTTCTGCTGTTTTTAGTTTTAGAAAAGTTGTTATGGAAATATTCTCGGAATTGGAAAATTCAAAGTCCGGAGGTCCTAGAATTCCTGAAGGTTCCACGGAGTCCCGAAGAGACCCGGAGGGCGCCACAGGGGGCCCACACCATAGGGTGGCGCCCCCTGGCCGCGCCATGGTGTGGTGTGGGGCCCCTAGGCCTCCTCCGCCTTTTCCCTTTCGCCTGTTTATACCCCCCCCCGACATATTAACCCTAAAAATATACCACTTCGTCCCGAGAAACACCCGAGGCCGCCGTCATCGTCATCCCGAGACCGGGAGGGTTCTGGAGCTCTCCCCGGCACCCTGCTGGCAGGGGAATTCATCACCGGAAGGGTCTACACCACCATGCCCTCCTCCGAAGTGATGTGTGAGTAGTTCATCCCTGGACTAAGGGTCCATAGCATTAGCTAGATGGTTGTTATCTCCATTTTGTACCTCATGTTTAGATCTCGTGAGCTTCCTCACATGATCGAGATCATCTTTATGTAATGTTAGATGTCGTGTTTGCTGGGATCTGATGAATGTTGAATGCTATGTCTTCTTATTATCAGTCTATCATGTTATCTCCATTCTTATGTTATTTATGATCTTGCATGCTTTTCGTTATTAGTAGATGCTCTGGCCAAGTAGATGCTAGTAAACTGCAAGAGAGAGTATTTATGCTCGATAGTGGGTTCATGCCTCTTTTGCATATGTGCTCGAGTCACAGAAACGTGACGAACGGAGGATGTGTTGTTGACATTAGGGAGAAAACAACGGTGTTTACCTAGTTTACATTGTTTAGATTACACACTTTTCTTACTGCGATGATCTGTTGCTTGCAACTTAATACCCAACATTTGTTCGGATGATATTCGGAGGGTGGATTATTAGACATAGATGCAGTTGGATGACGGTCTATGTATTTTGTTGTAATGCCCGCATGAATCACATGGTAATCTTTATGTATTGCATATGCACTACGGTGCAGCCTTCATTTCTGTCAATTGCCCAGCTGTAATTTTTTCACCACGCATGTTATTTATCTTTCACAGAGAGACACCACTAGTGAACTGTGGACCCCGGTCAATTTTCTCATACTGATAATACACACACTGCTTTCATACTGATTCTGCTGCTTTGTCTTCCACACCATACGTTTAACCTCTTTGTGTTCAGCAAAACCGGTGAGATGGACAAACTTACTGCTACGTTGGGACAAAGTGATTTGATTGTGTTGTGTAGGTTCCACGTTGCTGCTGAACCGGTAGTGCTTCCTTCCACCTTAGCTGCATCAACCTTCAGAGATTTCTTGTCCTCCTACTGGTCGATTCAACCTTGGTTTCTTTTTTGAGGGAAAACTTGTTGCTGCACTCTTCACACCTTGCACTTGGGGTCTACCAACGTTAGTCATCAACAAGTCATGCTAAAATAACAACTACTTCAGCATATAATTAAAATAACATATAGTATGACATGAAAAAGTCTATCCACAGTCTAAACAAGCTTCTTTTTGCACTGTTATAAGCATGAAAATTGTACTACTACTTTCCAACACCAATTAACTTGTTTGAAAAAACTCTCAAAGATAATATTCATAAAAGACCAGAGAGCTAATCATATATAACTGAATCAAACTATCAAGCTTTGAACAAAATACGAGTGGAAAACAAGGGCTAAACGCAGTACTAGCAAAAGGTGAACACTCACAGAACAATAAGAATGAAAACTAGAGTGTTGTAAGCAATGAAAATGGAGCGTGCCTCTCTCCCACACAAGAATGATAGGTTCCAGCTAAGTTTACTGTAGCAAAGAAAACAAAATAAAATGAAACAAAAAACAAACAGACGCCCCAAGTAAAGTACATATGATGTGACCGAATAAAAATATAGTTTCACTAGAAGTGACCTGATAAGTTGCTGATGAAGAAGGGGGTGCCTTGGGCATTCCCAAGCTTAGACGCTTGAGTGTTCTTGAAATTTTCTAGGATGAACCACGGGGGCATCCTCAATCTTTGGCTTTGCACTTTTATTGATCACATTATATCACCCTCTTCTCTTGACCCTTCAAAACTATCTTCACACCACACTCAATGTAATTTGCATTACAGGGTTAATGCACAATTAAAAACTCACATGTTCTGCAAGGGCACAAGCATTATTGATACTTTTCAATATTAGCTAAACTCACTGATGTTTCGTGGAGCAAAGAAATCCACTCAACATAGTAAAAGAGAGAATGGAAGTAAAAAAGCAGAATCCGTCAAAACTAGAACAGTCTGTAAAGAGGAATTTGTTCGGGGCACTTAAGTTCCTCAGATAAAAAACATAAAGAACAAAAAAGTTTCAGAATTAGCTCATGAATAATTTCAAAATAATTCAGGTCATTTTGATCTTTATGTGAATTATGCGATTTTTTACGATAGACAGCAGAAATCTGTTTCCCGCGTAGAAATTTAAAACCAACACCAACTTTCGCTAAAAACTTTACTTGGCTCAACAAATGCGAGAAAATAAAGATACAAAGGAGTTTCTACAGAAGTAAACAACACCTTAACTCAAAGAAAATAAAGAAAAACAAAGCAAAAATAAAACCATGGGTTATCTCATAAGAAGTGCTTTTCTTTAAACCCTTTTAGCTAGGCATGATGATTTGAGAAGATGCTCACATAATAAATATGAATTTAAGAAAAAGAGAGAATCAAGAAGCAACTAAAAAATAGTGTAATCCACTTCCTATAAAAAACAATCTTTTAGAAAAACAAGTCATGCAAGCACAAAGAAACAAGCATAGGAAAGCAAAACAAGTGCAATTTCAAAAATTTCAACATAAAAAGGGGAAACTTGATATTGTTGAGATGCATAAAACTATGTTTCACTCTCTCATAATAACTTTCAGTAGAATCATGAATAAAATTAACAATATAACTATCACATAAAGCATTCTTATCATGAGCCACATGCATAAAGGAATTAATACTCTCCACATAAGCATAGTCATTCTCATTAATAGTACCGGGGGCAAATTCAACAAAATAACTATCATTATAATTCTCATCACCATAATCATCAAATACAAGAGGCATAGTGTAATCATAATTAGTTTTCTCCTCAATAGTAGGTGGACTAAAAATAGCATGTTCATCATTGTAAACATTATATATAGAAGGCATATAATGATCACAATAAAATTTATCATCAATAGTAGGTGGAACTATAATACCACAATCATTATAATCATCATATATTGGAGGCAAAGTATCATCAAAGAAAATTTCCTCCTCAAAACTTGGGGGACTAAAAATATCACATTCATCAAAACTAGCTTCCCCAAGCTTAGAATTTTCCATATCATTAGCAACAATAATGTTCAAAGAATTCATACTAATAACATTGCTACTAGCATGCAAATAAAGCTCCATAGGTTTTTTAATTTTCTCTTCAAACAATTCATGTCCTAACTCAACATAAAGATTATAAAGTTCCCTCATATTTTGTTGTTTTCCATGAAGCCTAACTAGTGAAAATAAAAACAAGAAACAAAAAGATATAATTGCAGAATCTAAAGGAAATAGCTTCGAGCACTCACACATGATGTGAGTACCTTTTACCTTACCTCCCCGACAACAACGCCAGAAAAGATCTTGATGTCTACACACGCTTCTATTCTTGTAGACAGTGTTGGTCCTCCAAGTGTAGAGGTTTGTAGAACAGAAACAAGTTTCCCTTAAGTCGATCACTCAAGGTTTATCAAACTCAGGGAGGTAGAGGTCAAAGGTATCCCTCTCAAGCAACCCTGCAATTACGATACCAGAAGTCTTTTATGTCCCCAACACACCTAATAGAATTGTCAGTTGTATAGGTGCACTAGTTCGGCGAAAAGAGAGTGAAATACAAGTAATATGGATGAGTATAAGTAGTAATAGCAATCTGAAATAAAAATGGCAGCAAGCAAACATGTAGCAGAACTGATTGTAAACAATGTTTCAATGCTTAGAAACAATGCCTAGGGATCCTACTTTCACTAGTGGACACTCTCAACAATGATAACATATTTGAATGCATAAATATCTCTCTTCACTACGCTACTCTGAACCACTCTCCGGTCGGATAACGAACACCAATCCATGTATAGGGATATAACAACACTCCTCAAGTCTGTATTCCCTCTCTAGGGCACCCCACGTTGTCACTATGAGCGCCCCAAATTAGTACTAAACAAACACCACAATTTCATAGGGCCATCCAACACAAGATATAAATATCATGCTAAACAAAATGATGCATGCACTGTCACCTTTACATTGTGATCAAAGTGTTTACGTAGATCTCATAACAAAACCACTTGATTAGCATAATAGATGATGAGTAACATCTACTTATTCAACTAGATTACAAAGCTCATGATCACATAAAGATCACACCATGGGAGAGAGAGATGAGACACATAGCTACCGGTAGAGCCCTTAGCCTCGGGGAGAACTACTCCCTCCTCATCATAGGAGACATCAACGACGATGAAGATGGCGGTGGAGTCGATGGAGATGGCTCTGGGGGCACTTCACCATCACGGCAGGGTGCCGGAACAGAGATTTCTGTCCCCGAAACTTGTCGGTGGCGACGGCGGAGCTACGGAATTTTTCGTGGAAGGGATCCAATTTATATAGGGTTTATGCCTCGGGGGACTTTATAGGCGAAAAGGCGATGGCAGTGGGCACCCGAGGGGCCCACACCACTAGTCGGCGCGGCCAGGGAGAGCCCGCGCGATCCTATGGTGTTGGGGCTCCAGGGCCCCCCTCTGGGTCTCCTTTGGACTTCCTTGACGTGTAGGGAATTCTAGGACTTTTGGCTTTTGTTTCGTCCAATTCCGAGAATATTTCCAGAACAATTTTTCTAAAACCAAAAACAGCAGAAAACATGAACTGTCTTTGTGGCATCTTGTCAATAGGTTAGTCCATGAAAACGATGGAAAACATGTGAAAACATAAAGGTATTAGATAGTAAACAAGCATGGAGCATCGAAAATTATAGATACGTTTGAGACGTATAACTTGGCAGGAACCTGCTTCATGGGGGGCTGGCCCTCAACATCACCAGGTTCATCTCGTCTAATCTTATACCGCAATGCACCGCATAACGGGTATGCATTCAGATTCTCGTACTTCTCACCGCGGTACATGATGCAGTCATTAATGCAATCATGTATCTTATGCACATCTAACCCTAGAGGGCAGATAACCTTCTTTGCTTCGTACGTACTGTCAGACAATTCATTATCCTTTCGAATCTTCTTTTTCATTATTTTCAGTAACTTCTCAAATCATTTGTCAAATAAACCAGTCTCTGCCTTCCGTTGTAGCAATTCCAGTGTGGTACCGAGCTTTGTGTTGCCATCTTCGCAAGTTGGGTACAACTTTTTTTATGATCCTCTAACATGCGCATCAATTTCAACTTCTCATTTGCACTTTTAGCTTCTCTTTGTGCATCAACAATGGCCCGACGAAGATCATAATCTAACATTGGCTCATTTGGTGCATCTTCATCTTTAGCTTCCCCCTTGCATTACCACCATATTCAGAGAACATAGGATAGTTTTCATCGTCCTCTTATTCTCCGTTGTCTTCCATCATAACCCCTGTTTCTCCATGCTTGGTCCAACAATTATAGTCGGACATGAAACCGGACTGCATCAGGTGGACGTGAAGAGTTTTTGAGGAAGAGTAATCCTTCTCATTCCGACAGAGACGACACAGACAACACATAAAACCATGCCGCGTGTTTGCCTCGGCCACATTGAGAAAATAATGCACACCTTGCATGTGTACTCTTTAGAACGTCGGTCAGCGAGCATCCATGAATGTCTCATCTGCATTATACAAGTATAACAAACGCAATCACGATGATAAAACTAGTCCAGGTCTAAATGATCTTAATTATCAATGAAATATGAAAGTGTTTAGGTGCTAACCTCTTGGAACACTTCAATAGAAGGGGCGCCGCCAAATCTTGAAAAACCATAGAGAAAATGGGGATAATTTTGATCTCGGTGGTGAAAATCAAAGGAGGAGGAAGCCGACTAGCTCGGGAATTTCATCGAGCACCTTAGGTACGTAGGTAAAAACAACACTCTAGAAAACACCCCCAAGATATGAAATGAAAAAATAGAGGAGAGGGGGAAGATAGGGGTGATTATGTACGAACAGAGGACATCTAGTCCCGTTTCATGACACAGACCGGGACTAGAGGTTCTCGTACGTGGTCGGGCCGGGCGAGACCCCTCTAGTCCCTGTCCGTATTACGAGCCAGGACTAGAGGTCCCGTTCGACCTGGGACTAGTTTGGTGCAGCCTCGTAGCTGTTGAACCGGGACTAGTCCCCCCCCCCCCCGCCCACACACACAATCCCGCTCCAAACGTCATCCGGTACTAGAGCCAAATTGGGCTCTGGACGAAAGGGCTTTTTTCTAACTAGTGAAAATTATTTAAGATAAAATACCACAAATTTTCAAGTTAAAAGCATACAATCACACCCTAATACATCTGGTGCTAGATAAGCAACAACAAAAGGACAAAGTGAACTCTCTAATAAAACTAGTAAACAGACGTGTACCTCTACGAAATCACATCATACACGCGCGACAGATGCCCTCTTCGATCACTCAATTTTTAAAACCGTATAATGATCTGATCATCATGAATGCTTGTGAATATCTCTTTCTCACAGTAGCATACCATTAAATCATTTAACCATTCATCAGACACCTTATTGCGCAAATGTGCTTTAATAATCTTCATTGCTGAAAATATGCGTTCAAGTGATGCAGTTGCCACATGAAGAATAAGAGTCAACTCAATGAGATGATACACTAATTGGGAAGATGTGTGTTTTGTTATTTAAACCATCAACTAAGCAAGTGTGGAATTTTGACATCCATTAAATTCTTCACCTCTCCTAATGTTCATAAGAAATCTTGGGAGATCAATTCTTAGCAACAAACAGTCCGCTTCTGTGAAGTCCTGGCATAAATTTCAGCAAGCCGAATAAATTTGTCAACATTAAACTCTGAGAAGTCGTTGGTGGACTAAGACAGGCCATACAATCAAGTAACTCGGTGAAAACTTCATTGAATCGATGATTCATTTCAGTGAGAGTTGCATCAATGGCAACAGTGAATGTGCTAACCTTGAGTGCTACCAACGAAATTAGGCATATAATAGCTAAGGATGCTCACATCAGTTCCCTTCGATTTCGGGTGCAGCTTCAATTTCAGGATGAGTGCTACCAACGAAACTAGATGTATAATAGCTAAGAATGCTCACACCTTTTATATGTATTTTTACAAATCTGGAAATATATTACACATAGATAAATTAACCGGAGAGCTAGTACATAAGTACAAATTTGCAACAGGGAGATAGCAAAATAATATGAGGATCAGAGGACAAATACCACTAAAGACGCTAACGATTACAAGTTTGCGACGCTCACGATGTGGCAACCTGGCTAGCGCTCTTCTCTCTGGTGCAGTGCAGAGAGACTTTCGGCAGGCCGCAGGCCGGCGTGCTCCTCAGCCCCCCGCCAAAACTACTCGTCGGACGCCAGCTAGGGTTTGGCGGCTGGGCGTGTCCACCGTACGCGCGTCAGTCTGGTCCTGCCTCGTGCAAGCGGTGCTCCGCAGGCCCCTAGGGTTTGGCGGCTGGGCGCGTCCACCGTACGCGGTTCGGTTTGGTCCTGCCTCGTGCAGGCAGCGCAGGCCCCAGCCCCTCCTCGGTCGTTGGCTCGCTGCTTCGCGCCCTCGCCGGTCGCCGGCCCGCCTTTTTTTTTTGCTCTTCTTTCGTGAGAAGGAAGGAGACGCGATGCAATGCGACCATGCGTGTGGCCTGTGCGATGCGTGCGATGCTGTGACCCGTGAAAGTTGGGCTAGAGCTAATGGGCCTGTTATTGCAAAGGAAGACATGCGTGCAAGGCTGTGAGCCTATGACCTGTGAAAATTACTAGTAGTAAAAATTATTTTACAATTTGACAGGCAGCCTCAAGCCTGTTAAAACCTGCTTACTAGCCTCGCTTTTGACTAGGAGATCGGTTAATACTTAAAGGCTTCGACACCACTTGTTAGGGCATCTTTAATGGGTTGTAAGATAAACCATATGATACTAGAGCCAACTCATCAACCAACAATGTATCATACAACTAGTTCAATGGTTTGTAAGAAGTGTTGTTGGTAAAATAGTACAATCTACCCAATTATATACTTAATTTAGTGGGACCAAAGGAAAAAGTATCTTGGCATATGTGCTATCTTGTTGGTTGCATGTCATATAAGGGCATCTTCAACAATGTACATGTCATCGTAAGATAGCATGCCAACTCAGCTAAAATCCTACATGGCATAGTAATAATGAGGTGAGAGAATATATGTTGTATGATATGCAACCAACAAGGTAACACGTATGCCAAGATACTTTTTTCTTTGGTCCCACTAAATGGACTATATGATTGGATAGATTGTACTACTTTACCAACAACTCTACCAACAACCATTGAGATAGTTGTATGATAACTTGTTGGTTGATGAGTTGGACAACTATCATACCGTCTTATCGTAGAACCCATTAAAGATGGCCTAACCCATCTTCTCTCACCTTATTATTACTATGCCATGTAGGATTTTTGTTGAGTTGTCAAGCTATCTTACAGTGACATGAACATTGTTGAAGATGCCCTTAGACCGCACAACGGTCCAGCCTAGCTTGTCATACATGAGCTAGCACCCTAGGTCCACCGGAGCCCACGGTGAAACAACTTCCCATGCCTAGCTTAACATAAAAGACTAGGCTAATTGGTGGGGTTTTCCTGATCTCCAAATGTAAAAACCTTTTTAATATAAAAGAAAACAAAAAATAATAACCAAAATGAAAATAAGAAAGTAGAAAAGAAAAAAGAATCAAGGAAAGAAAAAAAAAAGACAGAAAAGAGGAGGAAGAAAGAAACAGAGAAAAGCTACCTCGAACTGGGCTGGGTGCACGGCGCGCAAGATTGGGTCCGTATTCGAATACTACCTCCGATCCGAAATAATTGACGTAGATATATGAATGGTTTAGGAAAAACTTTGACTGACTCTCCGACAATTAAATCGGATGGAAGGGAGTAGTTTCTTTAGGTAATTGTAAAACTCAATCCTAGGCCTTGGGTAGAGTTTGGCTTTTTTTACATACGCTTCTTCCAGGGGAGCCTGATTCTATTACCATAAGATAACAGAACAAGGTTCTTTACAAAACGATCAAAAGCAGAAGGTAAAAGTAAAAACAACAGATACGAACTGAAACTTGACCTTAAACCCCTACACCCAGAGTTTAGAGGCGTCAACCGGCCACCAAATGCCCACTCAAAAGTTAGAAAATATTAACCACAGTCTCAGAAGAAGAACGAACCACCACCCCACAGGGGGAATTCAGCAAGCAAAAGCAATATTTACAATTTCCAGGTAGAGAATCCCGGCACAAGTTCCATTCTTCCAAACAAGACCTAGAACACCTTACACCGACACCTCTTCATCTTCATCTACATTCTCCTGATCAAGGCTGGTCCCGCTAGAGGCCCTTGCAGTTGCTTCATAAGGCTTTATCGCCACTCCTTGGATCTACTGTGCTCCTTCCATTATTAGCTTTTTATCCGACTTAGATTGCAGTCCTGCCCAAAAACACAAGAAGACACACTTATAACACGTGGTGGGGATGATATATGTAGAGTTTGCCTTGATCCCGTATGGCCGTATGGGCTGATAGGCGGTTTCTTAGCCCGACCGACCTCACTGAGCCGCTCTTAGCCGGCCACGCCCATTCGCCACACCAGGCTGCAACCTGACCGAGCATTCTGAACCGAGCCTCGTTTTCCGCTCGGTCGCCGCAGATCCGCCGCCGATGTGCTGCCTGCTGGCCCTCACCGACGACCTCCTCGCGGAACTACTTGTCCGCGTGCCGTCGCCGGCGGACCTCGCCCGCGTCTCCGCGTCCTGCGCCTCGCTCCGCCGCGTTGCCATCTCGCCGCGGTTCCTCCGCCGCTTCCGCTCCCTCCACGCCCCGCCCCCACTTGGCGTCTTCTTCCCCGACGGCGCCACCTTCTACCCCGCCCTGCCACTGAACCAAGCGGTCCCTGCCGCCCGCGCGCTCGCCCTCGCCGCCGACTTCTCCTTCGACTTCCTCCCGTCCCCCGGGCGCGAATGGCTCGTCCGCGACCACCGCGACTGCCGCTTCCTCCTCGACCGCGCCGCCCCGTCTGGCTCCACGGCCTTCACAGAGGTCGCCGTCTGCGACCCGCTCTTCCGGCGGTACGTCCTGCTCCCGACCATACCCGAGGACCTCGCCGCCTCTGTCGAGAACCCCTACCTCCAGCGCGGCGGGGACGAGGGGCTGCACTCCCGGAGCAACGAGATCTTTCTGGCATCTCGCGGGAATGAAGAACACGGCGAGGAGCTGCCGTTGGCCGTGATCTGGATGGCGTGCTGCCGCGGGAAGCTTGTCGCGTTTTACTTCTGCTCTGAATCTCGGGCGTGGGCTGCGCTTTCACCTCCGGTACACCATGCTTTGAGCATGCGGAGAGTCATGGGTGTTCGGCTGGGACAGCGCAACCACGCTCATGGGTGCTTCTACTGGATTATAACTCTCACCCGGAGGTGGCTTGTGCTGGACACCCGGAAAATGGAGTTCTCCATTCTCGACATTTCACCGGTCCTATTGGGCCGCACGATGATGTTCAGCAATCAGATTACCACTCTGGAGTCGGAAGAAGGCATGACTACCGTCATGGTCTCGGATCTTTTTCGGGCCGATAAAAGATGTGTCCTGTACTTTTATACATTCATGTTTTTCAGTGACCGGTGGCGGTTGCAGCACAAAATCACACTGCCTGAGGAATGGGGCGACCGGTTTCGAGGCATCATAGGTGCATTTGAGGGGCGCTTATTCATCAAGCTTGATCATCCAAAGGAGAACTTGGGAGACCCGGTTGAGCAGAATGTCAGGTACTTTTGGTTCGACGTCAAGACTCTGCAGGTTGGTAGGTTCACTGAGATAAGCTCTGCTACTGTGAACGAAGCCTACCTTTACACTGGATTTGCCCCGTCGCTGTCAATTCCTAGTGTCTGATGTGGTAAGTTTCTGTTCTCTGCGTGCTTTTGTCATTTACAGCATTGGGTGTCAGGCTGTAGTAGTTTTTGTTTGATAATATGGCTATGTTTCGTATGGAGGATTTTAAAATTCTATCCTGATAAAATCCTTTCATATAAAATGTTATAAGCTTCGCTAGATCCCTGACAAAGTGGTGAAAATAATCATGCTAGATAACTCGGCGGTAGCTAGTGAGTACTTCTCAGCATTTCGTGTTTTGTCTTATGTAATTCTAGTACAACCAGAACCAACATTTAGTTGCATTCTAGAATTGTATTGTCATGCTAGTTGATGCCAGATGAAAAAGGCCTCCCAAACATATCTTTGTAGGCTTCCAGGTGCTTAACCGTTACATGTTTTACAAGTTCTATGTTACCATGTTTTATCGTTCTTTTATTGATATACAAAATTCTACTGCAGATAGACGACCCATTTTCTGGATTGGCTGGTTCCGTGCAGCTGGAGAAGGGTACGAGCAATGTGTCACTCTTTAGTGCCTCTTTTTCTCAGTTACTAGCATTTCAACTGTTATGGGATAATTGCTGAAGCCTTGGAAGTTGGGAATAAAAGAGGATTAAAGTGGATTTGGACGGATCTTTTAGTGTCTTGTTGTTCTCGTACCAACTGTGATTTCGCTTGACCTTATTATGGGAGTGCGGTCACAAGTATGTTCTTCTTGATGTCATTGGTCATGCAATCTGGGTCTAGTCAAGCCAATTTCAGCTTTATGCAGTAGCTCAGTTTTTCCTTCAACTATTAGATTTCCCCATGTTCAATGCTGTCTGTAGTGCTTTTGTTACAGGCGTCATATATGCTTCCAGATCCACCTTTTAATTATTCTCGTGTGGAGGTCGTAGTACTTTGATCCGTATACATGCACTTTAAATGCCAGAGGTATTATCAGTAGCAAGTAGTAGGCACTTAACTAGGACAAGGAAACCATGCATTGGTGTTTCTACTAAATTATTCCTATCATGCGGAAGTGTACTGTAATAGACACCCAAAGAATGGGATTCACTATCTTGAAAATCTTGTATATCCTGTTAGACCATGCAATTATTCTCAAGGATTCAGGAGAGAAAATCATTATCGATGTTGTCTCTGATTTCTTCCAGCTGGATAAAGCATGTCTATATTCCTACACATTGATGTGTAAGTTTGCCAAGTAGGCAAGTGGCATACTAGCAGTTACAAAATGTGATCAACCTTACCTTTGGAATGGCAGACTCCAGTTTTGGGGCATCAGAAAATGCATGCGCATGCAGCGCATGCAGGGAAATCTAACGTTGGAGAGTGTGGAACATATGGTTTAATATTCTTGGCTCGATGTTTGTGAGGATCATATTTCTACAGTTTGTTCACCATTATTGCCACTGTCTAGTGTATGATGTGGTAAGCTGCTCTGTTCATCTTCTTCTTTTTCATGGATTATGTTTGATAGAAGTTCTGTGAACTTACATTCAGTGTTTGCATATTTCCCTTTCTCATATTTGTTACTTCATAATATTTGTTTAAATTGTGCTACTGAACTATAATTTTTGGTGGATTTAGAACAGACAAAAAAAAGTCTGAATAAGTCAACCTGATAAATTGCGTAAAACAAACACTTTAACTCTGTAATATGTAGTTGTGCTAATTTTTAACTGAAATAGTCCAAATTGGGAATTTAATTCTTCGAAGCAGCACATATTTTTCTTAATTATGCATTGGTACACTATTGTAGGGAATAGCTATCATGTGTCTAGTCTTGAGCTCGCATGAAGGATGGGATAATATCTAAACAGCTGTTAGTGCTAGCATAAGTATATCCGCAGCTAACATGTTCTAGTCGAATATAGAATGTATCCATCAATCATCAAGATAACATAGGTGCACAGATGATGCAAAAGGAATAGACTACCTGGTGTCTTGTCAGGGACATTTTTAACATGAGCGTTCCTAGTGGGCACTATTTGACATTTGTGACATATCACACATCTATGAGTTATTTGTTGTCCTCGTCACTTCTCTCCTTGACATGCATTCCTTGTATGTGTATCTGTGTGCACCATTTAGTACATCATCCATTTGGAGTAAATTATACTAGTTCTCTGTGACACATGATAGCTTGATGGTCCTATTGAAAATTAACCTCAACTTAATTGATATTTCTGTAACACAGCATCCTACAAAAAAGGTTTTGACATCATTGAGAACAATAGCAGAAGCAAGAGTGGAGATAGATCTACTGGAAGAACAGAGCTCTAGTACATACTAGAAATCCTCTGTTTCTATCATATGGCCCTAGCCCAGCATGACTCATCCATCCATGAGCTGCTCTGTTTGCTGTTTTACAATTTCCTGAGGTAACAATGCTTCTGGTGAACATGTGCATGATGCAACAGTAACCGGACAATCTGCTAGTACCTTGTTAAGTTCTTGCCAGAGGGTCTAAGGTGGAAAGAGGATGCTTAGAGCTGCGTCAGATGCTTTGGGTGGAGACCTCACCAGACCACATATGTGCTCTTGCCAGAGCGAACTTCTCATGGGGTGGTCTGATGAAGTCTCGCTGTGAAGGTGGAGGCTCTTGTGCTGCGTCAGATGCTTTGGGTGGAGTGAGTTTGGAGAAGGGGGCTAAATTTTCAGGATTGATGTTGCTCAATGCTGTTACATTCTGATGTTTTGTAGACCTGTTTACCATGGAGAAAATGGATAATGAGCGCAGATTTATCCATAGTTCTGGTGATCCGATCAGAATATTTGTCCAGTTGAATATTTTTGCTGTCTTCATGCCTATTGAACGAGCTCCAAGCTCCATTTAGGATTGACAATCTGATGAACCATATTCCTGGCGTAATCTTGAGATTGGTCTTTCTGTTGGTTTTTCGTCGAAGCAATTGAAAAAACTCGTAGCAGCTTGTGGATATCTTCTATTATAACAATAAACAATTACAAACTTCATCATTATGGCTACATGTTAAGTCTGTGATCGAGATTCGATAACTTAAGCAGTTGATACCAAAGGTAACTTCCCGACTCTCTTGTCATTGATAATGCATTTGTTGAATTTCTGAAAGAGCCAATAAATGATCTTCCTTTTCCATCCCTATAGTGCTCTCAGCACCGATGCCATCTCTGCACGAGGCCAGTAGAAAGCCTCCAGTGGAACGGCCATGGGCATGGTCAGCCCTGACCCTTCAGCCATGTCAACCTCCTCCTCGCCAACCCTCGTCCAGTCAAAGCACTGCACCAGCGTACCAAGCGTAAGGCTGACTGCCTTCAGGGCGAACGCTTCGCCGGGGCACCCTCTCCGTCCCATGCCGAACGGCAGCATCCATTTCCCCTCGCCCTTCCCGGCTTCAAATCTCTCTGGTGTAAACCTCGTCGGCTCCTCTCATAGGCGCGCGTCCCTGTGCATCGCGTGGATGTTGACGGGAAGCATTGTCCCCGCCGGGATGTCGTAGCCAGCGACGGTGCAGTCCGCCGAGGACTCGGGTCTCCGTGATGATGCACTGCAGGTAGGGGAGGCTTGGCAGGTCGGCTTCCTCCAAGAGGCGGCCCATGCCGACACGACCTTGTCGAGCTCTGCCCTAGCTTTGGCCATTGTGGCCGGGTGGTTCAGCAGCTCCGCCATGCCCCATTCGATGGCGCTCGATGAGGTGTCAGTTCCGGTTTGCAGGGACAGAGCAAGGTTATTAAATGTGCTTCCAAAAGCTACTTTGGGTGAAATTGAGTAGCTAACACATGGGGTACTCAATAATCTATTGTATCTACGTGCATATGATCTTTGCAGAGTATATTATATCAAGCTTATTCTCGAGTTAGTTGAATCTACTAGTTTAGTTCGGAGAATCTGTATCTTTTTATTGATTATAGTGATCCAGGTGCTTCATGGTTTAGTTCTTCTTGGGCATCCTTAAGATTATGATATGGTTCTAATTATATGAACATAAGGTTGCAAGCTAAATGAGCCTAAATTTTTGAACGCCTGAGTAGAGCGAAAGTTTTACAATCAATCAATGTACTCGTACGAAAAATATGAATGTGAAAAGTTGTTGCTTTTCAACTGCCGATAGATGATTGGGATGACAGCGACGGGCAAAAAAATTTCTTTCTCGATTACTCAAAAATGGGTGGCTCGTTGGCAACATACTTCCTCCGTTCGCTTTTATTCTACATTCTGGGTCATGATTTTGTTCGGAAATAATCTACATCCTGGATGGCCCCCACCCTATTAATTAAGAGGAGAGAGAGGCCACGCACCATGCATGCGTAAAGATTGGCCAAATTATATAGAATTTGCATGCATTGCATTAGTTTAGATTGGTTTAACCAATAGGGTGATTTGTTTCTTGTGAGACCTATAATTATGATGCATAGAAGCTTGTGCAAAGTGTACTATAATTTGTCTAAATTTTTCTAAGATGTAGATTAAATCCGAACGGAGGGAGTACTTGATAAGGGTGTGATTAAGATGGATGAACAACCAGGCACATTGAGTAAATTTAACAACCAATTAATCATTTATGCAGCAACTAAATGCAGCTTAAATAGTTGGTCTGAATTTTTCTAAGATGTAGATTAAATCCGAACGGAGGGAGTACTTGATAAGGGTGTGATTAAGATGGATGAACAACCAGGAACATTGAGTAAATTTAACAGCCAATTAACCATTTATGCAGCAACTAAATGCAGCTTAAATAGTTGGTAATTTGTATGATTTGCTACCGATTAAATCCACGAGCAGATGCTGATGCTCCTGCAATTTGCAAACAGAAGAATCGAAATCCAGGAGAAGATGCTGGCACTCACCAGGCAGAGCGCTCGTATGACCTTGTCGCTGTACGCCTCCGGCTCCGACCCCTGCATGTCCAGCAAGTCGCTGATCATCGTCCTGCTCCTCGCCTCGTCGGCGGGGTCGCGGTGCTCGTCGATGAGCCGCTGCGCCCACCCGTTGCGCTTCGCGGACAGCCTCACGGCCTGCCGCTTCGCGCCGCCGATGTCCACCATGCCGAGCACCGGCAGGAAGTCCTGCAGGTTGGACGCGCCGTGCATCGCGAAGTACTCCTGCACCATCTCCCGGAACCTCGCCGCCTCCTCTGACTCCTCGCCGCCGTAGTACCGCTTCCCGGCGATCATCCGCGCCACCACGTTCAGCGCCAGCTCGAACGCGAACGCCTTCAAGTCGGCGCGTGTGGGCCTCAACTCCGTCGCCTCGGTCCCAGCGTCAGCGTCAGCGTATGAGCAGAATATAGCGGAACCTGCGCAAACATAACTCATCATTTATACACTTATCATCGACTAAGGAAAACAGAATGTTCACAAGACAGTAACACTCACCCGAAGTTGTACCGAAAAAGTATTTCCCTCTTGTGAGTGTGACAACATTACAATATTATCTTCTGTCTCCTTGGGTTTTGTTTTCAGAGTTTTATGATTAACCCAATATGGGTCAATGAACCCAATGTCGTATATTTGTCCTCTTTTCGAGAATCTTCATTCTGCAATTATAATATATAGCGAGTGTTATAATAAATGCAATGAACAAGGTGAGCTAGCTAGAGACTTAATTAAGTGCAGAAATAAATACTTACAGAAAATAGGCACTGACGATAGATTTGTCGAGGGCCTGCTGCTGGAATAGCTGAAATAATTCTACAAATTGAATAAGGATAATCCTCTCTTCTTACCCGTGATGGTCGTTTCTAACTACCATTGGTAGCCATTCATTTGATTCCTTTGAGGCTTCCATGTACCAATTATGCACTTTACGCATTTTTGTTGATAAATCTTTTTCCTCCCAGGTCTGACTAGAGGATGCCCGTGCCGGTATTGGTAGGCTAATCCAGATTCAGAGAAGGTTGATAAGGTCAGGATATACTCCTGAATGGACACTCCCGCAACGGCGGCCGCTTCTCCGTACAGTGCAATAAAATCCAGGTCAACTTGCTCGCCCGCACCTGTGCTCGGCCCCACCTCGGTATTCGAATGCACTATGAGCGGGGGGGGGGGGGGGGGGGGTGGATTGATTCTTTTGTTGTCCGAGTTGGTCAACTGATTTCCCGTACTTCCCGCTTGAGCTACTTCTCTTGTTCGACTGCACCGCTTTGTTGTGTGACTTCTGATTAGAGCGGTTATAGTCCGATGATAGCCTCGGCTTGGGTTGATAAAGGGTCTTCACCATTTTCAACGTTCGTGCTTTGTCTTCTTCGGTGTGGGGAAAATATGGCTCTTTCGATGCCTTCTCCTTTGATTTCCACGCCTCGTATTCAGAATGTGCGATCTCCTTGGTTTGCTCATCAGTATAGTGGTAAGATAACTTGGGTAGATTCTGATGAGGTCCTTTTGGTAGGGGAGATAGTCTACTCTTCGGTGATGCGGTGGTTCTCCTCCGCTTTTGGCCGCCCTGAGAGGTCGTTGGTGGAGACGGCTGACGCGACGGCGTAGACGCACGCGCTGGAGACGGCGCGCGAGGCGGAGAGTACGAAGATGACAGAGACTGGTCTTGAGGCGACGGAGAAGGATGCTTTGGCTTCCAATTTGGAAGCACGATGTGTTCCTTTGTCCATACAATGGCCAAGTTCTTGGTGTCTCCAAGTTCAGTCACCTCCCCGTCTTCACCTTCAGGATAGTCAAGCTTCACCGTCTCGAGTCCGCTCATAACCCCATCCACCCCGACAACAACGTAGCCCCTGGAACGGGCCAACCATGGTGAGAGTAGGTTCAGGGACCATTGGTCTCACAAAGCCGACCGCTGCCTTAATGGTTATGTTGACGACTTTCACATGCATCTCACAAGATGTTATCTCCGTTATATGATCCACCGGGTGCATCATTGTCATCACCCTGGATCTGCGTGGAAGCAACGTTACTTTTCCGATTTGATGGTGCGGCGCCGGTACTATCTAATGCGCCGTCTACCAGATGCGGGGTAGTACTTTCCTGCTGGGTCAGCCTGTCAATTTGTTCCTGCTGCCGCTCTCCGAGTTCCCGCAGCCGTTTTAATTCTTTGTCAATTTTCTGCCACCGGTCTATCTGACTCGATGCTTAAGCTTCTAGCAAATCCTTTCTCCTCTGACGGCTTCTATCCAGATATTTCTTCTTCTCATCGGAAAACCCAAGTTTCCACGGAACAGATCCTGGTGTGGCTCGTGTCCGTCCATAGTGTTCCGGGTTCCCAAGGGCGCGTGTGAGCTCGTCGTTCTCTCTATCCGACTGGAACTTCCCCTCTTTAACATGATGTATTGCTTCTCTAAGTCTTGCGATGGGTAGAGGATTTTTTGCATGTCTTACGTTATAAATGCACTCTCCTTCTGAGTCCAACGTGCCCCCATGCGCGAAAAACCAAGACCTTGTACGTTCCTCCCGGAAGAGTGTCTCTGGAACGATCTCCTGAGCAAGCAGGTTGTCCTCAAGTTTATCCCACTTAGGCATGCTACCCCTGTAGCTAGCTTGCCCAATAGTATGGCGATAGATCTTTTTAGCGGCATTTGACGCATTTCTTTTAGATCTTTCCAGAGCTTCTTCCGACTTCTTGTACGCAACAAATTCTGCCCAGAAAGGTTTTATCTTCTCATACGTCCCAGTGAAATCCTGAGTCTTGTCTTTCTTGATAAAGTTAAGGTGCAATTTTTTCTTCGAGTTGCTGAATTGTTGGGTCATCTTCCTTAAAGTGAACGATTTGACCAGTTTCATTAAGGCTGCTTCCTTCGGCTGTAAGATCACTTCAGGATCCTCCTCATTCTCATCCACCTCATCATGACACACCTCCGGCGTCGGTAGGGTGAAATTAGTCATCATCTTTTTGAAAAGAGCTATTTTGGCGTTGTCGCCGACATATGAGATTGCGGCGCCCTCACGTGGCTGATTTTACTCCCGAACGGGTGACCAGGATGTGGTCCCTAACAATCACTCCGCATTACTTCACATATTTTTGGGCAACTTCTTTGGAAAGCTCTGGTGCACTATCTGCAACGATCTTTTCGATCTTGTACCTTTCATGCTCCTTCAACTTTCTTGTTGTGCCTCGTTTAGTTTTCTTTCCGGTGGATTTGCTAGATCCGGATGGCTAAAATAAGAAATAGTGTTAATACATGTATATAGAAAACAGATGTTTCATTTAATTAACATATATATATATATATATATATATATATATATATATATACACACCTCGCTAGAGTGTGTAATTTCTAAGGTTGGACCAGAGCCGTCGGCTTCTCCATCATCGTCTCCCTCGGCGATGTTGTAAGCTAATCCCTCAACGGAGCCGACTGTTCGGGCGGGCTCCGGATCTACCTCACCGGAGCCATCTGTTCGGGCGAGCTCCGGATCTCCCTCACCGGAGTTATTCATCACTCGGCGACATCAGGGTCTTCCCCCTCCCCGCGGATAAAATCCGCTAGTATGTCTTACGTGCCTTCATCTCTGATGTTTGGATCCATACTTTCTGCAAATTAAAAATTGCAAGTAATTAAAATGACTTAGTAGTTAAAAAATAGAAAAACAGTTACGAATTGATTTGCTATTTATTTGCAGCCCTACTTTTCACTCGTTTTAGCAGAAAAATTACTTAGCAGTTTTTTGAGAAAAACAACAAAACAGTTTCATCGTCCATTCTAATAACTATGTTTTCAATGCCTAAACCATTAGTTTCAAAATATTAAAACTGGAAGTACATACAATTTAATATTTGATCTCACAATTGAATTTCTCAATTTGGAATTGATTTGCTATTTATTTGTGCAGCCCCTACTTTTCACTAGTTTTAGCAGAAAAATGACTTAGCAGTATTTTAGAAAGATAACAGAAAAGTTTCATCATCCATACTACTAACCATGTTTTCAATGCCTAAACCATTTATTTCAAAATATTAAAAATGGTAAAATGAAAGTATATACATCAATCTTTAATCTCACATTTGAATTTCTCAATTTGGAATTGATTTGCTATTTATGTGCCGCCCCTACTTTTCACTAGTTTCACCTAATGGTAAAATGACTTAGCAGTTTTTTAGAAAAATAGAAAAAATTGTATCATCGTCATCCATTCTAATAAACAGCAAAAGACATAAAATAACACATGTAATAACACATAGAATAACACTTAAAATTACATAAACACATAGAACAACACATGTAATAACACATGTTTTCTAATAGGGGAGTGGATAAGTATATGTAAAACAATGGTACTAGTGTTTGAACCTCACCAAGGACTAAGCCATGGTCCAAAATAGCCACATCACATGAAATCATATATGCAAAATATTTTCCAAGACAAGGGTAGCATGATGTGAAACATATGTGTGAAAATTTGGCCAAGTCTTCATGTAAATAGTTCTAGTATGGTCAAGTGGTTGGGGTACCTCTCTCTATGGTATAAGGTTACCAAATGGAGCAACTTTGATGTAGAAAACATTTTCTAATTACTTATAGAATCTAAATTATGTCTAAGTACCCAAATGGCCATCTAAAATCTAAAACACTTCAAAATAACTAAAATAGGATTTTGGGAAGTGGGGAACCCAAAGAAATTAGAATTTGAATTATGTCAAATTTCATCAAAAGAGCATATTTGAAAGTGAACATATTTTAAATGGTCAAATTTGAATTTGTTCTGTGCCAAAATATTCTACACGTCCATAGGATTTTAAAATTTCCATGTATGTTAAATTTAGAGCTGTGGTTGAAAAGTTATAAGGTTTCAAAGTTGCAGGGACTTTTCTACAAATTTTCTATTATGTTATTATTCTAGCCGGCAACATTTAGTTATCTGTCGCGCAGTGCTGCCGTTCGAAGTTTTGCTCGCTGCTGGGCTGCACCGTGTCGCTCCTCGTGCTCGCGGGGGCCTCCCGATCCTAATGCTGGCGATGCTCGCCGGAATACCTCGCCAGAGAGCCACCTCCGACGAGGAAACGACCGCGTGGCAGCGGGAGAGGGCGCAGGCGAGAGGGGCGTACCTCTGCGCGCGTGCGCGGCGGCCGGGGTGTCGTGCGGGGCGACGACGACGACGAGCGGGTGGCTTACGGCGCCCGAGCGACGACGGTTGCGCGGGGCAGCCTGTTGGCGTCCTTCTCTGTTCCTCCTCCGCGCGAATGTTCTTTGCAAAATGGCTAAGTCCCGGGCACAGGGAGTAGCCGAAAACTGCTAAGTGCTGGGCATCCGTCCCGATGATTGCCAACAACCGGGATGAATGCCCCATTTTTCTCGGTTGTTAGCAATAACCGGGACGAATGTCCCACCATTTATCCCGGTTGTTGGAAGCAACCGGGACGAATGACCTAGTCACTGGAATGACGCGGGAAGAGGGTCTTTCGTCCCGGTTGTTTTCATTAACATGAATGAATGCTATTTTTTTTTTCAATTTTACATATTTGCAAACATTCCCGCCCTATTTAAATTTTGAATTAGTATATTTGCTAGTTTAATAATCAGAAAAATATGAAGAAGATACCAAAATATTTAGAAAATTATAAACTAACTGAATATATTACTTTCAAACATATTTGGTGAAGTTCAAAATTTTGAATTATTTGAATTTGAATTAATTCATTTAAGAAATGGAGAAAATATTAAATAATTCAATAAATTCTGAAAATTGCAAGTTATATATCAAAATGATCAGAAAGATAAATTCAACTCACTTATGACGGTTTAAAACTCATTTGGGCGACCGACGAGTTGGACTTTTCTCCAGTAGGGCTAAGGTTTCGTCGCGGAGGGGTTCCGGAGCATCGGGATGTCACCAAAATCTAGGAGTTGGCATACCAAGTGTTTACATGTGTTCTTAGGGTTTGACATGCCAAATATTCACTCACCCTTTGTGTTGGTTCTTCACCGACATCGATTCCTCTCTCCGAGTCATACAATCGGGGGTAGAACAAAACAATCGGTATCGCCATCATACAGCCCGACCGTGGCTCCTGAGTGCATATATGCATATGAAAATCATGGTCGGACGTATGATGGCGAATCTGGATGATTTGTATTCATTCGATGAACTGAATGATGTATCAAACCTTTTGTCATACCTTTCATGGGGATGTAGAACAAAACAATCGGGATCGCCAGCATACAGCCCCACTGTGGCTCCTGAGTGCATATATGCATACTAAATGCACGGTAGGACGTATGCTGGCGAATCCGGATGATTTGTATTCAGTCGATGAATTGAATGATGTATGAAGGGAATCCGAGAGGTGGGATATATATAGGGTCCTCTGGCTCACAAAGTGTTGTTCTAGGGTTTCGATCCAACGGTTAAGAAGTGCTCAAAAGAAACACCCCTGAACCAGCGTCTCACAAGCGCTCAAAAGAAACACACCGTACCCCTGATCAAACGGCTCACAAGAGCTCGCAAGAAACACACCCATGATCTAACGATTCACAAGCGCTTGAAGAAACACACGATCCGTGTGATTCTTTCTGATTGGTACCAATGAAACCCTAACCCTTTAGCCCCGGTTGGTAAAACAAGCCGGGACTAAAGGGAAGATCTGTGTGATTCTTTCTGATTGGTCCCAACGAAACCCTAACAATTTAGTCCGGTTGGTAAAACAGGCCGGGACTAAAGGGTCTGTTTCTTTTATCTATATATATGTATGCATAGCCACAATTGGCATAAACACATATATACGAACTCACATATGCAACCTCACCACTATCCCATGGCTTCTACCGTACCCACTCTAACCTTCCTGCAAGCGGAGGTGCTTTCCGCCTCAAACTACCCCAGCCCGGACGGCTACAACGTCCCCGCCGGTTGGATGCTGAATGCCGTAGGAGTTCTCGTCCCTCATGTTCCTCAAGGTGTGGCGCGTCGGGCGGCCATCACAAACCGCTACTACCACGAGCTCACACCGGAGCAGCGGAGGGATCCCCGTTGGAATCCCAATTACCGCCCTACTTGGGACGCCTTCTTCATTAATCGGCGTGAGAGGGCGCTCGCCAGGTACGAGGAGAACGGCCCACCTCCTTCGAACTTCAACGAGGCCAGTCGTCAGCTGTGGTGGGGCGGAGGACAGAATCTTTAGAGCGCCATGAACTACATAAGGACCGGCGATAACCCCGCCTGCGCTGCCCTCACGGCCAGTATAGGAGTCCTGATCCTCCGAGGGTCACTCCCCGAGCACCGTCCGACGATAGTGACGACGACGGCGACGACTACGACGACTAATAGTCGGAGTACTATAGGCCTAGGCAGGAGTATGACTAGCAGAGCAGATCCACTCTTTCCATTATGTACTACCTTATTTATCTAGATCTATGCTCTCCTTTTAGGTTTAGATCCACTCTTGCCATTATGTACTACCTTGTTTATCTATCTAGATGTACCGGCCTCCTCCCTAATGTTAGCTCTTGTGAGTCGTTGGATCAGGGGTGTGTTTCTTTCTAGCGTCTGAATCCAAGGAAGAATCACACGGAAAAAAGAAAACAGAAAACAGACGCTCTAGCACGCTGCAGTTCGCCGGAAAACAAATTCTTTAATTGAAAATAGACGAACACTACTCCTCGTTGTTGTCGGGGAACTCGTCGGTGACCTCATCATGGTCGTCGTCGTCGGCGAACTGGTCGGTGACCTCCTCCTCGTCGTGAGAGGTGCAAATATTGTGTCCGAGATAGGCCCCCAGCTCGGATCGTTGGAGGCCCAGACTTCGCCAGCGTGGTTGGCCCGGCGGAGCTCTTGCAGCGCCTTCGTACTCGCCTGTCGGGTGGCCTCTAACGCGAGGTGGAATTCGAGGCGGCGCTCCGCCCGCTCAGCCACGCGGGTCTGCCAGAGCTCCTCGTTGGCGCGCTGCTCCTCCGGATTGTTCCGGTAATACTCTCAGACTGCACGCTCGTCCCTGCCGTCAACTAGGCCCTGAAACGTGCGATGGAGGAGGTGGCGGTGGTCGGCGGCGGTGACGATCTGCGGCGCCGGTGCCCTGGCCTCCGCTTCCCAAAGGGTGTGGCATTCGTTGAAATTCATCAGCGACCGCTGGCGGTTGAGGCGCCAGGCCTCCGCGACCCAAGCGCTGGGAGCCTCCGCCGTCGCCGCAAATGAGCTGAGAGGGATGCGGTCGTCCCCATTGCGGATCTGATGGTTTCGTTGCATAGAATTTGTTTTCCTACGCGAGAGACACCTGAAAGGCCAAGATCTAATATAGGAGCTGAAGTGCAATGGGCATAGAGACAGTCTAAGAAGAACATACCCTCATAGACACAAAGCGTTACGAGATCAAATCTTGTTGTTGGCGTAGTCGTAATCACACTGATCCCGAGAGCGAGAAGATGTGCACCGCAATACAGCGGTGCATCCGTGATCGGTCACACGTACGGTTGATGACGACCTCCGTTCCCTCGATCCAGCGGGGAGGCAGAAGTAGAGGATCCCTCAGAACTCCAACAGCACGACGGCGTGGTGGTGGTGAAGAATCCCACGGCCAGGTCTTCTCCAAGCCGGAAACCATGGAATGGAGCAGCGGGTGGAGAGGAAGTAAGGTGGGCAAGTGTGTGTGAGAGAGGGAGCTCATGCCCTCTATTTATAGGAGAGGGGGGGGCAGCCCAAGGGGGGTGCGGCTAGCCCATGGAGGTGCCCCCACCTCTTCCCTCATCATGTGAGTGGACACTCCACTCACATCTACTCATCCTTCCTTTATTTCCCACTTAGAAACTCCAAGAGTTTTATTTAATAAATAAATAAAACATTTTTATTTCTTTATTTTAGCATTTGTTAATTATATTAACAAACATTTGCATATAGCACCTCGAATCATTTGTTAATTCTATTAACAACCATTCGACGAAAAACCCCTTGAACTATTTCAATTTTCCACGAAACAATTTCGGTGCTGCTCAAAACATTCTTGGTTATTCCGTATCCTCTCAAATGCGTCATCGAACCTTAAGTGTGTCACCCTACGGTTCGCGAATAAGATATACATGATCGAGACTCCTCTCCGATCAATAATCAACAGCGGGAGATGGAGATCCGTGATGACTCCTATATATTCAACGATGACTCTCATAATCGTGTGAACCATCAACGTCGTGAACTATTCCCTTTGTCTCGCGATATTTTACTTGTCTGAGATTCGATCATTGGTATCAACCATACCTTGTTCAATCTCGTTACCTGACAAGTACTTTTTTCTCGTTTCCGTGATATGACATCCTTGTGATCATATCACGTGCTTGCAAGCGGTGTATATGTGATATCACCAAGAGGGTCCAGAGTATATCTCGCCGTCATTTTGGATGGACAAATCCCACTCTTGATCCATGATCCTTAACTAATACTTTCCGAATACCTAACGACACCTTTAGTCACCCTGTTACGGTGTGACGTTTGATGACATCAAAGAACCCTTCCGGTACCAGTGATTGACATGATCTCATGGTCTAAGGAATAAGTTACTTCGTATGCAAGATATAACAATATAAACTAAATGACTTGATCGTATTTTTATCTTGATATTGGGTCTATGTTCATCACATCATTTTGCCAATGACATGACCCCGTTATTAACAACATCCAATGTTCATGATCAGAAAACCTTGATCATCTATTAATCAACGAGCTAGTTAAAAGAGAGGATTTACTAGGAACTATTGTTTGTTTATTAAACACACATGTATCAACGTTTACGGTTAATAAAATTCTAGCATAATAAATAAATATTTATCATAAACAAGGAATAAGATAATAACCACTTTATTATTGCTTCTCGGGCATATTCCCTTCAGTCTCCCACTTGCACTAGAGTCAATAATCTAGTCTGTAAGAACTGAACACATATGGCGTTCCAGTGTTATTACCATGCTTCGCATGTGGTAAACATCATAAAAATGATCTGAACTGTTCAGGTCCTATTGTATTTTCATGTTCTTTGCGTCTACACGCATCACTCATTCTCTAATGAGATGGCTTTGTATATATTTGGTCAACCGCTGAGACCTTAATTCCTCAGTTTAAACCAATGTTACTAACATTGTGAAAATGTAGCTACATAGTGTCAGCATTCTTGGAAATTCACCAAGTTCAATAAAGAACTCATTGACACAAAATACTCTTATTATCTGTTGTCAACACAACGATATACTTAGCCTTTGTTGTAGTATCCGTCACAATACTTTAATTTTGAAACATTTTCAAATCCAGTATGGAACTTTCTTCCAGCCTATTGTGCTACCCTTCATCACATATTTTAATTGAGATAAATTTATTTGAATATATGACAAGACTATTAGTGTAACATATTACAACAAATAGTTTGTCATTACCATATGGGAAAACACATCATTATCATTTCTAAAATGACACAAGGATCTCTCCCACTGTTGTTTAATCATCATATGAATTATCCTACTATAATATTTTATAGCATAGAACTCATCTGGTTGTGTACATAGCATTGTAACATGACTTAGAAATCTCAATTTCAGTGATGCTCATCATGTGTCAAAACACTTGAATCTTGCTCAATTATTTTCCATGTGACAAGAACTCCTTTTTTTCATTTCGATATTGACTTATTTCAATATTTCATTTATGTAATTTGGCTCAACCATATTAGGCGCTTTAATCCATCTCTTATGGATATCGATCGATGCCCAATATCTTATAAGCCTTTTATCAATATAAAAATGTTAACCGTGTTAATTTAAGATACATATTTTCCAATCAACCATATGTCATCTACATAAAGCATTGGAAATATGTCACAACGCTCCCGCTTAATTTCTTGTAACTTTACAAACATCTTTATCGTTCATGATGGAATCAAACTCTTTTTGACAACTTCATTAAGGTAAAGATTGCTACTTCGTTATGCTCACTTCAACCATTAAAGTTTGCATAACTTTCCAACAACCTTTTGAATTCTACAAAACTCTTAGACCGTGTCAAGTACACATCCTCGATCAAACTTCCTCGAGAGAAGAGTTGGTTTTGTTATTCAACTGCCATATCATAATATGTAACTTTTGCTAGAACTATCCGGAAAAACTAAAGCATCATTTATAGAAGATCAAAATCTTGTAGTAGTCAACTTTTTGAACTTTGTCGAAAAAAAACTTTTCAGGAAGTACAACTTTCAAAGGATGTGAAAATCCATGTCTTTGTCGCTATATAGACCCTTTTGCTATCGTTAGGCATCATGCCTATCGAAGGACTATCAAGTCACATAATTAATATTCATACAAGGATACTATGACGGATATAATGACTCATAGTCAATTTTACGAAGTCAGGGCCCATCATTTGCTTCCTTTATAAGGTCCAGTTCCTTTTGTCGTCAAAAAACACTTTACTCTTAAACCATAAGTTGGTCTAAGTACAAATTTTAGGAGTTTTGTGGTTCAGTTCGCAAACTCATTCGAAGTATCTACAACATTTGTAGTGTCTTCTACTTAGTCAAAATAGGGAACCCCAGAACAACTTCCAGTGTTGCGCTACTCTTGACATGATAACAAAGATTTTCTAATCTCATTGAGTTTGTACTGTCCTCCCACTCACTTGTTTCGCAAGAACTACTTTCTCGAGAAATCAACCCTTCCTGACAAACAACATTTGTCTTTTGGTTCGGTGATAGGAGAAATACCCAATGTTTTATTTGGGATAACCTTATAAACATATATTTATCCTATTTTGGTTGTAAACATTTTACACATGCTATGCATACCAAAACTTATCTTATATGTTGTCAATTTCAACGGATCATGATGTTGCTTTATTTAGTGAAAAATCGTTTGTCACTAATGTATAAACTACAAAATTATAATGGCAGTTTTATTAATCTTACCATGTCCAACAAGGTTTGATTTTGTCTCTTGAATACTCCAAACTAATATGGGGTATTCGAGAAGTATAAGTTGTAGAACAATTCTGCAACTCCTCGGATGTTTTTGCTAAACTTGTAACTCAAAACTTTATTCTTTATGATCCAATCATAAATATTTGATTATCTTGTTAGAATGATTTTTACTTCATACTAACAATAATATGAACCAATTGAAAATTGTCAAACTCCATTCTCTTTAAATAGATATACTCATATATCTACTCAAATCATCGACAAAACTTTATGAAGGAAAAATTAATCCACCACACATGACTATACATAATGGGCTATATACATCAACATGTACAATCTCCATTAAATTGGTCCTCCATTCTACTTTGGCCTATGTGAAATCGTCAACATAACCATTAAGGCAGCGGTCGGCTTTGTGAGACCAATGAGCCCTGAACCTACTCACCATGGTCGGTGACGAAGGGATGACTCCTGGACCTGTCGAGTAAGGATACCCGGTCCAAGGCCCAAGACTCAAGCCCAAGGGAAGACGCCATGGACTGTTCTAGAAGGCCCAGTTAAAGCCCACCCGCAAGGCCTTCCGGGTCAAGTTAGGAAACTTGTAACCGACTTAGGTTTAGGGTTTGTATCCCTCCCGGGTACGATTCGAGACCTGGCCACCTATATATGGCCAGGAGAATCACCAGGAGAGGGACAAGCAATACCGCACCACCAAAGCCTTGAGGTCGAGATCATACTCTCGACTTGAGCAACCACCATTGTAATCGATCTATTCGTGAATACAGATCGACAGAAGCGGGAGTAAGGGTTTTACCTCTAAGAGGGCCCCCAACCTGGGTAATTCGTTCCCCCTGTTTAGCCGACGATTGTCACTAGCGCCTACGCGTTCTCCTAATCGAAACCCTATGGGTTCACCAGAGGGACTTGTTGAGATGCATATTCGACAATTGGCGCCGTCTGTGGGAACGGAGGGCACTGGATCTCCGGCATCTTCGGCCTCATCAACAACCAACTCACGCTGGAGCCCCGGAACTTTGACTCCAATCAATCCGATCCGAATCGGATCGGTCATCGTCGCCCCTCACTCGCCGGAATCACGCCCGATATTCAGCGACTTGGATAAGAGTATCACCCTGACGTTCGGGAGCTTCCAGTTCTATGCCAAAAAGGACGGCATTCTTGACTTCCCCGAGCAAACCAATCTCGAAGGGTCAGGATCTGGGACGATCTCTAGCCCAGGAGCTGTCGATTCGCGGCCCCACTACGCGGATCGCGACTTGGCCAAAAACGGCGAATCTATCCGCCTCAACACCAGCAACTTCCATAACCTCTCCACAGAGGAACCTTCTCGGGTCAAGAAAGCCTTCCAAACTACGCCTAGGACCCGCGAGACATATCTGGCTCAGGTCTGCATGGCAGGATCAGGAGATCCACCCGAAGAAACTGAGAACAGCGCAAGGGAACGCGCTAACATCGGCGTATCACGAGCCGCTTAGGATCGAGCAAAGGAGGCCATCCGCACAAGCAAACCACTCGAAGTCGGAGCTCCTCATGAGGATATGACCGCCTACCAATATCATTTAGTGAGAGTGGCTACTTTAATCAAGGAAGCCCGCATAGATCTATCCGAGCGGAGGAGATTAGCAGATGAGTCAAGCCAGCGCCGAGCCACGCTATCCAAAACACCTTCTGTCGGGAATCGCCCCGCAAGAAAAGGATACGTCTCAAGAACCGTGACCATGGATGGCGAGTCCCTGACCGAAATCAGCAAATCACTCGAAGCTTCCCATATGCGTGTCAACGAGGATGGCAACGTCTATCCGACAACTCGCGCCGCCGTGGTAGTGGCTGCAGCCACCTACATGCAGACAAATCAACCAAGGGAGAACGACCCCCGTGCAGAGCATACAGGCAAGTATAGAAAGGATTAGGTATGGCAGCCGCAAGACTAGCCTCCTACGATTGCAAGAAAGCAGCTGCACAAAAAGACAAGGAAGCATCCCGCAGACATAGAAGCACATCGCCCAGAAAGGAAAAATCACCTCGTCGCGCCCAAGGAAAAGAAGCCCGGCGACGTGGTGATAGCCCGAGTAGCAGCGATGGCAGTCCGAGGGATCGAGATCGCGGCTCGCGACATCACAGCAGCCGCTCGCGAAATCGTAGCAAGGATCCACGGAAGGAAACCGACCGTGACCAGCCAGGATACAACGCGCGATCAGACATCACGCAGAATAAGGTGGACAAAACCCGAGAAGCAAGAAACCGTGCGCGTTCCCCATCCACCTCCTCTGACGATGAGACCTGCGACGCACTATGCTTCGCTCGCAGCATCAACGAGGCACCTCTACCCAAATGATTCAAGCTTAGTACAGAAGTAACGAAATATGACGGTTCACTCGAACCTTCGTCCTGGTTGTCGGATTACCTCACGGCAGTAAAATGCCAATGTGGGAACAAAAACATAGCTATGCAGTACCTCAACTTACACCTTGTAGGAGCAGCACGCAGCTGGCTCGAGGCGAGACCAAAAGCCTGCTATGGGTCATGGGACGATCTGTATTTCGACTTCTGCAAGAACTTCCAGGCAACATACAAAAGACCAGCGACAATCAAGGAGCTGTGAGCTTGCAAGGAAAAGAGTGGCGAGTCTACCCTCGAGTATATCCAACAATGGACCACACTTAGGAACACAGCAGGTGACGAAGGGATGGACCCTGGACCTATCGGGTAAGGATACCCGGTCCAAAGCCCAGGACCTAAGCCCAAGAGGAGATGCAGTGCACTATTCTAGAAGGCTCAGTTGAAGCCCACGCGCAAGGCCCTGCGGGTCAAGTCTAGAAACTTGTAGCCGACTTTAGGTTAGGGTTTGAGTCCCCCCGGGTACGGTTTGAGACCTGGCCACCTATATAAGGCCAGGAGAACCACCAGGAGGGGGACAAGCAACATCGCACCACCAAAGCCTCGAGATCGAGATCATACTCTCGACTTGAGCAACCCCCCATTGTAACCGATCTATTCGTGAATACATGTCGACAGAAGCAGGAGTAATGGTTTTACCTCTACGAGGGCCCCGAACCTGGGTAAATCGTGCCCCCTGTTTAGCCGACGATTGTCACCAGCGCCCACAGGTTCTCCTAAGCGAAACCCTATAGGTTCATCCGAGGGACTTGTTGAGATGCAGATTCGACAATTGGCGCCGTCCGTGGGAATCGCGGGCGCTAGATCTCCGGCCTCTTCGACCTCATCGACGACCAACTCACGTTGGAACCCCGCGACTTCGACTCCGACCAATCCGATCCGAATCGGATTAGTCATCGTCAACCCTCACTCGCCGGAATCACGCCCGGTATTTAGCGACCTGGAGAAGAGTATCACCCTGACATTCGGAAGCTTCCAGTTCTACACCAACAAGGACGAAATTCTTCACTTCCCCGAGCAAACCAATCCCGAAGGATTGGGATCTGGGTCGATCTCTAGCACAGGAGCTGCCGATTCCCGACCCTATCACGCGAATCTCGACTTGGAGAAAAACGGCGAATCTATCCGCCTCAACACCAGCAACTTCCATACCCTCTCCACAGAGGAACCTTCTCGGATCAGGAAAAACTTCCAAGCTACGCCTAGGACCCACGAGCCATATCTGGCTCAGGTCTGCATGGCAGGATCAGGGGATCCACCCGAAGAAACTGATCACAGCGCACGGGAACGCGCTAACAGCGACGTCTCGCGAGCCGCTTGGCTTCGAGCAAAGGATGCCATCCGCACGAGCAAACCACCCGAAGTTGGAGCTCCTCACGAGGATATGACCGCCTACCACTATCATCTAGTGAGAGCGGCTACTGCAATCAAAGAAGCTCGCATAGATCTAGCTGAGCGGAGGAGATTAGCGGATGAGTCAAGCCAGCACCGAGCCGCGCTATACAAAACACCTGATGTCGGGAATCGTCCCGCAAGAAAAGGATACGTCTCAAGAACCGCAAACATGGATGGCAAGTCCCTGACCGGAATCAGTAAATTACTCGAACCTTCCCTTATGCGCGTCGACGAGGATGGAAACGTCCATCCGCAAACTCCCACCGCCACGGTACTAGCTGCGGCCACCTACATGCAGATAAATCAACCAAGGGAAAATGACCCCCGTGCAGAGCAATACAAGCAAGTTCGGAAAGGATTGGGCATGGCAGCCGCAAAACTTGCCTCCTACGATCGCAAGAAAGCAGCTGCACAGAAAGAAAAGGAAGCATCCGCAGGCATAGGAGCACTTCGCCCAGGAGGAAAAAATCACCTCGCCACGCCCGAGGAAAAGAAGCCCGGCGACGTGGTGATAGCCCGAGTAGCAGCGAGGGTAGCCCGAGGGATCAAGATCGCGGCTCGCGACATCACAGCAGCCGCTCGCGAAATCGCAGCAAGGAGCCGAGGAAGAAAACTGATCGTGATCAACCAGGATACAACGCGCGACCAGACATCGCTTAAAATAAGGTGGACAAAACCAGAGCAGCGAGGAACCGCGCACGCTCCCCATCCACCTCTTCTGATGATGAGACCTGTGGCGCACTATGCTTCGCTCGCAGCATCCGCGAGGCACCTCTACCCAAGAGATTCAAGCTTAGTACAGAAGTAACAAAATACGACGGTTTACTCGAACCTTCGTCCTGGCTGTCGGATTACCTCACGGCAGTAAAATGCCAACGTGGGAACAAGAAGACAGCTATGTAGTACCTCAACCTACACCTTGTAGGAGCAGCACGCAGCTGGCTTGAGGCGAGACCAAATGCTTTCTACGGGTCATGGGACGACCTACACTTCGACTTTTGCAAAAACTTCCAAGCAACATACAAAAGACCAGTGACCATCGAGGTACTGCGAGCCTGCAAGCAAAAGAGTGGCGAGTCTACTCGCGAATATATCCAGCGATGGACCACACTTAGGAACACAGCAGGAAACATATCAGAGGAAGTAGCAGTCGAAGCTTTCGCAAAGGGCGCTCGACGAACTGCTTTCAGAGAAGAACTGGGACGAGCTGCGCCCAAAACTATTGGAGAGCTAATGGTCATAGCCGACAGATGGGCCAACGGAGAAGACTCGGTGCGCAACGAGAGGACATGGAAGACTCGGTGCCCAACACCCGAAGACGAACGCCATGGTCGAAAGAAAAGAAGGAAATATTACGATCACGATGATCGAGAAGAACTAGTGGCGACAGAATTCACGCGAAATCGCGATAGTGGACGCCATGGAAATCGCAAATGGAAGCCAAAGACAGAGGATAAAACTCCCAAGGAGGACCTCGATGGATACTGCACGTTACATCTATTTACAGATAAGCGCACATGCAAAACTAAGGCAACACACCTTCTCAAGCATTGCCGAAATTTCATTGAAATACACGAGGCCTTCTCGAAGAAAAACACAACAACAGTTGGTCAAGGCTACCCGCAACTCCCAGGAGGAGGACACCAGGGATTTTAACCACCACAACCCCTGCCTCCACCAGGAAACCAAAACGTGGTGCTAGCCGCACTACCTGCACCGCCCGCCGCAATCCCGGGAGGCAACGCATACCCGAACCCCGCAGGAATTTTGGCTGTGCAAGCCCCACCGACAAAGCCTGAGTACCTGAAGATGGCAGATCAACCAATAACTTTCTCCAAGGAAGACCACCCCCCATGGGTCTATCGACCAGGGCACGCGACGCTAGTCATCCAAGCGCAAATCGGCAACTACGAGCTGGCTCGCGTATTCATGGACGGAGGCAGCGGAATCAACATCATCTACGCGGACACACTCCGTCGGATGAACAGGAACTTGGATGGACTCGCAGAATCAGAAACATTCTTCCACGGGATAGTTCCAGGAAAGGCGATCCGCCCACTCGGAACAATCAACCTAGAGGTGGTGCTAGGAAACCGAAGCAATTACAGGCGAGAATTTCTCGACTTCAAAGTAGTCGACTGGCCTTCAGAGTACCACGCCATTCTTGGTCGAACAGCGTTCGCAAGATTCATGGCAGTACCACATTATGCCTATTTGAAGCTCAAGCTACCCGGGGAATATGGAACAATGACCATTGACGGCGATTTCCAAAAATCCAACAAGTGCGACATCGAGTTCAACGAAATTGCCAAATATTTCGGGATACAGGAGGAACTGGAGGATATAGGAAAAACTACGGACCATTATGTGATGCCCCTCACGAAGAAGAACGCCCCAGAGCTCGAGTTCAGCCCAAACTGTGATACCCGCAAGCATCAAGTGCACCCGACAGAGTCTACGAAGACAGCGATGGTGTCCACCACCCTCTCGCCAGCATAGGAAGGCGCGCTCGTCGAACTCCTCCGTGAGTACTAGGAAATTTTCGCCTGGCAGCCTTCAGATATGCCAGGAATACCCAGAGAGTTCGCCGAGCACTCACTCGAAGTCTACAAAGACGCCAAACCTATCAAACAGACCAGCCGACGGTTCTCAGAACCCAAGCAAAAAGCGCTCAGAGAAGAAGTAAACAGACTACTCGCAGCAAACTTCATCAGAGAGATAAAATTATCCACTTGGCTAGCAGACCCAGTGCTGGTCCCGAAGAAGAATACTGACATCCTTCGCGTGTGCATCGACTACACGTCGCTGAACAAACACTGCCCCAAGGATAACTTTCCCCTCCCGCGAATCGACCAGATTGTGGACTCCACTGCAGGCTGCCAACGCATCTCCTTCCTAGATGCCTACTCGGGATATAACCAGATCAGGATGAAGAAGGAAGACGAGGAAAAGACAACATTCATCACACCTCACGGTGTATACTGCTACACGATAATGCCCTTTGGGCTGAAAAACGCAGGCGCTACATATTAGCGCTGCATGCAAAAATGCCTCGCCAAGCTCATTGGCAAGAATGTACAAGTATACGTTGACGACATCGTCATCAAAACTCGAGTAGAGTACACGCTCCTCGAGGATATCAGAGAAACATTTGATGCTCTGAATACATACAGGATCAAGCTCAACACGACAAAATGCGTCTTCGGCGTCCCTGCAGGACAACTTCTCGGGTACTTGGTGTCCGCTAGAGGAATTGAAGCCAACCCAGAGAAGATACAAGCGATCTTAACAATGAAGGAGCCAACCAATCTTCGCGGCGTGCAACAGCTCGCAAGGCGATTAGCCGCCTTGAGCAGATTCATTGCACGACAGGGCGAGCAAGCATTACCCTTCTACAAGCTGTTGAAAAAGACAAATAAGTTCGAGTGGACACCCGAAGCAAAACAAGCATTCGCAGACCTAAAGCGAGCACTACAAAGTTGGCCTGTTCTGGCAACGCCACAAGAAAGGGTATAGTGGTCGAGCGACCCGAGGACGGCAAGGCGTATGGAGTTCAACGGCCAATCTACTACATCAGCGAGGTGCTTTCGCCGTGCAAACAGCGATACCCCCACTACCAGAAGCTCGCATACGGGGTCGTCCTCACAGCCCGAAAGATCAAGCATTACTTCCAGGAACATACCGTCATGGTGCTAAATGACGCATCACACGGTACGATCATGAATAATCCAATGGCATCCGAAAGAATCGCAAAATGGAGAATCGAGCTAGGCGCCTGGGATATCATATACGCATGACGCAATTCCGTGAAGTCACAGGTATTCGTGAATTCCTAAGCGAGTGGACAGAATTACAAATATCAGGTCCACCAGAATACACGAGTAACTGGATCATGTACTTCAACGGGTTAAAAAGGAACGAAGGAGCTGGAGCTGGGATCGTCCTCATATCCCCCAGGGGAGACAAGTTGCAGTACGTCCTAAGACTGGACTTCCCACCCGACGATCCAGCATCCAACAACGACGCAGAATACGAGGCCCTGCTACATGGAATGAAGATGGCGATTGCGTGCGGAGCCACTCGATTGATGATTTATGGAGATTCAAACCTCATCGTACAACAGACTATGAAAGAATGCGACGTTGTCGCAGAAATAATGATCGTCTATAGGGACATGTATAATCTACTCGAAGGAAGCTTCAAAGGGTATGAGCTGAAACACATCACAAGGTCCAGCAACGAAGAAGAAGATAGGCTGGCCAACATGTCGTCCACAAACGCTCCCATACCGCCTGGAATATATTTCGAGAGGATGATAAAACGTTCAGTAAAAGTCAAAAAGACGGCGGGACCACCCGTAGCATCTGAGACAGAGGTTAGCCCGCAAATTGCTATAATCCAACTCAGTCACATTATTTCAAGAAAAGTTTTTCTGGTCGAGCCAGTTTGGACGTAGAAATACCTCGACTACTTGTCCAACAAACAGCTCCCAACAGACATTTGAGAGGCTCGACATATAGTATGTCGCAGCAAAACTTTCCGGGTGCTCAATGGAGGACTATACAAACAGAGCATCTCAAGAATATTGCAGAGATGCATAGCACCCGAAGACGGTAAGGAATTGCTGCGAGATATACACCAAGGAGATTGTGGACACCACGCCAGCTGGAAGGCAATTGTGGGCAAAGCTTTTCGAGCGGGATTCTACTGGCTCACAGCGGCCAGAGATGCAAAGGACCTAGTCGACAAGTGCAACGCTTGTCAATGATTTGCGCCCAAGCCGCACGCCCCAGCTACGGAACTGCACATGATACCAATGGCCTGGCTCTTTGCACAATGGGGGCTAGACATGGTAGGACCATTAGCAGTCGACAAATTCACAAAGTGGATCGAAGCCATGCCAGTCACCTCGGCCAGTGCTCAATGCGCCGTAAAATTCCTCGACTCCATCGTGTGCAGATTTGGCATACCACACAACATCATCACCGACAAAGGAAGCAATTTCACAACAAAGGAGACACATCAGTTCTGCGAAGAAAAGGGAATCACCCTCAGCTTTGCCTCAGTGGTTCACCCGCAAACAAACGGTCAGGTCGAGCGTTCCAACGGATTGGTCTCAGCTGGCATAAAGAAATGGCTACTCGATCGTCTGCACCCAACGGCAGGGCATTGGGTCGAGGAGTTACCCTCCGTACTATGGAGCCTCCGCACAACCCCAAATCGATCAACAAACTACACGCCCTTCTTCATGGTATACGGAGTTGAAGCAGTCCTTCCCGAAGATGTCAAATTCAGCGCCCCACGAGTCGTCGCTTACAACGAATAAACCTCTAACAAGGCACTCGCGGAAGATGTGGATGCACTCGACGAAATACGCGATATTGCACTCGCAAGATCCGTAGTATATCAACAGTCGTTGCGCAACTATCACAGTCGCCGTATACGCCATAGAGCTTTCGTGGTCGGAGATTTGGTACTGCGGCTCAAGCAGAAGGAAGGACACAAGCTCGAGCCACCATGGGAAGGACCCTACATAATACACGAAGTTATCCCCGGTGGCGCATATCGATGGAAGAACCCGAAGACTGGTGGCATCTACTCCAACCCGAAGCTCTATCATTAGGATTATCCCATTTGCGAAATAAGGCTATACTAGCCATATTGTAGCTCGAAGAAAATACATGGCTACTCAGTCATATCAATAAAACACATGGTTTCTTAACCATAGCTATTCATGTTTTTCATTTTACACGCTGAACAACAGGTATACACCCCAAACACATGGGGGCTACGCCTAATCAAGCATCACAAGTAAATTTACAAATACAAGGGTATAGACAAGGTTCACACCTTATAAATACTTCTTATAAAGTTTCGGGCGAACTATACAAGAAAAAAGGATATCTACATCCTACAATTACATACGGCGACGAGCAGTTTCCTCGGCTAACACTCGATCAACCTCTTCAGAAGTCAATCGAATAATCTCTTCTACTGCAGGACGAACGGCTGCATAATGAGGGGTCATATCGACTGGAGCATTAGGAAGTCTAGCCACAGAGACAAAATTGACCTCCGGATGCCATAGCCGGATAAAGGCAAGTGCTACCAGGGATCCACAGATCAGCTGTTGGCGAATGCACTTGCGAATTTCACTTACCCGACCAAAAATGCTGAGCAGATGGATCAAATCTTCTGGACCTCTCTCTAGTGGATAGAAAGCACGGTTCATAGCTATCAGAATATCATGACAGTAATCAACGAGTATCTTCGCTTGGCCTACACGATACTTCAAAGTAGCCAGAATAAATCCTCGACTGCGGTCGGACTAGAAGTTGTTTGCATGTGGTTTTGAGCTAACGGCTTCATGAGCAATATGGTTGTCTACCCAATGCGCTTCACATGGACTGTTAGGCTCAACAATTACGAACGAAGGTACAACAGAGTTTAAGGGTGAAGAGAAAGGAATCAAACAAAGTGCTAGGGGGCTCGCATGCTCACAAAGCATATCTTTGGCAACGGCTGCCAACTCCTCCATTACGAACTGTTCACGCTCGGTTGCAAGTTTTTGTTTCGACTTGGCTACATCAGCCACTCCACGCAAAGCTTTCAACTTGCGTTCGCCATCCGCAACGCGATCACGAAGAGAGGCAAAGGTACTAGCAGCGGCAACAAGGGGATCCAATCGCACAGCAGATCCACTCGAAGACTCCGCGCTAGCACCTACTACCTGGAAAGAGGTGAAGAAAGTTCAGATACATTTCAAGACTCCCCACTCGAGAAACACACCACCTATTTAACAGGTGCTCGGGGGCTACTCCCATCGGGAGGAACTCATAAAGATCAATCGCAAATAATCACATCCCAGGAATCAAAGAACACTTCGATTAAGGGAAAAATACGGGAATACATCCTAAGGTTCATTACATTAAGAGAGCAAATTGAAAGCAGTCTACCCTATGGAACTACAGAGGTACTGCCACTCGCAACAGGCTGCCCCTTGCGACTAGCACGAGCAATCAAATCAGATACCTTCTTGGCAAGGGCTTCAGCCGGATCGCCGAAGGGACGAAGCGCTACCTTATTGCCTGTGGCAGCATCGAAGGGAAGGATCGAGTACGCCTCATCCAGGCTGCGACTCCATGCGCCAATGCAAACTGGATGGAAGTCTTCACCCCGCATTCAGATTGGGCAACCGAGTAAGCCTGGAGAAGATCATCCTCTAGGAAAACCTTCAGAAGACCATCCAGCATGGACGGAACCGCGACATCCACCAGAAGATGCTCGTGGAATTGCGCAAGCACTCGAATGGCTTCACAAACGAGGGATCAGATCCCACTCGCGTGTTTCTGGAGCTGGGCGCAAGAATCCGTCAGTGCGTCCACTCGTGAACCCCAGGCAGCTCCATCGCAACGCCAAGGATATTTGCAAAAAAACATCATAAACTCCAAAGACAACCGATTTAATCACAACGCAGCGAGAATTAAAGTGCGACTTACCAGCGAATTTCTGAGCCAGAGGGCGAATGAAGCCAACAAGATCATTGTCCTGTTTGGTGCCAGCCTCCTCCAGTTGCTTCAGTGTGTCCTGGGCCTGAGCGAGCTTTCCCTCAAAGTCAGTCGACTGCTTGCGAGAGTATTCAAGTTCCTTTAAGGAAGCCTCGAACTCGGCTTCGAGGGTTTTCACCCGAGTGACAACATCAGTCTTCTCGGCCTTTAGGAGATCAACTTGAGCTACATGACAATAAACTTGAGCCTAAAGCAATTTATATGATAAAAAAGAACAAGCGAAAAGGAGCGGATATATTCACCTTGGAGAGCTTGGCCATCCGCGACGAGTCGATCACGATCCACCCGAAGGGATACGCAATCCGCCTCGGCCGAAAGTACGCGTCGACCAATGGCTGCAAGAGAATCGAGAAGAGACGGCAAAAAATACAAGACGAGGGTCAAGTCAGAGAAGAAAGAAAGAAGTTGAGCCTATTCACGACTGAAAACAGTCGAGTATAGCCTCGGGGACTACTCCCATCGGGAGCACTGCCGTGCACCCGATAAAGTCAAGAAGAGAAAAGCTCGAATATTGAGTCTGTAGCCAATCGCAATCGATTGACTATAGCCTCGGGGGCTACTCCCATCGGGAGCACTGCCGTGCACCCGATGAAAAATCATAAATAAGCAAAGTGGAAGAGGTTTACCTGGCCTTGGGAGGTGCGCAGAGGGTTAGCTAAGCTACCCGACGCTTCATAAAAAGCCGAGGCTCCACCCGCAAAGCTAGGCAACGTGTAATCTGTAGCCGCAGTTGTCGGAGCTGGGCTCGGAGAATTCTGGACAGCCCTAGCATTTGGAGTTTCGCCCGCCGCAGCATCCTTTTTCCTCATGAAGGGAACTGAGGAAGCAAACTGGCCAGGGCTGATGGATTGAAGCCTTTCATGAAAAAACAACAGCATAAGGAAGGGCAAGAAGAAACTCTCGACTAGAGGATGACAGAATAGAAAAACTCACTCGTCGCCGTCGTCATCCAGCATGTCAGCATTCCAGGTGGTGGGAATCTTCGACTTGGTGGCGGAAGGAGGAAGCACGTTCAAGGGAGTCACGGTGAGAGGCTCGAATGCCTTCTCAGATCCTCCACCCAAAGAATTATCTTTGGAGGTAGCTTCATCGTCCCCCTCCCTGCGGCGCTTGCGGTAATGGAGGTCACTACCCGACTCTTCCACATCATCCGAAGAACCGTGCTCAGAACTCGAGTAGGCCTCGGAGACGCTAGTGTCAAGGAGAACCTCCAGGTTGCTCGCCATCAAGTCCGAGGCCTCTTCAGCACAAATTGGCGGGTAGCGGTTTGCTACCCCCAAACTCTATAGAAGGAAAACAAGAAGAAAGAGAGAAGGAACAACTCAGTCGACAAACTCTCGAATAGCGAAAGAAGTTGAAGAAGAGAAGAGAATAAAAACTTACATCGGAAGGAGGAAGTCTTGAAGCTTCAAATGCTGCGATAGGGAAGATGGGGAAGGACTCACCCACCTTCAGCCTGGTGATGGCCGCGATTTTCTTCTCGAATTCAGCATTCAAGAGTTCTTCTCGGCTCACACGCCTGGGGTCTTCACTGCCCTGGTACTCCCACATGGTCGAAGGCCTCTCCTTGAGAGATTGGATCCTGCGCTTGAGGAATACACTCGCCAGATGCAGGCCGTTCAACGCGACCCCTGCGGTTTGGTCACGAAGAGATGTTACCTTGGCGAGTAGTGGGGCGATGACTCTACTCTCTTCGGTTGAGACCTTGTGCGCCCAAGATTTCCGCCGCTTCAAGACATCAAACAGGTGGAATTCATGATCTCCACCCGCGCTGTTATCAACGACGTAGAACCATTTCTTCCTCCACCCTTGCATAGAGTCGATGAAGTGCATCTCGAAGTAGGAGCTATCCGACTTCTCTTGGATTCCAAAGCCGTCAGTACGGAGCATCTCTTCAAGCTCGGTCTCTACCCACGACTTCTCGCGAAAGATCCGCACTTTGAACAGGGCTTTCCAAAGACCCAAGTGCGGGCGGATGCCCAGGAAGCACTCGCAAAGTACGATGAAGCACGAGATGTGCTGCACCGCATTTGGAGGCAAATCGTGGAGCTGTATGCCATAGACATATAGCAAGCCAACGAGGAAAGGATGGAGGGGGAGCGAGAGCCCGTGCGAGACGTGATCCGCAAAGATCACGCGCTCGTTCACGTGAGGGTTTGGTACCTCTTTCTTTTTTCCGAGGCGAACTCGCTTCTCGATCTCGGGGGGCAGCAGCCCCTCCCTGTGCATCTCCTTGATGCTCTTGTTCGTCGTGTTGGCGCAGCGCCAATCGTCTGACCGCGAGGCGGGTGGCGCGGGAACATCTTCAGGCGCCCTCGAAGCTGAGTGTCATAGGACGGGAAAGACAGATGCCATGGGATGGCTTAAGGTTTGGGGCCGTGGACGCTGTAGGTATCCGGGGAGGGATCGCACGGCGAGTAGCCGCGCTCAGGAACACTGCAAACACAACAATGTACCCAGGTTCGGGGCCCTCGTGTGGAGGTAACACCCCTACTCCTGCCTATCTCTCTGTATGTATGTTATCCGAGTAGCCACAGTACAACTTTGCCTCTTAGCTGAGTAGCCACGCTGCTGCTCTCTCTTGCCCTAGTGCTAGCTCTTGCAGTAAATGCGCTCTGGGCCAACGTCCCTCGCGCAGGAGGGGGCTGGGCACCTTATATACTGGTGCCCAGCCGGGTAAACAAATAATAAAAGGTACAACTGATGAGACAACTCCACTGTGACACGCTGGGCACGCTTCCGGGTTCCCGCTGACGTGGGTGCGAGAAGTCGCCGCGCCGTCCGGCTGACAGGACCTGTCCACCCTGTCAGTCTCATAGAGTAGGCCCCCCCGACACGTCCTGTCCCCTCTGTCAGTGACAGGACGTGACAGGCGCCAACTCTCACTGTACTCACGCCGTAGCGCAGATAATCATGTGCTCCGTAAGTTGAACCGCACGCCTGTACGGCTGCGGGATACGCGGGATCTCTGTCAGAACCGCTCCATTGACTTCATGCCCGAGTAGGCTTGCAGCTCATCTACTCGGACCACTTGTTCCTTACTCGGACGATGTTGATCTTCCTTGTTGTCTTGTTCTGGCCACCAGTTAGTATCACCGAATACAACATACCGGGTAGTGGACACCCGGGTAGTCGTCTACTCGGCCAACAACACTTTGACCTTCGCTTTAGCACTTGCCTTACCCCTATTCGGGGGTAGCCCCCCGACATTAGTCCCCGAAGCTGGTAGAGTCCAGTGAACTTGTTCGCTGAGCCCTGCCAGCTTAGACCAAATTTGTCTTCATGAAAGAATGCGGCCGAGTTGCACCTCAACCCGGACCCATAATTCCTACTCGAATCTCTCCAACTTTGGTTCTGAGAGAAACTCTCTTGGGGGCGAGTAGAACACTTTCTTCATAGCGCTGCCGAGTAACTTGACTTGGTGAAATTTTGGACACGATCCCGCTCGATCAGACCAAATCTATCTTCTCGTGTCCTTGTGGGGCACGTGTCACGCCCACGTACCCCCGACGCCTTGGTGCCAGTGCAACAGCAGGCCACGCGCCTATCACTGCAGCCAGGGCCCATAGCCCGTTAGGTCACCTCGAACGAGTACTCGAAAGCCCACGATCCAGGACGTGGGATTAACTGCACCCGTTACGCGCACGGAATGCGCTTCGTGCGTTTCTAACGGGTAGTTAAACCTCGCCGCACGATCCCTGGCCACGATCAATCCAGTAGTAACCGCAGCTCGCGGTGGAATAAATACCCCACGCCGCCCAAATCATTCTCTCCCTTCGCATTTTCCCCCGTTTCTGCTCCCTCTCTGCCCTCGCCTCCGCCGCCGAGCACAGCGCCGCCGCTCCGCGCACTGAGAGACAAACACAGAGAGAGCACCACACCTCGATCGCCTCCGCCCTCGCCTTCGCCTTCAACTCCGGCGAGCACTCGCAACCCCGCCGAAAACTCCGCCGTCATGGATCTCGCGCACGCCTCCGGGGACGAGCACGAAGAGGAGATGGCGCTGTCCCGAGCCGGCTGGGAGGGCTCGGACGTCACCGCCGCTGACGGCCAGTGGCTGGTGAACACCCGTCGAGTCCCCCCGGCGTCATCTGTCGCCCTCCCGGCGATGAGCTTGTCCCTACACCGCAAGATGGTGAGTTCATCGTATTCCTGTCGCACTTCAAGCGCGGGTTCAACCTTCCCATCTCAAAGTTCTTCTCGGACTTCCTCCGCCATTTTGGCCTGCAACCCCATCACATTCCACCAAACGCCATCGTTATGCTCTCCACCCAGGCCACCGTCTGCGAGGCTTTCTTGGGTGTCTACCCAACCGTGCAGACTTGTGCACGCTACTTCTTTCTCCGCCAACAGAGTGTGCCCAATCCTGGCAACCCTCTTGTCCCTCGCGTCATGACCCAGACGGGTTGTGCGATGATGCTGCAACGCAAGACCGGGCACCATCCGCGGGTTCTCGGACTGGATACCGTGCGCAAGTGGCACCGCGGTTTCCTCTATGTGAAGAATGTGCCTCCTGAAGCCGGGCAGCCAGCTGAAGATCGAATTGGACTCCCCCCGTTCCAGAACGTGCTACCCACCGGGCAGAACTGGGGTACAACCCGAAGAACACCGTCCCAGATGTCGTGCATGTAGAGAAACACCTGACGCAGCTGGCTGAGAAAGGGCTATTGAAGGACGATCCAATCGCCTGCTGGGTCTCTCGCCGAGTACTCCCACTTTAGGCCCGAGCGCACAAGATGTGCTATATGGGAGGCCCGCAGGACTGCACTCGGACTACGACCTTCGAGCTCAGCAAAGAAGAAGTGGCCATTTGGGCCAAATCTATTATGAGTAGCACGCTGGCCGATAACTAGGCATACGGCTTTGTGCCGTATAGCCGCACGGAGCGCGTCCCCCATGTGAGTACTGCACTCTGTATGCTCACTGTCTGTGCCTTATGCCGAATAGATTATCTCCTAGGCATTGTATGCTTTATGTTTGCATGCCTTACTGAGTAGAACCTCCTAGTTAGCATTTTGGCCTTTTATGCTTTGTGTTTGCATGCCACGCCGAATAGGATGTTTCTTAGGCTTTATATGCTTTATCTTTGCATGCCGTACTGAGTAGAACTTTCTAGTTAACATTCGGCTTTGTATGCTTCGTGTTTGCATGCCATGCCGGATAGAAAGACTTCACGATTATCCCTTGCGGTCCTTAGCCTTTTATGCTTTTTTCTTGCACACTATGCCGAGTAGGAATCCTACTCTGCAGGGAACCATGTCGTGGGATAATCACGGCAGACGTTACCAGGGGTAGCTTATCTTGGGGCAATTCGAGTCTGGTGTTTGGGAGAGGGTTTTGCTCAGGGGAAATCATGCTGATAATCGATCTGGTAGCTCTGGCAATCAAGTCGTCGAGTCTCCGATCTAGATTTACAATCTCAACTCTCGTGTTACAAGGGATACTCGAATAGCTAGTAAAACTCGTCCTAGTCTAACCCTAGGAGCCGGCTTATATAATATCCGGCCCCCTGGCTTTCTATCCAAGGCATACTCGGAGTCCTACCCGGGCACCGCATACAAACCCTAAGTTTCCTTATCGAAACCCACAATCCGGGTTACGAGGCCTACACTCTTGGGCCTTCTAGAAACTCCTTTTCCTTAAGCCGGGTCTTGCGCAGCTCCCTTTGGGACGAGTTACACCTTGACGTTAGCCTACCGGGTTATCATCCCTCCATCACTAGTCCCCAGAATAGGTTGGGCTTCGCGGGATCCTCCTTGAAGCGCATGCTATTCCCTGCAAAAATAATAAACATACAAGTTCATAAAAGACCGGGTTAGGTTGCTTTGATAATAGCTAGGCCTAACTCCACAGGTGGTCCATATAGTAACCCGGCTTTCTCCGAGTCCAACATCATTTTCCCGGGTCAACACTCCGAGGAAAATACAGAAGACCCGGCTCACTTTGTTCATTAGTTAATCCGGATATCGTGGAGACGATTTGCTCTGATCTTTTCTGGACATCACGCACAAGCACTTAACACTTATCCCAAAAAATCTGGTCGGGTATCTCTTCTCCCGAAATTTTGGCTCCCGCTCCTTAGGTCTAGGGCTCTCCACCCGCACCTATAAATAAGTGCTTTAGGGGCAAACCTAGATCGGGCACTCCATTTCTTCGTCTCCTTCATCTCCAATCTCTCTCTGCGCTCTCTTGTTCGAGCTCAACGCCGCACCGCCACGGAGTCCACGGGGAAGCAGCCGGAAGCGAGCCGCCACCGCACCCTCGAACAGTTCACCGGAAGGTCCAGAGGGCCACCGTGACTGCGCCATCTGCCGCTGCCGCGCTCTCCTCCAGACCCCGCCGGTGAGCCCCCTTCTTCCATGGATTTCACCTTCAAGCTTGCTCGAACTAGATTAGATTTAGATCCGCTCATAGATGGTTTTCTTGTTCCGCATCAATTGGATAGCCCATGCTTCGTTCTTTCTCATCCAACACTTAAGCTAGACCCAATAGTACTCCTCTATTACTTGTGGTCACAAATTTCTCCGTCTAGATCCAATATGTCAAAATTTTCCATAGTTGCTCTTCGATTAACCGGATAGTCAGTCGTTTCCGGGTCTTTTAGTTACTTACACTCTGCACTCTTGTCTCCTGTTTTTAGACTACGCACATGGCACCCAAAACCAGTACGAAGACCAAGGGGAAACAGCCGGCGAAAGCAAAGCCGACTCAGTCCATATCCGCCAACTGGGCAAGGTCCTCTGTGACCAAGGCAAAATTAGATGAGCTCGCAGAGTCGGGCGTCCTCCCCTCCCAGGAGGACATTCACTGGCACGTCCCTGGGGATGAGACTCAGCCCTCCCCGGGTCTCGATGAGGTAATCTGCTTCGTCGAACATGTGATCCGGGGATTCCGTCCCCCGGGTCACCCCTTTTTCCGCGAGTAGCTGAGCCATTATGGCCTCCGAGTTTTTGACATAGGCCCCAATTCTATGTTAAATATCACTCGTTTCATTGTTCTATGCGAATCATATTTATGCATCCCCCCAAATCTCGCGCTATTTCTCGAACTGTTCCAATGCAAACCGTGCCGCGAAAGCGGCGACGGGGCCCTCCTGGATTGCGGTGGGGTATCTATCCAGAGGCGGAAGAACTCCTTGATGTCGATTCTGAGCCTCAACTCCCACGTCAAGCACTGGCAGAAGACCTACTTCTACTGTCAGGACACCTCCTCACCCGGTGAAAAGACTCTGCCGGGTTTCTCCGAGGGCCTTCTTGATCTTTCCGACAACCTTAACTCCTTCGCTTCTGAGTCGGATAGGGAGTCCATCCAACCTCTCCTTGCCAAACTTGTTTTTCTTTCGGCCCAAGGCCTTCTTGGGCTCAACTTGGTTAAAACTTGGGTAAACTTCCGAAGCCAACCAAACGTCGTCCGGCCCAAGCTGATGTGTGAGTATTCTGGGCATGTCACGGATTCGCTCCGCTACTCTCTGAGGAACTACCCGGCCGCTGATACAAACAAGATAATCAAGAGTTTCTTGACCGAGAAAATGGAAGTGATCCGGACTATAGCCGGCTTGGAGCCATTTACTCGCGACAACCCGGCTCCAGCGGTAAGATCCGGCCTTAACTCTTTTATCCTTATACTTTTGTCTGATACAATCACTAATCTTTACCATTATACTTTTATTTCAGGAAGATAGCACTTTCTGGAAGATCGAGACTCCCTCCCTCCGAAAACTCGGAGGAGGACGAAGAGCCGGCCGACTCGGACGAAGGTATCATCCGGGTTTCGCCTATCCTCATTTCTGTTAACTTGTTTTCCCACACTTTCTCTTTTTCCGACTATACACTATGTTTTTCAGGAATGGAGGACAAGGAGGACAAGGAGGAAAAGGAAGACAAGGAAGATCAGGAGGATACCCAGAGTGATGAAAGTGAGGCAGAACCGGACGCTGAGGTTGGGGCCAAGAGGAAACCCCGAGGGGTCGTATTCAAGGTTTTGTATTCCTCTATCGCCTCCAAACCGTATTCATTTGCTAATATGTGCGAGCTTAATCAACGATTGTCCGATTCGCCATACTTGAAGGAGCCCCCTACGGTCAAGCGCAGGGTAACCCGGAACTCCCCGGGTGAGGATCCTCTCAACCCGGGTATCCCTTCGTCCCCAGCCCGCCGTGCCGGTACTTCCCAAACCTATCCTTCCAATTCTCCTCAAAAACATCCTTCTCCCAATCATCCCTTAGCTGGACAATTCCGGGTCTCACTCTCAGACCCTGTAACAGCTTCCTCCGGGTCTAGTAATGACCTTCCCTCGGACTTCATGGTGAACGCCGGGTAAGCTACTTTCCTTGTTATTCAACATACTGATACTTTCGACAGCTTTCATTTGCCATATACTAACTGCTTGTTTTATTGCTCTCAGAGCCAAGGTTACGACCAGTGACCCAGACAATATGGATATTGATGACCCGGCTAAGGAGGATCCGGTTGATACTGTGACGGCCGCGGCAGGCGGCGCTGAAGAAGAACAAGTCCCGTTGAAAGATCCGGCCGATCAGGAGGCCGAGTACCCAATCCCCTCGCATGCACCCGAGAATGACGATGTTGTGATCCTGGGCATGGGGAGGAGTGAGCCCAATCCCAACACACAGGCGACCCGGGTGTCTCCCCCCACGAAGGAGAAGACTCCATCTCCGGGTAGACAGAATCCTGGTTCTTCCAACCTAGATCTGGACAAACTCTCCTATGATGAGATGATGGGTGCACTCTTTGCCTTGAAGACCACAGAAAGAGACATCCTGGAGCGCATGGCTGCTGAGCACCAGGTAATCATTATTGATATTGCATAGTACTCATCTAGTCCCCAAGTTCCGAGTTTAACTAGGCAAAGTTTTACTCGGTACTTCCTTTGACACCCTGCTCTTTCTTATATCCAACTAATTTTTACTTTTCCTTCCTTTATAGGCACAGGTGGCCAGGTCTGAGGAGATTTTGGCTAAAACCAATCAGCTCCTTGAGACCGAGTCAAAGCTGCGGGAAGGGCTTGAGGTTGAAGTAGAAAAGCTCGATAAAGACGTCAAGAAGTACAAGAGGAAATACCATAATGCTCAAGATGCACTAAAGAAGCTATCGGCTCAGATTGCCGACACTTATCGCTCCTTACTTGGTAAGAATTTGTGACTTGCTGTTTATAACCCGGATTTTCCGTTAAGCATGATACCCGGACTTTTTCGCTTTAACCTTTGCTGTTATACTGCAGGCCCTGGTATAGCGGCCCCAGAAGATAGTGATATTGAGAAATTGAAGACTTTGAAGGCTGTGATCCGGCAGTTCTCCGCCGGTACTAAGTGGATCCTGGACGCTGTGCAGTGGCCAGCTGAGGGTTACTTAGGCCTGGACACTTTGCTCAACGCGTGCTCCACTGTCCCCGAGTGGATCGAGCTCTGGAAAAGCTCGTCATGCCGGGTTGGGATGACCCGCGGGCTTATGCTGGCCAAAGCTTATTTTCCTAAGCTTGAGCCGGCAAAGCTGGTGGCCGGGTTTCCCGAGTTCAACCTCGATGGCTCGAAATTTTCCGCCAAGGACTTCAAGGCTATTCAAACTGAGGTACGTCACTCGGCGAGCACAATTGCCGATAGTCTAGCACTAGACAGGTTTGCGACACCTTATGATGCCAAAGACAAGGCGATCAAGGTAGATCTGCCCGAGCCCTTTGATATGCTGGAGAGGTGGAGGGCGGAATCTGCCAAGAGGAAGGAGGAGGCTGCCAAGAGGAAAGCTAAAATCAACTCTGCGCCTTCCTCCTCTACACCGGCTGTCCGTCCACCAGCTCATGCCGACACTGCTAATCCGGATAAAGGTGCTGGGAAGGCCCCCGAAGAGCAAGCCCAAGACCAAGACCCGGCTGCCAAGGACAAGGTTGAAGACTCGACCCAGGAGGCCGAGTGAAGTTTCATCTGCTACTGCTCCAATCATTTGATTCGGCCAATGGGCATCTAAAACAATTATTCTTTTGATAGTGCGCTTGTGCACTTTTCGATACTACTACCTTGGTTTGTAATACGTTAAAAACCTTAATAGCTTTCGTGACCCTTCTGGCCTTTTTCATGAAATTGATATTTCTTATCTTTGAACTTTTCATTGCTGTTTTTCCGACCTTTCGCTACTTTTCCTATTGTGAGACTCGGTTTCCGGGTCTCGTGGATTTTGACAAGTGGACATTTTCTAAGTCCCCAAGTCCCCAAGACTCGGATTTTTGGGTTTTTAAGCTGAATAGCTAGACAATTTTTTTTGTTTTCAAATTCCCAAGTCCCCAAGGCCCGAATTTCCGAGTCTAGGGTTTTGGATTTTTTCAAAAGAACAAACTGTTTCTGCTAAGGCCCAAAACCTAGAGCTGCTCACGTAAGTTTGAAGTTGTGCTTAATATTTTTTGAGTTTCCGGCTGTTAACCTTGTACTCTGCATAACTTGTGGTTTGGATGAACCTTTTGACCTTCTTTTACTATAAGCTGGCTTTCGCGTGGATAATCAATGCTGCTATAACTGTATAAAGACAGGGTCAGGCAAGTCCCATTGGGCATCATGACTGATTGTAATTACACGCTAGCAAAGCATGCCACTTTTGTGCGAGTCACATCAAGCTTAAGCAAGAAAAGTCAAGAAAATTTGGCTCTATTGTCCGGTTATAAGCTTGCAGCCGTACTTATTACAAGTAATCGGCCCTTATAACTTAATGGCATCATGGTCGGGTCTTTGAGTTTGCAACTGTGCTATTCAAGCAATCAGCCCCCAAGACCTAGATATAAGTAACTTACTGAAAGAATTAAGACACTAAGAACAACAAATAACACTTACCTGAAAGAAAACAAGAAGACGACGGGAATATGAAAACTTGACAAAAGACACACAAAAAGAAACGATATTATTGTTGAACCATCTCTTTATTGATATAAGAAAAAGTTAGGTCAGCAAGCCGCCTCATTAAAAACCCTCCAGTCCCCTTAGGTACCCTGGATAGGAAAAGAGTGCGTCTGAAACCTGCTGCCTGTTACATCGTGTAATTCCACTTGTGAATCTAGCCTATTCTATGTATAGTAGGGACGCAGCTGAGCCACGTTCCATGGTCTTTCTCTTTCTTGCATAGATGAAGTTGTATGAGCGGTGTCATTGACGGTAGCCGACTCTTCCCTTGCATCTACCAAGTAATACGATCCATTGTGCAGATTCCGTCTTATGATGAATGGTCCTTCCCATGGTGGAGATAACTTGTGTTTTCCTTCCTTTGATTGTACTAGGCGCAGAACCAGGTCTCCTTCCTGGAAGACCCGGGTTTTGACCCGCCGGCTATGATATCTCCTCAGATCCTACTGGTATATGGCTGATCTTTCCAAACCTTGTTCCCTGTGTTCTTCTAGCATATCCACGGCGTCCTGCCGGGTCTTCTCGTTCGCCACCTCGACGTAAGCCGACACTCAAGGCGAATCGTGAATAATATCACTCGGCAATACTGCCTCTGCACCATAAACCATGAAAAACGGTGTCATCTGAGTAGATCTGTTAGGTGTGGTGTTAATTCCCCAAACCACTGATGGTAACTCCTCAACCCATGCGCCAGCAGCTCTGATGCACGGGACTCGCAACCGTGGTTTTAATCCACGGAGTAACTCCTGATTTGCCCTCTCCACTTGTCCATTAGCCTGTGGATGGGCCACTGAGGCTATGTCCAGGCGGATGCCATTGTTTCCACAAAACTTTTCCATCTCACCCAAGGACATATTGGTTCCATTGTCCGATATTATGCTGTGAGGATACCCAAACCGATAGATAATCCTTTTCAGGAATTTGACTGCCGTAACTGCTTCACAATTGGTAACTGGCATAACTTCAACCCACTTGGTAAACTTATCAATAGCCACCAAGAGATGTGTATTTTTGCAAGGTGACATGTGAAAGGGGCCAACCATATCCATACCCCAAACAGCAAACGGCCAGGTTAACGGGATGGTCCGCAATTCCATAGCCGGCACATGGGTTTGGCGAGCGTACCTTTGACATCCGTCACACCTTGCCACCAAGCGCTCCGCATCTGCTAGGGCCGTGAGCCAGAAGAAACCGTGTCGATAAGCTTTAGCCACAAGGGATCTCGTGGATGCATGATGCCCACAATCACCTTCGTGGATCTCCTTCAAAATCTGCCGGCCTTCTTCTGGTGCTACACAACGTAAAAAGACTCCTGCTGCGCTTCTTTTATACAGCTCCCCATTGATGATAGAATAGCCTTTTGCTCGCCTCAGAATTTGCCTTGCTAATACTTCCTGCTGTGGTAACTCGCCCCGTGATAGCTAAGCCAGAAACGGCTCTGTCCACTCCGGAACAGCACGTATTGTGGCCACGAGCTCCAAATCCGGGTCTTGGTTAGCCACCTCTTCCTCAGACTCGGTTTTAACGGATGGCCGCCATAGCTCGTCCAGGAAAACATTGGGTGGAACCGGCTCTCTGCGCGAGCCGAGTCTGGCGAGTGCATCTGCTGCCTCGTTCTTTCGTCTGTCTATATGTTCCACCTCATACCCGGAAAAACACCCGACAACCCTATCCACCTCTCTGCGAAATGCTGCCATAGTTGCATCTTTTCTATCCCAAGTTCCTGAGACTGCTGTACCACAAGATCCGAATCTCCATAGCACCGTATCCGCTTGATGTTCATCTCCTTGGCTACTTTCAATCCATGCAATAATGCCTCATACTCGGCCACGTTGTTGGAACAATCAAAGTGAATTTGCAAGACGTAGCTCAACTTGTCTCCTTTGGGTGATGTGAGTACCACCCCAGCTCCTGATCCCTCGTATTGCTTAGAACCATCAAAGTGCATTACCCAAGACTCGGGACTTGGTGTCATTGTGGGCATGCCAGTGTGAGTCCAATCATTAATGAAATCAACTAGAGCTTGAGATTTGATTGCTGACCTGAGCTCGTAGTTGATGTGATAATCTCCCATCTCGATGGCCCACTTGGCTATTCTACCTGTTGCATCCGAGTTTCTGATGATATCCGACATTGGTATAGAGCTAACCACTGTTATGGGGTGTTCCTGAAAATAGGGTTTCAATTTCCGGCTGGCCATGAAGACCCCGAAAACCAACTTCTGCCAATGTGGGTAGCGCTGCTTTGCTTCTGATAGTACCTCGCTGACGTAATAAACCGGCCTTTGAACCGGGTGATCTTTTCCATCCTCTTTGCGCTCAACAACAACCACTGCGCTAACCGCCCGGGGCCCGGCCGCAACGTACAGTAGCATGGGCTCTTTGGGACCCGGGGCTGCTAAGACTGGTGCCTCAGATAACTGCTTCTTTAGTGTCTCGAACGCCTCATCCGCCTCTTGGTCCCAAACGAATTTATCGGATTTCCTCAAGAGCCGGTATAAGGGTATTGCCTTCTCTCCGAGTCTGGATATAAATCGGCTCAACGCTGCTACGCACCCTGTAAGCTTCTGAACATGCTTCATGTTTTCCGGCTTTTTCAGACTCTGGATGGCTTTGATTTTGTCCGGGTTTGCCTCAATCCCTCTTTCTGAGACGATGAAACCGAGTAACTTTCCTGATGAGACTGCAAATACACACTTTGTGGGGTTAAGCTTCATCTGATATCTTCTCAAATTCTTGAATGTTTCCTTCAGATCATCAATGAATGTTTCCGCTTTTCTGGTCTTGATCACCACATCATCCACATAAGCATGAACATTGCGTCCAATCTGATCCTCAAAGCACTTCTGAATGCACCGCTGGTAAGTTGCGCCAGTGTTCTTTAGTCCAAAAGTCATGGTTTTGTAACAGAAAGCCCCAAAAGGTGTTATGAACGATGTTTTGTCCCAATCTTCTTTCTTGAGTTTGATCTGATGATACCCGGAATACGCATCCAGGAAACATAATAGGTCACTTCCAGCCACTGCATCTATGATCTGATCTATCCTTGGAAGGGCAAACGGATCCTTTGGGCAATGCTTGTTGAGACTCGTGTAATCTATGCACATCCTCCACTCATTACTCTTTTTCAACATGAGAACCGGATTTGCCAACCAATCCGGGTGAAATACCTCCATGATAAAGCCGGCTGTCAATAGCCGAGCAATTTCTTCTCCTGTAGCCTTTCTTCTCTCCTCATTCATTTTTCTCAGGCCCTGCTTCACGGGCCTAGACTTGGGATCAACATGCAAGCTGTGTTCTGCTAACTCTGTAGGGATACCCGGCATATCGCTAGGCGTCCAAGCAAAAACATCTTGATTTGAACGAATAAACTCCACGAGTGCTTTTTCCTGCTCATTGTCCAGGTTAGATCCTATAGAAAATTGTTTAGAGGAATCACCTTCAACAAATACCACCATCTTGGTATCTTGTGCTGCTTTAAATTTTGCTCTCTCATCCTCAGTGTTCGGCCTTTTCAGTGTTGTTCTATCATCCGGGTCTACTTGAGACCGATAATATTTGAGCTCTTCTTTCCTGCAAGCCTGTTTTGCCATTGCAGCATCTCCTTCGTCACACTCAGCTGCTATAATCCGGTTCCCATGTATGGTAATGGTTTGCTTGGGACCCGGGATCTTTAGCTGCAGGTATACGTAACACGGCCTGGCCATGAGCTTAGCGTAAGCCGGCCTTCCGAATAGCGCGTGATAAGGGCTGCGCAGTTTTACCACCTCGAACGTGAGCCACTCCACCCGGAAATTGTCCTTTGATTCTCCAAAAGCAACCTCCAAGGTAATCTTTCCCTCAGAGCATGCCGAGTGACCCGGCACAATCCCGTGAAAAATTGTTGAACTTTTCTGTAGCTGAGACTTCTTGAGACCCATGCGTAAGAAACTTTTCCAATATAAGATGTTGATGCTACTTCCACCGTCCATTAAGACCTTTTTCAGCTCATAACCATTAACCTGTGGCGCAACCACCAATGCTAGCACACCCGGATGCTCTATTGTTTCCGGGTGATCTCTTCTGCTCCACGTCACCTCTTGATCCGACCATCGCAGGTATCTCGGAACAGCTGAATTGACCGCGTTCACTGCTCGTTTAAGTATCTTTCTATCTTTGTTGGAAGTTCCTGTAGTATGTACGTTATATTGTCCCAACTGCTTGGGGTTAGCTTCGAAACCTCCAGCTCCTCCCTGGTAATTACCCGGATTACCACCTCCTGGGTTGCCTGCTGGGGGTGGGCCGTTGCCCGTGTTTCCGCCCGGACCCGGTCCTCCTCCCCGGCCTGCACCTCGCATAGCCTTGTTTATTTCCTCGTTCTTCCATCTCTGTAAGTCCACACACTGCTCCAATGAATGGTTAGCTGGCCTACCGTTCCTGCTGTGCTTCGGGCACGACATCTTGAAGACATCCCAGTGGTTACCCATCCTTGGTGGCCCCTGGTAATTTCCTCCATTAAAGTTTCCTCCATTGAAATTTCCTTCTGCTCTGGGTCTTGAAGACCCGGCCTCTGTGTTGGCGACAAACTCGGAACTCCCCTCAAACGGGCGCTTATTCTGGTTGTTTCCATTACTCCCTCCATTGTTACCCGGCGCAGATCCATTGCCGGGTCTTCCACTATTGCTCGTGTTTGCTTTTGCTTTCTTATCATCAGCATCCTCTTCTTTGGTATCCGTGGCAGCGTGCTTGTTGCATGCGTCCATTAACTCTCCCATCGTAACCTCTGAAGCATTCCGACTAGATTTCATGCGCGTTAGCTTTTGCACTAAAGGTATATACTTGCATGTCTTTGCCATAGCTTGTAATGCATCCTTTGGCTGAATATCCGTGGATGAGTGAAGTATCTCCATAACCCGGCGCACCCAACTGCGCGCCGATTCTCCCTTCTTTTGGACACACCGTTCTAGCTCATCGATAGTGAATAACTTCCTGCATGTTCCATGAAAGTGCTTGACAAAATGCGGTTTTCAACTCACTCCATGACTTGATAGATCCTTCGGGTAAATTGTTGAACCACAACTTTGCGGCTCCCTCTGACATCATTAAGTACATGAACTTGGCTTGATGATTTTCAGATGCGTTGCGAATCGACATAGCCATCTCATAGCTGCTCAACCAGGTTTCTGGATCCATAGTCGGCTCATAGTTCACCACTTTACCCGGTTCCTTGCATTTATCCGGATAAAGCTCAGCCCTGATGTTATCCAACAGACACTTAGGCCCAGCAAGATTAGTCAGTACTGGCCTCACTCGGGAAACATGCGATCCTGCGGGGGGCACGGCTGGGCGTGGCGCTGCTGCTGGCCCGTGTACCGCAGACCCGGCCGCGGCTCGCCTGGCTCTGGAACTATCCACAATAGCTTGTGCTGCTGATGCCGCTGGTGCTGCCTAAACGCGGGGAGGAGGCGGCATTTGCTGCTGCTCTGCCCTCCGTCGCGCTGAACTTGTTTGAATATTGCCGGTATTGCCATGCTGCCGGCTGATATACGGTGTTCCGTGCATTCCACTCCTATTATCCGGGTAATTGACTTGCTGAGCCACTGCCGTGCGCAATAAATCTATCGCCCGCCGGGTCTCCTCCGGATGGGGTGACTCTCTTACGGGGATGCGATCCAATGCTAATGTTGCTGCATATACATTATCCATGGGGTTGTTGATGTGACCTGGCGGCGTACGAAATCGTGATGGTGGTGGTGGTGGTGCTGTATTGCCAACGGCAACCCCTGTCTGCAACGCGGGTAACCCGGCTTGTACGTTTGCCGGCTGTCCTCCTCCGGTCGCAGGCTGATGTGTAGTTTCCTGATTCACAGCCGGAATTGGCTGATCCTGGGGTGTGATGAATAGCGTGGCCGGGTTTAGGATTCCACCCGTTGCCGGTAATCTCGTTTGGTATCTCTGATGCATCCTGGTCGACTCAACCCGGAGCCGGTTCTCCAATGCCTCCAACTCACGTTGGCGCGTGGCTACCCCTTGCTTTTCTGCCTCCACATCTCTCCTTTGTTGCTCCAATGCACGGAGGGCCACATCCAGATCCCTAGCACGTGCCGCTGCGTTCTATGGGGTTATCACTGTAGCTAGCACCGTGGGATCCAGTATCAAATTGTTACTGAATAGAGCCGGGTGCTGTGGGTTTGAAGGACCCGCCCCTGGCGTCCTATTCGCCATAAACCCGAACATATTCCTCTGCATCTCGCTATCCGCCGTGTGGCTGGCAACCGAAGCCGACTCTCCGTCAACCCGGGTCAGAACCGGGTTTCCGTCAGCCGGGTTTTGCTGCTGGGCCAGCGCTCGTGCCGCTCCGACCGTGGCCGTAGTCGCGTCCCCCTGATTGAGATTGGTTGCAGGGGCCGTGTAGACCGCGACCTGGCGCGCGATGCCTGGTGAAGACTCGTATTCCTCCTCATCACAACTATCCTCCTCGTACCGGTCCTCCAGCAGGTGCAGGATAGACTCGGTATCATCTTCTCTCATGACCCGGCCACGCGGGGTCCATGCCGGCTCCTCCGGCTGTTCCCCTTTCGTGGTGGGCTCTTCTATCGGATCTACTGTCCCGACCGATTCTTCTCCATCCGACTGAACGCAGGTCGCTTCTCCTGATAGAGAATCACATCCAAAATCATCAGGGATTGAACCGGACGTATGTACCATGCCGATGAAGACGTTGACCCGGCCGATTGTGACGATTGATCGATCCGGATTCGAGCAGATCCGACTCTGGCCCGCAGCCAAAATCGTCCACCATCTTCTCTCCTTCGGGGTTGGTGTAGATCTCGCCGATGACGAGGTTCTTCATGTTCTCCCGAGCTTCTCCCATGATGTAAACACCCTTGGACGTAGGCCCCACGGTGGGCGCCAACTGTCGTGGGATAATCACGGCAGACGTTACCAGGGGTAACTTATCTTGGGGCAATTCGACTCTGGTGTTTGGGAGAGGGTTTTGCTTAGGGGAAATCATGCTGATAATCGATCTGGTAGCTCTGGCAATCAAGTCGCCGAGTCTCCGATCTAGATTTACAATCTCAACTCTCGTGTTACAAGGGATACTCGAATAGCTAGTAAAACTCGTCCTAGTCTAACCCTAGGAGCCGGCTTATATAATATCCGCCCCCTGGCTTCCTATCCAAGGCATACTCGGAGTCCTACCCGGGCACCGCATACAAACCCTAAGTTTCCTTATCGAAACCCACAATCTGGGTTACGATGCCTACACTCTTGGGCCTGCTAGAAACTCCTTTTCCTTAAGCCGGGTCTTGCGCAGCTCCCTTTGGGCAGAGTTACACCTTGACGTTAGCCTACCGGGTTATCATCCCTCCATCAAACCACCTCACTTATGTTTTATACTTGCATTGCCAGCACATCGCCCGCCAGAAAGACGAGGGTGAGCACTGGGAGGAGGACCAGAAAGAGGATGACGCCACTGCGTACGACACCCAGGACACCCTCTGCATCCCTCGTGCCGGCCAGGAAGGTAAATTCCGCGTTGATGCCTCTATTTGGGATTGGTCCGAAGATGAAGAAGGTGACCAAGTTCACTTTTCTGCTCGTTGGCCATATGCTTTGATTATTTTTCCTTGCTTGTTCTAAATCCTTCCTTCTCTTATCCACAGAGGAGCCCGAGCTGGATGAAGGGGAGGAACCCCTGATTGTGGACCCGTTGTCCGTGGCTGCTCCCACCGCCCGGAAGAGGGCTGGCAGCAATGCATAGGCACCCCCTGGCAAGAGGGCCAAGAAGAAGCTGGCAGTCAAAACCACCACCTCCTGCAAGAGACAAGCCCCCACCATAGACGGGTAAGTGCTTTCCGAGTAAACTTTGACTTATTGCCGTTTTCCGTCCTTGGTTTCCTTCTCTGCTTTCCTTATGATCATGTGTGTGTTCCTCTTCAGCGAGGCACTTGATGCTGATGCCGCCGCTGCACCACTTCCCAAGAAGAGAACAGCCCCGCCCCGAGAGCAGCTCATGGAGCTCTCTGATGATGATGAAGGCCAAGAGCCGCAGGGTAGGGCGCGTGCGCCCTCCCCAGTTATAGAAGAGCAAGACCTTGGCACCGAGATCATTGGCGCCGGGAACGATACCGATCGAGTATCCGAGCAGCTACAGCCTGAAGCGCAGCAGGCTGCTCAAGATGCTGCCAACACCGAGAGACCTCCAACTCCCCCAGCTGCATCAGCTGGGGAGACCGCCAAACGCGTTGCCGAGCAGCAGCAGGAGGACGCCGCCCTGCAGCGGCCAGACCCTGTTGCTGATCAGCAGCCGGAAGACAACGCTGCCGTGCAGTCTGATCCCGCTGCCGAGCAGCGGGTAGAAGATGGCGCCGCCGAGAGACCAGACCCTTCTGCCGAGCAGCGGGTAGAAGACAATGTGGTGGAGCCAGCCCGCCAGGACCAAGTGCCGCCGGATGCTGCACCGAATAGCCGGCCGCCTGCGAGGCCAACTCAGCAGGCAACTCCACCCCTCACACCAGTTCCACCACCAACTCAGCAACCATCTCCGCCAGTTCGCCAAGTGCCACCACCTCCTCAGCCAACTCTTCAAGCACCTCCGCCTTCTCGGCCAACCCCCACGCCAAGCACCAAGAGGACTATCCAGACGGGTGCTGAACCAACCCGGCATCAGCCAAAGCGTGCTGCCTCACAAGCTGGGCAGGCGTTCGTTGCCCTCCAAGCCGCAAGGCGGACAGTCCGGGCAGCTGGTCAAGAGCACCCAGCTGACACTTACCCAGAATAAGACGCCGCCTAACACAAACGTCAGCCTGGTTCCCTCCGGGGTTACCCTTGGTCCTGTCGAGAAGTTGAGTGCTGGTGCCGGCGCCAGCGGGCAGCGCAAGTATCCTGAGTATTGGACAGAGCTGCAGGAGTACCACCAAATCCAGCTGTCCAAGGAGGATCAACGGTTAGCCGCTCTCAAAGAGCGCAAAGCCGCGGGCCTCTCCAAGTCCAAGGGAAAGAAAGATTCGTTGGTCATTAAGGGACTCTCTTCCCGGGGCGAGGACGACGAGGTGCTTCCCGAAGAAGGTATCGCAGCCATCTTGGACCGAGTAGGCCCCGTCGAGAAGGCCTGGGATAGCAAGGTGTACGGCAACACCGCCTGGGATGGTGCCGAGTTGGGAAAACTTTACCATTATCGCATAGACCGGAACAAGGCCGACATTGCGCCTGTTGGCATGGCCGTGGCCAGCCCTTGCAGCACTCTGGCCGGCAAGCTGTTCGTCTTGCGCAAGAATATTGAAGATATCGAGCAAAGCTATGTGGTAAGTGTCCCTCTCCATTTTGAATTTTCCGAGTTGCCATTTTCTTCTTTCTCTTCTCTTAGTCACTACCCCAGTCCCCGAGATTTGGGCCGAGTAGGTGAAGACTCAACCGAGTTGAAATTTACTCAGGCCAAATCTTCCAGTACTTATATTTTTCCCTTCTTCTCTGCAGGATAGCGTCCAAAAAAGGACAAAAGTTTTCCGTCAGCTTCTCTGGAATCACCGCCAAGCCAGAGAACGGAACCAAGCTATGGAGGCCGACAAGAGAGACAGAGATGCCATGGAGCAGCATGCTCTGGACCGCATCCTCAAGCTTTCTGAAATAGAGAGTAAGCTTTTAGCATCTCGGTTTGTGCCTTTTGTACTTACGCCTGTTTTTTTTTTGCTCAATTACTGTCTTCTCTGTAGGCAAGCTCAAGGCTCTGGTGGATAGACACCAGGATTGCGAGGTCTTTGCTGCCTCAGCACAAAGCAAGATTACTTCTCTGGAAGGTGAGCTTCCCTCTTTCTTCTTTGTACTTGTTTTCTTTTACTTGGCTACCATGCTGATAGTGATGTTCTTCTCGCAGAAGAATATAAGAGTTTCCGGGAGCAGCACTTGCAATGCCTCACCCCTGTTGAGGCACAACAGCAAGTGCAGGCCCGAGAGGTGGAGCTGGAGAAGGAGCGCACAGCCGAAAGGGCGGAGTACGAGAAACTCCAAGTTGATCTTAGAGACGCCCTTCATACTGCAATCAACCATGTCCGCGAGAAGAAGGAGTTCGAGACACCAGCTGCCGCCGAGAAGGGGGCACTCGAGCTGGAAATCCAGATGCTGAAGGACAGAAACCAGGCTCTCGAAGTCCAAATTTGCGAATCGCGCCGCCTCCAGGATAAGCACATCACAGAAGCGACCGACTGGAAGAACAAGCTGGGGGACCTTGTGCTGGAAATGGAATGTGAGTTGCCGCTACTCGCTACTTTGTCTGTCCTTTTTCTTTATGCCTTCTTCTATTCTGTTTCCTTTCTTCTCGGTTACTCTTTCTGATCAAACTTAGGTCCTGTTGATTTAGATGTCTTCCCTAAACTCCAATCTAGTGGCGAAACTGCTGTGGACAAGGCAAGAAAGGCCAGGGCAGCAACCGGTCTCAACGTTGATGATGGGTCCAGCCTTGATGACTATCTCACCAACTTGAAGACCCAGGTACGCTCCCTCAAGGGCTTGGGCACTTCCATGGTGTCCACTGCTATCAAGTTTCACAAGCTATTCTGGCCCGGAAAGCACGTCCCGGAAACCTTCCGCGGAATTGCAGAGCACCTGGATGAGGTTAAGGTGGAGCTCAAAAAGTGGCATGCTTCCGCAGCTCGGGCAGGAGCTGACGAGCTGCTGCACTTTATCTTGTCCTGGTACGAGAATTTGGACCTCAACCGGATTGCCACTCGCCGCAATGGATCCAAGTGGACTGAGCGCTCCGAGTGCGTCTCCCGCCGGAAGGAAGTGGCCTACGAGCTTGCCTCCTATGCTGACACGAGCCTCTACATCGACGGCCCCACTTAGCCGGATACAGATGTTGAGGGTGAAGAAGATGAAGGCGAAGCTGAGTTCGAGGACAAAGACGGTGAAGACCAGGACCAGGATGATGAGGAGATGGAGGAGGAAGGGGCCGAGAACGAAGAGGCCGAGCAGGAAGAGACTGAGCAGCGCGGCACTGCAGAGGAATCTGGGTTGGGAGCCAACTCGGAGGCTGAGCAGTCGCAATCCGCTGTGCAGGAGGAGACCGTCACCACCGAGATGGTGATCGACGATCCCGCTCCGGAGCTGGGCGCAACTGGGACCGCGACTGGTGAGCTCTACCCTCTTCCCAGCAGAGCAGCTACTCAGGCCTCCAACACTGCACCAGAGCCAACCTCCACTACTCCAACTCCTTCTACCGCTGAGCCCACTTCCACCACTGCTGCCTCCGAGCCGGAAGCGACTACCAACACCAACATGTATACTGACTCTGCTGCTGCTTAGCTCCTGCACACTTTCATTTCTGAACAATCTCATCAGATCCCCGGGATGCCGGGTGAAAATGTATCGAACAAGTTTTAAGTTTTCTCTACTCGGTTTTATTTGTTTAACATTTAGCAACTCTGGCTCAATGCCGGGTTGCGTTTCTATGCAAGTCCCCGAGTTGCATTTTTCATCCACTTGTTCTTTTTGTCTTTGCTCTTACCTGCCACTTGTGGCTTTTTGGTAGTCGTATCACAAGATTTCTAAGTTCAAGTTTCAGATACTTAGCCACTTAGAAAATTGCATAGTAACACTGCGCACCACTTAGCCGAAAAGAGAAAGCAGTAAAGAACACCCTACTCGGTTTCTACACGTTTCTTTTTTCCTTAGCAATTTTTCGTGTGTTCATTGACCTTTGGCTTGTTCTCTTGCTTGCCATGAAGCCGGGTAGCGGACAGCAGTAGAGTCGAAGAGTTGGCCCTTGGGTTTAAACACATTACTTTGTATGCTTGTGAAATTCTAAGTGAATCAACCGAGTAGATAAAATAAAACAGAGTAGAATGACATGGAGCAATTTTGGACGAGGACAGTCCCCGAGTTTGAATTCGGAGTGCCGACTAGAATTTTAACTCGGTTGAAGAAACACATACAAAGTTTGCTCACGAATGAAAACATCAGAGTAGAGCTACATTCCAAGGGCGCTTGGATTCCTCTCCTGCTCTATCCGGTCTGTTCTTCTCGGGTGCCTGTGCGTCAACTAGATAGTAGGCATCATTGTGTAGATCCTTGCTCACAATGAAGGGCCCTTCCCACGGAGGGGATAGCTTGTGCATCCCGGCTGTGCGCTGCACGAGCCTAAGGATCATATCTCCTTCTCGGAAAACCCTTGGGTTCACTTTCCGGCTGTGATAGCGCCTCAGGCTTTGCTGATATATGGCAGAACGTGACAGAGTTAACTCTCTTGCTTCTTCTAGCAGGTCAACGTCATTTTCTCGAGCATCTCGGGCCTCTTTTTCAGTATAGAGTGTTACCCTTGGTGAGTCATGCTCTAGGTCAGTGGGCAACACGGCCTCAGCTCCATATACTAGGAAGAATGGTGTGTATCCGGTTGATCGGTTAGGGGTAGTCCTTAGACTCCACAACACCGCCGGCAACTCGTCCAACCAACAACCAGGGGTTTGCTGTAATGGCTCAATCAGCCTTGGCTTTATTCCGGATAGAACCATGTCATTTGCTCTTTCAAGTTGTCCATTGGTAGCTGGATGCGCAACTGATGCAACATCTAATCGGATGCGCTTCTCCTTGTAGAATCTTGCAAAGGCCCCCTCAGCAAAGTTTGTGCCATTGTCCATTATGATGCTGTACGGGTAGCCGTATCTGAGGATAATATCCTTCAGGAAACTCACAGCTGTAGCTCCATCACATTTCTGAATGGGCTTGACCTCAATCCACTTGGTGAACTTATCAAACATGACCAAGATGTGAGTCATGTTGCCTCTAGCTGGTTTGAAAGGGCCTACCATGTCCAAGCACCAAACAGCAAATGGCCAAGTGATGGGAATGATTTTCAACACAAAAGCTGGCATATGAATTTTGCTTGCAAACCTTTGACACCCATTGCACCTTCTCACTATTTGTTCAGGTTGTCTCAAGGCAGTGAGCCAAAAGAAACCATGCCGAAAGGCCTTGTTAACCAGAGCCCGAGAAGAGGCGTGATGCCCGCATTCTCTTTGATGTATCTCTCTGAGAATTTCTTCTCCTTCTTCTGGCTCAACACAGCGTTGCAGCACGCCAGTAGGGCTCCTTCTGTGTATCTCTTTGTTGAAGATCGTATAGCCCTTGGATCTTTGCTGTATTTTCCGGGCCGTGACCTCGTCAC